>CM040088.1:12915000-14165000 GCA_022496805.1 Pohlia nutans | reverse complement strand
ACATTTGAGTACGAAGGTTATCTGTATTATTACCAATACTGGAGTGACAAATTCTCTGAATACAAGAACGCGATGCGCATTGAACTTCAAAAATCTGATGAGCAGGGATCTAAGAGTTGTGCCTCTGAGAGTATAATCGCTCATTACAAGAAGGTTAGTATCCCACCCATTCCAGTCATTCATTTGCTTGAAGTTAACCCCTAAAGGACCAATAATTCATGGTTTTAAAATGACAAATTCAATTGATCATGTTCAATTGTTGTGTAATTTGAACACAAAAAAAGTCTACTCAAAACTACTAAAAGAAAAACATGAGATCTAATTTGGACTACTGGTCCTTTGGTGTTAAAGGAGCCTGTTGTTGGAGACAATTAGGTTGTTTGTTATTGCGTTATACTCTTAAAATGATTTGATAAATAATTCAATTTTCTTTCTTCTTTTGTTATTCAGTTTGCATTGAGTGAGTATTTTTCTTTGTTCTTTTTCTCATCAGATATTTCTTGGAGAAGGAAAGTCTGAGGAGCAGCTACTCAAAGAGGCCTCTGCAATCTACGCAGTTGTGTACACCGATTCAATGAAGAAAGAATTGCATCATCAAACGTTGCAGTTTGCTTGGAAAGTGGCTGGTTCAGAGCTTTGTATAATATATGCCAGAAAAACAAGAGGAACAGGGGGAAGATATTTGTGCTTGGCGAGGGAAAACCTCAACTTTTTTTTAAAGCGTTGAGTATGTATTATAGAGGACCATCGCCCCAATTTTTTCTTCCATGGGGCGGGTTGGATTCTCAAGAGACTTAAATTGCGACTGTTTTTTTAATTTTCTCTACAGACAGCCAGGGAGAATTGCCCTTGTAATCATAATAGAAACTCAATTCTTTCTTGAAACTACTACTGACTTCACAACCACAGGGATAACTGCCACAATTCCATGCATGTTTCATCATATGTATTTGGTTGGAAATTTAGATGTTATTGGCTTGATGGATACGTATGCTCTCACTTGAGTTAGTGAGGGTTTTCAAAATGAAGAGACACTTTTGGACTACGGTAATCTGGCAACAGCTCCGGCACAAACTAATTCAATTTTATCTTAGAAAGTGTCACATTTTTACTACTACAAAAAATTTGGGTAAGGTATACAAGCCATCTGGCTGTGACTTTTGAATCCTTGCGTTGTGTGCAATGACGAATATCCCCAATGACAAGGCCTCGTACATATCCCAAGTCAAATCAGGACCTCAATTTTTAGCATGAAATTTGAGGATAGCAGCCACTGGTAGGAAAGCTCTCATCATCAGATAGGAGTAGTTTCAAGGACTGAAATTCCAGTCTTGTTTGATACGGCCGGTAAAACTGACTGTGCACTTTCGTGATAAGAAGTTGCAGGTCCAAGCGGAAGACGTGAAATTGCTGAGCTTGGCAATTAATGTTGTGGTAGCCGAGGGATTCCACACCGGTGGCCGTGTATGCATCACTCGAAATGGCTGCGATCCCACTCTGTAGCGCCACGCACTTCGTTGTCTGTGAGAGCATTTCATTCATGGAAGTGTAGCAGCGATGCGACAATTAGGGTCCAGAAGCTTCGGTCCCGGGGTGCAGTTCAAGCGGGCATTGAGGCGGGAGTGAATAACGCCTGGGAGACCGACCTTGCCGACGACGATGTGCGCGTGCTGGCCAAATTCCAATCCTTGTACGTTTGTTTCCACACCATCAATGTTTAGGGTTTAGGTCTCTAATTTCACTTGCATTTTGCCATATCAAAAATTGAAGGTTAGACTTATTTCTCAGTTTACCTTGATTTCAAATGAGTCTAAGAGCAGATTGTTTTGGATAACGTGCATAAACCCTCATTATAAAACCTCACGGACAGTTCACATTTGTCGAAACGCTCATACCTCACTTGAATTTATTCACACCATGTTTAGGGTTTAGGTCTCTTTTCGTAGAATTTCAGTTGCGTTTTGCCATATTAAAAATTGAAGCTTAAACTTCTTTCTCAGTTTACCTTGGTTTCAAATGACACAATGAATCTAAGATCAGATTGTTTTGGATATGATGCATAAACCCTCATCATAATGAAATAAACCTCACGGACAGTGCACATTTGTTGAAGCGCTCATACCTCACTTGAATTTATTCAATTTTGTGATTGGACGCCTTCCGGGCATTTAGGGTTAGGGTTTGGTTGAGGTCGGGTGTGGTGTTCCGAATAAAGAATGTATGGCTTGATGTGATCAGGTACAACTTTGTGCAGGTGTTGGAGGTGGCAAGAAGAGCGGACCATGCGCTGGCGGGCAGTCGGCTGCTTCTGCTGGACCGGCCTGGCAACATCCAAAGCGTGTACCATCCTTACAAAGTGATCACAGACTCGTATTACGATGTGTTTGCAACGCTGCCTCCTCTTCTTCCGGATGGCCCGGTGGGCATCCTGGGGCTGGGAGCCGGCACTGCTGCGCGCATCCTCCTCCATTTCTGGCCCTACAGAACGTTACATGGCTGGGAACTCGACCCTTCTGTCGTCATGGTCGCTCGCCAATTCTTTGACTTGGCAGAGCTGGAACAAGGCCAGCGCCCTGACAGACGAGTCTCTGCGTTTGAATTGGAGGGAGACACCGCCATAACTCCAGGTAACATTAGCTTGATTAACCCCTAAGCGTCCACTGTGTATTTTCTGTAGTGTAAGAAAATTGGACCCCCTGCTGTAAATCATCTGTTTGTGTGAAAATGACTTCAGTTTGACACAATCGAGACTGTTCATCTTGTAGTATAGAACAAGAGCTTTATAATGATGTATTGCAATCAGAAAACCGAGGTTAAATGAGAAAATGCCACCGTTGCAAAGTTCAATGATGCAGATGGCCATATTGGGCGTTTTAGACGCTTAGGGATTAAGGTAGAGGATTCTATGAACCATTCAAACCAATACGTCGGAATGTGCTTGCATTGGGAGATACAAGAGCCGAACTCTCTTGAGATCAAATTTTGTATGCAATCATTCAAAGTGGGAGGCCGTAGACCACTATTGAAGGGAGATAATAGACGCTCCCATTTCCAGTTAAAGATGAGTGACCATTGATATTTAGCTTACACTCACCTTGCTAATTGAAGGCCAACCAAGGGATGATTGCAAGCGATGATTGGAAGAGATGAGTTGCTGTTAGTAGATGGGATGTGGTTTTAGTCACAGTCACAGTCACAGTCAGCTTCTTTTGGTTATCAAGATGTTGTGTCTGTTTGTAAGTTATCGACTTTGTGATTGGCATGCAGGTATTTCAAATGATTTGAACGACGACATGGGGAGGTTAGTAGTGCATGTCGGTGATGCCCTTGGTTGTGAAGCGCCAACAGAAGAAGGCTTTGCAGGACTCATTGTTGACATGTTTTCGGATGGCGCCGTGATTCCTGCACTTCAGCAGCCTCAAACGTGGCAGCGCCTACGACAACACCTGAAACCAGGAGGCAAGTAACAAACACCCCAGGCTATGTTGATAGTGATGTCTACTTTCCATAAGAGCGAGCACCTGTCGGTCAATAGTACTCCCTCTGTCTGGAAATAATTGTCCTGTTTTTGCCATTAATAGCCGTCTCAGTATTCGAAAAATGGTGTATCTTTAATAGTAGTATGTAGTTTTTGTCACTCTCATTGTCCGCCCCGTTTGAAGTAGACAGGGCTCACGTTTGAAGTATAAAACATAGGACAATAACTAGGGAAAAAAATGCCAAAAACTAGGACAATTATTTCCAGACAGAGGGAGTATGCAACTTGTGATGAAGTCTGGTGAATTTTAGAACCCCCACCTTCACAAAGCTAGACACCATTTCATCATTATAATACTTTCAAGCGTGTTTTGCTATGTCATTTATTATGTCGAGTATGCAATATGGGACGGAGGGAGTAAACCCTTTTGAATGTAGTGGTCACTTAATTGCTGAACACTCAGAGTGTTCACATAACATTCACTGGGTCTGCCCCGTAATGTCAAGAATATCCTCCATCATCATCCACAATGCAATCTGTAGCTACCATATTTGACCAGCAATTGCAAGTATATATTACTTGCACATGTAGGTAACTGTAAGTATATGTTACTTGAGGGAGGCTGCCAACAAGCTGCAAGTATATATTACATGAGGGAAGATGCTTACAAACTTGCACATGTAGGTTTCCCATCTATGTGTAACTTAGATGAAACTCCTTCATAGTGGATGGAGCCAAAAGGCAGTCCCAATGATGGCTACTGAATATTACGGAGAGATGTAACAGATGGACTGAACTTGTGGTTGACATCATATAGGTCGCATCATGGTGAATTGTGGAGGCTCATGCGTGGAAGCAGAGAACAAGAGTGACGCCAAGGATGGTGAAACAACAATGGAGGAAACACTGGAAGCGATGCTCCAGGTCTTCCCTGACGAGCTCTTCCAGTTCAAACTTCCTGGGAAAGGAAACAATTCGGTAGCTCTCTCTGGTCCTCCCCCTGACTTGCAAGCTTGGGAGCAAGCCCTTCCCCAAATGTTGAGGGAGGGCGTGTATGATTGGACACCTGTCTGCTGATTAGTATTGTGTCTAAAAATATATACAATGAATTGGTAGTGACGGCCTTGTTCTACAGCTCAAGCCCTGATTGTGTGATTTGTATGGTGAAGTTCTCCAGTACAGCATTGGCTTTTGAATCACAATGTGGTGTTCCATTCTTCTGAAACAACTCTTAGTATCTGACTCTGTAATCGCTAAATCTTGACAATTGTGGGTGTCAGGACTGGATTTTAGATGGGTGATTGAAAATCCAGTGATTGTACATATAACCAAAACACCTGCCGAAACAGAAGCTCTTGAAATATAAATAATGTAATTAGTTGATGCAATCTTTTAGGTACAAGACACCAACTTCAAGTGGTTTTATAGAAAAGAGGTACCCAATAGATTTGTTTATTTTCCAAAAAAAATATTTGTACTAGGCTTATGGCAATAACACTGAGTATTTTTATGATTTGGCACTCTTTCCGTGATTGTAGCAAGTTATTGAAGAAAATTGGGTTTTGAATAACTGGCCGCTAGTGACCAACACTCACACACTAATATCTTATCATTTCACCAAACTTCCTTTGCTATGTTCTATTGTTTGTGAACACACTTGAAGAATACTTGGTTTCTAGAGTTATGGAGCACACATGTTATAAGGTACACCTAATTTCGACATCTGTCTAAATGTGACACTCGAAAATCTTGCACAATAAGTACATATTTATATTGAGGATGTATACCACTTCAACATCAAAACTTTGTGTTGATCAATTTTAGATCATTTAGCAATAGGTGGTGTCACAGCTTTTTCAAGAAGGTTGATTCTTGAAAGATTGAGAATGTGGGGAGAGAATCATGGAGCCGATCTTGGCCATCCTCCATGAAGAAGCTCTTGCCTCCCCTTGAAGTTGTGTGAAGAATGAGAATGACCACAACTTCTCAATCTTCATGTCCATTCTTCACCTCAGAAAGAGAAGAATGGGAAGCTTCTCAATCTTCAGAGAATGGGTCCTTTACAATTCAAGCAGAAAGTCCGTCATAGACATTCTCTGAAGATAAGAAAGAAGTCTAACACCCCCTAACATAAACTCTTAATCCTTTATAACTTTTCCACATGGTATCTAAATAATGTATTCTTTGGTACATTGAAATCCTCTTGAATTTGCTAACGGGAATATCTAAAATATATAACCGCAAAGAAAAGTGTCACAATTAAGCGTAGAAAAATAAAAAGATAGAAAAGATAGAAAAGAAGCACAGAACATGAGTGATCGTTTTTCTGTTTGCACGAAAAAGAAAAAAGAACAGGAAAGAGCCTGGGCAACGAGCGAGAACGGGTCGGGCCGCCTCTGATGGAACTACCAGACATTTGGCAGCCCGGCCGGGCCAGTGTGAAAGCAGTCATCTCTTCCGCTCGGAGAGTGAGTTCCTGGTTGCAGTGGTGGTGCAGCCATGGCGGCCCTTATCCTGTCCAACTCCTTCGTCATAGCTCCATCAATCAATTCAGTTTCCCCGCGAGCTTTGCAACAACACCCACCCCGTAAGCTTCGTACTCTGCCTCCATGGGGCAGAAGAGGAGGCAATTGGAAGCGAGCTGCAAAGAATGGCGATGAGGACAAAAAGCCTTCCTTCTCGTTAGGCGACCAGTTGCTGGACTACATTGAAGGTGCGTGAATGAATGAACGATGCTCACAACCTCTTGCTTGCAATTCTTTTGTGGAATTCGGTTCAGCAATGGAGCGAGAAACACACCCTGTGTATGTATGTGTGTTCCATGTACCAGTGGTGTACATTTCAGGGGATTCCTTCAGGAGCAACACTCGTTAATAATGTGATGAATTTCGACTGTGATTGCCTTTTTCCGGGTGCGAGTTTTTCCCTTTCTTGCATTTGTGAGTATGTTTGCAGCTTCTCCATAATGTCGTTTTTGGCAGTTTGAGTAGGCGATGTGGCGACTGTTTTTTTCGGTTCACTTTCTTTTATGAACTAACACATGCAATGTTCTTCACTGGTTCTGGTGATGTAAAACCTGGTCCCATTTGAATTATACTATGATCAATTGAATGAGTAGTTGTTTTATAACCATGAATCCTTTGAGTTCTTTTGGGAATCGACGTCAAGGAGCAAGTTTTGCATTTTGCATTTGGTTCTTGTACAAGATCAAAATGTGTCGGTGTTCCAGGTTTTTTGGCATCGCACATGTATGTATCTTTGATGGTTGTAGCACATTGTGATTGCAAGAATATGAAGGCAACAAACACCAACTAATGAGAGAATCCATGAGAGAATTACAATCTGAATGTACTCCAATTTTTAAATTTGTGCAGGTGGTCCGAAGCTGAGGAAATGGTACGGTGCTCCCGATCAACTGCCGAAAGATGGTGGTGACGGCCAACGAGACGAAGATGCGAAAGGTAGCCCAACATACCAATTATTTTTTTAGTTTTTTTATTTTACAAACTTTATTCTGAATTTTGAAGGTGCTTTGGTATGAATTAGAGTTTCTGTACTGTTTGGTGCACTCAATGGACGCAGTAGATTTGGCCGCTGCTCCATACATGGATTCAAGGGCCAATGTTTAGGGTGCATGTCATCTGGGTGCTCGTGAGCTACACTGTTTTGTTCAATTAGTGTCACCTCCAATATAGTGTTACCTGCGGTAGCCTTCTTTAGTTCTTATTGGATGTGGCACATGACATCACTTCCTATGACTTCAGAACCCATTGAAGAAGAGGAAGAAGATCCTCGAGACGCTGTGTTGGTCACAGATGCTGATAGTGAAACCGGCCAGGTACTGTAGTCTTTAACCCTTACAAGACCAAGGATTTCATGGTTTTAAAATGATCATATTGTGGAAAACTATAATTCCGATGGGGCCAAATTTTGTATCACCAGAATCAGTGAAAGACATTGCGTGTGTTGATAAAAAGCAAATGTAAGAAAGTCCAACTACCAAAAAAAAGAAAGGGAGTTTCAATAGCATGATAGGTCTACTCATATTGGAATGTATTTGACATAACTTGTATTATGGCATTGTCGTGTTTTGAGCAATAACGTCGGGATGTACGTTGGGTTTTGAATGTAGCTTTTGGTGCTGGCACTAATATTGAAGAGAATGCGTGTTCGTGCACTGGTACGAGATGCAAAAGCTGCAACGGCTGCATTCGGTCCTTATGTGGAGGTACTTTCACAACCCTAGAAACAAAAACCTAGAGTGGATTGGTTTACAAGGTGCATCAATCATTTCTTGACACTTGGGGTTGATGTTTTGGTTAATAGCCCGTTGTAGGAGACGTAGCTGACCCAACAAGTCTGAAGAAAGCGTTGCGAGGGGCACGAGCTCTCATTTGTCCAACCAAGGTAAACCCCCTCCCTCCCTCCCTTAAAATGTGCCTGCACCTACCGAGTAAGAGCAATTAGGTAGCAATGTTTAGCTAAATCATGCCCGCATCTACTAGTTAAGAGTAATTAGCTAATTGATCGAGTACTGAGAGTTACTTAGAATGTCTTGTGCGTGAAGTTGTGCGTGAAGATTTTGGAGTCAAATAGTTACTTCTCCATTCATGGAGAAGTAGGAACCGGTTAGGGAGAGTTAAGGAGAATGAGAGAGAAGTACAAGAAAGTAACATATCTTTAGCTACTCCTTCTTACTTGCTTTGTGCGCGCGGGGCATTATAATAATTGGCTGAGTTCCAACGCATTCATTCTTGAACTCAAGAGGTGAGAGGATCTATGCCAAAGAAAAAACAATTGCAGCATCTTGGATACCCTGATGCTTCTTTGAATTAGCAAAGGTGTTCGCAGCTCCTTTCAAGAATGTCATGCTCTTTCTCAAGGAACTTTATATTTTGTGTTTGTTTCAGGTGGGCGCCATTGCAAACCCGACAGTGGTGAAAGGCTTAGAACACATTATCTTCATGTCCCAGGTAATTATTCAAACTATAGTCTGCCTGGATGAATTGTCTGTTGGTGAATCACCGTTTTTAGCACAAAGTAACGTGCAAGTTAGCGAATCTGGATGCTGCTGTTGTACTGAGACCCCAGACAGGGAATGTAGAAATCTTGTCAAATGTGACTATAGTAGACATCTTGTCAAATGTCTAGTATGACTCAAAATCACAAATTTCAGTCACTATGGACAAGTCGCAATGTAATGCTCAAAATCACAAATTTCAGTCACTATGGACAAGTCACAATGGAATGCAGTCATTAAAGACAAGTCACATTTGACAGGATTTCTACTAGTGAACTATTGAGATTGCCAATGGGAGTGACTGAAGCGTGCAGTTGGCTGCATACAGGAACGAAGGTGGTCTAGCAGCGCTGTTCAAAGGGAATGGCCGTCGCCAGGCAGAGCAGGATGAGGTAGCCATTGCTGGCACTGGCGTTCCATACACCATTGTCAGACCTGGAGCTCTTCGTGATGAACCCGGTGGTCAACTGGGCTTTCAATTTGCTCAGGTTCGTTTCTCTTTTTCAATACCAATCGGCCTACATTTCCTTTCCTTCATTTGTTGGCTCTGTGAAAAGTAACGGAGAGTACTCAACGATTTACACTCCTTGAGAGTCCACTTACCCTTTTCACACTGTCCACTTGAAGATGGTTCTTTTCAAAATCTAATTTTGCAAGCAATCTACTATCCTAAGACAACATTTATATTATCTTATACTCCCTCTGTCTGGAAATAATTAACGCTTTTTTTTTCCCAAAAAAAGCCATCTCGGTACTTGAAAAATGTTCTATCTTTAAGAGTAGTATGTAGTTTGTGTTACTCTCATTGTCTGCCCTGTTTGAAGTAGACAGAGCTCGCGTTCGAAGTATAAAACTTTAGACAAATATTGCAGAAAAAAATGTCATAGGACAATTATTTCCGGACAGAGGGAGTAGTATATATTATCTATGCATTTATACTACTCCAATGATAGAAATTTAGTTTTAAAACTTGGTCAAATATTTACCACAAATATAAAGAAGATGGGGTCAAAGCCTCATGGTTATACCGTCCTTGTTCTCCATGTGACAAGTTTCTCCATGATTGAAAGAAAAGGTGTATAGTAAATTGAGCCCCAAAGTTGGGTGGCAAGAAAGACATTTGATAGTGTACATTTCAAATGTAAGACACTGATACATAGTGATCACAAAGTGGCACAAATAGGGTGGTTTACCTTAATCCTCCCCTCCATACTAAACAAGGATCGTTAGATATTGGAAATTTATGGCTTTCTGAGAGTATGGCTTTCTGAGAGCGCGGGGAGGATGGGGTTACCCTGCTTCTCTTTCCAACTACAATGCACATCTTGCACATTCTTCCTTTAACCCCTCAAAGGACCAACAAGTCTCATATTTAATTTTTTAAGTAGGTCCTATATGGACTTCCTTTTGTTCAAATTTATTAGTTTTTGACCAATATATGCAATGTTCTTCACTGATTCAGATGATATAAAATAAAGGTCCCATCTGAATTTTTGATTTTTCACAATATGTTCGATTAAATTTGTCATTTTGTAACCATGAATCCTTGGTCCTTTAGGGGTTAAGATACAAAATGTGCTTTTATTATTATGCAGGGTGACGCCATTACTGGATCCATCACCCGTGAAGATGCAGCTGCCATCTGTGTGCGTGCTCTAAGTAGACCACCTCAACAAGCTCTCATTTTTGAGGTACAACCTTTCGTTTATATTTAATCCTTTTTTAACGATCACACATGCAATGTTCTCCACTGATTCCAGTGATATCAAATTTGGTCCCATTTGAATTATAGTATACATTTTTCACAAATTCATTAATTGATTGAGTTTTTCATTTTAAAACCATGGATCCTTGGTCCTGAAGTTTCTGAAACTCCTTTGTTGATACTCCCTCTATCCGGAAATGACTGTCCTAGTTTTTGGCGTGTTAGCCATCTGAGTACTCGAAAAATGGTCTATCTTGAATAGTAGCATGTAGTCTATCATCGTTTGCCTCGTTTGAAGTGGATAGGGCTCACGTTTGAAGTATAAGACATAGAACAAATATCTTGGAAAATTTATCTCTGGACAGAGGGAGTAGTTGCTCTATTGCTATAAGAATATGATTTGTATTGGTCTATTCTTGACAGAGGAGAGTAGTTTTGTTCCAATGGCCCTTTGTCCAGTGGACACTGGGTCATTGACATTACGAACAGACACTTTATTCACGCCGGGCTTGAAAGAGGATCAAAGTTTCTATTTATCTGATTTGTATTGAATTTTGGAATCGTTTGTTCTGAGCAGGTTGCAAACACGGAGAAATCTGGAGACTGGAAAGCTATTTTCAGTGAGCTCAAGGAAACTTCAAACTCCTACACATAAGAAAATTCTTCAGCATTTGCCCATCCCAGCTTGAAATAGTTTGAGATCCAAACGGGCATTTTCAGGTAGAGGTGAGACCTCATTTCAAGTCACCGACAAGCCTGTAGGTTTCCAGATAGAGTAGATTTCAGGCTCTCTCAAAGACTGTTGTCAGTAAATTAGTGTAGATTAGCATATTGATAGTGTGTCACATGAGACAGGTTGGATTGTTTGAAAAAAAAATCTGGGCCTGATTCGGTCAACATCCGGTTACAGGCATGTAATTTGTAAAGTCCTCAATAATTGTTCTTTGCAGTCAATATCACCTGTCACCCTTCAGTTTTGTTGCATTTGCACGCTTACCCACACCCTCTTTACTGTCACAGCTAGCCCATGATGCACGTGATGACAATATAGAGGTCTGTAACATCAATAGTGTTTCATGTACAAGTGACATTACAGAGATGCTTGGGATTGGGATTGGAAGCAGGATTTTATTTTTATTTATTTTTTGGGGTTTTCAGGTCATCTAACTTTAGCTTATAAAGCTTGCATGCAAGTGAACGAGGTGGCTTTTTTATCCCTTATTTTATTTTATTTTACTTGAAAAACCTTGCCACGTATCTTTGTTTTTTCATACATTCTATTTTTTTCATTCAACATATTGGCCTTTCGTGAAACTCTTCATACATTGTGTCTTTTTCATTCAATATCTTGGCCTTTTCATCCACTACATGTGGCTCACAAAGTCCTAGCCTGGCTTGCAACCGGCGCAATCTACTACTTTCATGAGGTGGTATTTTTCTCATTATGATCCCATATAGTGATTCTCCCCATGGATTTTTGTAGCAAACTAGCTATAAAAAAGCCAGAAGAAAAAAAATGATTGGAGGTAGTGTAGAATCTTTTCCGCACTTTATTATCACATTTGTTTGCAACTTTTGTGACATGGCAAAATGTGATGGTGAATGTACAATTTTTTTTTAAGATTCAAATTTCATTTCAAAATGAGTGTACAAAATTAGCATTCTTCACAATTCTTGAAGTTGTCTGGATATCTATATGAATATGGGGGTACAAGGGGATGACAAGTTGATCTTGTAATCAAATTCAATCTAACTCATTGCTAAAAGATATGGATTAAAATTTTACAAGAGTGTAAACTCTTACTAATCTATGCCTTGAGAGAATTTTGGTGCTCAATTGTGCAATAAATTTTGATAATATTTTGAACTCCCTTTGTGTCATTTTGACCAATGAATGTGTACACGTCCATTTACAATACACTACTTTTTGCTAATCGTGCTTGTGGTACTAATTCCAAAGACACGCTCAATTTTGCTAAATCATGAAATTGACGAGGGGCTGAAATTTTTACTAAGTGGCTGAAATCTTCATTTTGCATTGATTTTACATTTTAGTGTCACCTTCACTAATTACCCTCCTTTACTGTAAACCAACCCTCACTATTAGCAAAAAGCAATGTAGTCGTTTTTTTTTATGCACAATCAACATTGCATTTTTATGCAATCTCAATCAATCATGTCAAATTTCATTCACTAAAACAAAGACTTTATCTGTGATGCATGCTTTTCATTTATTTTTAATCATCTCATGTAATATTTGATCAAAATATAAAAGCAATGAATTTTTAAGCTTGACTGGAGTGTATATATAGTTAACTATGTATTTAGACTTGGCTTTTTAACCCTTTTAAGAAACTTCTCAAAAAAATGTTTGCCTTCTTCGAGTCATAACATCTTTAACATGTCTTGAGACATTGATTTCACCAACTAAGATTCACCCTAAGTTTCACCCTAATGAAAATTTGTAAAATACTAACATAACTATGCTAAAACATATAAAAAAGCAATCAAATTTATTGAATATTGGTTTGATAAACAATTGGAGATTCTTGATGGAATAAAAAGCACATGGCCTTATTGACTTTTATGAAGAATTTGTAGGTTGCAATTTGAGTCAGAGTCGAATTTACTTTAAGTAACTTTAGAGATGTAAGCTACATAAAATAACTACCCAAAAACAAAATCGATGTTCAAAACAACACAATTTATTTTCACTTATACAAATGTTGAATTATAAAACCCTTAACCCCTAACTGCCCATGCGTTCATTTTTTGGACGATGTACAGATTTCATCCAAATTCTCTCATCCATCATGCACTTTTTGTAGTGTGGATTTTTTGCTATACATTTTATGGGAAGTTAGCTTCATGCATGTGTGATCCGATTAGAAAGGGGATGTTTTGTGAAAATTTTATGCCTCATTTCATGTTGCATTGATTCACCAAAAAATTCTAAAATCTTAGTTCAAAATAGTTCAAAATAGTTCAAAAGTGCTCTTGAAAAAGTCAACTCATAGAATGAAGCAACCAAAAAATCTCCAAAAATCACAACACTTGGAGAATTACATTTCAACCCATCATAACAAATTTCATTTACAAATTGTCAGTGTCTTGTTCATAATTGAATTACAAAATAATTTTGAATTTTTAGTTTCAAAGTTTATACAAAAATATTAGTGACAACAATCATAGATCTAACCGCATGGATAGAATCTAAAATTCATAATGTACAACTTTTATTCATGCATCAAGTTCAAAATATCCCTCTAAGTTGCATTTTATAATGCATCTTTGCAAAACTGCCCAATTTTAGGGCTGTGGGCATTTAGGGGTTAGTCCAACACAAAATCAATGTAAATTGAAAGGTTTTGAATTATTTGTTTCAAAATGATATTATTTTAGTACGATGAGAAAAGTAGTTTATTTGAATACATTTGTAGTGCTGAAATGAAAAAAATCTTAAAATAATAGTATATGGTGATTTCGGTGTAGTGAAAATGCTTGTTCAATTCAGAAGCCATATGTGAGTCCTTCTGGGCACTGTTCCCATGTTCACAAACATGGTGCCTGAATCTTCCATTAATAGTAATAAATAAAGAAATAGCATTCAACTTCAAAACTAAAAAAAACTGAGCCAAGGAAAAAGAGAACATACCCAATCACTGCAGTAGTCAGATTTTGACCGATAATAGCAACTTGTTGAGGTGGTGTGTTTCAATGATGTCCACAATTCAGTTTTGCCTCCTTTTTCTTGGTAAACTTAACCCATAAATGCCTAGAGCCCTCTCCAAATTCGGCAGTTTTGCAAAGATGTATTATAAAATGCAACTTAGAGGGATATTTTGAACTTGATGTATGAATAAAAGTTGTACATTATGAATTTTAGATCCTATGCATATGGTTAGATCTATGATTGTTGTTACCAATAATTTTGTATAAAATTTGAAACGTGAAATTCAAAATTATTTTGTAATTCAATTACGAATAAGATATTGACAATCTAGGGATGAAATTTGTTGTGATTGGTTGAAATGTAATACTCTAAGTGTAGTGATTTTTGGAGATTTTTTGGTTGCTTAATTTTATGAGTTGACTTTTTTTAGAGCACTTTTACACTGAAATCTTCAAAATTTTGGGTGAATCACTACAACATGAAATGAAGCATAAAAATTTCACAAATCATCCCCTTTCTAATCGAATCACATATGCATGAAGCTAACTTCCCATAGAATCTACAGTACAAATTCCACACTGCTAAAAGTGCATGACGGATGAGAAATTATGGATGAAAACTATACATCGTCCAAAAAATGGACGCTTAGGCAGTTAGGGGTTAATACTATAGTCGGTCGTCGGGATTGGCAAAAATTAATTATGAAAGGAGAAGCTCAAAAAAATTATTTAGGAAATTTTCTTTTCAAATTATTATTATTATTATTATTATTATTATTATTATTATTTGGTTGATACACATAGAACACTTTTATTTCACTGCAAAATGAACCAGAACAACAGCCAAGCATGCAAGCCCGCCGGTCACAAAGTTTTTTGTGTTTTGAAGATCTCAAAGGCTACGGAAAAAACCAAGAGGGGGGCGGCTGTAGTTCCAATCTATTTGGCTAAATGAACTGAAAAGCACCAGTTGCGGAAAAAATCAAAAATAAAATCTACTTTGTATGATGAAAAAAAAGAACCTTAATCCTGCATGCTTCGAGCGTCCATTTTTTGATCGTTGCCCTTTTTAGGGGCCATTGAAGTTCTTTAAAGTAATTTTTGGAATAAACTAAAATTATTTTCTAAGAGGAAATCAAGTTTACTTTCTAACACAATTTGAATCATGTTAATCCGAGTTAATCCCTAAAGGACCGTTGGCATCTTAAAAGTTGAAGCATTTTAAGGAGAGATGTTGGGAATGATTGACGCCATTGCGAAAATATGGATTTGGTTAAAAATTTGCCGTTGCATCGTGGACTCACCTACTAGTCGATTGAGTCTAGGAAATTTCATGGGATTGTACCGTATGGATCAAAACATTATAGTGTTTGATTGACAACATGTTGAACAAAGATTCCGCCTTCCATATGCAATCATGTGGTTTGCAATTTTACAAAAATTGGTATTTTGTGATGTGATGCTAAAAACTGGTACGCGTGCTACTACCTTTTGTAGGAACGATTGGTTGCAAAATCACCCTTAGCATGTTATTCTTGGTTAATGTTTCACGTCATCTGCTACATTATCATGTGCCACAATACTTGCTACATACATTAGGAAGCATCATTACAGCCACATTACCTGCTACATTCATGGTCGATGTTTCACATTTTTCCACAATCATTGTCACGAAATATGTTTTTATTTTCAACTCACTGCAATTCTTTAATGAAGCAAACATTGATTTGAGTAAATCCATGCATGCCATACAAGATTGAAAAACATTGAGGATGTCCTTCCTTAGGGGTTAAACTCCATATAGGGGAATTTTTCAAAAACAAACACCTCTACAATCTACATTGTCCAATGTTACAAATTTTACTTTTTATAGAAAGTAATGTTGTTATTTTCATCAATTTTTTTTCCTACTAAAATTAAAAATACAATTCTAACCAATATTACCAAATTTGGAATTTTTGAATTGATTGCTTCTATATTCACTAAATGAATATCTAAAAATATTTTTGGAAATTTGACCATATGGGTAAATTTCAAACATCATGTTTTGCATTTTCTTTGTTGGGATAAATTTCATCAAAGTTATGGAAGTCACATTTAATAATACATCTTAGTTTTGTTCTATATCCCTCAGGTCTTTTGAGGTTAAAAGAATACCCACAAATTTTGACATTTTTTGAAAAGTCATTTTCCAAAAAAAATTAAAAAATTGACATGACATGTTGACCGTGATGATCAAGTATGGTAATAATCAAGAATTCTAAACTCAGATTTAATCTATAAGTTATGGTTTTTTAATTTTTTTTTTAATTTTTACTTCCACTTTGAATACATTAATTTTGGATTTTTCATCTAAATCATAATTAAGTTTATATCTAATTTTGTGCTTTTTTGGAATTACAACAAGTCATGATTGCATGCAATTTATTAGCAATTATTTTATATCTTCTCCAAATTGGAACATGGTCCCATCATTTAAACTTTGAGACTAAACAAGGGATTAAATTATTTTTTGCATCTCACTAGTTACTAAAATATTTTTAGTTTGTTGTTTTTTATTGATTGAATTTTATCAAAATGCTTGAGAAGTGACTTCAATTCCTTTGAATACATGAATTCAAAATAGGGACCAAAACTAGACACTAGTCTAATGTAACCTTTTTGAGTTTCATGCTCTATTTCAAGCAATTTTCTTCTTTTGATCACAAGATGGATTAGGAAAGACTCCAATACCTTGGAAGGGGTTTGAAATGCAATGCATATTTGGATTTGCAAGGTTGCATGCACTCTAATGAAATATTTTACTTTGTTTCTCATGCAACTTTTATAATTGAATAAACTCACTGTCAACTTCCAACCTCAATATCTATTATTCTATACAACCAATGGTTCAATTGATTAAAATTTTGATTCTGTAGGAGTTCAACTAGTCTAGAATGGTTTAATATACTCCATTGATGATTGAATTCTCTAATTTATAAGAGGTCAAAGGAAAAACACAAGATGAAAGAACCAAAGAATAACTCTATTTTATATCACCCAAATTAGTGAAGAACATTGTATGTATTGGTCAAGAAACAGATAAATTTGAATAAAAGGAATTTCCCATTAGACTTACTCAAAATTGCTAAAAAAATACGATATCCAATTTTGACTTTTGGTCCTACAAAGGTTAATGAGTTTGTTTAGATTATTTTATATTTAAAGTTACAATGGCACAAAGTTCATGTTAACGTCAAGATTATCTATGATAATATGATGTTGGGATAATATTGATTTAAAAATACATCAGTTTAAGGTTAAAACGACATCACGACGATTGGTGGAGTTTTTGCTTCAAAAATACACCAAAATTGCCATTTTCTCGTGAATTGAGCTATAAATTTATTATTATTATTATTATTTTCAAACCAATACAAAAGGATCTTGTACAAAAATAGTTTAAAACATGTGCTAAAAATTTGGGCAAACTTGACCACACAAATTCTGATACATTAGTGTTTAGTGACTATTCAACAATGAGATTTTCACAAAAGTTGATTACATATATATATATATATATATATATATATATATATATATATATATATATATATATATATATATATATATATATATATATATGTATTTCAAAACCATGACATTTGACGTGAAGAAATAAGTTTCTTTTACACCCTACTAAATTAGGTCAAAAGACTTAGAATCATTTTGACTTTAAATTTTTACACTATACAAAAAAATTAAAAAAATTAAAAAATACGTTGGATGATTGAGTTCAAAATCTATGAAAAAATAATTCAAAAACTTCAAAACTTCAAAAAAAGGAGCTTGTCGTTTGAAAAAAAAATCAAGTAGAAGGAGGTGCAAGTTAAAACAAAAGAACCAAATTATTAATAGTTCTCATATAGAATTAAAACATATAGATCTTAATGGTTGGAATGTTCTAGTAACAATCTAAAACCTTTTTGATTTATTTTTGTTTTGAGGATTATAAAATTTGAATTCAAAAGTAAACCTCGTACATTTATTTTCAGGAATGTAATGCCCTAGTTGCCCGCTAACCAAAACTATTCATTCTTTTCATGCCACTAAATTAGAATGGAATGGCATTTTGATTCATTTTATTCTAATTAATACATTGTGGACATAAAATTTTTTTATAGAAAAAAATAAAAATAAAAAATTATATAAATGTGTATATATATATTATATGAAGAAAATAAATTACAATCATTTGCTTTCTTTAATTGCCTCAAGTAGAGCATTTTTTATTTTTTTTTGCTTAAGATTGAATATCTATTTTCTCCCAAGGTTTAATGGAAAAAAATATTCATAACATTCTTTAGCCCACCTTCTAAACACCCTTGGGAATCTGAGTGCAATGTTAGAGAATCTGAATCAAACCATAAGAATCGGAATTTTAGGAGAATTGTTGCTTTATTCAACTTAAGCCATGTAGGATGACTTGTTTTCTTAACAATTTCTCAGCAACGAAGTCACTCAATGTAATACACGAGTCACATGGTTCTCGTTATTAAATTTTTAATTTCTGACTCCTCCCCTGACAAGTCCAAGTCGAAAAGGGTGAGTACTAACATTGGCTATAGAATGTTATGTTATACACCAGTGAAGCTCATACGAACCTATGCCTTCAAATTGTTTAAAAATAAATCTCCCTAATAATTAGCATTGTAGAAATCTACTTGAACTTTCAATTATCTCTTGTATAAACAATATACTTTAGGGATTAATTGATGTAAATCAAATCATTTAAAAGCTTTTATGTAGTCCAAAAATCCAATCACAAATCAACAAATTGATAATTTTGACACTTTGAAACTTTATTGTATATTGTCGGCTTTAAAATATGTTGTTTTTTAAGAATTATAAATTTAGGTGTTAGGTGTTTTTTAAACTTCTAAAATCATAAATGATAAAAATTGTACATCATAACAATAATTAAAAATATCAAAAATTGGTGGTGAGTGGTAGTGCAAAAAATAAATAATTTATAGTTATTTCTATATTCATTTTTAGAGCAAAGCGCAGTAATTCAAGTACATAAAATACTTTAATATTTAATTTTGTTACCATAGTCTATGTTTAATACTACAAATTCTTATAGTAGATAATGTGCCTCATAAATTGGTTAGGACGGTTTTTTTGTGGAATTTAAACTTCAAAAAGGATTTTACTTTATAGTTAATACAAGTTGTTTTTACATGAAATCTACATTTCAAAAACCTTTCAAATTTATGGTTAGAGAAATTTCACATAAAATTTAATCCCTAAAAGATAGGTTCCTACGATGTCAAATTTTAGTGTGATTTTCTAAAAAAATTGGAACATAGAGGAACAAACAAGTTTCATGGGAATACAATTTTATTTTCAATTGGTGTTGAAGAGCAAAAGTTACGTTGCCCTCATTTTAATTTTGTTGACATCAAATAGTTACAAAAAAGAACATAAAAATCCTAAATATTTAAGAAAAATAAGAATCCATAGATTATTTTGATATATACATGGAGAACTTACATTCATTTCATTTGAATAAGTGATGCAAAAAATTATGAAGAGTCTTGTTTTGCAAACAATTATAATTTTTTCTCAAAAAAATAACTTATAAAATTTCTTTTTGAACTCAATTTTTATATTTTTTCAAAAATGAACATTCATAGGGTTTAGATTGCTTGCTAAAACATTCTCACCCTTATGATTGATATGTTCCAATCTTGGTTCCAATTCTATGTTAGAATTAGAAATGATTCAATTTTTCCTTGCATTGTGTAACTACTTCTATTTAACAAATTCTTAAAGAATAAAAATCATTTTTTGATTTTTTTTGAAATTTTGTATCTTGATTCTCAACTCAATATTCCAACATAAAAAATTTAATCATTAAATTCCATAGTGTAAAAAATGAGAATTCAAAGTTTGTTGACCTATGTGGTTTGGCAAAGTGGTTTGGCAACATTAATATCTTGCAACCTATGTGGTCAAAGTTATTGAAGTTCTTATCTAACATTTTTTCATACTAGTTTTGCGCAAGGTCATACACATAGACATGATTTTTTAAAATTATATATATATATATATATATATATATATATATATATATATATATTGGTTAAATGCATTAAAAATGGTAGATTTGGTGTGTTTTGGAGCCAAAAACCCCCGGTCCTTTACAGGTTAAAATTAAAAATGACAATTAAAAAAAAACTATTTTATAGGGTCCTAAAATAGTGCAAAGAATTACAAAATCCTAGTAATCAATATACTCCAATAGTAGGTTTGTGTAGTAAATAATTATTATTTAAAAATAATTTCGTCAAGCCAAACCCCAAATTCTATAATATTCTTCAAACTTACTTTTTCACCAAACAAAAATATTCCACATTTTTCCATTTTGAAATGATCTCTGTAAAAATTTGCTATGTGCTTAAAATAATTTCACAAGCATGTGGGGAGCCTGCCCTGACTAAGGTAGACTTTGTTGATTTCCAAGTCGCCAAAACCTAACTATGATTAAAGAAATTGATTAACCATGGTTAGTTCGGGATGGTTAAGTTAGTGGTCATCTTCTTCCTTCGTCGAGTCTTTCCCCTGTCTTTCCAGCCTTGCGTGCTTTCTTTCTTTCTGTCTGCCTGCGATGCCCCTCATTTACATCATCGTGAACTTCAGTTTGCTGCTAACTCATGTTCCCATTCAATCCAAGCTTCTAAACATTCTGCAGTAGAATCATACCTCAGCCAGGCCTGTTCTTGCGCACCCTTGCATGCCTTAATTGCCATCTCTGCTGCAACATTCATTCAGCCTTTTCTTTTTTGCAATGCACGCGGGCCGGGGACAGAATCAAACCTCGCTTGACCTAAACGCCAGGTGAGTGATCATCATCATCACGCTCACTTAGGGTTTCATGCGCATGCTAGGGTTTTGCCATGGCTGGCTGTTCGGGACACTGCGGATTAGTTTTGGCGTCGGGGTAAGGGGTAAGTAAGTAAGTAAGTAAGTAAGTAAATTAAGTACGAGGTGGCCGGGGCCAGTGAGTGATTGCGCCGGGTGAAGATGGTGCGTTTTGCTTCTGAGGAATGGGAGTTTGAGCATTGTGAGGAGGACAGGGCGGAGATAGGGAGTATAGTTTTTAGTTTTTGAGAAAGTGTTAGGAGGAGTGTTTTTGAAGGCGGAGAGCTAGTTGCCGAGTTTAGGCATATTTTTATTTTCCTCATAGTGTCGGGGTTGGAGTAGAATGAGACCATGTGCGTCACTGTTCTGATGTTCAGAAGGTGTTTGTTTAGTCGCGACGGGAGGTACTGGATTCTGAAGTACTATGAGCAAGGTACTTAGAACAACTTGCTGCTGATCACCTCTGTCTACTTTAGCAACTTCGGCAACTTCGAGGGTTTGCTTTGGAGTAATCAATCGAATTAATAACGAAAAGTCTGGGGGATGGGAGTCAGAAGAGATGTAGAATCAGCTCATCATGCAATTTGGAGAATAGGAATTGACGGACGAGACTGAGGGACCAAAATACAATGAGTGTAACTGTACTATCGATTCAAGCGAGTGCGTGGTGTTTCTCTTCCTTCTTTTGACATGAACAGTGCCATAGCAATAAGCAATTCAAGTTGGAGAGACCTGCATGCCAAGTCTAAATAAGTAGTTGCTGGTTCTGTGACTCTAGATTCTTGGAATGTGAAGCCGCAAATCTGAGGACGGACTACCCTAGGATATGAGAGTGAGCAAATGCTTTCAGTATTGGATTCAAATTCTTGTGAGAATCGTTATGCTGTACCGGGTACACCATTGGGCTGGTTGGTTAAACTACTGCGTAGTCACCAATTCCACGCAAGCGCTGCAAAGACACTGTAAATTTAATCCAGCATTATTCAGGTTCTGGTTTAGGTCACCGAATAGCATCTTTTATTCCAGAATATTCGGTACACTTCGGTGCGGGTCATGCACGAAGAACCTCTAGTTCACCCCACTCCACCTTGTTGTAGGACCGTGTTGTGACATGAGAATCGCTTCGATATTATCAGCTTGCAGCGATAATTAGAAAGGCTAGGACGATAATTTACAAGAATTTGCAGTGCTGTTAGTTTGTTGTTTAGATATTAGGTTAAGTTTATGTTGTAGCTATTGATGTGTTATGGAATGGGCTTAAACTGAAGTTGTATTCATTAGGTTGTATTCACATACGCGATTTGTGAAGTTCATAGACGATTATCACGTCCTCATTGGGTTGCATACATGCTGTGGTAGGTTTGAAGGCCATCAATTTCTGAAAGCATCTTGTGTTGCAGGCACTCTGCCTCTTTCTAATGGTGTCGTCGAAAGGATGAGGCGGTTGGCGTTCCCGAATCCATGAAAGGTGTTATGGACACCTTCTCCCTCTGGTTTAAAATGCGAACAGAGTGGGAAGATTAATCCGGTTGTTGATGGTGAAGGTGAGATGGATGCCTCATTGCCAGGGAGGTGTTCAGCTCAAGGAGTTCCTCTGCAAGTGGAGGCCTTGGGCGGTACAGAGGTCGATAATAATATTATTGGGAAGCAGGGCAGTTTGGGCTTCTTGAAGTTGCACACAACTGGAACACCAACTGATGACGAACCAACAAAAAACGTGGAGGTGCAACGTACTGCTGATGGCAACTCAAAAATGCCAGTACAAGGGGGCACTAATGAGGATTCAAGGCTTATTAGTCTTGGTAGTACCGTTGTGTCTGCCTTCCAAAATTCACTTTCAGGGGAGCATGAAATTTGGAAGAAAGGGAATGGGCTGAGTGTGAAGAAGAGCTCAAACGGAGCATTAAAGGAGGAGGAAGAAAGGAAGGGGCATAAGAGTGTCGCCAAAGATGCTCCGCAAGTACGAACAGAGGTGAGAATATTATGGGAAGCGCCATGAGAATTGATCATCAGATGTTTGAGCACGCTCAGAGGGTCTGCCTGTGAGCACTTCGTTTATGACGTTTCTATATTCTTAGAGATGATATGCCTTATCCTAGTCTGGCAACTTTGACACAGAAGAGGTCCTGTGACTAACAATATACTGGATGTTTGTTATTAGTCGCAACTCCCTATGCGACAGTTGGCAAGGAAGAGTGGTTTTTTGAAAGGAGAAGCAGCTTCTGCATCGAAGGTTGAACTGTCGGTTGCTGATGCGGTGAAGGAAGGTAGGATCTTTTTATTTAATGAATTGTGTGTTCTATTTTGCAAGTATTTTATGGTCTATATTGTTTCTACTTGTTTGTCTGTTGATCCATTTTATAGTGGGATATGTCTGCAATAATGTCTGAAGCTCTCAACAACATCTTTAACAATACTTTTTTGTGCAAATACTGTCGGTCACGTTAATTCTGAAGATTGTGGGCCACGTGAGCTCAGAATCTTCATACTGTGAAGATATTTTCAGCTTTTGGAGATATTTCAACCATGAATTCCTCCCCCACAGTAATTGCAAGGAAAAGTGTACCATGAATAGTCGCTAGTATATTGTAGGCGGATGTGTAGTTTTAGTGAGGCATAGACGATGAACACACTTTTGCTTACATTCCATATGGTGCATTCTCTTGATGCCCTCGTGGTGATCTGGACAGGGATACTGAAGAAAGAAAGACAAGAGCAAGATAGAAAAGATGCGTTAGCAGCTGTAATGGCAGTTCATGGGAGGATGAAGGAGGCTACTGGCCATGCAGCTCTCTTTCCTGGAGCGACAGGGCCTGAAAGTGGAAGGTTGTGCCAATGTTGTAACCGGCCGGAAAGTTTGAAGTCCACTATATTTTGTGACAAGTGTGAAAGGGGGTTCCATGTGGAATGTGTGAAACATTGGCCTAAGCCAGCTCAGGAACTGGATGTGTGGCACTGTGGACCTTGTGGTCTACAACCTGGTCACTATTGGCCTTTGGGCAGGGTTTTAATAAGTTACGACGATGCAGTCGCCGAGTATCAAAAGTACTCCTCAAATTTCTTGACGTCAATGCAGAGGAAGGAGGATTTTGGTCCACTGGGTTTGGATCAAAAGACGTCTAACGGGGTTGAGGGTGGTGCAACTAAGGTGAAAGTTATCAGAGATTTCAAGAAAGAGGCACGAAAGGGTACAGCTAAAGGAAGCGTGGCGATTACTGCGATTCAACCAAAGGCAGGCCATGCCACGCCCATACATCTCAAAGAATATGGGACAATGACTGGCATCCAAGCCCAACCAAAGTAAGCACCAGCCGTTCTAACTAGTACGTGGATATGATTATCGTGCTCCTAGAATGTACGTTACATTGTTTGCACAAGATTGAATATTGTGGAGGACTGTTGTTTCTTGTCGTTGACATGTCGAGTAATATTTGCAAGAAACTGTGCACCCAGTGAACATTGGGAGAATCCAAACACGCATATGGTAGGACATGCTGACTTCGGCAGCAACATGTGTCGTATTTATTATCGACAGACTATCATAATTAATCTAAGATGTTGATGTTGTTGTTGCAGGACGCTTAGTTACCCTGGATATGTACCTATACAGCCCAAATCTGCGGTGAACTCTGTTGCTCCGATTGTGAATTTCATTGTCCCCCCTGAATCAAGTGTGGTCATGACTTTGCCATCTCCGAAGGCCCACACATCAGCTAAACATCAATCAAAACCTATGTTGGAGTACACAGCGAGTAGCGCACCAGGTTCTACTCACACAGGGTTCCTGTATCCCACAATTCAAGACTCAATCGGGTCAGCAGCTCTAAGTTTGCAACCTGAAATTACCCCAGGTGGTTCTCAATATCAGAATACCTCGGTTATGAGTCAGTATGTTGCCTCAAATGTCACAGGTCCTTCAAATCTGTCTCCTGGAACGAAGCAAATCAGCTTCCAGCCAAAAGTCGCTCCTGCAAGTGGAACTATTGGCTTAGAGGTTTCGTCTATTGAGGAACTCAGGCCCTTCGTCGTTGGTGAACGCTTAACTGAAAGGGAGGAACTTTTGAGAGAAGCAAAAGAGTCTCTCAATCAGTTGCGGACCTTTATAAGGGGTCTAAAGGGAAACCTCCCGGAGGACTGGCGGGTTATCCTGAGAAGGAGACCCACGGGCGCACAGGAGAAGTTCTATCTTTCTCCAGCTAAGCGGAAATACAGGTCTAGACAGGATGTGGCTCGCTATCTGGGGCTTGTGGATGATCCGAGATGTCAGAGAATAAAACCCGGCAACTTTGAGACTCCTATAGATAGGTTGTTGAGCAAGAACGAAATCGGCTCACCAGCAATTCAAGCCATTGAAATGGTGTGTGTACGAACGTCTTATCTTTTCTTTCATTTTTATAGCATCGTATAATATGCTAAGTCATGGTGTGGTGCTTCTGTTATTTTTTGTGGTGCATCGTTTCATACAGCTGCTTTCTATCCTGGTGACTTACCTTTTATATATTTCTGTAGCTTGCCCACCAGTTTACCACGTATAGGTTCCGATAGTGCCGATTCCTTTGTCCAAGTACTATGTTTTACCAGGAAAGGGAATGCCTTCCAATAATATTTGACCCTGGTATCCATATGGTCAAGCTTTCACTTACACACGTGTACTCGTTGTCACCACCTTGAAGAACACGAACATAGAGATTCTTTGCTTCAGAAGCAGGTCATAAAGGAGTGCAGTTGTCTCTCGTTCATGCTTTCAGAAGCATTAGTTTAGGTGAAATGCGTACCAGTTGATTGATGATTTGTTTTTGCTTGCAGAGAAATTTACCCATGTTCTGTGGAGATGTGATGATTGAAAAATTGGGTGTAATCGACCCTCGATCGACATATTCCAATGAACATCACATTTGGCCTGTCGGATTTCGGTCCTCATGGCATGATCCAGAGACAGGATCATATTGTATTAGTGGGGTAGAGGATGGTGGAGATTTGGGACCAGTTTTTCGAGTCACAAGAAAACTCGTGATAGGTCCAGCAAATAACAGCGATGATCTTTTAGCAACCTCAAACTTAGGGAAAAGTGCCCTAGTTTTGGGTGGCAGTACTGGGGAAGCTGGAAAATTTAAGGCTTCTGAGGAGAATTCGGGCCCGGTTAAGAGCGCACTGGGTGGAGCTAAGATAGTCGATAGTAGTGTTTACAAACTGCCTGCAGGAGGCAGTAAAGGTGATGCTCACAAACAGCATACCGAAGGTGGCTATGCAGATGTCAATAAGCACCTTGATAAGAAGGGACAGGAGGAGTCGGATCCTAAAGATGGGATTATTCTACTTGGAAAGGGTCACGAAGATGAAAGCAAAACCATACTTAGTGATGCTTTATCAAAGAACCATATTGTGACCAATCAATCTCTTGGCCAAGCTGTTATTGATCTCACAGACGGAAAGGGACTTTCTGAACCTCGTTCTGAACCTACTTCTGGGATTGCGTTGGACTTTAAGGTGTCCGTTTTAGATGTCAAGAGTGATTTCAACGCTATAAGTGCTGGAAAAGATGTACGTGCTTTGGAAAATGTGAGAGAAGATAATCACCATACAGAACTTCCACCTGTGGTGATTGATCTATCTGATGAAGATGATGATAAACCCTCAGCGCTAGTGTCTAGAGACAAAGGGTTAGGTCCTGGTGTGGGAGATGTAGGTCCCATCAATGATGGAGTGGCCGATGTGACACGCCGCAAAGGTTTTGGACTTGTACCACCACCCGTTAAACCTCTTCCAAATATCTTGATGGAAGAGTTTACCGTGGAAGCTCGGACGCCGGGAGGAGCATGGAAACTGTTCAGCGAACAATTTGTAGAGCACTGCAAAAAGTCTTTGAGGTCCGGGATTAATTGTACAGTCCCAATCCTGGAGGCCACCAATGACTATGTGATCTATCACCCAGGGACTTCTAACCTTGGTGACGGTATTGCAAATTCAGCTTTGTCAAGACAGGAAAGTATTGATAGAAGAGAGGTGACAAAGGCACTGTTTTATGAAAAGCTTGAGAAGAGATTGGGGGAGGATCGTTTTGGGCTGAATTTACCAGAAGTTCAGAAGATGATTCAGGCTCTTCACCCTGGAATGCCGGCAGGTAAGGCTAAAGCATGGGTAAAGGGAGTCGATCAGATTGTTGAAGCGGCACGCAATGCAGCCTTGCTGGCGCCATCTATTAAAGATAATGAAGTGAATGCATCTGGTCCATGGAAAAGGAGGAAGAGGAAAAGCAAGGCCGATGTAGCAGGTATGTTTTAGGCTTATGTGTTCTGTACCACTCTCTTAAGTACCACTTAGCAAACATCTGAATGCTGGTTATCTCCCTTTTCAATGTGGATGTGGACCCGATGGAGTGGTAGTGTTTCAATGCTTGAGGAATATAAGTGGAAGAAAGAGTGGAGGAGATGGGCAAAAAGATGATACGTGTGATCTGTTCCGTTTCTTTAGGCCTTGTCCCTTGATCAGTCGGGATAATGTATGGTTGATGGTCTTTCGAGTTCATTTTAGATATTGATCCATGAGCTTGGTTGGAAACCACTTGAAATTTCTTTAGTGCTTGCGTGTATCAGTCTCCGCAAACACATGAGAAGTTGCATTTTTATTTAGGCATGGACGATCTGGTTCACTGCTCATGCTCGTCAACAAACTTGTTTCTATTGACCAATCTTCTTGGACTGCCTTCGGTTCTCAAGAAGCTGTAAAGAGGTTGTATTACATAGAAATTTCAGAGGTTGTGGTGATCTCCTTAAACCTCTTCAATCCGCAGTTCTGACATACTCAGCTTTTGGTCCTAATGTTAAATGCAGCTGAGGAAAGTGCAAAAAAGATAAAAGCATCGTCATTGGAACCGGCAGCCCAGCATCCACTGAATTTGGGAGCTGGGGAGCAACCTGGTATTGAGAAAGCAATTTTCCGAAATGCCCCTGCTGTAGTTGTGCCAGTACCTGCACCTATGCAGGCGATGGGATCAATGCAATCATATGCACCCACTACGACAGCAGCACCAGTGCCTCGCCCAGTGATTGTTATTGAGGAGCCTCGTCAGCCGCCCCCAGCTGGCCAACCTATTCTGAAGAGGCTACCTTCCGAGTTGGTCGGAGATTTACTTCAAGTATGCACATGTAACCTTCACCTTGGTTTACGAATTCTTGTTGGCCAGCTATAGCTCTTACAATTTCATGCTCTAAATTTGCAGTGCAAGTGCCAAAGTCTTCCCGGGCAACATTCATTCAAAGAGCAGAATGATACATTTTGCGATGCGTTTAGATGATCTACTTTAGGTTTCGTTCATGACCTGATTCACTCTGCACCAAGAACTGCTACATTTAGTATCCGCAATTCCGTGTTTCTGATGTTGAATCTTGAAGCTCACTGCGATAAAACTCTTATTTTTGCGATTTCATTGTGTTTGTGTGATGTATTGGCGACAGGTGTGGGAGTTTCTGTGTCGATTCTCTGATTTATTTGGGCATGACCTACACTGCACACTTGAAGACCTGGAAGCAGGGTTGATGGATGTGGCACCTCCCAGGGCAGAACTTGAAGTCACGACTGAAATCAAGGATTTGAGTAAACACTTGAGAGAGAAGGAAAATGTGGGTGCCGTGGTTGGTTCTTCTGAGCAAAGTGTAAACGCAGGAAGAGGAGAACCGAGGAATTTCACTGAACCTGACGAGTCGGTGGATAAGGATCTGATGAAGGGCAACGTGTCCGATAATTCTGTCATTGCAGTGGACATTAGGCAGGAGAATTTAGAAGTTCGTGACCTGGGGCAAGCCACGGACTTGAACGCCGCAGGGGAAAAGCCGTCTGGGGTAACAAGTTCCCCCTCTCCTTGCCTAGAAGATGCTGAAAGGAAAGAGGTCTCTTCTGGAGATTTGAAATGTCAGGGGAATGACTCGAAGAACTTGAATGCATCTCAGAGAGGACGAAGTGAAACGAAAAATACAGTTGTCTTTTCTTTTGGAGGATTGGGCAAGGGTCTTGGCTTTTTGGCAGAAGCACACATCCCCTTATTGAAATTTCTTGCCGCTGATCTAAAGTTCCGAGTTTCAAAAAGCCTGAATGAGGATGATGCAGACGAGCCTAAAAAGAGAGGAAGAAAGCGTATTTGCGATATAGGAGCTCTGCCTCCTGAGTTAGGTGACGATCTTCCAATGAATGCGATTTCATGGCCAGAAGTCGCTCATAGATATCTTGTTGCCATTTTAGACATGAAGAAACAGGGTGAGACAACAGAGATCGCACCTGAAGAGCGCAAAAAGCTGGTGAGGTACTTCGAAGGAGATGGTGGTGTGATGGGCGGTGCTGTTGAGGGGGTTGTGGGTGTTGAAAGTGATGCTCAGGTGAGGATTGATCACAACTTTATTCCTTATGTAATTTTATTGGGGGTTGTAAGCATGAATGTTGCTCTTACTGATGTATCGACTTGGTGTAAGTTATGTCTGGTTTCCTCATGCGAAGTAGTTCATCTTAGTTACATAGACTATGCATGCAATTATAGCAGTAGGATTTACTTTTTGCTAGGCTTTAGTTGTTCGTGTTCAACCGGTCTTAAAATTCGTTTCTGTTGCAGGTATTAGCAGAGGCAGAAAAAGAGTTAACAGTAAGAATGCTGAAAACCGTTGAAAAGGACATAGTAATTTTCGTTCCTCAACAATGGGATGTTGCTCTGACGCCAATCAATCCAGCCCCAAAGAAGATCAAGGGTGGAAAGACTGGAGATCTGCCTGAGGTTCTACCAAAATGGGTCGAGGCTTTGGAACCTGTGCGCAAAATGCCAACTAATTTGGGTACAAAGCTCAAGAATCAAGTGCAGGTGTCACTAGATTTGAATCCTCCTGAGTGGGCTAAAGCCACTCTAGAGTGGTCACTCAGCAAAGGCACTTTCAAAAGCAATGCTGCTGGCACTACTAAGGTACGCTTAGTATCTTTCGTTTTATGAGCGTAGCTATTAGACAATGCAACTGCACTTCACAGACAAAGAGACCTATACCATACGAATCTGTCTTTGTCCCCTCATCAACGTTTACCCTTTATCTCGGGTCCCCTTTCTATCTCTTTCATCCTTATTTTTTATGTTTGTTCGTGACAAGTTGCACTCGTTTGTCATCTACTTCGTGTGCTTAGAAGTAAATTTATACAGAGCACTTAAAGTCCCTTAATGTAAGAATGCCATTGCAGTAGATGCAAGTGTGAAGAACTTCTCATCAGACTACAGGGAGTAATATTAGCATTGTCCCTGCAGAGAGCCTGTTTGGAGGTGTTAGCACAGTATCATGGTGAGGAGTTGAAGGCTATAAATGCTCCACGTGTTCGGAAGGTGAAGGCTGCTCCATCTGCTGAGCATCTTATGCAGCGGTGTAGAATTGTCTTGCGTGAAGTGGCAAAAGCTGACAGCAAACAGGTCTTCAGTAATTTGGTGGGCGGTGCTTTTGCTGTGAGGTCTGGCAAGGATGCAGATACATTGGCACGACCTCTTGACTTTCGAACAATTGATGCGCGCCTTGCAGCGGGAGCGTATGGAGGGTCAACAGATGCATTTGCTGCTGATATGCGACAGGTTTATTCATGTTTCTGTTTTTGTTACTAGTTATTCAAGCAAGTGTGGTTTCTGTTTTTGTTGGTGTGCTGAAGTTCAGTGTATCACAGTGCTAGCATATCTGACTGCATATGTAAAGTACCTATGCAATTCTTGAGAGTTCTCCGGCTCTTACTAGTTATTCTGATGATGTGCCTCAGGTGTGGAAGAATGTAGAAGAGGTGCACAAAAGCGGCAGTGCAATTCTGGAACTTGCAAGTAATTTGTCTCAATTGTTTGAAAAGCTGTATCTAAAGCAGGTATGCTTGTAAAGCTGTATCTAAAGCAGATAATGTACCGAATTTTTTGGGAGTGCATCTTGCACACTGATATTCTTGGTAATATCATTTGTCATGTGCATTATGAAGGATTTTTTTAATTAATATTTTACTTCTGTTTTTCATCTGTTCAGGCCCTTTTAGTTGTCTCTTTTTAATAGCCATGTGCCTCAGCAAAATTCTAAGTGGCATATAAATACCTTGTCTTTGTTCTGTTCCTGTTCCTTTTGTCTTGTTTCGCTATTCTCAAAATCGTGAAGTGTGATCACGTGACATGTTTGTGATTGTTTTTATCCGTATCTTAGATACTGATTGATACTTATTACACTCTGTGCAGGTGATAAGCCTAATCAAGGGTGTGTCAGAGACAAGAGAAAGGGAGAAAGAGAAGGCCACTGATGTGGATGGTTCAGGGAAAAAGGCAATTAACAAAGCTGGAACGAAAGCTTCAGGAAACGCCACTGATGACAAGCTTGGAAAGGCACCTTGGGATGATGATACCACTTGTCGGGTATGTGGTATTGATGAAGACTACGACAGTATACTCCTTTGTGATGGCTGTGACGCAGAGTATCACATTTACTGTTTGGTTCCTCCCCTGGAGAAGGTTCCTAAAGGCAACTGGTTCTGTCCATCTTGTGTGGCTGTTGAAGAGGCCTTTCCAGAGGCACCCTCTCTTGGGGAGGCAGAGCTAGCTGCATTGCAGGAAGAAATGGAGAGGCCCGTGGCAGGCAGCATACTGAAATTGGAGTACGAGGATGAGAAAATGCCTTCTGCTGGTCTTGGAAAGAAGCCTGAGCCGGAAAAGACGGTTAGGATGCTAAGGTCCAGCACTAATAAGTCAGAAGTAGAGGTAGAGGATGAGACCCTCGATAAAGATCTTGAGTCTCAACCTCCTGCTGTGGAGAGCAATGTGGAAGCATTGCTCAGGGAGTTGGAAGAAAAAGAGTACTGGCAATTAAGTCTCTCTGATGTAAGAACAACTTATCCTGCCTTTCTGTCTTATTCTAGTATTGCACATGTTGAACTTCTGTTATTGCTCCTTTATTAACACCTAGGCTAGTCTTCTTTATCATGCATTTTATCATGCATAGTAGCTTGTATGATGGTAAAATGTATCCTTTGTTTTTTATTCCTCATACTAATGTGATTAAATTTCCTTACTGGTATTCATGTTGAATAACATTCAAGGTTTAGCTCGAGTTTGAGTAATCAAAGTTGATCTCTATCTTTTGTTTGCTGTGTTGTAAGTAGTTCTGAAACGATATTTGATTTCAATTGAAAATGTGTGCTTATGCCTGGAGTATGTTACCTTTTGTCATTTCAGAAATTATTTTTGTTGAAGTTCCTTTGCGATGAAGCACTGAAGACTCCTCAAGTACGTGCCCACCTAGAGAAAAGCGTGGAAGTTTCCCTGGAGTTACAGCAGCAGCTCCGAGATTTGGTTGCAGAGCGGTTGAAAATTGTAATACCTACGGACACCTTAAACCATGCAAAATCTGGTGGTATAGAGAATTTGCAGAAGCCTCAAACAACTTCACAGCAAGGACCAAGTCTAGATGCGACACAAATTAGAGATGGAGCAACACCAGTTGCACCAGCTGAATTGCAGGCATTAGAAGTTACAGAATCTAGAAAAGCTGCAAAAATCGCATCACCAGTGCCAAGTAGTGATGATGGTGTTGTACTACTTGGGGATAGCATGTCAGAATTGAAAACTCAGGAAAGCATTGTGGGACTTGATCTGGACCTCAATGTTGTAGCTGGGAAGGAACCTGAATCTGATCACTTACCACCAGATTATAAGGTATCATCTGGCACTATCCCAGTGGAGACGAATAAGGAGAGGCCGTTGGTGAAAGGTCTGGGTGATATTAAGCGAGATGGAAGTGATGATGGCAAAGTATCTGAATTGGGGGATTCTGGTAATGGGATTCCGCCTCAATCATTTCTCATTGAAAAGCTTGGGCCACACCAGGACTCAAAGCAGAGGGTTTCTGAAGGTGTAGAAGGTAATAGCTCTATCCAGGCCGATGCAGCTCCAAGGCCCCTGAATCCTTTGAAAAGGAATTTTGAGACAGCAACCTCTGATCTCCCAAGCACACTTGTCAATGGCCCCGAGGATTTGAAAAAGGCCAAGAAAGACGAGAATGTAGTTAAAAGTACTCCACCTGGTGTTATTGGCGCTGAATCAAACGATTTGACAACGAAGTCTTCAGATGGCCAGGCTTCTGATGTAAATGTACGGGAAGATAAAGATGCTCGACTTACTGCATTGCAGAGTGCAAGAGATCTAGATTTGAGAATCACAAAATTGGGTGCTAAGCTTTTCAATCTCAGTTTGAGAAGAGAGCACATGGGCACAGATCATCTTGGGAGAGAATATTGGGCATTGACTGGGATTGATGGGAGACCCTGCTTGGTTGTTGCTGATATGACCTCTGCTTCTCAAGACCAGACTGGCAAAGGTACTAGTCTTAACCCTGGCAATCAAATGGGAGGATTTCAAGGTACTGAATACCATAACACTTCTCTTTCAGCAGTTCCACAAGAATCTGATACTCATCTGTTATGCCCTGATTTTTCTATTCAAGCGTTAAATACGTTTCTAAATGAAGTTGCTCACGTTATTATATTTTGGTTGTCTCTGTCAAATTCTGCTGTTAGAAGAGCTTCTGGAGTGTATTCTTTGATCTAGGAGTTTGCCATTGCGCTTAGTTCAGTCTTATGTGTCCTACTATTACAACTGCCAAGTTGTGACGCTGTTTGGCCAACATTTTACTTCAGTTTGAGTTGATTTTTATGAATCGAGGAGTATTAGTGCTTTGGTAAGAGTACACGTTAGAAAGTGCTTTAGTCCTTCTTTTTCTTTGTTTGGCCTTTGGAGATGTTGTGAATCAGCTTATCCTAATCCGCTTTCCATCATTATTTGTTAAGGTTCTTTCTCCTTCGTCCTTAGTCTTTGTTCTACCTTAGATTATGGTTTTCTCACATGGTAACTCTGTCTGCACATCTCTGTAGAGGATACTAAGCGGAACGATGCTCCAGACTTGAAGGCGGTGCCTGAAGTAACTAAATGGCTTTATTATAAAGGTGACAAAGCTTTAGATGAGTTGGTCAAGTGGCTTAGTCCTAGAGATCAGCAAGAACGAGTACTGAGGATTGCCATCTACCATTGGCGGAGGTCGCTGTCCTCAAGGCATCTTCTGGACATGTCTGACATCATGACTACACCTAGTGATGCTGGTGCTTCTACTATCACAGAGCCAAGCAAGGTCGTTGACGAGTCTGGGGCTGGCAAGAAAATCCTTCTCAAAGAGGAATCAGAGGAAAGCAGGAGCATGCAAAGTTTTCCTTCGGTGAAAGCAACTAGGTTGCTGCTGAAAAGATACGCTGCACCAAATGCATCTGGAAGTGGTGACATGTCTGCTTACATCCAAAAGGAAATTCCGTTTCAAAACGACAGTGTGCTGAAGCGATGTGAGTGTCTTGAGCTGCTTTGGACTTCCCGACATCATTGTCAAACTTGCCATGAAACATATGAATCGACAACCGAGTTCCAGACTCACTTAAATGACTGCCCTCCTGGCAGTAAACCCAACCCAGAAAATGCCCCCAAAGAAATTCTGTCACAAATGCCTCCAAAAGCCAAGAAGACTAAAAAGTTGTCATCTTTTGACACACCGCCGCCGGACTTGCATCAAACCAGTGCGAAGGCTGGGAGTGCAAGTAGGAGTGAGAGGGCAAGGAGAGGTCTGAAGAGAGGAGGTTCTCAACCAGCAGTTGACGATGATGTGGACATGGAACCTGCCGAATCCATGGAGCTTTTATCCGAGTATGTTGAAATTTTGCAAGCGCAAAGCACTCCTGAAGTTCAGGTTCCTGTTGAGCATACTCCCTCAAACGGGCTCTTGAAGGCCTTGCAAGATTTAATAGAGCCCACTTCACCGAAAGTGTTGTCCCAACCACCACAGCAGCCAATGGAGACTACGCCCATAGAGTCAAGACAGGAAAATGAGACTTTTGCAACGAATTTTTCCGTGGATGACTGGGATGCCGATACATTGCCTACAAAGTTTGGTGTAGTGAGTGGAAAGCAGGTTGCGGATGCCAATGAATCGCAGAAGCCCGATGCTTTGAGTTCTGACCAGTTGAATTGCTCAAATAGTGGTCAAGGCAATGCTGGCGGCTGGGTGGATGATTTGAATATCTCCAACGAGGGTGTTCGAGGACAGGACGTGAATGCCAACCAGTTAGATTGCTCAAGCAATCCACAGGCTGGTCAAGGAAACAGCGGCGGTTGGGTGAACGATTTGAACATCTCTGACCAGCAATTCAGAGATCAGGAGTTGTACTTACAGCAGGAAAATTGCTCGAGTATTTCACACAGCGGTCAAGGTAACAACGGTGGATGGGTGAAAACCTCCAACCAAAGCTTCACCGATCAGCTGCTGGAGTCCAATAGGATGGATGGCTCAAATACTGCACATGATAATCATGGCAACAGTGGGGGATGGGCGAATGATCTGAACAGCGTTGCCAATGAAAGCTTCAGAGAAGATGCACGAGCTTCATTTGGGTACCATCCTCCTGCTCCATCAATGCTCTCAACTCCCCAGTCCAGTCCTGAGAGGACGAGCCAGATTGGGTACTCAGACCGAGGCCGGTCTTTTCCTCCCCCTGTACAAAACCCCCTTGTCTTTGATTCCTCTCTCATGATTCCCTCTTCTCCTGATTATCCATCTATGGAGGGATTTCCTTCTCTAGAATCTGCAAACCCTGCAGCTTCTCAGTATCAACAGCTTATTCCCCCTCAGAACACCTTGCCCCACACACCCGTAGCTAATACTAACTTTCTGCTCTCCTTAAGTGACACAAACTCTAAGCATGTACCTTACAATCAGTACCTTTCCCCTTTAGACCATGCAAACTCTCCTCAGCAACTAAGCTTCCAGCAAATGCTTTCTTCTCCTCCTCATGATTCTTTGAATGCCTCATCTTCACTATATCCCAACTTCTTGCCTAGTCCAGAAAATGTGAATACTACACCCCTGTCCTATTCTAACCTTCTCCACTCCCTTGATAGTAGAAACCCTCAACCTGTACTGTACTCTCAGTACAACCCACCTCTTGAGAATATAAATCTCAATACAACAATTAACTCCCCAGCTCCCTCTTTTCCTAATTTAAATTATACGAACCCATCCGCTGTACCTTACGTCAATTTAATTTCCCATTTTAGCCCCTCTGGGTCACGTCACTCAAACTTGAACACCCATTCTAATCCCTCTCTTTTCACCAGCTTGAATCCCAACTTGAATCCCCACTCGAACCCTTCTCCCTCACGTCACGGTAGATTGAACTCTAGTCCTCTGTTTGCCAATTTTAGTTCCAATTCAAATCCTTCGGTCCCACACCATACTGGCCTGAATGCCAATTCGAATCCTTCTTTGTTCACGAGCTTGAATGCCAGCAATCCTCCCGCTTCATCATACGCTCACTTTCCTCTTAGCAACAATCTTGGGGAGCCAGAAACTAAGAAGTTTGATGTAGGAAGATTTAACTCTAACTCGTGGTTTGATTCTCAGAGCACCGCAGAGCCCTTGACTTTAGAACGCCCTGCTGTTATCCCTACTAAACCTACTGCAAGGCGAACTTCAACTTGGGACTATTTGATCAATCTTCCTCTGCCCTCATCGCAAGGGAATGAAAGGTCGGTTCAGAGGCATCCTGCCGAGGAACCTGGAGCTCAGTCATCACCTCCACCCATTGAAGCTGGGTCACTACCTTTCGATCTGATGTTTGAGAAGCCACAGCGGGAAGATTTGAACAGAAGTACAGCTCCCGAAGATAATGGTGCTCTCGCTCTGGATCCGATGTTTGAGGGACAGCAGATTGACAGCCAAATCAACAACTCCACTCGAGATGCTGGATCTATGAGAGCGGACTCTGTGACGTTGGATTTGATGCTTAAGAAACAGGAGCAAGAGCATGGGGCAACTGGTCACAACGAAATTGGATCTTTGTCTATAGATTTGATGTCTCTCCCAGAAGAACATATAGAAATTTTGCAGGCTGATACTATGGGCACTGCCGAAGAAGCATGTATTGACAGTGTGCAGGTTGAACCCATTGAAGCTGCCAACGAAGGTGATATCCAGAATAATTGCCCCGAAGCTGCTACTGGATTATGTGAAGACAATGCCCAGGTTGATTGCTCGGAAGCTGCTAAAGAATCGTGTGAAGCTGGTGTCCAGGTTGACCCCGATGAAGCTGATAAAGATGCCTGTGTAGAAGATGTTCAGGTTGAGGCACAAGGAGAAGCCGAAGTAGAGAGAGTTGAGGCCAAGCAAGGGGAGGTTGTTGCAAGTTCAGAACAGAGGACAAGTTTACCGGCTCGTGTTCCAGTTGCTAATGCCTCAGGTGGGAGGAAGCCTGTGAAGAGGTTTCCTGTGGCGAATGCATCTGTGCGTCCCTTGGTGGGTGAACAGAAAGACTTGTTGAAAGGACTGCAGATTAGCTTGCTGGACATGGAAGCCGCTTTGGCGACTGATGTGCTGGAGTCTTCTCGAGCCTTACCGGTGAGGCGTCGTGCGTGGCGGGCGTTTGTGAAGGCAGCTTCTTGTATCTATGAGGTAAGACTCTGTTTTCAAGTATGCTTGTTTGTTGAGTTTTCTGAAAGCACCAAGGTGATAGTGAATGGTTTTTTATGGACAGTTTTTGTTGTTTAGAAAGTTTGCAGTCACCACGTCCTGTTCCTGCTTTGAATGCTCTGTTTGTTTGGCCTGATATCAAGAGCTGTGCTTGATTGGCAGGTGACGAAAGCCATAATCCTCCTGGAGTTGATGGTGAAGGCGGAATATTTAAAGCCATACTGGGGCTTTTGGTCATCTCTCTCTGCAGCTGCCCGGTCATCTTCTCTGTCCTCATTGGCCTTGAGGCTCTTTGCGTTGGATGGTGCAATTACGTATGAGATGGTGAAGGCTCCAGAAGATGGAAAAGAAATTGTGAACTCCAGTAAGAGTGTGAAGGCCAAGAAAAAGAAGCCGCTGGAGCTGCCTTTACCCACACCTGCCAAGAAGAAGAAGAAAAAGTAAATTGGAAACCAAGAGTAGTGATGATTTTAGATGTTCATGCTGCCTGCCTGTTCTGTCCATAGTGAGTTTCAAGCATGGCGGATGGTTCAGAATTCACCTGCAGCTGGTAGGTATTCTGACCAGCGATTATTTTTTGTCCAGCCCCTTCCGGTTTGTAGAGAATCATTTGATGCTGTCTCTCCTCGGGCTGGCCAGTCGTGTATATTCTCTTTGTTCATATGCAACACGCCTGGGTTAAACATTTTGCATTGTCCAACTCACACGGTGAGGTTGAATGACCAACACGTTTGTTTTTCTGTGTTGCACCAACGACCAGGATCATGCACAATGGTGATGACCAGTCTCTTTAAAATTCTTTCTTCCTTTTATGTCCAGCTGTGTGAATGTTGGGATGAAGTTGATTTATTACCTTCTCTCTTGTACACCCCTACGTTGCTTCGTTTTGATGTTACTTTCCCAAAACATCTTTGTTCAGTTCTCTAGGTGCAAGACCAGTGACCCTTGGCCACGATTGGGAGATCTGGAGAGAGCGCATGCCTCCAAAGGATCGACTATATGGTTTCCTTTCTGAGGAGCTCCTGTTGAGGTACGTACATGTTGAGAATCCTTGAAGTTTAAGGACTGTCATTTGGAGTATATTCGCGCAGACTTACGTTGAATCTATCTGATATGTAATGCTGCGACAACTATCTTTGTGAAGTGAGGTGTGGCATAACAGAAGGCTCTTTACTACCTCGTATTAGGCCCGTGCTCGCACCAACCAAGTAGCACCAATCAGTTCACCTGTTTCATTAGCTAGCTGGAAGGTGATTAATGGGGAGTTGGCTTTTAAGTTGGCTACTTGGTTGGTGTGGGCGGATTTAGCACTTCTAACTATTGGTACAGGCACGGTTATCGGTAGTTTATTTGTCAAAATTGGGGAGTTACCTAGTGAAAATGAATGTAAATTCATTTCAAGTTAGTTAGCTGGAGTAGGCACCAATTTTGCTAATTGACAAAGCTTGGCATTTAGGAACTAATCCCAGTTAGCTAATTGGTGCTACTTGGTGTCTTATTAAGTCAGGTTGCTCTAACTACCCTATCTAGAAGCTCTAAGTTATCAATATGCTGTATGATTTCAATCTTTTGAATCATCTGAACCATAATATCAATTTCCTTTGCAAAGAACAGCCAGCTTCTTGCATTTGTTTTAGCACTTCAGATGATGCTTGCAGGATCTCAGGAGTTCAGGGATGCCATGTTCCGATCTAGCCTTCGCACAATCCTTCTTGTAAATGTATTACAATGTCTTCACCAAACATCTGCCAGGCACTTGATCTAAGAAGACGGAGGACAAAAGGGAGATTTGACAGAGACTAGGTTAGTGCATGCAGAAAGCCATGTTCTTAACCCCTAAAGGACAAGAAGCCCGAATTGGGCTTCATGTTTTTCTTAGTAGTTTTGAGTAGATCCTATGTGGACTTCCTTTCATTCAAATATATTTTTTTGTTGACCAACACATGCAATGTTCTTCATTGATTCTGTTGATACGAAATTTGGTCCCATCTGAATTGTATTTTTGACAATATGATTGAATTTGTCATTTCAAAAACATGAATCCTTGGTCCTTTAGGGGTTAACCCTTTAACCCTTTAGTGCCCCGGTAACCACTAAGTGGTCACTAGATCACTAGAAAATGAAATGCTGGAAAATCTATGAACCATCTCAGTCCGATGTTGAAGTTCAGATGTGCAACTTTTGATTTTGCAGATGATGCAAAAAGAAAATTTGAAATCTGACTTTCTTAGCTATCCAAATACCTACATACAAAACACCAAAATACTGCAAATACCTCAAAATACAGCAAATACTTACAAATACAACACACGTACTATGTGGTATTTCTTGTGTTTGCAAGTTTGTTATCTTGTATTTTTTTTGGATTGTGTTCTCTTATTCATGTTCCATTAGTGTATGTAGTCCGATCTTGATCAATGTACCAACTCCTTTCTTATTTTAACGTATAAATTTTGTCCTAAACCGTACATGGATAAGTCACTCTCACTTATAAAATTCACAATAATTATGTATGAGTCTGTTCTTGACATGAAAGATTGCAATGAAGAGGTGTTGACACAGGCCATTGCTGAACATCTTTACTTTTATTTTTGAAAATTTAACCCAAATTCTATTTAACCTTGAAGTCACACACCCCCCAAAATCTCATTTTTGAGTGTGCATTATACGGTTCAAAGACATACTATAATCTTCCAATCCAACGGTCCGATCTTACCAAGATTTAACCAAGACTTGTTTCATCAAGCTATGCTTACATTCATACGGTTGGATACTATTAATAATATCCCTAATTTCAACAGAGAGAGTTTTAAAGAAACATCACCCAAAAAATTGTGGTTTCTGCACAACCACCCTGGGCACTAAAGGGTTAACGTCCCGATTCAACGCTGTTTTCAAAGATTGGTTATAAAATGTTTGATGAAAAACAAAAATGGAGTTATGTACAAATCTAAGTTGTAAATGTCAATGTGAAGATCACATCTGTACGGTTGGATTCATCATTTTTTTAATAATATTTTTTAACCAAGGTTTTCTCTTGACAATCAATTAAAAATCCCAAATTAACACAAAATAAATAATTAAATATGGTAATGAAATTGGAATAACATGTCCTACGAGATGGTATGGTTTCCATTATTTGATTCTACTTATTTTGGAAAATCATGTTTAAGGTCTCACTTTTTGAACTAAGAATGAAACTTGACATAAACCAATTGTGTTGTTTTTCAAAAATCATAATATCTAATTTAGAACATCCATACTGTATAAATGATAGTCAACTAGCACAAGAACCAAGAGAAATTTGGATGGATGAAAAATTATACATGATGTAGTCAAGAGAAAGGTTGCAATCTGTTTGTCGTCCATTATATGGACGCAAGCGCAACAAAGGGTTAAACTGGCTATGATTCCTGTTCTTATACAATCATTTGTTGTGGACATTTGCAATGTCCTTTCTAGTCACTAGAGATGTTCGTGATAAATCTTTCATTTGAGGAATGTGCTGTTCTCCAATCATGGTTTAACAACTGGATTTCACATAAATTACGTAGCATGCTTGGATGGACAATATTTGCATTGTATTCCTCTGACGTTGAATGGTAGAAAACCTGTTGGTGACGTAGTTCTTCTCTTTAACATGTGTTTTTATTGAATTATCTGTACTAGATGTTGCTGAGTACCCGGATGTTGAAATTTTTCCTGTTTGTCCATGAAAGGAAAAGTGACCCAGAGAGATGCAAAAGGAGGTGATTCTTGCATGACGAGCTAGTATTTTGCTTTGCTATTGTTGAGGTATGAGTTGCGTTGGACCCATTTTGGAAAGTGGGAGAGAAGTGTCATAGGAGAATTGCAAAGTGTGACACCTCCTAATAAAATCTTGCTTTTAAAGGTAGAGGACACTATCCTATATATGCTACCCAAAATTGATTTTCTGCTACCTGAAACAAGTGTGCAAACGATCCACCTAGGGGTTTGTGTCAAGGAATTTAGCTGTTTGAAAAGACAGGTTCTACACCCTAAAAATCAAAATTCATGACCGCCAAATGTTGTTTACCCACACCTTGAATTGCAAAGAGTCAAATGTACAAATAGTATTCCATAAGACCCTCACCCTTCTCTAGATTTGGAAAATTGCAAAGATGCATTATAAAATGCAACTAAGCAAGATATTTTGAACTTGATGTATAAATAAAAGTTGTACATTATGAATTTTAGATTCTATCCATATAGTTAGATCTATGATTGCTATCACCAATATTTTTGTATAAAATTTGAAACTTGAAATTCAAAATTCTTTGTGATTTGATTACAAACAAGATATTTACAATCTGTGAATGAAATTTGTTGTGATGGGTTGAAATGTAATATTCTAAATATAGTGATTTTGGAGATTTTTTGGTTGCGTAATTCTATGAGTTGATTTTTTCAAGAGCACTTTTGGACTAAGATTTTAGAAATTTTGGGTGAATCACTACAATATGTAATGAGGCATAAAATTTTCACAAATTATCCCATTTTTAATCAGAATCATGTGCAAATCTCTCGGAGAGATTACTTCCAAATATTACGTAACAATGTGCATACAAAGATAGGGTCCAAATAAATCTTTGAAGGTAAATTTTATAAATGATTTACATTAATATAGGATGCTCAAAATTGATTACAAGAATAAAAATGAGAACATTCTCAAAATATTGCTAATAATAGTAGGAAATAATTTTAATTTTTAGGGTACTTTTAAATACCCTTTGTTCACACATAATACTCAAAAGATACAAAGGGTGACCTCCCCAAGGCAAATCCACATCAACTTTTAGTTAAAGATTGGGTGGTAAAACATTGTATTTAATGTTAAAGCTTCTAAAGTGCTACTGTCAAAAATGTGGACTCCACTAATTGCTAAAGAACCTTATGTCCATTGTGAACCATTTAATTTAATTTAATTTTTTTCAAAAGAAATTTACTTTCTTGGGACATGAATGACAAAGCTCGGCATTATTTGGAAAATGCCACACATTTGGGTGGCTTTATTTAATAAAAGTAATGAATACAGCTAGTAGGTGGCAGCTCTATGCAGGTACACTTAGTCAAAAAATATTGTAAATTACTATGCATCAAGCAAATGTGATCAAAATCAAAAACTTTGAACACAAAAATTCTTATAAAGTAACTCAGCCTATGAATTTTTATAGTTGACTACATTTTATTTTCTGACCCTTTCCAGAATACACTCAATTTTTTTATATTAATGCTTGCGTTGTCAATCTATAATATCTTTTAACATCATTCGATGTATTCATTCATACTAGAGATGGAATTAGTGAATATTTCTATTGGTTAGCTTTAAACCCAAGGTCCCCGTATAAAAGTTGGAACCCTAAATTAACGTCATTTTTTTAACAGCTAGTGCACTCTCTCTTCTTTTCTCTTTCTTGCAAGTCTATGGGGACTCTCTTTTGTGATGTCATCTTTGGTGGTTACCACTGAACCCTCGGTTTAATACAATGTCACTTTGTATAGGGGCACTTAATTAGCAAAAAAATTAGAGGTGTAAGTTGTGTATTACATTTTTGGTTTTTTTTTTCATTAAATATTGGAGAAGTTGAACTTGAATTTGATAAAAATACAATGTATTTGATTTATTTAATAGAGACTAGTGTGCCCGTGTGCCATTGGTCCAAATGTTTCCCGTGTTCTACATGTCCCCCTTGCTCCTCTCATGAATTCCCTGTGCTTTTGCTTTTGTTTTTTAGAATAGTTTATCTATAATTTAATTCAATTTAGGGTGACAAAATCCAATTAGAAATCCATAACTTTTACATTGTAAATCCAAAAGTGCTGAAACAAATTTGATGCAACCCATCTTGTCAAGAGCTTTCTGACCGTACTAAGAACGCGGCCGGTAGGTGCACGATTTGGGAGATCTCAATGTTACATACAAAATAAAACAAACATACTACAATCCTTAATGTATACATTCATTAATTTAGGCCCACACATATATGAATTTTTAAATATTAATACAAAGATGCTAAATCATATACAAAATTTATTATTTAAAAGAAATCAAATTCGTTGATAGGCGTTTGGAGATTTTTGACGGAATCCAAGGCATGAGGGCTTATTGTTTATTATAATAAAGAAATCATTAGTTACAAATTGAGTCACAAATGAGTTTACTTTATGTAAATTTGGAGATAAATGCTATATTAAAATACTAGCATAAATAATTTAAATGTATATTTAGAAAAAAATCAATTTATTTTCACTTCAAAATTTTAGGATAAAGATGTCCATGTACAAAGAATTCTATATAACATTTAATTTAGTAAATTCATTAGAACTAGAACTGCACAATGTTCCGCACTACCAAGGATGAATGTTGAATTTGTTGGATGATTTTAGACAATTATAATTTTTTTATAAATAAATTCTTATATTTAATTTTTAAAATATAAGTACCTATGTTTTTTTGGAGAAATGTGGTTGTTGTTTGTGGTGCCCCTCCCTCTAACCATTGAGATAGAATGCCTCTTCGGTGATAAGTGCCCTTCATTTCTTAGGGTCACATGTCTAAACTATTGTTAGACAAAACAATGAAAACAAATAGTGTCGTTTTTTTCCTATTGTAGGTAATCATCTCCAATAGATACATTGTCAATGAAATTAAATAATACTTCACAAACACTTTTTCTAGCTTACTTACTTATGTAAATCTCATAAAAATTGAATTAATTTTTTTGATTTTGGTAATTTTGCTCAATGCATAGCAATTTGTACTATTGATTCAATGACGGAGTCAATTTTTGACTAAGTGTAAAGTAGAATATTAAGACTTAAAACACGCAATTCGCTATTTACGCACTTGGCCATATAATCATGCACTTGGTCCCCGGAAGCATTAAAAATATTGTCTAAAAAACAGTCTAAAAAACAACCATTTTTGTCGTTCTACAATTACTTTCATTGTAAACAAACAATTATTTTATTTTATTTTTATTCTTATCTTTATCTTTTATCTTTATCTTTTATTTTATTTTTTCTTTTATTTTTTCTTTATCTTGTTTCATTTATCAATTTCTTTTCCTTCTTGTCTTCCTTTTTGTCTTCTTCTTTTTCTTCTATTTTTTTTCATTCCTCTTGTGGCAGTCGCAAATCCTTCGCCCGCACCAAAGACCAAAAAAAAAGAAAAAAAGAAAAAAGAAAAACCTTTTTTTTTTTTTTTTTTTTTTGGAGCTCATGAACCCTGAAAATAGAAATTAGAAAAAATAAAAATTTAGGGTTCAGCCACCGGCGGCTGAACCCTAAATGGCGGAGGATGCACTCAAAAAAAAAAAAAAAAAAAAAAAAAAAGTTTTTAAATTTTTTTTTTTTTTTTAATAATTTTTAGTCTGCTGTGGGCTATTGAGTGCGCGGCCGCGCACCCACTGCCTCATTTTCTCCTTTCTTCCTCTCTTCTCTCCCTCTCTCCCTCTCTCCCGCTACTAGTTTTATCTTATGCAGAACGTTGTGTTTTGAAAACAATATGTGTATATATTGTTATGGAAGTAAAGCGTTAAATCTTACTCATAGATTGTGTATGTTAATGTGAATGTTGTGTGTGCAATTTGAGCAATCGATATGTTACACGTATGAACATTGTCACAGTGTTTACACAATGATCTAGCTACTATTTAGTGTTATGGTATGTTGAATTGTTATAACGATCATTACACTAGTGCTTGTGTGTACATCGAGTAATCAATGTATAAGGGACATGAGTTGGTGAATTTATACTATTACATTGCCATTGTGTTATGTTGTGTAGTATTGACGTGTTATTTTTATGCATGCAGACGGTTATGGGTAGATTGTCACATCGTTGTGTGTGCATAACACTGTTAACTGTTTATTGAATTAGAAGAGTATTGGTGAATCTTGGATGCCCTTACACTTAGCCAATAGTGCATTATGATTACTGTAGATTGTGTATGCATAGACAAGGTTATTCTTATCATACACGATGAGTGAGCATGCAAGCACATTAGTGTTACACTTTGAGAATAACTAGAAAGAGGGTACCATTACAAAATTATAATTCAAAGTGCCATGCAATTACATTACGACGATAAGTTCAGATACAAATACATTTACAGATTACACACTCAGTCCAATCTTTCTAAGGTTCAACAACTATACAACATTAAAGCTAAAATAGAGTAAAATTTTGCATTCAACTCTGAATGTGCATGTATCTTTTAAATTGCCACTAAGAGTCTAAACTCTTGGCCAACATTCAAATCAACGAACTTGTAACCTTGACATCCTAAAATTACTAGTGTGAAATGATATGATACATAGGGAAGGTGAGGAGGACGAATGACATGTGGAACACGAGGAACATCTGGACTAACGGCACATAGCCACACTAGTTGTAAACTAAATTTAAAACCATTCCATAAAGTGTTTTGAAAATATTTCCAAATTTAATTGTCATTGGTTGAGTCTGGTTTTTATAAAGATTGGTTTTATGACAAAACAGTTTAAATGGTCTATGCCATTTTCACTTTGAAAATTCATAACAATTACATCTCTCATTTGCAAATTCTGATTTTTCCCTTGTAAATTCATTATTTTCAAATTGCTAATACTATAAAATGTTCTACATTAGGAGAAGTGCCCCAAGTGCCCAAGTATGTTGAAATGATGCATAATCGCTTATTTTGAAGGGTTTGGTTGTTTCTACCTTATGGTGCTGAAATTGGATTGAGGAGGCCTTGGATGCCCTTGTCCAGTTGTCCAACATTTAACCCTTAACCCCTAAACGCTACCGAGACCAAAAAATGGCTTATGAATGAAGTCGACTGTTCAATTCCAACTGCTGCGTGGATGATTTCCATCCAATTCTTTATGTGAAGGGCTTTTGCTTGGTGATGCCACCCCTTCAAGTTAAATTCAAATCATTCAAGCTATTTTTAGATTTTACATGGGGTCCCAACTACAAAAAGAGTCGTAAAAACGGTTCACCGTGTAGTGTATTTTGAATTTTTTTGCTTGTTCTACTTAAACTAAATTTAGGCTATGAAAATGAGTTCCATTGCATTTGAGCTTAACTTACAAAATGAAGCTTGCCAAGTCTAATTTCTACTCCACTTTGAATTTTTGGAAAAATTTGAAAATTGAGTGTTTTATTGTAGATACAAGTTCGGTAGGTATCACCAAGGTGTAGCAAATTTTCTAAATTTAGAGACACGGATGATTTTCATCAACTAAACTTTTCTTCATCGTAATTTACACCTTAGGTAAAAAAATCGGAATTTTCTAGTACATTTTGTAATTGATATAGATTTTCTTTACAATCACTTCATAAAACCATATTAATTTCAAATTTTCACCAAAATTTATGAAAAATTCATGATTTGTAGTAGACATGTGACTTCATCTACTAAATATATAAATTTGAATTCTTGTATTATTTTTAGTAGCAAAATTGAGTGTGACAGTTAAAACATGATTCCATGGCCATAGGCCCAACCTTTAGGGGTTAAGCATCTACACTATAATTACCCGGTCAAACCTCATCAATTCCTCACATTTTAAAAAATATTAAAATTTTCAAGTATTTTTCTCATATAAGGTATTGTTGAACCGATTTACCCTAATTTTTTCATAATTATTTAAATAAAATAAAATTTATAAGATTTTTCAAAGTTTTTCTTGTAAAAATCATAGTAATTACAAAAATGCTTTGAATAGTATGAATTTTTTTAGGGAAATGTAAATAATAGTGATGAACAACAAGGTGTAGGTGGCATGCTTATTGAGCTTACATATAAAGAATTCAATAGAAATTTTATTTTCGCAATGTATATTGAAATTTTAGGGTTTTGAGCTTTAAAATGTTGTTAAAAACGCAATTTTAACAATTTTGAAGAATGGTAAAATGGATTAGAAAGTAGAAGATAGCCCCACACTTATTTGGGACCAATTTCATTTGAAATTAAGAACTAAGGTGAATGGGCCACAAACCGACACTTTAAGCACTGTGACTATTTATAGTAATCTGAAGTGCAATGTGGTAATTTGAATGAATTAACAAACTAATTCTAAATCTACTCCAAGTTGAATTATAACTTTTGAAACTATATCAAATAAGTTATGAATTTTCGAAGTTCAAGGTCTAGGTTGCCTATTTGTGGCAATAGACTTGGGGTGAAATTGATAGAGTCTGTCTTGAAGGATCACAAAAACCTTAGAATACACAAGGTTCCCACAAATGAGGTGAGTCCAGGTAATCATTCAAAATCAACAATCACTAAACCATATTGGTGATTGTTGGGTTTTGGCACTGTAAAGTATCTTTCATGAAGTAATTATAGGATTCTGTTTTTGGTCGCCATCGGTTTATGGCCCAATCACCTTAGGTGAAAATCAGCGTTTGACTAAGAAGCGACCAAACATTACCCTCCGGGGCACCTTGCACGCTTAGGGATTAAATCAGATGAACATAGATCATGTGGAAGCCGTCTGTCAATCTGTGTGAGTCATGTCACTCATGTGATCAAGATGAAGTAGGATTGTACAGTACAACAAAGCTATTTTGACCAAGTCCTCGCTCGTCTGACCTCCCCTCTGACCCGGCCTCAACCTCTTTCAAAATATGCCGGCCGTGAGTCAGCTTAAGTTACTTTTAGTAAGTACAAGTAACTAGCACCATGTGTATCAGTGTACTATCACACACTCATCCATAAGTATATGGTCAGTCAGTCCATGAGACTTCATGAGAATCTGATGCCTTTTTAAAAGCTGCAATTTATCAGAAAATGAGATGGTGGACTTCATGGTTGGCATCATCCTCTTGACATGATTTGGTTTTCCCTCAACATGCCCGGACTTTGGCATTAACCCCTAACTGCCTGAGCGTCCATTTTTTGGACAATGTACAGATTTCATTCATCCATGTTTTATCATCCGTCATGTAATTTTTGTAATGTGGATTTTTTACTCTAGATTCTATGGGAAGTTAGCTTCATGAATGTGTGATCCGATTAGAAAGGGGATGATTTGTGAAATTTTTATGCCTCATTTCATGTTGTAGTGATTCACCCAAAATTTCAAAGATTTCAGTGTAAAAGTGCTTTTGAAAAAGTCAACTCATAAAATTAAGCAACCAAAAAATCTCCAAAAATCACTACACTTAGAGTATTACATTTCAACCAATCACAAAAAAATTCATCCGTAGATTGTCAATATCTTATTCATAATTGAATTACAAAATAATTTTGAATTTCACGTTTCAAATTTTATACAAAATTATTGGTAATAGCAATCATAGATCTAACCGTATGGATAGAATCAAAAATTCATAATGTACAACTTTTATTCGTACATTAAGTTTGAAATATCTCTTTTAGTTGCATTTTATAATGCATCTCTGCAAAACTGCCGAATTTGGAGAGGACTCTAGGCATTTAGGGGTTAATACTTAATACAAAGAGGACAAAACCTGCTCCCTATGCATGTAGGGGTCCACCTTAAAAAATAACCCCCTCTTTCAAGGGTCTTAAATTCCCGAGGGGGCCCTTCTAAATTAAGTTGGGACCATAGGCCCAAATTTGCAAAAAAGTTTGCCAAAAAAGAAATACCCTAGAGTGCCCAAAATGAAAATTTCAGAAAATGAGGCCTATGGGTGAATCGTGCTTGCATTAACGTCGAGGGGGGGGGGGGGGGGGGGGGAGGGGATTTAGAGTTGGGGCTCAACGTGGTCTGAACAAGTGGGCAATAAAAAAGAATCGGGCTACAAAAGGACCAAAACTTAATATTAGATCGCCAAAATATCTTCACGATTTTATAAAATATTGGATGAAACCGTGAGATTTGTATGAAAATAACATTAAAATGCGAATAAAGAGTATTTTTCTGTTAAAAAATGGATGAATGTAGAAATATGTGGTTCTACCACATTAGTTTAGCACTCTCCGAAAAATGAAAAAAAAAAAAAAAAAAAAAAGGCTGCGCGCTTCCCAGAGGAGTTTGAACAATTCAAATTTCAAATCAAACCCCGCTTTGTGTGCTGCTAAGTTACAGTTTGCCCCAATTTGCTCCAACCACACCAGTCCCTCTCCCAGATCCACCCTCTCGTCCACGTCACGTCAAGCCGGGTCCCATTGGTAGGGACCCATCCTACCCACCCACGTCACCCACAATTCCCACCACTCCACTGCGCATCACGGCACCGACAGCTGGCAGCAGCTCCCACGACCGCGGACGGATCCCCACCCGCCCGATGCAACGGTCTCCGGTGCCCGCGCCGCGGTCTTCGGTCTCCGTGGTCTGCTCCGTGACTGTAAAGAGGAAGGACAAGGACGAGGTTGTGACGTTGTGAATGTCGGACGGCATGATGCGTCGTCGTCTTTGTTTCTTTCTGTTGCGGTTTGGGTTGGTTTGATCTCCCCCCTTCCAAGCTCCTTCTGAAATTTCGGGCCACTTGACCCCTTTAGTGGTGGCGTCGGTGAGAAGTGACGGCGTTGGTCGCGTAACTGCAGCAGGAATCCGTTCCAGGAATCCGTTCCGTTGATGCCCCAGCTACTTGCGTTTGCATCGTCATCAACATTACCTTCACCTCACTGCAGTTTAGGCCCTGCTGTGCAGTTTTTGCGGTTAGTGAGCTCTTCTGTGCTTGAGTTGGTGCTGTTTTGACAGAATTCAAATATCAGCCGGCAAATAGGAAATAAGTTTGTAGTCAAGAGTGAACACCGTGATGCTTTAAGATTGCGCCAGTCGAGGTAGCAACGGAGACAACAGTGAAGAAGTTTGTGCTCTGTTTGTGTAGAGGTTCATTGCTCATGCTGGTGCGTGCGCAGACCGAATCCAAATAACAGCCAGCTATGATGCTTGTAGGAGCCAGTTTTGTAGTTATAATTTTGTTGCTTTAATATAGAGGTTTAGTTGCGCATCGGAGAGAGTGATGGCGAGAGGGGAGGTTGAGAGCTGGGTCAGGGCCAAGGACGCAGCGAGGACGGAGGCTTTCAGTGACGGCGAGGATAATAATCGTTGGTCTCCTCGTCTGAAGCCGGGGGAGACGTTTTCGGTGGAAGGGGGAGCCGGAAGGCGTCGATCATCCACGATAATGGATCAGGCGGCGGAAGCGCTGTGCTGTTGCGGCCCACGCTGGGGCCGCAAGTACAACGCCGTGAACGAGCCGACTCCGTCCGACGGGCTGCGAACGAAAGGGAGGTGGGAGGTTAACGAGGACGACGAGTATTTCAAGCCGCCCGTGTGGAAGCAGCTCATCTTAAAGGTGAAGGCGCAGGCGCGGCAGGCGAATTGCAGCAACGGCAGCGGCGAGTGGGTGAACTACGACGCGGAGAGCTACGAGAAGAACTTCGACAATGGCTCATGGCGCGACTCCTCGCGCGACTTGGTTTACCACGACGAGAATGAGAAATTAGGGTTGAAGGAGCGGGCGTTGCACACGGCGTTGTTGCACAAGCTCGCTTCCTCAAGGTCCAAAGATGGTGAGGTGCAAGTGAACAGCCCTGCTCTGTCGCCATTGCCTGTGAATCGGTCTCCTCCGAAACCCAATGACGAGTTCGTCCCCCTCTGGCAACGCCGCGCCTCCAGCCCCGTCACCCTCGATGTCAGACAACGCTCTTGACGGATCTTCCAAGACCTAATTTCAAACTTGCTTGCAACGGTACTCTTTTATCTCCTTTCATTCTACGCTTCCTGAATTGAATTCCACATTTGGAGAGGGATTATCAAGGCGTTGCATGTGTGTATATACAGCGGAGCTTCCAAGACATAATTTCAAGCTTGCAACGGTACTCTTTTCTCTTCATTCTACGCTTCCTGATTTGAATTCCACATCTGGAGAGGGATCTGGATGTCAGGTAACGCTCATGAGAGCCAGCGGAGCTTCCAAGACCTGATTTCAAGCTTGCAATGATACTCTTTTATCTTGACATTTTACGCTTCCTGACTTGAATTCCACATCTGGAGAGGGATCATGATCAAGGCTTTGTGTGTGTATATTCATATTCCAATTTGGGATCAATTTTGACAGTGCACTTCAGCAGGATTTAATTACCGGTTGTGGTTGTTGAGGTTTATTGAGGTTTATTAAGGTTGAGAATACTATTTTGCGTCACTTTAACCAATATGTCGGGAGATGTCTATAGAGCTCTGGAGTGATCCATCTCTTTAGGTACAAGAGCCAACTGTATTTATTATCACTATGTATGAATTTCTTATGCAATTATCCCTAACCCATTTCAAAGATTAGTGGCCAAGTCATGCTTACAGCACTTGCTAATGAGCCTTACCAAGTGTATGAAATTGATGAATCTTTGTTGGTAACACGAATGTCTGGTGTATGAGGTGTTTTGGTGTTTTACTCTTACTCCGTATTGTTTGTATGTTCAAAAGTAATGAACTTGGTGATGCATCGCACTTTGCCACTAATGTATGTCAAAATGTGTTCCATTCCAGTATCACTAATCCATACTGGTATGATTGGTATGATAATTTATTCTCACCTTAAAAGACCACAATCACTAATTCACTTTGTACACAGGGCATGGATTACTGGAGTACCATAGCTGGGTCATCACCCCATGACCGAATATTTAATATTTTTTGAAAAATAAGGTTCATTCCTAAAAATATTTTTTTTGTTTTTGTTTTTGGCCCAAAAAATGATTAAAAATGGTTCCTAATGACCTAATAAAGCTTAGATATAGCAAAATATAGCTAAAAACAAATTATTCTATTTTCGTTTTTTGTCCTCATAATTTCTGATTTTTACTTTTTAAAATATATTGAATTATTCTGTGGTGACCCGGCTATGGTACTACGGTAATCCTTTAGGTATCACTCACTACCTATTTTCTGTTTACTGCAGAAGTTTTTCAACAGTTTTTTTCGGATTGTGTATGAGTGTCTCCTAAATATGTTACAAATATGTATATATAATGCACATGTGAAATCTCTAGGTGGTATATTGTAGAGTACATGATTATAAGAATAAAAGATGTACTCTAATATTTTGTGTGAAGTTTGGAAAGTAGTGTTTAATTTTATGTGGCTACCCAAAAATAAATCATTTTTCTATTTCCAAAATTTATACATATGTTACCCAATTGTAATTTATATGATATTTTAACTCCTAAAAGACCAAGGATTTATGGTTATAAAATGACAATTGCAATTCATCATGTTTAAAAATATATAATTCATATTAGACTAAATTTTATATCATTGGAATCAATGAAGAACATTGCATGTGTTTTGAGGTTGATTTGTGGTCCACTTCAAAGTGACCTCAAAACATGTTGAAAGTGCTTTGAGGTGAACTTGGAGGTGAATCTCAAAGTTATCTCAAAACATGTGAGAGGACAATCATTTTCAAAATTAGTACAACTAAGGTTTTAAAATGACAAGTGCAATCAATCATATTGTGAAAAATACATCTCAGATGGGACCAAATTTTATATCACCATCATCAATGAAGAACATTGCATGTGTTGGTCAAAAAATAGATAAATTTGAATAAAAAGAAGTCCACATAGGACCTACTCAAAACTGCTAAAAGACCTAAAGGACCAAAAAGCCCAAATTGACCTCATGATTTTCTTAGTAGTTTTGAGTAGGTTCTATATAAAATTTCCTCTTTGACCAACGCATACAATGTTCTTCACTGATTCCAGTGATATAAAACTTGATCCCATTTGAAGTGTATTCTTCAAAATATAATGGTCATTTTAAAACAATGATGCTTTGGTCCTTGCTCCTTAGCCAGTTGAAGAGTCGGCCTTTGCCGCTGCCCTTTGAGTTCAGGAACCGAAAATTTCGATGTTCGGGCTCTAGCCTGCCCTCGAGCCGCCCGCTTGTTCCACCCCCGCCCCGTCGGATATCAGCCATTATAGGATTGATTGGAGCGATCGGAGGGTGCAGATTCCATTTACTCGAGACAGGGACGCCCCGACTCTAAATCCCCACTTGACGTTAATGCAAGAGGACAAGAACTGCCCCCTATTTTGTGCATGTAGGAGCCCACCTTAACCCCTAAATGTCCTCACCCCTCTCCAAATTCGGCAGTTTTGCAAAAATGCATCATAAAATGCAACCAAGAGGGATATTTTGAACTTGATGTATGGATAAAAGTTGTACATTATGAATTTTAGATTCTATTCATCATAGATCTATGATTGCTATCACCAATATTTTTGTATAAAATTTGAAACGCAAAATTCAAAATTCTTTCGTAATTCGATTACGAATAAGATATTGACAATCTGTGGATGAAATTTGTTGTGATGGGTTGAAATGTAATACTGTAAGTGTAGTGAATTTTGGAGATTTTTTGGTTGCTTAATTTTATGAGTTAATTTTTTCAAGAGCACATTTAGACTAAAATCTTTGAAATTCTTGGTGAATCACTGCAACATGAAATGAGGCATAAAAATTTCACAAATAATCCCCTTTCTAATCTAATCACACATGCATGAAGTTATCTTGCCACAAATTTTTGTTGTGTTTTTTTCTTTACAAAAAGTGCATAACGGATGAGAAAACGTGGATGAAATTCATACATCGTCCAAAAAATGGATGGTTGGCCCTTTAGGGCTTAAAAAATAATCCCGTCTTCCAAAGGTTAAAAATTCCCAAGGGGTCCTCCTAAACTAATTCGGAGCCGTAGGCTGCAAATTTGCAAAAAAATTGCCAAAAAAAGACCATAGGGTGCCCAAAATGGAAATTTCATAAAATGGGGTCCATGGGTTAATAGTGCTTGCATTAACGTTGAGGGGAGGGGGGATTTAGAGTCGGGGACAAGGACGACTCACCATTCTGCACCTGAATAACGTAGTCGTGATAGCCAAGCCAACGCATAAAGTTGAACCGGTAGTATCGGTAGTTAAATCTCTACAAGCAGATAGATAGATAGATACCTAGATAGATAGGTAGATAGCTAGGTAGATAGGTAGATAGATAGATAGGTTGCTAGATATGTAGCTAGATAGGTAGGTAAATAGATAGTTAGGTAGATACATAGGTAGATAGATAGGTAGGTAGATAGATAGATAGATAGAAACTCTGGTCCTCTTTCAAGGCCGGCGTAAATAAAATGTTTGTTCATTATGTCAGTGATCGAGTGCCCATCAAACAAAGGGCTATTGGATCAAAATTACTCTCCTCTATTGGGAATAGACACTTCAGTGATCATTAACCAGCTCGGGGAGGTGACTATCAAAATTTCAGAAAACCATGTGAGATAAAAAATAAGGTCAATTTAATTTGTTTAGGGTAAAATTTATAAATTCATTAGATCTACCATAGCATTGGAAATATGTCCCTTGCATGATTATATGTAAAATAGGGTGGTGGATAATTCCTCTATTTTAATAATCAGTAAAAAAAAATAGGGTCATAGACATAGGATCCCTCTAAAAGTGTGTAGTAGGATCAGTAGAATAATTATGGGTTTGACTACTTGGATGAAGAAGTGTGTAGTTTTTATTCAAATTTGAATGAAGCACGTTATTATGCAGGGAAATGTCGTGGGATTTTTTTGGGGGAAGGAATGTGATGGCGCTCCTCCACGGCCGTTGGGTTTTGCAACAGCGCTGAACATGTGGGACCTTGCTGGATCCTTAGAACCTGACAGCCTCCACGGTCACCCTCAATCGCTTACTGCGATCGGTTTTGGTTTTGTCAGAACCTCAGTCCTTGATCGTCAAGCTCATGTTTTTTCTGAGCATTTTCTAGGGTTTCTTTCATTCAAATTGATGCTGCAGAGTGGTCACTTCCTTTGCAATGTTTTCCGTGTGTATTTGGTTTAGGGTTTAGCTTTCATAGTTCATCTCTTCTTTGTTGGTTTTGTGATTAGGATTTCGCTCAAGTTTCGGTAGAGCGATTTCAATGTAAGGCTTGCTTAGGGTTTGGGTAAGCATAGACGGTTAGGTGAAGCGTGGAGTTCAGTTTCGCAATGCTATAGTATTCCGTCTACTATTTGGTACTTGTACAATTTATTAAAAAAATATTGTGCCAAAAATTAGCCTCTCTAAACAATTACAAATAAATATAGGGTGCTAAAAAATACTTCAAATTAGCTTTTTATCTACAAATAGGGAGGGAAAAAATATTGAGAGGTGCATAAATATCCCCCTATAAAATACCCCATTATCGCACGTGGTTACGAAACGTAAAGGGGTGTGATCGCCCCGAGGTAACCAGTGAAAAAGTAGCCATAGGCTAATGATTGGGTATGTGTTGAGTATAAGTTTAATTTTGGAGTGGTTTAACTCCTAAACGTACCAGAGTGTCCCTAGAATTGACGATTTGAGAAAAATCATCATAAAGTACTATTTAGTAGAATATTTTGGAGTTGATAAACAAATGAAAGTTCTAGATTTTGAATTTTAGATTCCATCTGTAAGGTTCAATTCACCAATACTATCACCAATATTTAATTATAAAAATTGAAAGTTAAAATTAAAAATTCTTTCTAAATTTGATTACAAACAAAATTTTAGTATTTCTTGAGTAAAATTTGTTGGAATGGATTTGAAATGAGATACTCTTGATTCTTTGAAATTTTTGTGTTTTTTAAATCTATGTCCTCATTTTTGCAAGGCCACGTTTGAACTACAGTCAATGCAATTTTGGCTTGGTCAACAACTTGACATACTTCTACATTTGTAATTTAAGAAAAATATGTATTCTAGTATCATCAAATCCAACCATTAGATAGGACAACAACTTGGTGAAGTATCTCCAAAAACTTGGATGACTTTCATCCAAGTGTTGATGAGAACATAGGATGAGTTTGAATCTATTAGTCATCCGAAAACTGGATGCTATGATGTTTAGGGGTTAACTCCTAAACGACCAACCATCCATTTTTTTATCCATCCATATATAATATACTACAAGGTCCAACCTAGTATCCTTATTGTGAAGCATAAATTTGATCTAAAAATATATAATTGACCATATTATCCATATCCATTCATCTATTATAATCCACAGTTCCCTATTTTCTAGACTATATTTTACATCCAAGAAATTTCAAAATTTTAAGCCCCGTGAATAAAAAAGACAATATCTTTGGCCGCACAATACTAGATAATTTTTTCTAAGTCACCCCCTCACCCCGGCTCTCTCCATGTGTATTATGTTGATGTACAAGTTTGCATATGTTATACACGCAAAAATTCACTTTTCTACTTGCTAAAATGTTAACACACTATAATTGAGTTAATAAATATGAACAAAGAGGCATAACATTTATCCATGGTGGATTGTGCTTAGAGTATCTCCACCCTGCTGCGCCACAAGCAGCCTCCAAATATCTGGCGCAACCTTCTCCCTTTTCTTCCCCCACCGTAGCCTTGATAATTGTGCAAGACATCCCGGGCTCTTCAAATTTCGTTACGGGCTCTTCATTGTTGAGGGTGACCACAAAATTTTGAGGCGCCTCTATTGCGGGTATTTCTTTTCCTGTCGTGATCTAAGAGCTAAACCAAACAAGAGTTAAACGAAGCAAGAGAATAAAGTGCGGATTTCTCTATCTTCGGCAAGGATGGTGGGTCTTGAGCTTCACGTGGGTGGGAGACAGACGCGACCAAATCTTTTTTGCCTTTCCCTGAGCCCTTCAAACAGTTTTTGACGCGGCAGATCACATGCGGTAGGGTGGAGATGCTCTTACTCCGTCGAGACACGGTCAGAGGACCCCAAGCTGACATGGTCACGGGTAAGACCACCACGGTCAACTTCAACTCCGTTGTTCCAGAGACTTCCATTTCTTCCGTTAGGATTTAGGGTTTCTGGAGCCTTCAAATGTCACATACAGTCCACCCTCTATAAGTGTTAACAATTGGGAGTGGTAATATTGTTAACACTTATAGAGTGTTAACACTTATAGAAATATAGAGTTTAACAAATCAAAACATAACACGTATAATACAAGTCTGAAATTCGAAAACAACATTCTCAGAAATTCGAACGTTGGTAGACTGGCTCAACCTGCTAGGGTAAACTGAGTTGACGAGGGAGGGACTTGCAGTCAATATCCTGCACCTAATAATTTCTAAATGGGGGGTATGTTACAGTATGTTACAGTATATTACATGTGCTATGTTACAGTATATTGTATTGTATGGTATTATATAGTATAATAATAAGTTAACAGATATAGAGGGCAAAATTACAAAGAGGGGAGTAGCCAATCAGTTAACACTTAACACTTAACGTTATTGTAGTCTCCCCAAGTAGGGAGTAGAAAAAATGTTAACACTTATGGAATTTTAACACTTATAGAGGTAACACTTATAGAGGGTGGACTGTACATAAACCCTACGAGTCCCTGCTCTCACCATCTCTTCAGTCCATTCAACTGCCCAATGCGTTGCAGAGTCGAAGGTTGCTTAAGTTTCCGTGCTTTCTTTGTTATTGAATCTCTATGTACGGTTTTAGAGAGTTTGTTTTTGTTGTGTTGAAGTCTATGACGATCAAATTTCAGGCTCGTTTCTCAAACATTCGCAGTGGCCGCCTAAAGCTTTCGCTCTGCCGGGCTTGAGAGCTAATGCAGCTTCTAAACCTTCCTTGGATATCCGAGACTTCTCTTTGTCTTTGTTTTGAAAATTCAGGATATGAGGATACTTTCCCCGAATGATCGACGCTGATTCCAACAGTGCGAATAAGCTCGAAAGAGCCAAGCCAGGAAATCTGATCCTTCATGCTATCTCGGTTTAGGTTCAGGGTTGCGGCATTCCCCGTCTGCACAGTGTTGTCGCATTTTGCGCAATTATTGAAGGTGGATATGCCAAAATTCGGGGTGAGTGGGCAGTTAAGTAGACGATTCATGTCTGTTGTTAACAATCATTTGCCCGAAATTTCATAACCCGTTTAGTTAGTGAGAAGCTGGATAAGGATCCATACTGATTGCCGGGAGACTGATGATAAAATTTTAGGGTTGTTTCTCAAACATTCGCAGTGGCCGCCTAAAGCTTTCGCCCTGCCGGGCTGGAGAGCTAATGCAGCTTCCAAACTTTCCTTGGATATCTGAGACACCAGCATCTATGTTTTCTTCATGTCCTTCTAGGTGTCCTTGTTTGAAAGTTAGACTGTAGTGATTCATAACAAGATGTGACTGCAGTGATGATTCGATAATCCCAGCTCGCTTTTAGTCTTCGTGAGAAGGCGTTGAAGAGAAATCATCGTTTCCAACACAATTTAAACCTGAGCAGTTCTGTTGTGGATGTCTTTTTTTTAAAATTTTTTGTAGAGATTCCGCAGTGATTAGAATTGATAATCAGCCGGCTGGTTGAAACTATCATAAACTTATACAGAACATCTAAGGGTCTGAGCGGAGGCCTCTTTCTTTTCGTTCTTTTTGTTTGTGAAGGCAAATTGACTAGAGTCACTCGTGTGCTTGCATCTAGTAGCACATGGAGCGCTGAAAGTTGCCGAGAGGAAGGGTCATGGGCAGCTGTTCTACCTGTTTTACCTGAAGAATCTACCTGGGCAGGAGGAAGCTTTCATGAACAGATGTTTCTTTTTTGTCAGTGGTGAGATTTATGTCATGCACCACACTTAGCAATTCGTGCTGATATGATTTAACACCATAGGAAGTTCTGAGATAACCGTGTTTCATTCTTATTCTGCTCTCCCTGTGATTAACATCATTATTAGCTCTATCTGAAATTTCTGTGTAGAAAAAAATGGATCGACTATATGAGGGATGAGTATACTCATTGCTTTTTTGCACTGTGATGATACCAAAGCGTTTCGGACTAGAGTTTCTGATCTGGGGTAGTAGCCAGTTTTGAAGAAACCACTCTTGGCTGTCTGAGTGCACACAGGTAACAACTGTTTCATATCGATAATGCATATATCTATATATATATATATATGTGTGTGTGTGTGTCATTCATTCAAAACTTATCCCGCACTTTGCATGGGTTACTGATCAAACTTTTGCTGGAAATTTAACCAACGTTCTTAACCCTTAAACGACAATTTGGGTCCTGGGTGGGCAGCCCGGAAAGAATCTAAATTTTTTTGAATTTTTTTTTTTTTTTTTTTTTTTTCTTCAGAAACGGCTCTGCAGTGCTCTGCTAGCTAGCACTGTAGCACTGCGGCACTGCTGAACTTCAGCTGCCCCAACCTCAAAACTTGTTCAATTTGATGACTTTGATTGCTTATCAACGATTCCACAATCTCTCAAATGAGGCGAAAATTTGGAATCTAGATCGCTTTTTCAGTAGCTTTCCAACGCAACAAGTCTCGCTTGATTTGGTTGAGAAATGAAACTTCTGTCTCCAATTATTCCTGAAAACCAAGCCCCTGGGGCCGGGGTTGACGTTTAAGGGTTAATATCATGCTGGACCACACCCTTTACATTGGAAATAAAATAATCCAACTCTCCAACCCTCTTGCTTGGACGAGGTGAAGTTAGAGAAAATTCTCTGTGATTCCTCTGATCCTCTGCCAAATGCTTGAAGTTCCGAGGTGAACAGTAGGGACACTCAAGAACCTTCTGCAAGCTTGGAGTGGGTCATGTCAACATTCTTTTGAAAAAAATTGACAGATAATAAATACAAAATGCAATTCCTGAATGCAAGCAACACCTTCCCCTACGCGATGGAAATTCATCATCAAAAAACTTTCCTGTCTGCAACTGCCTCTACTAATTCCACTGAAGAATAAAGCACCATGATGAAGACCCATTGCTACTAATTAATGTATGTTGGCTAAATTTGTTCTAACACCATTTAGCGGGGGTTTCAGAACCACCTACAAATGACCAAGTGCAAAATGGGGTTCGATGGTACGTAAACCCGTCGTAGCTAAAATTATATTACAGTTGAGGCTAAAATTTAAGCTTGAGTGATTGTTCACAACTCAACAAACAGGTTTGAATCCGTGTTTCAGAGCTGCGGCCCATGTCTCATCAATGCGGCTCACATCAATGGCACCCACTTCGTGGTGCTCCCATCCTTCCAATGCATGCACAAGTCCTCCTGCGTGGCACGCATGCACCACCCCTCTTGGCATAGTCATCTGCAAATCCCAACATTCCACTCTTAGGGGCGGTTTACACTACGGACCAAGAGCCATGACCAAGGAAAATGGATTAATTCCATGGTCACACTTCCATGGTCACACTTCAAAAAAATGTAATTTTTAAAGCCATTGGGCCTCTCACTAAGTGTAAACCGAACTTGGACTGGGACTTAAAAATAAAATAAAATGGCATTTTAGGCCCATGGTCTCCTCGTTCAGCAATGAGAGAACCCTTTTTGCCTCTCTCACCACAAAATCCGGGGACCCTTCAACATTATCCACTAGGCCTATTTCTAGGCCTTTTGAGGACCTCAACTCCTTTGGTCATTTTTTTAATTTTTTCTTTGTAGTGTAAACTCAAGTCATCCCGGGACGAGTTGATGGAGCCAATCACAGATTTTAGAGTTGCATGGGACGAGTTTTTGGTCCGTAGTGTAAACCGCCCCTTAACCCCCTAGCCGAGTGTTCAAATTAAAAAATATTTAGTAAGACCAAAATCTAAAAACCATCATAAATGGCATGTGGAGTAAAAGTAGTAACATTGAGTTTCATTCCACCTCACAACTTTCAACGAGTTCGTTTAAAAGAGCCAGTCCCTGTTGTGACTCTCCCTATTGATTTGTGTAGAACATTCTTCGATATACTATATAATCTTCCTTGATGAGTATCATTTAGGGATTAATAATGAAATTTGAATAAGGTAGGCCATGCATGAACCGTCCATGTTCTAATAGCATCCCTTATCTAGGAATAAGTGGCATATTAAATTTAACCCTTACAAGACATACCAAGCCCCTCGGGCGTAGTTTTCTCAGTTTAAAAATCACTTTGACCATGAATTGTTGCTAATAATGGAAAAAAATATTTATGAAAAATATTCAAGCATCATCCATCCATGACAAGAATAGTATGTACTTACATTTTTAGAATGTAAGTTACTTCTATATTTTGAGGTTAAAACTCAAAAATACTCCTTTCTATCTAAATATTGAAATGTCTTTTTAGGGTTAATATATTTACACTATTAAAAAAAAGGGATACTTGGGGTGCCAAGCTACATTGCCACATGACCATTTGAGCACCAAGCTAGTGTCCAAATGGTCCTTTAGAACCATACTCTAGCATTGTAGCTTGGTGCCCCAAGTACACCTCAATTTCTACTATAGCTATGATGATCATTGAACGAGTAGGTGCGGACTATGCGCCTCCTACCATAGTCAAAGTTGCACTTACACGGGAAGGAAAAATGAAATCGGAGTAGTAAAAAAGCTCAACCCTAAACCCTAAACCCTAAAACTGATGTTGCACTGGCAGGAGTTCAAGAATGGGACTATTTATGGTGCTAAAACAAAGAAAACCAAAGGCAGGAGCTCGAAGAGAAGGATTTAGGGTTTGTGGTACCTCGCAGGAGCGCAAGCCTTTCATTTCTTGGGGCACATGCATGGCAGAGAGCTTGCCATAAGTGCAGTCGGCTGTTCGACATTCTTCAATGGGCGGCACCACAAATTGGTGAAAGTGCGTTCCCGGAGGTGCCCAGCTCTGCTCGGCCACTGTTGCCCATTTCCCCATCACCCACGTTTTGCATGTTCGGCCAGCTTGATATTTCGTCACTTGGACCATGTTTTCCCTGTACTGCGGTGCCAACTCCGACTGTATCATCTCAAATCGATCTTGCGAAGTTGTTAACATCTGTCACCACCACATAGTTCCATGTACACAAATTAATTTTTTTGGCCATCTTGGTCCTGGTCACCAAGTTGGTAGCACTTCCCCCAACAGTCACGTTGGCCCCCTTTTCCTAGCGCAGTCACCCAAAAGAATCGGACTTGATTCTGCATCTTGACCAACATATCTTACATGGCTTTAACTAAAGATGGCTTTGATTCCAAAATCAAGGCCGATTCTTTGGGTAATTGGGCCAAGGAAAGGGTGTCAATCAGTCAAAGTTGCTAAAGAATGTTATGTCAAGCAAATTACTTTACGCTATAGCTTTTCAATGCAGAGACAATATTTTTTACTGACTAAGTTTCTGGAATCACTACAACATGACTTGTATTAGCACTATGTCAATAGGTAAAAAAACACATCCTCAATATGCCAAACAAGTAGAGAGGGGAGCTCTGGCCCGTAGTGGCCTCTCTAACCTGCTAAAGAATGTTACGGAGATGGCAATATTAAATAGAATGAGGAGTGCAGCTTCTAGTATGGTGTATGAACTAAACATTATTAACCCTCTAAGGACAAAAAACCCAACTTGGATCTCATGTTTTTTTCAACATTTTCGAGTAGGTCCTATATAAAGTTCTTGTTCAAATTTATTTGTTTTTTAACAAACACACGAAATGTCTTTCATTGCTTTTGGTGATATAAAGTTTGGTCTCATCTAAATTACATTTTTGACAATATGATTAATTGGATTTGACATTTTAAACAATGAATCCAAGGTTGGACTTTTAGGGATCATCAAGGTGCTATGGGAATCCATTAATTGGGCTCACCAAAACTCGCACACCACGTTGGCATAAATAAAGTCCAATTGCGCGGCCCAGCTTTGACGTGGCACCTGTGATGAAAATCTCCTTCACATCCTTGGGCAGTTCGTTCACGATGACTGCTGCAGTCAATGTGTTCCCATGGACCACTCGGATGCGCAGGTCTTTGTGCTTGTTCACAAAAAGTATTCCTCCTCCATTCAAGCTCTCATTCTGTCCATCACCATTGCACAGTTTAAAACTCCGGGGTGCACTTTACATTATGTTTGAGAATCACGTGCGTTCATGACCCCCTCTAAAAACCCCATGTATACAAGGGGTTATATGCCTAAAAACTTTCGTATACAAATCTATTCCGTCCTAAATATATGTTAAATGTAAGTATACATTAGCATTTTCAGCTCTAAATATGTTTATTGTATGTATACGTAATACAACAATATTCAAATTAATACCCCTTCTCTGCACTCACTTATACTTGTACGTGTTTAGTACAGTGCACCTCGGGTTTAAAACACTTTGTATATTAGCTAAAATTGGAACTCATGAAATGAACCTGGTTTGCACAGCTTAAAGCACTCTATATAATTGTACAAAGTTGATATGGTAACACATGACATGGGCTTTGCAAAGCTAAACCCCTAAAGGACCAAGAAGCCCAACTTTGGGCTCCTGTTTTTTTAGCAATTTTGAATATATTCTATGTGGATTTTCTTTTGTTTAAACTTAGTTTTTTCTTTGACCAACATATGCAATGTTTTTTTTAATGATTCTCGTGATATAAAATTTGGTCCCCTCTTAATTATATTTTTCACAATATGAGCGATTGAATATGTCATTTTCAAACTATGAATCCTTGATCCTTTAGGGGTTAAAGCACTCTACATAATCGTCCAAAGCTGATATGGCAACTCATGAGATGGGCTTGGGTTTGAAAATTTGAAGCACTCTTTCTATCAATATCCAAAGCTGATACGGTAACTCATGATATAGGCTTTGTTTGCAAAGTTTAAAGTAAACTTTCTATCAGTGTGAAAACCTGATATGGAAACTCATGAGATGGGCTTCAACATTCTTTAGCTGCCACATTGTTCACCCTTGGGAATCAGCATCGCATATCAAAATCATTGTAGGAATCGTAATCTTCTAGAGAATCAAAGCCATCTCTAACTAATGATGGCTTGGCAACTCAATAAACTTGTGTTTTTTTAATAATTTATACATATTCCACATCATCAATTCCTTGTTCATATGCTGATTCTCTGCACAAGCAAAAGGGTGTGTTGCAGTACTAGCTAAAAAATGTTATGTTGCTTTTGTTGATGTGTCAATTATTTCCCAGGACAAAGTTTTTGGCATTCTTACCTTGTTAAGAGCCCCAAGACTAATCACACGAACTCCAGTGTCTTGGGCTTTCAAAATGGCTTGTTCTATGAGGCGGTTGATGCGCTGCTTTTCAAATGGAAGAAAGTACTGCCACCACAAATAGTACAAGACTATTAAACATGGTTTTCACAAAAATTAGAGACAGCAAATTCTATACAACATTAGCCCCTAAAAGACCTCATACAACATTAGCCCAAAATAGGGCCTCGTGTTTTTTTTTAAGCAGTTTTGAGTAGGTCCTATGTGGACTTCAAATTATTATTATTTTTAACCAACACATGCAATATTCTTCACATGCAATATTCTTCACATGCAATATTCTTCATTAAATTATGTTTTTCACAATATGATCAATTGAATTTGTCATATTAAAACTATAAATCCTTGGTCCTTTGGGGGGTTAGAGATCGTGGAGAGACCTCCCTGTAATCACCAGCTTGTACAAACTAAGTCACTATTTAAAATATATGTATGTTTAGCTCACAACTTTCTTAATACCTTGTTGGACCACGCCCCTTTACACCGTAGCACATTGTAGAGAAACTGCTAATAAGATAATTCAACTCTCCAACCCTCTTCACTTGAACCAGTTGAAGTTAGAGAAGATTCCTACGATCCCCTAACAGATGCTTGAGATTCAAAGGTGAGCATCATTGCTGCTCAAGAACCTTATGAACCTTGCAACAATTTATGGGACTACTTCAAAAAGTGACAGTGACATGTGTAAAGTACCTGGAATCCAAATCTGGGCACAACCCAAGTCTCGGTGCGTAAATGCTTCAAGCGATACGTGTCGGAGGTGAAGGCTTTTCCAAATACCCAGAAGAGGATCATGATGGGCACCGTGAGAGGCCACAATGGCCATAGGAACCATTTGGGGCCATAAGGCCAGGCCGCGAACGACGGGATCCCAAATGGTAAATGGAACGTGGACAATAACTCCGTTCCATGTGCCAGAAACACAAAGTCAGGCTTCTCCTGCTTGCCTTCCCGCACTTGCTCATAGAGTGAATCAGATACTTTGTCGGCTGTGGCGCCCAGGTAATCGTAGAGTGGCATGAAAAGGGCAAAATTTGTATGTACATGGGAATGATGCAATGAATGGTACCTACAAGAATGTGTTTTTTTAAAAGTAAATAAATATGATTCAACTACCAAGTAGTACCCTAAAGCCCTTGGTCTCTTCATCCCAATTGGGCTTTACACTAAGGTAGGGAACCCATTCCCGTGACGGTCCTTTACCCGTGGGTTGAAAAGCCACTCATTTACTATGCAAGTGTCCTTCACTTTTACAAGTGAGATACTTTCATGACTTGTAAGAAATGAGGTACTTTTTTGACTTGTAAGAAAAGAAATATTTCTATGACTGTGACTAGTAACAATGAGATACTTTTTGGTTTTCTATCACAGTCAAAGATGCCACCATAGTTGCAACACTTACGGTTCAAAGGCCATGACATTGTGTGGCAAGCTTAAGGGTTGACCCCACCCCTACGAATGATGAGGAATATGCCTCTTCATTTCGTCAAAGATCATCAGTAGCTATGACTACACATGGTGCGAGGGGCTCGCAAACTTGCCAAGCATCACATGCCACGTGGATTTCTACAGGTACCGCATTCATCTTGTTCCTAAATGAACCCCAACCGCTTGGATGGAGCCCAAAGTAATAGCAACAAAGGTTATTGAATGTTATGGCTTGTTATTGGGACCCTACTACTTCAAACTTCAACAATATGTAACTTATTCATACGGTATCCAACTAAAATATATATTGTAGTGCGTTAGATTCATCTTGAAAAGGGGTACAAGTCCTACACAAAAGAAAATTCTCATTTCTAAGAGAGGAAACTCAGGTGAAACCCTAGAAAGATGAAAGGGTGATGAAGCTTACGTGGGTGTGTAAACCAGATACTTGAGAGGAGGAAACACACGAAACAGCCAAGGAGGGAAAAACTCGAAGTTGCAGTGACCAATGCAGTTCATGAAGTCAAAGAAGAGCCAGTAGAAGTAGAACATGCCCATACACGCCCCTCCAAGAGCCCAAGTCCCTAAGAAGGGAATGGCAAAGTTGGCAGTGTACATCAAATGCTCGGCAAATGGATGCACCGACCCTGCTCACCAAATCATGTTTTTTCACAAAAAGAACCAAACGTTAGTCCATTTCATACAAGGTAGATAATTGTTGTCAACACGCACTACTAGAAACCTCGTCGCATTTCACCTCCTGAAATTGGGAAAAGACAAGGAACTTTTGTCCCGTTCTGACCAACACCATTGCGAGTCTCATTTTATCCCCTAAAGGATCAAGGATTCATGGTTTTAAAATGACAAATTCAATTGATCATATTGTGAAAAATATAATTCAGATGGGACCAAATTTTATATCTCCAGAATCAATGAAGAACAATGCATGTGTTGATAAAAAAACAAACAAATTTGAACAGAAGGAAGTCCATGTAGAACCTACTCAAAACTACTAAAAAAAACATGAGGTCCAATTTGAGCTTCTTGGTCCTTTAGGGGTTAACCAATTGTGGCACCCTTCCACTGCTTTATGTGGTGAAAAACAACACCATGTTCTACTGGTGACAGGGGACCGTAAATATGTTGTCAATTAATTACCTGAGACTGGCTCTGTGATGAACGATGCGTGGTGATGGGAATGGTATTTGTTGTAGAGAACGTGATGATGGAGAGCACGGTGAAGCCAGTAATAGATAAACTCGGTAGGCCCCATATGCAATAATAAGAGGATCAGTATTCCTCTTGAATCCCAAAACACTGGAAAATTTTGAAATCCTGGCAGCACGGCGTGCACTAGTGTTGCTACCAGAACGTGAAGAATTAAGTAATCATCCCTGCAAACAAAAAGTACATTGCTACCTTGTCAAAAAACTGAAAAAATATGCCTATTAAAACCTTTCATGGCACAAGTCTTTCATTGAAATAGAGATTAGGGGTGTCACACCTCATTCTTCCCATTTTCAATCTTCAAAGAATGCGTACGTGGCACTTTCTCCCTGAATTGTGGAGGACCCATTCTCTGAAGATTGAGAAGTTTCATTAATTTCATACGGAGGTGAAGAATAGGCATGAAGATTGAGAAGCCATGGCCATTCTCATTCTTCTCACAACCTCAAGATGACTTCTTCATGAAGAATGCTCAGGATTGGCTCTACAATTCTCTCCCCACACTAGTAGAAAACTATGCCAAAAGGAACCGCAGCCAAAATCGGCTGCAGTTGTTTTGACCAGCCTGATCTTTAGTCGCTAAACAACTACAATTTTTTCTTTTTCGTTTTGCGACTGCAATTTTGAGAATTTCGGGGCGTGTAATATACCGTTGGAAAGATATTTTCAAGACCTTTCAAACGGTATGTTATAGACCCCGAAATTCCTTAAATTGAAATCGTAAAGCCAAAAAAACAAATCTGCAATTGTTTAGCGACTGCAGATCAGGCTGGTCAAAAGAACCGGCTGCGATTTTTTTGGCATAGTTTTCTAGGGCCAAGTTCTCAATCTTAAAAGAATTAAACTTCTCGAAAGAGGTGTGACACCCACTACTGCACAAAAGAATCCTTGAATTCAATTTTTTTTCATTAGTACGTACCAGTTACTTTCTCGGTCCACTTGCGCAAACGAAATGCCTTTGTCCTGAATTCGGTACTTCCCGGTGAGCCAGTGGCAGCGTGACAAGCTCATCCACGCTTGGCCGTGCAAATAGCGCAGCGCAGTCACGCACAGCATGTGGAAGCAAAAGTTGTCGACCTCATGGCCTCCCAGCAAATTCGTGTGCACAGCTTTCACTGCAAACGGGAGGAACAGAGTGTACTGCCAGCCACAACGCACTCACTGAGCATTAAAAAAAACAAACCATGATCTCCTTTACATCACCCAGGCCGGCTCCATTGTACCTCCAAACCTTTCCCTACTCACTGATGCCATTCAATTCTAACACTATCAAAAAAGACCATGGTGGTGAATCCAAACCAACTCCACAAACCTCTTTAATCTGTGAGACTGTGTAGGATACTAACTCTTACTAGAATCATGGCATTTTAGTAATAAAGAGACTCAATACAAAATTAAAAAAAACCAGCACCTAGAAATGTAGAAACGTTGCTTTTCCATCTCGTGAGAGTGTGCAGGAATCATGATGAATGGCATTTTAGTAGTAAAGAGATTCAAGTGTACAAAATTCAAAAAGACCAGCAACTAGAAATGTAGAAACGTCGCTTTTGAAGATTACAGCTTCACCATTCTCTGCGCATGTCAAGGCACCCACCTTCCAAGCACCGAGGCTAGTCCACGGAGGCTCCGTCCACGCGCCGGGCTTAGTCGCCATTGCTGAGGGTTCTAACCTGCGGGAATTCAATTGTCACAAAAACGAGTTCCCATAGCCTCACTCACGCACAATGCAGGTCCATGCAGGAACTGACAGGGCGGCGATGGAGGGCAATGGAGGAGGATAAGAAATGGACTGAGGTGGTGCTAGCAGCAACGGAATGTAGCGAGCGAGATCATGGGAAAGGGAAAAGCGAATTGGAATTTTGCTTTAGGGAGGACGCAGAGTATTATTAGTAGTATTATGTTGTGCATCATGACGATGGCAGTGGGAAGGAATGAAATGGCGGTCAGGGAGGGCGTCGATGCGAGGCTGTTGGCGTTGCCGTTGCCACACACTCACTGGCTGTGTTTGGCGGTGTGACTGCTTGAGAAGAGATCAGGCAGCCTCTGGCTCTGTGGGTGGGATGACCTTCATCCACGGTCATTACAGCATCTCGCCACAATCCTCACCAGTATGGGCCCCGGCCCGCGATGGACCCTCCAGAAATAATGGGTGGTACGTGACTAAAAGAGACTCCCGTACCCTCGGAGTATACCAGTGGTGGGCGTGTATGGCATCTTTTGCATGAAATGAACCTAGTCTGAACAGTGCTCTACAGTGTACTGTACTCCTAGATGAACATTTGTTTATTGTCTCTACTCCACCGGGGAAGAGACTACGGAAACGCTTCGTTTTTGAGGAGTTACATGACTGAACAGTACAAACAAGGTGTAAAAGTAAATCTAGGGTAAATACTAAGGCGGTGACTATGTGACTAGCCGCTTGTTATTACTTATTTATATTAGAAACACGTCCAACTCTAGAGTATACCCTAGGAGCAGGTTTGATGAAAAATAATTATAAAAAATAGATGCCGAAATTCTACAGAAAATATTGTTTCCAAAAGTATTTACAAGGGGGAAAAATGGATTTCGGAGAGTATTTGTCTTGTTGAAAAAAAATTAAAAATTAAAAATTATTTGGTGGAAAGATGCCGAAGTATGCGGTAGTGAGACTTGAGAGAGGCTTGAGTGGCACTTAAGCATAGATAGACTTGAGATGTGTTGAAGGTTCAAAGTGTATCACAAGATGCAACGGGTGCACACTTCAGCAGAAACAAACTTGTGAGGTGTAAAAAACACACTTCAAAGCAATCCATTAATGCAGACCTGTCAACATATTCTCTTTGTCCCAACAAATAGCCAATTTTTACTGTGGTTCAGTTGTAGTTGTACAACTTTGGAAAATATTAATTTTTCTTTTACATTTAGTAGGTTGGATAATAAATGATGAAGATTGTTTTTGCCTTTGCACACTAGAAGACAAGTGATTGGTTGGAAGTTAACTCCTTCTTGACTTCTTACATCATCAAACACTATGTCGTGCACAAACACATCGTGCCAATACACATCGTGCTGACAGGTAAGAATGACAACAAACATTAGATGAGTGACAACACAAACCCTTGAACATTGTCACAACACATCTAATTATTCATGAGATGAAGAACATCTCCACACAACAAACCACACACACTTGTGAGTACACATAATAACTGTGCTCACCTAAATACACCACGTGGCACGTCACAGAAGCCACGGCCACGTACACACCATGGTAGTTATGAACTACCAATAAACAATAGAAATGCGAAAAACATCTCTACCGCTGAGAATAGAACTCAATGCACATCACAAAGAGGGAAAGAGAATTTGTCTACAGTTCACAACTGCAAATGTAGTAAGTGGGTTAGAAACACCCTCTTTACTCGCCCCCTTCGTCGGTGTTGAAGCCCCTTTTACACTGGCGAAACCCAAACACCCTCAAAGCAATGCCAAGGAATCCATATAAAAACCCATCAAATACGTGATGAACGCCCAACATTCTTAATACACCGTGGACATGACCAACGACCATCTGGAATCGCTTCCAATGGCGGACTGAGACACTCCATATGCCACCCTGTTGAACACACATCACACGAAACCATAGTGGCAGCGCGTTGAGCACTGCTACACAACATACATTTCAGCCCAGTTGAAATATACAAAATACTAGTATCAATTGTGCCGTCGATGTTTGGTAGATGACACGGTGCGCAATTGCGCGTGTGATCTTTCCAACTCCGTCCATCACGACCTTCCAACAATAACACTCCAGACGGAAGAACCTCACGAACACGAAGGATAATACGTCCAGCCGTCACATCCAAGGTAGTAGATGCCGTTTGTTGCAGATAAACATAGTCTCCTGCCACAAACCGGCGGACTTGTGGTCGGTACCCTCCTCCTCGAATAGTAGCATAACGTAATGTATCTCGGTGTTGCGCTATGGTGAGATTTTCCAAAGCCATGGGCATTACTCGTTTAAATAAATCTGCCCGCTGTTGGCAGAATTTTGCCCATGTGTCTGGGTCATCCATCCCTTCTAATACCGTATCAGCAACAGGTTTGATCGATAATGGCAACACTGGGTTTCGACCATACAATAGAAAGTAAGGAGAGAACGACGCTAATGACGCTTGTTTGCTAAAGCGATAACCCATCGCCAACCATGGTAGTTGGAGGTCCCAATCATCGTGATGTCCTCGTTGTAACCCATACTTTCTAAGACCCCTCTTGACCGTTTGTACCATTCTTTCCGCCAACCCGTCTGCTTCTGGATGATCCCTTGACATTGTTCGATGGTCAATAAAGGCCTTTTCACAAAGGACTTGAAATTCCCCTAGAAACTCGCGGCCTTGGTCTGTTAGTACCTCTGCTGGAGCCCCGAAGCGGCTCAAAACCCTTTCCAAAAACGCATAGGCCGCTCCCTCGCAAATAAGTTAGGCAAAGCCACAACCTCAAGCCACTTAGAGAAGTGTTCGGTCATCACCAAAACATACTTGTTGTGACGCGGCGTAATTGGAAGTGGTCCAGCAAAATCCAAACTCCACCGGTATCCCAAACCCATAATGGGTAATGGCTGCAAGTGTGACATTGGCGCATTAAATGACGCCTGCACTCTATCACATACCATACACTGAGAAACCACGAGTTGGACTTGCGTGTACATGCCTCTCCACCAATAATGAGTTTGTACCAACCCATGAGTCCGTCGCACTCCAAAGTGACCCAACTCCTTATGTACATGTGTTACTAACTTCACCCTCTCTCCAGGCTTGGGCACAACCTTTTTGCTACCATCTGGCCATACACGAAGCAAATGAGTCCCCTCCCACAAGAACCGTTTGGCTCGTTGTTGAATCCGGTCTCTCTCTTTTGCTGTTGTGTTTGCAGCCAACTCACCTTGCCGTAAATATGAAATTACTGCAACATCTTCATAAATATCTTTAGCGCCCCCAGACTCTTCACCTCCCTCTTCGTCCACCGCGGCCGCAGTAGATTCCTCGATGAGGGCTCTATTCGTCGCCAATATACTAAGAAATGCTGCACAATGCCAACCAGGTAGTACACATCCTCACTTTCCTCACCATGCCATCGTGCTCCCGTAGAGTCTGTTTGACTTGGATTTGGATTTCTACTCAAGCCGTCCGCATCCATATTCACCAACCCCGCTCGGTGCACAACTTGGAAGTTGTACTCCATAAGCATTAAAGCCCACCTTGCAAGCTTCCCCGTGAGCTTGTCTGATTCTATGAGCCACTTAAGTGGTTGATGATCAGTTACCAGCAGAAACTCGTTGCCATATAAATAACAACGAAAGTGGGCTATAGCCCATACGGCAGCAAGACACTCTCCCTCATACGAACTGTACTAAGCTTCAGCATTGTTATTAGATCGACTCGCATATGCGATAACAAATTCCCTTCCGTCGTCATCCATCTGAGTCAACACTGCACCAATGCTCAAACTACTCCAATCCGTATGCAATTGATAGGGCCGCCCTGCAATAGGTCTTCGTAAAATTGGTGCAGATGCAAGGCGCTCTTTCAACTCTAGAAAAGCCCTTTCTTGCTCTTCTCCCCAAACCCAAGGTTGATCATTCCTTGTAAGTATAGTGAGAGCTTTAGCAATTGCACTAAATTTCTTTACAAATTTCCTATAATAGTTAGCTAGTCCTAAAAATGCCCTCAACCGGCTAACATCATGAGGTCTTGGTAATGACACAATAACGGCCACCTTACTACTCATCACTCCTAATCCTCCAAGAATGATCATGTGATCTAAATATTCTACTCTGTCGTAGTAGAATTTACACTTCCCCGGATGTAGTTTCAATCCGTGGAGTTCCAGTCTCGCGAATACTTCTCGCATGTGTCTCCTATGTTCCTTGCGGTTCATACTGAAGACAATGATATCATCGATGTAGCATTTTGCAAAGTCCAGCATAGACAAAACTCTATCCATGACTCGTTGAAACTCTGCAGGCGCATTTTTCAACCCAAAAGGTAGAAATCGCCATTGATATAAACGGTCCTTGCCGTTGTCATCGATTCCCCAAAACGTTGTCTTTTGCTTGTCGCCAGCTCTTATACCTAGTTGGTGATACCCCGAACGAAGATCTTATGTGCTGAAAATTCTCGCGTCACCGACGGCCTCAAATATCTCCTCTGGAGTTGGCATGGCGTAGCGATCAGACTTTGTGTGTTTATTTATCTTTTGATAATCTCCACACATTTGTTTTTCAGTCCAATTCCCATAAATATCTTTCTTTGATGGCATCACTGTCGCTGAAGCATATTCGCAGTCCGATGGTGCCACTTCCACTAACTTGGCATCAAGCAACTCCTTCGTGCGGTCTTGGATCATCTTCCTTTCCATTTCACTATATTTGTATGGTTTACGATAGATAGGTGCATCATCAGTCAAATCTATCCGCACCTCTTGTCCTTTTAATACTCCCAAGTCATGAAGACTAAATACAAAGCAATCACTAAAACTCCTCAGGAAATCTCTTTCCTCCTTCTTTTCTGCTTCATCTTCCAAGCCTACATTAGGTTCCCAAGTTTCCTTAGTTACCACCACCTTTTTCTCTTCTATTGAAACAGACTGTTTAACATGTGATTGCTATTGAATGCCGTCTGAAGCAGGACTTTCCTGCTCCAAACTAACCATCCCGTATGTCCCTTCCACTAAACCCACGTTCCAAATTTCCGCCGCTTGATGAGCAACCTCCAACTCATAAAATAGTTTATCCACTTCGGCCTCTAAATTAATCATCGGTTGTGCCAAATGGCCCATTTGCCAACTACTTGCCGAACTGTGTGTTTGTGGGGTTGTATTCTTACGACCCCGTACTATATGCTCCATCGGCTCGACAATGTTAGCATTTTCCCAAAAATTCCATGGGTGTGCCGTCATCGCATGCTCGCCCCCAACCATCAAACCGGGCGTCCCGTCGGTTCGTGGTGCCTCTTCCGGGCGGCACACCTCATACATATCCATATAGCCAATTAAACTAGCTGCCAAACGTTGTTGTTCAGCGACAATTAACGACATAATCCAAGTCAAACAATTTAAATCCATGGCTTGATCAATTAAGGCTCTCCGTTGAAATTCCGATATGTCATGAACATGAGTGGTACCGGTTTGAAAACCCATCGCTCGTTCTCGTTCATGAGCGTTTGGTTCCACCATTTCTTCCAACGTTGCATCCCAAATTAGGCCCGGCCCATTATCTTTAAACGCATATGACTTGGCATAGCTCATGAGTGTGGGTAGCGCTCTACGTGGCTCACCTTTGCGATTCACTATCGCCAAAGGAGCCTGGTCATCGTGATAAACTTTCCGTGGTGCCCGGTGAGGGTCTAAAATGTCCTTCACATAACAATTCTCGGGCCGATGTATTTTACCATATGCTTGCTGCAATAACTCGACAAGCACCATATTCGTCCACCATAATCGTGGCCTATGAGCTCGAGATCCAACTGCAGCTGCATCCAACAACACATGGGTACCCAAGATGCTATGAATGCGATGAACACTCTCTAGTGTTCTAGCTCTTGGTGAGCTAGCAACTGGGACATTTTCTACAATATATCCTGGGGATCTCACTTGGGCCGTTTGAATATGACGTAATACTCTAATCATATCCCAAAACCTAGCAGATCGTGCATCATGCAGCCCATTTTGATGCCCAGCCATGGACATACCCTGACACGGCTAACCGGCAATTACCAAGTCAATCGGACCATGTCGAGTGATTTCTTCTCTAGAGATCAACGAGATGTCACTTGGTAATGCAGTGAATGCCCTCTTAGTAGCTGATCGTGGAAGTAAGGTTGGGAATTGAGCCCGTAACCTTGCAATATGTCGTATGGCAACTCTCTTCGCCAAATTGTTGTTGTCCACGTACAAGTAGCGGCGAACTTTGATCCCAGCTTGTAAAACAGCTGCAAGACCAGTAGCAATACCTCCAAACAATTCCAAAAGAACAATACCCTCTGATGGCGGCTGCCAATGAATTGTTGAAGTATTCAGAGGCGGTTCTTGATCCTTACCTTGATCAATCGTTCCTTCATCCTCCTCTTGTGGCAATACCATATCTTGCCACACCTTCCGGACTGCTTCAATAGCACCATTTTGTAGATCTTGTGTGGTGCCCCACACTGGAGTCTCTATAGGCTCGGAGTCTTCAATGGTCTCAATAAGAGTCTCCAGTTCTTCTACTTCTTCAGCAGATGCACCTGCAATGCTTAGAGATCCTTCTTCATTGAAATCTTCCGCAAACCAAATTTGCTCGACGTCTACAAGGCCTGAAAAGCAGTAGGTATCAGCCATATTTCCAGTAAGAACTCGGACAAACCAAGCTGGCAGCTGAGCCTTCCGCCCATCTCCTGCTTGCCATCCTGGCCTATAAAAGGCTGTCTCCTCCCAGAAGTCTAAGGTGAATCCCATCGGATATAGCACCATCGCACCCACCAAGACATCATATGACTTAGCCTCCCTAACGATTGCTTTCACCTTCATAGAGCTAGCATCCATAACATCATCCGGTCGGAGTTGTAATGTGAGCTCCGCCTTTGTGATGCCAGTTGCTTGCTCTGAACCACCCGTAGAAGTGCTTATGGTCCACGGGCATGCCTCCAATGTGTGTTGTGTAAGCCCCAACCCTTCTACTGCTGATATACCAAGCATCAACGGTTGGGCCCCCGAGTCCAATAACACTCTTCGTGGCCTAAAAATCTTCCCACCCGGCCCTATTAATTGAAAAAGACCTTTGGAGTTGTCCACCACCACTACACCCGGTGTAATGGAAGATCTTTCAATAGCCGGTCTTGCTGGCATAGTCTTCACCCGCGCTGCCGCGGAAAATAATTCCGTGACCTCAATGCTCTGTTCACTGTGCATTACGTCGGTTGTCAATGCCGCATGCATGGCACCAGCCGTCTCAGGGCTTTTAGACCCATACATATTAGCCGCTACCTGAAACACCTGGGAGACATCAAATCCCACTTGATTCAATAAATCTGCCGAGAATAAAGGCGTCTTGCACACTAATGTGGCAGCCTCTCGAATATTAACTGATATCTCATTTACTCTTGCAGATTTCTTGCACCCATTTGATTGTGTTCCCTTTTGTAAGACCATAGATGATGTGGGCACCACTTCCTCAAGAATAAACGATTCTGGTAACCGTACTTGCCGATGCGCTTCACCACGCTGAGGATCTAGCGTGGGACTAGCGCCACGTGGCGCATTGGCGGCATCGCGTGTGTGGCTCCGTAATTGAGCATATGCCTCGAGGTGAGGTCCCTCTCTAGTCACTGCCATGCCACATAACATATGATCATGGTCTTCAGCATAATAGCTCGCAGCAGACTTCTTTGCATCTTTAGAAGATGCGCCCCCACCTTCCATAGTCGTTGACATAGCTGCCATCTTCGCCTCCAAGTCCGCAAACTTAGCCTTCCAAGATTTCTTCTCTCTTCCCGAAGTAGCTTTGGTTGATGTCTGACTTTGGCTGCTTTTCTCAGTTGCTTTCCCTTTTGCTCCAGCGGGCTAGAGCTCGGGGTGCAATGTCCAACATTTCTCTGGACTATGTCCTTTTACTCCACAACCTGAGCAATAAGCTCCCGTCGTTGCAGCTTTGGATTTATTGGGACAGTCTCTGCGTAAATGCCCAACCTCACCACACCCAAAACACTTTGCATTAGAGTCACCTGCAAAAGACGGGAGACTACCCTTACCAGGTTTCGGTTTCTCCACTGGCTTGGAGTCCTTGTTTAAAAATCCCATCGCCGCCTTCTCTTCCAACAAGTTGATCTCAATTCGTTCTGATGTCTCAAACACAAAACGTAGTGTGGGTGAGGCCCCCAGCTTTAAAGCTTCTCCCCTCACAATGGTTTTCAATTCTTTGTCCAATATATTATACCAATGTTGGACAGCTTGTTGCTCCGTTACTCCTTGAGTAGCAGAGATCAACCTTCGTAGTCTGGCGTAGGCCTCACGCAATGACTCATTACTGCCCCTTGTAAACGAGCGTAAAGATTTCATTTTGTCTGCTCGTTGTCCTTGGTAATTTCTAGCCAATTCTTCGAAAAACTCAATGGTGGGGTTGAAATCAGGTCGTAACACCCGAATCTCTTCCTTCACGGTATTTGAAGGCTCTCCGCCCTCTTCAAATTCCCGTAATCTTATCGGTGGCCTTCTGCCTCTGATCGGTGCAGTCTCTTGGCCAAACACATCAACATATTTAGGGGCCTAATATTCCCGCCACTCATGAATTGCTCGGGCATGCTCCGCTTCAAAGTCACCATAGTCTTTCAGCGGAGCGCCTTCCAAATGCTGAAAAAGTGTCTTCCAAACCATATAAGGATTGAAGTTGGTACTACGGAGTTGTTGGAACTCACACCAAGCCCCAAAATCCCGTTTGAAGTCCTCCAATTCAATGGAATTGATTTCGCCAGAGAATCGGCGAAGGCCCCTCTCACTGGCATAAACACCCTCCATATCGTCCAAGTCGTAAACTGAACCAAAGAAGTGTCAATCGTGTTGCAGTCGTGGCTGCAACAATGTTGGTGAAGTTAATCCGTCAACCTCTTCTGATCTCCCAGATTGTACCACTTCTACCTCTTCAACTTTTGCCGGTTCTACATGCCCTCTTGGACTATCTACCACTTCTATCGTAGATACTAGCCTTCTATTCACTTTAGTTCTATGTGGGTACTTACTAGTATCCTGAGCAAACGGGACACCACTCCTAGTGTAACCCGTCCTAGATGGCGCCTCCAAGGTGATAAACTAAACCCTACGGAGCATACAGATGCCACATGTCTCTCTTACCTGGTTGAGAAGGTTGGTATATGGTGGGGGCGATCTCAAAATCAATACGGCGTCCTGTATAAAAATCGCATACCGTGGTTGCTTTCTCCAACCATCCCCCTTCTTCTTTATGCCAAATAGTGTGGAAACTATAGGACTCACACCAATACTCGGTGAAAATAAGTGAAAATAGCGGAAGAAAATCGACCTCCGTCTTCCGGGCCCACTCAGCTCTAGATCGGGTACCTTGGTTTTTCACCACAATAACATCACTTTCGACGATAAAGTTTGAAAACGCCACAAACCCTCGACGCTGTGGTCGGGGTGAAGTATATCCTTGCCGCTGCTCTTTAAGTTTCTGCACACAAACAAACCCACCGCCACACCCCTAGTACTGAATAGCTCTCGGGCCCATCACTTTGGTTCCCGGTGCAGAAAATGGTTGTGTACCCCAACAGTGACGCCGCTACTGCACTCAGAACAAATCCTCCCTCCACGTGTGGCGGAACTACAGAAGTGACTGATTGACTTTCACTCCCTATAGCATTTATAATGACTTCTACCTCTTGGCCAATAAAAGCTGCTTGAGTGCCTTCTAAAATCTCCCCTCTAATTCTCACCCGTCGAATTCTAGAGGTCACCTCTTCTAATCTATGACCCTCCATGTTCAATAAGTGCAATCATGGCGCGACGAAACCGTGGTGCCTTCTACTCTTCTTCTTTGCTTTCAGCCAACGACGGAAAGTCTTGTCCCTTTGTTCTCTTGCGACGTTATACAGTGTGGTTTCCAACACACATTGAAACTCACAAGTAACATGAAGCAGCAATGTGGGGTTCAACTCAAAGGCACTTGTCTTATGCTCTTCATAATATTCCCTCACGGTCTCTAAATGACCCTTACCAGCACAAGGCACACTCCCGGCGATGTCATTCAATAATGTGGTCCCCGTGATAATCCATAGGGCTAATTCCTCCCATGATGTTGGAAGAAACAAATTGGTGGGCATAATTCGTGGCCTCACAATTTCTTGTCATACCCTCATGCCATGTAGCGCATATCCTCATGCCATTCTCTCAGGCCATGTAGTGCAAGGAAGACATTACCGTGAGAGTAGTAGAAAGGCGGTTTGTAGTCACCCAATAATATAGCTTGAAGTCAATACCGTGAGTGTCGAATTATATGCCTCACGGACCATCACCCACACCAAACAATTAGGTTAAGCTAAATCATCCTCATCATCCGTCCTCCGTGGCGGTCCTACGTGGCGGTCCCACGTGGCAAACCTACGTGGCGGTCCTTCGTGGCGGTCCCACGTGGCAAACCTACGTGGCAATCCTACGTGGTAAACCTACGTGGCGATCCTACGTGGCGATCCTACGTGGTAATCCTACGTGGCAATCCTACGTGGTAGTCCTACGTGTCAAACCTACGTGGCAATCATACTCATTCTAGTGCCACGTAGGCTGGTACAATCATCACTAATAATCTAATCATTGGTGATGTCACCACATACCATCTAGTCATTAGATCTAGTCACTAGGTTTAATCAATCAACATCCCATCAAAACAATCATTGCTTTGATTACAAGCCCAACCAACGAGTCTAATCAAGATGACATGACTTGTTAACAAGAGCTTAGGGCCTGATCTAATGGGTCATGTCAACTCATGGCCTCATTCACACTGTAGCACTCCGTGGGTAACTTAATTGACAACCAGATCAAGTCAAGAAAGGTTGGCCCACTCACACAAGCACATGTCAGTCGCAATTAGTGCCCCATGGACCTGAGAATAAATGGCATGTCAAGTCTATTGAAGGTAGAGAAGATTGCACAAGGCACACACACAAACACAAGGAATGCGTAGAAAGAGATAATCTTTACTCAAAGGCCTTCCACCTTAAGTAGTGTACACTAGGAGGTCACCATGGACAAACCATATGGGATAACTCATCACAAGGACACTCTAGAGATCAGCCCATGCCTAACCCCTCCTCCCACACACCATTATTTAGCACCCGTACGTCTTTGGCTTCTAGCAATACTACGTTGCATCAATTACCTCAATACTCCCACTTTGCGTAGAGCCAAAGCCTCTAAGTCCAAATGCTATTACTAATCGTTGGTGTCGGTCTCTACAAAGACCCTTTGTGAGCACATCCGCCACCATGTGCTCCGTTGGGCAATACTCCAAATGTATAACTCCCAATTCCAACTTCTCCCGAATGAAGTGGTATTGCACATCAATGTGCTTCGTGCGTGAATGATGTGTAGGGTTCTTTGCAAGTGAAATGCACCCTTGGTTGTCACACATAATCGTTGTAGCCTCACCTTGTGTGCAACCCACATCCACCATTAGTTGCCTCAACCAAATGGCCTCCTTCGTGGCATGGCTCGTAGCCATGTACTCGGCCTCCACCGTTGATGTCGCCGTCGTTTGTTGCCGCTTGCTATTCCACGACACCGCTCCCGATCCGACCTTGAACATGTAGCCCGTTGTCGATCTTCGATCGCTCGTGTCTCCCGCGTAGTCCGCGTCACAATAGCCGCTCAACACAATGTCTTTGCCTCCAAGACACAACTTCACATCGCTTGTGCCCCTCAAATAACGCATGATCCTCTTGACCGTCATCCAATGCATCAAGCCCGGTCTCGCCATGTGTTGACTCACCACGCTAATTGGATACGCAAGGTCGGGCCGTGTCGCAATCATCGCATACATCAATGACCCCACCGCTTGCTTGTATGGCACCTCCGCCATCGATTTAGCCTCCATCGCATACTCCTCCTCCGAAAGCTTGACGAGCTTGGAGTTTGCATCCAATGGTGTTGCCACGGGCTTACAATCCTCCATCCCGAATCTCTTGAGCACGTCCATCACATACTTGCCTTGACTCATGGTGATAGTGCGTGTAGCCCTGTCTCGCACAAACTCAACACCAAGACAAAAGTGCAATTCTCCAAGATCACTCATCTCGTACTCTCTCTCAAGCATGCCTTTTAATGCATTCATTAAACTCATGAGGCTTGCAAGAATGATCAAATCATCAACATATATGATCACAATCACCACATGTTGCCCGTCTTGCATGAAGTAGAGACTATGATCCGCAATGCTCCTAGTAAACCCGTGTGCAACCAAGAACGTGTCAATCTTTTGGTACCACGCTCTTGGAGATTGTTTCAACCCATACAATGATTTTTGCAACTTACAAACAAGGTGCTCATTACCTTGTTGCACAAACCCCTCAGGTTGCACCATGTAGATGTCCTCCTCCAAATCGCCATTCAAAAATGCGGTCTTCACATCCATTTGATGCATCTCCAAGTCCAAGGCCGCTCCAATGGCAAGAATGCATCGAATGGTGGTGAACTTGGCCACGGGAGCAAATGTCTCGTGAAAGTCCACCCCATGCACTTGCGCGAACCCCTTGGCTACTAATCTTGCCTTGTGACGCACAACAATACCCGAAACATCCCTCTTTGTCCGAAACACCCATTTGCAACCAATGGGGTTGCGATCCTTTGGAATGGGAGTTAATTGCCACGTACCGTTAGCAATTAGAGAGTCGTACTCCTCTTGCATGGCGCGCTCCCACTTGACCGCATCCTCACCTTGCATGGCTTCTCGAATGGTCAATGGACCATCCGATAATGCCACATTCGCATGCTCGTCCTCCACTTGAGGGAAGATGTGGTTCTTCCACCATTCTCCAGGTGGCTTGCGCGATCTCTCGGGGTACCGCCGCTCGCTTGAAGAAACTTGCTCCTCTTGCGTGCCCTTTGCGCCATTCTTGGCCTTTGAGCTCGATGGCGCTTCAACAACCTCCGTGTCGCCAGCTTCGTCATCACCGTCATCATCACCTACATCAACAACACTAGGAGACTTGGAGGGTGTGTCCACCAAAACGTCTCCACTACTCCCACTTGGACCAACCTCCAAAGGAGCCTCCATCGTAGACTCCTCACAAAATGTCACATCACGTGACCGAATGATCTTCCTCGTGTCCACCGACATGAGTCTATACGCCTTGGTACCTTCACAATACCCAAGAAACACACATTTCAAGGCCTTAGCCTCGAGTTTCGTCCTCCGTTCGTCGGGAACCTTCGCATATGCAATGCATCCGAAGATGCGCATGTGTGCAACACATGGTTGCCTCCCACTCCACGCTTGCTCCGGCGTCATGCCTTCAACCGCGCTTGTTGGACACCAATTGCGTGTGTATACCGCATTCACCACCGCTTCCGCCCAAAGGTCCAACTTCAAGTTTTGAGCGTGCAACATGCTCCTCGCCATCTCTACAATGGTGCGATTTGCGCGCTCCGCAACTCCATTTTGTTGAGGCGTGTACGGGGCCGAAGTTTGGCGTGCGATGCCTTCATTCTTCAAAAGCTCGTCAAATTTCTTGGACATGTACTCGCCGCCATTGTCCGACCGAAACACCTTGATCTTCAACTCGGATTGGTTCTCCACCAATGTCTTGAACTCCTTGAACTTCTCAAAGCACTCACTCTTGGCTTTGATAGGGTAGAGCCATATCTTCCTTGAAAAATCATCGATGAAGGTCACAAAGTACTTGCAACCTCCCATCGATGTGGTCTTCATGGGGCCACACACATCCGAATGCACGATCTCCAAAACTTTTGTGGCCCGTGTCGCCCCTTCACCCGCAAATGGCAACCGTTGTTGCTTGCCTTCAATGCAACCTTCACACGTGAATGTAGAAGCATCCACTTTCAATTGATGAAGGTCCATACCGCTTACCATGCCGCGTAGTGTCTTCACACTCTTGATGTTCAAATGGCCAAGTCGACGATGCCACAACGCCAACTTGTCGTCCTTCAAGTTTGAATGCGCCAACGCCGCCGATTCCTTCGAATGCACCTTGGAGAACTTGATGTGGTACAAGCCCTCGTGTTCTTCAATGATGGCCACCTCATCTCGACTCGGTGACAACACATAACACCCCTTATCACTAAACTCAACCCTCAAGTGCTTTGCCACTAATTGCCTCACCGATAGTAAATTTGCCGTTAATTTGGGAACGTGGAGGACATCTTGGATAGTGATTGTCTTCACACGACCCCTCACCTCGGTGTCTACAACAATTTGGCCCTTGCCAACGGCCTCAAGCACCGTATCATCTCCCAAAATCACTCTCCTTGGATTAATGAGAGCATACGAATGAAAACAAGTTTTATGTGGTGACATGTGGCTTGTAGCCCCCGAATCAACAATCCAATCACTCGTACTACCATTGCACGATACATTGCTTGCCATGTTTGCATACTCATCACCAACCTCAATCCAATCACTCATGCTTGCATCACCCTCGATACCATCACTCATGCTTGCATCACCCTCGATGCCATCGCTCATGCTTGCCTCATATCTAGCCGTAAATGCGTATTCATCATCGTCACGAGTTTTAGTGTTGTTTGCACTCTCCCCTTTCTCATCCCTCTTGCGTTTGAAGCAAAATTTGGCAATGTGGCCCTTCTTACCACAATAGAAGCACACCTTGTCGCTTGAGCTCCCACCGCCTCCATTCTTGAATTGCTTCGCCACGAGTGCCGCTCCATCTTCTCGAGACTCGTTCTCCTTTCGCCGCGAAAGCTCGTGCAACAACCGTGAGGTCACATAGTCCAATGTGAGCTCCGTAATGGGTCTTGACTCCATTGCCACGATGAGGTACTCGTATGATGATGGAAGGCTCTCCAAAAGTGTCATCACGATGTCACCATCCGTAACCGACACGTCGCAACCGTTGAGTTGATCCGCGAGAGCTTTGACCTTGTTGATGTGCGCCAACATGTCATCTTCTTCGCCCATCTTGATGGTGAAGAACTTGCGCCTCAAAAACAAAATGTTGGCCAATGTTTTCGCTTCGTGAATGTTGCAAAGCTTGGACCATGCTTCCGCGGGTGTCTTGCACGAACGAATGTGCGCAAGTTGCGAATCCGCGAGGTTGAGTGCCAAAATGGCAAATGCCTTCTTCTCCCTCCTCGTGTACGCTTGCATGATCCTAGGATCCGTAGAAGAGAAAGGAGGTTCCTCACTACCCTCGACAATCTCCCACAACTCCTTCTCGGCCATCACCATCTCCATTTTGAATTTCCACAAGTGGAAATTCACCCCATCGAACTTGTCCACGACCTTGGGACCCTCACCCTCAAAAGATGCCATGATCCTCACTTACGTATGCCTCCCCACACAAATGAAACCTCAAACTCAAACACACAACTTTGTTTTTGTGATTTTTTGCTTTGATATTGCACCTTTGTGCACCCAATGGGTTTAAAACAACCCCAAACACTAGATCAGCACTTTTGTGCTCCACACACGCCTCCCAACACTCAAATGTGAGAACCCTCACCCAAAAATGCAAAGAGGCTCACCAAAACCCCTCAAATCACTCAATGGAGCTCAAAACAACTCCAAATGCTTCAATACGACGCCTTAGTGTCCCCAAACACTCAATGCACGTCAATGACACCTTTGTGTCCTTCAAGAGCACTCACTCAATGCACATGAACTCACACAAGTCCCTCAAAACCCCAATCGCATTGAAATTGCTCAAAACCGCACCTTTGTGCACAAACTAACTCCAAATGAAAATTTGAGCACCCCAAGAGCATGAAACACATGCAACACCTCAAAGCAAGTGCCTAATCACTAGGATCAGATGGTAGACCCTCCACGAGAGTCTTCACACCTCACAAATCACTTGCATTTACTCAAATGCTCACAATTGAACCAAACGAAGTTCCACTCGCAACGAAGAGATAGAAGAAAGAAAAGAAGGAGATCAAGGGAAGAAATTGACCAAAGAGAGTGCTCCAACATGTAACTTCAGCCCATGCACACCTCCAAGAAACACCAACGCTTCAACAAGCTCCAAAACCTCCAACAATGCTCCAAAACCGCCCGTTGCGCACCGACCTCAAAATACTTGCACAAATGCAATCTAATACTCATGAAACACACATGAGTGGGCCCATAACCTATTGAAGGTAGAGAAGATTGCACAAGGCACACACACAAACACAAGGAATGCGTAGAAAGAGATAATCTTTACTCAAAGGCCTTCCACCTTAAGTAGTGTACACTAGGAGGTCACCATGGACAAACCATATGGGATAACTCATCACAAGGACACTCTAGAGATCAGCCCATGCCTAACCCCTCCTCCCACACACCATTATTTAGCACCCGTACGTCTTTGGCTTCTAGCAATACTACGTTGCATCAATTACCTCAATAAAGTCAGCCCATGACCCTGTTCGCATTGAGTAAGGATCTAGTCACTACTGTAGTGGCAGTTCACCCAATAACTGTTGCTTTGTCTCCTCAGTCCAGTCACTGAGCCAGGGCCCGTCCTGATCGAGGTGCCAACTGAGGTTTGGGGACCCCGATTAGGGGACCTCGAGCGATCGTGGGACCTCGTTTTCGACCTGTCTGTGTCGGCGCTCTCCTTCGCTCTGCTTGCGCAGATCTCCGCCGATTTCTGCCCAGTGCTCGGGACGTTTAATCGCACCCAACCTCAACCTCGCGCCCTTCTCGCAAACCCATTGCCACTTCCAATTTCACTCTTCCTGAAGTTTCAAAATTTATTCAAAATTTCGCTAGCGCTTCCGCCACCCAAAAATCACCGTAGCCGTGTGTGTGTGATCACTAGGGTGCAATGGAATCAAGGAAAAACAAGAACATTTGACTACTTTGATGAAGTGGTACCACAACCCTCACGTCTCACACCCGGATTCTCCCAGTTTCACATCGGTTGGGAAGTCGAGAACCTCAAGTCTCATGTTCTTGCAGTTACTAGTTGCATGCGATGACCTCAATGCAACAACTCCGTTCGCAGTCCTCAAATCACTCGCCCGTTCATGACCAAACGCCTCGCCTTCACTGTGATGATCAAGCTCCGTACCATTAACTCGTAGCGTTGCAAGCGCTCAAAGCAACACAGTGAGTACCGTAGTGTTCTTGTGCTCCCGAACTCCCAACCGTCCTCCTCCACCACCCACGTTCCCACCGGCAATGCCAATAAAAAGTCCCACACGCCCAACCGCAAAGACCCAAGTTTCCCTCATGCGGTACTCTAATCGTGAACTCACAACTCTCTCCTCAACCCACGTACACAAAACAGTAACGCTCCATGCAAAACTACGTAGAGGACCTCTCTACTATTCTAGATCTGAGATCCATGGATATAGGAGGGAGAAGGGGGAAACCAACGGATGATAAATTCCGTTTTGTGGATGAAAAGTAGTTTATTCCGTGATGGAATCTTCCTAAATGGCATATAGGACAAATACCCACTTCCGTACATCCAAAAATGCCAACGAAAGTGGCTATGGTGTCAAACAGAGCTAGAGTTTTGCAATTCCAGCACATAATGAACTTCCAAAACACACACTAAAACTCCGTTTTTCCACAAACTAAAGTGCATTTAATCAACTATGCTTGCACTAAATGCATAGAGGCATCTTTCTCAAGTAATAAGAAGTATGAAAACAACCATAATACTCTAAAACTTGAAGTCTAAGTCAAGCCTAACACCGTTCTTGAAGAACGTCTACATGTTGCAATGGGGGAAAGAACCACAAGGCTCCATCACCCCATGTTGGGAGGCTCAACTTGAGAAAGATGAGACTCCCAACACTGCGCCGCCACTATATCTCAAACCCTAGTCAACAAGTCAACGGTGTTCATAAACACCTAGAAGACCAAAAATACGCTGACTAGCGGTTCTCGGTCACGCCATCGCTCCTCGCAACTTGTAACGCGTCCTCCGCAGCTCACATCCCGCCGCCTCCGCCGGCTAAGCTCCAAACTTGGCGTCGCATCCCGCGGCGCCGACTCACACAACTAACCATCCATTCGCACCTGACAACTACAAACTTTGTCACATCTCCCAATTAGGTTAGAGGTGCTTCTTCAACCTTGAAGGAACCCTAATTCATTTTATAGAGCGCATCTAGTGTTTCGTTCCAATTAAGAAATCGTTTACTACATTGTTCAATCGAGTGATTATAGGAAGGAGAGTGCTTGTAGGTTTAGTCTCCAATGCTTGCCCGATAGCCTTATGCTCTTGCCCAACAATGCATGTACGGGCTGTAGGTAGTTCCGTCAAAAAATCTCTTTCTTGTTTTTGTCATATTCATGTCAGACAGAAGAAGAGGGGTTCCATTGTCTTACTTATGTTGTTTGCTCTCGATACTTGTTCCCATTATGTTGAGCCGTTGCAATGATGGCAAGTTGCGAGACTTATCGTTATATGTTTGCAACTGAAATTCGATGCTTCTTACAAGAGGATTGTGGTATTTATCAAGACATTGTTGTACAATAAATTATTCTCATGCTTGATGAGTCGTACTTGGATACAAAACAAAAGTCCAAATGAATTTTCTGGCAAAGCTTCCAGGCAATCACAATTGGCGATTCCTCTTCAAGCATTTGGTTGCTCTTATGGTTGTTTGGAGAGAGCGACATGAATTTCTCCCAAGCTTTATACTTATATAAAATATTATTAGTGGCCAGACGAGAGCGAAAAAAGTAAAAGCTACCGGCGAGAAGGCCATGTTAGAAGTGAAAGAAGTGGGTTTTTGCAAGATAAATCAAGGATAATGTGACAGAAAGTGCATCAACTCGTGTTGCGTTGAAGTCTGAAGGCAACGCCAAAAGAGATACCATCAAGCAAGGTCATGGAAGACAACCTCGAAGACACCAAGTTGCAAGAAGTCAGGAAACAAGTCTTTCTCAAGCTAGTTGAGGTCAAAAGGTAAATACAACTAGACAGGTCGATGGTATGCCTCTTGGCGCCAACAGCACACAACTTTCAATGGTCGAAGAGTAAGGGCCTTCTGCCTAGAAAAGTTGTTGTAGGACAAGGTTGTCAACGAGCTACGTCGAAAGTGATATGTGAATTCAAACTTCCAAATTTCGTCACACCCACTACTAGCGCACACCTTCTTCGTCATACTGATTCACAATTCTTGTACAACCAGAAAAGTGTAGAGACACGTGCTTATGAATTAAATGGGATTTTAAATGTGTTGAGCATTGATTAAATTGGAGACTTAAATAAAATCAATAGGCTCAATTTGAAAGTATATGGAGCCAACACAATTGTCCTATTAGCTTGAGATCTGATTGCAAGACAAACATGTATGATCCTCTGTTCAATTTAGCTTTGAGAGAGAAGATTGTAATTGTGCCCACAGTTGAATTGCAGCTCTTATGATTGATGATAGTTTGGAAGCCTTCTACTTGTTTGAATTTTAGGTCACTATAATTGAAGAATCATTTAATTTTACACAAAATATACGGGTGTCATAGTTTTGAACAAAAAATGTTTCTAATGTTGTAAAGCAGTTGATTTAATGACGTAATATAATAAATAGGGAAAATACCATAAATATTCTAATATAGTTAAAATGAAATCTTTTCAGAATATTTTATATTATTTAGGAATATTCTAGAATATTCCCATAATCTTTTGGAATATTCCTACAAATGCATATTCCAACCACACTACGAGCTCTGTTTTAATTAGTCAAACCAAGCTCGTAAAATCTTTGAAATTTTTATGCCTCATGTTGTAGTGTTCCACCCAAAATTTCAAAGATTTTAGTCTAAAAGTGCTCTTGAAAAAGTCAACTACTAAAATTAAGTAACCAAAAAATCTCCAAAAATCACTACACTTAGAGTATTACATTTCAACCCATCCCAAAAAATTTCATTATTAGATTGTCAATATCTTATTCATAATCATATTACAAAAGAGCTCTAAATTTTAAGTTTGAAAATTTATACACAAATATTGGTGATAGCAATTGCAAATCTAACTGTATGGATAGAATCTAAAATTCATAATGTACAACTTTTATTCATTCATCAAGTTGAAATTGTCCCTCTTAGTTGCATTTTATAATGCATCTTTGAAAAACTGCCAAATCTAAAAAGGGTGAGAACGTTTAGGGGTTAAGGGGCGTTTAATATAAAAGAACAAAAATTGCCACCATTAACCTCTAATATCCACTTTGCTCACAGAATCTTTTTTGAATACGATACCTTTATGTTATAGGAATTGAGGAAAAATATTGCAATCACTATATCTTCAATGAAACATATCAATTAAGGCAATAACGCATTTATTCTACAGCGTTACCCAATGCAATGTATTACATTTTGGTCCAAATACTATTGTATAGTATTTTTAATTATTTTAATATATATACAATCCTAGAATACCTCTTCAATGTTATTAACATTTTTGCCAAAAAAACCAATAGAAAATGACCAATAGAAAATGACCAATAGAAAATGACCAATAGAAAATGTTTACTGCCAAAATTTTGCTTGTTATGGCATGTCACACTACATATTTTGGACGCCCTACCGTGAAAACACCCATACATATGTTTACTGTCATATTATATGGCCCATGGGGTTCTTTTGATGTTGTTGAACATGTTGTTACGTACATTTCATGATGCAAATAAATCCTTTGTTGTTCTTGAAAGTCATTTGTGAGGATTTAGCCTTGCTGAACAATCTCAATCTCTTTCCTAATATGCAGACCGGAGTAGTCATTCAGATTATTTGCGACTTAGCGCTATCGATAGAGTTGACAATGAACAAGAGAAATTAAAGTCTTTTATGTTATCACTAGAGACGAAGAAGTGGTTTATTGGATGTGAAATTACCAATGAACTTGGTCTTGGGTATGATGATTTTAATAAAACTTGTGAGATGAATGATAAGGACAAATTTCAAGCGAACATGTGGAGTTCCCTATGTCACAGCTACCTCAAGTAGAATGGACGGGTATTCATGAAGGCTTCACATCTCACACAAAGGGGTGCTCTAAACTATTGGACTTCTTATTGCTTTGGCATGTATCTTTGTTGAAGCCCGGGGGGTGCACTCCATTGTCAAGTTGAACACCACGTGCGATAAAAAAAATCTACTTTTTACATAAAGCATCACCAAAATGGGTCAAAATTTTATCAATTTTTTTTCATCAGTAGATATACACGGTATCTATTACATAGTAAGAAATGGTAACCAAATTTGATGATTTGTTTTTTTAATAAAACATACCGTTTCTAACTAGAATGGCACAGAATTGAACTAAAACAATTACTACAAAAAATAAAGATGACGAAAAATTTCAAAAAAATATACAAAAGATATTATCAATGGTTATGTATATGTAGAAAAAATATCATAATTTTTAAAATTATCTATAGCATATAATATAGGCTAGCAAATTTTGATCGCACGTGGTTATGAAACGTAAGGGGGTGTGATCTCCCCGAGTGTTGAAGAGAATATGCAAAATGACTAATTAATATGCTGCAAGAGTAGAGGGTAAGTCTACAAATGGTGGCATTGGTTGGACATTGTTGCACATACCTAAATTGCAAGCATAGTTTGGTGTTCTGACGATCATAACACTAAAGAAAATGGCGCACACGCATCTGCATTGGAGAACAATTTGAAGCCATTCTCCATTGCATTCACTTAGTGGATGATTTAGTTGTAGTGAATGAAAAGATTCGACCCTAAATACAACAAGTTAGCAAAAATGAAATGACTTGTTGATGCGTATAATGAATTTTGTGCAAATTTTTGGAATGTTGAGCAGATTCTAAGAGTGGATGAAATTATGGTTTTGTATACTAGGAAATATTTGCCAATTTTCCAATATATGAGGGGAGTTGTTGTTTACAATTAGGTGCAGGGTTATTATAGCTTGCAATAAAAAGACCACAAGTGGTGGCATAAAATATTGTTTTAAATGTTGAATATTCATTTAGTGAATGCGCATATCATTTACAAGTCTCATATGATGCATCTAAGGAATAAAAGTAAAAGACGTTTGAGTTTCAAACCTCTTTATTGCAATACCTTTGTTAAATCAACATACAAAGCTAGCTCTAACGTGCATTTATGACAAACTTGGCAAGTCATGTTTTTGCAATGTTTTACGTATGTTGTTAAGATGAACAGGGGTGATTACGTTTGACATACGTTTTACGTATGTTTATAATATCAAAAACGTACGAACAACATATTACAAACATGAAAAAACACATCATGATAAAATTTACATATTTGTAATATGTCCTTCGTACGTTTTTTTTACGATAAACATATGTAAAATGTATGTCAAATGTAATTACCCCTGTTCATCTCAACAACATATGTAAAACATTGCAAAAACATGACTTCCTAAGTTTGTGATGTTGTGGTCTTGATGGATTCATTCTATGTATATTTTACTGGGCACCTGAGATAATCATACATTTTACACAGAGGTATTAAATTTTTTTTTAATTTTTTTTGTCATGTTTTTATTATGTAATTGTGTAATATGCATCATTTTTTGTGTGCTACTTTTTTTTAATTTTTTGTATGCATCAATTCTAAAATGCCACATGTCATCTTGTTATTGGTTTTATGGTGATATAAACCTTTCAAAATCTTCAAATCTAACTCACATAAATTGTATGTTTAAATTTTATTTTGTACATGTTTTTCTTACCCCTTAAAGGACCAAGGATTCATGTTATAAAATGACAGAATTCAATCAATATCTTTTGAGAAATATAATTAAGAGAGAACCAAATTTCATATCACCAGAAACAATAAAGAACATTGCATGTGTTGGTCCAAAAATACATACATATATATATATATATATATATATATATATATATATATATTAAAGAAAGGAAGTCCACATAGGACCTAGGAAAACTTCAAAATAAAATAGGAGGCCCAATTCAAGCTTCTTGATCCTTTATGGATTACTCACCCTTTTATTAGATGTGTAGGGTAAGTCCATAGAGCCAACGACGCTTCCGTGCGAGCATAGAATGGAGAGCTCGAGAGCGGAGAGCGGGGATTTGGAGAGCACAGAGCATAGAATCTTGTTAAATTTAAAAAATGGGCTCTATTTTTGGAAAAATAGTTATAATTTTGAATTTATTACTATTTATAGTAAAATTTAGGACCTATGACCGCTAGACCTAAAATCGTGGGTTTGCAGTTTAGGATGTATAATGTTTGTTGTCAATCTGGAGAAATTTGGGAGAAAGAAGAAAGGGAGATAATTATACCGATATATAGGACTATTTTTTAAATTTTTTTTAAATACATGGTCATAGTAATCAAACTCAACAAGCAAGTACTTCAACCAATTTGAAGTGCTAGTGTTGTAGCAATTCATAATAGTAAGCTGCTAATATTCTATTTCTAGTCTCTCATCTAAACACCAACTGTATATCATTCTCCATTATGCAATCATCGTGATGCAGGGCGCTACAAAAAATTGCACATAAAACTAAGGTGTCTTGATTATCCCTGCAGCTACTAAAATCTGCTGGACTTCGTCCATGCTTAGAGTAGGGGCATGGATGAAAGTGTCCACTTTGTAGTCTAGCTTGCAAAGGAAGCGAAAGACATAGTAAAGGTGCTTGCAGTTGACGTACATGCCACGCCTTCCAATCGCAGAAAAAGTCATGTTGTTATAATGCGGGCACGTACAAGACGGAAAATTGCAAAGTGTGATGTTGTTTACGTTTGGGTTAGACTCGATTCCTGATTGCAGGGCAACGATCGCTCCTAGTCCCGGATATGGCAGGAGGTTCACTCGGATGATAGTTGCAGCGCACATTCTTGCTGCTCCAAGTGGTGGGGACTCGATCAGAATGGAGTGGAAGTAGGTGAGTCTACAATACCAGCTCAAACACCTTGGACTTTGCAAAAAGGCGCCGTGGTGAAAGCGGTGTTGTAGATTAAAGGTGGAAACCGGCCTCTAGGAGCTCCAAGATCTCGTAACGGGAGAGGTCGGTCCCAATCAAGACTGGCCAAACATGTGGGATCTCCGGACGCATTAAAACAAAGCCACCCTTATAACCCATTATGCACCTAGCAATTTGATCTAAACAGAACCAAAATTTCGATTTCAGTTCCCTCCGCCCGCCACTTTTGTTTGACGCCTCTGGGGTGTCAGGTGACTCAGGTCCGACCTCCCCTCGTCCCCCCGTCGGATCCGACACCCAGTCATCAGGTCCATCACCACCGTAGTCGAGTGTGACCACTTCCTCTAATCAGGTCCAATATTTTTTTCCTTATTAGAATCCAATGTTCATTCTAACATGAGACTACCGTAACTTACTAGCAGGTTCGGCACCTTGCTACCTAATAATTAATTAAAGTTGAAAAAGTAGGTTCGGCACCTAACAATAGTATATTAATAATTTCAGCAGTTTTCTCCTTAAATTTTTAAAAATTCGGCTTGTTGTCAAGTCCAACTCTCTTTCATTGGTTGACAAGTAAGATTTGAGTAGATAGTCAAGAATGCTCTATGCTTTAGACAAGTGGAGTGGACTAGTGGAATTGTATCCAACAATGCATGTGGGATATGTAAACTTTGAGGTGAAGTACTCAAGCACCTAGTTAGTCTTCAATTTTATAACACGCATATTTTTTGCATAAAGTCTTCAAATGACATAAAATTTGTTGGAGAAGAAATATTACTTGATTTCTAAACTTTTTTTAGACCAGCAAAATTCCAAAAAAGTTGATCTTCTATGCACAAATGAGCTTCAACAAACTGTTAGGAACACATTTTGATTTTTTGACCTTTACACGACTGCGCTGTTTTGTCCATATCTTTTGCATAAAGACTTATTTTGACACAAAACTTGTTGGAGGTGGAAGAAGTTTTGTTAGTTAGACGCAATTCTATAAAACTTCATCGTCTATGATCAATTGGACTTCAAAAATCTGTGTAGGACACATTTCAAAAGCTTCACCTAGAGTCTAGCTACTTCTTTATCCATATTCTTTGAGGACTAATGTAAATGTACTTGATTACAAGAGCAGTACCTTCTCTCCATTGAAATTCACAAATGCCTCGAAATTAAGTGAAAATCTAGTGGAAAGTAATAATTTTTTACTTTTAGGCAATTTTGAATTATAATGTATATTATATTCGGCAAAAGATGCCAATAATTTCCCAAAAATTTAAGCATCTACTTTTAGAATTATTTCTGCCGAATTTGCTAGTAAACTATGGTAGCTTAAAGGAATAGAAGGAACACATTGTATCCATGAAATCTTCCTACTACCGGTAGCTGAAGTGCCAAAAGGCCAACTAATCTTTTAGTTCTCTGATTGCATCTTTAGTTGCTGCTCCAGAGGAATACCACCACGCTCGAAGCTCTTCATACATCAGATCCACTTCCGCCATAGATTTATGAAAGTTCCTGTTTTTCTACAGGAGATCGGTAGTTGACTATCGAGCTGTAAAAAAGGAAATCACATAAGGAAGAAAGAAAACAGAGACTATAGAAGTCTACTCGGTAGCAGATCTACAACTACCGAGCTCTATTCGGTAGTTGATATAGGATCTGACTGAAATCCCGTAGAAAAGAAAAGAAAATATGAAAAGATAGTTCTCTTGAGGAGTGAGTAGTAGTATACACAATGAAATAGAAACTAAAGGACCTTGCAAATCACACTTAGAAAAAATAATCACAATGACACTTCAATCGGGGAAAAAATACTGTTTGCCAAGAAGTTTGGCTCAATTGCTTTTATACATGTACAACCCGATCTGACTGGTAATTGTCGGATCCGTAAAATAGTCTTTCCAGATCTACTTTCTGAGGGAACTTGGAAAATTACCAAGCAGTAAAATACCCAGGTTGGCAGTACTACTGGAAGTTACTATTTTACCGTTAACAATTTAGCATCTTTGTACTACCTCGAGAACTTGATGTGTTGATTGCAGAAGCTTTTCATAATGTGATTCTTTGTATGCTTGTGCATGCTAGTAGACCAGTGAAACAGGCAAGTCCTCTCCCGGTCAACCATTACCACGAATGGGTCTCCAGACCCATAAACAATGCGTACTCCGTTAAAATTTGCCTATGCACTGTTGCACATAAAGCCTTTGAAATTAGGGTGGAGAACACCATTTCAAGTCATCACCTTGTTGAGACACTTCCGAAAAATCATTTGACCATCCGTACCTTCCAATTGCATGTCACATATCGTAACCGTCATGATTTTGCAATATGTGGAATCGTACATGTGACAGGCTAAAGTTGTCCAAGGCTTTACCCTCTTCACTTGGTTGAACATGAAAAAGCAGTTTTGTAAGTCGCCTTCGGGTTGCATTTGCCGAACGAACTCAACGCCATAACCCGGACCAATGACAAACATTTTGAACAGGTACACTTTGTCTTGCGCTTCTCAACAAAAGATGTTGTTATAAACATCTTTGGACGTTCAATATACCCTTAGAAAGATGTTTTCAAGACCTTTTTGACGGTATATTACACGCCCCTAACAACATAATATTGAGTTTGCAAATTAAAACAACAATCCAGCAAACCGAGGGTTGAAAACAAACTAGTCATCCAAACACCCCCCAAAGGAGAGAGTCAGCACCGACTCTCCCCATATAAGGTATAATTAACCATTGGAAAGGTGCTTTCAAGACCTTCCCAACACAATATTACACAACTCAAACTACATAAAATTGAGTCCGCAAATTCCAAACACAATCCTCCAAGCTGCTCATTGAAATAAACTAGTCATCCAGACACCCCTTGGAGAAGGGCGTCGGCAACGATGTCCCTCCTAAAGGGTGTAATAAGCCATTTCAAAGCTGCTTTCAAAACCTTTCTAACGTTTTATTACACGCCACAAATTGACTAATTTTAGTCCGCAAATTGAAAATGCAATCCTGTGAGCCGCTGATTGAGAAAAAAAACTAGTTACCAAGACACCCCTTGGGGGGGGCGTCGCCGGAAGACGCCCCCCCCCCCCCTAGAGTGGGTCATAAACCATTAGAAAGGTGCTCTCAAGACCTTTCCAACGGTATATTACACGCCCCAAACTGACTAATATTGAGTCCGCAAATTGAAAATGCAATCTTGCGACCCGATTATTGAGAAAAAAAACTACTCACCCAAACACCCCTCGGGGGGGCGTCGCCGGCGACGCACCCCCTAGAGTGGATAATATACCACTGGAAAGGTGCTCTCAAGACCTTTCCAACGGTATATTACACGCCCCAAACTGACTAATATTGAGTCCGCAAATTGAAAATGCAATCCTGCGAGCCGCTGATTGAGAAAAAAGCTACTCACCCAGACACCCCATGGCGTGAAAAGTTAATTTTTTTAATAAATTTCAACGTGGCTGCGCTACCTCTAGGGGAGGCGTCGCTGGCGACGCCCCCCTGGGGGTGGCGCGGCCACTCGCCATGGCGTGGCCTCGCGCCACGCCGTGGCGCAGAATCTTAGTTTTTTTTTAAAAAAAACTAAGTGACTACGCCACCCTTGGGGGGGGCGTCGCAGTGGAGCGCCACGGCGTGGCGTGAGGCTACGTCGTGGCGCAGAAACTTAGTTTTTTTTTTAAAAAAACTAAGTGGCTGTGCCACACCTAGGGGTGGCGTTGCCGGCGACCCCCCCCCCCCCCCCCCTCAGGGGTGTCGTGGCGCAGAAACTTAGCTTTTTTTTAAAAAGAAACTAAGTGGCCGCGGGACGGCTTGGCGCAAGGCCACGGCATGGCGCGGAAACTTAGTTTTTTTTTACAAAAATTGAGTGGCGTCTTAGATTTTTCTCTCAAAAACCCAGAACTTGGCATGGCTTCTCAGATTTTTTTTTAAAAAAATGTTTGAAAAAATGTCTGAAAAAATGTCATAGAAACTTGTCCGTGAAAAATGTCTGAGAAAATGTCTGATTCTTTGTCAACGTTTTCCATCAGCATAAACTTGATCACCCGAAACCCTGAACCCTATACCGGACGCTGAGCAAACACTTTATGACTCAGCGGAGAATGCAATAGACGCCATCCTTGTCGATGGCAACGACGAATCAATGGACGAGACTGCGAGAGCAAAAGCTATCGCGAAGATTCATGCCCATGATCTCAAGAAGAAGGAGAACATTAAAGCCCTTTTCGAAAAGGAGCTTGCTAAAGAGGAAGCTTGAAAGGCGAAGGAAGCCGAGAGGAAACTATTGAGGGCTGAGAAAGGCAAAGGGAAGAGGGCCAAAGTGGATAAGGTTGGTAACACGAACGATTTTGAGGTGGTTGACAAGGCTCAAAGCAACCGTGCGTCAAAGGAAGTGGACAAGAAACGGGGATCTCCTCTCATCTCTTTCACACAAGAACGACTGACGCAAGGTCCCGTCATTGTCGAGGTTGCTGATGACGCTGACGTAGCAAACGACGAACTCTTCTTCAATTTGTCCTTTAGATCGCTCTTGCCGGAGGATAAACCAACACTTCCCGCCTTCCAGGACTTTTTGACATTCCTTGATAAGGTATTGCTCGACGTTCAACATTGCTTTCTTGCCACATCCAACCTAAATTGCTTGAAAAAAACATCCTCGAGTCTTCTAACGCATTTAGCTTCTTATCTAAACATGTGATACAGCATTGTGGAGATCGGGATTGCATGTTCAATGGTCGCCGCAATGCGAAGGGCATTGTTGACCTCATGTTGGTGGACTGCCAAGAGGATTTGCGCGTCCCGACTGTATCTGACCCTTCCAACGAGGTTCCACGTTGGAACAGGTTTTCACCAGCCAATTTCGCAGCCATTTTCGAGTTCGTAGATAACCACCTTCAGGACGGTGGAGCTATGGTCGTCATCCACCCTTACGACGTGGCAACAAAGTCAGTTGTTCTCGGTTACGGGGAGACTTATGGATTTGTGGAATGAAAAAATTGGGTGTGCATGAATCGTTTGCATTTGTGTTATCCGGCTAATGAGCAGTTGACGGGACGTTATTTCTTTGGCTTTATATCAAACTCTCTCATTTCTTTTATATATCGATTTCATATTGTTCACTATATGATATGTGATTTTGTTTTGTCTTTTGATGTTTCAGACGCAGAGATTCGGAGCCTACCTTCTGGTGAGGAAAGAGGGATCTAGCTTCGATTTCAATCCAATTTCGTCTATGAACGAGGTCGGAGTGGACATTGGATCACAAGAGTGGCTGCAAAACTACACCACCAAATCCAACCAGTCAATGAACGGAAGCACACCCTGGAGTGGACCGCGCGAAAAAAGCAAAGGCTTTTGGCAAGTTCTCATTGAGGCATGCTCTAAACAGGGTGACATTGTTCTTGACTGCAACGCTATGACCGGTAACTTGTATTCCATCCGTTCGCATTGAATTCATTCTATTTTGTTGACGTCATTCCTTCAATGCATAAGCATTGTTCTTATAAACGCTCTATGTGTGTTTCAGGCGCTTCGATTCATACTTGCAGGAATGTCAACGCCACATTGTGGCTTTGGAGGAGGACAAAGCTATCTATGATGCACTCATCACTCCTCTTGTGCGTGCAAAGGCTACATCCTCTACACCACGGTCTTCCGCATCGAAACGCTCTCAGGATCCGGACAACATGGAGATCGCACCCACGCAGATCAAAAGAAGACGCCAGAGTAAGTAAGTTTGTTTGCATTGAAGTTTGCTAGCTACATGATTATAACAATGACATGCAGCTCAAAGTACTAATGTATTTCCAGTGTTTTATAGACCTTTGATCAAAATGAGCCCTCCTCGACACAAGCCTTTCTTTGCTGCCCGTGGTTTCTTCTCAAGTCCACCTAAACTGTTTGAGCTCCCCGTGTATGTGGAGCCACTCACTAGGGCATTTGCTGAGCATAGTCTTGATGACGTGGAGATGACAGAGGGAGCTGCTGATACCGGCATTTTACGGTTCATGGATGTAGAAGCTGCGGAGTCTTCTCGCACCCATAATTCTAGCTCTTTGTCTAGGACATCATCTTCTACACACGATCACTCATGTGATGATTCTTCATAGTGCAGTCTATTATGTATTTCTATATTTTTTTATGACCGGTAGTGAGACTAAAAGGGCCACTACACTTATATTTTCATACCAACATTATTCTTCACGTCAATGTCTATTGTATTCTTTGATGCCTGCACGAATAGTTATATTTACTACTGTTTTCCTTCTACCCACGCTCAATATCACCCTAAACCCTAAGCCCTACCAACCAATTTTCAAATTTATTCTGCATGGATCCAATATCTAGAATAATAAATCCCTAAATCTTCATCCCTAAACTCCCTAAACCCCACATCCGAGTCCCACGGTCATAGGTATTTTTCAAAAAAAAAAAAAAATTTACTCAGATTTTCCTAAGCTCTCAGGCTCTCCTGCTCTTCTGCTCCCGCTCTTGCGCTTACATACTAGCACCCCCGCCACAGAGCAAGGGGCTTCACCGACGTAAAGAACGTTAAAAAATTCTTTCCACCTTTCCTTTTCCATAGTGGTGTGTTGCTTTTAGAATGTGCCTTTGATCAGCGATATGGTAACTATTACTGTCACACATGAATTTTAGAAAGAAGTCATGCACGTTAACCCTTTAGTACCCAGGGTGGTTATAGAGAAACCACAGTTTTTTGGGTGATATTTTCTTAAAACTTTCTTTGTTGAAATTAGGAATACTATTAACAGTATTCAATTATATAAATATAAGCATAGTTTAATGAAACAAGTGTCGGTTAAATCTTGGTAAGATCGGACCGTTGGATTAGAAGATTATAGTATGTCTTTGAACCATATAATGCACACTCAAAAATGAGATTTTGGGGGGTGTGTGACTTCAAGGTTAAATAGAATTTGGGTTAAATTTTCAAAAATGAAAGTGAAGATGTTCAGTAATGTCATGTGTCAACACCTCTCTATTGCAATTGTTCGTGTCAAGAACAGACTCATACATAATTATTGTGAATTTTGTAAGTAAGAGTGACTTATCTATGTACGGTTTAGGACAAAATTTATACGTTAAAATAAGAAAGGAGTTGGTACATTGATCAAGATCGGAATACATACACTATTGGAACATGAACAAGGGAACATAATCCAAAAAAAAAAATACAAGATAACAAACTTCCAAACACAAGAAATACCGCATATTACATGTATTGTATTTGTAAGTATTTTGTTGTATTTTGGTGTTTTGTACATAGTTATTTGGAGATCTAAGAAAGTTAGATTCCAAATTTTCTTTTTGCATCACCCACAGAATCAAAAGTTACACATGTGAACTTTAGACACTAGACTGAGATGGTTCACAAATTTTACAGAGTTTCATTTTTTTGTGATCTAGTGACCACTTAGCGGTTACCTGGACACTAAAGGGTTAAAGAAAAAAAATTGGTGTTGAAAGATGCCAATAAACACATAATTAGTGCATGTTTGGGCTTACTATTTGGACAAAGTTTACGCGTTGTAAGCGTGATGATTTTACTCACAGAGTTCTCTAAGTTAATAAAAATGTTAATTAGCGTGGTCCACACGTCCATTCACCGACACACTGGTGGTAAGTTAGTTTTCTGAAGGGCATGGTCGGTGGCTTTTCTTTGTGAAGAAAAGCCTCCCTCTGCAGTCTGCAGAGACAGTTCGTCTGCAACCATCGCCACTTCCTTCAAGGTGAGTTATAATCTCGCTCTCTTTTCGTTTCCACTTAAAATTATGATTGCTGCTTTTTGTCTCAATAATCCTCACGTAGCCTTGAAGAAGCCCGTGTTTGTCAATCCCCCCTTCGTTTACAACATCGGTTGGTAAACCCTAAACCTCTTCGCTGTCCAATTGCGGTATTTGGAGCTCTGAATTGGGTTATGGATTTTATTGGAAGTTTATTGTTGGATTTTGGGATTAGGGTCGTAGGATATTTCTATTGAGCACATTCTGTTGTGTATGTTTGCATTTTAAGAGAATTAATCCTACCGACACCGAAGGCCCAAGCAATCGTTCTTGAAGGTGATCTTCCATAGCTAACCCTAATCTGATGGCGAGAGCGTGATGAATTTTCATATTGCTTGCCAATTGTTGAACTGGATTATTGAAGCCTCAGAGCCACTTAGATAACGTACTTCTGTGCTTTCACTCCTTTGCAGACGTTGTTGAGCGCCTTTTTCTTTTCGGTTTTCAGAGCCTTGGAGAAGATCATTTTTCTACGTCGAGATTCGAGGTTGGAAGAGGAATTTCAGGCTCAAAGCCTATTGCGAAATCGTAAGGTAATCTCTTACTGCACCGAAATTTAGTGGTTATCTGAAATTTCGTAGCAGATCAACTGTCACTTCTACAAACATTTTCTCTTAACCTCATCAACTGTGGGGTTTGAGCTAATTTGTGACATGTTTAAGAAACAGGCCTACAGTGTTGTTGCTTGAAATTTAAATATCAGATAGTGATGTAGCCAATGCTATGAACTTGCATTAGGTAGAGATTTTTAAATTCTGTTTCGTCCTAGGATACCATTTGCATCACTTTAAACATTTCAACATATGTGTGAGTGTGATTTTTGGGAGATCACTATAGTGTGGCAGACAAAACTTTAGCTACAGGAACCATAACTGTTATCATCAAAATTTTATCACTATTTATGAATTTCCTGTGCAATTATAAAGTGGAAGGTTGTAGACCAGTATAAGTGACAGTAGACATCCCCATTTCTATTGGTCATGGACATTTAGCCAAGTCACGCTTACACCACTTGCTAGTTGAAGGCCAACCAAGTGTATGAAAAGATGAGTTGCTGTTGGTAACAGGGATCAATATAGAAGAGGACAATTTTAGTATGATTTTCAGCGTTGCTTGGGTTGTGGTGGCCAAAAGATGCTTTCAAATACGTCCATAATGACTAAAATGTATGTCTTGTTGTTCGTTGTGTTAATCCTCCAGGACCTTCCTGAGACTTCTGTGGAACAAGTGAGCGAGAGAAAGGGCCAGAAATCATGATCGAGGTGGTGCTGAACGATAGGTTGGGGAAGAAGGTTCGCGTGAAGTGCAACCCAGATGACACAATTGGAGACCTGAAGAAGCTCGTAGCAGCGCAGACAGGAACGCGGCCCGAAAAGATTCGCATCCAGAAATGGTATACCATTTACAAAGACCACATCACTTTGGCTGACTACGAGATTCACGATGGCATGGGGCTGGAACTCTATTACAACTAAGTTGAGTATGCTAAGAGCATGTGCACCCTACGCCTGCATGAGCCCTTGACTCTGGAAACTGGATGAAATATGCTTGTATGTAATGTTACTTTTGTAGGGCAGGTGAAAGAGCCAGGGAATATGAGCCTCATACAGTGATGCCTCTATAGTCTCTCTATAGCTAATTCGAGGAAGGGCTCGGTATCCTAGATTGATGGACAATCATGATTACTCATGTATAGTGATTGTGATTGGTTCACGCACTATATAGAGTTTAAAGGGTGTGGAGACAATAGCTTGTGACACCAAATCTTGGATGTGATTATAGGGGTCAAGGGGTCAATTGAAGGGAGAAGGGTGTGCATGCTCTAACCTTTCTATGCCTTTGGGTAGCTGTGAGACTTAGGGTTTGATGTGAGCTGATCGTGGCGCACGTAAAGCTTTGAGTCCGCAGGGATCCTTGGCTTGTAGTTTTGAAATCCCTATATGTTCGGCCCACTGAACAACACATAGTTGTATAACGTTGGTGTATGTAAAAGTTTAATTTTTTGTAAATTTGACCACTGTTTCACTGGTAGTTATTGATTTCTGTTCCTGTTTCCTAACCTCATTGACAGTTCGTTTGTGCTCATATATGGTGTGCAATGTTGGAGCAGGGGCAAAGGAAGTTGCAATTTCATCTGTAATTCTCCAATATGGGGTGTCAGACCTCGCAATTCCTGCTCTGTGATTTGCAGGTTTGTTATTGAAATTGGGCACACAAAGTACTAATCTTGCATGCTTGCAACTAACAAGGTTTTAACTAAAAGTGGATTTATTTGGCAATTCCCGAATTCAGTGGATGGGAATAACATCAAATTCATAGGGAGAATGGAATGGGGATGATCGTGGTATTGATGGGGCTCATGTACATTGGGGAGTGTCCTCGAGTTTGAGAGGAGCTTGGAGGAGATAGAGGTAAAACAAATTTCATTGGATGGGGAGTGCACCTCATGAGGGGTTCCCTCCATCCACTAAACATTGCTCTAAACAGGTCCAACAATAGCTTTTGGAACCAACTTCATATCAAACAACCTACATAATGAGGAGAGGTCCCTTTGATGGGGAGTACATTCCATTCTTGAAACATCTGTCTTACTAAACAAGCTGTGAAGTATATGGATTGACCAAGTTAGGATCAAGACTCCAACCTATCATGGGTATGACACCCGATTGCCCTCTATCACGATTGTTATTGCTTAGGTATCAAAACCAAATCAAATTCAATACACTTTTAGTTAAAAGCCTCGTTGTTAACTCTAACTTATCTTCAATAATGTTACCGCAATACAAGAGATGTGGGATTTTGAATGACTAGACTCTTGACCCATAATGGATTGAGTCCTCAAACAAGAAATTTCCAAAGCAGCACCATTGGTCATACAAAATAGTAAATGGCTCCCATAGAAAATAGCGGAAGGTTCCCAACCAAAAATAAATAAAAAATCTTCACTACATTTTTAGAATGTTCTCTTCATTGAAAAGAAGGTATCGTTGAAAAGAAGATAAAATATCTTACAAATTTTAATACCAACATTTTTAAAATAGATAAAAAAAAATCATCTGAAAATGGTAGCCAAAAATCAACTACAACCACAATCCAGCCATCCAGTCTATTAGGGTTTGAAGTACAATGATTCTACAATAGAAACAACCAGAGTTAAATCTCTCCGTCTTACTAATCCATCTTGTTAAGACAGGATGAATGTCATCCATTCATTCTCAGGTCTCATCCATAGTTTAGTCAGCCTACCTACCCTACCGGTACTTAATGACTAGGATCACAGTAGGTAATTAGCGTTAAGGTAGATGGATGATAAATCCAGTCACACCCGGATCCATCCCAATCCCTTAACTTACCTACCAGATTAGATCTTAATGAGAGTAGGTAACTAACCCGGGAGTGGTTAGTTGGCATTTACTGCCCAACCAACGAAACGGCTGTCTTCACCCCTGAATATAATCTCAGTGGAACAGAGCTTCGGCTCATTCTTTGATGCTCATACTTTGTGTTAGTGCTCGTCTCTTAACACATCTTACATGGAACCGTGTTTCTATAAGATGAATGGATTTCTGGGTGAGACTCTAAGATAAGCCACCTTATTTGTACTACAATTCGAAAGTCTACGAATAGTATACACATAATTTTTTTAAATGTAAGACACTAATACATAGTGATCACAAATAGAGTCGATTACCTTAATGCAAGTGGGCCCAGTTCAAGAACACTTGTACCCACTACACTGAATGGCATATTTAGTGTTCGAGACACTATTTCTCAAATCATTTTAGGGAGAAATAGTATCCTCATAAGAAAAAAATGAATATATTGTTCCAATGACATATGGCAACCTTATAATAAATATGGCATGCCACCTCATGTCACTCTCATTACTTGGAAAGAACATGGCACTCTCAATGAAAGTGAGAATGACAAGTGGCAAACTCCTATGTAGTGTCAAGGAACACTATTTCTCTTCACCTTTGAACAAATTGTGGTAAAAAACATCAATTATCTCCAGACACTAAATACGCCATTCAGTGTAGTAATGATTTTATTTTTTTGGGTGACTTATTGCTAGAAAGCGATACAATTTTTTTGGAAAGAATATTTGGCAAGAGATTCTTCAATTTTGAGTGAATGAAATCGCTCAAATGCTCCCAAATCTTCAAACCCAAATCTTCAAATTGGTATCGCTAGGTTATGGATGAATGTACAAGGTTTGGAATGAAAAAATATGTTTTCTTTCAAATGTTACATGTTTCATCTATACTCATCATAGATGAAAATCAATTCATCAGTCTACGGAAGATTGCTTTCTGCACTGCCTTAAAAAAACCTCTGCCCACCAGGCTGCATGGAGAGAGTACTGTCCAGTGAAGTCCTTGAGGTCGGCCCATTGGTTTGCAACCCACTTGCCTCCCTCGACTTAATCCCTTCATGCATGTACTTGGAACGTTTCCATTTCCTTATCTATAGCAGGGTTTTTTTTTTGGTTTTCGGGTCATTTAATTTTAGGCTATAAAGCTCGCGTGCAAGTGAATGAGGTGGCTTTGTGATCTCTTATTTTTTATTTTTTATTTTGAAAAACTTAGTGACAAATTTTTGTTTTTTCATACTTCCTTTCTTTTTCATTTATTATATTGGCCTTTCGCAAAACCCTTCATACATCTTGTCTTTTTCATTCAACATCTTGGCCTTTCCATCCACTGCGTGTCGCACACAAAGTCCCAGCCTCGCTTGCAACCGATGCAATCCATTGCCTTGGTGGCTACGTGAGGTGACAATCTATAGCCCTTCAAATGAATCATTTGGAAGCTTCTAAGAAGGAACATTTCCAGTATCAATGGAAAAACGAAAATCAATTCTACTATATTGAATGTTGCTGATGTACTTAGAAAGTTTTTTTGAAGTTTGAATCATATTTTTGTTTTGCACAAAGGGGTTGAATTACCATCAATATTTGACAAATGGTACTAACTTGGAGATTTGTAGCCATTCATGAAGTACAATTTGGTTAAAATTTTCAAAAAGCATAAAATACAAAGTTCATTTTTTATTTTTTTTAAATTGACAAATACTTAAACCTTTGATGAATATTCAATTGTAACATACAAATGTACAAATGGAAAATTGTTTGTTAAAATTTAAAAGTAAACTACAAGTACATGTTTATTATTGATGTTTTATTAAATCATGATAAAGTCTATGATGCATCAGATGTTGATGGCAAACAATGTTGAAAACACATAGCACAAACACACACACAAAATACAATTCAAATTATTGTAAATTTTAAAAATAAATTTAAAAAACAACAACAATATCAACAAGAGTTCTTCGGCGTTGTATAAAATTAAAGTTTAGCATGACCAATGTACATATTAAATTTTATGATATTTGACTAGTCAAGGGAATAAGTAGATAACCATATGAAATTTTACAGTTATAAGATTTAAATGAACATGTTAATGAAAGAGTTTTAAATATTATTCGACACATGTTTTTTCTTTATATATGAATGAACACGTGTAAAATGAATATGTTTTTTTCTTTTATATAAAAATGATTTTTAAAAAACTAAATATTTGTAATTGTTTTTGTTTCAAATATTGCTATAACTGTAGATTTTGATATTATATTCTTATATGATTTTAAAAAAAAAAGGGGAAAATGTCATTAGACACGTTTTAAGAACACAACATATTTTCAAAAGACTCTTTGTATTATTCTACTAATAACCACCGTTTTAAGTTGTCTTAATAGTTATGCATCATTCAATTTTAACTAATTAATTGATAATGGACTCCATTGTTGTTAGTTTATAGTGTTCCTAAAAATCATGTTATTAGTGCATAATGCCCTTTTTTTCTAGACTCTTCGACAACTCATTGTATACATTCTAACAAAAAAATCAATTAATTTTATCGTTATGAATTATCATCATTACAGGAAGTTTGAATCCTGTGAAGGGCCCTTTCAGATTCGGCAGATGCGCAGTTACGGGAGAACAAGAAAATAGATTTTTTTTCAAAATTTTAATTTAAAATTTCAAAATTTTATTTTTTAATAAATTTTTTAGTATGAATCCGACGGGGCACATGAGCTGACTGCTCACCTAACATGTTTTTGACAGTCAGTTCTGATTGATATTTCCTCTATATGCACATTTCACATGCAAGAAAGGAGCCTTCCTTTGGGCTGAAATTTTCTCTAATGGTTGATTAGTATAAAAAATGTTGAGAAATCAATATTAAATAATCTAATGGCCCTAAGGAGCGATAAAAATGCCAACCACAAGAATTCATGATTTTATTGTGTCGACATCCGACTTACTTGTAGATTCTAACCAATAAAGCAATGACATATGTCACTTATTTTCAGAATAATTATAAGCACTTTAAAATTTCCTCCATATCTACTTCTTTCGTGCGATCTTACCATGTCCTACCACTGATTGTCGTGCTCATTAGAAAGACACTTTGATCAATCCTTGTCTTCACTAGATTGCAACTCACCAACATGCCCATCATTGAGCTTCAAGAAAAAAAGGTTTCAAATAGGGGGAGTCACCACAGGGCTAGTTTAAGCAAACTCATTGATAGTTGTGAGGTGACATGTGAAGAATAAAACTCAACTCAATGTTACTACTTTCACCCTTCACATGCCACTTCACAAGGTGATATTTGCCGGATTCCCCGATGAGAAGTGTTGAACAATTTCCTTTTTTGCAATGAAACTCACTTTCATTTGAAGAAAAAAATTTATAAAAAATAAAGATAATTTTTTTAATATAACAATGTCAGTGGGTAATCAAATCTCCCACCCATGCAACTATGCTGAGTCTACTATTGTCAGTTCAAACGAGAAAAACACATCCACATTCTACTACGAAAATATCACCCGTCCTGCCATACCCGGCATTCTAATACCCGCCCATCACGAGATTGATACACAAGCTTGAATCAACGGGGATCAGGCTTTAAGTTGCCAAGTTGGCCTGTTTGGGTACAGTACCCTAAAATGCTGCCATACCCGGCATTCTAATAACCGCCCATCACGAGATCGATGTCCATGCTTGAATGAATAGGGATCAGGCTTTCAGTTGCCTATTTGGGTACCCTAAAACGCTGCCATACCCGGCATTTGAATACCCGCCCATCACGAGATTGATACACAGGCTGGAATGAACGGGGATCAGGCTTTCAGTTGCCAAGTTGGCCTGCCTAAAAATATCCATGAAAATAGGATAACACCGTATAGAGAGCATGACGGATATGACTGATGGACACGCACGGTTGGCCTTCATTGTCCGGACGCTGTGGCGCCAAATTAATTGAACGTTGTTCCACGGTGGAATCTGCCACGTCGTCATTCCCGGGGGTCGGCACCAAATCAGACACGGCAACATCGATGTGTAGGCCAGGCACCGAGCCTAGAGAAACAGAACAATCGTGAGCCACATGTTGAAATGGGAATTAGTGTAATGCACAGTTAGAGTGTGTGTTGGCCGAACTGGTGCTTCAAAGTGCGGTAAATGGGAGTGGAAGAGGACAAGCGTTGTGGACGCTGGCCACTCACTCCGTTCAGCTTTCCGTTTCATTTCGTTCCCAGCCCTGCATCTTGCCAGTTGGACTCTCGCCGCTTCTGCTTCATGTGGCTCACAGCCTCTGTCTACCCTGACTGCCACTTTAATCTTTTTTTGTCTTGTCAGCGTTGGCTTTTTGATTGAAAGTAAAGAATCTCGTATTGCATTCTTTGAAGTGATGTACAAAACGTGGGATCTAAAAAAGTGGGGTCTCAAATGAACAAACTCTTCACCCCTAAAGGACATAACATTGTTAACCCTTTAAACGTCTAGAGCTCTTTCCGACCAATATTATACACCAATATTCCATTGTATTTGGCATGGTTATACATCTCCTATGGGTTTAAGATCCATAAAAATGAAGTTAAATTCACGTCGACATGATTTCAATGAGTTATTGGGGTTTCAATTTGAAACTCTCTATTTACAACAAATGTCAAATATACGCCAACGTATGTACTATCCCCATCAACCCTTTAAGGGCTAGGCCCTAGACTTTGTACCCCTACTAAAGTTTTTAAGATTCTTTCCGATGCTCTTGAATGCTCTTTGTTTTACATCTTAAATTTGTCTTATTTGCTTGACTCCTACAAATTAAACTCCCTCATATAATGGTAAGTGTCATCTTTCACTCTAGTTCCAAGGAAAGTTATTGAATCGGTAAAAAATCAACCAAGCAGTAGGCGGTGCAGTACCCTACTGTTATAGAAGGTAATGGACCAAGGATTCATGGTTTTAAAATGACAAATTGAAACGATCATATTGTGAAAAATATAATTCAAACGGGACTGTATTTTATACCATTAGAATCATATTGTGAAAATATATCGTAACTCACTTTTTAGTTCGGCACTTTGAGCGCTAAAATGTAATTTTCACATAGGATTCACTTTGATCTCAACCAATGTGAAAACAACACATGGTAGAATTCTTGTAAATTTAAATATTTTTTTGCTGAACCAGAAAGTGAGGATACGATAATTCAAATGGGACCATATTTTATATCATTGGATACAATGAAGATTATTGTATGTGTTGGTCAAAAAACAAATAAATTTCAACAAAAAGAAGTTATTATAGGATCTACTGTAGATTGCTAAAAAAACACATGAGGCTCAATTCGGGTTTCTTCGTCCTTTAGGGCTTAATTTATTTCATGCACCAAAAAATGAACGATTTTTAATTTTTATTTTGAAACATAAAATAAAAACAAATAGATTTAATTTCTTATTTCACTACTAAACAAAACTGAATTGAAGAAGTTAATCCCTAAAAGCCTGAGGGGTATTGGACAAAACATAGATGTGTTATAATATGTGCTTTCCATATGTTTGATGAAGTTTGGTTCAATAGAAAAAAATGTAGGGCATCATCTCTACAAATTATCTGTACAGTCAAACTTCCAAAAAAACTTTAGATCTTTTTTTAATGAATTTAAAAGCATTCACCTTTAAAATTTGTATAAATTATAATTTTCACTTTTAGAGTTTAAAATTTAGCATGATTGGTTAAAATTGGTTTATGTATTGTATACTTCAAAAAAGCAATAGAAATGATGGAGGGAACATCATTACTTTCCCCAAATAGCAAATTTTATAACACTAAGACAATGTTGAGGTGATCCACTTTGAAAAATTCTCCCGGGTGGAGTTTAACTCGGAATGACACAATTCAAATTGCGATGGAAAGTAGACCTAATGTAGTATTTTTTTTTAGAATTTTTTTTCTTTTCAAAAACATATATTTTTTTTGTTCCGGGCATCCCATTAGATTCGGGTAGCAACCAAAACATGGTCATTTGAGCGTTTAGGGGGTTAAATCTCCGTTTTGTAGAAAATTTATTGTTTTCAAGACATTTTCGATGAAATTGATTGTTTTTAGGGTATTTGGTTTTTGACACTGTAAATTAAGGTTTTCTAAAACTGTGCACCCATTTGAATAAATTTTCATCCATTTTGCTTAGTGAATCATTTTTATACTTTCAAACTACCATAATTTATAATTTTTTATATTTTGATTTGGGTTTGATTGACTCATATCATGCAATGAGATCTCCTTCAGATTTTTTAATTTTTAATTTAATTTTTTAATTTATGCCCAAAAAAGAAAAACCGGAGTTTTTTTGTGATTCCAGTAAATATCCATCACAACTCACGCCATCTCATGAGGAGGCCAGTTGCGTTCTTATGTGAAGCCACATGTGGCAATTCAATCTTGTGGCTCATAATCGATGGCCAGATATTCTGCAACACCTCCATGAGAGCATAATATCCCAGAGTACCCTAAAACCGAGCCCCCTCAGTCTTTGACCGTGAGTCTGTGACCATTGCACCACGGTTCTGAGTACTCAATGAGGTAGAAGGACCTAATTCCGACGCTTTAAGCTAAAATTAGATATAATAAATAATAATAATAAAATTAGGCAACTTGCACTGATTATCCCATTTTAGTGCGTGTGGTACTAATTCCCGAAGCATTCACTATTTTACTAAATCTCAAAATTAGTGAGGGTTGAATGTTTTACTGAGTGGCTGAAATCTTCATATCATGCTAATTTTATGTCATAATGATATTAGTTAGTATCACCTTCACTAATTTTCCACACGCACTATAAACACCTCCTCTCTCCCTTCACTAAATGGGATAATCAATGCAGTAGCCTAGGAAATTAGAAATGATTGACTTTCATATACCGGTATATAGAAAATACAAATAACAAACTTGAGTTGATACCTATCACATACGTTTTCAACTGAATTTGTGAAGTGCATAAATACGATACAAAATCAAGACTATTCCATTGGTTCGTACATTTGAATTTGATGTTGGAAGGGCACATGAAAGGGATGGTTTGAAGGAAACAAAATTGGAGTTATGAATGGTATAAGGTCCCTTCACCTTACATCAAAGGAATTCTACCATGTTGTATAGTACAACAAGGTTGCGATGACCAATCAACATTGCATCATTAGAATAAAGTTTGAACTCTAGAGAGCTATAAGAGAAAAACAAAGAAAATGGAATTTTGTATAGGTTAGGCTTTAGTCACATAGATGCTTACAACAATTATTTTCCATAAACACTCATTCACACTATTTAGAGTCATTTATGACATAATGTAACACCAAAATAGCATGTCACTGAGAAAATTATTTCTTTATTAAATAGTGTACCTTTGAACTATTGTACTATTGAGAAGTTTTTCAATGAATGGTCATTCAATCAAGTGGTCAATACGAGATCCATAGCTTAGTAAATGGTATTCCAATCTTATATGTTATCCATGTCCTTAACTCATAGATGGACGGAAGGACGGACAAATTACCTCCAACAAACTCTTTGGAACAACATTATGATTATGTTCTAATCTAATCCAAACACTAGTACATGGTGTTCATAGGCCTACAAAATAGTGTATCATATACTAAATAAAAAAACCGTGTACAATTGTCCCTCTCTATTATGACATGTTTGGAAATCCTAACTTCAAGGAGGCAGGCATGGTTTAGTCACATAAATGATTTGTCACATGTGTATTGCTTGCAATAATAATATCGTCATATTATGGAGTGTCATATTATGGAGGGTAGACTATAGCTTGGAGGAAAGAGGATCCACAAAATTACACTCAAACCTCTTTATAATGACCCTCTCTATAATGACATTCTAGAATACTATGCACACTTGGAACACTATCATTGACAGTCACATTCAAACTATGTCATAGTGAAAAAAATGGAAACTAATGTAATCACATCATCCCCTAACTGCCCAACCGTCCATTTTTTGGACGATGTACAGTCGGGTATAAGATGGTTACGAATTCTGGATCTAGTTGAGATTTGTGGGAACTTTGGAAGGCCCATGTATGCTAAAAAATGAACAGAATTTCAAATTGTAAATTGCATTGGAATCACACTAAAGTCTACTTTATCATCATTACATATACACATATGTAATTGAAAATCATACAAATTTTTTGATGTTTTCTATGTGCTATCTACTCCCTCCGTCCCAAAGTTATTGTCCTAGTTTTTGGCAATTTTTTTTTGCAATATTTGTCCTATGTTTTATACTTCAAACGTGAGCTTTGTCCACTTCAAACAGGGCGGACAACAAGAGTGACACAAAAACTACATACTACTATTGAAGATAGACCATTTTCGAGTACTGAGACGGTTTTTTTTGGCAAAAAAATGTGTTAAATTAAAACACGCCAAAAACTAGGACAATAACTTTGGGACAGAGGGAGTCCATTTAGTGTTGCCACCATTTGTAAAAATTACAACTTGTATTTAATGGTACATATTAGAAATGAACCTTCACAATTGCTTTAGAGATACTTGATCCCACACCGCTTGAACTACTTGTATGATTTCTTACTTATTTTGTACTTAAATGCAAAAAATCTTTGGCTATCTTCCAAAGGTTCACTATGAAATGATAGATAGTATATAAAAAAAATCTAAATCGTTGTATGATTTTAAATTATTCTTTTTTCACTTATTATGAAGTTGAAGCACGCTTTATTGCAATTCCAATACAATTTGTGGTTTCAAAATTGGTTCATTTTTGAGCATGCTAGAGCTTCCTAAAAATTGTTGAACTTTTTAGTGAAAAGTGATTGAAAAATTCGTAAGCCTGTTGTACCCAACTGTACATATTTCATCCACGTTTTCTTATCCTTCATGCACTTTTTGCAAGGAAAAAAAATACTACAAAATTCAATGGCAAGATAGCTTCATGCATGTATGATCTGATTAGAAAGGGGATGATTTGTGAAAATTTTATGCCTCATTTCATGTTGGAGTGATTCACCAATTTTTTTCAAGATTTAATCTAAATTTAGAACATTTAGTCTAAATGTGCTCTTGAAAAAAAAAAACTCATAAAATTAAGCAACCAAAAAATCTCCAAAAATCACTACACTTAGAGTATTACATTTCAACCCATCACAACAAATTTCATCCACAGATTGTCAATATCTTATTCATAATTGAATTAAAAAATATTTTTGAATTTCAAGTTTCAAATTTTACACAAAATATTGGTGATAGCAATGGCATATCTAACGATATGGATAGAATCTAAAATTCATAATGTACAAATTTTATTCATACATCAAATTCAAAATATCCCTCTTAGCTTCATGTTATAATGCATTTTTGCAAAACTGCCAAATTTGGAGAGGGGTGAAAACGTTCATTTAAATGATCCAATAACCGTCGTGTGCTATAAACCAACAATATTATCAACATGTGTTCATTGAAAGCTTTGAATTCTATACTAGTACTATATTTGCGTGAAAAGCTTAACCCCTAAATGCCTAGAGCCCTCTCCAAATTCGGCAGTTTTGCACAGATGCATTATAAAATGCAACCTAGAGGGATATTTTGAACTTGATATATGAATAAAAGTTGTATGTTCTAAATTTCAGATTCTATCCATACGGTTAGATCTATGAGTGCTATTACCAATAATTTTGTATAAAATTTGAAAGGTGAAATTCAAAATTATTTTGTAATTCAATTACAAATAAGATATTGACAATCTAAGGATGAAATTCTTTGTGATTGGTTGAAATGTAATACTCTAAGTGTAGTGATTATTGGAGATTTTTTGGAGTTGACTTTTTTTAGAGCACTTTTACACTGAAATCTTCAAAATTTTGAGTAAATCACTACAACATGAAATGAGGCATAAAATTTCACAAATCTTCCCCTTTCTAATCGGATCACACATGCACGGAGCTAACTTCCCATAAAAGTTTCAATAAAAAATCCACACTGCAAAAAGTGCATGATGGATGAGAAATTATGGATGAAATCTGTACATTGTCCAAAAAATGGACGCTCAGGCAGCTAGGGGTTAACCCCTAACTGCATGAGCGTCCATTTTTGGACGATGTACAGATTTCATCCGTAGATTCTCATCCGTCATGCACTTTTTGCAGTGTGGAATTTTTACTATAGATTCTATGGGAAGTTAGCTTCATGCACATGTGATCCGATTAGAGAGGGGATGATTTGTGAATTTTTTATGCCTCATTTTATGTTGTAGTGATTCACCCAACTTTTTGAAGATTTCAGTGTTAAAATGCTCTAAAAAATGTCAACTCATAAAATTAAGTAACCAAAAAATCTCCAAAAATCACTACACTTAGAGTATTACATTTCAACCAATCACAAAAAGTTTCATCTGTAGATTGCCAATATCTTATTCCTAATTGAATTACAAAATAATTTTGAATTTCACGTTTCAAATTTTATACAAAATTATTGGTAATAGCAATCATAGATCTAACCGTATGGATAGAATCTAAAATTCATAATGTACAACTTTTATTCATATATCAAGTTCAAAATATCCCTCTAGGTTGCATTTTATAATGCATCTTTGCAAAACTGCCAAATTTGGAGAGGGCTCTAGGCATTTAGGGGTTAAAGCGTTGGTTTATGGGCCATCCACAATACAGAGGAAGTGGGCAAAGCAGGGGAAGAATTTCAGCAACCTGAAGCCACAAGTGACCAAAAGTGAAAAGAAAGCAAAACAGATGACCCAGAGTGAACCTCAGAAAACCAATAATAATTCTGACGTGCACGGAACAAGATATTGTAACAACTCACCAAGCACTTGGTCTCAGTGCAGTCAAGGGGGATAGGCACTTGGCCAGCCAACAGATTCAAAATATATTATACCGTGCTCCCATTGGCTCCAATCTTCATGCCCGGGCGAAATCCCGAACCTGGCACTCAGGTTCGGCCGCTCCGTCGGATGCGGGCAGCCCTGCCGAACCAAGAGATATTTGCCGAGCCACTCTTGTGGCTGGAATTCGTGCTCCCCTGAAGTCCCCTCCATCCGCCTCCGTCCACCTTCGCCCGCCTCCGTCCGACGTCGTCCACCACGCGTCATCCCAGTGGACGAGCCGTCCGTCGTCGTCCCCCCCACTCTGTACAGTACAAGCCCCGCCCTTCTGTTTGTTGCCTCCGAGAACTGCACATCCATGCCCACTTGTTGCTATACGAAGTATCCTCCTCCGCCATCGCCAAGCGGTTCATGATTCTTCGGTAGTACAGTCAAATTATCTTCCTCATCTCTCTACAGTGTTCTTAAATGAACCGGCTGATGCTCACTTACATATATAACTATTGAGCTTCTTGAGAGGTTCTGGCTCTCTGTTTTTACAATTTTTTTTGGCAAATGTTTGTGCAATTAGGATCGTTACGAATCAGCGTGAGTTATGATAACCAGTGTTGCGGTTTCCCTTTGATATTTTTGCAAGCTTCCCACTGGATTAAGTGCTTGAGCATTTGGAGTGGTAGGGTATTGGATTTTTCGGATCACATGTGTAGGTTGGAGCCACATTGTTTACGAGTGGTTGGAGTTTTTGTGCCAATTCATACATCGGTGGCGGTGGAAGGCGAGACGACATTATAGAGTTTGAACGTTTATTTTATTTTGGTCTTTGAGGCTTTGAATTTCGTTAAGGAGTTCCGGAGCAGAGGTGGTGTTTTTTTTAGCATCGGAGAATTTTTTGTTAGGAGAACCGGTGGTGGCAATCGAAGTATGTGAGTTGAGATTTTTGATGTCGATGATGAAAAAAGGATGCGAGTTGTGTCACGGGCCAGCGGCGGTGTATTGCGTGGCCGATGAGGCTCACATTTGTTGGACATGCGATGCCAAAGTGCACGGGGCGAATTTCTTAGTGGCCAGGCACACACGGGCGGTGCTGTGCGGATCTTGTGGAATACCGACCTCATGGCGAGTGTCCGGGGTGGACTCCACGCCGCGCGCAGGCTGCTTTTGTGCCGAGTGTGATCATGAGTCGGAGGGTGAATCAAGCGTGGTGGACACCGGAAATACGACCAAATTTTCCAGGTGCGAATCTGGATGCTCCTCGAGCAACTGCGAGGGTGAGGTACTCGTAGAGGAGACGCAGGTGCGAGCATCATTATCACCCTGCGAAAGCACGTCGTCTCAACAACTCAGCAGTGAAGATATGGGAGTCGTACCCGTAGATAGCCGGAGCGCTCAAGAGAGTGTGTCCTCAGGTATCTCCGTGTCGCTAAAGAGAAAGCGATTGGATTTTGGCTCACCAGTCTCTGCCCCACAAAGAAAGCAGATTGCGACGAGAGCGTTGGAAGATGTCAACAGAGGCGTTGCTCACAGACCGGTAACTTCTTCTTCCTCTCTTTCTTTCCAGCCTTAGCTCCATAATGAACAGATAACAGCGGTGGGTGTGCATAAGGTAGAGGATACTCTTTTCGTCATCTTAACATATGTAAGAGTGTGTTTTTTAGGAGATCACTGTAGTGCGGTATAAGAGCTAAATCTGTTGAGATCAAAATTTTATTGCGTATGAGTTTACTATGCAATTGTTCAAAGTGGAAGGTTGTAGACCAGTGCTGAAGGTACAGCACCTTAATGTCACGTCCGTCGTACCATTTTTTTGTTCAGAGATGATGCAGTTCGGCTGCCAATGTACCTTTACTCAAATTCTATGATTCATTATTGCAGTGCGACAACAGCACTGCTTCGACTTCCAATAGTCAACATGCCAACCAAGATCCCAGCTTAGAAGCAAGGGATTGGAACACATCTCAAGCACAAGAGCTTGGGTACAGCAACAGAGTCATCTTACTGTCTTCAGCCAAGCAGCAGCGAATGGATGTTAGATCACAGATGAGGCCATCCTTCGCACGACATCAGCAATCGGCCGTTCCATCGACTGCCAGGTTAATGAGGATGTTGGCAAAGTGGCATTGGGACTTGCATCTGAGCAGCCCCGGAACAGTGCCCCTGGCGTTGCGTATGTTTCGCAAGGTGTGCCGAGCATTGGCACCAGCTGTCCTCTCAAATACAGGTATGCGCGTCACCGTGGCAGCTTGTCTGCGGTTGGCTTCAGGATTGGACGAGGCTCAAATCACTATTCCGAAAGCAAGTGAAGTGGCAGCCTGTGCTGGCGTTTCTACAAGAAGGTTGGCCATGACGGAAATCCATTTGCTCGCTCTGCTAGGATGGAGAAGGTTCTCAGTGTGGGCTGGTAGCCGAATTTGAATCACAATGACGGGCACAATGACGGGCACAATGACAGGCAACATGAGGACTTGAGGCCTCATCAAGCTAAATTCTCCTCTAATGTCAAATGAATGGACTCTTAACCAAGGATTCATGGTTTTTGGGATGTCGAGGACAACATCTTGGATATGAGTGCCATTACATACTTGATGCCACGGACCGTTATAACTCATATCTTTATGTGCTCCTATATCTTTTGAAACTCGTCTGTAAGCTCAAACATCTAGTAAACATTTTTGTGCTGGTGATCATATCGAAGCAAACTCCTGTTTTAGTCTCCTGTTAGTGCTCTCGTTTACCTTTTATCCAGAGAGGTTTGCTATCCGAAGCTCCTCTATACTTTTAGGGATTTTTGATTAGTGCAGGCATACAAGCAACCTACCTTGTTCATCAATAGGAGGGAGAGTTTTTGCGTCAAGGTTGGGAGGATTCTAGACAGGCAAGAAACGTATGGTATGTCCATTACAGGTTAGTGTATATAGATAGCTTATCACATGATTCAACTGGTTCACTCTTTGGTACAATGTAGCTGCCATTCAGTCACGTAGGTGGAATGAATACCTGACAATTTTCTTCAGCGTATGACTGTTGCAGTTGGGATATGTGATTATTTCCGAACAATCTCTGATGTTGTTGTTGCTAGATTTTGTGTTTTTGAAAAACTTGTAGACACAGCAAAAGGGCTGAATGCAGTCAACAATCCATTGCAGACTCGTTTTCTTTGATACCCTGACTGATTGCCACTTACCCCTTGCGTTAACTCTAGCAGGGACTGGAGCCCCGCGGCCTTGGGGAAATCATGAATCTCCTCGCCAGCTTTGAGTCTCTTTTATTGCTCATGTGCCTATCTCACGGGGATACTTTTGGTTGTCGTAGACACAATTGTTGAAATTATGGTAGGTAGGGCAGAATTTAGCTTGTCGGTGGGGGGAAGAGAATCTAGTGGGGATCACGTGGCAAGGCGCACGGTGGGAGGGCCGCGGCAACCGGGAGCGAGTGCATGGATCTGGCGCCAGTGGGGCACCGTAATTTTAAATCCGGCCACAACGTTTGGCAAGCCCGCAATCCCCTGCTTCATGCCATTTTATCTTGCAGACCGGTGGCCATGCTCTTAGTTACTTAAGAAATGATGCACAACTTGATGCACAATGCCATTATCCAAGTGGGCGAAATAGGAAACAAGTTTAATGTTGAAAACTTCGGCGAATACACATTCATCGTAGAATACAAATGATCACCTTTGCAACAAAGGCTTAAGAGCATCTACAGGACAGCGGATCATGAGCCAGAAGGTGGTACAGCGACTTTAGATATTGTTGATCCTGTTCATTGTTTAAGTTGGATAACATATTTGTGTATGGACAACATTTGATTCATCTGTCCCACAATTTGGGGTGATGCAACTTGCAAGCGCATCCTGCTGTAAGATAACTATGGAAAATATCTTGCCTGCAGCTTTTACCTTTACAAACTTTCAAGCCCACAACTGAATTTTGTACAGATTTTTCAGTAAACTAATATTTTCAAAAGACAAGCATATGAGGATCAGTGATTACTCTCCGGGCTCCAAATACGGCCTTCTGGCCACAGGTTTGGAGAACCGATGGCTATGCTCTAAGATAACTACACCAAACTGTGCGATTGTTCTGGATACTACAAATTACTTTTTGTTGCAATAAAAAAATCTACATTTATGGAAGAAATCCCCCGGGGAGGTCACTGTCAAAATTTTATTAAGCCACGTGAGAAAAAATATAGGGTACTTTTAATTCATTGGAGCAAAAATTTATACAAATTTTGGAAATACCATAGGTTGGATGAAATGGCCCATACGGTATTATATCTAAAATAGGGTAGGTGAAAAGTGTACGTAGTATTTAATTTTTATTAATAAAGTAGGGTCTATAATATTTGGAGGAACGAAGAATATATGTGAGGTCTCATGAAAGTCTTTGAATTAGATGAGAAATCATCTCAATTGACTAAAAATCATCAAATTTAGCTGTTGGCTATGGATGAACCATAGATGAACTGAAAGTCTCCTCGTGACAAATCTGACTATAGGTGACCATGAGGTTCACGAGTTAGGGCGAGGTGGTGGCGCTACAGGCTTCCTCTCACAACACCGTTTCTTAGTTTCACACACCCTACCATTGGAGCTTGCATTTTGGGTTTCAGTTTTGGGCAATCTTGCATTTTGGTTTCAATTTTGGGCAATCCTGAGAACTCTGTTGTTTGATTTGAGTACGCTTCAGTTGCGTTAGGGGTGGATTTTGTTGCTGGAGCGAACAAGAGACGACGGAGAAGAGGACGGGGCGTGCATAAGTATTCGAGCTTGTTTTCCTCCCAACCACGTCGGATCGTCCCCTAGTTGCGCGACGACTCTTCTTCCAGGCGAATTTGAATCACAGTAGCAAAATATGCCCTGGTCTCGTTTTCTGCACAACCAACACAACTACCAGGCTTGAGGCTCGTCAATGCCACCGTCAAAAGTATCGTCTCTGTGGGTGAGGGTGATCAAGATCTGTTGAACCCTTGATGCTTTGCTTGTAAGTTTACTCTCACCACACTCTCTTTTCCTCGTTAGGATTTAGGACAGAGGGATTTCAGTGTGGTGGTTTTAACCCATGTGCAAAGGAGGCAATTTTAGATTACAGTCATGCACTTGTAAAAGGAACACTTATTGAACAAACTTATTTCTTGAGATCTTGGTAAATTATATATGAAAAAAGCTCGTTTTTGTTCTGAAATAGGGACACTACACAATAGTGCTGAGCAATGGCTATTGTAGATACACCGGATTTCGTTGTGTTTCCATCTTTTTGGTAAATTAGCCGAGAAGCATTGGATTGCTTGAATTCAAAATTTAGAACCACAGTCATGATCTAGCCATGATGTCCATGGCGAGTCTGTCATAAGCATCTGAAATCTAATGCTAATCCAAAACTATGTACTCTCAATATAGTACACGAGATTTTCTGTTTAAAGCGTCAATTAGTAGATCGATATTTTCTCATCACGAGCTGTACACTGCAGATGAAAGAATCTAGAATTCAATCGATCTAAATAAAAAAAGTTGTAGGATGCTCGACTTGTTAATGTGGTCGTTTGGGGCTCATTGGAGGAGCTTCAGAGTTGCAAACTTGATGATGTCCATATTCAGGAAATGAAGCTCTTCGACCTTGTGTCGGCGACTACAAAGCTGCTACGCTCTTTGGAGGTCACCTTGGGATCGGTAGTACATAACCTAGTTTACACAGAGGAGCAGAATTCTTGATATCATCGTGTTCACCTACGGTTTATTGCACAGGTAAACTTTAAGCAATTTGAATTATGAATGGGATTTTTTTTATTCTTATATCATAATCAAAAGATATGGTTCTCGACTTTTTCATATTACCATCTTGTTTGGCTGCAACAAACAATCACCTTACAGACATCAGACGGGCGCTAACCTCTTGCATTCTCTGTTCAATTTTTTGAGTTTAGGGTTACTTTGATGGTAATGAATATGGTGTTTTGCACCAGGAAACAAGTTAAAAATTTTGCTACGATTGTGAGGTCTGCTGCGATTTTGAAGTTGCTGCAATTGTGGAGTGTGCTCCCATGTTGGGTTGCACAATCGGCATCTAAGTTGTTTCCATCTATTTGGTTTAAATAAACATTGTTGTCTGGAATTTAAGTTTTTTGTTCATGCAATCCTCTATGTTCAATTTTGTGTAATTAACCCTTTAGTGCTCAAATAACCACTAAGTGGTCACTAGATCACTAGAAAATGAAATGCTGGAAAATCTGTGAACCATCTCAATCCGGTGTGTGAAGTTCAGATGTGTAACTTTTGATCTTGCAGATGATGCAAAAAGAAAATTTGGAATCTGACTTTCTTAGCTATCCAAATACCTATGTACAAAACACCAAAATACAACAAATACTTACAAATACAACACACGTACTATGTGGTATTTCTTGTGTTTGCAAGTTTGTTATCTTGTATTTTTTTGTGGATTGTGTTCTCTTGTTCATGTTCCATTAGTGTATGTAGTCTGATCTTGATCAATGTACCAACTCCATTCTTATTTGAACGTATAAATTTTGTCTTAAACCGTACATGGATAAGTCACTTTCACTTATAAAATTCACAATAATTATGTATGAGTTTGTTCTTGACATGAAAGATTGCAATGAAGAGGTGTTGACACAAGTCATTGTTGAACATCTTCACTTTTATTTTTGAAAATTTAACCCAAATTCTATTTAACCTTGAAGTCACACACCCTCCAAAATCTCATTTTTGAGTGTGCATTATATGGTTCAAAGATATACTATAATCTTCCAATCCAACGGTCCGATCTTACCAAGATTTAACCAAGATTTGTTTCATTAAGCTAGGTTTACATTCGTACGATTGGATACTATTAATAATATCCCTAATTTCAACAGAGAGAGTTTTAAAGAAACATCACCCAAAAAACGGTGGTTTCTCCAGAACCACCGTGGGCACTAAAGGGTTAAATGACTTTGAGGTTTATGTTTAGAGAAAAGGTAGAATGGTAGTGAGTGCATTGGGAGATATGGCATTTTTGTGCTTGGACTTTTGCCCCTTGTTGACAATACTGCTGGGTATTTGACCCATGTTGTTGGTTCATTCGGTTGTGTTTTTGAACTTATTACTTGTATGTGAGAACCATTTGACTTTTTCCTTTGTTTTAGTTTATGTTCATGTTTTTGAAGGTAACCACACCTAAAGTAGGATGTCCTAAAACCAGCAACTTAAGAAATATGGCCTAATTTTAACAAGGTTATTTATGAGGAATATTTTTCGGTCATTTGGAAGAAGATTTCTCACGGAATGCACAAATTTTTGCAATTTAATTCCCAATATTCAAATTGATACAAATTTTTGAAGTGAAAAGAACTTCGTGATCCAAATCAGACCTCTAGGTTTTCCATGTCCACACCATGTGGTACTAATTTTCACTCATAATGATACCCAAAACCACCAACTATTTTTCGGTCATTTCGACCTTGTGTCGGCGACTACAAAGCTGCTACGCTCTTTGGAGGTCACCTTGGGATCGGTAGTACATAACCTAGTTCACACAGAGGAGCAGAATTCTTGATATCATCGTGTTCACCTACGGTTTATTGCACAGGTAAACTTTAAGCAATTTGAATTATGAATGGGATTTTTTTTATTCTTATATCATAATCAAAAGATATGGTTCTCGACTTTTTCATATTACCATCTTGTTTGGCTGCAACAAACAATCACCTTACAGACATCAGACGGGCGCTAACCTCTTGCATTCTCTGTTCAATTTTTTGAGTTTAGGGTTACTTTGATGGTAATGAATATGGTGTTTTGCACCAGGAAACAAGTTAAAAATTTTGCTACGATTGTGAGGTCTGCTGCGATTTTGAAGTTGCTGCAATTGTGGAGTGTGCTCCCATGTTGGGTTGCACAATCGGCATCTAAGTTGTTTCCATCTATTTGGTTTAAATAAACATTGTTGTCTGGAATTTAAGTTTTTTGTTCATGCAATCCTCTATGTTCAATTTTGTGTAATTAACCCTTTAGTGCTCAAATAACCACTAAGTGGTCACTAGATCACTAGAAAATGAAATGCTGGAAAATCTGTGAACCATCTCAATCCGGTGTGTGAAGTTCAGATGTGTAACTTTTGATCTTGCAGATGATGCAAAAAGAAAATTTGGAATCTGACTTTCTTAGCTATCCAAATACCTATGTACAAAACACCAAAATACAACAAATACTTACAAATACAACACACGTACTATGTGGTATTTCTTGTGTTTGCAAGTTTGTTATCTTGTATTTTTTTGTGGATTGTGTTCTCTTGTTCATGTTCCATTAGTGTATGTAGTCTGATCTTGATCAATGTACCAACTCCATTCTTATTTGAACGTATAAATTTTGTCTTAAACCGTACATGGATAAGTCACTTTCACTTATAAAATTCACAATAATTATGTATGAGTTTGTTCTTGACATGAAAGATTGCAATGAAGAGGTGTTGACACAAGTCATTGTTGAACATCTTCACTTTTATTTTTGAAAATTTAACCCAAATTCTATTTAACCTTGAAGTCACACACCCTCCAAAATCTCATTTTTGAGTGTGCATTATATGGTTCAAAGATATACTATAATCTTCCAATCCAACGGTCCGATCTTACCAAGATTTAACCAAGATTTGTTTCATTAAGCTAGGTTTACATTCGTACGATTGGATACTATTAATAATATCCCTAATTTCAACAGAGAGAGTTTTAAAGAAACATCACCCAAAAAACGGTGGTTTCTCCAGAACCACCGTGGGCACTAAAGGGTTAAATGACTTTGAGGTTTATGTTTAGAGAAAAGGTAGAATGGTAGTGAGTGCATTGGGAGATATGGCATTTTTGTGCTTGGACTTTTGCCCCTTGTTGACAATACTGCTGGGTATTTGACCCATGTTGTTGGTTCATTCGGTTGTGTTTTTGAACTTATTACTTGTATGTGAGAACCATTTGACTTTTTCCTTTGTTTTAGTTTATGTTCATGTTTTTGAAGGTAACCACACCTAAAGTAGGATGTCCTAAAACCAGCAACTTAAGAAATATGGCCTAATTTTAACAAGGTTATTTATGAGGAATATTTTTCGGTCATTTGGAAGAAGATTTCTCACGGAATGCACAAATTTTTGCAATTTAATTCCCAATATTCAAATTGATACAAATTTTTGAAGTGAAAAGAACTTCGTGATCCAAATCAGACCTCTAGGTTTTCCATGTCCACACCATGTGGTACTAATTTTCACTCATAATGATACCCAAAACCACCAACTATTTTTCGGTCATTTCGACCTTGTGTCGGCGACTACAAAGCTGCTACGCTCTTTGGAGGTCACCTTGGGATCGGTAGTACATAACCTAGTTCACACAGAGGAGCAGAATTCTTGATATCATCGTGTTCACCTACGGTTTATTGCACAGGTAAACTTTAAGCAATTTGAATTATGAATGGGATTTTTTTTATTCTTATATCATAATCAAAAGATATGGTTCTCGACTTTTTCATATTACCATCTTGTTTGGCTGCAACAAACAATCACCTTACAGACATCAGACGGGCGCTAACCTCTTGCATTCTCTGTTCAATTTTTTGAGTTTAGGGTTACTTTGATGGTAATGAATATGGTGTTTTGCACCAGGAAACAAGTTAAAAATTTTGCTACGATTGTGAGGTCTGCTGCGATTTTGAAGTTGCTGCAATTGTGGAGTGTGCTCCCATGTTGGGTTGCACAATCGGCATCTAAGTTGTTTCCATCTATTTGGTTTAAATAAACATTGTTGTCTGGAATTTAAGTTTTTTGTTCATGCAATCCTCTATGTTCAATTTTGTGTAATTAACCCTTTAGTGCTCAAATAACCACTAAGTGGTCACTAGATCACTAGAAAATGAAATGCTGGAAAATCTGTGAACCATCTCAATCCGGTGTGTGAAGTTCAGATGTGTAACTTTTGATCTTGCAGATGATGCAAAAAGAAAATTTGGAATCTGACTTTCTTAGCTATCCAAATACCTATGTACAAAACACCAAAATACAACAAATACTTACAAATACAACACACGTACTATGTGGTATTTCTTGTGTTTGCAAGTTTGTTATCTTGTATTTTTTTGTGGATTGTGTTCTCTTGTTCATGTTCCATTAGTGTATGTAGTCTGATCTTGATCAATGTACCAACTCCATTCTTATTTGAACGTATAAATTTTGTCTTAAACCGTACATGGATAAGTCACTTTCACTTATAAAATTCACAATAATTATGTATGAGTTTGTTCTTGACATGAAAGATTGCAATGAAGAGGTGTTGACACAAGTCATTGTTGAACATCTTCACTTTTATTTTTGAAAATTTAACCCAAATTCTATTTAACCTTGAAGTCACACACCCTCCAAAATCTCATTTTTGAGTGTGCATTATATGGTTCAAAGATATACTATAATCTTCCAATCCAACGGTCCGATCTTACCAAGATTTAACCAAGATTTGTTTCATTAAGCTAGGTTTACATTCGTACGATTGGATACTATTAATAATATCCCTAATTTCAACAGAGAGAGTTTTAAAGAAACATCACCCAAAAAACGGTGGTTTCTCCAGAACCACCGTGGGCACTAAAGGGTTAAATGACTTTGAGGTTTATGTTTAGAGAAAAGGTAGAATGGTAGTGAGTGCATTGGGAGATATGGCATTTTTGTGCTTGGACTTTTGCCCCTTGTTGACAATACTGTTGGGTATTTGACCCATGTTGTTGGTTCATTCGGTTGTGTTTTTGAACTTATTACTTGTATGTGAGAACCATTTGACTTTTTCCTTTGTTTTAGTTTATGTTCATGTTTTTGAAGGTAACCACACCTAAAGTAGGATGTCCTAAAACCAGCAACTTAAGAAATATGGCCTAATTTTAACAAGGTTATTTATGAGGAATATTTTTCGGTCATTTGGAAGAAGATTTCTCACGGAATGCACAAATTTTTGCAATTTAATTCCCAATATTCAAATTGATACAAATTTTTGAAGTGAAAAGAACTTCGTGATCCAAATCAGACCTCTAGGTTTTCCATGTCCACACCATGTGGTACTAATTTTCACTCATAATGATACCCAAAACCACCAACTATTTTTCGGTCATTTCGACCTTGTGTCGGCGACTACAAAGCTGCTACGCTCTTTGGAGGTCACCTTGGGATCGGTAGTACATAACCTAGTTCACACAGAGGAGCAGAATTCTTGATATCATCGTGTTCACCTACGGTTTATTGCACAGGTAAACTTTAAGCAATTTGAATTATGAATGGGATTTTTTTTATTCTTATATCATAATCAAAAGATATGGTTCTCGACTTTTTCATATTACCATCTTGTTTGGCTGCAACAAACAATCACCTTACAGACATCAGACGGGCGCTAACCTCTTGCATTCTCTGTTCAATTTTTTGAGTTTAGGGTTACTTTGATGGTAATGAATATGGTGTTTTGCACCAGGAAACAAGTTAAAAATTTTGCTACGATTGTGAGGTCTGCTGCGATTTTGAAGTTGCTGCAATTGTGGAGTGTGCTCCCATGTTGGGTTGCACAATCGGCATCTAAGTTGTTTCCATCTATTTGGTTTAAATAAACATTGTTGTCTGGAATTTAAGTTTTTTGTTCATGCAATCCTCTATGTTCAATTTTGTGTAATTAACCCTTTAGTGCTCAAATAACCACTAAGTGGTCACTAGATCACTAGAAAATGAAATGCTGGAAAATCTGTGAACCATCTCAATCCGGTGTGTGAAGTTCAGATGTGTAACTTTTGATCTTGCAGATGATGCAAAAAGAAAATTTGGAATCTGACTTTCTTAGCTATCCAAATACCTATGTACAAAACACCAAAATACAACAAATACTTACAAATACAACACACGTACTATGTGGTATTTCTTGTGTTTGCAAGTTTGTTATCTTGTATTTTTTTGTGGATTGTGTTCTCTTGTTCATGTTCCATTAGTGTATGTAGTCTGATCTTGATCAATGTACCAACTCCATTCTTATTTGAACGTATAAATTTTGTCTTAAACCGTACATGGATAAGTCACTTTCACTTATAAAATTCACAATAATTATGTATGAGTTTGTTCTTGACATGAAAGATTGCAATGAAGAGGTGTTGACACAAGTCATTGTTGAACATCTTCACTTTTATTTTTGAAAATTTAACCCAAATTCTATTTAACCTTGAAGTCACACACCCTCCAAAATCTCATTTTTGAGTGTGCATTATATGGTTCAAAGATATACTATAATCTTCCAATCCAACGGTCCGATCTTACCAAGATTTAACCAAGATTTGTTTCATTAAGCTAGGTTTACATTCGTACGATTGGATACTATTAATAATATCCCTAATTTCAACAGAGAGAGTTTTAAAGAAACATCACCCAAAAAACGGTGGTTTCTCCAGAACCACCGTGGGCACTAAAGGGTTAAATGACTTTGAGGTTTATGTTTAGAGAAAAGGTAGAATGGTAGTGAGTGCATTGGGAGATATGGCATTTTTGTGCTTGGACTTTTGCCCCTTGTTGACAATACTGCTGGGTATTTGACCCATGTTGTTGGTTCATTCGGTTGTGTTTTTGAACTTATTACTTGTATGTGAGAACCATTTGACTTTTTCCTTTGTTCTAGTTTATGTTCATGTTTTTGAAGGTAACCACACCTAAAGTAGGATGTCCTAAAACCAGCAACTTAAGAAATATGGCCTAATTTTAACAAGGTTATTTATGAGAAATATTTTTCGGTCATTTGGAAGAATTTTTCTCATGGAATGCACAAATTTCTGCAATTTAATTCCCAATATTCAAATTGATACAAATTTTTGAAGAGAAAAGAACTTCGTGACCCAAATCAGACCTCTAGGTTTCCCCATGTCCACACCATGTGGTACTAATTTTCACTCATAATGATACCCAAAACCACCAACTATTTCTTTGCAATGCTTGGCATGCCATTGGTCTACTTGAATAGTGAAATTGGCGGTTTTGAATCTCAACTGTGGTGGCCCCAAGAAAGGTCTACATGTCATAATTGGGGGTGGTGGTGGTTTTAGGACATCCTACCTTAATTGCAACACTTTAGGCATTGAGCACAGTTGTTATTATTTGAAAGTTTTGTTCATGTATTGTTGTGGTTTTGTTATGGATTAATGTCAATTTATGCTGAAATTCCGAGATTTTGATAAATGGTACAATTTACAAACAAAATAGAATCTATAAAATAAGTTCATGGTGAAAATTATATTTACCATAGGGTCTTGAAAAATACCTCAAAGTACCATTTTATCTACTAATAGGGTGCAAGTTATTCAAGAAATTTAGATAAATAGCCCACCTTTAATTAACCCCCAACCGCATGTGGTTTACAAATGTATATAGTATGTGACCTCCCCGTGAGAAATCCACAAAAACCTAAAGAAATATTACACAATTTGAAGACTTTGCAATCCACAATATAGTTGTAGTCCAATATTAGTATATTTGGATTCACAATAATTTTACATTTTCTTGTTCAATATGATAAGTACCACTTTGGGCAGCAAAGTTGCGATTGGTCAATACAAGTTCAACCACATTCTCTTTTAACAAGGTCTAAATTCTATTAACTTAAATTCTCGTGTTAACCCCAAAAGGATCAATCCTCCATTTTTTGGATGATGTACAAATTTCATCCACATTTTCTCATCTATCATGTACTTTTGAAGGAAAAGAAATAAAACAAAATTTTACAACAAAATAGCTTCATGCATGTGTTATCCATTTAAAAAGGGGATGATTTGTGAAATTTTATGCCTCATTTCATGTTGGAGTGATTCCCCAAAAAATTCCAAGATTTTAGTCTAAATGTGGTCTTGAAAAAGTAACTCAAAAAATTAAGCAACCAAAAAATCTCCAAAAATCACTACACTTAGAGTAATACATTTCAACCCATCACAACAAATTTCATCTACAAATTGTCAATATCTTATTCGTAATTGAATTACAAAATATTTTTGAATTTCAAGTTTCAAATTTTATACAATATATTGGTGATAGAAATCGTAGATCTTACCATATGGATATTATCTAAAATTTATAATATACAACTTTTATTCATTCATTAAGTTCAAAATATCCCTCTTGGTTGCATTTTATGATGCATCTTTGCAAAATTGCCGAATTTGGAGAAGGGTGAAGACGTTTAGGAGTTAATGCATCATGCTAATAGCTTCATTTAGGCCCAAAATCACGAGACCCAACCTCACATACTTCATCCTACTCTTGGGTTTGAAAAGGTGAAATCGAAAAGGTGTTGGTTGTGGTAAGAGATAGTTTTCAAAGTATCTAATGAGCTTTTCTTCAAGTCACTCACATAGCCATCCCATATCAAGTCGGTCACGACTTTGCATGATTAATTCTCTCAAAAATAATCAATCTCTTAGTACATGATGTAAACCCTTGATTAACCCCTAATCAAGCCCATGACATTCTATAGCGTATCTAACACACCCTCAAAAGTTAAACATTTTCTGATTCCTTTTTCAAAGTCTTATCACTCCCACGAATTTTGATCATTTTAATTTTAATTAAAGAATCTTATTTGTCACCAAAGACATGATAGATATGAGTTTAGAAGCAACATAATCAAACCTCTTCTATGAGTCACAATCAACATGATGAAACAAATTGATCAATTCCAAGAGGAATTGAAAATGCCTCCTTTGAGTCACAATCAACATGATGGAACAAATTGATGAAATCCAAGAGGAATTCAAAATTGAATGGAATGCCACATAGAGTTGATTTCTTTTCATTGAACTTGTCCTTGCTACAGTCAATTCCAAAGCCATTGACATGAACTATACTTGATAAATGTGGACAATGCACAAGAGTGATAACAAATACCGATTGATGAATGAAAATATCTTTCGGACCATGTAATGCGAAGTTCTTCCAAGCAGAAGTTCGCAAAAGAGCCTTCAAACGTGAATGTTCATGTAGCGAAGCGACAATAAACGAAGTGATCAGCCCACGAAAAGCAATTAAAAACCACAAAGCTGTGCGGGAGAGATGTGACACAACATTCAAGCCACGTAGAAGAAGAAATTGAAGCCCTGTCAGGAAAAGGCAACAAAATGGCTTGATCAGGAAACGTCATCCTTCTCCTCTACCCAGAAACCACATGAAACCCTAAAGCACATGAACCCTAAAGCACATGAATCCTAAAGCACATGAAACCCTAAAGCACATGAAACCCTAAAGCACATGAAACCCTAAACCACATGAACCCTAAACCACATGAAACCCTAAACCACATGAATCCTAAAGGAAAGAAACAACATGAAACTTTCAATGGCTCCAGACCTGCCAGTCCCATCAAATCACTGACCTGGTTCAAATCCACTGCTCTGTCTCGCCTTGCCACATTACCGACACCGTCGAGTCAATTCTATTGTAGCCCAAAATGCACATCTCCTACAGCAAACCCTAATGCAGAAAAACTGCTTTTTTGGAAGCCTTTTCTCGCCCAGAAAGGGTCTCTAGCATGGAAGACGGATCGGATGAGAAGGTTTGCCTTCATGGGGTTCGTTGGATTATTGCTCCTGCTCATGCTGTACTGGAACTTCAGGCAATCTTTTTTGGAGACTTCAGGGCATCCTTTGGGGTCTCCTCATGAAATTGAAAAACAATTGAAAAACAAGACTCCTCATGAGCAGGGTATGTCCAGGAGTACTAGTCTCAGTCTACACAGAAGGCCAAGTCAGGTCTGTTGGTTCAACACGCCTTGTCATTACGGTTTTGAAGATGAGAATTGGAGAGTGGGTCGTAGAAGAGAGTATACCCGAAGATTCACTAAACTGCATCTGTAGAACTTATTACACATGTAAAGAAGGGAGCATTATCTACTAGGTAATTAAAATCTGGAGCTTGGTTGGGAAAGTAGTACTACAAACAGGCTCCAAATTTAAGTTACTTAGCATGATCTCCATGAGGACATTACAATGATCGAAGCAGATCATGGGAAAACTAAATGTCAAAATGGAAACCAGAAAGAAAAGAGTGGTTAACCCAGCTCTTCATCTTGGATGGCTGGCTGCCTGTAGATTATAAGGCCCCAATGAGATTAAATTTATGTACAATAGACTCTTTGATGTGTATAACAAGCTGATACCTGGAAAGTAGTACTAGTGTACTACAAACAGGCTCCAAGTTTAACCCCTAAAGGACCACGAGGCCACCACGTGGCTTCTGGAACTAGAAAGTGAGGAATTTCGAGTTGTTGGACTGTGAATTGTAAAGTGAGCAACAAAGAGACCCTAGTTCTTTTTGAGAGCTGAATCCGTGAGTACTTGTTAATCAAAATTTCATGAAGTGTGCGATTTTTAGTGATTTTTTTGAGCTGCAAGGAGGTTATTTGGGCATCACTTGAGACCCTCATATCTTTCTCCTCACACCTCCAAATTATTTGAAATTTTTTGCACATGTTCAAAATGATGATCATTATGCATGGTAGAAATTTCAAAATTTTTGGAGCACTTTTGATCAATCCGATTTCAGCATATGTACAAAATACCCTGAACAAGTTCTATTGAACGAGGTCCATCAATCTTCTCAACAGTGGCATTTTCTTAAAAATTGTGCATTTTTGTTGATCCTTTTTTCATAGTACTGCCAATCGTCAAAATTAACCCACACCAATGAGGAATTGAGCTTGTTATAAGAGCTAGTCAAGAAAACAAGAGCTAAGCTAAAAAACCCCTTGGTCCTTTAGGGGTTAAGTTACTTAGCATGATCTCCATGAGGAAATTACACTGATCAGGTGGTGAAGAAAGCAGATATGGGAAAACTAAGTGTCAATGGAAACCAGAAAAAGGAGTGGTCAACCCAGCTTTCCATCTTGGATGGCTGCCTGTAGATTATAAGGCACCATTGAGATTAAATTTATGTACAATAGACTCATTGATGAGTATAAGAAGCTGATACCTGGATTATGTTACTTGCTAATGGCCTTTTTGCTAGAATCAACCCCATCAGCAAGAGCCACCAACAAGAAGGGCTCAAAGTTTTGATGTGGCGAGCTAGTCATTGGCTAACTTACTTTGATAATTTGCTTCCCAATTTTGGAGCCCTTCATCATCCGACAGAAAGCATTCGGAGCATTGTCCAGCCCTTGGGCAAAATCTTCCAAGTACACCAGCTTGTCCTCTTTCAAGTAGGCAGCCATGACGTCCATGAACTTGGGCAGCAAGTGCTGATAATCCGACTGCAAAAACCCTTGCATTGTGATCCGTTTGTTGATCAGTTGATAAAGGTTGAACAGACCTTCGGCCTTTCGAAAATTCCCATCCTCCCACTGGGCGATCAGTCCGCACACTGCTATTCGCCCAAACGGGTTCATGTTGTCAATCACCGCATCTAGCGTCTTCCCTCCCACATTCTCAAAATACATGTCAATACCACGAGGGCAATACCTGCATTCCATTCAAACATAACACAACTTGGGTTCCTCTTTCAATCTGACACACTCGAGGCAATAAATGTGAAAAATTAACATGTCAAACTCTCTTCTACCTTTCCCTTCGACCAGTAAAGTTCAGTAAAGTTGTAACTTTACGCATATTTGCCACTACATTAATTTAACCCTTCAAGGACATGGTTGTCCTGATTCCGACACCCAAAATCTCGTCTAAACTCCATTTTAAGCATGATTCTCTTCTTAATTTACTTTGGCTCTATTCTAAAGAAGTATAGATGCCTTAAATATGTTTGTTTTGGCATTTAAAAAACACCATTTGGTTCAATGGAGTAGAAGGTATCAACAAGATTCTCCCAAAAGAAAAGTAAGCTTGTGGGACTTAGTATGTCCTTTAAGGGTTAAGCAAGAGACATTTCTAAGAATGCTATGAAGGCCACAAGATTCAATCTCTACTAAGTATCAAACACACCAGAGAAACTACCAAGTACTTGGAGTAATGCTGGAACTCAGGATGTGAGAAAATCATACTTTCTGAGAGCAGCAACATGGTCTTTCTCCTCTTTATAGTTAAATGCTGCATCATATCCAAGCTTGTTCTTCAGCAAATCAATCTGGTACAAATCATATACCATTTGTCAATATGCATCACGTTTACTTTATCAACAAAACAAGGATGTGAGGAAAATCCATATAATTCAATGTAACAGAAAACAATCCCACATTGTTCATAACATTCTTGAATAGTAGTGGCATGGCACCTTGTAGAGCCAACTGAGATTTAATTAGGGCCAAGTTCCATGGGTGAAGTATCTCACTAAAAGACAAGTTTTTAGGGATTTGGGGGACCAAGTTCCACATTTCAAGTGAGCTTTTGTGAAAGTAGTGGAGGAGAAGTTGTCATGAAGTATGGAGGGTTCTCAAGCCCAAAACTTCATGACAATTTCTCCCTAACCAATCAAATTTGTTCATGTTTCATCTCAATCAAGTCCATGGATCGTGCACAACTTCATGGCCGGGTATGAGACAAACCCAAGTTCCACTTTTCCCCTCCTATTGCTTAGCAACTTCTGAAACCCATGGAACTTGGCTCTAAGAGTGGCATGGCACCTTTTGAAGATAGAGCCAACTAAGAGTTAATTAGCGCAAAGTCACACCAACTCAAGCAAAATTAAAGCTCCAACATACTGTCACATGTGAAAACAATGATTCATTCATTGACTTCAGAAGCTCTCACTTGTTCAATTGAGCTAAACTTTGCAAAACAAGGTGTCAAGGATTACTTTTTCATGTCAATTCAGAGGGTGAATGCTGAGGTTGCTTGAGTACCTTGTCCTGAGAACCTGCACTGCCGACGACGTACAAGCCAGCTTCCCTAGCAAGTTGACCAACCATCTGGCCAACAGCTCCCGAAGCTGCAGATACAAAAATGGTCTGGCCCTTCTTAGGCTTCAAGATTTCGTATAAGCCCACATAAGCTGTGAATCCCGGCATCCCCAGGGCGCCCAAGTAGTAGGAGAGAGGGGCCACAGAAGGGTCGATGAGCTTCAAGCCCTTCCCCTCGGAAATGACGCTGTACTCTTCCCACTTGGTCCACGAGGACACACAGTCCCCTGGTTTGAAATTAGGGTTTGCAGAGTCCACCACTTTGCTCACCCCAAACCCTTCCAAAACCTGTCACACCCGTCAACACATGAGCTCGTCCCATCAATTGCAAACATCATCACATTCTTGAAATCAGCTCCTCACACCTTGCACTCATTTGCTATTAACTCCTAAAGAACCAAGGATTCATGGTTTTAAAATGTCAAATTCGATTGATCATATTGTGAAAAATATAATTTAAATGAAATCAAATTTTTATATCACTAGAATTAGTGAAGAAAATTGCATGTGTTGGTTGAAATATGAATGAATTTGAACAAAAAGGAATCCACATAGGACCTACTCAAAACTGCTAATGTTTTTTAAAATGAGGCCCAATTGGGCTTCTTGGTGGTTAAACCCAGAATCAGGTATCCAAGGTTAAGGTATCCTCTGACATTTCCTTTCTTCCACTAATATGCTGAGTTCAACATTTGAAAGCAAAATTTTTCATCGGAGCTCTAGAGTGGTAATCTTGGAATACATGCCACACTCCTAGTTCTCACATTCTTTCAGTGCAAGGTTGCAAGCCCAGCACTACTCAAAAACGTTATGATCTCAGGGTAGAGGGAAATTTAGGGTTTATGGATTCCAACGCTTCCAAAACCTATGATTGATCCAGAGCTGGTTCCAGCAATTGCCAAAACGGTGAAAGATCTTACTTGTGAGATTTTGGGTGCAAATCTAGCACAAAGCAAAGTTTCAAATTATGATAATGGAATGATATAATGACCACAATAGGATCTTCTACCTTTTGAGTAGGACCAATGTACAAAAATTTGCAGAGAATGTGATCACAATATGTTGGTTTTTTGTGAATATTGTGGCCACTATAGATGTGTGAGATGACCATTATGAAATGAACTTTTTGGTGATTTTTGAAGTTGACTCAGTGACATTTAGGGCTAAGGATAAGGAGGAGATGATGGGAGAGAGGGAAAATTAGGGTTTATCGATTCCACCACTGTGCTTACTACCAAAACGGGCACAGACATGATCACCAATAGATGATTGCCTCTGAATGAATGGCAAGATCTCAGGCTATGGAAGAGAGGATCTCGGGGAAAGAAAGGAAGCACCTACTGACCTGTCCGATTTTGAAACAAGGGTGGTGAGAGTAATTGAGGCCAGTCAAGCGATGGCGCATGTAGGGATCACACGACAGGTACAGATTTTTCACGAGTACATCGTTGTTGGTGCAAAGCTCCAGAGTCATCTCGCTCGCTTGCACTTCCATGTCCGTCTCGGTGAGCACGTCCGGTGCGTAGCGCTTCAGCTTCACTTGCTTGTTGCGCACAGTCGTCAATGCCATGCTTGAGGGAAACTCCATCGCTCTAACTTAACTTACTCTCAGAAATTGACACTAGTTGGCGATGATCCTTGCAAACATCATACTGTGCACGACTGGTCGATCAAAGAAGTACTCGGAATGAAACGGAGGGTGGATTGTTTTGAGGAAAAGCAAATGTACAACAGCGGTGAGTCAAAAAACGGCATCGTTGGTTGGTTGACTGGAGATCAAAGGTGTTGAAAAAGACTAGAGTCAACGATTGAAAGGAGGAATGGAAGGTCCACGAGTGATGATTTCATGACGGCAGATACTAGTCAGTGTTTCCTACATCGTTGACAATCTCACCTACGTACATTGTGGTGGGTGACGAGTGCCGTTTGTATGTTGAAAAGATGGATCGTCTCAAACACATGTTTCAGAATTGGAAAGCATCACTTGTACAGGACAAGTCAACGCTAGTCAAGTCAACCATAATATTCATAGCCCATTCACACCAAGAAGCTGCAGCACTTGCGTTGCGTTCTTGGAATGCTGCAAGGTAAATTTCGAAAATAATATACAATTTTTTGCGGGATCAGAGCCTTGTCTCTTCCGGGGAAGGCTAAATCAGCCATAGTAATGCACATTGTGGCGCAGGCCCAGTTGCGGCTGCCACGTGGCAGCGCATGACTTTTACTATTAGCATAGGTCAGTAAACCCCATGTGAGATAAATCGAGTGTCACAAACCTGCACCCGGGACACAACCTTGCCGATGTCACGCCCTTGATAGTCTTACGTACTTGACAGTGTCACGCCTTTGACAATGCCACGCCTTTGACAGTGTCATGCACTTGACAGTGTTACACAATAAGAAAGTTCAGTAGAGTTATCCTACGAGGTTTGCGGCAATTGCAGTCAGAGTGAGGGTATAGAGCATTGTGGGTTTGAAGGAAGAAACATATCTTGTTTGGCCTTTTGGCTAAGATGAAGTGTTGTATTTGTTCTTGTTAGTTTAGTCTGATACACGGTTCATCAAACTCCATGATATTAATCCAATTTTTCAGCGGGTGCGGATTGCTTTCGTTTTATAGTACCTCTTTGGTTAGCTCAACCCTCCCCCTCTCATGAGGGATCCAACTAAAATCTCAAACAAAAAAAACACAAATAATAATGACGTGGTAGTAATCAAATGATCATATGTTAAAATGCACTTTGTTAAAGTTTAAAGTTACAGAGCTATGAACAAGATGATAGGATTTGATACTCAGCACATTCTTGTCGTGTAACACTTTCAAAAGTATGAGACTATCAAGTGCGTGACAATGTTAAGGACGTGGCACTGTCAAGGGCGTGACACTGGCAAAGCAATGTTCCGGTGCGGGTTTGTGACACTGAGCTTATCTCCCATGAGGTTTATTGGCTAACACCAATGGTAAAATTCGTGCGTCGCTACGTGGCAAGCCAAACAAGCAGCCATACATGTGCCACGGTGTGCATTACTACAGCCGATTTAGCCTTCCCCGTGACACTGTGCATTGTGACACTATAATGTTGTGACATTTAGGTTTCTCGCATTTGCAGTTGGTGGTATTTGATCAAAACAATAATAACCAAACACTTTTCAGTACAAAGTAGAATTAATAATCATGATAATATGTAAATAACAATATATCACAATTCATATATTAAACCACAATTGAACAATTATAAGGCTAAATAAAAGTTGTAGAGAGGGACCCCAAGGGCCTTTCAAGGGTTAAAAGTATATTCTCACTTGGTATTAGGAGTGATGTTAGTGAGCATCTTAGAAATGAATTTAGGTACAGTTTTAAACTATATCAATCTTAACACCAAGTGGGAACATGCCTTATTATACATACATAGGTACGTACAGTTACGATACCAAAGTTGTGTGCACATAATAGAGATCTACAACCGAGCCAGCGTGTGCACAAAAACCCGATTTTCTTCAGGACTTGCTGATGCTATTCCTCCACACAGATTCTCTGTCAAGAGTGTCAAAATTCTCGTTATCAAGCCGTTTATAGGTGTCTACCGATCCAACACCTTGCCACTCACCATTCTCATCCCTGTCAAGCGTTGCAGTCACCACCCTGGTACGTCTGTCCCATCCCGCCTTCCCATATGCATGGTAGCCAAACCCCCCTGCGTAGCATAATTTTATACCTGCACACCAAAACATTTGACCTCTCTGAATTAGACATGCATGAGACTCTATAAGAAACTCAAGCTTTGCATGATGCATTTCCGGTGATGTCAAGATGTTTTCATGTTAATAATAATATCAAACGTAACGATAAGACATTCATTTCGATGTTAATCTGAACATGAAAACATCTTCACGTCACCCAAATTTTCTTCCTACCATGTCATCACCACAGTCAAATCTCTTTCTCCAAGATTTCATTAAAGTTGGTGTGCACCCCATGACAATAAACATGACAAGGAGATACAATCTCATGGCAAATAGACATGGTCTTGCAACAAATAGATGGTTTCACATGTTGTGTGGCCAAAGACATGACAATAAACTTGAGGAACATGCATGGTCTCATTTACTATCCCAAGTTGTGTGTTGAGGTTTTCACTTGATTTTTTGAAATAGAAAAGTGAGGCTGCATAAAATGTTACATAAGCAAAAAAAACAAGGGGAAAAACGATATAAATGAGCTAGGGAATGTAGGCAATTCACATACCGTGAACATCGCCGCAGAAGTCATTGACATGATCGTGTCCTACGAAGGCGGCCTTGACATCGCCATCCTCCAGCAATGTGGTGAGAAACCCTGAGTTGATACTGGCTGAGGAGATTCCTTCCTGCTTGATGCCTGTGATACTGCCCGGCTCCAAATTACTGAACTCCGGTAGTGGGATGTGGAAGTATGCTAACGCTAGTGCGGCCTGCGGTTAATTGCATACCCAATTCTGGAGGTTAGTTGCACACCTTACAATTTGTGTCACTATGGACAAGTCACAACAAAATTTAGTCACAACAGAATTTAGTCGTTAAAGACGGGTCACATTTGACAAGATTTCTACTAGTGTAAACTAATTACACCTAAGTGTGACCCTTACCCAAAAGCAACCCTTGTCTAAAATGTACAAAACCTGAAAACGAAAAACGAAAGCCTAGGGTTGCTTTTCAGTACACCTATAATCAATAATTTATTCATGCAATGCCCAAAGACTTCATGCTAACGACACATTCAAAACCATCCACTTAAGCAATTGAGTATTGTTACTTTTGATTTTATTTTGATTTTCTCTCATTGAAAATTGAATGGGGATTCAAAAGCTTTTTGTTATGAATACCTTATGAATATTCAAAGTTCTACATAGTAGAATTTGCCCTAATTTAAGTTATAAATATTCAAAGTTCTACATAGTAGAATTTGCCCTAATTTTGCCCTAAAGGACCAAGAAGCCCAAATTGGGCCTCATGTTGTTTTTGTAGTTTTGAATAGGTTCTATGTGGACTTCCGTTAGTTCAGATTTTCTTTTTGTTACTAACACATGCAATGTTCTTCATTGATATAAAATTCCAGTGATATAAAATTTGGTCTCATCTGAATTATGTTCACAATATGGATTTATCATTTTAAAACCATGAATCCTTGATCCTTTAGGAGTTAATTGCAAAAAATAAATAAAATTAAAACTAAGGAGTCTAATGATGGAACCCTTCTCTTATGTGTACTCTTATGTGTACATCTTATGTGTACTCTTATGTGTACTCCTAAGACCAAGACCATCTGCACTTTTCTCCTTTCAATTCACCCCTTCACCACTATAATCACATCCAAGTGTCACAAGCTATCGTCTCCACACCCTTGAACCACTATATGACCTTCTATGTAGTGCGTGAACCAATCACAATCACTATACATGGGTAATCATTATTGTCCATCAATCTAGGATACCGAGCCCTTCCTCAAATTAGCTCAAATTAGCTATAGAGGGACGTATCAGAGGGACGTATCACTCATATTCCGTGGCTCTCTCACCGGCCCTGTAAAAACAGCATTAAATACAAGCATATTTCATCCAGTTTTTAGAGTCAAGGGTTCATTCAGTGAAGGGTGTGGATGCTCTAATGCAAGGAGGTTTCTTGTAAACAGCACTCACCTGCAGTTTCTTGGCAACTGCTTTGACCCATGTGGACTGCGTCTCGTGTATCCAACCATAGCCTCCGACTCTGCTGATGAGGGAGTAATCGCCACTATCCAGCAAGTACAAGTTCATCACGCTTTTGTTTTGCAGCGGTGATCCTGCTGCTCCAAAAACCTCCAGGAAATAGTTGCCGAATCCATCAATACTGTGACTCCTCGGATTGACTTTGGAAACCGTGTAGTCCATGCTCGTGATGTAAGACATCACCCCTTTTCGAGACAGCTTTCCTTCTTGGTCATGGTTGCCCAGGACTGCAGCCCATGGAATCTTCGCTTCGATCGCCGGTGCAAAGGCCATGTTCATAGATGCCACTGCATCCTCGCAATCCTCCTGAAATATGTTATCTCCTACAAAAACCCCAAACACCACTTTCATTAAAAATGCACACCAATTTTGCACTTTAAAAAAACAAAAAACTACACGATATACGGGTTAGTGATTGTCAACCCTATAAAATTGATAATCATAATTTTGTGCCATGTGTACTTTTCACGTTGCATGTGCATTTTTAACAAAAGCAGTGTTCCCATCATATCATGTATCACGGTAATTTCCTTCCTTCCTGTGGAGAAAAGGAATATGCTTCTCTAGGATGCCTGGAGCTCAATTATTACTTAAAGATTGAGAGCAAAGCAATTGCAGGGTGGGCACACATGGCCTTTAAAAAGATGAATAATACTTAGACGTCGAAAGTCAGAGCCACCCTCCAACAAAATAGAGTTATCATAACTCATACTCCCTCTGTCCGGAAATAGTTTTTGGCATTTTTCTTTTTGCAACATTTGTCCTATGTTTTATACTTCAAACGTGAGGCCTGACCACTTCAAACGGGGCAGACTATGAGAGTGACACAAACCTACATTTTATAGACCATTTTTCGAGTACTGAGATGGATTTTTTGGCCAAAAAAAAAGGCGTTAAATTAAAACACGCCAAAAACTAGGGCAGTTATTTCCGGACAGAGGGAGTAGAGGTATGAATCCACAAACTTCCTACCTTAGGCTCACCCTTTCTCTTTACTGACACAAGATAAGAGAGACTCCTTAGCTTTACATAATGATAACTCTAATGCATTCCAAAATATAATATTTTCAACATGAATTCAGGCCTGACGAAAAGATTCAACTCTACGAGGGACTTGGAACTGTTTGTTGCGTTACCTGAGAACACAAGCAAATCGGGATTCTCGTCCGCAATGACGCGCTTGAGGAAGGCAGTGGTGTTAAGGTCCGAGCACGTGTCGAACTGCTCCGGCAACACGTCCTGGCACGTTGTGGCGGCGCCGTTTGCGTAATGCATGTCGGCAACCTACACAACAAACCCAAACCTTAATTCCCTTGTTTCAAAAAACACAAAGAAAAAACAAAAAAAAACCTCGATTCCCTTATTTCAGAATAGCAAACAAAAATTCAACTATTGCGAACTCAAACAGGGGCAGATTCGCTCTCAACCTGCACAATCTTGAAGGTCCCATCTTTGCCGAAACGAAGAATCGGTGCAGGAACGCGTGGTCTCCGAGCCTCCGTGGTACCTGTCGCCACAGCAAATACTACTACCCAGACAAAGACCAGGCTCCAAAAAGTGACAAGATTCCTTCCTCGCTCCATAGCCGAAAATTCTCGTATAGAACCCTAAAACTGCTTACTGCAGAAATTATACAACGTCACGGTACCGACACCACCCTGCCTTTGATACAGAGAACACACTCCTGTCAAGGACACAGAAAAAGCATCTACTTTCGAATATTCCTTGGTGAGCACCCACGCAACGAGGGTGAAAGAAACGGAAGTTACATAGATAATCACACAGTAAAAAAGGTCATGTCACACAGCGTTTGTACAACCACAAAAAAAGAGTTTATTATATCATGATAATCAAGGTATTGAATTTCGTAAACTAGAGTCTAAGGTTTGCAAGTTTCTGTCCTATATTGCACATTCCCGCCCTCTTTCTAATGTTGCTCTCTACGCACTCCTTAACACGAGCCACTTCACTGTGCGAAAGTATAAGAATCTTGCCGATAAACTGATGCAAATCGAGGCGGTAATGGCTGTGAACACAGGTGACAGATTATTTCCTGCAACCAGCGTCTGCTCCGGTTGTCGTGCAGATCTCCAATTGGCGTAAATTGATGTGGCAAGGAATAATCCAAACGCAGCAGCTCGTATTAGAGGTGCAGAAATTGCAACAAAAGTCACTGTTGCTGGCATGAAAACTGTCACAAGATCGGCCTTCTGGATGAAGCTTGCAAAAGCCGTGAGGGCGAGCAAGGAGAATACCATTAGGTCGGCAGGGATAACCTCCAAGACCCCAGCCAAACCGACTGCTGCTGCAATGCCCACCAACTGGGACCGAGAGCCCTTCACTTCACACGTCGTTGCATCTCCAATGCTAAGAACTGCTAAAGAGAGAAACAAGGTATTGGCGAGAGATCTGACAGGGGAATCAACCATGAGAGTATACACATTGCCGACTGCCGTTGCTGCCCAGGTTGCTACCGCCATCAACAAAGCCATGGGCTCTGCTCCCACCTCCATCAGTTTACTGAATCCCATCTGCAATTGGGATCCAAATTCTTTCTTCGATTAACAAAATCTGGCTTCAAAGTATCATTTAAATATCATTTCACAATTATTATACTAGTATCACAAGTCTTTTAGTATTCTACATTTTATACTTACTAGAATCTATTGCTCGCATTAACAAAACAAGGGTACTTAGTGAATATTGACTTGAATGTTCAATTTGAGATATTGAAAATTGAAAACCATTTAAGTTACATTCTTCTGAACAAACTGTAAATGTATAAATTGGGCCAACATTTTTGGCATGCACACATCCTGTGAGTGTTCCTAATAATCACTGCCGCTGGAATCGGAAGCCAAGGTTCTACTCCTAAAGGACCAAGAAGCCCAAATTGGACCTCAACTCTTTTTTAGCATTTTTGAGAAGGTCCTATGTGGAGTTTCTTTTGTTCAAATTTCTTTTCTTTTCAACCAACACATGCAATGTTCCTTCAATGATTCCGGGGATTTAAAATTTGGTCCCATCTGAATTATATTTTTCACAATACAATCGATTGAATTTGCCATTTTAAAACCATGAATCCTTGGTCCTTTAGGGGTTAAACCTCATGTTTTTTAAGCCATTTTGAGGTCGTCATATGAAGACTTTCTTTTCTCCAATTATGTTTAATTTTTTAACAAAACATGCGATGTTCTTCATTGATTCTAGCATTATAAAATTTGGCCCCATCTGAATTATTATACTTTTCACAATATGACCAATTAAATTGGTCACTTTCAAACCATGAATGCTTGGCCATTCAGGTGATTACCAACTATACATAGCTGTAGACCTGAAATTCTCGGGTGTGGGATGTTAAGCAAGTGCCAAAAGCTAAGTTCACCGTGACGAAACAGACACTTATACAACAACGAGGGTGAAAAATGTGACAGGAAAACGAAGGAAAAACACTAACCGTTATGCCTTCTGCGATGTATAATACGATTCGGGCGAAGTTAATCCCCCAGCTAGCAAACTCTTGGAGAATGACGTCCCGCATTAAGACGACCACAACAAACCCTGCAGCTCCACATTTCCAGCAAACATTCAAATAACATGTTGAGGTTGGTAGGCCTTCACCGGGTGTCTTAGGGCCAAGTTCCATGGGTGAAGTATCTCACTAAAAGACAAGTTTTGAGGGACTTCGGGGACCAAGTTCCACATTTCAAGTGAGCTTTTGTGAAAGTAGTCATGAAGTTGTCATGAAGTATGGAGATGAAGTATGGAGGGTTATCAAGCCCAAGACTTCATGGCAACTTCCTCCTAACCAATCAAATTTTTTCATGTTTCACCTCAAGCAAGTCCATGGAAAGTGCACAACTTCATGGCCGGGTATGAGACAAACCCAAGTTCCACTTTTCCCTCCCCTTGCCTACTTCCATGGGCAACTTCTCAAACCCATGGAACTTGGCTCTTACAATGGTATTTGAGAAAGGCTGTGGAAGGATGCAGAAAACACTGAAAAAGACACAATAAAGCCTCCACAACCAATTTATGAATACATTTGTATGAGCGATACAGTCTCAATATGCAAGAAACGACTATGAATATTGAACACGAAGTGATAGACCCGTAATTGAACACAAATTTGCTCCCAAGGCAATCTCTGTCATAAGCTTGAAGAACGGACTTGATGGAAAAAGGACCAAAAGCATAAGCAAAGCCTCCACAACCAATTTATGAATGAGCGATACAGTCTCAATATGCAAGAAACTAGTATGAATATTGAACACGAAGTGGTAGACCTGTAATTGAACACAAATTTGCTCCCAAGGCAATCTCTGTCATAAGCTTGAAGAACGGTTTAGGTTTTAGGGTCAAAAGCATGAGCAAGAAGCCTCACCAGCTGCATAGAGATAGAGGTTGGGAGGATCACCACGATCCACGATCAACTCCTTGAATTCGGCCGGGAAGTTGCTATTCTCCTCTGGCTCAACTTCATCAGTTACAACCTCCACCTCTGTCGCTTCGCCCTCGCCTCCGGCAGCAGCAGCAGCAGCAGTAACAGCTCGACCACCAAACCCTAAATTGCAAAATCCGTCCGACTTCAGCACAAAGCCATGTCGCAAGCTTACGCCTCCAAACCGCATACTCGAAATTCTCGCCTTCGAACGAGTGCCGCATTGCGTTGGACGTGCTTTGGCCCTCACGGAATTCGACGAGTCGGAGCTCAAGCTCCATCGCCCCGGCTGCTTGAGCTGCAGCAGGTGGCCAGCCATGGCCATTTTGATCGAAATGCACGGAGGTTTTTTACCAATTACGAGGAGGATGGCAGCATAATGGCAGTGCAGCGATGGCTATGGTGGAATGCAATGAGGAGCTACTTGCAATGATCAATGCGAGCAACAGGATTCGCAGGGTTTTAGGAAACACAGAGTGGGCAGTTCGGATGATGAAGGGTTTATCCATTCTCATACCCGGAGCCAGGATCACAGGGGATCGTCCCCAGGTACACGCACTTGATACCCGTTTCCATGACCGGTTGCATAAGAGCCAAGTCGGTGACCGGGTGACCGTGAGGGCTACCCAAACTGACAAAAATGGGTTTGATTGAGGTTCTTGTATTAGAGTTATCCATAAAGTCGTCTGTAACTAGGGGTGCTCGACCTTGGTTTGGCAAAAGAGAGGGTGACTTCTCATAACAAGTATATGAGTCAGATGCTTAAAATAAATTGGAGTTGTAAAGTTTTTGAGGTGCAAAAAAAGGTGCTCAAAATAGTTTGGCCCCCACTTCACCTGTGCGTTGTGGACATTTGGCTAGGAAATACGTAGGGACTTGCGGATCACATGGTTTGGCTCATAGCCTGCCACCACATGTCACTCCCCACCATCAGGAATTTAGGACCCCACGGATTTTAAATGATTTTTGTGCGACATCCGATATTTCATCGGTTCGTATATTTTTTGCACGGATTTTGCGCTAATTCCGCACGGATTCTACAGGATTCAGTGTGGAATTAGCGCAAAATCCGTGTGGAATCCGTGCGAAAAATGTACAAATCCATGAAATATTGGATATCGCACAAAAATCGTTAAAAATTAGTGCGATCCTAAATTCCTGATGACCTTACCTTAATATATATATATATATATATATATATATATATATATATATATATATATATATATATATATATATATATATATATATATATATATATATATATATATATATATATATATATATATATATATATATATATATATATATATATATATATATATATATATATATATATATATATATATATTAAAGTCCTTTAAAGTAGTAAATTGTTAAAAGTACAACCATTGAGTATGAATCTAATGCTAACCACCCTATTTTGGCATGTGACTTTGTACCTCTTTGCAAGAACTATGTATCAATAGAGTAATCCGCAAAGTCCTTCAAAGTTTGAATGAGATACTAAGAATTTTACTTTAATATTCTCTTATTTGTTCACTTCAAATAGTTAAAAAGGTATCGAAGAGTTTGGCGGACTCTCAAATTAGAACCTTTATTAAGTATGGAAGAGCTTGGTGGTCTTTAAATTCAAGGAAACGTTTTTGAGCTCTTTTTTTGATGGTCAAATTTTTTTTCTATGAGTTTGAAGACCACCAAGCTCTTATACACCTAATAATTATAGACCAACAAGCTCTTTTATATTTGGAGTAAAAAAATAAGAGTATATTAACCTCTAAGTGACCGAACGACCATTTTATGATCGTTGTCCTTTTTTTACGGGCTGTCCAAGATGAAAATTTTAGTTTTATAAATAAATATATTTTTTCAAATAGGAAATAAAGTCTACTTTCCAACTAACTTGAATCATGTCAATCCGAGTTAAACTTTGCAAAGTAGAATTTTTCAAAAAAATACCATATTCATAAGAAAATGAATAGAAAGAGGAGAAAATGATGCTCAAAAACAAGAAAAACCCACAGTCCTTTAGGAGTTAAAACTAATGTGGCAAATACATTTGATTTCAACAATAAAATAAAATAATTTTTAAAACTTGTTAAAAATTTTACAACGCATATAAATATTATATTAAGTTGGATATTTTTAAAATATATGATTTAACTAAAGATGATATTTAGTCCTTAAAAGACCAAAGATTCACCATTTTAAAATGAAAAATTTAATGGATCATATTGAAGTTAATATAATTCAAATGGAACCAAATTTTATGTTATTGGATTTAGTAAAGATCATTGCAAATGTTGGTCAAAAAACAAATAAATTTGAAAAAAAAAGTTCACACAAAACTTACTCAAATTTATTTTAAATACGCTTGCTTTTGATAAGGTATTGCTCGACTTTCAACATTGTTTTTTTGCCACATCCAACCTCACTTGCTTAGAAAAATACATCCCGAGTTCTCTAACGCATTTAGCTTCTTATCTAAACATATGATACAACATCGTGGAGATCGGGATCGCATGTTCAATGGTCACCGCAATGCAAAGGGCACTGTTGACCTCATGTTGGTGGACTACCAAGAGGATTTGCGCGTCTCGACTGTATCTGACCCTTCCAACGAGGTCCCATGTTGGAACAGGTTTTCACCAGCCAATTTCGAAGCCATTTTTGAGTTCGCAGATAACCACCTTTAGGACGATGGAGCCATCGTGGTCATCCACCCTTACGACGTGGCAACGAAGTCAGCCGTTCTCGGTTACGCAGAAACTTATGGATTTGTGGAACGGAAAAATTGGGTGTGCATGAATCGTTTGCATTTGTGTTATCCGGCTAATGAGCAGTTGACGGTATGTTATCCCTTTGCCTTTCTATCAAACTCTATCATTTCTTTTATGTGTCGGTTTCATATCGTTCACTATATGATATGTCATTTTTTTTTTGGTCTTGTGGTGTTCCAAACGCAGAGATTCGGAGCCTACCTTCTGGTGAAGAAGGAGAGATCCAACTTCGAATTCAATCATGTTTCGTCTATGAACAAGGTCGGAGTGGACATTGGATCAGACAAGTGGCTGTAGAACTACACCACCAAATCCGACCAGGCAATGGACGGAAGTAGGCCCTGGCGTAGACCGCGCAAAAAGAGCAAAGGCTTTTGACAAGTTTTCATTGAGGCTTGCTCTAAACCGGGAGACATTGTTGTTGACTGCAACGCCATGACCGGTAACTTCAAGTCCATCCATTCTCATTGAATTCATTCTATATTGTTGACGTCATTCCTTTAATTCATAAACGTTGTTCTTATAAACTCTCTATGTTTGTTTCAGGCGCTTCAATTCATGCATGCAGGAATGTCAACCGTCACATTGTGGTTTTGGAGGAGGACAAAGCTATATATGATGCACTTATCGCTCCTCTCGTGCGTGCAAAGGCTACATCCTCTACACCACGGCCTTCTGCATCGAAGCGCTCTCAGGATCCGGACACCATGGAGATCATACCGACCTAGATCAAGAGAAGACGTTAGAGTAAGTAAGTTTGATTGGATTCAAATTTGCTCATTGCATGATGATTTCAATGTTATGCAGCTCAAAGCACTAATGTATTTCATGTGTTTTATAGACCTTCCACTATAAGAAACCCGTGTTTTTGGAGACGTTTCGGGAAAACGCAGACGTGTTTTTGTGATGTCTGTGTGCTAAACATGGATGTCACGAAAAACGTAACAACATCAACGCGTTTAGTGGACAAAGTTGGGATGATCGTGCCAAAACATAGGCATGTTAGCGGAGAAATGCAAAGATGTTGGTAGAAACGTAGCCGTTTATGAGGACGTCAGACAGGACATCCATAGAGACACTCAATTGCCACGTTGGCAAGGGATTCTGGTTTGACCGTGGGTAAGTTCTTGAAAGTTACTGAGATGTGAGGTAAAATGCAGCCTGGATGTAAAAAAATCAGCAAAAAGGGCAGGGTTTGCAAGTGCAAAAGACAAAAGGCTTCATCTTATTAAATACTCTTTTTTTTTTTACATTATAATTTTATTTTATAATAAAAAAAAACTCTGGTATATTGTTATTATAATTATTATCTTATAATCTCAGTATTTTTCATTCGTCTATTTTGTATAAAATTGTAAAATTATAAAATTATAATGATATATTATATATATTTCTGAATATTATAATATTATATTATAAAAATTATATTATATTATAATATTATAAAATATATTAAATTCGTTTATGAATATTTAAATATTTAAATATTATAATTTTAATAATATTTTCTTATTAAAGATGCTTTTCTGTCAAAAATAGTTATTTATAATATAGGATGATTTTATGAAATTTTTGGGACCAAAAACACATGGAAATATTAATAATTTTATAATTTACAGCTCTTCATCTACATAGCATGGAAAATTCCACATCGGACGAGCTGACACGTCATACTATGTCTAGATCAACGTCACTTTAAACATCCGCTTCACCAACGTCACAATGGCATATACATGTTTCCCTAGACATTCCTGGGGATGTCAACATAGACGTCCTAGCCGTCATAGAAGATCCATGACGATGTCTGAAGTCTTCAACTCCAATGTCTCAGAGTACATCCCCATGAACATCCACAATGCAACAGTGAATGTTTGCTAAGAAGTCCGGGATGACAGGGCACGAGCACATACATCACACTTCGGGACGTCATACAGAACGTCCCAAGGAACGGTCAGATGTCTCCCTGAACATAGCTGGATGTCTCTATTTGAGACATCCGGGATGCTTCTGCATACGTTACAATAGATGTCTCTGCGGACATCCGCCGAGACATACCAAGCGACAAAGGTGACAACGGATCAACACGGATGTCTCACTGGATGTACGCGATGTCTCAAAGGTCATCCGGAGTGGCGTGCTCCAAAACGTCTGATGGGACATCTCGCTGGACATGCACATGTTGTTCTTCACTTCCCGCGATGACATCTGCAACGTTCACGGCCTCGTCTCCAATATAGTCCGTATGGATGTCCGTAGAGATGTCCCAGCGTACATCACCGTGAACATCCGCAAGGCAACAGTGCATGTTCGCTCAGACGTCCACTGCGACATGCTAGAGGACATAGCCGACGTCGTCGATGACAAGCCACGAGCACATACGTCAAAATTTGGGACATCACACTAAACGTCTCTAGGAACTGTCAGACATTTCTGTGAACACCGCTCGATGTCTCCATCTAGAACATCCTCAATGCTCTTAGAAACGTTACGCTGGATGTCTCTCCCGACATCCGCCGCAATATACACTACTAGAGAAATGGGGTTCCTAACCCACACAAAATCAACAGAAATTCTGTTGGTTCTGTGCGGGTTAGGAACAGTTGATTCCAGAAAATCAACAGGAACTTGTTGGTTCCAAGAGAAAACTTGTTGGCTTTGTGTAGATGACTAAATGTTTGCTACGTTAAACCCATTCTCTGTTGGTTCCAACAGATGTGTCTTGGTTTTGTCTTGGTTTTTACGCACTCTCTAGTAGTCATAGCGGGCGACAACAGTGACAATGGATCAGCACGGTTGTCTCACTCGATGTACGTGATGTCTTAGAGGTCATCTGGAGTGGCGCGCTCCAAACGTTTGCTAGGACATCCCGCTGGACATGCGCATGTTGTTCTAGGTTTGTCCGAGATGACATCAGCAACGTTCGCGTGCTCGTCTCAAATATAGTCCGTAAAGATGTCTGCAGAGATGTCCCAGAGTACATCACCATCAACATCCGCAAGCGAACAATGTATGTTTGTTCGAACATCCCCTATGACACACTAGAGGATATAGCCGACGTCCTCGATGACAAGCCACGAGCACATACGTCAAACTTCGAGACGTTCCACAGAACGTCTCCACGAACAATTACATGTTTTCGTCAACGCGGGTGGATGTCTCCATCTCAAACATCCGTGATGCTCATGGAAACGTTACAGCGGATGTCTTTACCGACATCCGTCAAAACATAGTGGGTGACAACGGACCACCGCCAATGTCTCACACGATGTCTTAGAGAACATCCGCAATGGCACGCTCTGAGCATCTGTTGAGACATCCCGCTAGACATGCGCATGTCCTTCTTGCCTTGTCCGGGATGACATCCGCAACATTTGCGTACTTGTCTTGAACATAGATGTCCAAGAGTACATCACCATCAACATTTGCAAGCGAACAGTGCATGTTCGTTTGGACGTCCACTACGACACGCTAGAGGACACAGCCGACATCCTCGATAACAAGCCACAAGCACATACGTCAAACTTTGGGATGTTCCACAGAATGTCCCGAGGAACAGTCACACGTTTCCGTCAACGCGGCTGGATGTCTCCATCTGAAACATCCGCGATGCTCGTGGAAACGTTACGGCGGATGTCTCTGCCGACATTCGCCGAAACATAGTGGGTGACAACGGACCAACACCGATGTCTCACACAATGTACGCGATGTCTTAGAGAACATCCGCAATAGCGCGCTCCGACCGTCTGCCGGACATCCCTTTGAACATGCGCATGTCATTTTTGGCTTGTTCGGGATGACATCCGCAACGTTCGACAGCTGGTCCCGAAGATAGTCCGTAAGGATGTCCGGACGAATGTCCCTGACTACATCATCATCAACATCCGCACGGGAAACTTGCATGTTCGCTTTGACGTCCACGAGGACACACAAATAGACATAGCCCATGTCCACTGTGACAACGCATGAACGTACACGTCAAACTTCCAGACGTTCCACAGAATGTCTCTATTAACAGTCAAACGTTTCCATCAGCATTGTTGGATGTCTCCTATGATGTACCCAAATGTCTCACAGAACATCCGGAACCTGATTTCCGTTCAGCACACTATTTTTCATTGAGGCTGCCTCGAATCATTAGAGAAGAAGACATGCTCGTAATGCAAGGGAAGTACAATTTAAGAGTTATGTTGGACCTTCCCACCAATGCGTGAGAAGTTGGCAATGTTGAAGCCATATCTATTACGCACTATGCATGGATTTTGATTAGTTGTTGCATTAATCCAATCGCACATTGAGGCAGTTGTGCAAGGCATTCCAAGGTAGGGTGCACCACTGTTTTTGGTCAAAATGACTTTTTGTCCGCTACATTCTTTTCAAGCTACCTCAATATAAAATAATTGGTAGGAAACTAACTTATAAGACTATCAAAAGTACATAGCTGAAAATACAAATCTGGTGTTCAATTTTTTTAATTAGTTGCTAAATTAGAGAACCTTGTGCATTTGTAATATTTTTGATGCAGTCACTATTTTTTTACATATGTACTTTGTTTGTAATGCTATTTTTGGAATTTCAACTTCAAACTTATTGTGCATATAGAAAGGATGGTCCTTGGACACCGATGAATATACTCAAAGCATGGTGCTCAAAGCCCAAATTGACATCAAGCTAAGACCAATATGGGCCTTAAACACCAAGCTCTAACATGATTCCTTGATGTCCAAAGACCACCCTTTTTACTACACTAGAATTGTGGACTAGTGTCTGAGCCAATACTATTTCTCAACATGGATACTATTTGACTTTTTGGAGATATAATGTTCATGTAATAAGAAATTACTATAAAATTTTAAATGATAAAAACTTGAAGTAAACCTCCTAGGTAATGTTTCAATGACGAATAAAAAATTCATAATTTAAACATGGCATGCCAACTCATGTCACTCTCATCACTTCGAAAGGACATGGCATACTAAGTGGAAGTGAAAAGGACAATTGAAAAACTGTTATGTATTGTAAGGACACTATAATTCTCCTCACTTTTAAATGAATTGTGGTAAAAGACATCAATTCTCGTTGGCCACTAAATCACAATTTTAGTGTGGTGAGAGAAGACGTAGCAGCAGTCGCTTTCTACTCACCAAACCTAATTCTAGATGATAAAGTATCTCTTATGGTGTGGAGTTTGATATTTGCACGCCAAATATTGTCAATATAGCCAGAGGTGGTTCTCACATCAAGCATTTTGTTCTATTCTCTAACAAGATTTGCCCACACTTTATAAAGTTAACTTTAGTAAATTTATTCTCCGCCATAATGATTGTTCCATGTAGTGACAAATGTAGTAGTATGTAATTGGTTGATGCACTCTCACTACTAGGATTTTGGACCATATGCAACAACTTAGGTGTAGCATAATACACTAGAAGTCGTTACTAGCCAGCCCTCTTGGAACGTTGCTCCACCCACGTGCACATCGTTGCCTTTAGTAGTGTGAGAGCTTGATAAGGCTCTCTTGCTTAATTGTTGTTTATTGTTGCTTTTATGAATGAATTATTAACAAACAATGCAATCTTGGAGTCCTTTGGTGAAATTAAGGTAATTAAGTTGTGGATACAATATGCATATTAGAGGATGGTTGTTGCAAGGCCTTTGGTAGGACATTTGACATTAAATTTAAGCTTTAGATTAGATGAGTGTGGAAGGACTAGTGGAGGAATGAAGCCCCCTAGTGAATCCATGGAACGATGAGGAAGAACTAGAGAAGGAAAAAATCCCCCTAGTGAATCCAAAAAATAGAAATAGGTTTAGTTGCTTGATTTAGAGTTGAATATTTTTACCGTTGGCCTTGTGCGATTAACTTTGATATTCATGTTTGTGTTTGTGACTTGATAATTTTCGTTATTCCATTTGACTTCGTGGTGGTGTGTGAGTTACATTCATTCGTGGAAGTTCTTCAAGATGGAGCGCCGTGGAGGTTGGAGCTTCATTCATCCGTCATTCCGTCAACGCTTTAGGTTAGGGCTTTTAAGCCTTAGGGTTAGGGTGAGCCGCCTCTTTGGCGACTTCTTCTTTTGTACTTAAGAGCTTGTTTTCAAGCTTCAAAAATGAATCCCTCTCATTGTTTATCGATTCATCTTGTTTCTCTTTCTTCTCTCTTTGTGATGGCTAATTGATAGCAGAAGGAAGGCCTTGGGCCTCCTTCTCACTCCTCTTGATCTCCTCCTCTATTGTGTTAGTAGTTGCTTTGAACTCAAGTATAGTGTGATGTCTTTTGTTAATCTCCATTGAAGGTCTCTCGGTCTTTTCTCCATTAATTCCTCGTTTCTTGTTTAAGTTATTTGAGATTTCTAGGGTAGGTAGCTTGTGAGTAGAGCTTTCCATCGGTATATGGCACGTCCAATTCCAAGTTATAGGGAGGGAGATATTGCCTCCCAAAGTTGGGGGTGTCAAAGGAGTTTCCCAACCGGCGGTTAGAAGAAAGAGCCCCAGTCTTTTAGCAATCAGTCCTAGGGTTTTGATCTTATGCATTTGAGATTTTGAGGGTGGATGCACAATCAACTTAGCTTTCTAAAAAGCTAAGGCACGCCCCGATCCGAGCTAGGATGAAGAAATGACGACCTAAAAACTGAAAGGCACTTCAATGTGGTCCGGGGGGTATTTCTCCTCATTTTATTCTTGTTCCCCATCTTCTTCTTGTCTTCTTTCCTCCCTTGTTCCACTCTTCATGTAATTTTGTTTTAATAACCTCTTGTGACCAAAGGCCACCTCCATGGTGGTTTTTGGGCTCACAAGTAGTGCCACATCAAGAGTGTAACGTTAGCAACGTTGTATGTAGCATGTGAACGCACGTTCCCATACCACTTTGCCAGCGTGGATTGAGTAATAAAAGGAGCCACGTGGCATTAGGATCGTCACTATATGGAAGGTGTAGTTAGTAATTATTTTACATTGTAATTACCATGAATTTTCACCATAAAGTTGTAAAACATGTCACCATGAGGTTATGAAATTTTCACCACAGGAAATGGTGAATCTGGTATTTGGTATTTTGGAATTCAGATTTGCTCGACTATTTCTTTTTAGTAGTCTTTTACATACAAAAAGTACATGCCGTATGGCGCATTCGTATTGGTCAATTTTACGTTCAAACAATACATGCTGCGTGGCGTATTCGTATTGGTCATTTTTAAAGGGTTGAGATGCCACACTTGAAAGTCAGATGGGCACCCCATCCAAGGTCTCTTGCATTTATTAAGCCTAATATTAGGCCTACACAATTCCCAGGGTTAAAATAAACTAGATCTACTATAAAAACCTCCCATATTAAAATAGATTTACGTGCGACGTGTATCAACTCCATTTGCAGATTTATGGCCCAATTTAGTGTCATCATCTTTACCCTCTTGTTTTACTATAGTCTACAGATTGCGTTTGCAATGAGAACCATACATTCCATATTGTATATAACCTTTTTGGGATTTAAGCAGCGGTTTTAGGATTCACATGCATACAAGATTGTTAGTTTTGGTTTCAAATGAGCTTTTCCAATATTCCAATCCTTATTACTTTCATTTCTACTTACCACAAGCCAAGACTATTACAATTTATGACAAGCACAAATGATTTCAAAACTCTGGCAATGTTTTAAAGTATGTCCCAAAATCTTTGGAGTGTTCATAAACACTTCAAAGTCTATCCTGTTAGTTCAAGAGTTTCAGGTGATAATGTTGGAATTTGCACTCCGCCATATCATTCATAAGTAACATACTACTCTACTAGATTGCCTCATCTGTACAAGTAAGTACTTAGGTTTAGGAAACCTAAAAAGAAAAAAGAAAAAACTATGCATGTAGGATATTTCCCCTTATCTACAATTGCACAATCATACACCTAGGATTTTGCGGAGAGCGAAGTGGATCCCGTACAGGGCGGCGGCGGCTCCTCTTTATCGTCTTCGCCCTCGTTGTCATCGCTTCCTGTCCCGTTGCCCTCGGCTTCGCTTTCTGTCTCATTCTCTTTGTCGTCTTCGCTCCCTGACTCGTTGCCTGTCTCCTCACCTGAAGTCTCGGCTGCCTCGTCTCCTCTCCCATCTGCATCTGTCCCACTTGCTCCCTCGCTATCGCTATCATCGCTTGACTCGTCCCCTTCTTCACCGCTAGACTCATCGCCATCCTCTTCAGCGCTCTCTCCGTCCTTTGATTTTGGATTGGGTTTTTTTTTCCCATAATTTTTCGTTGGTTTAGTAACTTGCACTGCTTCTTGCATTTCAATGCCATCGTTGCCATGACGCACACTATCCACTGCGGCCTAAATTCCATTTTGCTTCGCAAATTGAACCTCTTTATCGGTTGGTTGCCTCCCGAATTCGTCCATTTGAGCTCTAAAGATCTATATTTAGGATGCATACACAAAGATCTACGTAACAAAATTGCATAGAGAATTTGTATTTATAACACACAAGATTATAAAACATCAAAGTAACAACCAAGGATTTCAGAATTAGGGGCAGAATTGACTTATAAACATTGTTACCAACCCTTGTACTCCTCTTGGGCCCAGCTTATGGGTGAATCCTTTCCTCCTGGTGCACTCATCCTCAACAACCTTGCATTTGTCAGATTTAGCTTGGTACTTTGGGTTAGAAAGTGAATCAAAAATTGCATTCCAAGAGTCTATGGAAACCCTACCAGCTACCGGGACACTATTCTTATTGACTACCCTTGCAAAACTCCTTCGTAACCTCACTCGCCTCTCTCCAATGTTATTCCCAATCATTTGCATAACATATGCATCATCCCAATCCCTGGGGTACAATTTTTTTAATCTAAGTTTAAATCTACTCTTTGTTAAAGCGTCATGCTGCGACCAGTCAAGATGCCATGGGAAAGTATAAGCAGCTCTTTCAAAGGCGAAATTCTTCATGTGCCTCCAAAATTGGCCTACTGGGTAGACCGTGGAGTTTACTTGGCAAGGAGGCACATCCCTGACACACTCCCACGTCCCTAATGACAAAGGATTAGAACACAATATACTACCAGAAGCAGAAGGGCATGCAACAGGATTTGAAGAATCGCTGGAAAGGTCCCTACCACCTCCTTTCCCACCACTCACATGTTTTACTTTGATTGGAAGATCAACTGGTGCTCTTGTCTTCTACCCTTTTAAGCTTTCACATGGGCTAGATGCCAAACTCTTCCCAGTTAATGTATTTTTCAGCTCAAAACTTGTAATTCATTCATCAGTTTATCGATTTGAGCTAGCACCCCTAACTCCGTATCTTCTTCCTGGATAGCCGGCCCCTTCTCCTTCCCTTCTTCTGACTGGTCCTTCCTCCTCATAGCCTTAACCTTCACCTTTTTCTCATCTTTCACCTGCCCAGTGCATTCCGTCTTGTTGCAGCATTGTGTCTTATTCTTCCGTTGCTTTGAGCCCTCTGTTGCTGTTCTGACCACAACGTTCTCACAGAGCTGCCGCAACAATATCCATAAGTGAGAAGTGAATTTAGCTATAATACAATAGCAAGGACTATAGCAAGAAACAATTGGGAAGTGAGTTACCTTTTGGTGTGCCTCGATGAATGCTGCCCTTTGCTCCACTGGGAGAGTCTTCAACAAAGACTTCATTAAACTTTTGACAAACATACTTCGCACTGATTCGCCTCGAGGTGGGTTGATTTGTTGTGCGATTGATGGTGGGATTCTCTGAGGCTCTGAGTTTAGGTGAACTGCGGTAGGTTTAGATTTGGGACTCCTAGGTGGACGGGTTGAGGGTGAAATTTGTCTCACTGGAGATTTTGGAAAAATTTGGGGGCGAATAGAGCATGCTGGAATAGGCGATGAGGGTGTGATGGGAGAGGTTGGCTCAGACCTACACTGCAAAAGTGCATGATGGATGAAAAAACAGAGTTCAAATCCAACTTATAATTGTATCCTATTTTTTTGGAAACCACTGTGTGAATTCGATATGTTGATACAAAAATGGAGATCCATTTTATTTTTTTATTCAGACTTCATAAGTGGAGGTTGTAGAGAGAAAGAGGTTTTCTAGGGAGGATGGGCATTTTGGACAAGGCTTAAAATAAACCATAGAAATGATTTTTTTGCATCTCTAATCGTAGGATTTTGCTTTACACTACCAAAATAATGCATAGTAAAATTTTCATAGAATTTGATTAAATAGATTGCAAGTTTATAGCCTTTGAGGTGAAAAGATGAAATAACAATCTTTTTTGACCTTTTTTGACTGTCTTAAGGGACATGGGAAAAATTGTTACATTGGTCAAAAATATCTTTAATTTTTTTTGTAATGTTCAAATTAGTAATAGCTATCAAAAGCAAAAAATTCACAAGAAAATGAATAGAAAGAGGAGAAAATGATGCTCAAAAACAAGAAAGACACACCATTCCTTAAGACAAGATTTCTACTATTGATGTAATCAACGTGAAGATTTGAAAAAATCTAGAAGTACGTTAGGCACTTCAGTAGCCATTTTAATAGTCTGGACTTTATGAAACATCAACTCTGTTTAACCCCTAAATGTCCAACTGTCCACTTTTTGAACGATAAACATATTTGAACTCTGTTTTTTCATCCATCATGCACTTTTGTAGTGTAGGTGTTTTACTGAAATCTTTACGGGAAGTTAGCTTCATGCACGTGTGATCCGATTAGAAAGGAGATGATTTGTGAAAATTTTATGCCTCCTTTCATGCCACATTGTTCCACCAAATTATTTTGAAGATTTCAGTGTAAAAGTGCTCTTGAAAAAGTCAACTCATAAAATCAACCAACAAAATAATCTCCAAAACTCACTGCACTTAGAGTATTACATTTCAACCCATCACAACAAATTTCATTCTTTGATTATCAATATCTTATTCGTGATCAAATTACAATAGAGTTTTGAATTCTAAGTTTCAAATTTTATAGAAAAATACTGGTGATAGCAATCGCAAATCTAACCATATGGATAGAAATTCAAATGCATAATGTACAAATCTTATTTATACATCAAAATCAAATATCCCTCTTAGTTACATTTTATAACGCATCTTTGCAAAACTACCAAATCTGGAGGGGTGAGGACATTTAGCCCTTTAACGTCCCGATTCAACATTGTTTTCAAAGATTCATTATAAAATGTTTGATAAAAAATAAAAATGGAGTTGATAAACAAAACAAAGTTATAAATGTCAATGTGAAGATAACATTTGAACGGCTCGATTCATCATATTTATTAATAGTATTTTTAAATTCATTTTGCAAGGTTTTCTATTGAAATTCAATTAAAAATCCAAAATCAACACAAAAAATAAAAAGAATATTGTAATGATATTGGAATAACATGCACTACAAGATGGTATGGTTTCCATTATTTGATTCTACTTATTATGAAAAATCATGTTTAAGGTCTCACTTTTTGAACTAAGAATGAAACTTGACATTAACCACTTTAGTCATTTTTCAAAAATTCACATTATCTTATTTTGAAGATCCATATTGTACAAATGGTAGTCAACTAGCACAAGAATCAAGAGAATTTTGGATGGATGAAAAACATCACCATATGTGGTGAAGTGATGCGTCAGAAATAATCCAGCGTCCAGAGTATGGTCGCTGGCGCGTCAAAGGGTTATGGGTTAGGTTACACACATTCTTTTGCCCAACACACTCACTTTAGTTGCCCCGGCCACCAATGATTTCCAGTCAATAGAGAAATAAAAGTCATTTTATCTCACACAATTACGCATGGCAGAACAAGCCATCAAAGCCGAACTCCAAGTGGCACTCAATGAGTGGGGCGTTGACCAACGCACAGTCCTCAACCTGGAAGCTTTGACCTGCACCCCTTTTGACTGTCACCAAGCACACGGTTCAGGCGAAGAAATATGAAAGACGATAAGCTTACACTCTAGACTCTTGCCCAGCAACAACTCCACTCAGGCTCTAGATCTCCAGTCGACGACTTCCCCTACATTCACGCCGTGTCCGCCAAGACTTTCGACGAGGAAGAAAATCCGTCAAGCATCGATCCATTGCACAGGACCCGCAACTACAAATACCGTGGTTTCTTCACCAATTCTCAATCAACATTCAAGCTCCCTGAGCTCCTACCTGCAGCTTGTGACTCGATCAGCAACAGAGCCAGAGTGACAGATTACGATCGAACTCCATCAGATACTCGTGACAAAACATATATTACGAAGACCGCTGAAGATCGAGTTAGAGTCAAGAAATTTTCTCGATCGAGATGGGAAAGATGAGTAGTGCACTGAAGCTGGCCGTGTGCGTGGTGACGGCACTGGCGCTGTGTGCGCAGACAGTGCACGGCGTGTCGTACGTGGTGGGCAATCAGGACAGCGGCTACACGGGTATGTTCATCGGGCAGTACAACGAGTGGCTGGTGGGCAACCCGCGCCGCCTCTCGTACCTGTTCGGCAGCCTGGACCCGGACACCAACCTGGGCGGCATCTGCTCCGGCTCATGGATATCGTGGGCGGTCATCGGCAACCAAGCGCCGGGCAACCTGGATTTCAACTGCCAGAGCAGCGTGCAGGACATCAGTGCCAACGTCAACAATGTGGGCTACTACGTGGGCGGGCTCAACCTCAACGGCGTCACCATCGCACAGTGCTACGTGACCGCCCACACAAACGACTTGTGTGACTCAGACACCATCAGCAACAGTGAAAGCCGCCAGTGCACCACGTACCTCAAGTGCGAGTGACGGATCGAGCTTGCTAGCTAGAGCCCTCCATGATTCAATTCTAGGCGTGAGTTCAATTCGACACTGGCTTGGATCGAGAAGGCCAAATTAATGCGAATCAGCTAAGATCGAATCTTGCGCTGTAATGAAGTAGGCCGGATATATACCAGAAATTAGGTTGACTTTAGGATGGAAGTAGCCTGCTCCTTGCCAATTTGCAACATGTACGCAGGCGATCGACCTACAATACTGGACTATCTGATTACTTAGCCTTCAGCGAGAGGGTTATTGGACATAATAGTTACCAGTCACGCTCTTTTACTGAATCACAAATGTATTGAATGACAAACATGCAGTAGACGACGTATGTGCATTGGGCTCTCATTCACGAGCACGGCTATGAGAAATAATCCTCTTTTGACCGACCAACTAAAACGCTACCTTGAAATCACAACTTGGCAGTATGGTAAGTATGTTATGAAGCAGCATTGTAGTATCGTGTTGTCCCCAATTCAATTGCCTCTGTATAGCCAGAATTTATGTATCTTCCCTGATTGGATCTTTAGAGTTTTATTTACCAATCTAGACAGTGGCCATGGTGTACTGCCCAAGCTATGGTCTACCAAGTGGGGATGCAGATAGTGCAACTAAAGCTTGTGCAACTCATGGCTGCACTAGTGATGTAACGTGCACCTCTCAACTTTCAATTAAATGAAAAATTTCACTATCCAAAATAGGGTTTATGCTCTTTGGGGATTATTAAGTTTATTTCGAGACACTGGGCTTTACTCAAAAGCCTTTTTTGATTTTTACCTATTATAATTAATTATAGCCTTTTTAATATAACCTCCATAGGTAGGTTATATGAACGATTAATTTCATATCCCACCTCCGAAATTTGACCATTCTCTTATTTCCAAAATAAAAATTCCAAAGAAAAGTTTTAACTGCACGAAAATTAAAAAAACAAAAACATCATGAAAAAATAATTAGAAATTCAGTTAGCGTAAAACACAATGAAATAAAATATGGTAGCTTTGTACGCACTTGTGGTATGTTGTGATAAATTTGTGAAGTTCAAATTTGACTCCCTTCTAGCATTTCTCCTATTATAAGTGCATATAGGTGCACTTTTGACAAGCGACACGCTACCAAATCCAAGTAGAAATGATTATTTTGGATAGAATGATTGAAATTTCACAACCTTTATTGTGGTAGACATCTTAACTTTGGCATTCTAAGAACAATGCATTTTTTTTTGTCACAAAATTCCATCTTAGTAAATATTGGTGATTTTCCAAAGATTGAAAAATGCAGCATTTCCTACACCGCGTCACAAATTTTGGGTGACCGTAGTTTGAAATCACTCTTTTACTCTTTACATCAAAGGATGTTTCGTTAAATCTTCTTTAGTATTGAAATATATAGTCAAGAGTATTGTAGAATTAATGTATAAGTTATAAAATGTCACCTTCTTTTTTGGTCCCTCTTTAAAAAAAATTATATGCTATGTTTGAATTTTTATTCAACTTGTGATTTAGAGTGACATAAGGTTATAGTTGCATCATGGTAGTAAAAAATCTGGTCCTAACGGCAGTGTGAATAAAGTGCTTGTTTGACTCACCCTTGGTTAGATGTCCATCAAGAAAGGACCACTAGTTAAGTTGTATGCAATCTAAAATCATTGCATTATCATTTTCCTAAATTCAAGTTTTGATTCCACCTTTGTAATGTCAATTAAAAAGTCTAAAAGTGACATGATCTTCAACCGTTTAGACTGTCGGAGATGTTGTTCAACATCTTTATTGTTTTTTGGTAGTTTCTATCTTTCAAATGATGCTAACAAAATTGGCAAAATTAAGAATAGTTTTCAATTGTCCCAATCTATTGTCAATCTATGTATGTATAGTGTGCAAAAAGGATAAAGGAATCCAGTAGTCCATGATTGAGATTGTAACAATAATTTAAACCACATTCTTTATCTTTGAAATGACATTTTGGATTGGGAAGTGTGTTGTTTTGAATTTCAATAGAATAAGAAAAAAAAATTATAAATTATTGTGAAAGAATAGTTCTATATCCATTGTTGACATTCACACATATAGGCTAGGAAGTGCCAAATAAAACATTCTAGAAATAATTTCAATTTATTAGTGAAGCAAACTTCTTAGCATACAGTGAAGTTTAAAATATTGTACTTATAAAAAACACTCATCATCAAAGTTGTCAAAAACCACAACCAATTCAGTCTTATTATAGTGAAAATGAAACCACAAACTTAGATATTAGAACATTCGTTCATTTCAAAAAAACAATATTCATGACAATATTCTAGGGTCTCAAATTACAACTTTGTAATTGAAAATGTAACTATACAAATATATTGATATAGAATTCGGGGAGTATATATTCTTAAATTGAGGGAGCTATGTGAGTCCAAATGACAATCAAATTTTTGAATAAGGTATGTAATCATTGCCCGCAAATATATTAAACCTCATAAATAAAATGTGAATTCATCAAAGATCATGATGTATTACATCCACTACCAATCACAAGTCAAAGCATGGTACTCAAAGTTCAAATTGACATTAAGTGAAGACGAATATGGGCCTTAGACACCAAGCTTTAATACGATTCGTTGATGCCCAAAGACCACCCGTTTCACTACACTAGAATTGTGGTTTAGTGTTTGAGCGAATACCATTTTTCAACATGGATACTATTTGACTTTTACAGATATGATGTCCATGTAAAAAGAAATTACTGTAAAATGTAAAATGACACAAATTTAATGTAAACCTCCTAAATAATGTTTCAATGACGAATTAGAACTTTATAATGTAAGCATGCCATGCCAACTCATATCACTCTCATCACCACGAAGGGACAAAGCACACTGATTGAATGTGAGAAGAACAATTGACAAACTCCTATGTATGGTAAGGACACCGGGGGAGGTCACTGACAAAATTTTATTAAGCCACGTGAGAAAAAATATATAGTGTACTTTTAATTCATTGGAGCAAAAATTTATACAAATTTTGGAAATACCATAGGTTGAATGAAATGGCCCATACGGTATTATATCTAAAATAGGGTAGGTGAAAAGTGTACGTAGTATTTAATTTTTATTAATAAAGTAGGGTCTGTAATATTTGGAGGAACGAAGAATATATGTGAGGTCTCATGAAAGTCTTTGAATTAGATGAGAAATCATCTCAATTGGCTAAAAATCATCGAATTTAGCTGTTGGCTATGGATGAACCATAGATGAACTGAAAGTCTCCTCGTGACAAATCTGACTATAGGTGACCATGAGGTTCACGAGTTAGGGCAAAGTGGTGGCGCTGCAGGCTTCCTCTCACAACACCGTTTCTTAGTTTCACACACCCTACCATTGGAGCTTGCATTTTGGGTTTCAGTTTTGGGCAATCTTGCATTTTGGTTTCAATTTTGGGCGAACTTGCACTTTGAGTTTCAATTTTGGGCGATCCTAAGAACTTTGATGTTTGATTTGAGTACGCTTCAGTTGCGTTAAGGGTGGATTTTGTTGCTAGAGCGAACAAGAGACGACGGAGAAGAGGTCGGGGCCTGCATAAGTATTGGAGCTTGTTTTCCTCCCAACCGCGTCGGATCGTCCCCTAGTTGCGCGACGACTCTACTTCCAGGCGAATCTGAATCACAGCAGTAAAATATACCCTGATCTCGTTTTCTGCACAACCAACACAACTACCAGGCTTGAGGCTCGTCAATGCCACCGTCAAAAGCATCGTCTCTGTGGGTGAGGGTGATCAAGATCTGTTGAACCCTTGACGCTTTACTTGTAAGTTTACTCTCACCACACTCTCTTTTCCTCGTTAGAATTTAGGACATAGGGATTTCAATGTGGTGGTTTTAACCCATGTGCAAAAGAGGCAATTTTAGATTACAGTCATGCACTTGTAAAAGGAACACTTATTGAACAAACTTATTTCTTGAGATCTTGGTAAATTATATATGAAAAAAGCTCGTTTTTGTTCTGAAATAGGGACACTACACAATAGTGCTGAGCAATGGCTATTGTAGATACACCGGATTTCGTTGTGTTTCCATCTTTTTGGTAAATTAGCCGAGAAGCATTGGATTGCTTGAATTCAAAATTTAGAACCACAGTCATGATCTAGCCATGATGTCCATGGCGAGTCTGTCATAAGCATCTGAAATCTAATGCTAATCCAAAACTATGTACTCTCAATATAGTACACGAGATTTTCTGTTTAAAGCGTCAATTAGTAGATCGATATTTTCTCATCACGAGCTGTACACTGCAGATGAAAGAATCTAGAATTCAATCGATCTAAATAAAAAAAGTTGTAGGATGCTCGACTTGTCAATGTGGTCGTTTGGGGCTCATTGGAGGAGCTTCAGAGTTGCAAACTTGATGATGTCCATATTCAGGAAATGAAGCTCTTCGACCTTGTGTCGGCGACTACAAAGCTGCTACGCTCTTTGGAGGTCACCTTGGGATCGGTAGTACATAACCTAGTTCACACAGAGGAGCAGAATTCTTGATATCATCGTGTTCACCTACGGTTTATTGCACAGGTAAACTTTAAGCAATTTGAATTATGAATGGGATTTTTTTTATTCTTATATCATAATCAAAAGATATGGTTCTCGACTTTTTCATATTACCATCTTGTTTGGCTGCAACAAACAATCACCTTACAGACATCAGACGGGCGCTAACCTCTTGCATTCTCTGTTCAATTTTTTGAGTTTAGGGTTACTTTGATGGTAATGAATATGGTGTTTTGCACCAGGAAACAAGTTAAAAATTTTGCTACGATTGTGAGGTCTGCTGCGATTTTGAAGTTGCTGCAATTGTGGAGTGTGCTCCCATGTTGGGTTGCACAATCGGCATCTAAGTTGTTTCCATCTATTTGGTTTAAATAAACATTGTTGTCTGGAATTTAAGTTTTTTGTTCATGCAATCCTCTATGTTCAATTTTGTGTAATTAACCCTTTAGTGCTCAAATAACCACTAAGTGGTCACTAGATCACTAGAAAATGAAATGCTGGAAAATCTGTGAACCATCTCAATCCGGTGTGTGAAGTTCAGATGTGTAACTTTTGATCTTGCAGATGATGCAAAAAGAAAATTTGGAATCTGACTTTCTTAGCTATCCAAATACCTATGTACAAAACACCAAAATACAACAAATACTTACAAATACAACACACGTACTATGTGGTATTTCTTGTGTTTGCAAGTTTGTTATCTTGTATTTTTTTGTGGATTGTGTTCTCTTGTTCATGTTCCATTAGTGTATGTAGTCTGATCTTGATCAATGTACCAACTCCATTCTTATTTGAACGTATAAATTTTGTCTTAAACCGTACATGGATAAGTCACTTTCACTTATAAAATTCACAATAATTATGTATGAGTTTGTTCTTGACATGAAAGATTGCAATGAAGAGGTGTTGACACAAGTCATTGTTGAACATCTTCACTTTTATTTTTGAAAATTTAACCCAAATTCTATTTAACCTTGAAGTCACACACCCTCCAAAATCTCATTTTTGAGTGTGCATTATACGGTTCAAAAATATACTATAATCTTCCAATCCAACGGTCCGATCTTACGAAGATTTAACCAAGATTTGTTTCATTAAGCTAGGTTTACATTCGTACGATTGGATACTATTAATAATATCCCTAATTTCAACAGAGAGAGTTTTAAAGAAACATCACCCAAAAAACGGTGGTTTCTCCAGAACCACCGTGGGCACTAAAGGGTTAAATGACTTTGAGGTTTATGTTTAGAGAAAAGGTAGAATGGTAGTGAGTGCATTGGGAGATATAGCATTTTTGTGCTTGGACTTTTGCCCCTTGTTGACAATACTGCTGGGTATTTGACCCATGTTGTTGGTTCATTCGGTTGTGTTTTTGAACTTATTACTTGTATGTGAGAACCATTTGACTTTTTCCTTTGTTCTAGTTTATGTTCATGTTTTTGAAGGTAACCACACCTAAAGTAGGATGTCCTAAAACCAGCAACTTAAGAAATATGGCCTAATTTTAAGAAGGTTATTTATGAGGAATATTTTTCGGTCATTTGGAAGAAGATTTCTCACGGAATGCACAAATTTTTGCAATTTAATTCCCAATATTCAAATTGATACAAATTTTTGAAGTGAAAAGAACTTCGTGATCCAAATCAGACCTCTAGGTTTTCCATGTCCACACCATGTGGTACTAATTTTCACTCATAATGATACCCAAAACCACCAACTATTTCTTTGCAATGCTTGGCATGCCATTGGTCTACTTGTATAGTGAAATTGGCGGTTTTGAATCTCAACTGTGGTGGCCCCAAGAAAGGTCTACATGTCATAATTGGGGGTGGTGGTGGTTTTAGGACATCCTACCTTAATTGCAACACTTTAGGCATTGAGCACAGTTGTTATTATTTGAAAGTTTTGTTCATGTATTGTTGTGGTTTTGTTATGGATTAATGTCAATTTATGCTGAAATTCCGAGATTTTGATAAATGTTACATTTACAAACAAAATAGAATCTATAAAACAAGTTCATGGTGGTAATTATATTTACCATAGGGTCTTGAAAAATACCTCAAAGTACCATTTTATCTATTAATAGGGTGCAATTTATTCAAGAAATTTAGAGAAATAGCCCACCTTTAATTAACCCCCAACCGCACGTGGTTTTCAAATGTATATAGTATGTGACCTCCCCGTGTAAGGACACTATATTACTCCTCACTTTTAAATGAACTTTGGTAAAAGGCATCAACTCTCGTTGGCTACTAAATCACAACTTTGGTGTGGTGAGAGCAGACCCAATAGCAGTCGTTTTCTACTCAACAAACCTATTTTTGAATGATAATGTACCTCTTTTGGTGTGGAGTTTGATATTTGTACACCAAATATTATCAATATAGCGAGAGGTGGTTCCCACATCAAGCATTTTATCCTATTTACTGACAAGACTTGCCTAGCTTTTATGAGGTTTGGTAAATCTATTTTGATGTACTCTATTCTAAACACGCTTAGTGGTTGTTGCTGGGGAAGTTTTCACTTCTCACTCACACCATGTTACATGTGAACTTGGTGAACAATGAGCAACTGTTGGGCATGTTCTGAAGGACCTGGTGACCGCTTAGAGTGGTCATTCAAACACAAAATGGTTGATGTGACACCTAATTTACGCACAATGAAGATCTTCCACGACGTCTTGTCTCCTATTTTGCATGTCCAACCTACAAAAATGTTTGTAAAATTGATGAGAATACACTAGTAGAAATATTTACTAATGTGACATGTTTTTAATGACTGAATGTCCGTAACAATGTTCAAGTTCAAAGTGACTCAAAGTGGTCTTTGCGTTACTATAGACTTGTTGTTACGGACATTTGGTCATTAACCCCTAAAGGACAGTGTGTCCTAACTAGGACATTTCAATGTTCGGGTAGGTTTCTTTGGTATTAATTTCTATCCTAGTTTTTTGAAAAGCATTGTGTGAATTGAGTATGTCGATACAGAAATGGGGATCTAATTTTTATTTGATTCCGACTTCGTAAGCGGAGGTTGTGAAGAGAAAGAGGATATTTTGTGATGGGCATTTCAGACAGGGCTTAAAATAAACCTTAGAAATGATTCTTTTGCATCTCTAATTGTAGGATCTTGCTTTAGGCTACTAAAATAATGCATAGGAATTTTTTCATAGAATTTGATTCTACAGATTGCAAGTTTCTAGTGTCTGAAGTGAAAAGATGAAATGACAATTTTTTTTTACCTTTCTTACAGGCGTTAGAGACATTGGAAAAATTGTTAAATTGGTTTTTATGTATAAATATAAATATAAATATAAAAAAAAAATATATATATATATATAGTAATGTTCAAATTGATATTAGCTATCAAGAGAAAAAAGAATTCACAAGAAAATGAATAGAAAGAGGATAAAATGATGCTCAAAAAGAAGAAAACCCACTGTCTTTAGGGGTTAAAGAATTGTGACATTAGGGTGCATTCACAATATAACGAGCCAACTCCGCCCAAATCTAACGACTCTTGATTAGTGTTTAGAAAATTATATCTTCAAATTTATGTGGATATTTGAATATTTTAAGGACATTTTGCGACATATTATGAACATTTTAGCACATTTTAGTCATTATTGACTGGTTACGACCATATTTTAGTCGTTTTGGAGTACCAATAACTTCTCAAATATCGTCAAACTTTAGTATATTGTAGAATGACATATAATATATGTAGTTACTAATTTATATTTCATTATCAATTCAAATGATAAGATTATTGTTTAATAATCCATTAAATTATTCACGGCTACAGTTTCCTTGGCTCGTTATACTGTGAATGTATCCATTAGTCAAGTATTCAACTAGTGATGCAATCAACGTGAAGATTTGAAAAATATACAAGTATGTTAGACAACCATTTTAATAGTCTGGACTTGGTGAAAGATCAATTGTGCTGAACCCCTAAGCGTCCCTAGCTTTTTTGGGCTTAAAATCATCATTGCTTTTGATGTGTTATAGATCTAAATGTAAGTGAGGTATAGGAATCTCAACGTACAATCTTGTAAATATACATGTTGTAGATCATGTGGATCAAATTTGGAGTCATTTGGCCATATAGATTGCAAGATCATAGTGTTTTAGTGTAAAAAAAGGATGGTGAAATTTTCCTAGCAACATAGTTAGAGGTGAAATTCGTTTTCAAAATTACTCAAATGAAAAAACTTTGAACTATAAAGTAGTTCAAAATCATCATATAAACACATTGGTACAAAAAGAAACTCATGAAAAAAGAATAATGTGCCCTAGAATGGCCTTGCAATGTCAAAAAGTAACCCGAAAAGTGACCGATTTGACCCAAAAAGCAAAAAGAGTCCAAACTAGACCCGCGCACTAAAATGACTTCCAAACATTCAGAAAAACATGGATTGACATGAAAATTTTACCATGATAACTAGACTTCAAGGGAAATCCAACCCAACAAGTTTCATTGAAATTGGACATAGGATGAAGGAGATACAAGCCCCCGAAGTTGAAGCCATCAAAATAAACAAAAACTGTCCAAAAAAAAAACCCCTACTTTCAAATGATCACCAAAAATTGAACACATCTTGGATTGATCTAAAATTTTTACCAATTAATCCATACATCATGCGGTTTGTTTTCTAAAAATTTCATTGACTTTGGACACGTTTTACAATAGTTACAGCTCTTCAAAGGTGAATGTACCCCAAAAAACGTCCAAAATATGAAAATATGGACGTCGGGACGGTTAGGGGTTAAGTTACACACATTCTTTTCCCCACTAAGTTACACTCTTAACTCTTTTAGTTGCCCACCAAATGATTTCAAGTCAATAGAGAAATAAATAAAAAATTACCTCACACAATTCGGTACAATGTTTTTTTTTCCAGCTATATTTTGTTAGATTTCTCTATAGAATATAGCATTTGTCTTTTATTGAAGAGAAAAATGAGGAAATTTTGATTTTTTTTGGCATATTTTCTCTTTATTTATTGTGAAGATAGCCTGATTTTGTGAAGAAAAATACCAAAATATGAAGAAATTCTCTCAAAATATGATTGTAAGCTTAATCCTTTGACGCGCCAGCGTCCATATTCTGGACGGTGAACGATTTATGATGCTTCCTTTTACCGCATACGATGATGTTTTGCATCCATCCAAAATTCTCTTGATTCTTGTGCTAGTTGACTACCATTTGTAGCCGGGTATGAATCTTTCAAATAAGATAAGGTGAGTTTTTGAAAAAAATAATTTAAATGTATTTATTTTAAGGTAGTCAATTGATTGAATTAACATACAAAATTAGAATCAAATAATGGAAACCATACCATCTTGTAGTGCATGTTATTGCAAGTTCATTACAATGTTTTTAAATTTTTCTTTGTTAATTTTTAAAATTTAATTGAATTTCAATAGAAATTTTGCAAAATTAATTAAAAAATATTAATAATAAATATGATGAATCCAACCGATGTTATCTTCACATTGACATTTACAAGTTTGCTTTGTACATCAACTCCATTTTTATTTTTCATCAAACATTTTATGATGAATCTTTAAAAACAACATTGAATTGGGACGTTAACCCTTTAGTGTCCAGGTGACCACTAAGCGGTTCCTAGATCACTAGAAAATGAAATGCTATAAAATTTGTGAACCATCTCAGTCCTCTGTCTAAAGTTCAAATGTGTAACTCTTGATTCTGCATATGATGCAAAAAGGAAATTTGGAATCTGACTTTCTTAGCTATCAAAATACCTATGTACAAAACACCAAAATACTGCAAATACCTCAAAATACAACAAATACTTACGAAAACAACACATGTACTTTGTGGTATTTCTTGTGTTTAGAAGTTTGTTATCTTGTAAAAAACAATTGGATTGTGTTCTCTCGTTCATGTTCCATTAATGTATGTAGTGTGATCTTGATCACTGTACCAACTCCTTTCTTATTTTAACGTATAAATTTTGTCCTAAACTGTACATAGATAAGTCACTCTCACTTATAAAATTCACAATAATTATGTATGAGTCCGTTCTTGACGTGCAAGATTGCAATGGAGAGGTGTTGGCACAAGCCATTGCTGAACATCTTCACTCTCATTTTTGAAAATCTAACCCAAATTCTATTTAACTTTGAAGTCACACACCCAAAAATCTCATTTTTGAGTGTGCATTATACGGTTCAAAGACATACTATAATCTTCCAATCCAATGGTCTGATCTTACCAAGATTTAACCGACACTTGTTTCATTAAGCTATGCTTACATTTTTACAGTTGAACACTATTAGTGGTATCCCTAATTTCAACAGAGAAAGTTAAAACAAAAACATCACGCAAAAAACTGTGGCTTCTTCAGGACCACCATGGGCACTAAAGGGTTAAGGTAGGTGTGCCAATTTCCACAGAGCACCTTAAACCGCTCACTAGACCTATCCAAGCAGGAGGTACATTATAGCTTCCAACCTCAAATTTCTATGTAATCATGGTGCACATTTTAGGATGAGTGGTTTTGGGTACACCTATGAGTTCCCCTTCCAAAATTCATAACTAATTCAATATTAATCCAAAATTAATTATTCCAATTAATCCAATTTCCTAAATACTTTGCACATCTTCCAAGATTGATTCCCTTAATAACTCCCCAATGAACCTGCCAAATCTGAAATTTGAACGGTTTCTGGGCCACCTACCTTAGAGGGTTAACCCCTAAAGGTCCGGAGTGTTTTTCCTCCAAAAACACTCCAACGCTGCCATTTTTACTCCCCCATGAAAAAAATCCAAAAGAATGTTATTTTTTACCTTCAAACTGTAAGATCTTGTCCTAAACTATTTGAAAAACATACACAACAAATTTCGTTGATTTTGACTGCACGGATTGCAAGATAATTGCGTTTGATGGAAAAAAACACCCCAAAAAAACACATGCCCAAAAATTTCAGATGCGTTTGACCACGGCTACATCAAAAAAACCTCACTACCGAAACTTGTCGCACTTCACTTTCATATTCTATATGATGTTACTTAGTTGTGTACTAATTTCCGTTGCGTTTGGAGATGTTTAGGATGTTGAATAACACCTTGCACTTGTTGGTGGTTTAAAAGTTCAGAAAAGACTATATGTTTTTGGAAATGCGATATTTTCGACTTTCTTTATTTAAAATACGAATCCGAGCGGTGAAACACAAGTACATTCCACCCTCTACAGAATGGCGAAAAAAAATTTGAAAAAAAAATAAATCTCCAAGTTTTAGAAGACATGTAGCACATTTTCTAAGAATTTTGGGGGTTAGGGGGGAAATAAAGGGTGGAGGAAGGGAATTGAAGTGCCAACCCATTCCAATGTTCATGACCCCACTAACTCTCAAAGTACACTGCCACGTGGCAGTCCCTCATTTTTATTTTTTATTTTTAAAAATTATTTTAAAATTTATATTTTTAAATAATATTTTTAATTATGGAATTGAACTTTTAGTTTAAAATAATAATTTTAATTTTAAATAATAATTTTTAGTTTAAAATAATAATTTTTATTTATAAACAATTAATTTTAAATTTTAAAAAAATATTATTTTTAAATTTTTTAATGAGTTTGGAAAACGGAGTGGTCTTCTGTACCCCACAGTCCACCCCATTTTCCACACGCCGCCCATCTTGTTGCCCCCCCCCTAAAATTCAACTATTTCTCTACTGCCCCGCTGCCCTTTCTCCCGAAAAAAACACATTTCCCCTCATAACTTTCACATACGGTGTCGGAATTCAAAAAACAAAAAATCCCCATTTTCGTGGCACATTGGGGAATCTACTATTAAATTTCCTTCAAAATTCGATTAAAAATATGTTCACCGGAACCTACCCCATTCTCTAAATGTCCTAGTTAGGACACTTGGTCCTTTAGGGGTTAAGACTACGCCAATTATTCTTTCACAATTTATTTTTTTACGTGGGCAGTTTAGCATCAAGAAAATAAACGCAGGTGAAAATCACTGATTCCGCATGACAAGACAAGCCATCAAAGCCGAACTCCAAGTGGCACTCAATGAGTGGGGCGTTGACCAAGGTAACCCGGAAGCTTTAACCTGCACCCCTCTTTACTGACACCAAGCACACGGTTCAGGCGAAGAAATATGAAAGGCGATAAGCTTAGGCTACACTCTAGAATCCTGCACAGCAACAAGTCCACTCAGGCTCTAGATCTCCAGTCGACGACTTTCCCCTACATTCACGCCGTGTCAGCCAAGACTTTCAACGAGGAAGGAAATCCGTCAAGCTTCGATCCATTGCACAGGGCGCGCAACTACAAATACCGTGGTTTCTTCACCAATTCTCAATCAACATTCAAGCTCCCTGAACTCCTACCTGCAGCTTCATTGTCGATCAGCAACAGAACCAGAGTGACAGATTACGATCGAACTCCATCAGACACTAGCTTGTAACAGAAATATTACGAAGGCCGCTGAAGATCGAGTTAGAGTCAAGAAATTTTCTCGATCGAGATGGGAAAGATGAGTAGTGCACTGAAGCTGGCCGTGTGCGTGGTGACGGCACTGGCGCTGTGTGCGCAGACAGTGCACGGCGTGTCGTACGTGGTGGGCAATCAGGACAGCGGCTACACGGGTATGTTCATCGGGCAGTACAACGAGTGGCTGGTGGGCAACCCGCGCCGCCTCTCGTACCTGTTCGGCAGCCTGGACCCGGACACCAACCTGGGCGGCATCTGCTCCGGCTCATGGATATCGTGGGCGGTCATCGGCAACCAAGCGCCGGGCAACCTGGATTTCAACTGCCAGAGCAGCGTGCAGGACATCAGTGCCAACGTCAACAATGTGGGCTACTACGTGGGCGGGCTCAACCTCAACGGCGTCACCATCGCACAGTGCTACGTGACCGCCCACACAAACGACTTGTGTGACTCAGACACCATCAGCAACAGTGAAAGCCGCCAGTGCACCACGTACCTCAAGTGCGAGTGACGGATCGAGCTTGCTAGCTAGAGCCCTCCATGATTCAATTCTAGGCGTGAGTTCAATTCGACACTGGCTTGGATCGAGAAGGCCAAATTAATGCGAATCAGCTAAGATCGAATCTTGCGCTGTAATGAAGTAGGCCGGATATATACCAGAAATTAGGTTGACTTTAGGATGGAAGTAGCCTGCTCCTTGCCAATTTGCAACATGTACGCAGGCGATCGACCTACAATACTGGACTATCTGATTACTTAGCCTTCAGCGAGAGGGTTATTGGACATAATAGTTACCAGTCACGCTCTTTTACTGAATCACAAATGTATTGAATGACAAACATGCACTACTGCCATGTTGCCATGGTGTACTCCTCAGGGTATGGTCTACTAAGTGGGGGATGCAACTAGTGCAACTAAAATCTGTGCAACTCATGCACTAGTGAATTAATGATGTAGTGTGAACCTCTCAACTTTCAATTAAATAAAAAATATCACCATCCAAAATCAGGTTTACGCTCTTTGGGGATTATTAAGTTTATTTCGAGACAGTGGGCTTTACTCAAAAGCCTTTTTTGATTTTTACCTATTATAATGAATTATAGCCTTTTTAATATAACCTCCATAGGTAGGTTATATGAAAGATTTATTTCATATCCCACCTCCGAAATTTGACCATTTTCTCATTTCCAAAAAAAAATTCAAGAAAAAGTTATAACTGCTCAAAAATTAAAAAAATAAAATACATGATGAAAAATTTAATTTAGTACCCAGAGCACATAGTAGTTAGCGTAATACCCAAAACACATAGCACACATTTTGTTATTTAGCATAATACCCAATAAAAGAAGTATATATATATATATATATATATATATATATATATATATAAATATATATATATATATATATTAATATATGGTAGCTTTGTACGCACTTGTGGTATGTTGTCATAAATTTATGAAATTCAAATTTGATTCCCTTCTAGCATTTCGCCTATTATAAGTGCATATAGGTGGAGTTTTGACAAAGGACGCGCTACCAAATCCAAGCAGAAATGATTATTATGGATAGAAAGTTTGAAATTTCACAAACTTTATTGTGGTAGACATTTTAACTTTGGAATTCTAAGAACAGTGCAATTTTTTTTGTCACAAATTTCCATCCCAATATTTATTGTTGATTTTGCAAAGATTAAAAAAGTGCAGCATTTCCTACACCACAACATAAAAAATTGGATGACATTAGATTGCAATCACCGTTCACAACAAAGGAAGTTTTGTCAAATCTTATTTAGTATTGAAATATATAGTCAAGAGTATATTAATAGAATTAATCTATAAGTTATAAAATGTCACCTTCATTTTTAGTCCTCTTTTGAATTTGTTTAATACGCTATGTTTGAATTCTTATTGGACTTGTGATTTAGAGTGATATCAAGTTACAATTGCATCATGGTAGTGTAAACTCTAGTCCTTATTATGTTTGAATAAAGTGCTTGTTTAACCCACCCTTGGTTAGATGTCCACCAAAATTGGACCACTAGTTACAAATGCATGCAATCTAAAATCATTGCATTATCATTTTCCTAAATTCAAGTTTTGATTCCATCTTTGTCATGTCAAATAACCAAATCAAAAAGTGACACAATCTTTAACCCTTTGGAGTGTCCAAGATGTTGTTCAACATCTTTATTGTTTTTTTGGTAGTTTTTATCTCTGAAATGATGTTGACAAAATTGGAAAAAATAAGAATAGTTTTCAATTGTCCCAATCTATTGTCAGTCTATGTATGTATAGGATGCAAAAAGTATAAATGAATCTTATAGTCCATGATTGAGGTTATAACAATAATTCAAACTGCATTCTTTAACTTTGAAAATGACACTTTGAATTGTGAGGTGCTGTATTGGGCAATAGCACCATTGGGGTATCCCACTTTTGACCCGACTTTTGACATGACAAGTAGGTGAAATTTTCTTTTGAACTTCCAAATTTTGTCAAATTTGTCCATTTCAATTAACTGAAATAATTGTTTTTTAATTAAATTAAGTATTTTTAAATTAAAAAAAATCCACACCTAGATGCCATGAAATTCTTTAATTCAAGTTCAACCTTTTAAATGAATAAATAACTTTTCATATTTTTATGCTTGGCGGAAAAGATGCCTAAGTTTAACATTTGCATTTATTGTAATATAAAATGAATATAATTTTTAATCCTTCAAAGTTATTATTTTAAGTAACACACATCTAAATGTTCATCATATGAAAAAGTGGTACCAAAATGATGTCATTTGATATTTTAAATAAATGTTTTGGATGATTTCTTGTAGTTAAGACAAACTCTGATCTTTGTACAATAAATATCCTTTAAAATCTTTAAAACACTTCGATTTTGACGTCAAAAATTTCATGAGAACTTCATGAATGTAGGGAATCAAAACTGCATTTGGTCAGTTCATTTGTTATTTTGTTTTAAAGAGGGACACATTCAAAGTTGCTACAGGGGCTTATTTAAGAGTTAACTCTTTAACGTCCTGATTCAACATTGTTTTGAAAGATTCGTTAAAAAACGTTTGATGAAAAACAAAAATGGAGTTGATGTACAAAGCAAAATTATAAATGTCAATGTGAAGATAACATCTATACGGTTGGATTCATCATATTTATTATTAATATTAATTTTTAAATGAATTTTACAGAGTTTTTTTCTTGAAATTCAAATTCAAATTCAAAATTAACACAATGTTTTTTTTAAATATTGTAATGAAATTGGAATAACATGCACTACAAGAAGGTATGGTTTTCATTATTTGATTCTACTTATTTTGGAAAATCATGTTTAAGTGCTCACTTTTTGTACCAAGAATGAAACTTGACATAAACCACTTTTGTTACTTTTCAAAAATTCACGATATCTTACTTTGAAGATCCATACCGTACAAATGGTAGTCATGTAGCACAAGAATCAAGAGAATTTTGGATGGATGAAAAACATCACCGTACGTGGTTCACGGACGCGACAAAAATCATCCAACGTCCAGAAGATGGGCACTGGCGCGTTAAAGGGTTAAGACGGTCCTTTGGGGTACCCAAATCGTGCCATTGCCCTATTTTGAATATCAATAGAAAAAAAGGAAAATTTTATAATTAGTGAAAAGATAGTACTATAAGCCTTGCAGACATTTAAACATATAAGCTTAGTATGTGCCAAATAATACATCCTAGAAATACTGTGGATTTATTTAGTGAAGTAGACTTCTTGCCACATAATGAAGTTCAAAATATTGTAATCCTAAATATTCAACATCAAAGTTCTCAAAAACTACAACCAATTCAGTTTATAAAAGTGAAATGAAACCACAAACTAAGATATTAGAATATTCTTTAATTTCAAAAAACAATACTCTAGGGTCTCAATTTACAACTTTGTAATTGAAAATGTAACTATATGAATCTATTGATATGGAATTGGGGGATATATATTCTTAAATTGAGCGAGCTATCTATATCCAAATCACAATCAAACTTTTGAATAAGGTATGTAATCATTGCCTGCAAATATAAACCTCATAAATAAACTGTCAATTCATCAAACATCATGAACATTACCTATTACTAGTAGAAAGGATGGTCTTGGAATACCAAGGAATATATTCAAAGCATGGTGCTCAAAGCCCAAATTGACATCAAGCTAAGACTAATATGGGCCTTAGACACCAAGCTCTAACACGATTCCTTAATGCCCAGAAACCACTCTTTTTACTACACTAGAATTGTGGTTTAGTGTCTGAGCAAATACTATTTCTCAACATGGATACTATTTGACTTTTGGAGATATAATGTTCATGTAAAAAGAAATTAGTGTAATATTTAAAATGATACAAGCTTAAAGTAAACCTCCTGGATAATGTTTCAATGACGCATAAAAAACTTATAATTTAAACATAGCATGCCAAGTCATGTCACTCTCATCGCCTCGAAGGAACATAGCACACTGGATGAATGTGAGAAGGACGATTGACAAACTCCTATGTATGGTAAGGACACTATATTTCTCCCCACCATTAAATGAACTTTGGTAAAAGGCATCAATTCTCGTTGGCTACTAAATCACAATTTTAGTGTGGTGAGAGCAGACCGAATAGCAGTCGTTTTCTATTCACCAAACCTATTTTAAAATGATAAAGTACCTATTATGGTGTGGAGTTTGATATTTGCACACCAAATATTATCAATATAGCGAGGAGTGGTTCCCACATCAAGTATTTTGTCCTATTTACTTACAAGACCTGCCCAAACTTTATGAAGTTAAGTTTAGTAAATTTATTTTTATGCACTCTATTCCAAGCACGCTTAGTGGTTGCTGGGGAAGTTTTCATTTCTCACACACCATCTTACATGTGAATTTGGTGAACAATGAGCAACTATTGGGCATACTCTGAAGGACCTAGTGACCGCTTAGAGTGGTAATCCAAACACTAATAGTTGATGTGACACCTAATTTACGCACAATGAAGATCTTCCACAATGTCTTGTCTCCTACTTTGCATTTCCAACCTATGAAAATGTCTGTAAAATTGATGAGCATACACTAGAAAAAATATTTACTAATGTGACATGCCATTAATGACTAAATGTCCGTAACAATGTTCAAGTCCAAAGTGACTCAAAGTCGTCTTTGCGCCACTATAGACTTGTTGTCACAGACATTTAGTCAGTAACCCCTAAAGGACAGTGTGTCGTAACTAAGACATTTCAATGTTCGGGTAGTTTTCCACGGTATTAATTTTTATCCTATTTTTTTGAAAAACATTGTGAGAATGTTGTATGTCGATACAAAAATGGGGTTCCAATTTTTTTTAATCCGACTTTGTAAGTGGAGGTTATGGAGAGAAAGAGGTTTTTTTGGGATGGGCATTTCGGATAGGGTTTAAAATAAATCTTAGAAATGATTCTTTTGCATCTCTAACCGTAAGATCTTGTTTAAGAGTACCAAAATAATGCATGGTAACTTTTTCATAGAATTTGATTGTACAGATTGCAACTTTATAGCGTTTGAAGTGAAAAAAATGAAATGACAATCTATTTTGAATGACCTTTCTCTTTGTCTTAAGAGACATGGGAAAAATTGTTAAATTGGTCAAAAAAGTAATATTAAAAAAAATAAATTGAAAAAAATAAATAATGTATATATCCATATATTTTGTAGTGTTCAAGTTGGTATCAGCTATCAAGAGAAAAAAAAAATCAAAAGAACATGAATATAATGAGGAGAAAATGATGCTTAAACACAAGATTGCCCAAGCTCCTTAGGTGTTAAAGAATTATAACATTAGACAAGATATCGACTAGTGATGTAATCAATGTGAAGATTTGAAAAAATCTACAAGTACGTTAAACAACCATTTTAATAGTTTGGACTTTGTGAAAGTTAGATCAACTTTGCTTAAGTAACACACATTCTTTTCCCCACTGAGTTACATTCTTTTAGTTGCCCACCAAATGATTTCAAGTCAATAGAGGAATAAAAATTGTTTTACCTCACACACTTCCACACAACATTTTTGTTTCGAGCAATTTTTTCCCAGATTTCTCTATAGAATATGGCATTTGTCTTTTGTTAATGGAGAAAAATAAGAAAATTTTAATTAAGTTGCCATATATTTTTTGTGAAGAAAGCCTAATGTTGTGTAGAAAACTACCAAAATATGAAGAAATTCTATCAAAATATGATTGTTGGCTTAAGATTTCGCTAAATACTCTTCCCAATTATTTTTACGTCGCCAGTTAGGCTTCAAGAAAACAAACGCAGGAAAAACACTGATTCCCATGACAAGACAAGCCATCAAAGCCAAACTCCAAGTGGCACTCAATGAGTGGGGCGTTGACCAACGCACCGTTCACAACCTGGAAGCTTTGACCTGCATCCCTTTTGACTGACACCAAGCACACGGTTCAGGCGAAGAAATATGAAAGGCGATAAGCTTACACTCTAGAAACTTGCACAGCAATAAGTCCACTCAGGCTCTTGATCTCCAGTCGACGACTTTCCCCTACATTCACGCCGTGTCAGCCAAGACTTTCAACGAGGAAGGAAATCCGTCAAGCATCGATCCGTTGAACAGGGCCCGCAACTACAAATACCGTGGTTTCTTCAACTATTCTCAATCAACATTCAAGCTCCCTGAGCTCCTACCTGCAGCTTGTGACTCGATCAGCAATAGAGCCAGAGTGACAGATTACGATCGAACTCCATCAGACACTAGCTTGTGACGGAAATATTACGAAGCCCGCTGAAGATCGAGTCAGAGTCAAGAAATTTTCTGAGGTGCGATCGATCGAGATGGGGAAGATGAGTAGTGCACTGAAGCTGGCGGTGTGCGCGGTGACAGTACTGGCGCTGTGTGCGCAGACAGTGCACGGCGTGTCGTACGTGGTGGGCAATCAGGACAGCGGCTACACGGGTATGTTCATCGGGCAGTACAACGAGTGGCTGGTGGGCAACCCGCGCCGCCTCTCGTACCTGTTCGGCAGCCTGGACCCGGACACCAACCTGGGCGGCATCTGCTCCGGCTCATGGATATCGTGGGCGGTCATCGGCAACCAAGCGCCGGGCAACCTGGATTTCAACTGCCAGAGCAGCGTGCAGGACATCAGTGCCAACGTCAACAATGTGGGCTACTACGTGGGCGGGCTCAACCTCAACGGCGTCACCATCGCACAGTGCTACGTGACCGCCCACACAAACGACTTGTGTGACTCAGACACCATCAGCAACAGTGAAAGCCGCCAGTGCACCACGTACCTCAAGTGCGAGTGACGGATCGAGCTTGCTAGCTAGAGCCCTCCATGATTCAATACTAGGCGTGAGTTCAATTCGACACTGGCTTGGATCGAGAAGGCCAAATGCGAACTAGCTAAGATCGAATCTTGCGATGTAATGAAGTAGGCCGGATATATACCAGAAATTAGGTTAACTTTAGGATGGAAGTAGCCTGCTCCTTGCCAATTTGCAACATGTACGCAGGCGATCGACCTACAATACTGGACTATCTGATTACTTAGCCTTCAGCGAGAAGATTAGTGGACATAATAGTTACCAGTCACGCTCTTTTATTGAATCACAAATGTATTCAATGACAAACATGCAGTCAGAATTTATGTATCTTCCCTGATTGGATCTTTAGAGTTTTATTTACCAATCTAGACAGTGGCCATGGTGTACTGGAGTATTGGCCTTAGGAAATTTGACCGTGATAAAGTCAAGCGTTGTTGCATGCATGCTCTGTAATATATTGAGAGAACTTGATGGTTGAACCAACCTGCAGAGTCCTTTTCAGTGCGAAAGATATCTTGGCTAATTAGCGCAAAGCGAATCTAGTCCAAAATACTTTCATTCTTAAAATCTTTGGTAACGGCACTCTTAACACAAAGTTATTTAGAACATGCAGCCTTAATGCTATGGATGCAATTATGTTTTCTTAAGGTTTCCTTTGTGCGGACAATACGGACGTTGACAGACTAGAATTGAATTCTGCAATATACTGCTGCCTCAAGTTGGTGATGGCATTGGGAGGCTGTATGTCCATGCATGAGGCATGCATCTCTGACCAAACAGTGCCGTCCTTTAAGGTTAGTTTCGTAAATAATTAGACAAATAGTGTCTGAGTATGTCTAAAATATGATAAATTTGTACAATTATTTATTAAATTCTCAGATAATTTTAATTGGATGTCTTTAGTTCTTTCTGAGATCTGAAACGCCCAACATTAGTGAAATTTTCAAAATTTGAAAATTAAGAAATGGCATTTTGTACAGTCGGAATTGTAAAATTAAACTATTTCAACACACAGGTGTTGAAACTGACCTTAACGTACGGTATCACAAGAGTTAAATGTAGTTGTCTCACATAGGGAAGGTTCCATATCATGGGAGTGGAACGGAGGGAATTGTCAGGAGGGAGTAGAGCGATGGATTTGAAAGCTCAGACAGCGCAACCATGGCTGCTTGATGCGAGAGGAAAACTGCTCACACGTAAGTCACAGGGAGAGATTAAGACATTCCCACGTGGGAAGTGGGACAAAAAATTTCACAATTGGAACTTTCCTGGGATGATTGTAGTGTACTTTTGATCTAGGAAAATTACAATTGTGGGAAGTTTGTCTGCTTTTCCCATATAGAAACTTGTTTTTATCTCCCTGTGAAGGACTAAGGAGGGTGATGCCAGGTCATGCTGAGATTGCACAAGTTGGGAGCACGAGGCTTCGTGAACCAGATCGGGATTCCTATTAGCGAGATCTAGATCGAGTGTGCTCAGGAAGTAGACTGTTTGTGGTTGGCATTGCAGAGTGCACCACATCAGAGTGGACTGGTGGTGTTGCTGATCCGACGTTGGCGGATCTAGTGCGCACACTAATGTACAACTTGCGCAGGTCTTCGAACAAGAGCAGGCTCCTGTGCAGTGAGGAGATCAAGTAGAGCGTGGTGCACCGGAACTACAATGTCCACTGAACGTACGCAATTCAGCCAAAAATAAATTTCTCTAATGTATATTACAATATTTTGATGTTACATTGAATGATGGGAAGCACTAAATACAACTAAGTGTGTGGAATCATATGAACGCAAGTGGCACAGAATGATCTGATTCATCGAGACTAAGAAAAAACCTCCTATAGTTCAGGAGATTGGGCATGCACGTACTGACATGCACAGCTTTTATCAATAGAGTTGTCGTCACTGGCGAGCTTTGAGGATGAGGGGCAACCCATACTTGGGCCTCGTGGTGGGCGCAAGGTCGAAGGTGGGGTGATGCTTGTAATTCGGCGATGGCAGGAGCTCAAAGCGCTGCAGCACTGTGGCCACCACGATCTTCATCTCCATCATGGCGAAGTTGTTGCCGATGCAAGCTTTCGGCCCCAGCCCAAACGGATTGAATGCGTGCGGATGCGAGCACGCGCCCGAAACGCCATTCGCGAACCTCCCGGGATTGAACTCCGCAACGTCGTCGCCCCAGTAATCCCTGTCTTGGTGCACCGCTCCAGTCGCGAAGTCCACTGTCATGCCCTTGGGAATGAACAAGTTCTTCAGCTGCAAATCCTTCGTCACCTCTCTCGCCAGTGTCGGCGTAGGTCCGAACGTTCGCAACGTCTCATTCACCACCATCCCCACCTGCAGTAAGAGCCAGTAAGAGCCAAGTTTCATGGGTTTGAGAAGTTGCCCATGGAAGTAGGCAAGAGGTGGGGAAAAGTGGAACTTGGGTTTGTCTCATACCTAGTCATGAAGTTGTGCACGTTCCATGGCCATGAAGTGAGGCAAAACTAATGAACAATTTGATTGGGTGATGTGAAACATGAAAAAATTGATTGGTTAGGGAGAAGTTGCCATGAAGTCTTGGGCTCGAGAACCCTCCATACTTCATGAGAACTTCTCCACCACTTCTTTCTCAAAGGCTCACTTGAATGTGAAACTTGGTCCCGGACGTCCCTAAAAACTTGTTTTTTAGTGAGATATTTCACCCATGGAACTTGGCCCTAATGCCAAGCTTCCATGTACTGGTGACAAGTACTGAAAAGGCTGGAAGCTACCAAGTCACCACCGAAATGAGTGAACCCAAGAATTTGTTTTTCATTTGTACCAAAATGGGAGACGTCATTCCTTATCTTCTAGTGGTTTTCACCCCAGACCCTTCACATGGAAGCCTGCCCTAAATGCCGAGACCAGAAAATTCATCACGCTGATTTCGTGGTTTAGGGTTCAGGATTAATTTCAGGATTTGTACGTACGTACCACTTTGAGGCGAGACAACAAGCTCGCATTGATACTCTCAGATTCGTCGCCCACAACCTCGAGAACCTCCTTGCGAGCTCGCTCTTGCCATTCGGGATGGAAGGCCAGCATGAGCAGTGTGAAACCAATTACATTGGCCACCGTGTCTTGTCCCGCGAAGTAGAAGAGCTTGCAGTTGCTGAGCACCGAGAACAGGTTGAACTCGGGCGCGTCTTCGTCCCATCCGTCGATTGCGGCCGTGAGCATGCGTCCAAGGAGGTCGTTGCCGCACGAGTTCAATTTCTTTGTTCGAACGGCTTCCAGCCGAGCATTCATGACTCCTCGCAGGAGAGCGTCGACTTTTGAAATCAGTTCGTTGATTCGTCTGTTTTGTTTCGTTGGAAGGTTCCTGCTCGAAAAATCACGTTTTAAAAACTGATCAGTGAGCGTTTGCATTAATGCCTAAGCGTCCACTGTATTGTTGGAAAATTGGACCACTGCTGCAAATCATCTGTTTGTGTGAAAATGATTTCAGTTTAACCCGATCGACACTGTTGATCTTGTAGTATAGAACAAGAGCTTTAAAATGATGTATTACAATCAGAAAACCGAGGTAAAATGAGAGAATGCCACCGTCAGTGATGCAGATGGCCATATTGGGCGTTTTCGACGCTTAGGGGTTAAATCGACTTGAAGGCGTGCATTTGAGTGGAAGATGGAATAATTAGGGTTACCTGTAGAATGGAATGAACCAGAATCTCAGGTCACGTATCATGTTGAACAACTCGATTTCCAGCTCGGTTTCGAGCTCGTACACCTGCTCTCCCGTCGCAAAGTCGCCTCCAAATGCCGTCAGGGACAATATTCGCCCGGACAATCTGTGAATATCGGCATTCACATCAATTTCGGCCGACCCACTTGCTTGCGCTACGATCTGCTCCCACTTCTGTATCTCCGTGGCAGTCCCTTCCACCATAGTCTCTTGCATACCCTACACACATCAATTCAGTGCATGAATTAGCATACGAGATCCTTAGTGACTGATAATTCTAATCTTTCCCAGTGTAGTTAGCTAGCATGCGTACCTTGAGTGCATCGTGATTGAAGAAGGGATCGATTTTGTGTCGGTCCGTCGCCCATTTTTTTCCCACCTGAGCAATCAATCCTGCGCCAAAAAGTTGCTTGACAAACCATTCCTCAAGTCGACACTTCTTCAAGAATGCGTGGTTGTTGACGAGGAGTTCCTTGACGATCTCCGCGTCACGAATTGCAAGTCGCACGGATGTTCCCCACGAATACATAAAATACTTCTCGCCTGAAATCACAATGCCACAAGGAGATCCTCTGAAATTCCCTAATACACATATGGGAGATTTAAGCAAATTCCCTCGTAGGAATGGACATGTAAATGGGATTCAAATTTTCCTTGTTAGACGTGTATATGGGAATTCAAATTTCCATGCTGAACACCAAATTAGCAATTCATTTGTTCTTAAATTCCATTAGCAAATCCCTTATGCATCAAAAGTCCCTCATACACTATGAGGGAACTGTTTATTTTTTCCCATATTGCCACATTCCCTCATAAGTGTAATTGGAAGAGGGAAATAACAGGGAAAACCAAGCTATTTCCCATATGGAACACCCACAAAATCTCCTTGTGTGCCAGAATCAAAGTGAATCACTGTTTATAATCTATGAGACCTGGCTTGGTACTCCATGATTCTCATTCATCACTTGGGGTTACTATCGAAAATTTAGAAAACCTTGTGAGATCAAATATAAGGCCCATCTCATTCATTGGGAGGTAAAAGTTCTACCTAATTATAAAATTTAAAAGTAATATAGAAAACTTTAAATTCAAGTAAGGAATAATTATCAAATCTACTTAAACTATTCTAAAATATTTCAATTATGTGATAGCCCCATTCAAATACCCTCTTAACATACGTGATTACACTAGATATATGTTAGTGACCCCCAAGATTCAGCAGTGGGGTGATTGGAGAGAAACCGAGTGACGAGTACCTGGAAACTTGGGGAAGAAGAGAGCGTGTTGGGGCGTGACCGTGGGTGACAATGCGGCGTAGCTGTCGAGCGGCACAACTTCGGGAAACGATTGCAGGTACGTTTGCTGCTCATACAAATTGCCGATGAGGAAGCGGAACGGTGTTCCCTTGACGCCCTGCTTGGTCATGATGCGGCGCAACCGCAGCGGCTCCCACAGCCCGTGCCACAACAGCTTCGTGATCAGCTGGTACGCAACCAGCGCCCCGAGCGCCACCAGTGCCAGCGTGCTCCACACCTCCACCGGCACCACCATCGATATCTTCGCCAGGTCCAGATCAAATTTCACGTAACTGTCGCTTGAAGAATTCATCGTGCAATTCAGCGCCGCAGAGCCTGGGCTAATCACGCAGGTTCCACTAGACTCAGGCATGTTGCCAATCCAAGCAAACTAACCTCAACACTCTGGGACTCTGGGACTCACAATGCAAAACCTCTGTCTGTCACAGAGCGGAGAATGATCAAGTATACAGATATTGAAGCGCTCTTTACCCACGTCTAGATATCTAGACGAATAGACTCTTCATTTGCGATGGTCTTTACATTGTTGTTATCATTTTTTTTATTATTGTTAATAGAGTTACCTGTAAAGTTTCAGAGCAAAAAGTTTCCACTAGGAAAGACAAGGCAGGAATTGGTTTTTGAGCTTGAAAGGTAGCTAAAATGAGTTTTGGCCCTTTTTTTTTTACCTATGCAAGGTCAAAATCAATTGGTAAAACAATCTAATGTAGGAATCAATTGGTAAAACTAGTACAACACCCTGTTCCAATGTTGGTTCCCAATTGATTCCCAATGCAATGTTGGTGCATTGCAACAGGGTGTTTACTATTTTCTCAGTAACTGTGCAGTGTGTGACCAGTTTGATAAAATTGGCCTGTCCAGTAATCAGAATTGATTTGCTTGTGATCCATGTGTTGCAAGAGAGACGAGCCGCAATTTGAGTTAACCGAAAAGAAGCCCATCTAACCTCCCTTTTTGCTCTACTTCTGATGGAAATAAATTGCTGTGTAAAACGAGGTGGGTTCCTACTGGTATTCGGCCATGCGCAGCCTGTCTGCTTACCGCGATAGATTCCAAGATTAGCTATTATGGCAACTCCATGCTTTCCAGAGCTGCCGAGAACTTTGCTAATACCTATCACTGCCTCAGACGACCTTTTCTTCTCTTTAAACACAAGGGGTTTACGAAATTCCTTTGCATGCGTAACATTCAGTAGCCTTCATGCGCACTGCATCCAACGGTGTAGAAGTTCATTCAGAAAAGGGATGGATAGAGCCGGTCGTTGGAGGTTGTTGGACTAGAGTGAAAAATAAATGAAAATTAAAAGCAGAAAAAAAAAAAACCATCCCCTAAAAAATAAAAATAAAAGCAATGCCAACACATGTTGGTACTTAGTCTGGAGCCTATAGCGCCAAAAAACAACAACTTTTTTGTAAAAAGTTGTCAAACAGCATTGGCTGGCACGCTGCGCCACTGTTCGCATTAATTCACAACAATATCTTCTTTTTTATTATATGTTTGGAGCTTTGAGATCTTGTTGACCTATGACCATGGAATCATGCTTTATCTGTCACACTCAATTTTGCGACTAAAAATAATACAAGAATTCAACTTTATATTTTTAGTAGATGAAGCCACATGTCTACTACAAATCATGAATTTTTCATAAATTTTGGTGAAAATTTGAAATTACTATGGTTTTTTGAAGTGATTGTAAAGAAAATTCATATCAATTACAAAATGTACTAGAAAATTCCGATTTTTTAACCAAAGGTGTAAATTACAATGAAGAAAAGTTTAGTTGATGAAAATCATCCGTGTATCTAAATTTAGAAAATTTTGCTACACCTTGGTAATACCTACCAAACTTGTAACTACAATAAAACACTCAATTTTCAATTTTTTTCAAAAATTCAAAGTGGAGTAGAAACTAGACTTGGTAACCTTTATTTTGTTAGTTAAGCTCAAATGAAATGGAACTCATTTTCATGGCCTAAATTTAGTTTAAGTAGAAAAAGCCAAAAAAATTCAAAATACACTACATGGTGAACCGTTTTTACGACTCTTTTTGTAGTTGGGACCCCATGTAAAATCTAAAAATAGCTTGAATGATTTGAATTTAACTTGAAGGGGTGGCATGACCAAGCAAAGTCCTCTACAAAAAGAATTGAATGGAAATCATCCACGTAGCAATTGGAATTGAATAGTCAGCTTCATTCATGAGCCAGTTTTTAGTCTCGACGGCATTTAGAGGTTAAGGGCAAGGCAGAGCCAATGAAGGCTACTGAATGTTATGTGCTCCAAGTACCCCGACTCTAAATCCCACCCCCCCCCCCCTCCCCCCTAGACGTAAATGCAAACACTATTCACCCCAAGCCCAATTTTCTAAAATTTCCATTTTAGGCATCCTAGGGGCTTTTTATTTATTTTATTTTTTCAAATTTAAAGCCATAGGCCCCAAATTAGTGTAGGGGATCCTCTTGGTAATTTTAAACTATTGGAAAAAGGGTTAGTTTTAGAAGTGGGCCCCAACTAACACAAAATAGAATGCGTAGAAAAATCACTAACAGGTGGGTTGAATGTAGAGAACCAATTGATTTGTTGAATAATGTATTGTGAATTTGTTTTTTATTGAACTTTAAATGGATTTTAGGTGTGAATGTGTGGTGTCTAATGGACTAGAATGGAAGTGGTGTGTAGATTAAGATACAAACAGTCAATTAGACTCAAACCAAGATCTTAAAGGGTATAACTGTTAGAATTCATAGTATATATGAGAGAGGGGAGCAAGTTGTCTTCCTCGCTACACCATTAGAGAGTGATAGTCTAAATAATATTTTGTACGTTGCATGTTTTGTTTTTGCCTTGTAAATATTCTTAGTGTTCATGCTCACAGTCCACTTGACAGGGAGAAGTAAAGAGCCTAAAGATTGATTAAATTTTGCTTGAGTGTCTTTGTTTGTGAATGTGTGTATGAATTTCTGTGTGTCTATTTGACTTTGTCTTGATGGTTGTGTATGGAAATGTTGTATGGCGGTGTGTTTGAATAACTGAATTTTGCATACATTCATGGTCCATTTGACTGATCTTGATGGAATCTAAGTCTAGAATTGGAGAGTACATGGATGTATAATAACTCACTGTGGAGAGTTTCAGTCAAGTTGATATAAATATCCCAGTTGATGTTGCATTCAGTGAATGTGTAGACATACTGAGAGCATTGGGAATTGGTAACTGGATACAGTCAATTGGACACTGATAAACGCTGATCAAATTGACACTGGAAACTATATTTGAGCAACCAGTCTAATTGAGCAAGTTTTCCATGTGAACTGTCTATTTGACTATACTGAAACCCATTGTGATGGATACGTACAAGAGCATGACAATTTGACAATGTAACTGATCAATTTGACTTAGAAGAAATAGACTTGTTTGAATATTGAAAAGGATATTGGAGAACATAAGAACTGTCTAATTGATTTTGTTAGAGTATCCTGGAGGCTATAGAAAAATTATAATAATATGTATAGATTAATATAGGTGATACAAGAATTGTCAATTTGACTTGGAGTGTACGTTGTGTGTTTGATGAGTGAATTAGCATACAATGATTCAGTCAGGATTGGAGTTCTTTAAGGAATATATATGCATAGTGACGACTGTGTATATTTAGGAGTGAGACCAAGGGAGTTGATAGCTAGTGGGTAAAACTAGATTGTTTCAAACTCCGTTGTGGTGCATTGCCTTATAAATTATTACCCCGGGTATTTAAAGATTCAAAATGAATTTTGTTTGATAATAGTTGTACAACTAGAGTATAGAGAGTCAATTTGACATTGAATATTTTATACAACGAGTGGTCAATGGTATTAACAAGTCGTAGTGATAAAGAGTGAATTCATAAGGACCGGCCATCTTTGTGAAATAATTATTCTTTATAAACTTTACTTTAGATTGATAGTGTAGATCCTCGTGGGTATAATGGGGTCAATGTCATTGTAGTGTCCTAAGAGAAAGGATACGTAAATTCTTAAAGTGTAAAGAAGTACACTAAATAAATAAAGAATGCGAGATAGAGCAAGATGGAGTATAAAGATTTAAGCAAAAGACCTATATGAGATAAGACTCTTTTCTCTTAACTTAAGCAAATTATACGATAGATGTAAAGTTATAAATAGACATAAGAGAAGTGAGGACTGTAAAGCATGGATACTTGGAAACTATGTCTATTTGACTCAATTGGATACTATAAAAGGGTGTCTCCCCTTTTTCTATGACTATTTGACCTTAAGTTAGGACAAGACAGAAGCATATCTAATTGACTGGAATTAGTTATAGGTGAGAGCCCTTACCACATTCTAACATAAAACTAAGTTTTATTAACATTAGGTGATTGAGTTGAATTATCTTCACCCTTATAAATGACTTTAGTGAATTATCCTTAAACGATTTAATCTTTCCCTTTAAAAGAACCCTACCAGAAAAGCTCACTTAGGTTAGAATTCCTTGTCGAACTTTTCAGTACTACAAATAGACCGTCTCATATGGAGATTGGATTGTATTGCTACAAAAAAGATCATAGATCACTATGGACTTATGACTTGACAAATCATATCATGGTAGACTTAGAAACTATTATTGCACTAGCTTCAGTAACTTTTGTAGTAAAAAAAACCTTGTATGAGTTACAATCATCCTACATATAAAAAGTTTTTATCACTATGAGATAGTGATCTCATAGTGCCTCGACAAGGCCCACCACCAGGCCCTGACAACAATGGACCGGATCCAAGAGCACCTATTAGAGCCAACTCTGCTCGAATACTTAGGAATGCAGTACATTGAGGGTTATAACTGTAGCAAATATATTATGATAATTTCTTGAAGGTCATGCCTTAAAGTACATAATGTTTCCAAGGATTTATAATTGTCATGTTCTCTATTACTAATAAAGTATTAACCCTTAAAGGTCCAGATTGGCCATTCCGGCCAGTATTATACAGCCGTATTTCATTGTATTTGGAATGGTTCTACACCTCCTATGAGTTTCATATCAAAAGTGAAGTTAAAATTCATGTCTACATGGTCTTAAAAGCTATTGGGATCTCAATTTGGAACTTTCTACTTACAACAAATGTTAAATATACGGCAACGTATATACTATGCCCTAAATCCTTTAAGGGTTAAACAAGTCAATCATTTTCACATGTGATAAAAATTGTAAATTTACATATAGAGCCATCCACTAAAACTTGGTATTTAGGAATGGTTTATAGAATGCGTAGAAAAATCACTAATAGGTGGGTTGAATGTAGAGAACCAATTGATTTGTTGGATCGACCGTCTCATATGGAAATTGGATTGTATTGGTACAAAAAAAATCATGGATCACTAAGGACTTATGACTTGACAGATCATATCATTCATGGTAGACTTAGAAACTATTATTGCACTAGCTTCAGTAACTTTTGTAGTAAGAGAAAACTTGTATGAGTTACATCCTATAGATAAAAAAATGTTTAATGATTTTATCAATGATAAATAAGTACCTTTGAAGTAAAAAACATTTAGGCCTATTTATGAGGCCATGTTTTTTATTGTATACATATGTTAGGCTTTTGCTTTTTTAATTTACTTTGAACATGCATACATACATTAAGCTTATATTTTGTTATATGTAAGTATGGATATCATTTTTTTTATGAAAGAAAAACCATATATAGGGGGTATTAATTTGGTAGTGACGCATGCACGTGATACCTGGCTTTTAACACTAAGTGCACCCCCTGGGCTTTTTCCAACCAAAATATGTTGTTCCATAATTGTTATTTTGGTCAAAATAATTTTATTTTTTAAGAGGAAAAAAAAAGATCGACGATGAAATCTATGAAACCTGCCCAAAATTGTTTCTAGCGTGCCCAAACAAAAAAATGGACTGCCCAAGAAAAAAGTGGCTGCCCTGAAAAATTTGACTGTCCGAAACTCCACCACGGGGTCCACCACCATCTACTAGGGCTTCGTTGCAAGTAGCCGGAATTGAACACGAGACCTACCTCCAAACCATGCTTTAAACCACCACACCACATAGAATTCTACATGCAAGTCAATGAATTTTTTTTATAATTATAAATGAACGTAACCATTCAAAAAAATTTAGCCATGTAAATTTTTAGTTTTTTTCAATTTATTTTTTTGCAATAGATTATGCAGGATTTTTTTCTATATCTAGAAAAAATTTCAAAAAATTTTGAATTTTTTTTATGGACAAAATCATGAAGATTGAGAGTTTGTTTGTTTGTTTTTTTTTTTTTTTTTTTTTTTTTTTTTTTTTTTTTTGTCCGCAGGCTTAGGATATTTTTAACGATGTTAAGAAAAAAAATCAATTTTTTTTGCGGTAGATCATGCAAGCCAGGCATATTTCTATATCTAGAAAAACTTTCAATTTTTTATTTATTTTTGTTTTTTACAAAATCGTGACGGGTAAGAGCTATATATATATATTTTCAGTTTTGATATTTTTAGCAATGTTAAAAAATTTTCTTTTCCAATGTTTTTTAATTTGATGTTAAAACAAAAAAAAATCCATTTTTTTCCATTTTTTGTTTGATTGTATGTTAGAGAAATGAGTTGTGGATCAGATAAAAAATAAAATTTAGTAAAACCTTGGACAGTCACCTTGAAATGAAGTAATGAAAGAGAGGTATATACAATAAAAGTATAAAACTAAATTAGAAAGTGCATAACTTTGGGATTAAATGAAAAAAAATTTAATGGTCAGAATGTTGTAGCAAGCAATTAAAAGCTTCTGCAATTTTATTTTTTGAAAAGTTGCTCAGATTGAGTTAAAAGAAAGTGTGAAATCTTTTAAACTCAATTTAACCCGTAATGCTTCTAGAGATCGTTTTTTGGTCAATGCCCCCTTTTATGAGTTGCCTAAGACTAAAAGGTTAAAATTTGATTAAATTATAATTATTTACTAATAGGAAATCAAGTATGCTTTCGAACCCAATTTGAATCATACCAATCCAAGTTAAACTCCACTTAGGGGAGCTTTTGAAAAAACAACACTTGTACATTGCCTTGTGTTACAAATTTTACTAGTTAGGGAAAGTAATGTTGTTCTTTTCATTACATCTTAACCCTTAAGCGTCCACACTACATTTATCTGGTCAAACCTCATCAATTTTTCATAATTTAAAATGTATTATAAATTTTTGGTATTTTTCTCATATAATGTATCCTTAAACCAATTTACACTCGTTTTTTCATAATTATTTAAATGAAAATGAATTTTATAAGATTTTTCAAAGTTTTTCTCTTGTGATAGCCATAGTCATTACAAAAGTGCCTAAAATAGTATGAATTTTTAAGAAAAAATGTAAATAATAGTGATGAACAACAAGGTGAAGGTTGCATGCTTCTCGAGCTTGCATAAAATGAAATTCGTTTGAAAAACTTTTTCTGCACTGTATACTGGAATTTTAGGGCTGTCAGCTTTAAAGTGCTACAAAAAACGCAATTTTAACAATTTTGAAGAACCGTAAATTGGAATAGAAAGTAGAAGACAACGCCCACACATTCCTAGTTGGGACCAATTTCATTTGAAATTAGGAACTAGGTGAAAATCAGCGTTTGATTGAAAAACGATCAAGTATGGCCCCAGGGGCTCTTTGCGCGCTTAAGGGTTAAGTAGCGCTAAAAATCTGAGCCGGCTCAAAAAAATTGGTTCAAGGTTTTACTTGACATAAAGTTCACAAATTGAACCCCAAACACCTCAAATGCACCCTCACAATTGGATCTCATGCATCTCTACCATACGGTATGATCATTGACCCAATTAATTTTCAATTGGGTTCAAGCTAACAATTGGATTGGGCCCTAATGTTAAGTAGTCCTTAGACCCCCCGTGATACTTGGTAGTTTCTTATTTAATTGAGTTTTATATCTACTAGAAAGAGATGTGGAAGTCTAGAGATAAAGAAGGAGACATAGAAGATTTTTAAAAATGGACATCAAAGTGTTCAAATCATTCAGCATACTTCACCATTATTAACCCCTAACCGTCCTGGCGTCCATATTTTGGACGTTTTTCGGGGTACTTTCACCTTCGAAGAGCTGTAACTTTTGCAAAAAGTGTTCGATTTCAATGAACTTTTGGAAAAATCCCTCACATGATGTCTAGTTTGAGTAGTAAATTTTTTAGATCAATCCAAGATGTATTGAATCTTTGGAAATCGTTTGAAAGTAGGAGTCTTTTTTTTGGAGTGTATTTGTGCATTTTGATGGCTGCAACTTCAAGGGCTTGTATCTCCTTCATCCCATGTCCTTTTTACAATAAAAATTGTTGGATTGGATTCCCTTTGAAGTCTACTTAGCATGGTAAAATTTTCATGTCAATCCATGTTGTTTTGAATGTTTGGGAGTCATTTTAGTACACGGGTCTTTTTTTGGACACTTTTTTGCTTTTTGGGTCAAATGGGTCACTTTTCAGGCTACTTTTTGACATTGCAAGGCCATTTTAGGGCACATTAAATTTTTCACGAATTTTTTTGGTACCAATGTGTTTATATAATGATTTTGAACTACTTTGTAGTTCAAAGTTTTTTCATTTGAGTAATTTTGAAAACAAATATCACCTCTAACTGTGTTGCTAGGAAAATTTCAACATCCTTTTTTAACATTAAAACACTATGATCTTGCAATTTATATGGCCGAATGACTCCAAATTTGATCCACATCATCTACATGTATATTACAAGATTGTACAGTTCAAATTTCTATAACTCACTTACATTTAGACCTATAACACATCAAAAGCAATGATGTTTTTAAGCCCAAAAATGCTAGGGACGCTTAGGGGTTAAGGATTTCCCTGTCTAATATGGTATATATAGAGCCATTCTGAGAGAAATTTCAGGAATTGAAAAGCCAATTGCTTAAATCAGTTTGAAATTTACTCTTTTACCCAACATCATAAAGAAGTGTATTCTCAACTAGCAAGAGGGAACATTGTAAAAGGCCAGCTATATAATTTTAAAAAAGAAAACAACAATGAATTCAAAAAAGACAAAAGAGAGAAAAAAAAATACAAATTTCCTTGTTTCTCTTTTAAATAAAAAAAACTCTTCCTTGTTTTTCTCTAATTCAATTACCACTTGAAATAAAGTTGTACAAGGTGAGATATGTACAAGGTGAGAAATTGTATGTTAAATTGATATCAACATAACATTCTTAAGCAGGCCATTGTCGCACCTGTGGCATCTGAAGAATCTGGATCTACAATAATTTCAGCTAGACCAAGGAACGAGGAATAGCAGTGTAGCACCACTGTAGAGAAAGGTTGTGATCCAGTAAGGGCTGAAGAACGTTATGAAGTTTTATCTATATGGTGCATTGGGTAATTTTCTAAAAAAATGGGATTTTGTAGGCCTTAGAATGAATGTTAACCCTTAAATGACATAGGCCCCTTGTTAGGGCAACCCGAAGGGTATCTTTATATTTTTCAGCTCCCGGGCAACCATCTGGCCACCTTTCTAAAGTTGAAATTTTCCACCTCTTTGTCACCCTGTACATGCAGATTGTGCAGACCCTTGCGCAGACTTAATTTGGAGCCCATACTTTTTTTATTCCTTACAGAGCCCGAAGAAGGAAAAAATAACGTCCAATGATTCCTACTTTTTCTAGTAGATCTTGTAGCAACCATGGCTCACTTTGATTGGCACTTTGGCAAAATCATGTCATGCAGTTTTACTACCTTTTTGAATGGAACATTTTTTACCTTTTTTTGGTGGACTATTTTTAAGTTTTTTGCTTTATTCCTTCAAAACTAAACCCCTCGGGCTTACCTTGTCCTTTAAGGGTTAAGACAACACTCACTAACTGGACATGGCATTGTCAACCATTAGCCCCCACTTGCAAGCAAGCATTAACCTAACCTGCATGGTCAACGACACGGCTACTGCTCCAAAGAATTTGAATCACTTCATCAAATTGGAACTTCCGGGACATAACAGCCACTGCATGTCAACGACACAGCTACAATAGGACCTTCAGCCTTTTCATATTTTGCATCCACGAGATATGGATGGTTTAACCTTAGAAACCCTAAACTGCAACAAATGGATTATCAAAATGGAGTTCGAACAACGAGTCTAACCCCTAACTGAAATGACCTATCTCCTAAACCGCTGAATTGTTTTCCTTTTGATATAATAGATTCATGGTTTTAAAATATCAAATCCAAATGATCATATTGTGAAAAATATAATCTAGATAAGACCACATTTCATACCACTAGAATCAGTGAAGAACATTGCATGTGTTGATCAAACAATAAATAAAATTTGAAAAGAAAGAAATCCACATAATTAGAACCTACTCAAAATTGCTAAAACAAAACGTGAGGTCCAATTTGGACTTCTTGGTCCTTTAGAGGTTAAGAAGAACGATGATCCCGGACCCCAGCTGTCATCTTGAATAGAGCGTCATTTCCTGCTACTAAGACCATTATTTACACCAAACAAGCTAATCGCCTCCACAGCCAGAACCTCTGATATATAGCCTACATGAAGATAAAGTTATACATCAGTGAATGACATTTCATTTGTTTCAAAGAGAAAAATAAAAAAAATAAAGTTAAACAGACTAGTATTTGGTCCAAATATATTTGAACTCACTAGAGTCACGTGCTGGCTTTTGTAGTGTCAACTATGTCTTCCCCTTGTTGCCTCGACATGTAGTACTGGGCTCACTAGATCTCTTCTGTGGCTGTCCATGACTTCTTCATCAGCGTCGCAAGAGAGCTTGCATCAATAAAACATTGAAAATTAGCTTTGTGCAACTTCACGTGCTCAATCTGCTCCTTGCGGGGTAAAGTCGAAAACAAAAGCTTTGTAACTTCATCATAATCGGCTTTCGGGAGATGCAATTTGAGTATTGCATGCCAATTCTTGATGAGCCGAACTCGTTCTGCTACTCGCAAGTGCAGTCGTCCAACAACCACCTCTCGATACATTTGAAGGACAATGTGCGCCATACTCACTCGCTCCTCAGAACAACGAATAGGATCCATATACTTCTCGGATACTAAAACTCTGGGAATCGATTCCATAAGCAAGAAAAATTCGACCAATTCCCCAGCCACACCTGCATCTAACAAAACCCTCAATATCCACGTCAATGGATTGATATGAACATTCAATTGTTCAACTGAGTGAAAAAATGCAGAATCTGAGTAAGAAAGGTTAACAAGCCTTTCTTTACAAAACCAGTCGAACTCTTGAACCTTCTTCTTCGCTTCTTCAATAATGACCGCGATCACAGTCTTTGCAAAACTGGAAGACGTCTCAAATTGAATGCTCTCTACTAAACCAATAACGATTCTGCGTTCATGATCAATGTCAGAACGTTCCAAAGCGGTTTGCATACTCTGTTGTATCATATCGCGGATGTACTTCTGCGACACCTCGTCAACTCCGTGTAACCCTAACCGAATGACAAGATCCTCTGCATGATTCCGTGGGAAATCCGGTGAAGATGCATACTCCCTGATTAGGATCTCATCTTCGTCTGACCAAGCTATCGCGGAGAGATATCGCGAAATAGAATCTAGGAGTTCACGGTACTCAATCTGTGAGGCGACTTTGAGAAGCGCAAGGCAGTATTTGACATCTTGAAAAGTCTGCTTACGAAAGGAAGAGTGCATGCGGGAAAAGCAATCTGTATAGCATGCCACATCTGCATGAACCTCAAGAGAAAACTCAACATGATCAGAAGATGCAGCTTTTGACCATCTGAGCTCACTCAAGCATGTCTCGAAGTACTTGCTGCATTCGCGCAAACGGCTCGAATGCACCTTCAACACGCTTAGGGTTTCCTCTTCCCGATTCTCCCCTTCTTCTTCGCTCCGAATCAAACGAATCGTAACATCTTGGCCTTCGAAAGCTCTGCCGCACCACTGCATTTTTGCCTTGACACTCCTATGTCGTGAAATACCTATGGGATGCTTGTTCGGAGCTGTATACTTGAAACGCATCCTTCCAATCGTTTCTATTCATTCAATCTGCTATCGATTATACTTCGAAAGTAAAACTGCGACTGACAGGACAATGTTACGCTATATTGTGTTAAGCACTCTAAACAGCTAGACAATCAGGCAGAATGAAATTTCTCATGAAAAACAACAACGCTACTAACATCCTCCAATTTATCGATCATGCAAGGATTGGAGAGAAACAACAACGCTACTTAATTAGTCTAACATCTCCTGCCCACGTACTGCTTCCAATTCATCATGCAAGTAGAGAAACGACGAATGCTACTGGTTACATCTCAACAGCTTGCAATTCGTCATACAACAAATGATCTAGGAACACTCCTTGACACAAACAATAAAGGTCTGTTCTCACTTCGTGTTAAGAATGATCTTCTCAAAGTGAATGTAATCTAAAAGAGAGAACTACTACCAGTTCTCTTTTCGATGGCCCATTCCCATACACCAATGTTGCCGCATGCATGCGTTAGGTAACTTTGAGGGAATCTGTTGTCAATCAAGAAATATAAAATACGCAATTAGAAATGACTCTAACGCATGACAGAAAGGAACCCAACGCAAAAAAGAAGCATGACACTACTTGCGGCACTGTAATGTAGTTGCACAGTCTTGCTTGAACAATAGTTGCATCAAGAAAAGACAAGGCTTTGAATATTTTTTTGTTTCTCGGTTTTACCTTCCTCCATTACGGGAACGCAGATACAAGTGTGGCAGGGGCTTGGTGTGGATGGGCCATGAGACTAGTAAGTGAAGTGTTTGTTTAAGGTCCGGTGTGCTTTACAAATACTGAGGTCCCATTTATATTATGTTGGAGAGTTGAGAATAAATTTGAGGTCCCATTTATATTATGTTTCAAGGGGAAATAAATTTGATTTTCACCCTTTTCAAAATCTGATTACTTGAAAGATGTATATAAGATTAAAGAAAAAAAGAAAAAAATATGTTAATAAAACTACCATGGATTTGAAATATATGTAAATCCTAAGAGTAGGAATTTTGTAGCTAGTTATTTATATCCTACGCACTTTGATTCTTTGTTTTTGTTAATTTTGAGTTCAAAAACAAACCTTATATGTTATTTTTTTTAATGAGATTCCATAATTGCATGCAAAGTCAAACTTCTCATAATCTTCACCTCACTAATAATTAAGAAAAGAATTAAATCATTTCTTGTATATATAGATATATTCTATGCAGAAATAAAATAAAATATGAACTCTTTAAAAGTATAATATATGAATTATGAAATTATTTTTAATTTTTTGTTGAAAAAAATTATAAAAAATTATATCCTTTGCAATTCATATTGAATTCTTATGAAATAAAGTTTTTAAACTAGAATAGCATGTAGAAGTTGCAACAAAAAATTTAAATAATTTTTCAAAAATATGACGTCACAAGAACCTGCCCAAAATCGTTAAAGTCTTATTTTGGCTATTTAACCCACTTTGGGTTTTAGAGGTTAAAAATATGTAAGTAATTCCATTCTATTTGGAAGGGTTTATTTTATGTAACAAAAATATTTTGTTGGCACAATCTAATTTTGACACATATATGACCAATTATTGAAAATCCAAAGACCAAATTTACAAATTTCATTGTAATGCTCAAAGTTCATAGAATATAGTTGGAACATTTTTTATTCAATTTCGTGCATAATACGTACTCTTTATTCTATGATATACTATTTCTTTGAATCTATTTTTATTATCCTATAAAAACCGAACTCCTATACACTATTGGGTGAAAGCACAAAAAACTCTACCAAAAAGTTAGTTTGCTATATTGAAATCATAATTGTTTTGGTCAAAGGCCATAAATTTATATCAAAATATATTATATTTTAATTTTAATTTCATGAAACCCTCTAGTGTCCTTATAGGTACTTGAACCCAAATTTTTAGAACAAAATCTTCAAATCTTTTACTAAAAGTAGTGCTTGAAAATGAATGGCTAGCTAAATCCAATCTCGGTTGCAAAATTGATGGCCTTAAATACACTCAATATAAATATAATTTTTATGACCTTTGAGATAATGATAGAGTTGAGGTCCTTGTTCAAAAAAATAGAAAAAATATGTTTTGATATACTTTTTGCTTGTTTTATACCAAATTAATTGATTGGTACGTAACTACTTTTTCAATTTTGGCCACTTCTACATCAATAAAAAAAAAATTATAACTACTTATTAAAGATCATTTTCTCAAAAAAATTTGGTAGACTTAATAGAACAACAAATATTTTATGTTATTGTTAAAAAAAAGTTTACAAAGTTCAAATTTATAATGTATTTTTGAACCTTGCATTGTTGAATCGTCATAAAGGTCAGAGGTGGTAGACTTTTTTGTGCTTTCACCCTATTTTGTAATCCTATGAAACAACAAGAATACAATGAGTAAGTTTACCTATTGATGAATATCATTCACTAAGTTTAGGATCTTGTGTTGTTCACTTAACATAGTTACTTGAGTGATTATTCATTGAAAAGTTTCTTGATGGAAGGTAGAAAATTTCTATTAAAAGAATTAATTCAATGTATATTTGCACTATTTGGGGGTTATAATGAATCATAAATGACATTGAATAGGAAAAAGTGTAGAGAATTAAATTGTTTTTCTTTAATTAAAATTATAGCAACATGAGTTTCAGGTAAGTTGCTAGACTTGCAACTATGTTAAGAAATTTTTAGTTGAAATTGCTAAAATGTTGAATTTTTAGACTATTACACTATATTATACTATTTTGGTGTTATATTAAATCATGAATGACACTAAATAGGAAAAAGGTGTAGAGAACTAAATGGTTTTTGTTGATCTTTAGCTATAATAGCAATATGAGTTTCAGGTAAGTTGCTAGACTTACAAAAAAGCTTAGAAATTTTAGTTAAAATTACTGAAATGGTGAATTTTTTAATAGAAAAATTGCACTGTACAAAATTTCAATTAAAATATTTATGATTTACAAACAATTTAAAATTTACAAGAATTTTACAACTTACACTACTTGCTAAAGTCTACATGCAAAAAATGGACTAAATTTTCTTCAAAAGTTGTTTAAACTTTTTTTTGTGTACACCAATTTGGTAGTACAAAAGAAAGCTAAAATTTAGCCAATTTTACAAACACTAACACTGATGGCCCATTCCCACCAAGAAGCTGCCGCACTTGCGTTGCGTTCTTGAAAAGCAGTAAGGTAATTTCGAAAACAATATACAAATTGAACTCGTGTCAGAACCTTCTCTCATTCTGCGTTTGGCCAATGCACATGTGTTGCTGTAGACGCAACTTTCTTGCGGTAGCCAAGATGCATGTGTCAAGTCATTTTCTTTTAAACCACGAGCACACTGTGGCTTTTCACTGACTGCAATTGAGGAAACCCTTGTCCTATGTGACCAAAAGCACTCACCAACTCTGGAATGGCTCAAAATAGCAGTGAGAAGCGACCAGTTTCCTTGTAGTGCTGTTACTCAAGGATGCAAATATTCCTGAAAAATTATCTGACGCAAGTGTGCGTGCGGCAGGATTGGTGTATGTGAATGGGCCATGACAGAACGTCAAAAGAGCGGGCGGGCCTTTGCAGCCAAAAGCAGCAACACCTTCCCTCCAGGCCACATGTGGCTGGGGTGCTTGTTGTACTTTGGTCTCTCACTCCTGCAATGAAATTTTGTTTCATTTGTTTAAAAAGAAAAAAGAAAAGCAGGAACACCTTGTTGTTCTTCTTCTTCGTCTTCTTCGTGATTTCCAAGTGATCTTCGGATTTCGAATATGCTGTCGGATCACCATCCACACTTCCACTTTACCTGCAGTACGTACTCGGTCTCCACGTACTTATTTCCACCGCGCCATCGAGCATGCTTGTGAAACCCCGAAACGGCCTCATCCTCCCGGTTTATGTCGCAGGTTTTTCATGTTTAATCGCCGCATCCGAGTTCATCAGAAATTGCTGCACTTACAAAGCTTTGGCATCAGATGCCTCCCTTTTCCAGCTATATGTGAGGTCAGTATGCTTTCTTTTTTATTATGATTAGCCTCAATTCATTGTGCTCGAAACGTAGAAGGATTTTGCTCACAGCGACACTGTAGCTAGTGTAATAAACTCCATAGCTTCATTAATTCGTTTGTTCCGGTTTAGGATTTTTTACATTGATTGTAACGAATGCTTGAAACGCCGAAGGATTTTGGTAATAGAGTGTAATAATCTCCATAGCTTGAACATTGATTTTTTTCGTTCCAGTGTAGGTTTAGGAATTTTTGATTAGCTTTGATTATGAATGCTCGAAACGTTGAAGGATTTTGGTCACAGAGACGCTGTAGTTTAGTAAACGCCGTAGCTTCATTAATTTCTTTTCGTTTTATTGTAGGTTTGTAAGTTTTAGCTATGATTAGGAATGCTTGAAGCGTTGGGAGGATTTTGGTAACAGAGACGCTGTAGTCTAAGCATGCTATAGATTTTCGGACGTGGAGGAATTTTTTTCTTTCAGCATATTGATTGGTTTACAATGCTGTTTGTTTATTAAGCTTTAGGTGCGGGAGCGAAGATGGCCGGTCAGAGGGACTTATGGACTTTTTCCGCCGCCGTGGTTTTTGTTCTTGTTATCTGCCATCGGGGAGAAGCGTTGCCGTTCGAGGTGCGGTATGATGAGCATCAGCCTCTATCGAAGGTAGCGCTCCATAACGCCAAAGTGCTGCTGGATAAGTCGGTGTCCATCTCCGCCTCCCCTGAGCTTCTTGGTCCGAAGGTGATCGCTCATCCCTCATGATTCTTCCTTGCGAAAAGATCATCAATTATGGAGTCAGTCTATTCTTATGTCTCCTCGGTGTTCAAATGCAGCAGCAAGCATTGAAATTGTCGTGCGATTCAAATAAGATGACCACGAAATTGCATTGCTGACATTGTTTCGACGACTATGGCAGGGACAAACGGCGGAGTTTGTGACGGTGTCCTTTACTAGGTCAAATGGCGCCAATGCAAGTGACTGGATTGGCATCTTCTCGCCTGGAAAGTTTAGGTATTTTGTATTCTCAATTATACTTCTTATTTCAAAATATTTGCTTGATTTGTGCTTAGATGGTCTAACATGTAACATCTGAAAAATGCTAGATTAGTGTGTGTACTCTGGAGCTCATCTGTTGCGTGCACCCCGTGATCGCAGTTCTAAAGAGTGTGTGAAGGACTTGGAGAATGGGACTGTAAATTATAATAAACCCCCTTATCTGTGCTCATCTCCTATCAAGGTATTTTAACGACTGTAATTTCTGTATAAAATAGTATTGTGTGTGTCGGTGTTCACTAGATCCTCAATGTGACAATCATTCACTATATTCTCAATCTCAATGTGACAATCATTCACTATATTCTCAATCTCAAATTTAGGTTTCCTTTTGTGATGGTTTCTAGTGTTTTCAATTTACATAGAAATGCAAAATAAACATGCTCAAATGAGCAAATTCCAGGCGACTTGCTGCTGCGGTTTCACATGTATGAGTAACATATTCCCGGTTTTGCAGTTCCAGTATGCAAATTTTGCATCCAAAGATTACGTGAAAACTGGGAAGGGTTCTCTGACGTTTCGTCTTATCAAGCAACGCGCAGATTTTGCATTCGGCTTTTTCTCCGGCAACCTTTCTAACGTAAATTACGCAGAACATGCAAACTTTTAATTCCTTTTGGTGTCGTGATGAATAGATATTCTATCATGAGTATTGACCCTTGTGTTGCTTTCTGCAGCCGGTGCTCCTAGCCGTCTCCAACAGTCACCTTCGCAGATTTGAAAGCACCTGTTTGGCCTCGACTGGCAATGGGAGCAAGTTGGAATGAGGTACTTGTGCTCACCTTAGTGGCCACATGGTTAAGAATATCGACAGTGTATTCAAATATTATAAACCTCTGGATTTTTTATTTAGTTCGGCAGGTGTGCCAATTTGACTATAGATCCTTTCTTTCTGAATACTCGCAGATAACAGTGACATGGACAAGCGGCTATGGCTTGTATGATGCAGTTCCTTTAGTTCTTTGGGGATCTGAACATAACAAGTACCAGTTTACGTCACCTGCAATCACGCTGACATTTACAAAGAAGGATATGTGCGGTATGTTAGCTGCTCCATAACCTTCACATATGCTGGTTTGACAGATTAATCACTGTACCCCGATCTATTTATATTCTGTGAAGATTGAAGCATCATTGTTTGCGTCATTGTTTGCGACAATTTCACGTGATGAGCACTTAGTTCCTGATAATCTTCGTTGGTGTACAGGGCCACCTGCAAGTACAGTGGGCTGGCGTGATCCAGGATTCATTCACACAGGATCGCTGACAGGCCTGTGGCCAAGCACTAAGTAAGCTCGTCTAACTCCTAGTTCCACCCCTTGCCAATCTTTTGTAAATTTTTATGCCAAACTGTAATGAGAGCTATTTTAATGGTCATACTGATATTCTCTCAAAGTCTGCTTTGTGTTGTCTAAGATTAAAGCGCTAAAGCCAGTGTCGTCCACAAGTGACACAAGGAGGAAACCCAAAACAGTTCTCTTCTGATGATGACCTGGTGACGATGGTGTGAATATTTTGTGGCTTGCAATAGATACTACTACAAGATAGGTCACCAATTGAAAGACGGAAAATTTGCCTGGGGCCAGGAGAATAGTTTCACCTCGGCCCCTGCACCGGGTCAAGATTCGCTGCAAAGGGTGATCATTTTTGGTGACATGGGCAAGGTATGACTTCACCTGAAGCAGTTCAATTGGTAATATAGTAATGAAGAAAGCAGACTCGAACAGAAGCACCACATGCTCGTTCAGATTAGATCTGATTAGAATAATTATTGTATTTGTAAGTTCGTCGGCATTGTTGTATTCTGCCGCCAAAGCTGAACTGGAAATAATTAACAATATGGATTCCTAATGCAGGCTGAGCGGGATAGATCGAATGAGTACAATGATTATCAACCAGCTGCACTCAACACTACCGACCAGCTGGTGAAGGATATTGATAACTTTGATGTCGTCTTTCACATTGGTGACCTTACGTGCTCCAACGGTTATTTAGCCCAGTGGGACCAATTCACCGAGCAAGTCGAGAACATCACCTCTCGTGTCCCATACATGACCGGAAGGTATTTACGTTTTTCTCCAACAGAATTTCTCAGTTTAGTGCTCCCTCAGCACAGTATACCATCTTGAATAGACCAAGAACTCTTGATGTGCTCTGCATGGGAAACTCAGAAAACGAAAAGTGTTTTGCAGTTCTGTGAACTGCTGACAGGCTGCCAATGCTAGTAACCACCACTCCGGATATTGTGCTGACACGGGTTTTGTTGTGGGTGTGAAGTGGGAATCACGAGCGGGACTGGCCTGGGTCGGGGTCCTTCTTCCAGAACCTCGACTCTGGTGGCGAATGTGGAGTTCCTGCCGAAACTTACTTCAACATGCCCAATAGAAATAAAGACAAATTCTGGTGAGTGAATTGCTGTTGTAAGATCGATCATCCATCGTGGTAGAATCGCACGGTAAGGAAAATGTTGAATTTAGTTTGGTTAAACCAAGCAAATTGAAGCGGTCCGAGCTTTGGATGTTGTGACCAGGTATTCAGCTGATTGGGGCCAGTTCCACTTCTGCATCGCTGACTCAGAGCAAGACTGGCGAGAGGGCACTGAACAGTATAGATTCATCGAGGATTGCTTGGCCTCGGTCAACCGCCAGAACCAACCGTGGTTGATATTCCTCGCTCACCGGGTTCTGGGATACTCCTCGGGGTCGTTCTACGCTACCGAAGGCACATTCGCTGAGCCCGAATCTCGAGACCAATTACAAAAGCTATGGCAGAAGTACAAGGTTGATCTTGCAATGTATGGTCATGTCCACCAGTATGAACGAACATGCCCTGTCTACGAGGTAATATAAGCACTCATATATCTCTCACACTATCAGTTTCATTTAAGTTGCAATATAGTGATCCTTGGATGCTTTCAGGCTTGCCCCTCTCACATTTTAGTGTTGTTATCGATTGCAGAGCCAATGTTTAAGCAGCGAGAAGGATCACTACTCCGGCACATTCAATGCCACAATCCACGTTGTGGCTGGAGGTGGAGGCTCGGGGTTAGCCTCTTTCACCTCGCTGAAAACGTCATGGAGCTTGGTGAGGGACTTCGACTATGGCTTTACGAAACTGACCTCGTTCAACAGCTCGAGCTTGCTCTTCGAGTACAAACGAAGCAGTGATGGCGAAGTATATGACAAGTTTTGGATCGAGAGAGAGTATAAGGACGTGCTGGGGTGTGATGCAAGTACTCTGAAGACATACTGCCCTGATTTTCTCTTAGCACACTGATGTGACAACTGATCTGCCAAACTTCAAGGCTGGTCCCCCATCTCTTCACACGATCTAGCAATGTGTGACCCAATCTGACCTAGTAATTTGTGAAGAAGGTTTATTACTAAAGCAGGACTTCGCATCTGATTTATATATGCATTACGCTTGTTCATATGTATGCTATTGGGCCCTCTATCACAAGAGTGACAAGTAGAAACGTCATGAAGATTGTCTTTAGATTGAATTATGCTTTACTCACTGATTTATGTACACCATCTTCAAATTTATTGTAACAAAAGGTTTAATTATATCCATAGAATTAGCTTACGCAATGAAATGCTTTTCACGAGGTCTACGTGCAATGCATCAATATACTATATAGTATCGTAGTATATGTTATTCGATACAAGTAGTACCGGTATACATTATACGGTATGCAGAGCTCCTTTCTTCCCCGAAGCAGGGATTTTTCTGCAATTTTTCATTTTCGAACAGGTGGCACCAGTGAAACAAGGTATCGGTAGATGCAAAGGGGCCCTAGTAGTATTTTTTATCCTCACAATTTTCTTTTCTCCAAACTCAAAAGAAATTGTTCCAAAAAAACTAAGAGTTTGTAAACAAGAGAGCGGCGAGAGAAGAATGAAGATAGCCGCAACAGAAATGTTGCAGCTGAACCAAGTAGAACATTGAAATCCTAAGTTCAAATATCCCAAACCAGAACCTAACAGTGTAAAAAGGGTTATAGTAGCATAAGCATAGTTTTTTGAACATGATGGATAGTCACTACCTAAAAGGTAGGGCCCAACAAACATTGTAGCACTTTCATCTAGATTTTGGATGAAGTCATCGTGATTGAATGAGAATTTGCTCAAAATGGATGAAAATATGTCAACATGGATGAATAAGTTTTGGATCCAAATTAGCTTTTCTATATATAATTTCACTTTCTAGATATATTTCTCTAGCTTAAAAAAGGTTGCCGGCCTATGTGCTTCCTGAACTCTCTGTCAGACATAACATTCAGTAGCCTTCACGCACATTGTCTTTACATCCATCCAACGGTATAGAAGTTCATTCAAAAAAAGGGATGAACAGAGCTGGTCGCTGGAGATTGTTGGAGTGGAGTGAAAAAAAAATGAAAAAGAAAAGGAAAAAAAATGAAAAAGAAAAGGAGAAAAAAGAACCACCCAAAAAAAATGCTTGCCGGCACGTAGGGCCAACCAACTTTTCAAAAAAAAATTCAAAAAAAAAAATTCAAAAAAAATAAAAAAATCTGCCAGCCATCGTTGGTCGGCGTGCTGCTCTAGTGCTGGCATTAACTCACTACAGTTGAGTTAACCGAAAACAAAAGAGGATGCAATAGGAGTCAAACAAGAGTCTTGTCACTAAAAATAAGATCCAATGTCACATATTCTCAGTGAATAGTAACTTGGTCTCGAAATGAATAGCAAGTGAGGGTTGGGGGAACGTGTTCGCAACTGAGGGTCCCGCAGCTAAGATACTGTCAGGTGCTTGTTTTAGAGAATTTAGAAACTCGGATTAATCTCAGTTTTAGAACTTTCTTCAACTCAAAACGAGTCTAACATGAGTTTGAGTTGAGTTTCCTCTTTGGGAGCTTCTTTTCGGTTAACTCTAGTATCTTCTTCATTTTTATTATGTGTTTGGAGCTTTGAGATCTGACCTTCCCCTCCCGGTTGGCATTACCTCCGCCTTCCTGTAAAACAAGCTAGCTACTGAATTTGCATGGATGACGATGTCGGATATTCCTGCACATTCTCCTCAAGGGCAAGGCAGAGCTAGTGAAGGCTACTGAATGTTATGGAGATCCCTGCGCCCTTGAGCATTCATTCAGTGCAGCCATTTTGAAAGCCAGAATTTAGTTGTCGGTGTTGCAGATGCCGGCTCTTGCTTCTCGCTCTTGCATACCTGTGGCGGAGGAATAGCGGATTTGGTTTCCAAGCGCAAACACATCCGATCGGTGCCTTCATTCTGTGTGCAGAGCCAATCGTCTCGGCTTATCTTCAGGTACTGCACACTTGATAAGATGATCATATGTCTAGCATGTTTTCAAACAGCCTAACTACCTCGTTCTGCTCATAACAACTTGTCGGTGTACCATTCTTGAGTTTGCTACGGTTGGAAGAACATTTATTTTGGATCTTAGGACCTGTTTGTAGCAATTATTAGTAACGGTGATTGCGAATAATGTGTATCATAGTTGTGATTTCGTATCCAGCAATTGCCTCTTCTATCAATTTCAGTTGTGGCGGATCAGTTTTCCTGCCAATAATCGTTTCTTCACCTTGTGCGACCCTGTTAGGGTTTATGATATTATTCTAATAATAGAAGTCATGTTCTTATGTGGACACTTTTGATGCTACTTTAGAGACTTTTAGGACAGGGCTATGTTTTATGAAGATACCACGTGAGCAATCCGTCAGTTTTATTTTTTATTATCAATGCACAAGGATTCCCAACTGGCGAAGCTTCCTAACAAGTAAGTACTCCGGAATTCCACGGTGAGCGGTTCCTAGAGTACTTTCTAAACAACCACGTGGGTAATTTCTCCTTGGCAGCAAATTGGTCGTCTGGGTCTCAACTCTCCCCAGGCGCTGTTTTTATGAATCACATCCTCGTGAACATCATCGTCCATTGGTGAGTTCTGTACTTTTTCTCCACGATTTTCTTCTTGTGGTGCGTTTGGTACAATGTTTTTGTGTCTTTGCGAATTATGTGCGCTTGGAAATAGGGCTTGCGATGATCGACGTTCAGTTCTGGGTAGAATCTCAATGCCTGCAGTAGTTTCTGTGTGGTTTGGGTTGTCTTGAGGTTTGAGCCTGTTTGGTCTGTCGTTGGATTTGCAGGAAGCAACATCACGTTTCAGAATGGAATCTGATGGCGTTGCATCAAGACGAATCAGCTGCATCCTGCGACATTTGCATCCTCTTCCGTCACCTTCTGGCAGCTCCACGCTCAAGGAGCAGAGTGGACGCTACTGCGAGGTTGTACCCACCAGCGCCTCCGGTGAGAACTGCAGTCACCTCTTTGGATTGATGTATGGTGCATTTCGTTTTGTTACGTACTGTCGGGATGAATTAGGGTTTTAAGCTCCGACATATTATGCAAGAGACGATTGATGAAGAAAAGTGTGACTCAGATAGAAGTGGGGGGCCGAATGATGAAGCAACATCTGACGAGAGAGAGAGCGTGATCCTCGTTGTGGGTGCTGGAGATGCTACTGGAGGTGCTATTGCAAAGAAGTTTGCCAGTGAAGGTTACACGGCCTGCCTCGTACGTAGGCAGGCGGATAAATTGGATCAACTTGCGCAGGACATTATTCAGAATGGAGGCAAAGCTCATGCGTTCGGAATTGATGCTCGACAAGAAGGTAATTATCACTTCCTCGTCCAGTTTGTTTTCAGGACAACCCTTCAGTTAACAAGAAAGGATGCGACAGACTCAGATAGTTGTGCGATCACTTCATCTCTTGCAGGTAGGTGCTTCCCTGAGTAACTTAATCAGTTGTACTGTTGCTCGTGACTTTAAATCTATCCTGAATTAGCGCCACGGGCATGCATGTAGACCAGGTGGTGGCCCTGGTGGAGCAGATCGAAGCAGACATTGGTGACATCAAAGTGCTCGTATTTAACATTGGTGCAAACGTCAACTTTAGCATCTTGGAAACAACATCGAGAGTCTATCGCAAGGTACTACGAATTCGTTAATACCGATCCCGCTTCTCGATGTTAGTTCTCTTGCATTGAGAGTACTCCTGCTGTTCTTGTTACGCAATTATGGTTTCGTCTCGCTCTCGCTTGATCGAGTCTTTGTACGATAGGCTCCATTAGTGCACCGAAACTATGTTTAAATTATCACCAAGTTATTAATGTTTGTGGCAAATCTAGGTTTGGGAAATGGCGAGCTATGCTGGATTTCTGGCTGGTCGTGAGGTGGCTAAGCGGATGGTAGGCCGTGGCCACGGAACCATAATCTTCACCGGAGCCACGGCCAGTGTACGAGGAGGCCGAGGTTACGCAGCTTTTGCGGGTATGTGTCCATTAATGAAGTGGTTGATTGTATACGTATGTGTGCATTATGTTTGTGATGGTTTTTGCTTTCGAGGTTTGTGAATATGTATGTTGTCATCGTCATTAGGATACAGAAAAAAAATTGGCCGGTTGGCAAATGGAAAACTATCCGACACGTCACCTTCATTCCTATCTCAAATTCAGATCATGTTGTATTACTAATTAGTACGACAATGTTTTATTCCCAACAACGTGTATAGGAGCTAAGTTCAGTCTTCGAGCATTGGCGCAAAGCATGGCCCGCGAGCTTGGGCCCAAAGGCATCCATGTTGCGCATCTCATTGTGGATGGACCCATTGACACTCAGTGGACCAGAGGTTTGATCCAGGACTCTCTTTTGTTGCGGGAAAAGCAAGGAATGGTGAATCCATCTGATGTTGGAGAGCTCTATTGGTACATACATCAGCAGCCAAAAACTGCGTGGACCCATGAGATGGATATGAGGCCTTGGATTGAGACTTGGTAATTTGAGGCATACATACAAAAGGAGATGCCTCGTGGACAGATTATAATAGCAGAACTAACTTATTACAAAACTATTTTGGTATCATGTTCGCTGACTGATCACCTACCACCAATCTTCCAAATGGACATGTACTACTGTACTGTACAGTACAGTACAGTCCCCTACATATTGCTTACGAATTCTATGCCTCCAGTCCTTGAGCTTCATGTCTTACAGGAGTGGAAAATGGTCCAAAACTCCCAGATTAGAGCACCTCTTGCAAAGAAATTTGGTCAGCAGAATCCTGAGTTTGTCCTAAGTGTGGAAATGATAAAATTTTGCATGGAGGCGTGGAGCATTCATTACGGTGATAAGAATTTCACCACCATCGACCAAATGGCCGAAAAATGTTGCTTTGAAAAGTGGCCACCACCCAAAATCGGACATCACACCCTATTGATATTTTGGGCTACTGGCACACACAACCAAGTATGCTTGCTGTCCACAACGCCGAATTGAGTAATTAATGCTCTAATCTGTTTTAGACATCTGGAATTCTGAAAAGGGGGCTTATGAATGATGAGGAGCATACCCATGCATACACTATTGTATAAATGGCAGTGGCATACAAAGTAGGGATTGTCCATGAGTCATTACCAGCAGTGTGATGTAGGAGTTGATTTGGGAGTCCTACCTGATGTGGAGAGGTGATTTGATCAAAGATTATCTTTAAGTGAGAGCTGCTTCTCTGAGTTGACTCCAAGCTTGTTCATCTTTCATGTGAGAGTTCCAGTCTGGTGATTTGTGTGCTCATTGGAAAGCAGAATTTCCTGCTCATTGAAAGTGAGTCTCCCAACTCATTTCTTTGTATGGCAACTGATATGTGAGCATCAATTGAGTATAGATGATTCTGTTAGCATTTGAAAATTGCTTATGTGTGTATTAGGAAGGTGTTTATGAGAACATTTGCACTGTCCGACACTAGTTGCAATACCGTTTGCATATCTCAACTGATGAAATGTTCTTCTTTTGAACTAGTTGTTTGAGCACAGTTTACATCAAAGTTCAATGCGGAAGCGGACACTTACAAATGAGGAGCGATCACTCATTATTGGAATGTGCCGAGGTGGGATGAGGCCATCTGATATTGCGGAGAAATTGAGCATGCCTCGCTCCACAGTTTCAACAGTTCTCACTAAATGGAAGATATCTGGTTGCATGACAACTCAAAGTGGGGGACACAGATCTTGCAAATTATCAGATCCCGCGCTACGCATCTTAACTCAAGACATCCATCAAGATCGACGTCAACGTCTTGTTAGTCTTGCCGCAAAATATCAGGTGCATCACAATACCATGCGAAAATATATACGTAAGCTAGGCTTTGGAAATCGCATAGCTTCAAGAAAGCCATATCTCAATGTAGTGCATAAAGCAACTAGGTTAGCATTTGCTCGCAAGTATAAGCATTGGACAGAAGAGGATTGGTACAAGGTCATTTGGACAGATGAATCGTCATTTGAACTTCAAAAGAATTCTCGACAAATTCGAATATGGCGAAAACCTCATGAAAAGTATTTGGCAGAATGTTTGGCGCCTACCTTCAAATCTGGAAGAACATCTGTGATGGTTTGGGGTGCGTTTACTGGTTTTGACAAATGCCCATTAGTTATTATGCCTCAAGGAGAAAGAAGTGCTGCACATTTTGTAAAAAATGTGTATGAAAGTACTTTGAGCGGGTTTTATTTCATGCACGATAATCCTCATGAGCTCACACTCATGGAAGATGGAGCTCCTATTCATCGAAGTAAGTTGCCAGAGGATTGGAGACTAGCTCATGGCATGAAGAAGTTGGATTGGCCTCCGTACTCACCTGATCTAAATCCCATTGAAAACATGTGGAAGATACTTAAAGATTGGCTTTGTTACCACACCATGCCAAAAAATAAGAAAGAACTGATAGAATGCGTTCAACAAGTATGGAATGAGGTTCCCTTAGAGCAGTTGCAACGCCTTATTTCAACTATGCCCAATCGAATTAGAGCAGTGATTTCAGCTAGGGGTGGAAGTACTAGGTGGTAGATAGTGTGTAAGGAAATACAAATGCTTATTTATTTTTGACCTTTATATGTATATATTTTCTGTGATATTAAAGTACACTTCTCTAGCATTCCAACGCTCTTTGAAATTCCGAAATCCATCAATTTTTGAGCAAGTTCTGGCATTCCAAAGTTTTGCAGTTTTTCTACTATACTTCACTGCGGCTGGAATTCGTAAGCAATATGTAGGGGACTGTACAGTACAAGCAAAAGAATGTAAATATGTACTCCAAACTATGACACCCTCTACCCGATTATGACGTAGCTTGATTGAACAAACAATCCCAAATATTCACTACCTCCAAAATCAACCACTTCATTTGAAAACAAGTAGAATGCAAGTAGATTGTGACACCACCCCACCCATGCAGCCAAGAAGTTAACCCCTTTATGAAGTTGGGGCTGGGGCCTGAAATGGCCCTTTGTTTGTTGTATTTGTGCATTTGAAGCACCTTCTCATGCTTGTACACAAAATTATAATTTGAACGGCATCTCTATGGAGGACATTTACAATTTTTTAAATATTTGTTTGGATTTTTTGGGTGGAATATCTGTCGAGGGCAACGCGTCAACAATGGTGTTTAGCGAACGACCCTTTTATTGTATTTATTGCTCTGTACCAGCAATAAAAGATCTTGGCAATGTGAGTTACGAAGTGGAAGATTAGATTCTTGTTAGTCCACTTAGAATTGAACTTGGGAAGGAAGTTCGCTGACACAACGATAACTTCGCTGGCACAACGGTATGTTCGCTGGAACTGAAGTGTGACTCTTAATTGCAAATGCTATTGCCAGCACTCAAAAGTGCTTGGGGTTTGTGCGCCGCAGGTGCATTCTTGTCAGCCCTGACAGCATCTCTCTCGAGGCACATACACCTTTCCTCACAATGATTGGGTCGACCCACTCTCCCCACAATGCTAGCAGCGTCGTGGCACCATTGGTGCCAGCATCAAAAAGTGATGGGCATACCCCAAAATTTGTGGCACGTGAGAAACCTCAGGGCCTTTTGGAGACCCCACATTTCCCCTAATGACGTATTCCTTATGAATACGTAGATCACCTAAACCGCTCTTCTTGGTTGTAGAATATTATACAAAAAATTATAGAGCATCACATCTATTGAAGCAAATCCCAACAAAATTTTAGACTAAGAATAGAATTCCTTCATCTCATAAACGAGCCTTGTACAAATTCTGACACAAGTATCCAAGCCGTACATCCTAAAGGAGATAAGACGTCCATTGAGTAAGAGGATTTCGATTGGGACCATTGAACAAGCCTCCTACATTATAATTATCTTTTGTTGTAGATGGAATTTGAAAGTTAAATTACTATAATTAGAATCACATTTGAAAATTAAATATAATCGACCCAAAAAAATCTTGATTTGGATCAAGATACACTCCATTATAAGCTAACTAACTTACAAAATGTTAAAGGACTCTTCATATTTAGTGAAAAGGAAAATTCAACCAAAGGGCATATTTTATGTGGGGAGCCCTTTTATTGGGGTGTATCTTGGTCATCTAATGTTCAAATCAAGATTTTTTTGGGTCCATTATATTTAGTTTTCAAATGTGATTCTAATAATAGTAACTTAATTTTCAAATTCCATATACAACAAAAGATAATTCTAATGTAGGGACCTGTTTAAAGGCCCTAGTGGAGATGCTTTAGTTAATAAACCTTTCAACTTGTCAATATGTATTAATTGGTTGTCCGACTCTTCTTTCCAACATCAGTCATAAGCTTTACATGCCAATATTTTTTTTTATCTATATGTTAATCCCTAAAGGACCACACTCCTCTCTAATTTTGAGAACTCCAAAGATGCATTATAAAATGCAACAAGAAGGGATATTTTGAACTTGATGTATGAATAAAAATTAAATACATCATGAATTTTAGATTCTATCCATACGGTTAGATATATTATTGCTATCACCAATATTTTGTATAACATTTGAAACTTAAAATTCAAAATACTTTTGTAATTTGATTACAAATAAGATATTGATGTACAAAATTTGTTGTGATGGGTTGAAATGTAACACTCTAAGTGTAGTAATTTTTGGAGATTTTTTGATTGCTTAATTTTATGAGTTGGTTTTTTCAAGAGCACTTTTGGACTAAGACTTTGATTTTTTTGGTGAATCACTTTCTAAAAATTTCAAAAAGTATTCCTTTTTCACAAAATTCACACATGTATGAAGCTATCTTACCATATAATTATTTAGTATTTTTTGTATTGCAAAAATGGCTTTATGAATGAAAGTTTACTTCTATTTATCATTTATCATTTAGAATATGGACACTTGGTCCTACAGGGCCGGGGTTAAGGAAGGTCGTTTGTTTGTTTGTTGTTATGTAGAGATGTCCCAAACTGTGCGCCCGCCGACTGCATTCTTGGTACTATTGGAAAGCACTCGACAAGAAGGGATGCACTGAAATCATTTCGTGACATATGGACCTACAGTGTGGAAAGTGTTCACCTATAACGGACAAACAATCAAATCGATTATGTGTTGGTTGCTCTATGTTGTTCAATACTCTATTGGCTTTTGAGTCCATGCCAAACGCAACTTCTAGGAAGTTTACAAATTAGTTATAGGGTACATTTAACTTAATTACTAAGTCAAGAACTTTGAACCTCACTGATTTTGAACGATTTCAGTGCGAATTCCGATATTTCATGGGTGCGTACATTTTTCGCATTGATTCCTCATCCTTGCATCATTCATTACAACTGCACTAATATGACATCATGCTCATATAAGCCGATATAATACTAATTCAACATGATTGATATATCTATTGAAAACGTGAGAATTCTTCATTCTATATAGTTGTCAAATGTTGTGTCTTAATCATCTTTAAAGCCACACTGATTCAATGTGTTTTTCGTGCGACATTATTTTTTCTATATCTAATTTTTTTCTTTCTATATCTAGATTTGATCAAAATAATTTTATTTAAAAAAATAAAACTAAAATTTCCATGATGAAGTAAATGAAATCTGCCCCAATTTTTTCTGCCTTGCTCGAACATTATTTCAGGTTGCCTGGTCCAACCATTAGGGCTACCCAGACCACGGTGGGGCTCACCACGATTTACCCAGGCTTCATCGCCGGTGGCCGGAATCGAACACGAGACCTCCTAACTCCAAACCTTGCTCTAAACCACCACACCACATAGAAGTCTTGATGCAAGTCAATGAATTCTTTTGATAATTATAAATGAATGTAACCATTGGCGATTTTTTTGCCATGTATATTTAATTCTTTTTTCGAATTTTTTTTGCACTACATCACGCAGGTTTTTTTCTATATCTAGAAAAAATTTCAGAATATTATGAATTTGTTTTTTTTTTCTTTTTTGCCAAAATCGTGATGGTTGTGAGTTGTTTTTTTTTCAAGCGGACTTTGGATGTTTTTAGCGATGTAAAAAAACTTTTTTTCCAAATTTTTTTTTGCACTAAATCAGGCGGGCTTTTTTCTATATATCTAGAAAAAAATTCAAAATTTTTTGAATTTTTTTTTTTTTAATGTTTTTTGGCCAAAATCTTAAAGGCTGTGAGTTGTTTTTATTTTCAGCGGACTTTGAATCCATTGCCATTCAATGGCATCAATCAAAACAAAATCAGCTGAGAATTATTTGAAGTTTTTAATTTGAGAATGAGTGACTTAAATTTCTCCACGTCACTCGCGTTCAAGGGTGTTTTCGCACTAGGGTGTCATGCTTCTCAACAAAAAAAGCTTTTAATGTTCTTCAACAATTGATTTAATGACGAAATATAATAAAATAGGGAAAATACCCAAAAAAATTAATATATTTTTGGGAATCTTTTGGAATCTTTTGGAATCTTTTCAAAATAGTTTATGTTATTTTGGAATATTCCTATAATCTTCTTTAAAATATCCTTACGGTCTAATTTCCCAAAATATTTTTAGATCTTCATTTATAGAATTTAGAAGCAATTAACATTAAAAATACAATAAAATTACATTTTATATTTTTAGAATTCAAAATTTGGTATTATTGGTTACAATTGTACTTTTCATCATAGGAGCAAAAAAAAAAAAAGATGTACAGAAAAGAACAACATTACATTTTCAAAATAGTAAAATTTGTAACACGAGACAATGTAGAAGTGTTGTTTTTTTTAAAGTTCCCCTAGGTGGAGTTTAACTTGGATTGGCATGATTCAAATTGGGTTCAAAACCATACTCGATTTCCTATTAGAAAATAATTATAATTTAATCAAAATTTTAATTTTTTAGTCTCGGACAACTCATAAAAGGGGGCATCAACCAAAACATGACCTCTCGACACATTATGGGTTAAATTGAGTTTAAAATCAAACTTTCTTTGAACTCAATTTGAGCAATTTTTCAAAAAATAAAATTGCAAAAGCTTTTAATTGTTTGCTACAACATTCTGACAATTGAATTTTTTTTCATTCAGTTCCAAAGTTATGCACTTTCCAATTAAATTTTTTACTTTCATTCTATATACCTCTCTTTCATTACTTCATTTCAAGGTGAATATCCAAGGATTTACTTTATTTTTATTTTTTATTAGACCCACAACTCGTTTCTCTAACATACAATCAAAAAATTTCAATTGAAACATAAAGGCATATATGTTGAAACGTCATAAAGTGGTAAAAAAGTTGCAAAAACATACAAAAACTTACAATGAAAAAAATGATTTTTAGTTGCATCAAACATAAAATGAAAAAAAAATGAAAAAAATGGAAAAGAACATTTTAACATCGCTAAAAATATACAAATTGAAAAAAAAAACTCTCAGCCATCGTGATTTCATCAAAAAAAAATCCAAATTTTTTTGAAGATTTTTTTTAGTTATATAGAAAAAAAGCCTGCATAATGTAGTGCAAAAAAAAAATTGGAATTTTTTTTTTATATCGCTAAAAACATCCAAAGTCCGCTTGAAAAAAAAAACAGCTCACAACCATCACGATTTTGGCAAAAAAAAAAAAAAAAAACAAATTCATAATATTCTGAAATTTTTTCTAGATATAGAAAAAAGCCTGCGTGATGTAGTGCAAAAAAAATTCGAAAAAAGAATTAAATATACATGGCAAAAAAATCGCCAATGGTTACATTCATTTATAATTATCAAAAGAATTCATTGACTTGCATCAAGACTTCTATGTGGTGTGGTGGTTTAGAGCACGGTTTGGAGTTAGGAGGTCTCGCGTTCGATTCCGGCCACCGGCGATGGAGCCTGGGTAAACCGTGGTGAGCCCCACTGTGGTCTGGGCAGCCTGAAATAATGTTCGAGCAAGGCAGAAAAAAATTGGGGCAGATTTCATTTACTTCATCATGGAAATTTTAGTTTTATTTTTTTAAATAAAATTATTTTGACCAAATCTAGATATAGAAAGAAAAAATTTAGATATAGAAAAAATAATGTCGCACGAAAAACACACTGAATCAGTGTGGCTTTAAAGATGATTAAGACACAACATTTGACAACTATATAGAGTGAAGAATTCTCACATTTTCAATAGATATATCAATCATGTTGAATTAGTATTATATCGGCTTATATGAGCATGATGTCATATTAGTGCAGTTGTAATGAATGATGCAAGGATGCGGAATCAATGCGAAAAATGTACGCACCCATGAAATATCGGAATTCGCACTGAAATCGTTCAAAATCAGTGGGGTTCAAAATTCGTGATGCATATATAGTGATCATAGACTTCAAAGATTTTTTTTAGTTTTTTTAAAATTAATTTTAATTTAAAAAAAAATTACCATTCTAGAGTGTCTTTGTTTCTCTATGGAAGAAAATATACCATCAGTAAAACTTCAACATTCTCTTTGATTAAAACCTAATTTTATGAGTTATGAGTACTTCTATCTTACAAAATGCCACAAATAGTCACATGCAGTCTTTTTTTGGGTTTCTTTAGTGCTAGATTGCACCATTAAAAAATAATTCGGCTACAAAACAACAAAAACCCAACATAAGATTGCCATAATATCTTCAACTTTTTATAAAGTATTCGATGAAACTGCTAGATTTGGATGAAAACAACATTAGAATGTCGATGATAAACATTTCCTATTCATAAAAAAGTCTTGGTGGTTGATTCAAGCGTTTTCGAGACTCGCTTAGGGAGGAGAATGCGCTCCCAGGTAGCGCTGCTGATTCTACAATTCGATCCATTGCCCCTGCCGATTCCAAAGTTCTCGATAGTGTTCCCAAGGCTTTTTACGCTTGAGAACGGGCCAAACATAATCGATTATGTCTGGCTCGCCGACACGAATTCTCGCCCTCCGGGCTTTACTCAGAGGCTGGCTTGCCAGGCAGAATAGAATCAGCTCTGCTTGGCCCGTTCTCTAGTACATGATATGGATGAATGTAGAAATATGTCGTTCCACCATATTATTTTGTATCGCACTCTCCGAAAATGAAAAAAAAAGGGTTGGTCACATAGCACAAAATGGATGAATTACTTTACATCCACCTTGGGAACGTGCTTTAATTTCAGTCATCACTTTCGCTTTCCCTTTTGCTTTCTAGTCCCCAGTCAGCTTTCGATCAACGTTCTCGCACTTTTCCAATGGATTGCTCGATTGCAATCGCTCTCTGCAATCGGGTTGGTGGCTGCCGCTCTTCGAATCTCACGCACCTTGACTTGCGCTAAGTTACTCATCACAACCTCTGTCATAGTTTTTATCAGTATCCCTGTTTCTTGAGCTGCAACCAACAATTATTAGGGTTTGCAATTGGGACGGACGATGCATCTGCATTTAGGGTTTTCAGGCCATTGCTGTTAGCAGCAAGGATTGTGTAGACCGAATAAAGCTCCAGGAGCGATGGGAAGCGAGATCCAGGGCACAGCCGCCGGGTCTGCAGATTAGGGTTTCGTGGTTAAAACTTTGGAGGAACCTGCCGAAACTATGGCGCACGGAGGTTATGGCCGGAAGAATACAGGGCGGGCGCCTCTGGGAAGAGGAGGTGGACGCCATGGCGCAGGACGTGGTCGAGGTGTTGGCAAAGGCCCGGGCGGCGTTGAGAAGAAGAAGTCGAAGATTGTGTCGACCAAGAACCAGATCCGTTCCATCGAGCGGCTGCTGAAAAAGGTTCGAGATTTTGGTTTGTTGTATGGTTGTAATTATCATAGTGTGAGCTCAATTTTTAGTTTTATTTTTTTCGAGCTCGATCTTTTTTGTTTATTTAAAATGGAAGTTAGTTGGTTGTGCAGGAATTGCCTGCTGAGATGAAAGAAGCGCAGCAGAAGCGACTCGAAGAGCTGAAACTTCAGTCCGAATCTCATGTCAGGGCTGAACTTGAGCGCAAGATGGCCCTTCGCTATCGGAGGGTTAAGTTTTTTGGTGAGTCCACAATGCGTACTTGCTAGATAAAGTTTATTGCGGTTTCAGATTCATTATTGTATCATAAGTATATGTTTTTTGAATTATGCTGGAATTTTGGCTGGTTAGATTCTGAATGTCTAAGGTAGAGGACACTTTAACCCCTAAGCGTCCACTGTGTATTTTCTGTAGCGTAGGAAAATTGGACCCCCTGCTGCAAATCATCTGTTTCTGTGAAAATGACTTCATTTTGACACGATTAACACTGTTGATCTTGTAGTAAAGAACAAGAGCTTTAAAATGATGTATTGCAATCAGACAACCGAGGTAAAATGAGAAAATGCCACCGTTGCAAAGTTCAGTGATGCAGATGGCCATATTGGGCGTTTTAGACGCTTAGGGGTTAAGCATTTTATTATATGTAGGAGTGTCGTTTTTGGAAGCTCTGGAGATCACTTTGGGTGGAAGATCCACATCTGTTGAGATCAAGTTTTTATCACTTTGTATAAATTTCTGATGCAGTCATTCATAGTGAGAGGTTGTAGACCTCTATCGAAGTGGTAGTAGACAGCCCTGTTTCCATTCAACGAGCAGTGGCCATAGATAGTGTTTAGCCAAGTCGTGCTTACATCACTTGCTAATTGAAGAGCAACTAAGTGTGTGAATAGATGAGTTGCTATTATTAAAAGGGGTTGGTATAGGAGACGGGATTAGGTCGTCAACGGTTTTAGTATCCTTTACCTTGCTAGTTGCTACCTTTTACTTACGGAAATGCATTTTTATTCAATCAGAGAGAAGAAAAATAGAGCGCAGAATCAGACGGCTAGAGAAGCAACAAAGAGCATTGTTGGAAAATCTGTCTGATGACCACACTACACAGCTGACTACTCTTGCTGATCAGCTCCATGACCTGAAGGAAGATCTTGAGTACATTCGAGTATGGTTTTCGCCTCCCTTACTTTTATGTGCTCTTTAGAAGAATTCTCATGTCTGTATTGTGATGGCTCTTTATCAATTTGGCGTTTAATGTGTGGCCATTCACGTCTAGTGACACTCAAAGTCTAGAACAGAAGTTGTTGAAGTTTTCTAATGAATTTATGGTGACGATGTATTGGATTTCAGTTTTTTCCTAAGACCGAGAAGTACATATCTCTGTACATGGGTAAAGATGACCCGGAGGTCAAGCTGAAACGGGATCAGCTGCGTGAGAGGATAAAACATAACCTACTTGCTGCAGCAGCTGCTGGACATGATTTAGAAGGTAAGATATATGGCTTGACTCCTAGAATTTCACCCATATTAATACACAATTGAGTGTTATTTTGATGTCATTCAGTTACTACAAATCTGTGGCTGTGGTTTAAGTCATGGAAGTTGGCGAGTTGTAGTTTAAATATTCACATTGTAATATATGCTGACAATTCAGGAACTGACTGGGGTTTGACTTCGCACTTGCAGAGACTGGCAGTGACGAAGAAGCTTTGGACATGAGCGAAGACGACTTCTTCATGGCAGGCTCATCCGGTGATGATGCTGATGCTGATGATGAATGGACTGATAATCCAAGGTAAGATAACTCTGTTTCAGCTTTTGTGCTGTAGTAGTTGGTATTACGTTTCCAATGCCTCAGGGCCCTGCACAAGAAGTTTGTCGATGACAAGTCTTTTGAGTACCATTGTTTGATTCTGGTCGAACTACATGAAAGCACTTTGTCATTGACCGTATGTGTATTGAGCAACCTTTCTTTGAGCGTGGCTGTGAGGCGTTGGGACCATGTGTAGCCAGACATTGATATCGAATGTTGCTTGCACAGGGCTGGTGAGGAAAAAGATGAGACGCCACAGGAGTTGGTTCTACCTGCTGCTGAATTGCCAGTCGCACAACCACTAGTAATCGCAGAGACAGGTTCTCAAAGAAGACCTGGCAAGGTTGTGAAACCAAATAAACAGGCTGTGAAGGACCAGGTATGTTTTTTTGTTCTTTTTGTTTTTTTTCAATTGGAGGTTTTAAGATTGGTGGATAGAGATGTCCTTTGTCCATACTGCTGGCGGGTGCCATTTCAAGCTCCTTCATTTCTTTTATGAAAAGTATGTCTGTTGACTATCTGGACAGTGCACTTCATGTTAACAGCTATGAATTTGATGTCAATCCTGGAAGCAAGTAAAGTGTATTTATCTGAGTGTTTATGTTTTCTGCAGAATAAAAAGTTTGCAAGGACGCTGATGCCACCACCACCTTCGAGTTCTAAGTCTCCAATTTCATCTTCAAAGAGCACCTATAATGCTGACAACAAGAACAGGAACAAGCGGCCATCGAATTTGTCAGACCCTACCTACAACACTTACAATTCCGGCAACAGAAACAAAAGCAGCAAGCCATCTACTTGGTCCGACCCAGCCAACAACACCTACAACGCTGGCAACAAGAACAAATTCAACAGGCCATCCGCGGTCACAGACACATCCAAGAGACCACGGTACCAAGGTGCGTCAAGTGCTACTGGTGATGTTGGTAGGCCTCAAGCAAGAAGTCGCCCTTCAAGCAGCTCAACAAGCTATGAGAACGCTAAGAGCTCGGTATCTGATGGGCCTGTACAGCCAACGAAACCGAAGAGAAAGAGAAGGCCAAAGAAAAAGACATAGCTTGGTTCAATAGTCTAACCAGGTTATTGTTCTGGATAATTGTGCTCTTGACGTTTTCATTATGGAGTTTATATTTCGTTAAGCGTTGCCTGAATGTGACAGGTTGGCATTTTCTTTTCGGCAGTGGTTCTGTTGCTCTGTGGCAATGGAGTAATTACGTAATGATAACAATGTCTTAGTTGTGCCAAATTTCAAAATGTTAGTGGTTATCAAGCTAATCAATTTGAGAACGAAGTGACTACAGTAACCAGAGACTTTTTTAATGTCGAGGAGGCCACTATCATTTGAAAATCGTTGTACAGGATGTAGTGTTGAGAAAGGTTGCAATTTCGTCATTCATTATATGAACGTAGGTGCGTCAAAAGGTTAATCCCTAAAGTACACACCCTAAAGGTCCTCTAAATCTCTGCAAAAATGTATTTATTCAAAATATCCCTCCTTAGTATGCATAAAAGTTGTACATTATGAATTTTAAATTCAATCCGAAGTTCTTTTGTAATTTGATTAGGAATAAGATATTGGCAATCTATGAATGATGGGTTAAATTGTAACACTCTTAAATGTAGCCATTTTTGAAGAGTTTTTGGTTGCTTGATCCCTAAGTGTTGTAGTTTTTGGTTGCTCAACCCCTAAGGGTTTTCTTAAGATACTAGATGTGTTATAATGTACATCTTACTCAACTTTTAAAGTTACAATCTCTAAATATATGTAATGCACAATAGCAAAACAACACCCATACAGTTAAATTTTGGAAAAATGCTATGAATTTTTTGATAAACAATATATAAGAACTATCTTTGAAATTTCATAAAAAATACATGTTTAGTCATTTTGACTTGGAATCAAGTATGATAGGTCAAAAACATTGGTTCTATATGGTGGTATCTTGTTAATCTTATTTGGTAAAAAGTCTAAAGAAGAGTTAATCTTATTTGGTAAAAAACCTAAAGATTCCATTTTGGGTAGATTTTCAAATTTGTGACAATTTGAGATACTGTCACTTTGAGGGCTTTAGAGGAAAATCAATAAATACTTTTTCAAGTTTTTTTATTGGAAAGGTTGATCAGTTTCAATATCTACAAGGGAAAAGTCACTAAAAAATTGTTATTTTTGCAAAAGTTATGGACATTTGAAATGGGCTGAAATTTTGATATCTCTAAAATTTTGGATCGACCAATATGGTTGGTTAGACAATTAGGGATTATACCCATGGTTTTGTGGTAACTACCAAAAATGACATCACACAAGAGAGCTCCCCATAAACTTGTGCCAAAGAGGAAAGAAGAAAGAGTGCAGTGGCTGTGGAAAAAAAAAATGACGCCATCTTAGGGTTCTAGTTTTATATGGAGACCTTGAGTTTACCATTGGGAACTTTGAATATTTTAGCCCTTGGGGCTAAAACGCTCTTCAAGGCTAAACTAGTTTAGCCCCAGCTAAATAAATTACCGTGTGTGGAACCAGTTTTGACCTCGTTAGAATAGTTCCTGATCAACCACGACTATACATGTGTTTCATTCTACATGCTCATGAATACTTCGAAGCTCATTCATGAAGCAGATTGCAATAGAGAGGTGCGGAGTTCGAAGCTAGCCTGGAATGGTGGCCTTTCAATCTAGAGATCAGAGCTCCCGGATGTTGAGAGTCAGCACATGTCAAGGAAATTTTATGGCCCGACATCGTTTTGCGATTTCCGTGAAGACCAAGTTTTAACCCCCGCTACATTTTTTTTAAGCCCCTGCTAGTGGCACAAAAAAGGAGCTAAATAGTTTATCTCCAAAGCTTCCAATATTAATTTTGGAAGCGGATCTTTTCAAGAGTTTCACAAATCATCCCATTCCCACAAAGTTTACACATGCATGAAGTTGTCTTGGCATAAAATTTTGACTTGCAAACAATGGCTTAATGAATGAAATCTTACTTATATTTATCATTCATCATTTGGATTATAGATGCTTGGTCCTTTTGGGGTTAAACATTCAAAAACATTAAATGAAATAAGATAAAATTGGATTCATGTATCTTCTGAAACAATTACATTAGTCTATGAAGTCTTATGAATTTCAAAGACCACCATTTCTACCTGTGGGCTTGGACACCATGATTTAATACTATTCCTTAGTGCCCAAAGATCATCTATTTTACTTGTGCAACAATCCTCTTTTGCACAAATTTAACCCATGAAGGTCATTAGTGGTAATATGGTTTAACCCCTAAGCTCCTAAAAGACCACTTTTTGGTTGCTGCCCGTTTTTAACGGGTTGCCTGGAACAAAAAATCAAGTCTTTGGAAAAAAAATTAAATTTTAAAAATATTAGATTAAGTTTACTTTTCAACGCAATTTGAATTAAGTCAATCCGATTTAACCCCCAAACGTACCAGGGTGTCTCTGGAATTGACAAGTTCTAGATTTTGAATTTTAGATTCCATCTGTACGGTTCGATTCACTAATACTATCACCAATATTTAATTATAAAATTTGAAAGTTAAAATTTGAAATTCCTTCTAAATTCAATTACGAACAAAACTTTAATATTTTTTGAGTAAAATTTGTTGGAATGAATTTGAAAAGAGATACTTTTAAACATGGTGATTTTTTGATATTTTTGTGTTTCTTAAATCTATGACCTCATTTTTGCAAGGCCACTTTTGAACTACAGTGAATGCAATTTTGGCTTGGTCAACGACTTGACATACTTCTACATTTGTAATTTTAGAAAAATATGTAATCAAGTATGACTAAATCCAACCGTTAGATAGAACAACAACTTGATGAAGAATCTCCATATAATTGGATGACTTTCATCCAAGCATTGATGAGAACGTGAGAAGAGTTTGAATTTGTTAGTCGTTCACTTTCTGGACACTCTAACATTTAGGAGTTAAACTCCACCGGGAAGAAATTTTCAAAGTGGATTACCTCAACATTGTCATAGTGTTATAGAATTTGCTATTTGGAGAAAGCAATGATGCTAACTCCATCATTTCTTTTGCATTTTTGAAGTTTACAGTAAATAAACCAATTTGGACTGATCACGCTAAATTTTAAACTCTAAAAGCGAAATCTATAATTTATACAATTTTTCAAAGGTTATTGCTTTTAAATTCATTAACCCCTAAACGTCCTCACCTTTGTCCAGTTTGGGCAGTATTGCAAAGATGCATCATAAAATGCAACTCAGAGGGATATTTTGAACTTGATGTTTCAATAAAACTTGTACATTATAAATTTTAGATTCTATCCATACGATTAGATCAGCGATTGCTATCACCAATATTTTTCTATAAAATTTGAAACTTAAAACTCAAAACTATTTTGTAATTTGATTACGAATAAGATATTGACAATTTGTGGATAAAATTTGTTGTGATGGGTTAAAATGTAATACTCTAAGTGTAGTGATTTTTGGAGATTTTTTGGTTGCTTAATTCTATGAGTTTTTTTTACATGAGCACTTTTAGACTAAAATCTTCGAAATTTTTGGTGAAATACTACAACATAAAATGAGGCATAAAGTTTCACAAATCATCCCCTTTCAAATCGGATCACACATGCACAAAGCTAATTTCCCATAAAAAAAATTTACTAAAAAATTCACACTGCAAAAAGTACATGATGGACGAGAAATCGGAGTTTGATTCTGTACATCATGCAAAATATGCATGGTTGGGAAGTTAAGGGTTAAACAAATATCTAAAGCTTTTTTTGGAAGTTTGACCGTATGGATAATTTGTAGAGATGATGCCCTACATTTTGTTTGGTGAACCACTCTTCATCAAACATATGGAAGGCACATATTATAACACATTTATGTTTTGTCCAATACCCCTCGGGCTTTTAGGGGTTAACCCCTTTAGAGTGCTCAAGTGACCACTTTCTGGTCATTGATGTTTTGAAAATGCAAACAACGGAAAATACGTAAAGAATTGGATTTTGAGTTGTAGATTTATAATACACATCTTATAGAAAGAGAATTTTTCAATTTGAAGTTGTGTAACGATCAAAATACTTATGTACAAAACGTCAAAATATTTCAAATACTTGAAAATACAGTAAATTCTTGTAGAGAAAGCAACATGTACTATGTGTTATTTCTCGTAATTGGAAGTTTTTCTACTTTGCTTCCTTTTTACTAAGTATGTTCTAGAAGAAGTGTGTATACTTAAATGTGTTGCTTTCGATTGATTCATTGCAAACATCATAAATACTTTAGTATAAAAATCAATGCTTGACCGCAATATATCTAATGTATGCCTGTTGCTTCACAAAATCACTGAAAATTCCTCTTGCATGACGTAGACATGGCTATGAATTCTTTAAAAAGCTGATGTGTTGAATATTAGTAGGTTACTATTTATAGAAATTTATTGTAGATTTTGTTGATCCCATAATTAACACACCCTTGATTTTGCATACACTTTCAACTCAACATACGATGCAAATACAACTTATAATAACATTCATCGGATGGATGCAAACTATTATGGCAACAAACATAGTATATGGGTTAACTTTAGAATCATACAATCAAAATCTATTATTGGAAACCATATTGTACACAAGAAACACTTGAATAAAAAAATCCAAGTTTTTAGGCAGTTTTCCTAAACAGAATATGGGCACTAAAGGCTTGATTATAATACTCAAGGGTGTGAAAAAAATTAAAAACTTGTTTAAAATATTTTATTACTATCTTTCATTCTTACTTTCATATGTAGAAAAACATTCAAATTAATTGAATTTTTTTTTGTTGTATTTTTTTTTTAATTATAAAATTGTAATAATTACATTTTATCACAAAGTCAATGGGAATTGTTTTGAACTCATGGAAAACATAAGACCTTGTATGGTGAAACTATAAAATCTTAAATTTCAAAGGCAAATTGAATTTTGAATTGATATTTGACTATGTGAATTATGTATTTTATATTTTAATCGTTTCAATCCCACTGAAATTCCAGAAGAGAATTTTTCGAAGATAAACCTTAACATATTTAGCAAAAGTAATGATGCTCTAGCCATCATGTTTAGAAATTTTACACTTGAGAATTATAAATCCAATTTTAACAAAGCATATCTAATTTTGAATTCTAAAAATATTAAAGTAATTGTAAAAGAAATATAAAAAGGGTAATATGATGAAGTATATCGTTTTGTTTTGATGTTTTTTTCTAGTATATATTTAATAGTGTATATATATTTTTGGACTTCAAATTATCACTTTTTAAATTATTTGAAAAATTTATATGTTATTTTGAGTCTTCAATGGCAAAAACTTATGAAGATGAATGCATAGCATTCTTTAGCTAGTACTGCATCACACCCTTTTACTTGTGCAAAGAGTCAACATCTGAACAGGGAATTGATGATCTACAACATGTAGAAACTATTAAATCACAAAAATTTGTTGAGCTGTCAAACCATCTTTAACTATTAAAGATGGCTTCAATTCTTCATAAGATTACAATTCCTACAACTATTCTAGCCTGGGATGTTGATTCCCAAGGGTAAACAATGGGGCTGCTAAAGAATATTATGATGCAACTTATGAGGGCCATGAGTTTCATTTCCCAAATCTCCAAAATTTAACTTTCGAACGATTACCTATAGGATCGGGGTTTCATTTCACCCTATGGAATAAACAAAATAACAACCCACAAAGGCTTTTTTTGGTAATGATAAGGGTTCCTATAGGTAATCGTTCAAAAGTTAAATTTTAACATAAACGTTCTCAAATACAATATGTACCCATCCTGGTTTCCATATAAGGAATTTAGGACCCTGTCTAAATTAGGTGTTGATAGGTTAGTGGACTTTGAAGCTGACACTTTTGATTGAAGTTCAACATCTTGACACCCTACCCAGCTGTCACAGTCCGCAAAAAATAATCATAAAAAGAGAAGCCCGAATCTTTAGGAAATTGTTTTTTCAAAAAAATCAATTTTCTATGGTGAAATCTCCACCAGAAATCTTTTATAGAATAGAGTTATTTGTAAAGGCATCCGGTCTTTTGTCCTCCTTTTTTCATGGACCAGAGCTGGTACCAGAGCTGGTCGTCATCAATCTGACACCACTCCTCCTCACGGTCCCACCCCACTACCCAATTCTTCTCCCTCCCTCCAAATTTTTATGAATAAAAATTTCAATCTATCCAGTGTTCTATTCTGGGTCTACAGTGAGATCATGCCGATCTTGTCCTTTCCAAATTACAGGTCAAAAAGAAGGGTTTTGAGGGACTTTACAAATAACTCTAATATCCACAGAATTTGACATTTGTAGAAAAACATTTGGGCAAAAAAATCAATTATTCAGCATGACCTGCCAACCGGGTACAGTAATCTTTTGAGCATCCACCGTCATTGTTTGAGGCATATTCTTAGCACAGAAGGACACGTCCTGTAATATGTTGCCACATTCAATACCAGACACTGGTAGTTGAGATAGGTGCAGAATTTCTGAATTTCTCTAGGTCAGAAAACCGGCTTCAATGAATCACCATTTCAATGAGTTGCAGTGCAGTTAATGAGTCACCACTGGCTGGCCATTGGAATATCTACCCCGCTTCTAGAAAGTACAATATGAGGATTCATACCTGTCCTGTGTGAGTACTGCATTCTTGTATGTGGCCCTTCATTTCATTGAGCTCATGGGCACCCTCCATCTAACAGTTGGATTCCTCTTAGGAAGTACGTATACATAATTGTGAACCACTGCTTTTAAGTAACTTGTCATAGCCAGAGGACGACCCTGCAAGAGTTAACATGTCACAAGGCAGGAAGCATTCCAAGTCAATTTACTGGGAGAACATGCAAAGCTGAACACCATCTTGTAACAATATTGATACTTAAGGTAGAAAATACTACTTGCATCACTTTAACCCTTAAAAGGCCCTTGGGGTCCCCCTCTACAACTTGTACTTAGCCTTATAATTGCTCGATTATGGTTTACTATACGAATTGTGATATATTGTTAAGTATATATTATCCCAATTATCAATTTTGCTTTGTACTGTGTTTGGTTATTGATATTTTAATCAAATATCACCAAATACAGAATATACTATACAGCCGCAAAGGGCTTTCAGGCCGTTTAAGGGTTAACAAAACATATGTATATGATTTTTAGGTGATATGGAGAGATCACTTAAGGACATAAACCAAATCTGTTTAGATCAAAAAATTGTCATTTATTTATTAAAACTAATGAGAAATTTGAAACATGTTCAAGGATGACAAAGGATAACTCAAATATGTAGGAATTTCTTATGCAAATTTCAAAGTGGGAGCTTGTAGATCACCATAATTCACTGTAGATAATCCCATTTCCATTCAAAGATCAATGACTATAGACATTTAGCCAAGTTTTACTTGCATCAGATGAGTTGGTAACAGGCATCACGGAATTAGGTCCCTAACGGTTTTAAAATCCTCTACCTTACGACATGAATGAATTCCGTTCTTGTTACAGTCCTGGTTTGTGATCTTGTTATGTTAGTACAGGCGGTTCATGAGGCCATCCAACCCATGGTTTATACTCAGTATCAAATCCTGCAAACATTCTATATAAGAGGGCCTACAACACAGCCCTCTCAGCATGACAATGTGGTCCACTGTTGATACCATTCCAAGAGCATAACCTTAGCATTGGGTACCAAATACCTTGCAGTCCTTAGACAGCTTTGGAATCTTACGTAGTGACAACTTGTAATTCTCTTTTTGGCTTGTTTCTAGATTTTTCAGGCAGCTGAGAAGGAGAATAAGTAACATACCAGAATTTGAAGCTGAAATCCTGGCTGCTAGGATTCTGTTTTTCAGGTCTGCAGGGAACAACAGGAGTGTCAGAACTCGCAATTTGCGGGTATATTACCAAATTGGGCACAACGCAATTCTTTTTCACCTTCATCTGCAGGCCAGCTCTGACACTATCTAACGCATGAAATTCTCTTCTTTCACCTTTCTCTCGAAAGAGAAGAGGCCCCCACTTCTGAAGCTGCAAACGTATTGCCGACCCTCAGGGTCCGAGAACCCGTTGATGGTGACACTTCGACTGAGAACTCGGAAGGAGGTAAGAACATTTCCATTAACCCTTGAGGACTAAGAAACCCAAATTGGGCCTCATGTTTTTTATAGCAGTTTTGAATAGGTTTTATGTAGACTTCCGTTTATTCAATCTTATTTGTCTTTTGATCAACACATGCAATGTTCTTCACTGATTCCAGTGATATGAAATATGGTCGTATCTGAATTATATTTTCCACGATATGATCAATTGAATTTGTCATTTTAGAGCTATGAATCCTTGGCCCTTTGAGGGTTAAATTGGCAAAGATTTGTGCAACTGTTCGAAACCTGAATATTGAATTGTCCTAGTTTCTAAGGAAGAACCACTTGTGCATCTCACTCAAAACTTGCCAACATAATGAATTGATTGCCTTAGGTGCCTCCAGATCGGAAGGTCAAGGACGAGAAGGAGGTGGAGATGATCCGGGCGAAGCTGGCCAAGAAGTTGCAGTTCAACTTCAGGGAGACACCCAATGTCTGCATCACAGGCCACAGCAAAAAGTCATCAGATGTGCATTCCATTCAACACAAGCTTTGCAAAAGGCTCAACAGAGAAGCTGATTATCCAGTGACTTCTTACATGACCTGGGACGTTACATAGAAACTGCACTGCTAAAACAGTGCAACATAATTCCTGTATAAGAAATGTCCCGTATAATTTAAGATAAATTGTAATATTACCTACGCGCGGGTCTGATTATCATTTTTGTCAAAGTCACAAGTCATGTTGTGGTTGGTTGTAACCCCTTGAAATGTGATGTGGAAATTGAATTTCGACAACAAAGTGTTGAATCTGACCCAAATGTTTGGTACGCTGAAAGCTTGCAAGTCAATGCATAAGAAGCAAGAGCTACATCAACTCAAAGATAACTACCCGTATTTGCAACTCTTACCCAGAAGCGATTCCTGCCTAAAATGTAAAACATAAGAATCTAGGATGAATTTTGGGTACACCTATAATCAACAGTTTGAAAACACATGATTTATTCATTCAAAGTTCAAAAGAAATAAGTTGCATTGGAATGTTTTTTAATTGCCAACCATGACCCAACAAATAATGATAATAAACAGTCTAATAATAGTAACCGTACTCAGACGCTTGTTTGGACGTTTTTAGGTGTACATACCTTACACCGCTGTAATGGTTGTCCAAGTGATATGGATGCCGGTACCTCAAACCTGACCTGCAAGATCACAAATGAGCAGAGAACTGATCCTGGACTTGAAAGCGTACAGGTCGAATGGTTGACAGCACTTGAGAGTATCTCTAGCAAATTTCAGTGGCTTGGCACAATTTTGATGTAAAATTGTATACGTGAGCAGGGTACAACCAAGGATATTCTGTAATTACTTTTGCCCTAACACACGACATTACAATAAAGCAGAACTATCAGTAGCAAACGAAAGCTGCATATTCAGTCACCCTCTGTAACAGTCTACAAGGAAAATTATAAATAGGGATTAACTATAGCTTGGCTCTCTATGCAGTCTCAACGCATTCTCAACGCATTCTGTGTGTACCGTAAGATTGGGCCCCAACCGTTCAACAGCTTAAGTGCTTAGAAATCATGAGAGAGGTAGCTCATGAAGATCTGCTAAGCGCATATTGTACAGTAGTGTCATATGTCATAATCATAAGAACTTTATATTCCAAACACCAAAAATGAGCTTTTAACCAATAAATTAAGTGGAGTATTTGATTTTTAAACATTTGTTGAAGCACAAAGATTTATGGCATGGGACTGTACTTTCCTAACTACCCTAGCTATCAAGTACACTCATGAAAGAAGCGTGAGCATGAGATTTCCCTGGCGTATCTTACCTTCTACAATAATGCCCAAGTCCTGGACTCCCTTGCAATATATACTTCCTGTGTCTTGAACCTGCTCGACTCCAACTTGAACATTGACGAGGTTGAACCTGCGACATTAGAGCCTACAGTAGACAACGGAAAAGAATTTACAAAGATGCCAAGTCTAGTTCACAATAAATATTGCTATTAAGTTCCCCTAAAATCTGCTTTAAGAATACCACATTGGAGCACGGAGTAAAGGGCACCAAATACACTGACAGTAGCACTCACTCGAACATCATTTTCTTAAACAGTCGATGCTAACCTCTAGACCCGCAAAAAGAAAGAGAACCATACTTCTCTGGTGGTAATCAAAAAGTGAGATATGGAGAATCTTTGTTCCAGAAAAACAATGTACAGAAGCCGCTGCAAAATTCCTCTCAACATACGCAGTAGCATAGCTGTCTACGAATCTTACAAGAGAACCACTAAGAGACGTATAACTCATGTTCTTGAGTACGGGGCATCTGTAGCAAATTGCCCTTTCGTAGTACTCACATTCGTCTTAGGTAGTTCAAGAGAAGAAAAGGCTAAGAAAAAACAGAAATAGTGACAAACTATGTAAACCCTGAGCATAAGGACACCCTGCTCAATAAACCAATATGAACCCTCCACACAAGATGCACAACTAAAAATAGTGTCGGGTCCTGTACTAACAACTTAAGCGACTGCTCAGAAAAATACTCAGTAGAATATCCAACTGCACAACTTCAAGACGTCTACAAATAATTTGAGAGCCCCCTGTCGTTTCGGAGCATCCTCTTCAAACTGTGTTCGAGGCACCTCATTAAGAGTCTCAAAATCTTGAGTAAAACGTTGTGGCATCCTGGGAAACTCTTAAGAAACTTGCTTCTGATTTTCGGACCCGAAGTAATTTCCAAGCAGTCTTTGATCCAGCACCATGTTTGGCAGCTGCATCACAGGCAAGCACTAAGTCAAGGACTAAAACCTCGTAAAGATCCTAAAACAACAGTGCATCTCAACGCTGGGGAATACACAAACTCATGTATCCATTATCTTTACTTCGATTATCAATAGAGTGATGTTCATTGGCCACACCATTCGTGAAGTATGTTGTATTACGTTCATAAGAAATCAATCAAAATCGGCAGTTCAATACCCTGACTGGGACAAATGAAGGCTCAGACAAATGAAAGCTTTAATCATATTTTTTTGCAATTAGAGCGTAGACCTACTCCTCTAAGTTAGAAAATGGCATCTTACCTTCTCCCCAAAGAACATCTTGGAATTATTCGCAATGGCTTCGATAAATTTCAACTCAAGGAACTGAGGGGTCAACTTAAGTTTATTGGCATCGGCCTCCCTCATGACCCTGTAACACACGCCAGACAGAAGGAAGAATCACGTTTTGGTATACAACGGACCCACAGTCAGTTTCATGAACTTAATATTAATCCACAACATTATGATATACGTTGAAATGATGCCTGCTGCTTACAACAATAGCTCTCAGATCATGATACATCATTCTCATATTGAGCATACCAACAGTAGTGCTGGATGGGCATACCTGTAAAAATTGGCATCAGCTAGGCCCTTTTCTCGTGCAAGAAAGATTTCATTTTCTATTTCTTGCTGTCTTTTAATGCTTTCTTTCTCCCTCACACGCTGACTCATCAGGATCTCGCTTACTTTGGCATCCTTCTCAGCATCAGTAACTGCTCTTTTCTTCAACGTTTCAGCCTCCTTTTCCGCTACCTTCTGCTTCTCCACAGCTATCAGCACCTGCAAGTCCAAAACAAGCCTCTCGTCTATGTTATACAGTCCAAGAAAACTGGGAAAAGAAACCCAAACCAGAATCAATAATAGGCCCGCCCTGCACAGGCAGTTGAGTTGAAGTATAGGCCCATTTGGGCCCACCTTTTGGCTTGGATTTCCTGACCAAGCCCTGCAATAATGGTTGGGTTGAAGACAACACTCAACTGTAATCCAATCCGGATAAGTTGAGTTGTATGTAGGTCCCATGCCTCAATTGTAGGCCCTACCACAAGTTGAGTTTGAATGCCGCTTTTGAGCTCACATACAATGAATCAATACATGAAGTGGAATAGTGATTCAAGGCCAATTATGGTTCATTCTCTTATCCGGATGAGTTTTGAAACGTAACCTTGACTTGTAGAAAAGTCAAGTCAATTGTGCCAGCACACACGAGGTTGAGTTTACTGGATTTCTCAACTCAACTGTCTGTGCAAGGAGGGCCCATAATGTAGAAAATTTGACAAGAATTTAAGAACTGTGAAGTGACAATTCCAGACAGCGGCTATCTGGTCAAGTTCGTGACGACATCTGGAATACACCTTACTCTAAGACATAATAAACTGCAGGTACGAACGGCAAATTCTGTGACTAAAATCTCTGACTTCAATCAAAAATCAGAATGAGACAAAAAGTTACCTTAGTGCGTTCCTCCTCCATGATTTCGTAATTGCGGGCAATGGAATGTGGGATTGTTGGTTTTGTCACACGCACACCAATAATCTCAATGCCTGGAGCATATTGTGTACAATCTCTCTGGATTGCCTCTTTCATCATCTCATCAATCTGCAGAACCAAAGCCAAATCATCGTGATATTCTTTTATAACAAATAAAGAGCATCCAACTACCAGAAATGCTTCCATGAGAGTCCAAAATGTAATTTCGGAACTGTTTAACTAAAGAGAAATTCAATGAGATGATCAGAAGCTAAAGATGACCCACCTGATCAAACTTGTCAATGTAAACTTCTTGCAAAGTATGACCACTGCAAAATTGGTTGATTTCGTGATGGATCTTATCGTAAATCCATGTCTTATCGTAGTGAACGCCAAAATTCAAGATAGTATCGTATACGAAACTCTTCCTCAACCTGTTCACAACCTGTGCAAAAGTGTCAATCCTCGATGCAGATGACTGACATCACATAATGCTTTAGGGCTACTGAATGAAACCTTCGACAAAGTCTAATTCGCATGTAGCATCATCACCTATGCGGGCACCTATGCTGATGCTGATATATTAAGAGAAAAATGGCATTTCATATCAGTGGAGCAAGCAGGGCAACGGGACCAACATCACATGACCGTCTAGTAGAGAAGACATCTGATCCAAACCTCAATCTTGTCGAATGAGAGCATAACTCCTCCTTTCGTACCACAGGGTATGTTCATCACCTGCACACCATCATATCAACATTGTAAAGGTATACTACAAACGAGATTGAAGTAAAATGCCAGAATTAAATGCAAAGAGAATGCGGACAAAGTCTAAGCCCTAGTACCACTGACGTGGACTTTCCTCGACAGGTCAGCATGATGTCGATTATGACCCTACTTTCATGATTAAGCAAATCCCATATGTAGCACCTACTATCATACAACCTCAGCTAAGAAGGACGATGGAAGGGAAAAAAAAGTTACAGAAACAGAACAGCATGCCCTTTGCCTCCACAACGAAAATATAAAAGCAGACCCACCTGGTCTGTCTGAATGGTCACTTGAATTGGTTCAACTCGAGTAAGAAAGGGAACCATGAGATGAAATCCTGTTATACCAAACAGAAGTGGAAGGTTATTACGATAGTACCCAACAGAAATGAACACACCGAGTCGTGCACTTATAAAAGACCATACAACATCAACGGACATCTTGAGAAGTACAAGAGAAATGAACGTAACATGCACAGAGAAATTCAAAGAATGAAGCTACTCTAGAATAGCGGATTAGAACAGACCAGGCCCTGAAATGGTGTTCAAGAGAGCACCACCACGCCAGTAAACTCCGACATGTCCTTCTGGAATCTGATGCAGTATGGCCATATTTGTACCTGCAACTAACATAGGAACCAAAATCTGTGCACCGACAGAGTTTGATTGAGGAAGCTAGTTTCAATAATCCTAGTAACATAGAACGATAATTGTACATCACAGTACAGCAGCAAAAGAATTGCACAGTACAAAAACCATTGAGCTCTACAGCCAGTAATTGAACACAGGATTCAGAAAGTACCGCTAAACCGACGGCAATCATGGCGAATATGTTCGGTGGAGGTGGACTATCTGCAGGTCTGGCTTGTGGCCGAGGTGCTCCCCCGGGAATCCCTCTACTTCCATCCATTCTGTTGAAAACACATCCAAGCTGTCAGATAACCGATTCCAGTGCCAGTGGGGTCAGCAATGTAACAATGAAGGTGCCATGCGGAACATCGTGTGCATACCAACGTCAAAAAAAAAGGGGGCAAACAAGCTAGACTGCCTTAAACCGCCCACCCCTGCTTCTGGTCTTCCGGGTGACCTCAACAATCGCCACCCAAGGTACTTAAAATTGATCCCTAGGGAACCTAAATCCAATTACTAGTGATGCAATGGAGCTTCTACAATTGGGGCTTCTAGGATGCAATTCATGATAGTTTTTGTGTAAGGAAAAAAAGAAAAACGTATATATGTCACATGTGCACTTTTAAATATCATAAAAACTACAGTTTATAAAAAGAAAGATCACTTTTAATCATGGAACTTGACTGTCTATCAGCCATAAGTAGTCCCATAGCACGGCAGCATAAATAGGCGGTTTAAGGGCAGTCTAGCTTAGACTATTATTCTCCAGCTTCAGATGTACAATCGTTAAACGTCCACAAATACATTCTAATACGATTCACCATTCAAAATAAGTTGAGCACGATCGGGAATTATCTTTATGCCTATGCGAAATACATGCAGAATACAAAAAACAATTCACAAAACATCTTCAGATTGTCAAAACAATCCTCAACGCATGACCTAAATGTGGAGCATAGTATGTGTGCATCAATGCCACTATAGTGACTGACCTCGAGAGCTGATCAGTAATCCGAGCTTAGAGTGGAGACTATAGTGCTGGAACTTACACACACAATTGATCAAAGACAGTCTAGAGGGATCATTGATTACCAACCACTCTAGTGACTGAGCTTAAGAAATTCGGCTGCACAGAGTTCAAAGTACTAATTCATGGTGTCATACCCATACCAATACCCTCGGACCCCAAACCACTCTCAAAAACACAACCTACATAGTGTTTGCAATTCTTCTTGCAGCAGGACTTGCAGAATCGAATTCAAAGACAATCGATTTAACGATTGCAAGGAACAACACAAAAACAAGCGCGTACACGCAATGAGCCCTGATTAGGGTTTCAGGTCACATCCATCACCGATTCGCTTCACTCTTCCACTGTGATAGTACTTCTTCCCCGAATAAATGTTTAGGCTCACAGATTCTAGAACTAGAAACACAAGAACTAAACGCGAGTTTCTTGCAATCACGTCTCTAACCAAAACCTAAATGGTTCCACAGACAATTCCCTTCCAAAACTACTTGTGCACCTAACATTCAAGCTACAAAAGCCTCTCTGATGAATTCCACGAACCAAGCACCTTCATAACAAGTTTTCAAAATCTCCAATGGAAAATCATACCTGATGAAAAAAATTCTCTGCTGCTCATGCGAGAGATGGCGTCGTCGGTGTAAGCAAAGGGTGATTGCTGAGCAAACCCCAGCCAAGAGAGTGATTTCATAGGTGTCCTTTCAACCATGTGATGACTTTCATCTGATGGACAGAAAAACGTGCCACGTACCCAAGCAGATGTAATCTAGATGTGAATACTAAAATGTACACCGGAGGATCATTCTGGACTGGAAGCATCTTCTGTTGGGGGAGATTCCACCACCAAGATTTCAACTGCACTAAAATTGTGATTTAGTGCCACAGACATTATTTCTCAACATGGACACCATTTGACTTTTTGGAGATATAGTATCCATATAAATTAAAAAATTACTACAAAATTTAAAATGATACCTTCAGAATGTAGTGCTTTATGATAAACATAGCATGCTAGTTCATGTCACTCTCATCACCTAGAAGAAACATGGCATTCTCAATGAAAGTGTGAATGACAAGTGGCAAATTCCTATGTAATGTAGGGACATAATTTCTCCTCACCTTTAAACAAATTGTAGTGAAAAATGTTAATTCTCATTAAAACACGACTTCATGGTTTTAGTGTAGTTCATTGGTTTTGGTTCCTACTTGGACGTATCACTTTGTGGTACATTTGGGTGACTCGTATCCAAATCAGTTTTCAAAAAGTTTTGTGGCATCACAAGGGCATTTCGTAATTCACTTGATAAAGTTTATTCAATTATGTTAAATCAACATGGTCCTAGTGTATTAACAAATCACGTCGTATTGCATCAAGAATTTCGGACCCCACTGATTTCGCACGATTTCAGTGCGTTTATCGTTGAACACTGATTCCGCATGTCATACGTGCATTTAGAAGTGTCGTTATGGTACGGAAGTGACATGCATTACTAGGATGTCGATGCAGTGTCTTTTCAATGATTATGAAAAAAGTGTTGTTTTCGCACGAAAGTCGTGCTTGACGGAATCCGTGCGTTAATCGTGTATCTACATTACATGGCTAATAAGACACGGATAACATGCGGTTTTAGTTAATGCGAATTTAGTATCGTATACGTATCATATTAACGCCTTTTATTATATCTGTGCGATTTCAGCATCTATTATAATGCAAATTATTGTCGTACGACATCCGTGTAGTTATCGTACAAGTTTTCAATTTGAGAATGAGTGACTTATATTTCTCGACGTCACTCGCGTTCAAGGATGTGTTTTCGCACTACAATAGCATGTCATACTTCTCGACAAAAAAAGTTTATAGTGTTTTAAAAATATTGATTTATTAATGAAATATAATAAATAGAGAAAATACTACAAATATTTTAATATTCTCTATTGGAATCTTTTGGAATCTTTCAAAATATTTTATATTGTTTTGGAATATTTTGGAATATTCTAAGAATCTTTTTATATTATCCTTACGGTCTAATTTCCCAAAACATTTTTAGATCTTCATTTATAGAATTTAGAAGCAATGAACATTAAAATTTCAATGAAATTACATTTTATATTTTTAGAATTCAAATTTGGTATTATTGGTTATCATTGTACTTTTCATCATGGGAGAAAAAAAATTGTACAGAAAAGGACAACATTACTTTTTCAAAATAGTAAAATTTGTAACACGAGACAATGTAGAGGTGTTGTTTTTTTGAAAGTTTCCCTAGGCGGAGTTTAACTTGGATTGGCTCGATTCAAATTGGGTTTGAAAGCATACTTGATTTCCTATTAGAAAATAATTATAATTTGATTTAATTTTTAATTTTTTTTAGTCTCGAGCAGCTCAAAAGGAGGCATCGACCAAAACATGATCTCTCGAAACATTGCAAGTTAAAGTAAACTTAAAATCAAACTTTCTTTGAACTCAATTTGAGCAACTTTTCAAAAAATAAAATTGCAAGAGCTTTTAATTGCTTGCTACAACATTCAAACCATTCAATTTTTTTTCTAGGTATAGAAAAAAGCTTGTATAATGGAGTGAAAAAAAAAATTGGAATAGAAAGAGTTTTTTACATTGCTAAAAACATCTAAAGTCTACTGAAAATTAAAAAACAGCTAACAGCCTTTAAGATTTTGACTAAACAAAACAACAGTTCAAAAAAAATTGAAATTTTTTTAGATATAGAAAAATGCTTGCATGATCTACTGAAAAAAAATTGGAATTTTTTTTTTACATCGCAAAAAAGCATCCAAAGTCTGCATAAAAAAAAATAGCTCACAGCCATCACGATTTTGGCGAAAAATAAATAAATTCATGATATTTTGAAAAAAAAATCCTAGATATAGGAAATGTCCTGCATAATCTAATGCAAAAAAAATTTGGAAAAAAAGTTTTTTTCACATTGTTAAAAGCATTCAAAGTCCGCTGAAGAAAAAAAACAACTCACAGCCATGATTTGCCATCACGATTTTGGCCAAAAAAAAATCAAAATCAAAATATTCTGAAAAAATTTCAAGATATAGAAAAAGGCGTGCGTGTTGTAGTGCAAAAAAAATTTGAGTAAAAAATTAAATATACATGGCAAAAAAGTTGCCAATGGTTACATTCCTTTATAATTATAAAAAAAATTCAATTGCTTGCATCAAGACTTCTAGGTGGTTTAGTGGTTTAGAGTATGGTTTGTAATTGGGAGGTCTCGAGTTCGATTCCAGCCACTGGCGGTAGAGCTTGGAAAACCGTGGTGGACCCCACCTCGGGTTTGGGCAGCGCGGGTAGTTGGTTCGGGCAACTCAAAATAATGTTTGGGTAGAGAAAAAAAATTCAATAAAATTATTTTGACCAAATTTAGATATAGAAAGAAAAAAAATCTAGATATAGAAAAGATGATGTCGCACGAAAAACACACTGAATCAGTGTGGCTTTAAACACGATTAAGACACGACATTTGACAACTGTACAGAGTGAAGAATTCGCACGTTTTCAGTAGATGTATCAATCGTGTCGAATCAGTACTATATCCGCTTGTATGATCATGATGTCATATCAGTGCAGTTGCGATGAATGACGCAACGATGCGGAATCAGTGCGAAAAATACACACACCCATGAAATATCAAAAATCGCACTGAAATCCTGCAAAATCAGTGGGGTCCGAAATTCCTGATGTGTAGCTCTCTCTAAAAGCCTTTGAACAAGTTTGACCTCCAGTGGAACAAATTATGTATAATCTACTTAAAAGATGACTTGAAATCACTATGTGTAGTAGAAATCATGTTGTTGATAATGAAATAGATTAGTCATTGTCCATCCCTCTCTTGCTAGTTGTGGACTTTGTTCTGGTGGGCTTCGTGCTCTCATAGTTGTATTTTATGCCTTTGGTCTCCTTTTATACATTGATTTCTTCTCATTTGTTCCTTTCATACCTTTGTTAAGTTATATTGTAGGTGAAGGGTAGGTTTAATGCAAGGTTTAATGAAAAATGTTTCTAAAAATAAATATTGAGATTTTATAAAAACTAAAAATTTCGTGCACATAACTTGATTTCCAATATAGTATCTTATAATAAATCGCACAAACAAAACATTGATGATGAATAATATTAATAATCATCACATTGCAATTGAAAATGAACATACTTTCAGTAAGAATGTATTTAAATTTAAACTATTTGTACCTTTGATATAATTGTAAAACAACTTTAGCAAAAAGAATTGATTGATTAGAGTTGCAATCGGATTGATTAGTATGTATAATATAATTGAATCGTCGTTTGCACTTATGAGTCTTCGTTGTAACTATGAATTGTGAGTCATTTTCAAAGCTCTATTTTCCTTAAACATATGTTTGACGATAATGACATGTTTACATATGTACACATCTTAACTTCATAATTTATTGAATTTATTGCTTTAAACTGATTAAACGAAAAATTAATATCTAGAGTTGTTAGATGAAGACAATTGGTTTTTTATCAATTTTACTGTTGACAATTCTTCTATCCTTCACAAATTTTTCACCCCATGCACAATCTATAAGAAAATCAAGAAGTTTAGTGCTTGGATTGTTGATAATGAAAGATATTCAAGTTTTGCAATTAGATCATATAGCTACAACAAATATGTTCACTATAATCCAATAAGCATAAACCAATGAAAATAAGTCTACTAATTAATGAAATGTGTTAAATTTCATGGAATAAGAACGTCTTAATATCAACAATCTTGGAAACCCTCATTAGTTGCAATCGTAAACAATTTCGTAAATACAATTGAGTAATATCCATAAAGTTGTGATGTATTTAGATGTGTAGTATTTTTAATAGATATTACATTTCAATAACTCTATGATTTTTAGTTTCATTTGTTTAATGTTATTTTTTCAAATTTTTCATAAATTATATGAAAAATAAATCAAGGTTTCACTTAAAACAATGAACATCATGAGCAATAAATATTTGGATATATATTACCAAAAAAATTAAAACCAAGTCATTCGAATAAGTTTCTCTATGCAGCTTGAGAGCTACTTTCCTATGTAGCTTGAGAGCTTGGAACCTAGAAGCAAGTAGTTGCAAAGTACGGTGCACCCGGAAATTGTAGTTGCAACGCACAGTTTCATTTCGACTCTTGTCAGGATTTTAAGATTTTTGAAAATTCATGACACTAACCCTTTAATGTCCAAATTCAACACTGTTTTCAATGAATATTTATAAAATAATTGATAAAAAATAAAATGAAGCTGATGTACAAAGCAAAGGTGTAAATGTCAATGTGAAGATCACATCTGTACGATTGGATTTATCATATTATTTTTTCAATATATTTTAATTAATTTTGCAACAATTTCTCTTGAAATTAAATTAAAATTTCCAAATTAACACAAGTATTTTTGAATATTGTAATGAAATAAGATGCACTACGAGATGGTATGGTTTCCATAATTTGATTCTACTTATTATGAAAAATCATGTTTAACACCTAAATGCCCACAACCTTGTCTCGATTGGGCAGTTTTGCAAAGATGCATTATAAAATGCAACTAAGAGGGATATTTTGAACTAGATGTATGAAAAAAAGTTACAATACATAATGAATTTTAGATTCTATCTATGCAGTTAGATCTATGATTGCTATCACAAATATTTTTGTATAAATTTTGAAACTTAAAATTCAAAATTATTTTGTAATTTGATTACAAACAAGATATTGACAATTTGTAGATGAAATTTGTTATGATATGTTGAAATGTAATACTCTACGTGTTGTGATTTTAGAAGATTCTTTAGTTGCTTAATTCTATGAGTTGAATTTTTTAAGAACACTCTTGAACTATTTTGAACTAAGACTTTAGAATTTTTTGGTGAATCAATACCAACATAAAATGAGGCATAACAATTTCACAAATCATCTCCTTTGTAATTGGGATGACACATGCATGAAGCTAACTTCCTATAAAATCTATAGTAAAAAATCCACACTACAAAAAGTGCATGACGAATGAGAAAAATTGGATGAAATCTATATATCGTCTGAAAATGCACTTATGAGCATTTAGGGGTTAAGGTCTCACTTTTTGAACGACGAATGAAACTTGACACAAACCAATTGTGTTGTTTTTCAAAAATCATAACATTTGATTTTGAAGATCTGTACAGTACCAATGATAGTCAACTAGCACAAGAATCAAGAGAAATTTGGATGGATGAAAATTGTTTATGTATGTAGTCAAGAGAATAGTTTGAATTTGTTTATCATCCACTATATGGACACGGGCGCTTCGATGGGTTAAAAAAACAAAGGATTGTAAAGTTTTAGACTTGTTTTGGTTTAGTGGCAATGCAATCTAAATGACTCTCAAGAAATTCTTGAAAACGTGATGTACCTCTTAATTGAACACCAATCAAAGTAAAACAAGTGCATTGTTACACTGCATCATATGCACTCCAAATTCTAAATAGGGTCGGAATTTTGAGCTATAAATCTTTTCTATACTCAAACATGTGAAGAAGCATTTTCCGATTTAGTCAATTTTTTTTTAGTTGACTAAATTTTTAATTTTTAAAATGTGTTATTTTTGCTAGATTCAAATTGTTTATCTATTTAAAATATTAACGGATTTCTTTTTCAAATGTGCTTAAAAATGAAAGTTTGAAGGTGGATTTAAAATAAATCAAATAAAAAATTAAACATGGACTATATTTATATTAAATGTTTGATCATAAATTGGTCAAAAAAAGTTATTAGAATGGGAGTTTTGATATTCAAAATCTTCAAGATAAATCATTTTGAAAAACTAAATTTTTTGGTTGATAAGTAAATAAATTTAGAAGTTGATCCACTTTTAATTTCATTGTATCATTGCTACATATTTTTAAAATCGGTTTGAAAGTTAGCCTTTTAGACAAAATGCAAATTATGTGCACTAAACCTCTGTCATGAGATTTGGTACACTATAACTTGCTAAACTCTAAACTATCAAAGTCTCCAATAATACAAGTGTCATCTCTTCCACCTCCAAATACAACACATCATCCCAATCAAAATTTATTGCCATTTATTCCTTTGCATCCATTGATTGGAATGGGTGCATATGAAGCACTAAACCAATATAAACGAGAATCGACCAATGCATATAGTCTAGGCCCTTTACTCAAGAAAACCATAATCTCCCTCCTTACTCTACCCATCTTTTGGTCACACAAACTCACAAACTGTCAAACTTCAAAACTCTTCCATTGTGGTTCTTTCTTTGTTCACGATTGGTCTCTACAATAAATTTAACTCAGTTGACAATTCACTCAAGATCAAATTTTGCAACAATATTTAAGAAAACTTCCTAAAGAACGATTTTGTTGTCACACATATCATGCTTTTCATAGCAGAGTGGCCATGTTTTCGCCACAAATTCCTAACCCAGGGTCCTTCATTGTCATATATGCAAAATTAAATTCCACTTTTTAGTCTCCAAACATATCATAAACAAAACCTTACATTACTGGTTTTTTTCCCTCATGTTGTACAAGTTCATTTCATTTATATTCAGAGCACAAATTGTTAGAAGTACATTTACTGTGTTAATAATTCCTATTAGAACATGTGTTAGTTATGTACCTTGACAAAGTTGTTAGTTAACAACTTGTAGGCGGCGTAGCCGTAGTTGCCGTAGTAGCCGTCATAATCGTCATAGCCGTTTTGGCGGTAATAGCCGTTATGGCGGTAATAGCCGTAGTCTTGTAGGTAATTGACTACGTGTGTTCACACTTGGTGTGAATGGTCTAAGTCACTTAGACCATTGTATAAGAGCTCGAGGTGAGGCTCTTGATCATATCTTGATCATACCTCTACGGTTGGGTGGAGAGCTCCAATTTCATTTGCATTAGTAAAACTCCTATCTTCATAAACACCTCTTGTTTTTCTACATGGTATCAGAGCGTGGTGCTCATGTTAGCCCTTCGCGGGTTGAGTAGATTTCTTGTGAGGTTGTTTTGGAAGACTTGATCAATCGATCAACTTGAGGGAGTTATTTTGTGTGACTTTACTTGTGAGAACTTAAATCCAAAATTTAGAATCCTCGGTAGCTCTTGAAGAAGCAACGTGCGATTTTTATAGTGGCAGTAGCAAGAAGAGCAGCCATTTGCAGTTGCATAGACCAGTTGCATTGGCGCAGCAGTTGCAGTCCGGAGCAGCAGTTCCAGTCGGGCAGTAAACACTGTCGGGCAGCTCCCTCGGGAACGCGTATCGGGAACACGACACTACGGGAACGCAGCAGTTTTCAACTGCAGCAACTCCAGCAAGTCCAGGGAGTGAAGAAATCAAGAAAGGCGTGAGTTTTTTCAATTCTATTGGACATGCCTTGATTCAGATTGCTGTAACTTCTAGAAAATTAGGAGTTTGAAGTTGAAATTTTTTGAGGACGCCGGTGGCACAACCATTTTTGAAATGTTTTTGGTATTTTGGAAATATTTTAGAATTCCTATAAATATCCAAAGTTACCCATAGTTTGGAGTTTGTTTTACCTAGACTTCATTTCTATCCCTCTGTTATTTTTTTCCATAATTTTTTCTATTTTTGGTACCTTCATTGAAAAATGGCTACCGAGTACCGCATGATAGAGAAGTTTGACGGAGAAAATTGGCACATTTGGAAACTTAAAATTAAGTTCATCCTTATAGACAAAGGCCTCTGGAAAATTGTTTCCGGAAGAGTGCAAAAGCCTTTTGGACCTGGAGTGACTCCAGAAGATGTCGAGAAATGGGAGGATCTAGATGAGAGGGCATTGTCATGTATTTGCTTACATATGAAGGATTCACAACTTCTTAATGTTAGCAAAGCCGAAAGCTCTGCTGAGGCTTGGGAGTCTTTAGAGACTCTATATGAGCACAAAAATGCGGCCAGTCTTTTATTTCTTTTGCAACAGTTTTTCACCATTAACATGAGCGAAGGAGATAGCATCGCGGCCCACATCAACAAAGTTCGGGAACTTGCCGAGCAACTTGCATCAATCGGGGAGAAGGTTTCGGACCTTTGGATGATTATGACGTTGTTGGGGAGTCTTCCGGAATCATACCAGACACTGGTGGTGACACTCGGGACAAAGGAGCCCAGTGCTTTGACAATGGAGATGGTAACTGCACAGTTACAACAAGAAGAATCGCGACATCAAGGGAGCGGTTCATCCTCGGAGGCGGCACTCATGGTGACGAAAAAAGATAAGTCGTACAACCATAGCCATGGTGATAGTAAATCCTCTCATGATCACAAAAAGAATGCCAAATGTAGGTATTGTGGTAAGAAAGGACATTACGAAAAGGAGTGTCGGACCAAAGAGAGAGACTTTAAGTTTGGAAAATTGAAGAAAAGTTTTCAAAAGAACCAAGCTAATATTGTTAAAACTGAAGAAGATGACACAGCTTTTGTAGCTGCTTTATCTGCGTCAGTGTCAAGTGACATGTGGTATCTTGACTCGGGTGCTTCTCAGCACATGACCGGATGTAGAGCATGGTTTTCTAAGTACGAAAACCTATCACTAAGTCGGACTGTCACTTTAGGAGATGATAGAGACTTGGTTATCAAAGGGAAGGGTTCGATCCCCTTTCAATTTCTACATGGTGATTGTATGGATGTACAAGACATCCTACATGTTGAAGGTTTACGTAGAAATCTTATTTCTTTGAGCAAGTTGAGGGATCAAAGATACCGCATCACATTTGATGATGTAGCAGATATCTTCACGTTCACGAAGGACGACATTTCATTCTCTGCAGTTCGTTCGGGGATTTTGTACTTGTTACAAAGTTCGGTGCAGAAATCATCGGAGGCACATTTATCGTTGGCAAAGCATGGCTTAGGGAAGGCCGACCTTTGGCATCAACGATATGGACACTTGTGCATCACCAACTTGAAGAAACTCAAAGAAGACAACTTTGTGCGTGATTTTGATATGGGTAAGAATTCAAAACTTGAATTTTGTGAAGGGTGTATTTATGGCAAACAGCATCCAGAAAAATTTCCTAAAGATGGCGGTACGAGGGCTACGCGCATCCTCGAATTGGTACATAGCGATGTCAATGGACCAATGAAAACACCGACGCATAGAGGAGCTAAGTACTTTGCCCTTTTCATTGATGATTTCACCAGAAAAACCTTTATGTATTTTCTAACACAAAAGTCGCAAGTCCTTGAGAAATTCAAGGAATTCAAGGCATTTGTGGAGAACGAGACGGGGTGTCAAATCCAAACACTTCGGTCTGACAACGGGGGTGAATATGCATCAAAGGCTTTCAATGATTTTTGCCGAGAACATGGCATTCAACGTCAGTTTAGCACGCCCTACACTCCGCAGCAAAATGGAGTTGCAGAACGCAAGAACCAGACACTTGTTGAAAGTGCACGGTGTATGCTTCAACATGCAGGGCTTTCTAATGTATTTTGGGCTGAGGCAATCAGTACGGCAGTATATGTGCTTAATCGAGCACCTACATCAGTTATGAAAGGCAAGACTCCACAAGAAGCTTGGTCTCGTAAGAAACCAACCGTTGAACACTTTCGAGTCTTTGGATGTGATGCCTATGCTCACGTTTCAGATGAGAAACGTACCAAACTGGATTTGAAAAGTGTTAAATGTATTTTCTTGGGATATTATGAAGGATCCAAATGCTACAGACTTTTTAATCCTGAGAAGAAAACAATTGTCAAAAGTCGGGATGTCAAGTTCGTAGAGGTGAGAGAAACTAAGGAAAAGGAAGGGATAGTTGAGGTTAGTAATGAACCTCTAGAACGTATCATCAAAGTTGAAAAATTTGTTGAATCTGAAGACTTTTCATCCGAGTCGGAGAATGAAGGTGAGGAAAAAGTAGGAGATTTAGTTGGTTCAACTGGTCAACGTCCACTTTCTGTCAAAAAAAATAAAATCGTTCAGAGGCACGTAAAGTTTCACAAACTCAAGAGTTAGAGTCCATCTCTCCCCCTCCACCGTCCCCTAGGATTACTCGTTCACGAGCTCGAGAGATTGCACGTGCACAAGCGGAGTCAGCTTCAAGTGCTTCAATTCCTATCACGACAGTCATAGATTCAGTATGTATGGCTCATGCTTTTCATACAAGCATTGATGAGCCATTAACCATATCTGAAGCTATGGGAAGGGATGATTCATCGAAATGGAAGGAGGCAATGGAATTAGAATTTCAAAGTCTCATCGACAACAAGACTTGGGAGCTTGTGCCATTACCAAGTCTCATCCATTGGTTGCAAATGGATTTACAAGATCAAGTACAACGCGGATGGATCAGTGGAGCACTACAAGGCGAGACTCGTAGCGTTGGGATACCTTCAAAAAGAAGGTATAGACTATACCGAGACCTTTGCTCCAGTTGCAAAGATGACTTCAATTCGCACTCTTTTAGCACTTGCTGCTATAGACAATGCCGAAATCCACCAAATGGATGTCAAGACGGTGTTTCTAAATGGAGACCTTGAAGAGGAAATTTACATGGATCAGCCAAAAGGTTTTTCATCCAAAGGCAAAGAAGACATGGTATGTAAACTTTCCAAAACCATCTATGGACTCAAGCAATCACCAAGGGCTTGGTACAAGAAAATTGACCAATATTTTGAATTGATTGGTTTGAAGAAGAGTCATGCAGATCCTAACATTTATGTGTTGAGGAATGCAACACTTTATCTTATCATTGCACTATATGTCGATGATTTGATCATGGTTTGTAATGACTTGAATTTTCTTTTGAAAACCAAAGTTGATCTTTCCAAAGTGTTTGACATGAAGGATCTTGGAGAGATCTTCTACATTTTGGGCCTGCAGATCACTCGGGATCGGACACATCGCATGATTCACATCAGTCAGACGAAGTACATTCAATGCATCCTGAAGCGATACGGTAGGGAAGACTGCAAATCTTTAGCCACTCCTTTAGACGCCAACAGTAAATTGTCAAAGGACATGGCTCCACTAACTAGTGAGGATATAAACTCAATGGCGAGTATTCCTTATCAGAGTGCAGTGGGTAGTTTGGTTTATGCAATGATTGGCACTCGAGCTGATATTGCATATGCAGTGGGAGTGGTTAGTCAATACATGACGAATCCGGGACCATTACATTGGACTGCAGTCAAACGGATCTTTCGCTACCTCAAGGGTACGATAGATCATGGACTTAGCTACGGTGGGAGTCCAATTTCACAAGTGGTTGGATATTGTGATGCGGACTATGCGGGAGACATTGACACTCGCAAATCTACTACCGGATACACATTCTTATTGTACGGTGGTGCTATCAGTTGGAACAGCAAGAAGCAACCAACAATTGCTTTATCAACCACCGAAGCCGAATACATGGCAGCTACACATGCTGCTAAAGAGGCAATTTGGCTTCAACGATTTTTTAGAGACACTGGATTTCTGCAAGATGTTCCGATGACCATTTACAGCGACAATCAAAGTTGCATCTCTCTTTCAAAAAATCCTACATTCCACGCTCAAACGAAACATGTTGAAATTCATCATCATTTTATTCGTGAGAAGATTGAAGAGGGTAAGATTGACTTAGTTTTTTGTGGGACTCAAGATATGGTTGCAGATGTTTTGACCAAAGGACTTACACGTGAGAAACATAGTCGGTTCAAGGAAATGATGGGGATCATTAAATTGAACTAGTATCTAATATGTCATTAAGTGGGAGTGTTAGAAGTACATTTACCGTGTTAATAATTCCTATTAGAACATGTGTTAGTTATGTACTTTGACAAAGTTGTTAGTTAACAACTTGTAGGCGGCGTAGCCGTAGTTGCCGTAGTAGCCGTCATAATCGTCATAGCCGTTTTGGCGGTAATAGCCGTTTTGGCGGTAATAGCCGTTATGGCGGTAATAGCCGTTATGGCGGTAATAGCCGTTATGGCGGTAATAGCCGTTTTGGCGGTAATAGCCATTATGGCGGTAATAGCCGTAGTCTAGTAGGTAATTGACTACGTGTGTTCACACTTGGTGTGAATGGTCTAAGTCACTTAGACCATTGTATAAGAGCTCGAGGTGAGGCTCTTGATCATATCTTGATCATACCTCTACGGTTGGGTGGAGAGCTCCAATTTCATTTGCATTAGTAAAACTCCTATCTTCATAAACACCTCTTGTTTTTCTACACAAATGTTGTAGCATTAAGGTTGATTGCCCTAAAACCACCAACTATGGGCAGTGACAAAATTGGAAAAAAAAATACAACATTATTTGAAATAGGATTTTATGAAGATCAGAAAAAATTGGAACTTGTAATTCATATTTGTTGATTTTATACAAAATTACAAAATGCAAAGTACCCTCTTACTCAGAAAACACATACCAAATTCCTAAGATCACACTCAGTGTCTCCTACTTTCTGCTATATATACGTAACCCAAAATTGATAATTCATTGCAAAAAAAACGTGAGTTGGACGTTACGAAAACCAAGAGTAGCGCTCATGCCGTTCTGTACAAAAGATAACATGGATCCCTAAATATGAAGTCCCAAAACCGCTCCTCGCTTTTCTGATGAGCAAACCAACGTATGCATTAGACCGGCAAATCTTGCGTCGGATCCCAGAACCTCACGCCTCCGGCACAATGATCAGCTTGTCATTTATCCCTTGCACAAAACCCAACAATCCGCATCACTCAAGCAAGTTGATTGGCCTCGATAAAGACATGAAGCATCTGTTTTGCAACCATAATAGTAGTCATAATGGTGGCCACTGTTGTTGCTGAAGCAACACTTTACATACGACCACCAACTTCGAAGGCATTATTTTTCTAGGGTAGAGCCAAGAGAAAATTTCAAGCCCAACAAGTGTACTCCACCTTGGGTTTAGGGTTTAAGATGTCTGAAATACTTGTTCCTCCTTCGAACCTTACGATCTTGTGCATGAAACTATAATTAAGGGCTTTCTAAATAGACAAGTACAATTTTTGAGGAGTTAGTCAATGTTGTAAGGATAAGAGCACGACCAAAAGTGTTGACTGATAATTCTAAATGTGAGCATAATACTAGTCACGAAGAAAAAAATTGTTGCGCAAATTAAAGTGGATTTGAATGCATTCACGGCATGTATGACTAGGGAATTTTGAGTATCACATGCATTTTGACCTGAAATTTGGACATCGCCATCATGAACCCGTAAGTGCCATGAACACCGTTATGTTCTTTAGCACTTCTGAGTAACCCGTATGAGGACTCTCTTTACTTTGATTTTGTTTAATTTTTTTATCAACTCATGCAATGTTTCTCAATCCTCGCCGTTTTGGTGATATAAAAGTTAGCCACGTCTATGTTGTATTTTTCACAACATAATTAATCAAATCGGTCATTTAAAAACTGTGAAATCTTCGTCCTATTAGTGTTAATGGGAGCATATTTTTTATCACCCTCTCATGAATTCTACTTTAGATCACCCTCTTCTATCAAAGACACACTCAACTCACAACAATCAGGCAAGAACAACATTATGAGCTCCCTCTTTCCCTTCTTAAGATTGTATGACAATTGCTCCATTTTTGGCAAACAGGGCTTTGATCTACGTCATTGGCGGCCCATAATCCTATGTGGTAAGTATGATGAAATGGACACGGTCACAACCACAAGTTGTCATTCTATTTGTGGAAAACCATTTTCCAAATGTCAGCTAAACCGTTTTTATACATAATCCTATAATAATATAAAATAATCATTATCCCATATATCTTTAGCTCTACCCACAATGGCAACCATATTCACTCTAAATCGCACTGACAAATCTCCAATTACGTTTGGTATCCGAAAAATCATGCAATTCGACGCTTGTAGTGGCGGCTTTAGGTCACATCAATCAACTGGTTCTAGGTATTATGGTGGTTTTAGGGCAACATTCCGTAGGTCTAATTTTTAGCAATGAACAACTTCACAAAAATTCATTGTACAATCAAAGCAAATATTGTCATTGAACAATTTTGAAACTCGTGGTTACTATATACATTTTTCTTTCTTCGTATTAATTGTAGCATTTTCGATTTAAAGTTATGTATTATTGATTATACTAGAACTTCTCTACAGTATACAAGACCATCACAGATCAAGGATCTGTGTTCTTTGTAACATTACAAAACAAATGGTATAGTGAGTCTCATAAGTAGTTAGTCGCCCCCTTTTGATGGATGAAATGCTTTCATTTAAAAGATAATTCGTTTCATGGATTGAAATTTCTACACATTGAACTAAACTTGGTGCTTTACAATGTACTGTAGAAAAAGTTGAAAATCAAAAATAATTTATGCGATTTTTAGATCCAATTTGGAGTCCCATTTTTTGGTATGTATTGCATCAACGTGAAGATGCGTTAGAAATCACAAGGGATGAAAATACATGTTAAAATATTGAAAAAATAAAAGGATAAAATCATTTATGGGCTTCATTGTTTTATCTTGTTTACTGCAAACAAAATAGAAGAATACAAAAAAATATCATAAAACATACACTACCATTCATAAGAATATACATGAGAATACTAGCATGTGAGCGTGTGAACTTGAGCCTAAAAAGAATTGAATCTTTTTCTATGAAAGACCTATGACAATGGTTTAGATCATATTTATTTGTGAGTAATTAAACACATTTTTAATATTCATGAAATACAATATTATAGAGTCAAGCTACGGTGTGTCAAATCACAAGACAAAGAATTTGTGCATGAAATGTAGGAAATGGCACCAAAGAAGTGACTAATTATGCATCAAGAAGCACAATTAACATAGAGTTTGCAAAGCAACTGTCAAATTTCAATTGCAAACCCACCTACACTTTTGCAAATAACGCGAAGGGGAAAAAAATCCCTAAAACATCAATTTTTAGTCCAAAACAAAGAAAGTCCATATTGAAATTAAAATGTCATTTTGAAATATCATGTCAGCTCATAAAATTAAAATTAAAATTTTACACCACTCTATAATAGGAATTAGAACTAAATCCAAAATAATGACTTCCAATTTTACTTGGAATGTACTCATATCATAGTTGGTGGTGCAATTGTGTAGCAAAACAACGTACAATTTTTTCCCTTTTCCTAATTAATTTTAATATTGTTCACGTAAACATAAAAAATTAAGACATGATAAGGTAGATTATGTGATTTAAAACACCATCAGTATTTTAAAAAAAATTAAGAATTAAAATAGAATGCAAGGTGGATTTTAAAATTTTCCTTCCACTACAATTTTGATGCATTACAACTTGCTTCTACCCAACATGATTTCATGATTTAGGATTAGAATGAAACAAAATGAAATTAGAAAGGGTGTGAAGTTAATGAAATTAAATATGATTATGAAAGGTGATTTAGATAAGAAGAAAACAAAAAGTAGTGACTTAGCACTACTAGAAGAATTTGCGTGCAAAAATGGAATGATACAGGAATCAGTGGCCCTTTTAGTCTCACTACAAAACACAAAGATAAATATGGGCATTACATCCAAATACCGTCCAATGAAGCAACAATAGGCTGTTATTGTGAAGCATCTGCTAAACCTATAGTGTTAGATGAAGCGGATATAGACTGCTATGTGCAGCTACAATCATGATGTGATGCTTCACCATCAAACTCAATTGCTAAAAAATCCATAAATTCTACAACACAAAGAGAAACAAAAGAGGGTTGTGGAGAAAGGTTGTGGAGAAAGGTTGAGTTAGACATAGTAGAGTTATCCTTAATGTCACCTTGTGTTTGAATTAGATACCGTAAATTTTGCTTTAATATACTCTTATTTGTTCACCTCAAGTAGTTAAAAGGTATAGAAGAGCTTAGTGGTCTCTCATTATTAGGTCTGTAAGGGCTTGGTGGTCTTCAAACTCACGGAAAACTAGTTTAGCCGTCAAAAAAGACGGCTAAACTAGGTTTCCATGAGTTTGAAGACCACCAAGCTCTTACACACCTAATACTGAAAGCCCACCATGCTCTTCCATACACTTGAACTATTTGGGGTGAACAAATAAGAGTATATTAAAGCAAAATTCACGGTATCTAATTCAAACACAAGGTGACTTTAAGGATAACTCTAGTCTTGGCATAAACAAGCAATGTGAAGGGTTTATCTGGGCTAGAAAAGAATCCTAGAGCAAAGTACAAGAGATGTGTACTAGAAAACTGAAATCTCCACATCTACGAGACAAAAAAGCAACACCATTGGTAACAATTTGTATTTATAACTTGACACAAAATGACGCACTAGTAAAAATTATGAAAACAAACTTACTTTTGAATCGAGATTTCTTTACGATAGAATTAACCATAAAGAGTGTCTCAAAGTGGAAACTCGCCTTAGACCACGTTAGACTCGTTTTTGGTTTAAAAAGACAGCAGAAAGTTTAGTCTATCGTGAGTTGGAGAATAATTTAAAGCAAGGCCCTGCATAACTCGAGGGAGTGGAACTTGTGACCTCCCCAATGTTAGAAGAGAGTTTTCACAAGTTCCCCAAACATAAGAGAACTGATCAAAGGACTATTCATGAACAATGGTTGCCAAAAATTGATAATATTAGAATGAAAACTCACTATAAAAGTTACAGAACACCACTTCTAGCTATTTTCAATTAGCTTTTATGTGCTCAACCACAACGTCCCCATTGTCCGGATCATCAAGCACTAACGAAATAGCAAGCAAATTAGGAGCAAGAGCCGCCAAAATTCGAATGATAAATGTGAGCTAGGGGCATGCTAGTGGTTGAAGATGGCCTTGTCTTCCTCTAGCGCCACACTATAGCAGTGCACACCTATAGATTGGTTTTTGTTTCATGGATTTACAAAAATAATCGAATACTAATAAGTATTATAAGTATTTTATGATTTTGATTTTGATTTTTATAACAAATTTATCAATAGAGTAAATAAATAATTATACATATATACATTTCAATTGCTAGTCCCACAATAAAAATATCGATAGCATAAAATGATAAAATTATATATACCCAATATAGCAAACTTTGAAGACTTACTAGATTTATATATGTTTATTATATTAAATTATGTACATTGTCACGAGATTTGTTCCAACCCTATTGTCATGAAAATGGTCACATTTTTATAATGAATGATTTATCCCTTGTCATTCCAAATGATTTTCATCTGGTTTTATAACACTTCGACCGACTATCCAGTTCATCTAGCTATCTAAGTTCATTGTTGCAATGCAACAAGTATGTGATATATATATATATATATATATATATATATATATATATATATATATATATAATGCTATTTTAAAAGTCCATAAGTACTTAGTACATCAAAAAGTTGATTCTAAATTTTGGATTTCAAACAATATCGCATATTTTCATAATTGATGGATTTTCTTTTCTTTTTAAATTCATTTTCATGTTATGAAAACATAAAAACATTGTGTTATTTAACATATGATATACATTAAAAGTTTAAAATTACTTTCAATTTTATTAAAACATCAAATTTCAAGAACAAAAGAAGATTGTCCTCAGTCTCATATGACTCAAGAGTAGGCAATCACTTTTAAAACTTGCATTTGATTTTCTGTAGTGAATCATATAATGATATTAGAGGAAAAATGGGACTTCAAGAGTCCCTCAAATTACCCAAATCTCTGGTCATGGTACCCATAAACATGTCAAACCACGAGTTGCCATGGTGGAGTTTATATACTGTGTCACCATATCATTTACAACATGAAAATAAAACAACAAAAAAAAGCCGCAGCTAGGCCCCTGCATGGGTGTGTGTTTTGTTTATGAATTTGAAAAAAGAATCTGTAGTGCCTGCTCGTGCATCCAATGGGGGTATTTAATTAATTATCTTTTTAAATTAAAATCTTGCAACATCGGTAGGTGCTGCGTTGGGTATTTTTTTCCTGTTTTTTTTGTTTGCCCCTCCTTTTGCTAAGTATTTCCAAAGGCATTGGGGCCTTCTAAAGCCCCATTTCTCCTCTAATGCACGTACTAAGAACTATAGAATATATTTATTTATCCTAATTGTTATTCCTCTATTCTGGAATAAATAGCTCATGATGTGAACACTTCTTCTAGTTTTCAAAGAGTGTTTTTTAATTTTAGTACATCTTTGTATGCATCCTTGAATTTGTAACATTAAAATCATATGCACATAGAAATTGAATGCATAACACCTTGAAAATGTAATAAAGATGCAAAACGACTACTATGACAAAATGAGGAGACTAAGTAGAATACCTATTTGTTCCCTGATTTGCTAAAATGAAAGTAGAGTCAATGTCAAAAATAAACTCTTGAAAAATCTTTGACCTTTTAAAGGTCAATTGTCAAGATTAAATAGTTCCTACTAAGTTTTTAAATCTAGTACTAGTCTATGCCCATAATAAATTTATGTTCAATGATAAAGAAAAAAAAATACGCCTGTATTTATAGTGTATTTCCTCCTATCACAAAAAAGTGAGAAGTTGTTGTGACATAATTGAAAACGTCTAAATCTGTGCAAATAAAGCGTCGGCAAAAATATTTGTCGGCAACTATAGAGTAATAGAGTATGGTCAACACCGTAACGTACATAACCACAATCATTTGCAAAAAGCTTTTGGCATCATGCCAATGCCGAACGGAAAATATGCCAAAATCCTCAATTTTGTGTATAACCTTGCAACTTGATTAGGTGATGACTACGATGTATCCAAATGTAGACTATCATTGATCATGTGAGAAATTTTACATCGTGTGTGAAATTTTAAGATTAATTATTTTTACGTCGTACTTGATAGGAAAAATTTAAGTAAAAATTCATTTGTTAAAACACATTGACTTAAAATTTAACGATTTCTATGTAAGATGGGCAATTGTTAATTGTGGATCCAATAATAAGGATGAAAGTTGAAATATTTGTGAGTGGTGACTTTCATAAGATCACTGACTGCTTCGACACATGCCTTTAGAAAGCAATTGTGTCGTGTAGGCAAATTATTCAAAACATTATCGGCTTTAGGTTGTGCTAGAATGAACTTGGACATATTGCCAAATACAATCAATGTTCATTTTATTTAAGAAAAATTATAATACAAAATCCCACTTGAATATGTTCCATATATCATGTGAGTAACAAGCAAAATTAATTCAAAAGGTAAACCTCTAGTCCAAATTGCAATCTTCAAGTACTTGAGTTCCACGAACATATTACCCTCAAGCATCCAAATTAGATTTTTTTTAATTTTTAATTTGACATTAAAGACATTAATTTACATTGAGTTCTAAAAAAATTGAATGTGATTTTAATCAAACATAATTTAATTTCAACTTTGATTTTAACAACCAACAAAACTTCACAATTAAACTAGAAACCCTTAACCAACAAGGATTTCACAACTAAGAAGAATTTCATCAACAAACACGAATTCTATTTTTCAAAGTACAAACATCAACCCCTAACTCATTGAATGCATGGTGGTCACAACTCACAACCAACCGTCAAGAGTTCAACATAGACATCCATACATGCGTATACAAACATGCAAGTGTTGCCGAAGTGCTACATAAAGCTAACTTCACCATTGCAATGTTACTGAGCTCCAGAAAGATGCTCACAAGGGGTCTTTTTGTCATGGAGAGGTACTGGGGAGATTTGCAAACACTCATCGATCTCTGCATAGAACACAAGAACGTCGTAGACCCTCCCTTCACTGTTACTCAAGCCAAGCGGTTTATGTATTGGATTGCCTATGAGCTGATGGGTTTGCACAAGGACGACTTCATACACAGAGATTTGAAAGCTTCAAATGTATTAGTCTCTAAGACAAAAGAACGTGATGCAGTGTCTTCAAACAATTGTTATATGTCTCTACATGTAGTTGATTATGAATGTTCAGTTGGTGTGGTGGGAACTGGGTTTTGGAGAGCGCATGAGATTTTCCAACAACTGAATAATAGGGTTTCGAGCTTCAAGTTGGAGTTCACTGAGAAGGTGGATGTCTACAACTTTGATATGACGTGATACAAGATTGTCACTGGACTCATTTCATTTGAGGGTCTTCTCTACTCCAAGACGCGAGATGCAATTCTCAATAGAACCCGACCTGAATTGCCACATAATCTGGACCCAAAAATTAGAGAGATTATTACTTCTTGTTGGGATCCCATTCCATCAGTGAGGTCCACTTTTCAAGACTTGTGCAAACATTTTTTGGAGCATGAGTCTTATGATGTTGTTATTAAAGATGTTCCGTAGGATCGGGATGAGGTTGAGGATGTTCTACAGGCTAGCCATTGAATTTAAAGCCAAAGTTATAGTTGTTGTTACACTAGTTGCTGGTTATCACTTGAAAAGTAGTTGAAAGTGTATTTTGTCTATAGTATGTTATATTGAACTCATTAATATTAAAAGTATTGCCTTTCAAGAGATTGTTTTTACTATCAAACCTGGATAGTAATGTCTACCATGAGATTCTCTATATGCGGCCCTAAAAAGATCTTTCATGGCAAAACACTCTTCTGGAATATCGATCAAAATATACATATCCATAGACGTAGAGCTTTTGTTTTTGGTGTTTCCAACTTATTGTATTTAGAAAGCTCGATTGATGACAATCCCGGTTTGGGGAATGTTATTTTAAGGCAACACTATTTCAATAAATGGGATAACATTGCAAGAATATAGGTACTTTGACTATTGATGAAGGTTGAATATTGTAAAAATATCCATGCTCACTCAAGATATTATAAAAGTCTCCAAGTTCAAATCTCCATTCTCATTCACTAGAGGAATGTTTGACCTTGACGCTTTTTAACCCTTTAATGACAATGGAGGTGAAGGTAAAACCTAGATGTGTTATAAAATGTTACTTTTGCTACTTTGATGAAGTTTGGTCCTAAAGAGAATATGAGAAGCACGATGTTTAGTAATTATCCATACTGTCAAACTTTTAAAAAATGTTTTAGATACTCATATACATGTGTGTGTGTATATATAACTTTAGTTAAATTAAAATTAAATTATTTAAACAAAAAGTGAAAAAAAACATGAATTTCGACTATGTCAGATTTGACTTCTTCGTTTTTTTTATTCTTTTTAATTTTTTTTAATATTTGCATGCAAATTCAACACTAACTCGCATCCTTTTCTAGCCTTGAAAATTCATCTAATGAATCACTTTCAATTGGAAAAATGGGTTTACAAAGACAAACTATCAGTTCTTGTTTGTTGGTGTGAAGAATTTTCGAAATGGGGATGAAAGGTGTATGCGCATTCAGGTGGTGGGCTGGAATGGAAAGGAGATTTTCAAGCGAGGGGCGTTGAAGTTCCCAAGGAAGTAAGCAGCCTGAATCATTTTTATGTAATAGGATATCAATTATTGCATGACTGTTGTTCAATTTCTCTACTAATTTCATGTAGTTTTATTAATTAGCACTGCTGAACTACATTAACCCCTAAACATCCTCACCCCTTTCCAAGTTTGGTGAATTTCAAAGATGTCTTATCACTATAATATGAAATAAGGCATAAAAATTTCACAAATCATCCCCTTTCGAATCGGATCACACATGCATGAAGCGAACTTCTCATCAAACATATAGTAAAAATTCCATTATGCAAAAAGTGCATGACGGATGACAAAACTATGATTGATTTTATACATCCTCCTAAATATGAACGCTTGGTCCTTTAGGGGATAACACAAAGTCGAGGCCGAGTGCCTAGGTGGCCGACTTGAAGTAGCAGCTAGAAGTGGGCTCGCCACTTTGCTAGACGCCTTGCTGCTAACTGCCTTCAACATTTTTTTATTTCTTTAATTTAAAATATATTTATATTCCAATGCTTTTTTACAAACTCGTTTTTTGTTATTGGGACATGTCAATTTGTTTTTTTATCCTTCACCCCTAAAGGACAAGGAGGGCACATCGTATCCAATAATGGTTTCATTACTATAGTAACTTTTTTGAATTCTATAAGTTTGACTCAATGTTAACTTAAGAATTGTAAATATACGTAACAAGAACACATGAATCCTCAAAATGTGCAATTACGTTGATCGATCCGTTGGGAAAAATCTAAATTGTCAACACGAGTGAATTTAAGACATAGTAGTTAAGAAGGTTGATGATTTAAAGGGCGTTTTCACACTACGGTGTCATATTTGTCAAAAAAGAAGTGTACAATATGTAAAGCAGTTGCCATTACTGTGTTACTAACACTGTATAACAATCATGGAAAATGTTCAAATGTATGTTCAATGGAATATGACAAGAGGATATGGAATCTTTTCTACATATTATATATTATTTAGGAATATTTTTGAATATTCCTAAATACTTTTGAAATCTTGACACATTCTATGGAATGCATTAAGCTATCTTGCCAAAAACTTCCAAAAATAGTTTTAGACCTTCAAGAAATGAATTTAGAAGCATTTAACTTCAAAAATGTTATCCAAATTACTAAATTTATTTTTAGAATTTGGAACTTGGTATGATTGGGTAAAACTAGACATTTGATTTGAAAATTTTAAAATGAAATCTTTTCAAAAGAGAGAACATCATTACTTTCCCCAAATAGTAAATTATGTATCACTAGGACAATATTGAGGTTTTTATCTTTGAAAAATTCTCCTTGGTGGAGTTTAACTCCTAAGTGAGGGAACGACCATATAATGGTCGTTGTGCTTTTTTAAGGGCTCCAAAGATGAACAAAATATGTTTATAAAAAAATAAAAAAATATTTTCAAATAGGAAATTATCAAGTCTACTTTCCAACCCAATTTGAATCATGTCAATCCGAGATAAACTCTGCTGAGGAGAAATTTTCAAAGACAAACACCTCAATATTGTCCTAGTGTTATAAAACTTACTCTTTTGGGGAAATGTTGATGTTCTCTCCTTTGAATTCAAAAATAAATAAATTAGAATAGAATGTATAGTTTCAACCAATCATACCAAATTTCAAATCCTAAAAATAAAAATTTGTAATTATGGTGAATATTCAACAATACAATGCTTCTAAATTCATTAAATGATTATCCAAAACATTTTTTGAAAGTTTGACCGTACGGATAATTACTAAACACCATTATGCTCATTTTCTCTTTTGGACTGAATTTCACCAAAGCTGCAGAAGTAACATTTTATAACACATCTAGATTTTGCCTTTATCCCCTTTGTCATTTAGGAGTTAAAGGACTAACCAAAGCTCCACAGGCCTACATAACATACTAGAGCAGATTAGGAAATCCCTTTTTTGGAATTGGATGAAATTAAGATCTTTTAATGAGATCCAGTTTTCACCTTCTACAATAGGTCGTGTTGCTGGAAGCTGGTGGTTCTCCCTTCAAGAGTCATGCATGGAACTTTAGTTTCTCCCATTTATGTAGGCTCCCATGGTAATTATCTTGCTGGAAGTTAATACTATCGATGCTCACAGCCATGCTCGTGAAGATAGTGACTCTGGATGCACATAACTTGCCAATTATGGAAAAGGGAGACTTCATGAACTGCTCTATTATGTTATGTAGTTTTTTTAACCACTTTGACCATGTATTGCTAATAATGAAGAAATGTTTTTAAAAAATTGTTGTTCTTAGGCATTATCCATGACAAAAATAGTATTTACCTACTACGTTTTTGGAATGTAAAACTACTTCATTATTTTTAGGTTAAAAATCAAAAACACTACTTTCTTTCTAAATCAGGGAAAGTCATTTAAAGGTTAATCAGTTTTGGGAGTTCTTTTGTTTCCACTAGTCAGTCCGTGGACATGTAGATTTTTCAAATGATCAGTTTTGGGAGTTCTTATGTTTCCACCAATCGGTCCGTGGCCATGTAGATTTTTCAAATCATCAGTTTTGGGAGGGGATCAATTTTCTTTTTCATGTGGTTTTTGGACATGAGCTGGATTAAAACTTAGGGCCTCCTTACACTAGAGACGAGAAGCCGTGAAGAGAGAAATTTCAGGCAATGGGAGGCCTAAAAACCGAGAAGACCAAAGAATGTTACTTTACACCCGAAATTTTCAATCCAAGGGACGGAAGGAGGAGAAAATGACATGGACAACACTTTTGTTCTTCGTGGCAAGAAAAGTGCACATTTTTCAAGGCCTCCGGATTTTGCGTCAAGCCCACCTCAAAAGGTGGGTTTAACGCAAAATCTGGGGGGCGTTTGGCCAAAATTCTCACAACCAATCATTTTTTATTTTTTAAGAAATAGGTAAGAACTTTATTTTTAAAAATCAACACTTTATTTTGTGGCCCCTTTTCACTTTACACTATATCCAAAGGCCGTCAAGTTCAAAGGTTGGCTTCTCAAGAATGAGCCATGGCCCTTGTGAGGTTTTCTCCATGGCTTCTCGCCTCTAGTGTAAAGAGGGCCTTAGTGAAAAACCAAGCCCTAAGCAAAAGTAGGACGCCAGCAAACCAGCATCAGCTGAGCTTGGAGTTTGGGTTACAACTGTCTTCCGTGAAGCTCATTTAACCCCTAAACGTCCTCACCTATGTCTAGTTTAGGCAGTTTTGCAAAGATGCATTATAAAATGCAATTAATATGAATATTTAGAACTTGATGTATGAATAAAAGTTATACATTTTTAATTTTAGATTCTATCTATACAGTTAGATCTATGACTACTATCACTAATCTTTTTTTATAAATTTTGAAACATAAAATAAAAAATTACTTTGTAATTCAATTACGAATAAGATATTGACAATATGTGGATGAAATTTGTTGTGATGGGTTATAATGTAGTACTTTAGGTGTAGTGATTTTTGGAGATTTTTTGGATGCTTGATTTTAATAGTTTTTTTTTTCATGAACACTTTTAGACCAAAATCTTCAAGATTTTCGGTGAAACACTACAACACAAAATGAGGCATAATTTTTTCAAAAATTATTTACTTTTCGATCGGATCACACATACATGAAGTTAACTTCCCATAAAAAATTTAGTAAAAAAATCACACCACAAAAAGTGCATGACGGATGAGAAAATACGGATGAAATCTGTACATCAGGCCAAAAACGCCTGCTTGGGCAGTTAGGGGTTAAGACCCGGTGGATGAGATCATGACAACTGGATGAGAATCCACCAGCTCGTAGCCATTTTAATGAAACATGATTCTCATCCACCCTTTCCAGGAATCAGGAATATCCCACTCCACCAGGTATAGCCTACTGTACTTGACGTGCAGCTTCGTCGTATGCGGGGTCCGGTAACTTATTAGTTCCCACGGCACCGAGGGTTTATCGGAGGACCGACTGAACCGCCAATTGAACCATGAATGCTTGAATTCCGGCCTGTTGCCCCGTTTTGGCAACACTGAATCTATCTGAAATCTCGACACCCGGTATTCTTAGCATCCCATTCAGTGCATCTAGGAATCGCCATGTCTTCATCGAAGTGGTTGGCGCTTGTAAACCGACTGCTACCTCCCACATTTAAGTTCATTTTTAATCTCTTTTCTTCTTTTCATTTTAAGGAGCAACTTGTACTTCATGTTTCGATGCACCGGGAAGCAGTGAAGGTGGGGAATATATGGCTCATTAGAGTTATCCGTAAACTAAAGGGTTGAGTGGGCCTTAGTTTGACTAAAATTTGGAGAAACGAAAACTATTGAGAGAAGTTCTAGAAAATCAAAAGAATGGGTGAGTGGGGACTGTCTAGGTATATATAGCGAGAATCTATTGTCAGAAAAGGGGCTAGCAATGACCTTCTTCATGTGTGAAGGTGAATAATAGAAACTTGGGTGAGAAGTTTTTTAGCACCGATTTTGGTGCTTTAAAGTTTGCATCCACAGTTTTTTTTAGTGCCCGACACATGTTCTTTTTTGAGGATTAATGTCACTATTCACTCAAACTACAGTCTATTCACCCACTTTTGAGGGACTTTACGGATAACTCTATTAGCAAAAAGGCTTATGGGAATTTTTTTTCAGCCTTCAAGGCTGATGCCACTTTGCTTTTGTTGAATACTGAAGGCTGCCTACCTTGTGGAAGTACGACGAATGGGCTACAGTGGTGGATTTTATTAAGAGCAAAACATGCGAAGGTCATACGTTGTAGGTTGAAACTTACTTTGAATCTTCAGCCGTGTATAATGTATGACTGGCCTGGGCTCAGGAGGTGGCGATTTAGGGGTTAGGGGGCGGACGTCAGGGCCAACAAAGGTAGTTGGCAGCAGGTCACGATGATGTCACTAGGGCTAAGGCAGATCCAGCCAACCTGGCAATTAGGCCACGCATCATGCGCCGGTGGAAAGCATCATACGATTATTCCATTAATTTATTTTTCCCTTTGTTGCAATTAGCCACAAGAATACAAATGTAGCCACCTGGCAAAAATTCGCTCACTTTAACTTCACCGCCAGGAAGTTGCCCAGTCGGTTTGAAATAAACTTAGATCGCCTCAGCTTGAAGTTTGGGAAAAAGTACAAGGGCTGGGCGGGAGCCGACTGAGTGAAGCCACAACCAGGGATTTCTTTTTGCAGTTTTTCAATTTACAAGCAAGTGGCACAACTGTAGTGAAACAAATATTTTAGCACTTTCATCTATATTTGGATGATTCTGCCGCATAAATGGATGAGAAACTGTTAAAGTTATTGTAATGAATGAGTTGTTGGCGGTTTAGCAAATGTACTTTGGTTCAAATTTAGCACATTCTTAAAATAGTTTCGCTTTTTAGGCTATATTTTTCCAGCTAAACTAAGGCTGGCCACAACCAAATTCTAATTAGGCTGATTTTTCCCGGGAGTTGCTTTTCTTTTGAGTGAAGAGGTTTGGGTTTGAATAGGAATGAGTAAGAAACTGGGAAAGATATTCAGCAGCGTTGCAGCAGGTGCTTCAGATGTAGCTTGTATTTATTTTTAGCTATTCAGTAAATTTCTGATAAGAAAGTCAACGGCTGATAATTAAGTGAGTGTGTGATCAATTACTTCATTTTTAAGTTAGCCCCCTAAGTTTGCCCCCTTCGTTTTTTGAAAAGAAATGGCTACATCCCATTGCAGACATGGAGTGAGCCATATTATATTTGTGGTAGATTTTCCCACCTGTGCAAGTTGTAACCTGTTCGATATTCAGACTCTGACGGACCCTCAGGGCTCATTGTGTCGCGCTTGACTGAAATTGACCTTTGCAGTGGATAACACAGAAGGTGGTCCAAGTCAGCATATTTGAATTGTTACGCAGTATTGAACTGGGCCTGGGAAGCAGTGTTTTTCCTGTGTTTTTTTTCTTGAAGCCTAACTGGCGACGTAAAAAAATTTAGGAAAGAATATTTGGCGAAATCTCAAGCTTACAATCATATTTTGATAGAATTTCTTCATATTTTGATAGTTTTCCTTCGCAAAATTTGGCTACTGTCACAAAAATATAGAGAAAATTTGGCAAAAAAATAAAAATAAAAATAAATCTCATTTTTTTTCCTTAACAAAAGAGAAGTACCCTATTTTGTAAAGAAACCTGGCGAAATATAGCCAGGAGAAGAAGAAAAAAAAACGCTGCCAAGAAGCATTGTCAACCCTCTCTGATGACACCGGCTCCATGGAACAAATTGGAAGTGCACTCATCCCTCTTTATGCCTTTAGAGCATCTCCACCCTTAATAATAAAATAATAAAATAATAAAAATAATAATATGAACTCCGGTCCTCTTTGGAGGCCGGCGTGAGACTCTCCACCCTTACTCTCTAAATGGGCCCTCGCTCCATTATGAAGGGTCTTTGCTAAAATATGAGAGCCACCACGGCCTTGAAAAGGAGACAATTTGAAGAGGGCTCTTCATTTTTGAGTTGTAGTTTTCTATTGTCCAGGTCTACGCCTGTTTTTTGAAGCGCCCATTTCCTAGGCTATTTGTTGTTTGTTGTGATCCAATCTTTGGCTGATATGGCAGTTCCCAAAAAATGAGCTTAAAAATGAGCCTGCAGTGGGAATCTCATGAATCTCAACATTAGTCATCAAGAACATCTGTCCCATACCCACGGGTTTGGGTCGTACTACATGTTTCAAGAGAACATGGCCAGCGACTGGGTGGGGGACTGGGGGTCGTCCCATTTCAAGGGCCGCAAGTTTTCTTTTGAGTACTTCATTCACTGTTTGGCGCGTCCTTGTGCACATTGCAGGGTGAAGATGCTCTTAGAGCATCTCCACCCTGCCGCATGTGAATTGGCTCTAGAAAGCTTGTTTGACAGGCTCCAAGCTCCTAATTGCGGACTATTACGTCGATGTCCCCCACCCACGTTGAATTTCTGGCACGCAGAATTTGGGCTGTCAAGAAGATGTTGTGATCCAGGGACACGCAAAAACCGCAGGTGACGGGACGGGCGCAGGATCCGGAGGGTGACGGGGCAGGATGATGCAAGACTTCGAGCTGCAAAGATTCCGCAACTCCGGAATCCCCAGGACTTCGAGCTGCAACGTGGAGAGACGAATATGTTGTTGAATCCCCGCTTTTGAATCCACTGCAAATCCACAGCTCCCGAATCCCCAAGTGGATGAGAACATCCCAAGAATACCCCAGAACTTGGGCACAAGACACAATGCTCTCACCCGCAAGGATAGCGAGTTGGGAGGCTCAGATAACGAGGCCTGAACATCAAGTCCAGCTTTATTCCAAACGGTGGCCTATGTTTTTCTCCCAGGATGCGTTAAAGGGCTTAGCGCATCCCTTTAACGCGGCAGGGTGGAGATGCTCTTAGTTGCTAGGTGACTACATTCTAGTCACTGAAGTGTCAAAAAAGCAAATAACAAAAAAAACATGAAGAATTGGATTTTAATTTGTGAGGTTGAGAATTGATGATTTTATAATACACATCTTCTAGAAAAATAAATTTTCAATTTGGAGTTGTGCAACTATCAAAATACCTATGAACAAAACCTGAAAATACTATAAATACTTGAAAATACAGTAAATACTTACAAATACAACACATGTACTATAAGGTATTTTTTGTGTTTGGAAGTTTTTTTATCTTGTTTTATTTTTTGGATTGTGTTCTCTTGTTCATGTTCCATTGGTGTATGTATTATGATCTTGATCAATGTACCAACTCCTTTCATTTTTTGACGTATAAATTTTTGTCCTAAATCTTATATGGATAAGTCACTTTCATTTATAAAATTCACAATAATCATGTGTGAGTTTGTTCTTGATATGAAAGATTGCAACGGGGAGAGGTGTTGACATAGGTCATTGTTGAACTTCTTCATTTTCATTTTTGAAAGATTAATCTAAATTCTATAGTTAACCCTTAAAAGTCCCTTGGGGTCCCTCTCTACAACCAATATTTAGCCTTATAATTTTCAATTTTGGTTTAATATATGACTTGTGATACATTGTTATATACATATCATGATTGTTAATTTTACTTTGTACTGAAACGTGTTTGGTCATTGTTATTTCGATGAAATATCACCGAATGCAAAATATAATATATAGTTGCAAAGGGCTTTCGGGCCGTTTGAGGGTTAATTTTGAAAACTTACACCTTCCAAAATCTCATTTTTGAGTGTACATTATACAGTTCAAAGACATACTATAATCTTGCAATTCCACCATTGGACAATTCTCTAATTTTGGCAAAATGTCTCCATTCTACTCGAGAATACAATTGTACAGTTACTTTCTAATTTAATCCATTCTATTTTTTTAATAGTATTAACCCCTAAAGGTCCCTAGCTTTTTTGGGCTTAAAATCATCATCGCTTTTGATGTGTTATAGGTCTAAATGTGAGTGAGGTATAGAAATCTTAGCCGTACAATCTTGTAACATACATGTTGTAGATCATGTGGATCAATTTTGGGGTCATTTGGCCATATAGATTGCAAGATCATAGTGTTTTAGTGCTAAAAAAGGATGCTGAAATTTTCCTAGCAACACAGTTAGAGGTGAAATTCGTTTTCAAAATTACTCAAATGAAAATAGGTTGAACTATAAAGTTGTTCAAAATCATCATATAAACACATAAGTACCAAAAAAGCCTCATGAAAAAATTTAATGTGCCCTAAAATGGCCTTGCAATGTCAAAAAGTAGCCCGAAAGTGACCCATTTGAACCAAAAAGCAAAAAGTGTTCAAACTAGACCCGTGCACTAAAATGACTCCCAAACATTCATAACAACATGGATCGACCTGAAAATTTTACCATAATAACTAGACTTCAAGGGGAATTCAACCCAACAAGTTTTATTGAAAACGGACTTGGGATGAAGGAGATACAAGCCCCCGAAGTTGCTGCCATCAAAATTCACAGAACTGTCCAAAAAAAACATACCTACTTTCAAATGATCACCAAAAATTCAATTCATCTCGAATTGATCTGAAATTTTTACCACACATTCCATACATCATGCGGGGAGTTTTTTCAAAATTTCAGAAAAATCGGACTTGTTTTGCAAAAGTTACAGCTCTTCGAAGGTGACTGTACCCCCAAAATCGTCCAAAATATGGACGCCGGGACGCTTAGGGGTTAATCATGGTGGAAAAATCCATTGAAATCTAGTGCACCAAGCAACAATACCATGGGCACTAAAAGGTTAAGTTACTGACACCAATTCTAGAGGACAAATTGGTGGACATATTGGAAGTGCACTCAAATCTCTCTAATGGCACTAATTCCATAGAAAAAATTGGAAATGCACGAGTCAAACCTTTTTTTTGATGACATTGACTCCATCAAACAAATTGGAAGTGCACTCTATCCTCTCTAATGGCAGTGACTCCAAAAACAAATTGGAAACTTGTGCACTCAACCTTCTCCAATGACATCAACTCCACGTGTCAAATTGGAAGAACATACAACCCTTTCTAATGACACTACCCAGACACATAATGGCGCATTCACACCCGCCCAATGGACGTGCGTGCGTTGGCCCTTCGACAATGTTCATGATGCGTTCCACTATAAGTCTATTTGCACTAGTTACACCATGCTTGCAGCAAAAGCATGCGGTGGTGTCAAGATTTTGCCCTTTGAAAGTAAAAGGAAAGTGATAAAACCTTTCATTGCATTGTGACAAACTCAAATTAGCTAGAGATTTGTGTGCATTACGAAAAGTTACGGCAACGCGTTAATTAAAGGTCTTTGAGTTTGCGGTCCGGCAACACATAGAAGGGTTGTTGCGTTAGTTGGTGACGGGGTCTCGCGGCTACTACAATCCAAAGCTGTGCATTCAAATTGCACTTTCAACTATTGGTGTGTATGGCCCGTTACAAGTTGGAAATGGTCTCAACTGGCTTTCTAATGGCACCACTTCCTCGACCACTTCACAAGCCAAATACATTTTCAAAAGGTCCGGAATGACCATAAACTACCTAGGTGATAGTGATGAGGTGGGTTCCCCTTAGGAGTGCTTATTTGTACCAACGAGGGTGGCGGTTCGATTCCGGTTGGATACACGTCACGAGGGCTAATACTTTCTTGCTTGATAGAAACCCCCAACATGACGGGGATTGCTCTCGGGCCTCATGTTACAGGTTACTGTAGGGACGTCGCTCTTAGTTGAAAATGATTAGGAGCATTGGGTCTAGTCTAATATCGTAGGAAGAAAATCCAAAAAAATCACCTGCAGAAGAGCACATGTATTTGCTCTCTTCGTTAACAATGTGATGTTTGTAATCTCTTTTTATGCAACGGAAATAAAGCATCTATTTGTTTCCATTTTTTAGTTTTTTTAATTAAAAAAAAATTAAATACACTTTCAAATGCACTCTAATATGTGTTCATAATTTGATATGTGAAAGTTGTTCAATGAAATGTGTACGACTGTACGTACATAACATGACAAATTCCAAGGATATACATGATTACAGAGTATGGCATTAGAGAGGGTTGATTGTAAGTGAGATTCTGAGATATCTTGTATGCACTGATGCACATGTTTGTAGCAGAGCAGCTTGCCACTGCTAAGTCATTATTGAAAATAGTGGTATCCAATGGGGTGACACCTATCCTTTTATGACCTTGTCTTCGCATAGTTGAACGGTAGTCACGGCAAACGCTCTCAGTTTTTGCTTGATCGCGACTCGCATGTACTTTGCACAACAGAGCTACTGAAACATGGCAGAAGATAAGGGGCGGTTTACACTATGGACCAAGAGCCATGACCAAGAAAATTAAATCATTTTCATGGTCATGGCTCTTGGTCAAGAGCCGTGACCATGAAAAATCAAAAATGCAATTTTAAATGACTTGGTCACTCTTTGTAGTGTAAAGTGGATTTAGACCGGGACAAGTTTAAGCTCATCATTCTCTCTTTTATCCTCCCCTTTTTCCTCCTTTCTCTTTAAATAATTGAACACTAGCCAATCAATGATTTTTGAGCCCCATGGTCTCCTAGATTATAGTTGAGTCGAGGCATTTGCTTCGACTCAACTATAATCAAGGAGACCATGAAAACATTATCCATTTGGGAAATTTTAGCATTTTTGGGGACCTCAAAGTTAGTGGTCATTCTCCTTTTTTCAAGGTAGTGTAAAGCCAAATGGGACCAAGAGCTCTTTTTGGGCCAATCACAGATTTTAGAATTCCATGGTCATGGCTCTTGGTCCATAGTGTAAACCGCCCCTAAGTTATACATGTTTAGTAGTAAAAACCCACATGTGAGGTGTTAGCTACACCAAAACCACCATATACTGTGGCCCACGGTATTTACGAGAGGCTTTACCAATAATTTCTTTTTCCAAAATATTGTGATAAAATTCATCCAAACATGATGAGAAATTGTTCAAATGGATGAAAATTTATCTAGATGGATTAATGTACCCACACCATTCACCCACCCACAGTATATGGTGATTTCGGTGTACTAAAGTTTGTGCAGTTCATGAAAACACCCATATTGTGACGATTTGCCAGCATTTGGGAAGTCACCCATTTAGGAAGTCATCCATTTGGGGAGTCTTTGGAGCTCTACCAGAGAATCATTATCCTCCTTTCTGGAAAGGTTTGTCCATCAGTTTCATTCTCTAAATTTCAAATTGTATCAAATTTTTTTTCTCCAAATTGAAATTGGTACAAGTAAATTTTCTTCAAATCCAAATTTGCATGCAATAGAAATATCCTAATGTCAAAATTTGTCACTTCAGGGCTCGTTCATACTATGGCAGGAGGCCATCATTGTCCAAACCCAATTTATGTCAAGAGTCCAAAGTCTTGGGTTGAAAATTCATAGTAAAACATACAAATATACAAAAAATACTGGCCTCTAGAGGAAGAACTGGGTTTCCATTCTTGGCCGACCCAATTCTCCCTCGAGAGTCTGTTGTATTAGTGTCGAAACCTACGAAAAGTGCTGCCATATAGGCACTTTAGAGAGTGACGACCTTTGAAATCCGCCTCTAGTGTGAAGTCTGAAAGGCTAATTTCTAACTTTCTTGCAATTTGATTGGTGGAATTCTACGGACTCTCAACCTTCAACTATAGTGTGAACCGTCCCTTTAGAACTTGCTTTTAGATTTTCAAAACACAACCTTGATAGGATTTGAACCTAGCATACAATCCTTCACTATCTCAAGGCCAAAATTGAGTTGAAGGTGATAAACATTTTTTTGCAAAACATCGAATGAATTTTTTTTAAGAAATCAAATGCTTCACCTACTTTTTGGACATTTGAGTTATCCATAGAACAAAAGGAAGGTAGCATGTCTGCTGCACTGAGTTTTCATGCTTGAAATAGACTTCACTGCAATTGTTAGTCACAAGTAGCCTAGCGGCTTACTTTAGTGTGAGGCTGGTGTAGGGGCACATGGAGATTCCATTGTGGGAACTCAAGTGTGGCTTGGGGGAACTTATCTAGCATTGGAAAGGCACAAGGGTCAAATCTCCTTAACAATCATTAGGAGAGATATGGGGCCTCAAAAAGGCCCCTTCCCTTTTGTCAAATTGCTGATCAACAGTAAACCAACAACAACCAATAAAAAAAAAAGTTCAATTCTTATTTTTTAAAAATATTTTAAAAATCACAATCTAACGTGGTAGATGGTCTGCTACGTCATACTGCAATTTTTTAAAATTTTAAAATGAAAATTTTTAAATTAAAAATTAAATTAAATTAATTTATTTGGTTAAAAAACATATTATTTTAAAAATCCCGACCAACTGAATTCAGCTGATTCAAAGTGGGGGCCTTCTTGAGGCCCCATATCTCTCCTAATGATAAAGCGCGGTGATTGGTCTAGAAAAACGATGGCAAAACTAGATTTTGCTTCCTTTGAAGCTATAAAAACCCTCTTCTTTTCTCTTCTAGTAAAAACTTGCTGGACTTTACAAGTAGCTCTATTGATTGTGACTGAACCTGAGCGCTGATAGCACAATCTTTTTGATTTTATGAAAAAAATTCAGCAAACCGCAGCTGAAAACGGCCTGGAGGGGTCAGTGAGAAACAGTCATAACAACGTGATAACACACTATTTTCAACAAACGTGAATCTGCATGAATGAATGGAAACTGACAGGTGTACTTGGGAGCTCCACTGTTGTCCAGTTGCTTTGTAAGACAATCAAAGAGAAAAAAGAACTAACTAATTACTTCCGGCCTGACCTTTGCGGTTTGTAAGGCTACTGCTGCACAGTACCACGGTACCTGCAATGAAGTAAGAGTACAGTACTGCTTTGAAAAAAGTTGAAAAAAGGGAATTGTTGATTTGTAGGCCTGCATTATCATACACACACAGATCTTCGTAATAAGAAAATTACTTTACATTCTTCTGGCACAAAGTACGAATTCAAACAATCCCATCTGGTGGGTACACCATAAGGATAAGAGCTTCTAGCACACAACAATAAACATGTCAGAAGAAGTGTCACCGAAATCCAAAATAATTTGGATTTGCAAAACTAGCATCATGATGAAAAAACAAGAAAGAAAAGAAAACAACCTTCCACTTTCAAAGGGCACCAAAGGCGTTAACTGAACCCTGACTGGAACTCAATAATGCTGTCACAGACACAGAGTCTGTCACGCCGAGTGGCCCTTGATTGCTCACCCACACTAATTGACCCCTGCAAGTTGAAACTGCAAAACGCTCATCTCGGAAGTTGACTTTGGCTCCCCGGTGGGGTAAGTAAGTTTTATTTTTATTTTTTGAGGGACTGAGCTGGGAATAGCAAAAGGACCATCGCTCTTTCGCCGGGAGATTAATAATGGAGCTCGTGGTGCTAGCAAGGGAGCAAGCACGCAAGCGAGCAAGCAAGCGGGAGAGATAGATTGAAAGAGATAACATGCACAGTACGCATATAAGTCACACGAGGAGCTGGTCCTCGATTATCATGCTGGCCAGATTCAGAGCTGCAGTTGTGATTCACAGGCTTGCTGTTGGTATACTGACGTGCCTCTGATCGATCCGGACTCAGTTAGTTACTGGCAGGACAGGCAGCTCATTGCCGAGAGAAGAGTGGAGAGATCCCCGCGGATTCCTCCAAGTGCGCAGCATGCACAGGTTGGAATCTCGGCGCCCCGGCTACAACGTTTGTTGAAGAACCCAGCGCCAGAACTGACTGAGATCTGGCCGTTTTCCGAGCTTTTCTGAGGTATCCATCTTTCAAGCTTCGCGATCTTGTGTCGACAGCGTGCTCTGGGTTTTGCCATAGCTCAGTTTTCGTTACACTTTCAATGGCGCGAGAGTCCCTTGTTGCTTCTTGCATCTGAATCTCTGTAGATGTTCATTCGCAATGAAACGGTATTCATTTCTTGAGTGCGAAGAGTATATTTATTGATCGTGCTCTCCGCTTGAAGAGTATATTTCTTATTGCCAACAAGTCGCGGGGGATTGATCGCGCGTTTGGTTTCCAGTCTTCCAGATCTCTATGTTGTTTGAATCGTGAAGAGACAGGTTGGTTTTTTTAATTCTAGTAGGGAGCCGAAATGGAAGTGAACGTCTCGAGTGTCTGAGCGAGAGCCTTGCAGCTAGGGAGATGGAATTTGGAATGATTAAATTTTCTTTTTGGAGAAAGGAACAGAGTTTGATCTAAACCCTTCTTCCCGGGGAGTTTTGAAAGTGGATCTATGTGACCGTTCCAAGTGATTGATCTGAATACAAACGAGAGAATCCTCAGGAAGTGGTGGCAGCTTGATTGGATTCAAGCACATTGTGAGTCATTATTCGGGTTTTAGTTTCACACTATATTTTATTGCAAAGGGTTTGACGTTGACCTCGATGGTTTTCCAGGTCAGAAACTCTGGAGGACCGATACGAGGTCCAGTGTTGGGTGGTGAACCAGAAGGGGAGGGCCCCAGTGCACGCATTTTGCGAGAAGCGGGGCGGGGGGCTCCCGATGTACAACGACTCCCCCACCCATTCCCAGCTTCACAACCCGCTGCTCAAGATGCCCCCCTCCGTGCTTGATCACGAATTCCCTTCCACCCCCGGCAAGGTAATCAATCAACACGCCCTTGAATCATCACTGTATCAAAACCTTGTTGCTCCTACAGTGAAGTCGGCACAGTTTCGGTTGTCTCAGATCTGCACCAGTTCTAGTTTTCAGAGCTCTGAGCTAGCACTTGGACGTCACTAATGTGACGCTCTTAAACAGCGTTGTAACAAAGAAACGGTCCAATGTTTTAGATTTGATACAGCGTTTTTGCTAACTAGTTTTGCATTTTCAATATTAATTTAAAAATCCCATGCTCTAGCTTTAGATATAATCGAAAAACGTTGGAAGAAGCGTTCAAACGAACGCCGAGCTAGAAAGTGAACGCCGTTTTTCGTAACTATGATGGCCATTTTGCTGTAAATCCCGAAGGAATGGTATATTGGGCACTTGAGTGTCACGATTTGGGAGCTCTGAATCATGCCTATTTAACGAATGTGGCCATTGTTGTGACGAGGAACGGGCGATTGTTCCAGATTCGAGTTTTTGGATTACGATTAGTTTTGCATTTTCGGCTATGCATTTTCTAGATCCTGTGTTCATGAGCTAGATTATTGGAGAATGCCATGTCAGCACTGTGAGACTCAAGCCAGGTGGAACAGAATGTGGTGACATGGATTGATTAGCTAGCCTAGGGTTGTTGTACAGGCTGCTGTGCAGCAAGTGATCATGAGGATGCTCCTGCCAGGGACGTGTACTCATCGTTACAGCTGTACTCATCGTTACAGCTAAGAGAACTTCGTCTCTCTCGCATAGTGGTGTGAGCATGGAGCTGTCTCTGCGTTAGTTACGGTTGTATAACCCTGTCAGTGTATGTCTGAGGACTCATGTCTGCTTTGTACCTAGGGCATGGTACAGAGTTGTTGCTCAGAATCTTTATTGCATAATGTATCCTTCTGATTGCTTGCAAAGCTGTGGTACAGTGTGTATGTAATCAGTCTACTTGTGTTAAGCAGAGTGGTAAAGAAGTCAGGGTTTCTTGTAACTCTGTGGATGTCATTCAATATAGATGTAATTGAGAAACGTTGGAAAATCGTTTAGCTTGAAAGTGAGAATGGTTTCGAACGCTGTTCTTTGGAACCATTTAGCTATGAATCCCGAGTGTATGGCATCCTGATGTGTGGAGATTCATTGATGATGTGCAGGTGAAGATGGAGAGGAGCAGCTACTTTGGACGAGTGGCGTCGCGATGGCACTCCAGCGCGTCCGCGAAGTTGCTGTGCCTCACATCCTTGCTGCTGGCGCTCACAATCACCATCTTCCTGCTCGCCACCTGCCCTTCGAGATCCACCGACTCGAGCAGCTACGCGGCCAATAATGTGCAGGCGTTCCAGCGCAGTCACGAATGGGAGAAGCGGGTGCGATCGTCGTGCACCCCGCGTCGCGCGGACGAGAACGCCCTGATCGTGCTCGTCACGGGCGCTGGGGGGTTTGTGGGCACCCACGTCTCCCTCGCGCTGAAGAAACGCGGCGACGGCGTTGTGGGCCTGGACAACTTCAACAACTACTACGAGGTGTCCCTGAAGCGCGCGCGGCAGGCGCTCCTGGAGAAGCACGGCGTGTTCGTCGTGGAGGGCGACATCAACGACAAGCTGTTGCTGGAGAGCCTGTTTGAAGTGGTGCAGTTCACTCACGTCATGCACCTCGCGGCGCAAGCCGGCGTCCGGTACGCAATGCAGAACCCGCAGTCGTACATTCACAGCAACGTCGCGGGCTTGGTAAACATTTTCGAGGTTTGCAAAGCCGCCAATCCGCAGCCCGCCATCGTCTGGGCCTCCTCCAGCTCCGTCTACGGATTGAACACCAAGGTAATAACTCCCAATCCTCTCAATCCTTCGTTTTAGGGTTTAACGCCCTCAACGTTTTTAGGGTTAAACCCCAGCACTGTTTCTTCATATTGACACCGATTGTCTCATAAACTTTTGCACTGTTGACTCTTTTTTGATTAGGAATCATAGCAAATATGAAAATGAAACTAAAAACCTATAGTTTTTCAGTATTGCTCAAATAATCTAATGATAAACTGTAGAGTGTCAAAAACTGCTTGTGTAAGTATGGAGAACGCTGGCCCCTAAGCGTCCACTGTATTTTCCGTAGTGTAGGAAAATTGCAACCCCTGCTGCGAGTCATCTGTTTTTGTGAAAATGACTCCAGTTTGAAACGATCGACACTGTTGATCTTGTATTATAGAACAAGAGCTTTAAAATGATGTATTGCGATTAGAAAACTGAGGTAAAATGAGAAAATGCCACCGTTGCAAAGTTCAGTGATGCAGATCATGGCCATGTTGGGCGTTTCAGACGCTTAGGGGCTATTAGAATAGTGATATCTTTCGCTTTTCCGTTCCAAATCCAATGAAACAATGTGGACTTGAAAGTTAACTGGATAGTGCATCTTTTTCTAGTTCCATTCAGAGACCGATTTCGTCTCAAAATGACGAATGATTAAATTGTTTGCGTCTGTGACAGGTGCCGTTTTCGGAATCGGACAGGACAGATCAACCGGCGAGCTTGTACGCAGCGACGAAGAAAGCTGGCGAGGAGATAGCGCACACGTACAACCACATCTACGGGCTATCAATCACGGGGCTTCGGTTTTTCACGGTCTATGGGCCATGGGGTCGGCCGGACATGGCGTACTTCAGCTTCACGCGCGACATCCTCAAGGGGAAGCCGATCAGCATCTACTCAGGCCCGGGGGGGAAGGATTTGGCACGCGACTTCACGTTCATCGACGACATCGTGAAGGGGTGCGTGGCGTCCCTGGACACGGCCGAGCGGAGCACAGGCAGCGGCGGCAAGAAGACGAAGCCGGCGATGCTGCGCGTCTTCAACCTGGGCAACACGTCGCCCGTCACGGTGCCCACCTTGGTGGACATCCTGGAGAAGTACTTGAATGTGAAGGCCAAGCCCTACATCATCCAGATGCCCCGCAACGGCGACGTCCCGTTCACGCACGCCAACATCTCCGCCGCGCAGACGCAGCTCCAGTACCGACCCGTCACCAATCTAGACACAGGCCTGAAGAAGTTTGTCAAGTGGTATCTCAGCTATTACGGCGACAATACGAATCGGAAGTTGTGGTTGGGGGATCATGAGCAAATCATCTGATCCATCGATCGTCATCTGCGTTTATTCATCGATTGATCGTTCAAGACAAAATTCGATCCATGGCGTATATCCTCGTCATGCCCTCCCCGTATGGATAGACGTTTCGATCCCCGCTGCTACTGGCATGAATATTCTTAAGCATTTTCACCGATTGAACGGTGTATCGATTCTGATTCATTAATCCAGGGTGGTCCGAGAGTTTGCAACACTCCAGGCTGCCCTTGAACTTGTAATTGTAGATGATCCGAGGTGTCACGAGACACGTAATTACCGAGCCCCTGAGTGGTTAACGTCCGCGCTATGCACAGGGAACTCTTGATTAGTGATCAGGCTGATAATTAGAGCCTGCTCTCACTCTTTGATTATTCTTTCTGCATGCCATCCTCCTACCCGGATCCCGCTGTATGTATTCTACTCTGTTTTCGTTGCAATCGCTCGTTGCAAGTAGACTATGATTCAAATGGTTGAAACCTTGGCCTGTTCCAGAGTGCAAGCTTGAAAGGTTGATATCGTCACATGTAACGAATTTGAGACTCTTCAAATTAACCACAAGAGAACGAACTTGTCTGAAAATGTGAGCCTGTAATGGGCTCTGCCCTTACTTTCTGCTATTCAACAGTATGTAGATGCTGCTTTGTTTGAAGGTTGAGGGTGAGTGTACATCTGATTTTGAATTTGAATCAGAGTATTCCAGGTGAATGTATAATATGAACATTCGGCTGTTTGGGCTTTGCTAAAATGCTATGTGGATGTAGCCGTTGCAGTATTGCCTGTGGAAGAATTGCAATTTGTAAGAAAGGATCATTAGAGAAACTTTGAACCCTCAACTGGGTACAAGGGGACTTTTTGATTTTATTTTCTATACTACATAGCTTTTTCTCCTATCTCCGCTCAAGGGAGGTTAGGTGTATTTGTTCTTCTCAAAATCCTAGAATAATATTGTTCTAACCACCTAGTGCCACTTGTGGTGGAATTCTACTTCATAAAATTCTAGAATAATGTCGTTCGAACGGCGGGATGTTACTTGTGGTTGGGTACTACTATCCTTCACAGGATTTTCACAAACTGACTCACAAAGTGAGTCGGGAAGAGTACACACACCCCAAACTCAATATTTAACTTTACTGGTAACATGGTGGGGGTGTTGAGGGTTCAGATTTTCTCTAATGAGAGTTGCCAAAGTTTCAAAAAAATACTAAAATCGCCACTTTGGATGAAAGGTCCTCATAATAGATGATTTTATGGATGAGCATGTATATGGATGATTCTATATGTTGTCCCCTTAGCAGGCTACATTCTAGAGTACGTGACGCTTTACTAATGGAACAACCAAAATAAATTGGTTTGCAACTCTCTTTTTGATATAAAGTTCTTTGGTCCTTGCCAAGGTTCACCCTTTTTGCTCTCATTGCATGAAAGATAAAAAAATCCAAAACATGTGATTCTCGAGGCGAGGCTATTGTGGACTTCCAACCCTCCATCGTCAATCTTTAGGTAAATAACCCGGGGAGGTCACTGTCAAAATTTTATTAAACCACGTGAGAAAAAATATAGGGTACATTTAATTCATTGGAGCAAAAATTTATACAAATTTTAGAAATACCATAGCCTGGATGAAATGGCCTATACGGTATTATATCTAAAGTAGGGTAGGTGAAAAGTATAGGTAGTATTCTATTTTTATTAATAAAGTAGGATCTCAAATATTTAGAGGAACGAAGAATTTATGTAAGTTCTAATGAAAATCCTTGGATTGAATGAGAATCGCCTCAATTGACTAAAAATCGTCGAAGTTAGCCAATGGCTAGGAATGAACCACAAATGAAGGTTGAATTATTTGGCTTCATGGGAAAGTCTCCTCATGATGAATTTGAGCATTAGATGACCAATGAGATTCACGAGGCTAGGGCGGGGTGGTAGTACCGTATGCTTCCTCTCACAACATGCATTTCTCACTTAAACCTACCATCGAACATTTTAGGTACTAAACACAGTCGTTATTCTTTGAAAGTTACGTTCATGTATTGTTGTCGTTTTGTTATGTCCGATTAAGTTCAATTTATGCTGAAATTCCAGGATTTTGATAAATGGTCTAGTTTATAAATAAAATAGGGTCTATAAATAACTTAATGGTGGAAATTATATTTACCTATAGGGTCTTGAAAAATACCTCAAAGTACCATTTTATCTACTAATAGGGTGCAAATTATTTAAGAAATTTAGATAAATAGCCCACCTATAATTAACCCCCGACTGCACGTGGTTTACAAAAGTATGTAGTATGTAACCTCCCCGTGGTAAATAATGACATGGCATGTCCAATATTCTAAAATCCGCTACAACGATTCTCATGCAACGATTCTTATTCCAAGGTACAGCTCCACTACGGCATAATGAGTTTTTTCTCAGTGGTCACTACTCACTTGGTGAGTGTAATTGGTCACATAAGACAGAAACCAACTCTATCTTATGTGACCAGTTACACTCACCGAATGAGAAGTGACCACTGATAAAAAGCCTCATTCTGCTGTAATGCTCACAAGGGCTAAAGAACCTTATGGACACTGTTTTGAACACAGTAGCACTTCTTAAAGCTTGCGTGACTACTTACAGCGGACTCACCACGAGGACCCTTACCAGGAACAATAATGCAAGCATTCTTGTCAGTTGACAAGTTAGATTCAATTCCCTGAGTCACTTAATCATTCAAAGTGGGCCTTGATCGGATAAAGAGAAATGGCTGAATTCAATTATAATTGAAGCTGCTTAGCTGCCTACACAACTTGGAAGTTACTTAATACACTCCCTCCCTCCAAGCATTTGCAAAAGCTAGCACAATAAATTGCTTGAAATTGCAGCTAAACTATCTTAAATCCTTTAGTTTATCAAACCTCAGTGTGTCTACCTGCATTTCAAGAGCATGTTTTCCTCATACCTCACTCTCCTACGCCTCTCCTCCTCTCCTCTTCTACTCTTCTCTGTCCTACTTTGCAGTTTCGGAGGTGTGGTTGTAGGTTTTAAGCAAGCAGTTTTCCGATAAAGACACCTTCTCACGCCAGACTATCGAGCGCCTCTGACCCGGATGATACCCTCCCGATGGCGGTGTGCAAGCTGCTGAAAAGGGCAGTGACGACCTTCCGCTTCGAAGACGCGCCTCCGCACATGCAAGCTGTGCTGAAGAGCGCGCCTTTCGGTGTAGTTGTAAAAGGGGTAAGCAATCTTCTTCCGTTAAAGTGCTCAACTGTTTGGCTCTCTACTAATTAGCGGTTTAGACTTTGGTTTAGAGTGGAGTGCACTTAACGAGAAGGGTTTCCACGCTGTAGGGTTTAGAATTTAGCTGCGTAATGGTTTCGGCGTTTAGGGTGTTGTTTAGCGGTTTTAAGGTTTAGGGTGTTGTTTCGCGATCATTTAGGTTTGGGTGTTTGAGGGTGCTATTAGCTGTTGTTTTGTCAAGTTTAGGCAGTGTGAACATGCCTGTTTCTTAGAGGCTTAGGGTATCCGGGTACATGTGTCATGGCCTGGTCAAAACGGCCGTAATGCATTTGGAAATGCCAAGCCACTTATAGTCGTGATCCAGCGGTCATAGAGTACTACACTCAATCCGAGTTCTGCTGGCTACTAATGGAGGTGAATTTGTTGTGGCGAAGAGATGTACCGAGGAAAAATAGGGACGACTCGAAGGGTAGGTATGGATCAACACGTCCTCTGCAGCCGTTTTCGTCTGCGAGGAGTTCCTACGGGGACTACAGGAGGAGGCAGACAACGTGTTCCCAAGTGACAACACAACTATACCGCAACCAATTTCGTCCTCTACTTGTTGCAAGAGTTGACTCAAGAGTTAATGGACGATGAGTAGTTTGCTAACCCCACGGCAGCTGTTGCGCAGTTGAATGCACTGCAGGTTAGCCAGAAGCTCATCCGCCAAATCTACTCTGCCTGTGGCATTGCCTTGTTTGAGCCGGGAAGAGAGCTGATATGTTGTTGTGCTTCCTTGCCGTTCTGCGTTTGATCTACTTACTTGGATTTGTTTATGATTTTAGTGTGCCAAACCCACAGCAGATCAGGAGTTAATAAAGAACCTCAAATTTGTCATTGGGCAGGACGGTTACACGATAGCCATGGAAATTGAGAAATTTAGGCTCCACCATATTACAAAGCACAACCATGAAGAGGCCACGAGGGTGCAAAGGGAAGCCCGGCATGTGTTGCATGCCCAATGGAAGGAGTATTTCGACCCAAATCTTGAGCCTGAGTACGACTTGGAAGTCCAGTTGAAGGCAGATTGGGCGGAATGGAACTGGTCACTGCTGTACCGTTTCGTGTGTCCGGCCGGTTTAGACCCCACAGACATACCCCTGTTCTACAAGCATGATGACCAGGAATTCAAAACGGTCATGAGGTAGGTGAGAGGGCAGTCAGAAAGCTACTTGGCGAATGCGGAGTGCGCGCCGATCTGCACGGCACTGAAGTTCTTCTGGCGAAACAACAAAGACGGAGGGTTTCCTGTATCGTGCCCATTGAACGGCATCACAACACCACTATTGCAGGCAAATCTCAACAGACTAAAAATCACCATTAAGAACGTCCTGAACTTACACCGGCTATACTTCATGGGGTTGGACATCACCGGTGGAGATCAAATTGTGATGTGGGACTTGGTTATGACACCCACTCCCTTGAAGGAAGACGCTTGTGGCTTACTCGAGTACGTGCACGTACTATAAGAAAACATGGTAAAAAAGAACCGCAATTGAATTCAGCTGCGGTTCATTTGACCTCATTATGCTGCAGTCGCTAAACGATTGCAACATTGTTTTTTTTTGGATTTGCGGCCTCAAATTTTAGAATTTTGGAGTGTGTAATATACCGTTGGAAAGGTATTTTCAAGACGTTTCCAACGGTATATTACATGCCTCAAAATTCTAAAAATTGAGGCCGCAAATCCAAAAACAAAGTTCTGTAGTTGCTTTGGGATTGCAGCAGAATGAGGTCAAACGAACTGTAGCTGAATTCAGCTACGGTTTTTTTTTACCAAGTTTTCTTACAGTGACAACTGATTCAAGGGCATCTTTGCAAAGACTTGTGTAGACATGTTGACCATAGAACGAGAGGATGTGCAGCGGAGGTTGTCATCTAGTGGGTCGGAACTATCGTGCAAAACAATTTGGGGCCGTCAGGCCGTAGACGGGTGCCACTACAGGGGTTGGCAGTGGCCGTGGCGGGGTTGCCTGCGGTGGCAGCTTGCGGCCGGGCGAGCGGTTGTTTACTTCGCAGGGTGGGTTTACTAAAATCCAATGATGCGCTTGCGGCATGCTTCGTCCATGATGCCGTTGATCCTCTTCTTGATGTACTCCTTCATGTGATGCAAAATCTCGGCATCTGTGCACAAAAGTACCCTCAATTAATGTCAGAGTCAATTAATGGCATATTTCATTCTGATTTCTGAAGGTTTCATGTTAAACGTTGCACTGCTACGACCGGTGTGTTTTATGTCAATCTTGTTTCAAATTGGAATCAAACGGGACTGAAACGAGTTAAATTATTGTTTCTGATAACTGTTTCAATATTATGCACCTTGCAACCATGGATGTCCTGAAGAGCTATGATCAATATATCATTATCTAATCATCACATGAATAGAGAAACTGAAATAATTCATTTGTCTAGTACTACATTCTGGATAGTTCAATTAAGGCATGCATGGATCTCAAGTTAAAGAGTCCATGAGAAATGGATATATTGTCATTAGTTAGTCCTAATGCAGGTGCAACTAATTATTTAGTGTCAGTTCAGGTCTCAGAAATTCACGGGGCTGCCCACGGGGCTACCAAGTCCAGGTCTCTGAAACTCTAGAGAACGCGCGTACGATTCAAATGCATAGTATTACCGTAGCTGCTAAGTTGCAAACCAAGTGCTCATTAAAAACAAAAGAGGTTCAGAACACATCAACAACATTCACGTACAGTGATCAATCGAACAATTGCCATTGAGAACTTACTAGTAGCATGCCTGTTTTGAAGGCGGTGAGTCTCGACCCGCTTTGTGTAATCTGCCATGGACTTGTTGTCGATCCTGGCTCCCGTCAGAGCTTCCGAACCATCGGCACCCTGGATCATTACGGTATTGAATATAAAACATGAAGAAAAAACATACATTATTATTATAATTAGAGTACAACCTCAATAAATATGAGGAAGAAGGTAACATGAACAGACAAGTTGCTAAGACGCAACCCTTAGTTTTATAAGGCACATAGTAACTAAAAGACACATCCCCTAGTTGCTACATACTATAACTTATCTAAATTGTAATACTATTAATATTCCCCCTTAAGTTGTAGGCCTTATAATAATTTTAATTTTTCTTTATGTTGTCTTTGACGTCGTCTTCGAAACACCTTAGTTGATGACTTATCAACTGCATTAGATTTTATAATTTTAGCAATACCAGAACAAAGTATATATAAGACTTTATCAAAAATCTTGTCATAATTAGTATCTCTCAATCTTTGTCCATATTCATGTCGTTGTCTTTGTTCATGTCTTTGTTCTTGTTGAGGTCTTTGTCTTTGTTCATGTCGTCGTCCTTCCACTCTTTCGCTGTGCGAAAAAGGGAAGCTTGGAGTACCGTTCATGAAAGTGTGAAGTGTCTTTGAGGATGAGTAGGAACATTGTAAATACTCGGAGGACAATAAGAAGGCCGAAAGATATGATGAGACATCATAGCTCGTGCAACAGTTATGTGAGTATCCATAGAAGTTGAAGAAGTATTAGCCGAAGTAGAGGGATGAGGAAGTAAACCCGGTAAAGTCATACATTTAGAATGTTGACTTTTACCTAAAGGTTTGGTAAGGATATCGGCCGCCATTAGAGTATTGGGAATATATTTAAGGAGAATAGTTTGAGATTCAACTGGTGTTTGCGAATAAAATGATAGCGAATATCAATATGTTTGCTACGGGATTGAAATGTGGGATTTTTTGCCAACGCTATAGCACTTTTATTATCAACAAAGATAGTGGTAGGGTGAGATTGAACAAACCCTAAGTCATGAAGAAGCTCGCGAAGCCAAATTGCCTCGGTGGTAGCTTTTGTAAGCGCCATATACTCGGACTATGTACTAGAAAGGACGACATATTTTTGTTTGGTACTGGACCAGGAAACAACGTCGTCAGCCAAAAAGAAACAATTGCCGGAAGTCGAGCGGCGAGAATCGCGATCGCCAACCCAATCAGCATCAGTGAAACCACTTAAAATATGTCCTTGTGGAAGACGTCGGTATGTAATTCCAATATCAAGTGAGCCTTGAAAGTAGCGTAACACATGTTTAAGTGCTTGCCAATGGTGTTCACCGGGATTGGAGAGGTATTGAGCTAGACAACCAACAGAATAACAAGCATTGGGTCGGGAATTAATGACAATATGCATCAATGAGCCGACCGCTTGTGAATAAGGAAATTCTGTCGTTGAAGAATGATCATCATATGTTTGAAGACTATCAACTTTTGTTAAGACCATGCCAACTGCAAAGGGAGTAAGTTTAGGCTTGCAAAACTCCATATTATAGCACGGAAGTGTATCACGGAGATACTTAGGTTGACTAATTTTGAGCCAACCGTGGGCTTTATCTCTTTCAATTTGGAGGCCAAGGAGATATTGTAGTTCCCCTTGATAACTCATTTCGAATTCTTTCTCAAGAAGAATTTTTAATTCCAATATAAGCTCGGGGAGGTCACTTCCAAATATTATGTAACAACGTGCAAACAAAAATAGGGTTCAAATAAAGCTTTGAAAGTAAATTTTATAAATGATTTACATTAATATAAGATGCTTACAATTGATCACAAATTAGGGTAATCAAAACCACACCTAAATGCACACAAAGCGGGAAATTGTCTAATCGGCTAAAATGTCCCGGTTAGACAAATATATAATGCAAAATAAGACAAAACCTTTGCGGTAACGGTTTACCGCTAAAGTGGACCGTCTCGACGGTTCACATCCGCAGAGGTGGATCTTCACAAACCGTGACTCTGTGTTCTTCATTGTTTGCCTCATCTTCGAAACCATGGTCGTATTCTGATCTATGCCATCAACTATTAGACACATATAGAAGTCTGGAGAAATTATAGCTGAAATTTTGAATGCCCAGTAATCTCGTCCCTCCTTCATTGGTTGCCAGATATGTATGAAGAACAAATTCTTGATCTGCACCTTTGCTATCGTGTTGTTCGTTGATTCCATTCCACACTTGTACTCCCAACAATGAAAACATTTTGAAAATCTAGAAAACGGTGGAATCTGCACGTGCGGAAACTCCACCCTCCATAGTTTTCGAAACGAAGAAATTGACAATTGCTCTCCATCATGTATCCGCTTCACTTCCTCATTCATATAATTGAACACGTCCACCTTGGTCATACTTATGGGCAACAGCTGTAGTGGCAAAACTGCATTGTCACTCTTCCGTCGCACTTGTCGATGCGGTTGTGTGCACCCCGCCTCATTCACAAATGCTAATAAACACTCACGTGCGGCAGACACTTTTGCCCCTTCCCTAAGTTTACAAACGTTTCCATGAACAGCAGAGATCCTTCCATATAGTCGTTGGGACTGTTTCAGTTGTTTGAAACGTCTCTGCGAATACTCCAACGCTGCAGCATAACATGCATTACACACCATAACCCCATCCAACTTCGTATCAAATTTGTTTCGTCTTTGACCCTCCGTGACGTGTAAAACGCATTCAGCATCTGCAGAATCCAAGTTCCTCTCACCTCATACTCTCCCGCCCATGCCATGTACCGTTGCTCCAAAATGTATTTCTCGTTCACATCCCTCAAACAATTACGTTTGCACCCACCTCTTTGCTTTGCAAATCTGACGCTTGCTAATGTCAGTATGTCACTTTTGTGCTTCGTGCCTCGCCCCTCTCACGTTGTTTAGGCACTCGCCTTCTACGATTCTCCATAGAATATCTCTTGCTAGGTCTTACTGGAGCCAAACTATCCACATCTGAAAGATTCCCAACGCTTGATTGAAATCCCTGCATCATAGGAGATGATCCCTCTGGAATGCTCGACTCAACTACTGTCGTACGGGACATGTCTTTACGAATGGAATTCATATCATTCTCACAAAAATCATATTGCGCCATCGCTGCTGTTGAGAAAAAAAAACTCTTGTTTTCCACCAGATGAACTTCGACCCTCTTCATGACAATGAACATCTCGCAACATCGACTCCTGCCAACGTATAACTAAGCCCAAACATTGACCAAGACGTTCACCCAAAATCTCTCCAACCCAAAACGTCTCATCTATCACCTGTGAAACACGAACAGCAACTTCAGATGAAAACAATTTCAGATGATTCAATTCCATCCCACATTTGTTGGAACCATCAACTACATCAATATCCACAATGTTCCCTTCCTCATTTAGCAACTCCACCGTGCCATTTCTCTGTTGCCTCCCCATCTGAGTATACTGTGTTGAAACTTCTTGGAACAATCTCGTGCGAACAACGCTCCTAGTTAATATTCACAAACCTAAATTGGATCCCTGGCTTTCCATCCCTCCGACAACATGGTGAACTGCAACCGGGCTTCCAAATGTACTAGAATCCATCGTCCCCTGTATCTACATCCACTACAATTGCAATTAGTATTCAAGGTCATGTCATGCCGTAGAAATCCCTATTGAGAACCCCGAAAAATCTTCGCCCTACACAACACCCTGTTTATAAGCCCTAAACACATTTGCGGCCCAAAGCGACTACTCGGGGCCATTTCGTATTCTAAAAGTCCCCAAATAATTTCAACCCTAAACAAGGCCCCGTTTAAAGGCCCCAAACGCATTTAGGGCACAAATGGGGACGACGGCGATGACCCATGGCAATATCGTGCCCACCGGGTCCAAGCAAAAAAAACCAACACTACACGAGGCCCCATTTGAAAGCCCCAAACACCCCTGGGGTCCAAATGGGCCCACGGCGATGACCCATGGCAACATCGTGCCCTATGGGGCCTAAGAAAAAATAAAACCAGCCCTCAATTAGGACCCATTTGGAAGCCCCAAACATACTTGGGGTCCAAATGGGGCCCAAAGCGATGATCCATGGCAACATCGTGCCCTAAGGGTCTTAGAAAAAAAAATCAGCCCTCAATTAGGCCCCATTTGCAAGCCCCAAACACACTTGGGGCTCAAATGGGGCCTACAATGTTAACCTACTGTAGGCCTTAACTCCTAAAGAACTATAATAACTTTCCTAACTAGGACATTTCAATGTGCAGGTAGGTTCCCACGGTGTCAATTTTTATTTGTGGGAATGAATTTTGTGAATTTGGTATATCAATAATCGAGATCTAATTTATTTTTTACTCCGACTTTTTAGTGGCAGTTATGGAGCAAAAAGGGTTTTCATAAAAGACTGCGCAATACGGGCAGGGTTTTAAAGAAACATTAGAAATTATTATTTTTCAACTCTAACAGTACGATTTTGTTTTAGATTATCAGGAGAGTGCATGGTAAAATTTTCATAGAATTTGACCATACAAATTGCAAGATTATATCGTTTGAAGTAAAATGATAAAATTAGTATACTTTTGGAAATATTTGGACCATCTTTGAAGACATGGGAAAATTCGTTAATTTGGCCAATTAAATTCTTTAATTTTATTTGAATGTTTGATTTGGTATTTTCTATCAAGAGAAAATAAAATTCACAAGAAAATAAATAGAAACAGGTGAAAACGATGCTCAAGATCATGAAAAACCTGCAGTCCGTTAGGGGTTAACCCTTAAGTGTCCACACTACATTTATCCAGTCAAACCTCATCAATTTCTCACATCTTCAAACGTATAATATTCTTTTGGTATTTTCTAATAAAATATATTCTTAAACCGATTAACACTGATTTTTCCATAATTATTTCAAAGAAAATGAGTTTTAAAAGATTTTCCAAAGTTATTCTCCTTTAATAGCTATAGTAAATTTAAAAATGCCTAAAACATTATGAATTCCTTCGCAAAAATTTAAATAATAGTGATGAACAAGAAGGTCTAGGTTGCATGCTTCTGAAGCTTACATAAAATGGAATTACTATCCTAGCGTGCATGGGTGGGAATGCTCTTAGGGCATCTCCACCCACGCTCGCTAAAGGTGACTCGCTATAATTATTCATCTATATTTGAAGAGCCCTTGAAATCACACTCCCCCACCCATAAACGCCCCTCAAGCACCAAAAGTGCACGTCAAATAGTCAATGCACCAATCACAAGTAGAATGTCAGATTCAGTCAACTAAACATAGATTTGGAGGGCCATTTCTTAACACGCCAAAGTTGAGGGCCAAGTGGCATTTTTGAAGGGCCCTTAGCATTTTTCATCCACTTATTGCGTGTGTCAGACCCTTGGCGAGTATGGGTGGGAATGCTCTTATCCTGGGACGCTGGTCAGGAATTGTAGCGCTTTTGCCTCGGGGAGATCCGACGGCATTGAAGCCTGCACATGACACGATGGTTGACTATGGTATGCACTTAGCCATACTACCGACGTCTTCCGAGATTCCGGAACGGACGGGTACGTTCGGTACTGTTGCGAAGGAATCAAACTGCAAGTGGTCCTTTACCATTAAGTTATAGTATGGCCCAGTCCTGCTGGCCATTTCCATGGCTGAAAGCCGTGTGTGATCACCGCTTGACCAGACTGTTTGAGACTTTGAGTTGACTGATTGTTGCATTGGCTCTTCGTGTGCATGAATGAGTACGGTAAAGGGAATCAAGTCAATCAACCAACAAAATTTCAAATAAACAAACTATTGTATCTGTAAACGTAGACCTGCAAATGTTAATTTTGTGTGATTGGAAGAATTACGTTCAATATACTTGCATTGCAAGGACACACATACGTATCCAATGCTCACAGTAATCAGTGCAGAAGCTCCAAATTAATGTAACGCCGCTTGGATGTCGATCGATTGATCGACAGTGCCGGAATATGCTCATATTATGACATACGAGATTACTGTACAAATTTTTGCTTTACTCTTTGGATTCCATCAATGTATATTCAGAACATTAGAAGTACTGGTGTATGAAGGAAACATTCAGCAAGACTTTTCAGTATGTCTTACCTCAATGTCTCCCATGGAATAGAATCTATCATAGCTATATATTATCCCAAGACTTTGATAGCAACAGGACTTTGTATGCAATTATTCCAATGGACTTTGACCCTTTACAGCCCACGCAACCACATTGACTGTGGTTGTAGAGGCATGTTTTTGCAACCTCCTGTAAGATCTATTCCAAACCAAGCATCAATGTTTGAAGTTCAGATGTGGGGATCCATCTCATGTACACACTTCAAAAATAAAATTTTGATTTGGAGTTGTAAAGCTATCAAAACACCTATCTACATTCTACAAATACCTCAAAATACTACAAATACCTCAAAATACAACAAATACTTACAAATACAACACATGTACTATGCGGTGTTTTTTGTGTTTGAAAGTTTGTTATCTTGTTTTATTTTTTTGGATTGTGTTCTCTTGTTCATGTTCCATTAGTGTATGTATTCCGGTCTTGATCCATGTACCAACTCCTTTCATATTTTATCGTATAAAATTTTGTCCTAAACTATACATAGATAAGTCACTCACTTATAAAATTCACAATAATCATGTGCAAGTCCGTTCTTAACAAGAAAGATTACAACGGAGAGGTGTTGACATAGGTCATTGTTGAACCTCTTCACTTTCATTTTAGAAAATTTAACCCAAATTCTATTTAACTTTGAAGTCACACACCCTCCAAAATCTCATTCTTGAGTGTGCATTATATGGTTCAAGGACATACTATGATCTTCCAATCCCACCATCGGATGATTCTCTAATTTTGGCATAATGTCTGCACTCCAATTGAGAATACAATTGTACGGTTACTTTGTAATTTAATCCATTCTATTTATGGTGGTATCAATCCGAGTGAAATCTAGTGAAACCCAGTGAACCCAGCTACAGTACCAAAAGCGTTAAAGGGTTAAGGATGGTATTCTGTCATTTGACATACCAGCCAGCATGGCTTGGTCTTATATGTATACCAGTACAACACTAGTCCAGACCTCCAGCGTCCCGGTATAAGAGCATACCTAGCAGCATGTGTTTTGGAGGGACCAACGCCAAAATTTGGTGTAGTCATCTCCACTTGCTTCGAAGTTTGGCCTAGCAACTATCCACTAACGCTAAAAAATAGTTTTTGGAGCCAAAGTTTGGAGTTTCCCCGCCATCTATAGAAGCTTTGGCGCAAGCAAATTTCTCACACCATGCAAGCATCTTTGCTCAATCAACAATTAAATAACGAGCTTGAAGACTATTCATCGGCCTGTGCTTCAAAGTCATCAAGTTACTTTCATAAAATCTTCTTTATATAAGTTGCCTTGGTATTCGCATGAGGAGTGTTGCTGGGCTACTTCTTGCTTAACATTCCTCTAAGTTAAAAATGGCCCTCAATCTCATGCTTGGCAGACATATTTGGTCTGGAGCTGCTGGACATGCTCTAAAGGATTGCGCTTCAACTTCAGAACTGCCAACAACTCCAAACATCACACAGTTAGTCCAATTAGTAACTGTAGAACGACATTCAGAACATTGGATTGAATGTCGTTCCACTAGTTGGAAATGTGTCATTTTTCACTTACTATAATTGGAAAAGAAATGAAATCACGCTAGGCAGCTGGACTGTGTCACTGCTGGTGAGTGGTTTTGGTCATAAGATGACAAAAATATCTACATATTCAACCACTGTTCCCCCTTTCGTAGGAACGAAAAACGACAGGTATGCTACTAGTGTTCTAACCACATTGTTCTAACGCGTTGGAACAACATTCCAATGTCGTTCTAACAAATACGTCAATTGGCTCAATATGACATTTTTATGTCGTTCTAGTATGCATGTTCTATAAAAAAAATTATGTCGTTCTTATGTCAATGTCATTCTAAACTCTTGCTCCCAGTTGTGAAATTTTTCTGTAGTCCATTTTTCTATTAATAGGCGGCATTCATGGTAGTGAAATTACTCTGCCAGTGATTCTCTACCAACTGGGAAGTACCAATGTTACACTGTACCCTGTTGGCCACCACGAATACCTGCAATTAACTTGGTTCCTCGCTTGGTTATTCTATCCATCTTCATCAGAAACATCTTTGCCTGCACATTACACAAATCAAAGGGCTAGTTGATGTAATGTTCAAACTCTTCAATATATTACTTACAACGTTGAGGTTCAAGCTAAGTTGAGCGTGTCTTAAATTCTTAGAGAATCACTATTTAATCAGACGACAAAATATACCATCCCAGCCTCGGTCCATTTTTATATTGAAAAGAAAAGAAAATATCTGGGTATATTGCACAAATTTCATGTTACTGTTCTTATCATGATTCTTTGTTTTTTATTTTCTGTTCTTTTTGACAGAAGTGAAGTGTTTCCTTTTCCAGAATTTTTTTCTCAACGTGCTTCAAGTGTGTCACTTAGCAAGGTGGGACACAATTCAAATGGGACACTAACTTGCTCAAAATTATGTCACTGTAAGTCACTAGTAGAAATCCAGAAAATCCCATAATTTGAGACGACAACAAAACGTCACTTTGTGTTATGGCTAACAAAGAAAACCTGAAAATCGTGTTATCTATATCATCTATAACACAAAAAGGTGACATTTGGTTGTTATCTTTTGACAGAATATTTTTTATTAGTAATGAGAGAGACGGAAAGAAAAACTAGTGCGAAGTTCTCTTCAGTTTGGTATGTTAACCCCTAAACGTACCAGGGTGTCCCTGGAATTGACGATTTGAGAAAAATCATCATTTAGAAGAATATTTTAGAATGAATTTTGCGCCACTAGCAATCGTTTGGTCGGGTTGAAACTTGCTCCCTCTCTCACCGCCAATTGCAATCCCCCTCCCCAATTGTGGAATCTGGATTAGTCCCACTCTGTTTTTTCCTTGCACGTGATGAAGGCTACTTTTTCAACCGAAAAAAAACGGTGAGTGCGACTTCGTCCCTGATTGCTGTCTACCGATTGTATAACATACCCGCTCCAGAACTTGCCTGAATTCATCAGAGAAAAAAAGGATTTCAGGAGCTCCATTCCTCATCTCTCTCCAACAGTATAAATTCATAAATTAAAATTAGTGTGGGTGGAGAAGGTCCACTATCTTAGCTTCATTCCCAAGCTTTCATTGACATTGTTGTCATTGCCAGAAGGATGATGCACTGTTAATCACGTTGATAGGCCTACTAATGGTGACAGTCAAGTGGGGTAATGGTACTATTATTTTGTTCGTTTCAAGCAAATACAGCGACTCAGCAACATTTTATTCAAGTGACTTCATAATTCTTCTCTTTTCTTTTTTGGATTGAAAGGTGCGTGTCTAAAAAATTGGAAATGGAATACAAGGCAGGGATCCCAACGCAAGACACCCACCTCAGGGCATGCACAGCCATTTGCAGCCTAAACTGCCCTCCAAAAGGACCCAACTGCATTCACCAGTGATTCTCACCCCACTGTGATTCATCAAATTTCAGCTGAGACCTGAAAAACATCAGCAATTTATAGCAAATATAGTACAATAGTATGAGATGTACGTGTATATATGTGTATACGTATATATGCATATACGTATATGCGTATACGTGTATGTAATATATATGTATGTATCATGTGTGTACGTGTGTATAAGAGTATGAGTATGTTTGTATGTGTACATATGTGAATATGTATGTGAATATATGGGTGTGTATATATATTTGTATGTGTGTCCTTAATTTACAATCCAAGTAAATTGAAAGTAGTTCTGAATCCAATCACACAAAATTAACGTTTGCAAATATTTATTTATTTGTAGATATTTGCAGAAGAAGAACGATGGTACCTAAAGTCATAAGTACTCCGTAAACCATGATTGTGAATAGAGCGCCATTGATATTGGCAGATATTTATTTATTTTGAAGTTTTGTTGGTTGATTGACTTGATTCCTCTTACCGTACTCATACATAACAAGAGCCAAATGATCCAACAACCAGTCAACTCAAAGTCTTAAACAGTCTTACAGACTTGAACAGTCTGGTCAAGTGCCGATCGCGTACACACGGTGACACTTCTTGCAGACATGGAAATGGTCAAACTGATAGCAGGACTAAGTTAAAGTAGGCCACACTAAAACATATCGGTAAAGGACGACTTGTAAAGTTCCAATTATATGATTCACAGTACCCAACGTACCCGTCCGTTCCGGACTCTCGGAAGAAGTCGGTAATATGGCTAAAGTAGTGCACACCATAGTCAACAATCCTGTCACAGACTTCACAGCCGTCCGATCTTCCCTCGGCAAAACCCCTGGCCACTCAAAGCTTCACGTCTAGACTTCAGTACTATAAAGACTCCATCCTTGCGCCTCAATTTCAGTACCGCCACCTCCTGCCGAGTATCACACCAAGCCAGTCATTTTTCCTGATCTATCACAACACACAGATCGCTTGATTCCAGGCAAGCCTTGCACAAGCGAGCAGAAACTTGCAGTAATTCGTTGGGAGAGAGAACTGATCAGTTCGATCAGGTGTTCATAGATCGATCGATTGTTAATTTGATCGTGCGTCAAGATGGGGCTGAGATCGAGAGCCTCGAAGCGTGCGGAATCGGATGCCGCTGCGATCAAGCGTGCGCAATCGGATCCCGTTACGATCAAGGAACGTGCCGATGCTTCGGAAGCTGTGAAGGGGGCCATGATCGACAACAAGTCCATGGCGGATTACAGGAAGCAGTTCGAGAATCACCGGCTGCAGAACAGGCATGGTACTGGTAAGTACGTTCTGGCAATAGTTCGATCGATCACTGTCAATGTTGTCGATGTGATCTGAGCCACTCTTGTTGCTAATGAGCAATTGCTTTGCAATTTAGCAGCTATGGTAATTATACTATGCATTTAAATCGTACGTTCTCTAGAATTTCAGAGACCTGAACTGGGTAGCCCACGTGCATACATGGGGAACAGTGATAATTGGTGTAGTTCGTGCATCAGTTAATTTGTAGGTTAAAAGATTTCACGAATCGTTAGAAGATTACTAATTATTTAGTTGCACAGATCGACAGTGACTCCAAATGATGATATGGCGTTTACTGATACTAATTAATTGCAATCTGACTCACTGATGACGATAGCAATTTCTCCAGTCTTTAGCTTTGAGATCCATGCATGCCTTGAACTATCTAGAGTGTACTAGACGAATGAATTTTTTCGGTTTTCTCTATGTGATGATTAGTTAATGATGCACAGATCATAGTTGTTGCAAGGTGCATGTTGAAACAGACCTATGAAACCATAAAACTCGTTTGAGTCCCGTTTGAATCCGTTTTGACACAAATTAATATGAAACGCACCGTAGGAATGCAACGATTTGAAACCTTACGAAACCAGCCAATGAAACATGATTCGAATCGTTTGATTGCAATTCTGTACGGCTCTGACATTCATTGTGCATTTGTGCCTGCTTCGATCTGCAGATGCGGAGATTTTGCTTCACGTGAAGGAGTACATCACGAAGAGGATTAACGGCATCGTGGACGAAGCGTGCCGCAAGCGCATCATGGACCTCACGACGGTGACGCTGTCTGTGTTGAGCAGCATGGCGATCCCCTTCAGCGGCGTGGCCGTCGTGGTGGCCGCCACGGTGATGCAGTGCCTCAACTTCTCCGTCACGCTGGGCCTCATCCCGCTGCTCAACGTGCGCTCCGTCAGCGACTTGACCACCATGAGCAGCCAGGTCGGGAACACCATCAAGCGAGCCTCCCAGAGCGGCTTGATGGCGGGTGTGGAGGCGTCCGTTCTCGAGATTCTCAAACACTTGGGGGTGGGAACCTGGATGTGGACTGAGATTCTCAGGGACGTTTTGATAGAGATGCTTGGCAACAGCGCCACGGACGCCGCCTGGATCATGACCCCGCTTCTGGCCGCGCCCAAGTACATGCTGCACCGCCATCTCATCAAGAAAATGTACCGCAAGCTGGGCGACAAGGCGCATGTCGTGCACCACACTTGGACGGAGCAGAACTGCGTCACGACGTCTACTCAAACCACTGTCGTCTATCAGCCAGCGGTCGACGAGAACGGGAACGTGCAAGGCGTGTACCTCCAGTCACTAGAACTGAACGGAGCTGGTGCACAACAAGTCTCACAGACCGATGCATACGTTCAGCAACAAAACGGAGGCGCTGCACAAGCACAAGTATCACAAACAAATGCATACTTTCAGCAACAAAACGGACAAGCGCAAGTGCCGCAGACAAATGCGTACTTTCAACAACAAGCGACGCAGTATCCACAGTCCAGTCAATCTCCTTATGCTGCCAATCAGGCCGCACCAGGCATGGTGCCTGGCTATTATCCGCAAGTCCCGATGCAACCGAATTCCAGTTCTGGCAATCCGTCTTCCTTTCAGCCGCAAGGAACCCAAATCATGGGGCACACGGCGCCGGCCAATTCATCCTATTGGCAGCCACAAGGAGGGGTTTATCAGGCTTCTGCAGCTGCGCAAACGTACATTCCTCAACCGAATCCCACTTACTTCCAGCAGCCGTATAGTACATATCCACCTCAAGGACAGCCTCAAGGGAATCCCTATCATGTTCAAATGGGGGATTACAACAAGGCGCAAGTCGGTACTCCCGGCCAGCCTCAATTTTCTCCGTATGGTCAAGCAGTCCAGATGCAGGCGCCGACGGCGTATCCACAAGCTTCGGCGCCACCAGCTGATCTGCGGTACCAGCAGCAGGCAAATTAGGGTTTAGAATTCAATTCATCGTGATTTGCACCAAGTGAAGTTGTAAGTCATGCTTCAGAGAGTGGTGGAGCAGCATAATTCTTAGTTGCTCCAGAGTGAGGACCACAACCTGAAAGCGGGGTGTCAAATTAGGTCATCACGGCCATGTAAACTATAGGTTACATGTAAACACCGATCTAGAAGTGTCAATGTGCACGTGCATACTTTCTGCATGCTTACAGTCTGGAAGGGCAAAACCCTTGCCAGAGAGAAATTAATTAGACTCGATCAACGTATGTTTGTGTCCACTAATGGACACTCATGTTTTTTTCCAACTGGAAGTTGAAAATTTTATTCATTCAAGGCATTCATGTTGGTGATGAGCGTGTTTGAAACTTCCTTTTCAGACTGCTTGCTTGCATTTCAAATACATGTCCATGTTTCTGCTATAGCTGTCGCACCACCCCATCCACGTGGTCATTCCACAGAAAAGAACAACTCCAGTTTACCTTAACTCCACAGTAGTTTACACTTACTGGCCTACATTAACTCCACATTAAGATAGAAACTTTTAAAAACAAAAGAAATTATATAAACGCCTTCAAAACATATTTATGTCATTCATTCGTGTAGAGCATTCTTTCTTCATTTCATTGAGATATTACCCTATTTACTTCAAAACTTCTTTAATGAAAATAAATTGAATGAAGTGTACTTTTCAAAACATTCATCATTTACAACTTTACTTGATGAATGCTTGAGCAATTAGGGATTAAAAGTCCCACGTCATGTTCAATCCATGTCCATACTCCCTAGCAACTTGGTTATCAAACCTCCTTGGTAACAGAATAAATACAACCAATTGTTGTTCACAATTATGCTAGTTAATTTTGACTCCTCTATTTGTGATTGTAGATTATTATGGACTTAGAGTGCAGCAACCAACCACAATGATCATGACAAAAACAGAATGATTTTGTGACTTGGTCTGATAGAAATAATCCAATATTATTATTGCAACCACCAATCCCGATCCCTAGCCTGTTTTTTCCTACTCTTGAAATACAGGAAGACATATAATCCTTGGTGAAGACATAATTGAGGTCTCAAGGATTTTAGATGGACTTTGGATAATAGAGTTATCCGCTAAGTCTGTAAAAGAGGGGTGACTAGACCAAAGTTTGTGAAAATTATGGTTGAGAACCCAATAAAAGTAAACATTTCGGTTGCTTTTAAAAAACTGGAGGTGTCAAGTTTCAAGGCTCCAAAAACGGTGCCCAAAAACTTTAGACCCTTAGTTTTCTTGATCCAACCAATTTTAGTTATTTCAGGGAGCCCAAGCTTTGACTCCGTCCATGATGTCTCCGAATTAGCTTTATGCTTCTACCAAATCCAAATCAATGCCTCTATCTCCACCACCGGCTCATTTGGCGCATGCTCTGTTTTTTGCTAATTAATGAACCCCACTCAATTTACGTTTCCCAAAATTTCAATAAAACTAAGGCTGTAAGTGGCATCCAGTTTGCGGAAAACTCTAATATAGCTGCAGTTTCAAGCAATTGTGTAAACCAAGGATCCTGTGAGGGAAGCGAAGAAGGAACATTCAAGTTGCTTTCGAAGAACACGGCAAGTCGGAGAATATTTCTTCCTCAATGCTTGGAGAGACGACTTCCAATGTAGATGAATAATTTCAGTGAGTCAACTCTAGCATGCATGGGTGTGAATGCTCTTAGTAAAGCCACACACACCCTGGAATGTAGCCTGGTAAGGAGAAAAGGATAGAATCATCCATATACAAATGCACAATTTTGCCCAATCTTTCTAGAATAAAAGTAGCCACTCCCAAAATCAGGTAAGATTTTGGCAAAAATTTGCCAAAAACAATTCTCAAGTACAGGAGAGTACACCAAAGTCTTGACTCCAAGTCTAAACCAGCCCTTTTACCAATCGCTAATGTTACGTCCAACGAAGTGTATAAGAATTTGAGTAGTTGTTAGTTGGTCATTTGAGTAGTTGTTAGTTTGTCATTTGAGTACTAGTTAATTTTGGACAAGGTTTAGACTGATTTGTACCAACTAACATAATATTTTCAAACTATGATTTGCTGTAAATTTGACTAGTGTCTAATCTGATGCAAGATAGAAATGTTTTCAAGCAGGGCAATACAGTTCACCTTTCACGACGCAGCATAAATGACAGGAAAAACTCAGTTCGTTGAAAGGGTGAATATTGGACGCTGACGGCCCATGACACAGTAATTTAAAACGGTAGTTTGAGTTTAACAGAGTAACTTAGAATGTCTGCATGCATGGGTTCTCCACATCAAACTGAGCAACAAACACTACCTCCACAAATGTTTACGCTCGAGGAGATTACACTTCATGGTTTTGTAGCTCAAGGACATGGTATGGCCTGGCCAGTAACTTTTGTTCGACATATATCAGAAAAATCATACCTTCACAACGCTTCTAAGGAGATACAGAGTTCAAATTACAGAACAGGCATTGGTGATTTTGAGCTGGTTTACCTCCTTCAATGGCCTGAAATATATCCGAGTAACAGCAATGTTTGCAAAAGGGTAAATGCCTGAGCATGGCTCTGGTGGCCGAGAAAAGCCAAAAAACTCATTGACTAAAGTCAACTCCCTGCTTCCGTTGAATCAGGAAGAAAATTCGTTTGATAACCGTACGTAATAGTCTCATATGAAGGTTTTTCTGTTATGTCACGCATCTGCTGGAGCTTGGAGGTAACCTTGCTGCACTGATTGCTTGAACGACCAACGGCTGAATTCGTTTTGGTATGACCAATAAGCCCATCCGAATGTTGCTTGGCCAAACACGTCCAGCTGAGCTGCTCCAAACTTCCAGTAATCAGCTTGAGATGCACCCTTCACCTCCCACTCGTTCGTCCACTCACCTGTACAACATCAAACGAACAGTCATCCGGTTCCGTTAAAAGTGCACTCAAATCTATTTTAACCACAAAATATGACTCAGGCGAATTAGGCTACATTTGAGGCCAGGGTACTTCATGAGATTGATGAATTTTCACTCTAAAACTATCCTTACTAATCGCATGGATTTGAAGACATATAAGTTTAGTCTCCAGTTTTTGAGTAGGCTGTGCAGATGGAAAACTATGGAATACAATTTGTTACATTTACTAGATCATAATGCCAAAAACCACGTTGACAAAGCCTAAGATCACATTGCCAAAGCTAGAGACCACGTAGCCAAAGCCAAAGACCACCTTGCCGAAGCCAAAGACCACATTGTTGAAGACCACGTTGCTGAAGACCACGTTGCCGAAGGTTATGATCATTCATTATGGCACTATGATCTCTGGTCATGGCAACGTGGTCTTCGGCTTCCGCTACATGCTCTCTAGCTTCAGCAATGTGGTTTTTGGCTTCGGCAATGTGGTTTTCGGCACTATGATCTAGTAATGTAACAAATTGTATTTCATAGAAAACCACACCAAACGCAATGAAATCAGAAGTTAGGCACAGGAGAACTCACCAACGAAAATCAGAGCATTTCCGGCTGTGTTGAGCTTTTTCACAAGGCCAAGCCGGTCACGGTAGATGAAGTCAATATTCCACTGGGGGGTCGTCTTACCGAAGAGAGCATCATTGAAAAGGTTGTAGAAATGGATATCGAGGACAACTTTATCAGCTGGTAAGACGTTCACAAGCTCTGCAAAATCGCCTCCTATCCGTTGACACATGATTACATACGCCGACGCTGTGTGCTTTCTTACTGTCCTGTATCCCCATTTGTAATAATATTCCAGGACATTGAGCGGTACCACTGCTGCGCCAGGCTCATTCAGAAGCTCAATTGCAAACAATGCTTGATTTTGGGCATACCTTCACATGACATTAAGCACATTTAATATAAACTGACTGTCAAGAACGTAACTTCAACCACTACTACTACTCCCTCCGTCCCATAATAGATGAAGCTTTTGAGGAAAACAATTGTCACAAATTACTTGATGCAAATCATTTATTCAATTTGAAGTTGCTGTTTTACAAATTTTAACAAAGAAAAATCACAAGACAAGTGCACATGGAGTGTTTTTTGTCTGTGAAGCTTGTCTTTGCTCATATGCAGATCACAAACAACATATCAGCTAGCTAAAATCAATGCTAGCATATGTCCATTGCATCAGAGAACACACTGCAAAGAACCATCACCATGTTGCCACATGCCACACATACTATCGAAACAACATGATACTGCTTCGATAGACAACTACTCTGAAATAAAAACGTACTGTATTTAGAGATTTGATGAAATCACTCCAGTTTGCTTTCGAAAGCATCATCTATTATGGGACAGAGGGAGTACTACATACCAAGAGGTTGAAGAGGTTTCGAAAGACCTCTCATGGCCTGCATTATTGGAACAGACAGGAAAATTGAAACTGCACTAACACTATGGTATGTAGTCTCTAATGAGGCTATTAGGGTTTAGGGTTAGGAGGGTTTAGGGTTTAGTCTCACCTGCTAGCAAGAAAGTCGATGACCTTGATAGACTCGAACAAGTAGTCGGTTGGACCTCCTTGCCACGCCCACTCAGCAACACTATCACGTGAGGAACTGTGCTCTTGTCCATTTTGTGATCCTGGAGCGGCGTGCAGGTCAATGATAACCCCTATACCATGAGCACTGCCAATGTAATAATTGCCTATCAGGTGAATCCAGAAAACCAAGTTTCTGAATTTATTACAGTATTATTAATGCCGCACGTACTACTACTACTTAAAACTGAGCAGAATCACAGATAATGAGGGCTCAACTGAGAGAAGGTGATGGAATTCAGATGCCGTTCACAGCAAGAAGTGAAAACCAGAATTAGAAAAGACGGGAGGAATGTACTGAGCTCATACTTGGCCCACTGAAACGCATTGTCAAGAGCTTGGAGGGAACCAGAAACGTATGGCGCTGGAGGGTTCGGGTCTGATGCTATCCACCATCCCACTGGAATACGTACTGTACTTATGCCATGTTGGGAGAGAAACGAGAAGTCACCCTCTTGAATAAACGTATCTCTATGTTTCTGAGAAAATATATCAATGAAACATAGTTAATACAAGGAATGCAGTAAGAGATGGACGTTTCAAGGGAAAAAAAATTCTCACTAGTAGAAAACCCACCCCCAGAGATATTTTAGAAGACCTAAATACTTTAAAGCCGTCTATAAGGCAGACGGGCCTAATATGTTCTCTTGAATGGATATCCGAACAGTAGAAGAGATATGTGATTCTCCTATCAAGAAATTGTATACTCACCTGAAAAACAGCAGGGGCCAATTCAGGGCCCCAGCCGTTAGCAAGCTGGTACTCGCCTCCCAACCAGGTGCTAACCTTCATTGTAAATGTAGCATCATTATTATCCCATCCTGGGTTCCCCTGAAAGTCTGCAGTGAGTTGGTTCGCATCCTTTGCCTGCGGAGTAATTGATAAGAATCTAACATGTGTAAGTTTCGCCAATGCATTAATTCAACGACTCTCAAGGGATTAGCAGTACTGTATAAAACATGCAGATATTGACAGGTTTTTGAGCACAACTCGTTTCCTGGTTTTTTATAATTACCTGGAGATACATGCCGTTGTTGGCCTGGATGTGGACCATAGATGGGTTTGCCTGGTTGCGGATGATATGAAAAGTCTCCCAGTAGGATGGGCTAGAGGCAGTTGCAAGCACGGTTCCTCCACCTCCTTTTATTGCTGACACAAACATGTTGTTGAACACTCGCAATTGATAGACTCCTGCAGACACTCGCCATATCTGCTCAACAAATACGCCCAGTTACACCCCGCTAGTTGAATTCGAGGAGCCCAAATAACACAAGTTGGGGATTTTGATATCTAGGACTCCCTCCACTTATTCTTCTAAAACCCTAAACCCTAAACCCTTGCCAATCTTAACATCATTTAAGACAGTTGCTAGCTTAAACCCTGCCAATCGTAACTCAGCTAGGTTGTTTAGAGTTATACCTTTTGAGGATGGATTCTCTACAATATCATAGTGTCATTCTTCACTCTAATTCAAGGCGCCTTGCTATTGACTGTAATCAGGGGTTGGTCGTCAGACTTACCTTGAATGTTTCCCACGTAGAAACAGCTGCTCTATTAACAACCACCTGCCCTCCTCCACCTCCTTCAGCTGACACATAAGTTCCTTTGGATGTGGATTGCAATGAAATACGCGCTCCATCCTGCCATTCAACACCGCGTATCAGAAGAGGTGAGAGACGAATTTTTCTTCCTGTAAAGTCATTCAAATCCGACGATGCAAGCAAAACTACAGAACTAAAACTCTATTGATACAGGACGCCATATGTAGATCAAGAGGTTTGAGGTTGCTGATGGCAGAAGCATCCTTCCTTCTTAATGCTTAGGCAGGCATTCGTCCAATACATTACTAACATGGGAATTGCGCCTACCTCACTAGTCACTGAAAAATATTAACTTCTATTCAAACTTGAGAATGGCAGGCTTGATGACTGTCATAAAGTGCTTTCATCAATGCAGAGATCCTTTGTCAATGACGAAGTTCAAAATAGCAATTCGAATGACATCTGAAAGCAAGTAAACAGGAAATAGACAGAGTTGATAACATGAGTCTGTGAGTGCGGCTCACAAGAAGATCGCTGTCAGGTATGCCATCAAACAACGATGGCTTGATCCACTTCTCAATGACTAGCCAACCTCCCAGACTCACAGCGCGCACATTTGGGGACTCCAGAGCTGCCACTCCACCCGGAACATACGCCCTCGAACACGTATCATGGTGATAAACCTAAACCATAACCACAATGGATTGCAACTTTAGTACTCACAGTTCGATAAAGCAAATTACGAAAGAAACGAAGAAGAAGGTCAGCCCTAACTAAGCATTCAGTTAATCTCCAACTGGAGTCTATGAAAAAGGATACAGCATTGCGGTAATAAATCGATTCAGACCAAAAAGTGAAGCGATTGCACGCAACCAGTGCAAAATTTATCCCACTACAAAATTATGGCTGCTTTTGCTTATGTGTTTAGTCATTCCATGCACTTAGCCCTCTAAAAAACGGCTTCGGTAACATGGTGACATGATTAGGTTTAGTATTTCTACATTACATTCAGAACTCTCTCATTGAGAAACAAGTCGTTGACTTCGACGCAAGAAAGCCCAATTGAAAGCTCAAAACTTGTGAACCCCAACTACAACTGACTAAGGTCGTGCTCCCTATGAGTATAAGACAAAAAGGACAAAATGTTAATTCAGCTGCGATTCAAACAGGAAGACAACAAACGATTGCATTTATAAAGTGACACTGTTCTCTCTTGATTCGTCACCACAACCAAAACTCTTAATGACAAGCAAACCTCCTCAAGATAAAACCTGGCTCTTCAACACTCTTGTGAACATAAACTGAGTTCAAGTTGGAGCTGATCATGCTCAAGGTATTAAAATTGTGACAAAAACATTCACAAACAGCACATATTGACCTCGTACTTAAGCTACAACTGAAGAAGAGTGAGCTTGACTTACAATGGCGAGTACCAAGCCCAGCGCCACATAACCTCGACACAGCTGCGGCTTCAAGAGCACCATCATGGCTGCAACAAACAAACGACCTTGAGCTCAAATTATGCGAGCCAAGCTCACACTCCAACAATGTAACGTTTATATGTTTCTGCCTGCCAATATGAAATGGCCGGATCAACGCAGTGGCTGCAAGAGTTCTGAGGAGTTCTGATGGCATGGGGAAGTGCAGCCGCCATCAGTCTGATGAATAATGAACCCGGCCTCCATTTGAATTCATCAGTTACTTGGGAGAACAAGTACAAGGTTTGAAATTATTTTGGGGAAGAGGTGGGAAATCAAAATTCCAGCCACTTTATTAGTTTATTTTTTTTAGCTGGCGAAATATAGGCAGAAAGCGAAATAATTTTCAGAAGAGCTAAATTTAGACCCAAAACTTATTCCTTTATCGCCAAAATATTCATCTATGTTGACATATTTTCATTTATTTGAGAAAATATTCATTCAAATAGATGAAAGTGCTACATTGTTTGTTTCATTAAGGCCACCTGTTTGGAAAATGAAAAATTGCAGAAAAATCCACGATCAAAACATTCAATCAAACAACTCGTTTATTTACTCGTATCCTAGTGTAATGTACCATAGCACGTCCGTACAAAAATAATTATTTTTTTTAGTTCGATGAAATTTATTTTGCCACATATCACATAAACATTGGTTATAGCGTACTAGTCGGTCGTCAAGATCGGCATAAAATAATAATAAGAAGAGAAGCCTAAATCTTTAGGAAATTCTTTTTTCAAAAAAAATCCTCTTTGGCATTTTTTTCGGCAAAAAAATTAATTATTAGGCATGAGATGCCAACTTTGACGGCCGGGTACGGTAACCCGCAAAATAGTTTAGGTGGCAATTAAATTATTAAATTATTTTCCATAGCTTGTATAAACATGCTATATGGATGCAGTCACTCTGCCAAATTGTGATTCATACCTAAATCAATCTTTAGAGATTTTTTCTTAAAATGTGTAGTCTTGTTATGAAGGTCTTTACACCCCTTCAGATGATGTTTTGTTTGGAAGTAATGTGTTTTCATTGATTTTAAGTAATTGTCTTTATAATAATTCTATGAAAAGTTATGATTTTAATGTGGTATTTGGAATCCAAAATTAACCTTCCAAATAATTTTACAAATATACAGATTTTGCATGATATACTATTTGTTATCTTCAAAGAATAATTAAAATTATCATATGTAAGATTTTATAATAGTTCTTTTTTCAAAACTAAATGATAAAGATAATAAACATTTTTATTAGCTTCAATTGCTAATAAAAGAGATTTTAATTGACTATCCTATGGTAACCAATTAACTCCTAAACGTCACAGCATCCAGTTTTTGGACAACTAACAAATTCAAACTCATTCTACATTCTCATCAATGATTGGATGAAAATCATCCAATTTTTTGGACCAAGTTTTTGTCCTATCCAACGGCTAGATTTAAAATACTTGAGTACATATTTTTCTAAAATTACAAATGTAAAAGTATGGCAAGTTGTTGACCAAGCAAAAATTGCATTGACTATAGTTCAAAAGTGGCCTTGCAAAAATGAGGTCATAGATTTAAGAAACACAAAAATTTCAAAGAATCACCACGTTTAAGAGTATCTCATTTCAAATTCATTCCAAAAAAATTTACTCAAAAAAATATTAAAATTTTGTTTGTAATCAAATTTAAAAGGAATTTTTTATTTTAACTTTCAAATTTTATAAATAAATATTGGTGATAGTATTGATGAATCGAACCAAACGGATGGAATCTAAAATTCAAAATCTAGAACTTTCATTTGTATATCAATTCCAAAATATTCTTTTATATAGTACTTTATGATGATTTTTCTCAAATCGTCAATTCCAGGGACACCCTAGTACGTTTGGGGGTTAAACTAGATAGTTGGTAGTTAATACCTCTTGGCAAGGACTACTATCACGTATTTATTGGTAATGAGTACTTCTTTGTAGATAGTATTATTGATATAAGCAATATTATCGATATTTATTGATAGTCGTTACTCTTTGGTAAAGTAATGCTATTGATTATGCTTCTTAGTAACTAGGCAATTTTACTTTGTTACATAGTTCCTCGGGGGGTTCACTGGCGAAAATTTTAGAAACAACGTGCAATAAAAAATAGGGTCCAATATATTCATTGTAGATAAATTTTGTAAAAAATGTACATGTAAAATAGGGGATTTTATAAAAGTGAAACATGTTTACATGTAAAATACCATCACATATAATATTCTCAGGCTTTTTATATGTAAAATACCATCACCTAATAATATTTTGTGCTAATTTTTTTTGCTAAAATAACCCCCCAAATAAATAGGTCATTATCGCACGTGTATACAAAATATACAAGGGAGTGACCTCCCCGAGCATAGTTCTCAATTTAGACATTGATTTCAACCATGTTTTCAAGCATTTACCTTGTTTTGAATCGCTTCATAGTTGTCATAGTTGTACAAAGATTAGTTTTGTTGTAAATTGAATTGAGGAATGATTTGGAGAATTTCATTTAAGTCTTGTAGCATTTTTACATTGGATAAATTTGTTCAACCATTCTTCTTTTGGAACATTTCAACCTTGTTTGCATTAATTTATCCCTAGTTTGATATAAAGGAGTGTTTATAAATACTTTGGGGAATTTTAAAAAAGAATCACACTCCATAGATCTTAGAGAAGGATATGTATCCAAGAAACTAAGAGAACAAACCATATCTGACAAAGTACCATAAAGAGCATTTCCACCTTGTTTTGAGTCTTTTCAACCCAATTCTAAACCATATTTTGGTCTTTATTAATCCATGTTTAGTTCTTTTTGGCCTAGTATATGTTCTTATTTTTTAATAGTTTTTCTCAGTATCTCTTTTTTACAAAGTAAAATCATACGAGATTTTTACTTCTTTTTATATTCTTTATTTTTGTTAGTGTGTATAGATTAATAGAGATGAAGATTTGGGAAATTATTGAATGGAGATTTACTAACAAAGAATTGAACAATTAGAGTGGAACTATCAGATAGACAAGAATCTACGTGATGACTTAAGGGTAATTACTTAATGGTTTGTTGTGCCAAGTCGTAACCGCATAGCTGTGACATTGGAGTTAAGTGAGCTTCCATTAGCACCATAAAGATTGAGTTGTTAAATAGAAGCAATTGAAAGTTTCAAAGAACTATATTTATATGAATGAAGATTGAATGGAGAGGATAATCAACCCCAAATGCCTACAACCCTCTCCAAATTGGGCAGTTTTGCAAAGATGGATTATAAAATGCAATTAAGAGGAATCTTTTGAACTTGATGTATGAATAAAAGTTGTACATTATGAATTTTAAATTCTGTCCATATGGTTAAATCTATGATTGCTATCACCAATATTTTTGTGTAAAATTTCAATCTTCAAATTCAAATATCTTTTGTAATCCAATTACACAATAAGATATTGACAATCTATGGATGAAATTTGTTGTGATGGGTTGAAATGTAATATTTTAAGTGTAGTGATTTTTTTAGACTTTTTGGTTGCTTAATTTTGTGAGTTGACTTTTTCAAAAATACTTTTGAACTAAGATCTTAGAATTTTTTGGTGAATCACAGCAACATGAAATGAGGCATAAGAAATTCACAAATCATCCCCTTTCTAATCGGTTCTCATATGCATGAAGCTAACTTCCCATAAAATCTATAGTAAAAATTTCACACTACAAAAAGTGCAAGAAGGACGAGAAAATGTAGATAAAATAAGTACATTGTTCAAAAAATGGATGCTTGGGCAATTAAGGGTTAACAAAAGACACAAAGCATTTGAAGGAATTCTTTTAAACAAAATTGACCAGATGGTCTCAACGCTACCAAATTCTTGTAACTACATGTAGAATCAAAGCATGCTAAAGAAGGTTAAGTGAGTTTGGCAATTACAAGGGGGTGTTTGCTTTCATAAGAATTCTAACTTTATATGGCACACTCCCAGCTTAGTCTTACACAAAACAATATCATGTGCTATTTGTTTAGAACATCTATTGGTTTCTCCCACCTTCTTTCTTGCAAGGCCCGGTGCGTCAATCTCATAATCTTCTTTGCTCACCAAGGTGTGCAAGCATCCTTTTGAGAAAAATGTGGCATCATTTTTAAAGACTAAGGCATACCAATTCAAAATTTAAAAAATATGAAGACGTATAATAACGTGCAGCTGAAATGATTTAACCCCTAAACGTCCAACCGTCCAGAATGTGGACAATGGACAAAATCAATCAGGAGAATGGCCTAATATGGGTACCACTTCACGCGTCTCACAAAGTGTGACTTATGTCTAACTCATTTTTTGTGTGCTAGAAATCCCGTCTTTAACACCATGTATATAGTTCACCCATGATGCCTATAACACCCTCTATTTTTTGTAATTTTCCAATGTTTTTTCTTACCAAGAAAGATATTTCTCGAAAATCACACTATTTTTGGAGGGGGTACCCATATCAGGCCATCACCCATCACAAATTTTTCATCCATCATTGACTTTTTGCAGTGTGGATTTTTTACTATACATTTTATGGAAAGTTAGCTTCATGCATGTGTGATCCAATTAGAAAGGGGATGATTTGTGAAATTTCTATGCCTCATTTCATGTTGTAGTTATTCACCCAAAAATCCAAAGATTTCAATGTAAAAGTGCTCTTTAAAAAGTCAAGTCATATAATTAGGCAACCAAAAAATCTCCCAAAATCACTACACTTAGAGTATTACATTTCAACCAATTTCACAACAAATTTCATCCACAATTTGTCAATATCTTATTCGTAATCAAATTACAAAAGAATTTTGAATTTTGAGTTTCAAATTTTATATAAAATATTGGTGATAGAAATCGCAGATCTAACCATATGGATAGAATCTAAAATTGATAATGTACAACTTTTATTCATACATCAAGTTCACAATATCCCTTTGCGTTGCATTTTATAATGCATCTTTGCAAAACTGCCAAATTTGGAGAGGGGTGAGGACGTTTAAGGATTAATGATGAATTTCTAACTAAAGTTTTAAATTGTGATGAAAATTAAAAACTCCATCAGAAACTTGATCGTAAAATGAATATTCAAGGATTAAAAACAATGTTTAAGTTAAAATAAATAATTTATAATTATAACTATTTTTAAATATTTGTGTCTTATTTACTTTTTGAAATCATTTTTGAAGGGCCATTCTTTAGACTAAAATTAGTTTCTAAGGTGAAACATACTTGTATTCTTTGATCTATAGAATATTTTTAAAGAAATCCATATTATACAAATGCTAAAAATAATAATAGAAGAATCTAAATACATTTAAATGATTGAAAAGAACAAGTTTCCGTTGCATGGAACATGTTTGATTCATTCATCATCCAAAATTTGAATGTCAAATTCCTAAATAATTAAGATTGTATAATCATATATAAATTCATTTATATAGTTTAATAGTGCATGAGTTTATATAATTGAAACATTAAGTTCTTGAAGAATCAATGGGCCCTGGATGTGCCACCCAAAATAAGTAATCACACTTAGGTCAAGAATTAGTGTAATCAATTTCAACATAAACTGATTTTACAATTAATCAAATATGTACAAATTTAGCACATCAGAGTGGCGCAGCGGAAGTGTGGTGGGCCCAACCCACAGGTCCGAGGAATCGAAACCTCGATCTGATAATACAGAGACAAGGGCTTCTGATTGATATGATGTTATTTCTCTTAACCCTTAACCCTTAACCCTTTAGTGCGCCAGCGTCCATATATTGGACGACGAACAAATTGAAGTTGTTCGGATCTCATCCAGATTGGACAGTTTTCATCCACTCAAATTACTCTTGGTTCTTGTGCAAGTTGACTATTCTTTGAACGGTTTGGATTTTCAAAATAAGTTATTATGATTTTTAGAAAAATAACACAATCGGTTTATGTCAAGTTTCATTCTTAGTTCAAAAAGTGAGACCTCAAACATGATTTTCCAAAATAGGTAGAATCAAATAATGGAAACTATACCAGCTCGTAGGGCATGTTATTCCAATTTCATTACAATTTTTTGAAATTTTTTTGTATTGATTTGGGATTTTTAATTGAATTTCAAGAGAAAACCTTTCAAAATTAAATAAAAAATATTAATAAAAAATATGATGCATCCAACCGTACAGATGTGATCTTCACATTAACATTTACAAGTTTTCTTTGTACATTTACTCCATTTTAGGGTTTCATCAAACATTTTATAGCGCATCTTGGAAAACAGTGTTGAATTGGGACGTTAAAGGGCTAAACGTCAAGAGGGCCTGGGCGGGGCAGCCCGGAAGGCATTTAAATTTTCGGAGGCAGGAAATAATAATAATAATAAAATAATAATAAAATGAAAAAACGGCTATGCTGGCTAGCATTGTTGCGGCAGTGTAGTACTGTGGCACTTTTCAAGAAACGACCTCTGTTGCTCCAACCTCAACTCTTGTTCATTTTGGTAACTTTGATTGCTTGCTAATGACTCTACAATCTCCCAAATGAGGCGTAAATTTGCAATTTAGATCGCTTTTTCAATAGCTTTCCAACGCACCAATCCTCGCTTGATTTAGTTGAGAAAATCTACTTTTTTCTCAATTATTTCTTTATAAAAAGCCCGTGGGGCTTTTTTGACGTTTAAGGGTTAATTGTGTAAGCGTCCATTTTTTGGACGATTTACAGATTTCATCTACCATTTCTCATCTATCATGCACTTTTTGCAGTGTGAACTTTTTATTATAGATTTATGGGAAGTTAGTTTCATGCGTATGAGAACCAATTAGAAAGGGGATGATTTGTGAATTTCTTATGCCTCATTTCATGTTGCCGTGATTCACCAAAAAATTCTAAGATCTTAGTTCAAAAATGTTTTTGAAAAAGTCAACTCACAAAATTAAGCAACCAAAAAGTCTCAAAAAATCACTACACTTAGAATATTACATTTCAACCCATCACAACAAATTTCATCCATAGATTGTAAATATCTTATTGCGTAATTGGATTACAAAAATTTGAATTTGAAGTTTCGATTTTTATACAAAAATATTGGTGATAGCAATCATAGATTTAACTGTATGGATAGAATCTAGAATTCATAATGTACAACTTTTATTCATACATCAAGTTCAAAATATCCCTTTTAATTGCATTTTATAATCCATCTCTGCAAAACTGCCCAAGTTGGAGAGGGTTGTGGGCATTTTGGGGTTAACTTCTAAATGTCCTCAATAAGAGGGATATTTTGAACTTGATGTATGAATAAAAGTTGCACATTATAAATTTTAGATTCTATCCATATGGTTAGATCTACAATTGCTATCACCGATATGTTTGTATAAAATTTGAAACTTGAAATTCAAAAATATTTTGTAATTCAATTACGCACTAAGATATTGATAATCTATGGATGAAATTTGTCGTGATTGGTTGAAATATAATACTTTAGGTGTGGTGATTTTTGGGGATTTTTTGGTTGCTTAATTTTATGAGTTTATTTTTTCAAGAGCACAGTTAGACTAAAATCTTTGAATGTTTTGGTGCATCATGGCAACATGAAATGAGGCATAATTTTTTCACAAATCACCCCCTTTCTAATTGGATTACACATGCATGGAGCTATCTTGCCATAGAATTTTGCAATTCTTTTTTTCCTTACGAGAAGAGCATGACATGTGAGAAAACGTGGATGAAATTTGTACATCGTCTAAAAATGGTAGGTTGGGCCGTTAGGGGTTAAATTCGTTTCATAGTGAAATAAAAAGTCCTTTTGTTTTAAAATTAAGAAAGAAAAAATAATCCACAAAATGATGCAACACAACTTTTCTTTAGCTGGCGAAACATAGCCAAGAAAAAAGATAAATTATGTTTAGGAAGAGCTAAATTTTGGACCAAATCTCATTCTTTTATTGCCAAAATATTCATCCATGTTGACATTTTTCATTCATTTGAGAAAAAATTTGTTTGTTTTCGCAGCATCATTTTAAATCTAGATGAAAGTGTTACATTGGTGCCAAACGGCCAATTGTTTGGGAAATTGAAAAATTGCAACCCCGGCCAGCCACAGATTTCCCGGAAGCTTGTGGAGCACTTCATGTCATACTTCTAGAACCCACACTAATTATAACTAGAAACATCATTATTGACTTCTTTCATCTATTTTAGTCAACCGTTTGACTTTTATCAGTCGGCTCGAATGCCCGACTATGAACTGTCACAGGTTGTCTGCAGTAGTACTCTACAGTAGTACCTTGCAGGAAAAAATAATTATTTTGCTAACATTGTGCGGTAGTGTAGGAAAAAAACTAAAAAAGAGACTAATATCTCACAATCCAAATGGTCAAAGTTGTTGAAATTTTTACTACGTTCCCATGTTAGTTTAGCACAAGATCTTAAGGTTAAATAAATAAAAAAAGAAACATATATTTTTTCACTCAATGCATTGAAATGGAAATCAGTTTAGTGTGTTTTTTTTTTTATAGAAAAATCAGTATTGTAGTATTGCCCAATTTGAATCTAATGCATGGTTGGTCATTGGTAAAGACAATCAATGAATATGGCCAATAATTGAATTCCAATTGGGAATTACTTAGTGGTAAATATGCTTGGTTGCTATTGGTGGGATTATACGTGCACATACCTTAAGCCGAAGAGAGTTCAGAACCCATGTGAGGTCCTAAGGAGAGAGATAATCTTGAACCAAACGTAAGCAAAACACAAGTAACCACATGTGAAGTGAAAGTTGAAAAAGTGAAGTAACATCATTATTCAAACAAAGATTATTATAAACTTAGTTGAGGAGGGGAGTTGTGAAGGTTCTCTACATTTTCCATTTTTGCCCATGCCCTCTCCAAGCAGAGTCCAAAGAAGACCAAAATGCATGCTTCCATCCCTTTACTCGCATGTCGTAGCCTCCCTAGTGTCCCAACAGAGAAGCTCCAAGGGCTTGATTGTATCGTACTTGCATCTCGACTTGCATAGCATATTCACATTAAGATAATTATTTTTTAAAGTTAAAATGACGATATTTATTTTGCCATGTGTGACATAGGTATTGGTTGTAACCCACGAAATTGTTTAAATGGCACCATAAAATAAATAAAAAATAGTTTGACAAAATTTATTTTTCCATATGTCACATGGGTATTGGCTATAACACATGAAATTGTTTATGTGGCACCAAATTAATTAAATCATTTGTCATAGTGCTTGTACGAACCTGCTATGTGAGTACAATTGAACTTCATTTATTATGCCATGTCACTAGTACTTTATTTCCATGTAGATACCAAAACAACATCCACAACAAAACCGAAGCTAAAAAGTTGTTCCATGTCATTGTTGCCACTTCCTTGATACTAGTAGAAAAGGTGGGGCTCCCAGGGAGATGCCTAGGGAAAATCACTATCCATGCGTGTAATTGGGCACTACTTGCCTAGGCATATGGACTAGTGGGGGAAAAGTTTGCAAATATTTTCAAGGATTTCCCCTCGTGTGGGAGGGGCGTCAAAAGGTGTGAATCTTGCTGAGCCAAGTGAATTAACTGAAAACAAGCAACTCACCCTGCTGAATCAATGCGGAGTCTGCCACCCAATATTATCAATTTCTGGCAACGCTTATTCATGAATAATCTTTTGGTCCCTTCATGAATAGTCCATTAGGTTTGGGGGAACTTGTGGGAACTCTCCTTTAACATTGGGGAGGTCACGAGTTCCACTCCCATGGCCGGTATAAAGCCCTGCTTTAGATTATTCTCCAACTCACCTTAGACTAGTTTTGCAGTCTTTTTGAACCTGAAAACGAATTTAAGGTGAGTATGAGGTGAGTTTCCACTTTGAGACACTCTTTTCGGTTAACTCTAAGATACAGCTACATTTGAAGTTGAGGCTGGACCTTCCGTCAACCTCCATTCCACGTCCAAGGCTTCAGTAGTTCAGTTCAGTTGGCTCCTTCTCATGTAACACCTTTCCTTTTCATTTAACCCCGGTGGGGATTTTAAAGTTCAGTTGGCTCCACTCTTACTAAAGCGACCTCAAGTTATTCACAGTATGGGCACACAATTTTAGCTAACGCCGGCTGAGATGGGTCCGCAGTTGAAGGAGGCCAAAGTGGAGCGATTTGAACATTCGACACATGATCATGAGTAGCAGGCAAGCTTGCTTGCAGCCGATTCACGTACTGGAATATCACGATGAGCAATTAATCACCGAGGAATGAATGATCGTGGTCCTGGTGCACATTTGACCCCACATTTGGGGCCCTGAGATCAGCAATTCGCGGGCATGTCCAATCACCCAACCACCAAACCAGGGGCAACTGCTTTTCCCAAACCTTGAGAGCAAGCGCCTTTGAGTGATTTGCTCAAGTCCTTCTAGGAGGCTGGGGTTGCTGCTTCCAAGTAGCTTAACCACCTTACTTGCCAGCCAGCCAGCACCTTTTGCGAGGTTCCTCCATCACCCTTCGGGCCATCTTTGAAGAATTCCAGAGATCCTTTCAGCGTCATCTTAACAATGCATGCGTCTACCAGTGGACCTCCACCTCCAGCTTTTCTATCTGCAACCAGGTTGCTTGCTAGCTCGTTTTACTTCGCGCAACGGTTGAGATCTAGATTCTTCTGCAGGCACTGCGAGGCTCGGCTCACGAGTGGATTAGGTCTGAGCACAGAATGGGCGGCCCGTTTTTGAATTTTCCTTGTAAATGGATCGCTTCTGCGTCAAATTTGTGATATTGTTCAAGTCTGCAAACTTGGACCGGTGTAGATCTGATCGAACGTCACTGAAATCTATCCGCCATTTTCACGAATGTGAGGTTCTCATTCCCTGTGGACGTACCATTGACGTACTAGTCTAGAATTCTAGTTACCCGGGATGTATTCAAACTCGAGCAACTCCAGCGCAGAATTTCAGGATGCGTCGACCTGATACCTGAATCTAGATTGATCAGTTGAATTCGATCGACAATGCGCGAAGATCGGCTTCCGCTACTAGAGTTCCAAGAGCTGGAACTGGCAGGAATTAACAAACAGAGTAGTGTTATGGGCGATATGAATTTTCCCGACGAAGTCTGCGTGACAATCCCAATCCCGGAGCATCTGGTGAAAAAATTCAGTAGCTTGGACAGTCCCGTCGATGGCGACCTGGTGCGGATGCAGAAAGCGCTGGCGGTGTTCCAAAAGGATGATGTGCCGTGGATGGGGAAGGCGTCCGACATCGACCCGTTCATCAACCAGACGCCGCGCGTGACGGGCGCGTACGAGTACGCGAAGACGGTCCTGTTGTTGCCGCTGCTGGTGATGCGGTTGCTGCTCGTGGCGGTGATTCTGGCCGTGGGGTACGTGGCGACGAAACTGGCGCTCGCGGGCTGGGAGAGTAATACGAGCAGTACTACGTCGGGGCATATTTCACTGCCGCGGTGGCGTCGCAAGCTCATGGGCGTCACGCGCCTCTGTGGCCGCGGCCTCCTATACTGCTTTGGGTACGTGCTATGTGCCGCCTTTCTGCGAGTTACATTCAATTTCTGCACAAGTGGCAGGAGATGCTGAGAACGACAAACTCTAACGCATTCCGATGACATTAATTGTCATATTCGTTTAAAAAATTGAATGGCCTGTAACTTCAGAGCCCTGAAAACTAGGTCTGGTATAGATCTGAGATTACTGAAACAACTGTGCCAATTAAATCACTTGAATCTGCCATTATCATTACCACCACCATCGCCACATTCGATTAACCCCAAAGCGTCCACAGTAACCAGAATGGTCACCATGTTTTGTTTTTTAAACAATTTTGAGTACGGTAGTCCTATTTGGACTTCCTCTTGTTTGAATTTCTTTGTTTTTTACCAACACATGCAATGATCTTCACTAGTTCTAGTGATATAAAATTTGGTCCCATCTGAACTATATATGATCAATTGAATTTGTCATTTTAAAACTGTGACATAACATTCAGTAGCATGCACTGTCTCTGCCTTGGCTCTACAATAGATGATGTGGAATATTCCACATCCAACAATACTTCATCAGTAGCTAAGTGGACAGGTGGAGGCTCAAGATGATCACCAAAGCGCATGAAGGAAAGGCAGTGCACATGAAGGCTACTGAGTGTTATGGAATCCTCGGTCCTTAAGGGTTAAATGGAAAATGTTTTGAGAAATTGACGCTCCTCAGATCTGTACCAGTGCTACTTATTAGAGCATTGTGCACTTGAATGTCACGACACTTTGGAACGCCGTTTTAACAAATATGACCATGAGGGTTCTGATGTCATTCCGAGTGTTGTTCCAAGCTGCTTTGGCGATGAGCCGGGTTCTTATGTCGTTCAAGAATTGTTCCAAGTCGCTTTGACCATCAGGGCTCTTTTGTCGTTTCGAGTATTGCTCTTAGTTGCTCTTACTACTCTGTAGTGCTGGGAGAGCTTGAAAGTTTGTGTGTTGAGCTTGTGTTTGATCTGAGCTTTCTAGGGACCGTGCGCTGTGTGTTGACTGGCAGGTTTCACTGGATTCGGCGCATTGGGAAGGCAGCACCGAAAGAGACTGCCCCCATTGTGGTGTCCAACCACGTCTGCTTCGTTGACCCCATCTTTTACTTTTATGAGCTCTTTCCAAGCATTGTGAGCAAGTCGCACGACAAGATTTTTCTGGCGGGGACTATCATCCGTTCCATGCAGGTAGGTAACTAGGGTTAAGTTATGGGAGCCTCTGTATTCTGAGACTCCAATTTCCTAGCTAGCACTTTTAACTCGTTTTTGAGTTAATTTTTTTTGTCCCTGGTGTAGGTTATCCCTGTCGACAAGACGTCTGCAGAATCGAGGAAGTATGCAAACGTTGAAATCAGAGTATTTTCCACCTCCCACAGTCTCCATCACTTAGGGATTCAACCTTGTTTTTGAGTCATTTGTTTTCAGAAATGCTTAAGTTCTAGAGAAAAGATATGAATTCTGGCATCGTAGATCGAGGACTTGGAAAGTCCAAGTGACATTTTGTTAACTAAACTCTAAAAAAAAAACTCTGAAAGTATGACCGCACTTGAATCTACTTCAAAAGTGCACCTGAATTCGTTCTTAAATTTTTTACTAACACCACAAGTGGAGAACATACCTTAAAAGACTATTTTTCCCAATGGAGGGGAGACTCTTTAGTTTTTGTCATCACATAATTCCAGAGGATGTATCGTTTTGTTGACACACTAATTTCCATGGCAGAGAAGAGCAGAAAGCACAGAGTTTCCATCAGTGCTATTGTTTCCTGAGGGTACAACAACAAATGGGAGAACCCTAATTTCCTTCAAACAGGGTGCCTTTGCTCCTGGCTTTCCAATTCAGCCAGTGGTCATCCGGTATCCCTTTGTCCACTTTGACATTTCCTGGTAAGGCTCCTTTTCAGAAAAATGTCGTGTGTACGAAATCCCTTACAACGCACAGGAGAAAAAATAAAATGTGGGACATTGACATGGAACGTGGTGCAAGTGTCTTACAGTTGTAATTAATGTCCCAAGAACTTGCAAAAAAAGAAAACCCGCCGGGACATGAACCACAACGGGACACTTGCACTCTGTCCTACTATGGGACAGGTAACTGTGTTCTTTTCTTTTGTGATCATGCACTGAAAGTGTTGGCATGTGTTTTTTTACGTGCAGGGGCGACATTTCGTTGTGCAATGTGCTGTTCCGAATGCTCACGCAGTTCAACAATTTCATGGAGGTCTGGCATCTGGGACCCATTCCTTGCAAATGTCAGTGCCGCAATTCATCCCTTAGTTTCTGACAGTTGATTTGGCTCCGCTTGCAATTGTTGATGCTCTAGTGAGTCTGAAATCTGTTGCATCATGTCTGCATCACAGGTTGAATACTTACCTGTCGTGTACCCATCTGCAAGGGAAGTGGAAAACCCTGCGGAGTTTGCCGAGCGGGTGAGTTTTCTTCCTCTTCTCTGAAATCATCTTCTGCCAGAGTCCAAGATGAAGGCCGAGGTAATCAATATGTATAATATCTATGAAAATTACTGATCAAGTAGGTACACTTAAAAGGGACAATTTATGCTCCTTATCGTGCAGGTTAGGCATGTAATGGCACAAGCGTTGTGCGTGCCAGTGACTGAGCATACCTTTGGTGACCTAATGTTGTCTGCGTGCGCCCAGAAACTTGGTTTGGTGCGTGCTCGTACTCCTTACTTTTGTGTATAACACCTAATACCAACCCTTATCCAAAAACAACCAACTCTTCTATATTCTATATTCTTGATAACTTGTACAGTACATGAGTCAATTTTAGGTACGCCTATAATTAGCACTTTGTAAATTCATAATTTATTCATGCAATGTTCAGAAGCTACATCCCAAGATGTGTTGGAATCATCGTTCAATTTATGCCAACACAAGTAATTAACCTTGTGCTAAACTGGATGTTTGCAGCGTTCACCAGCGAGTTATATGGTCGAAATGGGGAAATTAGAGAAGGTGGGTGGCTTTTGTTTTCATTGTTGGTTCCATGGGTATTATTTTGTTCACTAATGTTCTTGATGCTAGCTAATGAGAAAATTCTGTAAATTGTGAGGGTGCTTATCATGAATACTGACTTTTAATGAGAACATTAGCTCAGCCAATGCATCATTATTTGAGGAAATGCAGATTAGGTCGACTTAATTGCTTGTGGTGGGCAGGTACTTGGCTTAAGGGCCGGAGAGGTGAAGAGATTTCTGGAGAAGTTTGCGGCAATGAATCCCGCTTACAGGTGGGTGGGTTGTTTGTTTTTTTATTATTTGCATTTTAGATTTGGTTGAGTGGCATTTCCGAAATCTGCCACTCACATGATTTGTGATCTCATGATCTGTCGTTTTGATTAAACAGTGGCACGGTCAGCCTGAACCAGTTTCTCGAATGGCATCTTTTGCCGCAATGTTGGATTTCAAAGAAGGTAATTAAAAAAATATTCTTTGTGAGGGTCTAGCGCTCTAGAATCTAGATAACTAATTTGTTAAATATTGTGCTAGTACCTTGAAGCTCCATCAGGACATGGATTTACCACTGAGCATATCAACCCTTAATGGACCAAGAAGCCCAAATTGGGTCTCATGTAATTTTTAGAAGTTTTAAGTAGGTCTTTTATGAACTTTCCCCTCGTTCAAATTTCTTTTTTTCTTGACCAACATATACAATGTTCTTCACTGATTCTGGTGATATGAAATTTGGTTCCATCTGAATTCTACTTTTCACAGTGTGATCAATTGAATTTGTCATTTTAAAACCCATGAATGCTTGGTCCTTAAGGGGTTGAGACTAATTATATGCCAAATGCTGGATTCAGATATTTGATCTCTACGACAAGTCCGGCAAAGGTTTTATGACTTTCCGAGAGGTAGGTTATGCAATATTCTTTTCTTTCATGCTTTAATCTGACTCACTAATTATGCTCAAACTTGTTTAAACTTACCACCTGAGGTCCCAACTTTTTCTGAATGTGACGAGTGTGGTACAGTCGATGTTAGTGTGACAAGTTTGCAGGATATTCTAGAATGTCATTTTTACAGGTCATAATAATAAAGAGGTTAGGGCCTAATATTGGAGGTTGTGTGCCAATGTGTTCAGTTCGTGGCAACATCAGGATCAATATCCAAAAGCAAGGAGTTCAAGAGTCAAATGAATGCAGCGTACAATGCATGCAACAACCTCCAAAGCAATGGCTGTATCTCAGCAGTAGAGGTACACTTCTCTTCCCCTTTTTCATGTTAAATTATCCGTAGTTTTTTTTGACGCAAAACAATTATTTCTCAAAAATGGCCACCAAATATTATAGGGTCGTATTATGTGGTGGTCATATCTGAATATACATGGCAGACTTTGTGTTATCTCGCAACAATCCCTTCTACATGTCATTTTGCAACAATCCCTATGATCTAGGAACTTGGCCATTTTAAAAAATATATCCGTTACAAGTGCATTAGTAATGTCATTGTGCTTTGTATCTTCAGTACATTTATCAGGTGGATAGGATACTAACGTAACCAAGTTACTTCTTGCATTATTCTTTCATTATCCAGTGACTGGCTTTAAACTTCATTATTGCTACCTTTGATGGAGTTGTTTGGTTACAGATACATACTCACCCATCTTATAATGATCTATTTTGCAGCTAGAGAAGTGCTTGAAGTTGAGTATGCCATCAATCAGCAGTGCAAAGGTAAGAAAATAAAATCATAATACAACATTTCCCTTCAATAACGGTGACCACCGAAAGCAGTAAAAATAGCTTCTCACCAACAAAAAAAAAACAAAAAGAAAACCAACAAATTAAATTAAATTTTCTCTTAGTACCATTTGATAAAATACAGGATTGAATGCTCCCATAGTATTGTTTTCTACTCTCAAGATATATTGGAGAAAAATTCAAATCCATTGGGTTATATATATGCAGGTGAAGATGTGGTTCAAAAAGCTTCAAAAAGATGGGGTCATCAGCTGGGAGGATTTCCAAACCTTCATCGAGGCTAACCCTGAGCTATTACCCATTTTTATGGTGGGAACATTTTAATTGCAACTTCAAGACGTACCGCCTTTGAGATGGACTATCTCAAACTGGACTTTGCCAATGCTCCAGTTTGATATAGTCCATTTCAAGGGCAAAAGTGGCACAAATGGCATGGGCTTGGTAACGATGATGCAAGGACATGATTGTTCACTGAAAGTGCATCAGAAGAGGTTTTTTGAACCCTCAATTTTAGAAATGATGTAAAATTTGTAAACACGGGACTGTACTTAATGATATTTGGGTACATTGTTGATTTCAACAGATTGGAAGAAAACTGGCTGTGAAAATATTGATTTCATTTTCAATTGCAGTTGTGTCTGCACATGCGGCTATGCAAATTTTAGCTTTACTAATAATGACATGAACTGTATGGGGGTTCCATCTCAGCTATAATTCCATGTTTTATTAAAATGAATTATATCACTTGACATTGTATTAAATTGCATTATAGGTGATTCAGTAAAATCTGAAACAAAAGTTGGAAAAATCAATTTTTGAAGTAAAAACATTTTATGGAGTTTTGAAATTCTACACCATTCACTCTGGTGTTTGAAAATCCATACCAAACATAAGATTATTATTTTTCTAACCCTTTACAAGTTTTTGGACAAAGTCTGAGCGTCCAGTTTTTGGACGATGTACAGATTTCATCCATGTTTTTCTCATCCATCATGCACTTTTTGCACTGTGATTTTTTGCTGTAGATTTTATGGGAAGTTAGCTTCATGCATGTGAGAACCGATTAGAAAGGGGATGATTTGTGAAATTTTTATGCCTCATTTCATGTTGTAGTGTTCCACCCAAAATTTTGAAGATTTTAGTCTAAAAGTGCTCTTGAAAAAGTTAACTACTAAAATTAAGTAACCAAAAAATCTCCAAAAATCACTACACTTAGAGTGTTATATTTCAACCCATCACAACAAATTTCATTATTAGATTGTCAATATCTTATTCGTAATTATATTACAAAAGAGTGTTAAATTTCAAGTTTGAAATTTAATACACAAATATTGGTGATAGCAATCGCAAATCTAACCGTATGGATAGAATCTAAAATGCATAATGTACAACTTTTATTCATTCATCAACTTGAAAATATCCTTCTTAGTTGCATTTTATAATGCATCTTTAAAAAATTGTCAAATTTGAAAAGGGTGAGAACATTTAGGTGTTAGCCCCTAAACGTCAGAGCCTCCGAAAAGTGGACTACTAACAGATTCAAACCCTTTTCACGTTCTCATCAATGCTTGGATGAAAGTCATCCAATTTTTTGAAGTTACTCCACCAAGTTGTTGTCCTATTTAATGGTTGGATTTAGTCATACTTGAGTACATAATTTTCTAAAATTACAAATGTAGAAGTATGTCAAGTCGTTGATCAAACCAAAATTGCATTGATTGTAGTTCAAAAGTAGCCTTGCAAAAACGAGGTCAAAGATTTAAGAAACACAAAAATTTCAAAGAATCACCACGTTTAAGAGTATCTTATTTCAAACTCATTCCAACAAATTTTACTCCAAAAATATTAAAATTTTGTTTGTAATCGAATTTAGAAGGAATTTTTAATTTTAACTTTCAAATTTTATAATCAAATATTGGTGATAGTATTAGTGAATTGAACCGTACGGATAGAATCTAAAATTCAAAATCTAGAACTTCATTTGTATATATAAATTCCAAAATATATTCTAAGTAGTACTTTATGATGATTTTTCTGAAATTGCCAATTCCAGGGACACCCTGGTACGTTTAGGGGTTAAGCATGATTTTCCAAAATAAGTAGAATCAAATAATGGAAACCATACCATCTTGTAGTGCATGTTATTCCAATTTTGTTACAATATTTTTTAATTTTTTTTGGTTAATTTGGGATTTTTAACCCCTCAAGGACTAAGGCTGATTTTTCAAGTTCGGTCAGCTCACTGTGGAATGAGTATTGATCCTCAATTTTTGAGATCTTTTGTGGTGATTCTACTCTTTGTAACGAAGATGGGATGGTAATTTGCGTACGTAGGTGATGTATAAATCAAAAGATACAATCATGCAAAGGTGAAAAACCTAACTACGGGCAGCTCCTGAAAAATTTCATACAATGAGCTATGCATCTAAATTTTTGCACACAGTGGGCTAACACCCTCATGCACACAATTGCCAAATTCATTTTACCAAATTTGAGACTAAACTTTGCATTTTCGGCATTTTCAGAAAGTTTCAACTATGGGTAGCAAGCCAAAAAAAAAGGTGCAACCAACTTTGAAGCTTATAATCTTACTATTGAAGAACCCTGAATGGTTGAAAATTTGTAGGTGGTAATAAATTCAAGTTGCTTGAAACATCCTACGGTTGAATTGGTCAAAAAGGTCATAGATCAAAAAATATTTGTCTTTTTATGAGAAGGGGTACTTTGGAGTGTTTGGAGAGGAACATAGCTGTAGTCCTTTAGGGGTTAATTGACCAAATAATAATAATAATAATAATAATAATAAAGAATATGATGAATCCAACTGTACAGATGTGATCTTCACATTGACATTTACAACTTTGCTTTGTACAGTGGGGTGACACCGAAATTGTCACCTTGTGCAATTTCAGGGATAGTGCCCACACTGCTGCCAACTTTGACACCCTCTCGAGCGCTGAAAATTGTTATTTATTAATGAAATTTTAGACACTAAATCATTGTTATGTTGAAAACATGTGTACCAAATTTCAAAGCTAGAAGATTGATAAAAAAAAAGATATTCAAGATTTACTAACAAGGGGTAGCTATAAGAAATGTTTCACAGTTGCCAACTTTGACACCCTCCCAAGGATTGAAGAATTTCTTTTTTCACATGGAATTTTTGGATTAGGAACATCTTTATGATTTTTACACATGTGAAAAATTTCTAGTCCAAAAGACCGACAAAAAAAATGATATTCCAAATCTACCAACAAGTGTAGTTGTGAGAAACAAAGAGGAAAACCGTCTCACAACTTTGATAGCCTCCCTAGAGTTGAGTATTTGTTATTTCAACATGAAAGTTTTTGCACGTGTTATCAACTAAAAAGTGATTTTGTGCCAAAATTTCCATTTTAAAATAACAAATTCCCAACCCTAGAGAGGCAGTCAAAGTTGTGAGACAGTTTTCTTCTTTGTTTCTCACAACTACACGTGTTGGTAGATTTGGAATATCATTTTTTTGTGGGTCTTTTGGACTTGAATTTTTTCACATGTGTAAAAATCATAAAGATGTTCCTACTCCAAAAATTCCATGTGAAAAAAGAAATTCTTCAATCCTTGGGAGGGTGTCAAAGTTGGCAGCTGTGAAACATTTCTTACAGCTACCCCTTGTTAGTAAATCTTGAATATCTTTTTTTTTATCAATCTTCTAGCTTTGAAATTTGGTACACATGTTGTCAACATAACAATGATTTTGTGCCTAAAATTTCATGTATAAATAACAATTTTCTAGCGCTCGGGAGGGTGTCAAAGTTGGCAGCAGTGTGGGCACTATCCCTGAAATTGCACAAGGTGACAATTTCGGTGTCACCCCACTGTACAGCAACTCCACTTTATTTTTTCATCAAAAAATTTATAACGAATGTTTGAAAAAAATGTTGGATCGGGACAGTAAAGGGTTAAGATCAAATGTTCTATTACCACCAACCTAAGTTCCATGGCCTGTGTTTGGAAATTCTATCTTTGGAAAAATAATTTTCCAGGATGGGAAGAAAGTTTTAAACAACGATTGGAAATCTTTTCACGATTTTATCCCCTATATCAAAATTTCTTCAATTTTTGAAAGCAAAAAGTCTGTGTGACCCACTTTGTCATATAGGTTTATTGAAAACCAATTTATGTTGTACTAGTTCCTATTCATGCTGATACTCATACTTGTTAATTTCTTTTGCCATGAAACCATGCCTAGCAACTATCAGAACCTTAGTCACTCTCGGGTTCACGAGGAAGAGCAGCAATGAAGCTCCGGAGGCGCTCCCGTCTTGACGTGAGCATCCTGAGCGGATCAACTATCGATTGTGTGCTCTGGTAAGTGTAATCTCAATTCTTCAACGAGTGGTTTAGTTTAGCTAATCACTGTGTTTAGGGAGCTTGTAGCTTCCCTGAACTCGTCGAAGTGTGGAGTGGCATTTTAGGGTTAGGATTTTTCGTTTCGACTCGGGTTTCGGTTGTGGAGTCGGAGTCCAACATGGTGGAAATCGAGTCTTACGAATACGGTAAGGGCCTCGCTGCTCGTGTATCCTACGCGGAGGCATTGCGGATTAAAATGGCGCATGTCCTAGTAGCGCCCTCGACGGCTAGCAGTTCTCGAGATAGAGAAGACGAGAAGATGGGCGAAGCCATTGAGCCCGAGTTAGTTGTTGCGGTGACTAGCATGGGGCGTCACGCCAAAATACACCCCACCGTTGCGACGCCAGGAGAGTTGCTGCCGGAGGGATACTCGCGGAGTTGCACCGGATTCCTGTTGTGCAACAAAATAGTGGAGGTGAAGGTTGCCCAAGAAGCTGTTCGGAAGGAAATGGAGCATTTACAGCGACATGCCATAGTCGCATACTTTGTTGGGGGAAGACAAGCGCCCCTTGCGCTCTCGCAATGGATCGCAGCTATCCAAACACAAGTGGGCGATTGGGTTGGATTAGGTCGGGACCTTGGCAAAGGCTTCTTCCAAGTCTTGACACGCCAATCAGCCACGACACAAAAGCTTTTGATGTACACCCCGCACAGGTCCCGATGGGGGACCTATATCTTGCAAACCTGGACGACGGGCTTTGACTCAAGCAAGCCGTCACGCTTGAAAGTCCCAACCTGGGTCACCTTGAGGGAGATTCCAGGGGAATTCTTAAGCATTGCCAAGGAAATTGCGGGGGGTTTGGGTGAATTGCTCGGCAGCGATAGGAGAAACTTGTCAGCCGTCGACTAGCGTTTCTGCGTCGCGTTGCAGGCAAGGGAGGGATGGACGACCCAGCTATCGCTCTCCAATGAAGTAACAGGGGAGCAGGTTCTTATCCTTGTGGATTACTGCAACTTGCCCATCCGTTGCAGGTGCTGTTACTCCATTGATTACTTAATTAAAGATTGCCCAGGTGTTAGAGTCACGAGGACGAGAAGTGACACCACTGATGGCGCCCCGGCAGAAGATCGAGTCTCTTCTGCCACCAGTCAACAACCTCCGGGTGCGGCGACTGAAGCTGGACCAATCTTCCCGGCGCCAATAATTCCTGTGATGGCCACGCCAGCCCCGGCTCCTGTGCAAGTAGATCCGCTGATGGGTACCAACTCCGAAGAAACAACAAGTCGATCCGGCAACCACTACTCGAATGGGGATTCAAGGGAGACTCCTGAGTGGGAGTGGAACGGGTGGGAGAAGGTGCCCCGGCACAAGAAGGCAGTGCGTGGCCCCAAAACCACAACGGCCAACGGAGATAGAGATAGCCGACCTAGCAAGACAGTCACAAGCAAGGAGGTGCAACCGAGGGGTACCAACCAGCAAGGAGCAGCTCGGAATTCTCAAGAGCCTGGTCGCCAGGGCACATCTCAGCAGGCAGAACCACGAGTGAGGGGAGACTAGGTCCATGACGGTAACGCGCGGCACGACCCACGCTGGTTTGGCAGTCGTAGCCCGATCACACGCCGTGCCTGAAACTCGAAATGAGGGCGGTCTCGAGATAGGTAGGAGTGGGCCCCAGAACAACGGGCCGAGTAACATGCCAGATGGTGCCTAGACTGGCAACAGCCCGAGGGGCGATTTACAGATGGAAGAAGGTGAACCCATGAGAATTGACGAAAACACGTCGCTTATTGTCAAGGCACTACAAGAGGCGGCCCACAGCATTGCACAAGAGACTGCCATCGACACCCTCGGGGTGCAGCCTCCCCCGGTCACAAAAGTACTACCGCCACCTCCTCCCCGAGGAGAAATGAGGCATCAAGGGGAAACCATGGTGTTTACTGCAAGGCCTATCCCGGACCTGAACAACGTGGCAGCCGCGTCAACGTCACAAGCTCACACAGCTGGCAGCAGGGGAAAGGCCTCCTAGGCGCGCCCGTCAGACTCCCATGCCGACTCTACAAGGTTTAACTGTGCGAGGCAGGGCAGTATGACCCCATGCTCACAGACTTTGCTGCATGACGGGTTGGTTGTGGAGCTTCAAGCCGAGTTTTACGAGTGGATGCAACAGCGTGATTTAGGAATCGTGGAGGCCTTGCCTCCAAGACGCGGAGACTTGACACCAAATCAGACCGCGCGGAGGGCAAGGGCCTCAGCCTCAACAGGTAGGCAGAGATCATCAATTTCATCCCAAAGAAGGGAAACACCAAGGGGTGACTTCACCCCAAGAACAGAACTCTTTGCGGATTTGCCGCCTCCCTCTCTACCACCCCCATCAGTATGAAGATTACAACCGTAACTCACAACGTACAGGGGCTTAACGACCCCCGTAAGTATGACGTGGTGCGTCGCTACTATCGTAATCTTTTCTCTAGCACTGATATTCTATGTTTCCAGGAACACCAGCTGAGGGGTGGGAAAATGCAGCTTTTGACTGGGAACTTCTGGCCGCAAGCTACCTGCTTTGGGCTCGAAGCAACAACAGGTTTGGAAATGCCCCTAATTAAGCAGGGGCGGGTACCGGAGGCGTCTGTACATGGGTGTCCCCACGGCTCGCCCACCTAGTGACAAATACTGGACAGTCACCAGATGGCAGGGCGCTGTGGGTACGATTGGGAGGTACCCTGGGGGGGGGGGGGGGGGACATCGCAATTTTAAATGTATACGCATCTAATTGCCCGAGGGAGAAAAGTGAGCTCTTGGCAGAACTTTTGCGCAGCCTTCCTTGAGATTGTCGCTGGTTGTTATGTGGCGATTGGAACTTCGTTGAGAAAGGTCTGACAAATCTAATGGTACCGGGAGGACCATCTTGGCAGGGGACTTTCAAAAAAATTCAATGCTCATCCGAGCACTTGATGTTACTGAGAACTTCGACCCAGCAGGAGGGGCGAAATACTCATGGGACAATCGGCGTCAGGGCGCCGCTCGATCCCTAGCCCGTCTAGATCGCTGCTATGCTTTCAGACAAGTGGGGGCCGGAGAGGAACCCGTGAAAGAATACTTCATCAAGGGAGACTGTTGCATCTCCGACCACCTCCCGGTGGTTTGCACAGTAATGCTGCAAATAGGGGACCGGAAGAAATCTGCCTTTAAAATGAGCGGCCAGTTTCTCAAAGACCCTGCAGTCTTGTTCCAAGTGGGCAGAATTTGGAACTCCAATCCCTGTACAAGGCCGAGCTCCCATCCCAGGCTCGGACTATGGCGACAGAGCAAGCACTGAGCTTCATCAGGGATCGATTGTTGCCACACATGATGCATGTGCTGTCGACCCCGATTGCAATGGAAGAGCTCGACACTGCCATCAAAGAAATGGCGGTTGGCAAGGCGCTAGGACCCGACGGAGTGATTACTGAATTCTTCAAGCTTTTTTGGGACCTCATCAAAGTCGACTACCTTGCTATGGTAAACAAGGCAATCGTTGATGATAAGTTCCCGCCCGGTGTCACGAAGGGACTGATCACCCTACTCCACAAAGGTGATGTACGCCGCCGCCTCACAAATTGGAGAACGATTACTTTGTTGAATGTGGTATATAAATTGTTTGCCAAAGTTTTACAGCTGAGAGTCCAGCCGGTCATGATGGAAATCATCAGCTGTGATCAGTATGCATTTCTGCCGCTACGGTTTATCCTGGACAACATTCTCCTTACTCACGAGACATTGGACTGGGCAGAACACTCCAAGCAACCGTTGATTTTTCTCAAACTTGACTTCTCCAAGGCCTACGATATGGTAGATTGGTCTTTTTTGTTTCGTGCCATGCAGGTCTTTGGATTCTCAGACACCTTCATTGCCATGACGCGGCTATTGTTTCATGACGCCACGGCGGGCGTCAAGGTCAACGGAGCCCAGTCTCCCGGTTTTGACATTCAGCGGGGTGTCCGCCAAGGATGCCCGCTCGCACCGTATCTCTTCCTGATTGTGGCCGAAGTCTTAAATGCCATGGTCAAAGAGGGTGCAGCTGTTGGATTGGTCAAAGGCATTGAGCTTCCCACACATGGCAGGGAGCAGATTGTTGCTCAATACGCCGACGATACGTCGTTTACATTGCGTGGCAACGAGGCGTCGACGAGATCACTCATCCATGTGCTTGACTCTTTTTGTGGGGCTTCAGGGCTGGCCATCAATTGGCAGAAGTCCTGTGCGTATTGGCGGCACGAGCGAGATGGAATGAGGCCCCGCTGGACGGACTAGCTCCGAATTTCATGGCAGACAATGGCAACGTGAGCAAACTGTTGGGTATGCCATTCGGCCTGGACCTTCGATTAGGAGATGTGGACTCATTTCTGCAGGCACGGGTGACCAAGAAGTTAAATTACTGGTGTACAGCGAAAATAAACTCCACCGGCAGAGGGGTGATTGTCAACAGTGTCCTTTTGTCTTCCTTTATCTTCTTCACTTCCCTGTGGGGAGGCACGATGGCTGGGGTTCACAAGGCCACCGCGGCAGTCCGGAATTTTATGTGGTCAGGTGCCCTTCATCGTGCCAGGACGAAGGTCTCTTGGGCCCAATGCTACCTGGCGAAAGACAAAGGAGAGATCAATATGGTAAACCCGGAAGACGCCCTCGTAGCTCTTATGTCCAAATGGATCATAAAGGCTTGCGAGCCCGGCAATTCCAATTTACATGAGCTTCTAAGATTCCGCCTCTCGCATTTTCAGCCCTACTCAAAAGGGAGATGGGCTCCAAGTTTGGAGTACTTTACTCTGGCTAAGTTTCAAGCCAAACAGGGTTCAAAGGTGTGAACGAGAGTGGGCAAAGCGTGGAGGAAACTCTGCCCGGAGGTGCACCATGTCACGCCTCAAAATCTGGAGGAGGTTGGGTGCGAGCCTTTCTGGTGGTCGTCGTTCACTCCTCTCGTGGGGGCTGGCTTTTCCAAACTCCGCGCCTCGCAGCTTCACAAGAATGGGCTGCACCTTATCAGGGACGCGCTGTCTCAGGGTCACCTCCAGCATTTCGACGAGGCGAGGGCCCGGCACGGCCTCAATGCCAACGAACAAGGTGCGTGGGAAGCCGCTACCAACGCCCTGCAGGCGTCATGGGGGATGATTCTGGCAAGTGGCAGGACCCGCCCCGGCCCGGGTGAATGGGTCGGATGTTTCGAATCCCAGGACGCACCCCTACCGTGTGCAGTGGTACAGGTAGTCCCTGACCAGAACTTTGAGATGGAGGGCCAAGCCCAAGACTGGTATTTTCCACGAGCACAACCGGTCTTTGAAGTGCAACCCACGTCATGGTGTCTCAGGCAGAGACCCCTGCCGGCAATTCAGGAGGTTGAGAGGGTGAGTGGACCTCCTGCCCAAGGGGCCCTGCACAGGGTTCGAGTTACGCGGATTCTCAGAGGTCCTAAACAGGTCCAGACCCTGTTTTTTCATGGGAGAGTTGACCAACTTACCTGGGACCCGGGACGTTTCGAGTGGCTCAGTACCCATGGAGTCCCGAAACAAATTCCATTCATGGAGTACTCCCCACAACTGGGCCGAGAATTGTTGAAGAAGAAACTGGTAATGCACAACCCGGTCATGAGAAAGTGGCAAAGAGTACTTCCCAACGATTTTCGCCTTAAATGGCGTACCATCTGGGTTAAGGAAAGAACCAACAAAGAAGTCGATCTGCTTTGGTTCATTTGGCATAGGGCCGTGGCAGTCAACCATTGGAGAGGCAGGGTGGATGGGACAGTAGACATCCGCTGCCCAGTTTGCCCGCGTCGCTCAGAGGAATCAGTGATGCACCGGTTTTGGGAGTGTATCTCTGCGCAGAGAGCCTGGCAATGGACCATTCACATAATGAATGCCCTCATCAGCGGTAGAGAGGCCCAAGGACCATGGCGTTTGCTTACTTGGAAACAAAGTATTTTCTTGGACACCATCCCACATATGTTTGATCAAGTCAAAAGAATCTGGATGGAGATTCGCTCTGTGATTCTTTGGGCTCTTTGGATTGAAAGGAACAATAAGGTCTTGAATGCAATTACATGGACGCCTGAGAAGATGGAACACACTATTTAGGCCGGTATGATCGACTATGGACGGATTGAATGGAAGGCTGTGAAGGTTCAACGCAAGACTTGCCCAGCCAAGGCCCCGGTTCTGGTCAAGAGATTCAAGGATAGGAGGACGTGTCATGAGGTTTTCGCCACCATGGTGGATGGCAAACTAGAGTGGAGGCCCCATGGTCCCACTGATGGTTTCGTCTTTGAGCCGCCATGATTTCTTAGGAGTTGTAGCTGCAGTCGTCCCGGGGTAGTCGTCTATGGGCCTCGTCGCAGTGAGTGAGGGTGGCCCGGGTTCGCCCGTTGTGCCTCCTCGCTCCTTTTTGGTCTGTCATGTCCGGTTGGTGGGTTTTCCTTCCTCCCAGGCCACTTGTGGCTGGGGGCGTGTAATGTGTCTTTCTGCAATGGAATTTCCTTTTCATTTGTGCCAAAAAAAAAAAAAAAAAAAAAAAAACCATGCCTAGCAGACCAATATGCATACTACAAGTACCCTCTCAAGATATTTCGGACAAATCCTGAAATCATGGGATTCAGTCTCTCCTGCGGTGGTCCTTTAGGATATCTACGACTTGGTTTTGGGGCAAGAGGTGGTAATAGGACATTCAACCTTAGGGGCGGTTTAGACCAAAAAACTTGGGTTCTAATCTATAAACATAAGTGGTATCTTGTTCCTAAATGAGAGCATTGTAAGCGGGGTACCATCTTTGAAACAAGGGAGTTATAAGTGAGTTGTGGACCAAAGTTTTGGTGTAAACCCGAAGAGTTGAGTCATGGCCCATTCTACACTTAGGCTAAAAAATTTAAGTAAATTTATACAAGTGAGCCAAAAACAAGCATTAAATTAATATAAATGATTCACTGAAAAAAGTCTTCGAATTCTCTTCTTGACTTCGGGAATTGGAAGCTCCATGATTTTCCTCAAAAATACTCTCTTTAGGCTTAGAAAATCACTATCCACTACTGCCGTGTAGGATTCCAACTAGATTTTTCATCCACGGAAAAAGATGGAGTGCAATACAAGTTTTCCTTGGTGTAAACCCAAAAGCTAAGTACCAAAGCTATTTGCCAATGAGAATTCTCCATTTTTTTTGGGCTTCAATCCAATGTTTTTTTTGTGTAACCGGCCTTTAACATGAATCCTACTATTAAAAAAGGTAGTTTGTTTGTTTGTATGATATCTCTTGGGTGGTGAGGATGTCGGTTGGATTCTTAGTAGCTTCAAAAAAACTCTCAACGAGAAGGGGTGTACCAAAGTTGTTTCGTCCCTTTTGGATCTACGGTGTGGAAGTTATGGATTTTTAATCAAATTTCGTCATCATAAATTGAATCAAATTATAGATAATTTATTTTTTAAATAGCATAAAAGTAAAAGCATGGCTAAATTAGAGGGAACATTTGGGCCAACGACACACGGCCACACTAGTTAACATGAATGAACATGTACTAGTAAAGAAGCCATACTTGAGCACCATGCTAGAGTGTGAGCGTGGTATCCAAGTTCAACATTTTTACTAGTGATGAATTGTAATGAATAGATATTAATTTGAAGGGTCACGGATTAAATTCTCAAAAACATTGCCACACCTTTATTTTTGTTATTTTTTTCCAAAAATATTTATCTATTTATTTAAAACTGATGCATACCAGTGATTTATTTATTTGTCAAGAGACAGTTTAGCATTTTTGCTACTTTTCCTTGGCTTGAAGAGAAATCCGGACTCCTTGGATGCTCTTTTATATTTATATATAGGTAATATCAGGGTAATACACTTGTGCTATCTAGGTGCTGCTTAGGCAATACTTGGGCAATACCTAGGTTTAACCCCTATATGACAGAGGGGGTAAGGGAAAAACCTAGATGTGTTATAAAATGTTACTTTTGCAACTTTGATGAAGTTTGGTCCAAAAGAGAAAATGAGAAGCTTTCAAAAAAAAGTTTTAAATACTCATTTAAAGAACTTAGAAGCATTTACCGTTGAATAATCACCAAAATTACAAATTTAATTTTTAAAATAAGGAATTTGGTATAATTGATTAAAGCTAGACATTCTATTCTAAAATATTTTTAAAATATATATTCAAAGAAGATAACATCATTAGTTTCCCCAACTAGCAAATTTATAACACTAGGACAATATTGAGGTCTTTGTCTTTGAAAAATTATCCTCAATGGAATTTAACTTGGATTGACATGATTCAAATTGGGTTGGAAAGTAGATATGATTTCCTATTTGAAATATATTTTATTTTTTTTTGAATAAAATTTTCATCCTGGGCAGCCCGTAAATAGGGCAACGACCATAAAATGGTCATTAGGTCACTTAGGGGTAAACCCTAAATGCTCAAACGACCATTTTCTAGTCCCTGCCAGAATCTAACGGGCTGTCCAAAACAAATTTTTTTTTTGAAAGAATAAATAATATTTTAAAATACTACATCAAGTCTACTTTCCAACGCAATTTGAATTATGTCGATCCAAGTTATCAAACTCCACCTGGGAGAATTTTTCAAAGTGAATCACCTCAAATTTGTCTTAGTGTTATAAATTTTCTATTTGGGGAAAGTAATGATGTTCCCTCCATCATTTCTTTTTCTTTTTTGAAGTTTACAATAGATAAACTAACTTTAACCAATCATGCTAAATTTTAAACTTTAAGAGTAAAAAATATAATTTAAACAAATTTTCAAAGGTTAATGCTTCTAAATTCATTAAAATAGGATTTAAAGTTTATTTTGGAAGTTTGACCATACAAATAATTTGTAGAGATGATGCCCTACATTTTGTCTATTGAACCAAACTTCATCAAACATATGGAAGGCACATATTATAACACATCTATGTTTTGATCAATACCCCTCCGATTTTAAGGGGTTATAGAGGTTAAACATCTTGACTCCATGTAAGAAATCTGCCTGTTATTCCCTTTTCTTATTTTTTTTTCAAAAATCCTCTATATCAACTAACCAACCCAAATTTTATGTAGCAATTTGGCTAAAATTAGCAACAAAAAGTCATTGATGCATACTGCAAAGAAAACTCCGTTTGGTGTGGCAAATAAATTGATGTTGCAACAATTTTCATGGAAGAGTCCTAATAACCCCGCCTCTAAATCCCCCGGTGGTCTTGAATGCGGGGTTACTGTTCATAGCCCCCCCCCCCTTTTCTGAAATTTCCATTTTGGGCACCTTTGGTGCTTTCTTTGGCAAATGTTTTTGCAAATTTGGGGCCTACGGCCTCAACTTACCCTAGGGGGACCTACTTGGGAATAAAAAACCATTGGAGGAGGGGGTTGTATTTTAAGGCGGGCCCGTACAAGGACAAAAATAGGGGGCACTTTTGTCCCCATTCATTGAAGACCACCGGGGTATTTAGAGAAATCCTCCTAATAAGGTGTCAATCTCTCACGGCAGATTGAATCCAATCCCCACGCAAATTGGATTTGTTTGCACCCTAGTGATGTATCTCGTTACACCAGTAGATCAATGTTATTTATTTATGTATTTAGGAAATTTATTGGCTCTGACCATAGGGACACCCATTTTCTTGGACGGAATATATTCTTGGACTATAGCAAATATATTCCGTCCATGATTCCACTGAAATGCATTCTCGTCCTACACCTGTTCTATTCCAGTCAGAGCTCCTCGTAGCGTAGCTGCTTGTTTATCTATGCATAACATTCTTTAGTAGCTCCATTGTTCACCTGTGGGAATCAGCATCGCATGCCAGAATCATTGCAGGAATCGTAATCTTTTGGAGAATAAAAACAATTTTTAGTTAATGATGGTTTGACAGCTCAACAAACTTTTTTTTAATAGGTTTTACATATTCTACATCATCAATTCCCTGTTCATATGTTGATTCTCTGCATAAGCAAGAAGGTGTGCTGCAGCACTAGCTAAAGAATTTTATAAGGGTAGTTGAGCTCCCAACTTTTCATAAGCAATACTTTTTAGGGAGGATTTAGGAAGAATGTGGTTGAATTTCATTAGAAAAAAAAAATATTGAGCATATGTCTACTCACTTCAAGGACTTATCCAGCCCCTTTCTGTGGGCGGCATGAATGAAGACTTTGTTCAAGACTCCACACCAAAATATTGTACAACACTTGTAAGACATGCACTCCTTTGTAAGAATGGGTTCTATCTTGCGCTAAAAGCATCTTCAATGCAATACTGAATATTGTGTGACACTTGACAAAATGAATGAAAGAGTATTGAAATGTAGTGTCCTTTGTTGTGAAGCTTGAGTCAACACTTTACAATTTCTTTTTATATCAAGACCTCCAAAGCACTCTCTATGAATAAGTTTTGGTGAAAAATCTTGTACTTGATTATACATATGATGGAATCTTGTACTACATTCTTTATATGGTAATTTGTGATTGGCCCATTGATTATTGATCGAGTACATATTAACAGGGTATGGGATTGGATTTTGAAACTTGAAATATAGATAGAATACTACTTTGAAATGTAGTATAGAATACTTTTTTAAACACGACATAGACCATAATGCTAAATGTCATGTTGCTATGGCCAAAACCCACATAGCCTGGAAAGCCAAAGGCTGCAAAGCCAAAGTCAAAGACCAAAATACTAGCTATGCCAATTAGTAAGGCCAAGTAGGCTAGGTAGGTCACATATGCCAACTGAAGTGGCTATGGCCAAAAACCACATAACCAAAACCAAAGACCAAAATGTCAAATATGCCAGGTAGACCACCTAAGCCACCTCTTTATTTGAACTTTGGTTTTTCAACAGAAAAAATTGAGTTTTTAATATTTCTTTACAATATTGGTTTGCTTTTTAGACTAGAAATGGAGTTGCAGACTTCGGAGGCGGTCTGTACTTAACAGTTCGCCGAACTACTACCGGTAGTAAGACAAGTTATTATAAAACAAATGTTACTTGGTTACTTTGTTTCCAATCATTTTCTATGGCACCAATCTTGCGTTCCTATTTAGAACCTACTACAGTACCTTGATAACCATACCATTCACATTTTTATGTTTCGATGGCAGGGAGTGAGGACGCCCATTTCATTCCAAAACCCACACTAAATAGATTAAAAAAAAGATTATAGTGACAAAGAACTATGACCAAGAGAATCATTTGTCCCATCTCTTAGTCACTATACTAATATTGTGATTTAGTGTTCGGGACACTATTTCTCAACATGAATATTGTTTAACTTTTTGGAGATATAATGAGTGTTCCTATAAAATAACTTTTTACTGTAAAATTTAAAATGATAAAAACTTCAAGTAAACCTTTTGAATGTACCGACTTAGTGTTCCAATGACAAATGACAACTTTATAATTAAACATGACATGCCACTAGAAGTGGAAATGACAGCTCGTGTCGCTCTCATCAATCACCTGAAAGGAACATGACACTCTGAATGAAAGTGGGATGACAATTGGCAAACTCGTATGAAATGTAGGGACACTATTTCTCCTCACCTTTGACCGGACTATGATAAAAGGCATCAATTCTCGCTGGACACTAAATCACAATTTTAGTGTAGTATAAAGACCGTGAATTGGGGGGATCTTGGGGTGGAAACTTCTTGCTCCAGATAAATAAAGGTGCAACCATTTATCAATTCACGGGGAATACTGAACCATGAAACTCCTTTTTTACGCATCTTGAGATATTATAGCTTTAATTTCCTAATATTTTTTTTCTGAAGTCAAGGCCTACATGATTCTATTAATAAATAGGAAGTCCTGGTTTAGGACTATCCGGAGTAGGTGGTCAAGCATTAAAGAATTATTTAGTGGTGAGGATGTTTCCTGGGTTCTTGGAAACTGAAGAGATTGGCTCCAAAGACCAAGCTCCCTTCCTTCCAATCCGGCCAGTCCACTTTGCACTTCACTGTAAAAAAATATCTCAATTCCTATTGACAACTACTGAAGCTGTCTGTCAGCCAGTGAAAATGTTTTGAGCGAATTTTAGCCAAGTGGCTACCAAGAAGAATTTGATGCTAATTTTTACTCATTTTGGAGGGAATTAATCATTAATTTTTAGCCAAATGGCTTCTCCTAATATGGTGAAATTAACCAATTTTATACTATATGTAGTAATTTGTTACAAATGTATTAAGGAATTTAGAATATTTCGTCAAAATTGGCTATCAAGTCTTCACATCTATGGCAATTTTGCTAAAAAGGCTGAAATTCCTCACCTTCACAATGTCAGTAGATGTAAACACGCAATTCGCTATTTACGCACTTGGCCATATAATCATGCACTTGCCCCCCGGAAGCATTAAAAAAATTGTCTAAAAAAATGTCTAAAAAACAACCATTTTTGTTGTTCTACAATTACTTTCATTGTAAACAAACAATTATTTAAATTATTTTTTATTCTTATCTTTATCTTTTTATTTATCTTTTTATTTATCTTTTTTTTATCTTGTTTTATTTATCTTATTTCTTTCTTGTCTTCAATTTCTTTTCCTTCTTGTCTTCCTTCTTGTCTTCTTCATTTTCTTCTATTTTTTTCATTCCTCTTATGGCAGCCGCAAACCCTTCGCGCACACCAAGGAATTATTATTATTATTATTATTATTATTATTATTATTTTTGGTTGGATTTCGTCTTCTTTTTTATTTAGGGCTCATGAACCCTGAAAAATGAAATTAAAAAAAAATAAAAATTTAGGGTTCAGCCGCCGGCGGCTGAACCCTAAACGGCGGAGGATGCACCAATTTTTATTTTATTCTTTATTTATTATTATTTTTATTTTTATTTTTATTTTTATTTTTATTTTTATTTTTCTATTTTTAGTCTGCTGTGGGCTAGTGGGTGCGCGGCCGCGCACCCACTCCCTCATTTTCTCCTCTCTTCCTCTCTTCCTCTCCCTCTCTCCCTCTCTCCCTCTTCCCTCTCCCTCTCCCCTCTCCCCTATATATGAGGAGAGGGGAGAGGGAGAGAGAAGAGGGAGAGAGGGAGAGAGGGAGAGAGGGAGAGAGGGAGAGAGGGAGAGAGGGAGAGGAAGAGAGGAAGAGAGGAGAAAATGAGGGAGTGGGTGCGCGGCCGCACACCCACTAGCCCACAGCAGACTAAAAATAGAATTTTTTTTTTTTTTTTTTTTTTTTTTTTTTTTTGGGTGCATCTTCTGCCGTTTAGGGTTCAGCCGCCGCCAGCTGAACCCTAAATTTTTATTTTTTTTAATTTCATTTTTCAGGGTTCATGAGCCCTAAATAAAAAAGAAGACGAAATCCAACCAATAAATAAATAAATAAATAAATAAAAATAAAATAAAATAAAATAAAATAAAATTCCTTGGTGTGCGCGAAGGGTTTGCGGCTGCCATAAGAGGAATGAAAAAAAATAGAAGGAAAAGAAATTGAAGACAAGAAAGAAATAAGATAAATGAAACAAGATAAAGAAAAGATAAAAGAAAAGATAAAAGAAAAGATAAAGATAAAAATAAAAAATAAATTAAATAATTGTTTGTTTATAATGAAAGTAATTGTAGAACGACAAAATCGTTCTTTTCTAGAGAACTTTTTAAAGAATTTTTTTTAAGCAAGATTTGCTCATGAAAGGAACGCACTTGGCCAAGTGCATAAATAGCGAATTGTGTGTTTGTATTGTGCACACTCTTTGAAAGATTTGGACCCATGCAACAACGTTTCCTTCTCTATCTTTATTTGAAATAAGGACGACTTTCCATGTAGAACCTGAACTTGCATGTATAACGTCATATCAACAGGAAGGTTGATGCATTAACTTCTAAAGGAAGGACCTATGACCATGGAATCATCCTTTACCTGTCACACTCAATTTTTGCCACTATAAATAATAAAATGGCGACTTTATATTTTTAGTAAATGAAGCCATGTGTCTACTACAAATCATAAATTCTGGTGAAAATTTAAAATTACTATGATTTTTTGAAGTGATTGTAAAGAAAACTCATATCAATTACAAAATGTACTAAAAAATTTCGATTTTTTTACCAAAGGTGTAAATTACAATGAAGAAAAGGGTAGTAAATGAAAATCATCCGTGTACCTAAATTTAGATTTTTTTGCTACACCATGGTAATACCCATTGAATTTGTAATTGCAAGAACACACTCAATTATTAAAAAAATCAGAAATTCAAAGTAGAATAGAAAATAGACTTTGCAAGCTTTATTTTGTTGGTTAAGCTTAAATGCAATAGAACTAATTTTTATGGCCTAAATTTAGTTTAAGCAAAACAAGCATAAAATCCAAAATACACTACATGGTGAACCATTTTTACAACTCTTTTTGTAGTTGGGACCTATCAAAGATCTATAAATAGCTCTAATTATATAAATGTAACTTGAGGGGGTGGCATGATCAAGAAAAATCCTTCACAAAAAGAATTGGATGGAAATCATCCATGTAGAAGTTGGAATTGAATAGTGAGTTCCATTCATAAGCTAGATTTTGGCCTCCCAGGCGTTTAGGGGTTAATAGTCATTCAGGTTGACATACATGTGTTCTGGTCTTGCATTTCTAGTTTACAAGACCGGTAATAGCTGAAACTCTATTCAGAAGGGTCTACTACACAAAACATGTAATGCCACATGGTAGAAGTATTAATGAAGGACCTTGAATTTTGAGCAAAAATGCTATGCATGACATCATCCTGCGGGTATAGGCTCTACATGGAAAGCCGTCCTACGGATAGAGAAGGAGTTACTATTCCTAATGTTGTCTATTATTAAATATGTACCCTATTTGGTTTGGTCCAAACAAAACCGGGTTTAAGATATGCATTCCGCATCCATAAGGTTCTTAAGCAGAGGGGGATCACACCCGGGCATCAACAACATTTGTTAGAGGATCGAAGGAATCATAAAGAATTTTCTCTAACTTCAGTTGGTCCATGCGAAGAGGTTGGAGAGTTGGACTATTTTATTAGTAGTTTCTCTATAGTGTTGCTACAATGTAAAGGGTGTGGTCCAGCAAGGTATGAAAAACCTTATGTCCCGAGCTCTGAGGAAACAAATATTGTATCCACATAGAAAATTCAACACATATCCATTGAATGCTAAGTAATTCCAATTTGATATAATAGAGTTATGCCGTAAAGTCACCTTGAGTTTAAAGAATCTGCCATGAATTTTGCTTTAATATATTCTTATTTGTTCACTCCAAATAGTTAGAAGGTATGGAAGATCTTGGTGGTCTATCATTATTAGGTGTATAAGAGCTTGTGGTCTTCAAATTCATGGAAATTTTTTTTGGGCATCAAAAAAGGAGCCCAAAAAAGTTTTTCATGAGTTTGAAGACCACCAAGCTCTTACACACTTAACAATGATAGACCACCAATATCTTCTATACCTTTTAACTATTTAGACTGGACAAATAAGAGTATATTAAAGCAAAATTCATGGTACATTGTTCAAACTTAAAGTGACTTTACAGAGAACTCTAATTTTGATCAAAATTATTTTCATCACAATTCTTTTCCTTCATACCAAAAACTTTGTTGGAAAAAATAAAAACTCCAAAATTTATATCTATTTTAAGAAAATTTCCAACATTGCAATAGTATTTTATAGAAAAAATCTAACTCCTAACCGCCCAACCATGCATATTTTGTATGATGTACGGATTTGAAGTCCGTTTTCTCATCCATCATGCACTTTTTGTAGTGTGGATGTTTTATTGAAACTTTTATAGGAAGTTAGCTCTGTGCATGTGTGATCCAATTAGAAAGGGGATGATTTGTGAAATTTTTATGCCTCATTTCATGTTGTAGTGTTCCACCCAAAATTTCGAAGATTTTAGTCTAAAAGTGCTATTGAAAAAGTCAACTACTAAAATTAAGCAACCAACAAATTTCCAAAAATCACTACACTTAGAGTGTTACATTTCAACACATCACAACAAATTTCATTATTAGATTGTCAATATCTTATTCGTAATTATATTACAAAAGAGTGTTAAATTTCAAGTTTGAAATTTAATTCACAAATATTGGTGATAGCAATCGCAAATCTAACCGTATGGATAGAATCTAAAATGCATAATGTACAACTTTTATTCATTCATCAACTTGAAAATATTCCTCTTAGTTGCATTTTATAATGCATCTTTGGATAACTGCCAAATCTGAAAAGGGTGAGAACGTTTAGGGGTTAAGGAATATTCAAAAAAAATTGGATGTATTTTGGAAATATTTTGCAAAATTGAACAATATCTATACATTTGTTTTGTATTGTTTGTACGTAACGTTGAGATCTTCCGAATTGTACGGCCACTGCCCGCGTTTTTGGTGTCTCCAGAAAGCTCTTCACAAGTAGGGTTGCATCAAAGTATTTCCGTGACTTTTGGACCTATGGTGTGAAAGTTATGGATTTTTTTATCAAATTTATACATTGAAAATTGAATTAATGAATGAATCAATATTCTTAAACATAAAATAAAAATAAAAGCATGGCTATGAAGTAAAGAAAATGAGCAAGCTGACAATGCCAAGTTGGAAACTAAGCTAGTTTGTTAGTTCTAGGAAATAAGAGAAAAGGTTCATTTGTTTTTTTTTGGAAACAACCGGATGCTTTTATTCCATTGAAAGAAAAAAACCATCACAGATAACCAAGGACAATAGGCCCTGGCGAGAGATTTTTTTTGGTTTGTTAGTTTTAGAAGATACACTAAGTGTTAGTTCTAGGATGGTGCAAAAATGGAGTTCTATTTTCTTTTTTCTTTTTTTCTTTTTTAAAGTCAAATGGTGAATATCCATTGCAAATAGGGCAAAAGAGTTAAGTGAAGGTGAGGAATTTCAGCCTCTTTAGCAAAATTGCCATAGATGTTAAAGACTTGATAGCCAATTTTGACGAAATATTTTAGATTCCTTAATATATTTGTAGCAAATTACTACATATAGTATAAAATTGGCTAATTATACCATATTGGGAGAAGCCCATCTGGCTAAAAAGTAGTGGCTAAGGCCCTCTTTACACTAGAGGCGAGAAGCTGTGGAGAAAACCTCACAAGGGCCATAGCTCATCCTTGAGAAGCCAACCTTTGAACTTGACGGCCTTTGGATATAGTGTAAAGTGAGAAGGGGCCACAAAATAAAGTGCTGATTTTTAAAATAAAGTTCTTACATATTTCTTAAAAAATAAAAAATGATTGGTTGTGAGAATTTTGACCAAATGGCCCCCCGATTTTGCGTCAAGCCCACCTCAAGAGGTGGGCTTGACGCAAAATCCGGAGGCCTTGAAAAATGTGCACTTTTGTTGCCACGAAGGACAAAAGTGTTGTCCATGTTATTTTCTCCTCTTTCCGTCCTTTGGACTGAAAATTTCAGGTGTAAAGTGACATTCTTTGGTCTTCTCGATTTCTAGGCCTCCCATTGGCTGAAATTTCTCTCCTCACGGCTTCTCGTCTCTAGTGTAAAGAGGCCCTAATTCCCTCAAAAATGACTAAAAATTAGCATCAAATTCTTATTGGTAGCCACTTGGGTAAAATTCGCACAAAACATTTTCACTGAAGGAGTTCTATCTTTGAAAATTGCATATTGGTTTTGAACACTGTTTTTATTATTATTTATACCCCGAATCTAAATCCCCCCTCAACGTTAATGCAAGACTATTCACCCATAGGTCCCCTTTTCTGAAATTTCCATTTGGGCACCCTAAGATCTATTTTTGACATTTTTTTGTTGCAAATTTGAGGCACACGGCCCCAATTTAGTCTAGGAAGACTCCCTTAGAAATTTTAAAACCTTGGAAGAGGAGATTATTTTTTAAACCGAGCCCCAACATGCACAAAATAGGGGGCAGGTTCTGTCCTCTTGCATTAAGGGATTTAGAGTCGGGGTTATTTATAGGCAGAAAAGTGTAAGTAAACGAACCTTCATTGGTGACCCCAGAAAGCACCGGGATGTGGCACACAGTCGACGAGTTGCTTTCTCGTGACAGCCAAGAGTTTCTCTGCCTCACGGCACCCACTCCACGCACTCCAGGCAGGCAGCCTGTTTGTCTTCGCAATCATCGGACACTTCACACACACACACACTCTAACTTACAGTAAACTTAGCATTAGTCGCTGATCAATCGCCGGGACAAACGAAATATTACAAATGGATATGGGGCACCTTTGTACTCTGTTTGTACTTTGGGCATAATCACATGTCTCACTGCAGGGCCTTGCAGAGCTCCTAGAGCTTTGTCAGTCACTTGAATCTTCTTCTTCTTCTTCTTCTCCGATTTCGCACTAGGTTTTGTGGAGTGTCGCCAAAAGGGAAAAAGTAAGGTTTTTGATGAGGAAGAAGTTGCGGCATTGTGCGTTGACGTCGGTGCAACTCACCTTTGGAGCTTTCATCGGAGCTTCTCCAGGTGCATGATTGTTCAATCCAATTGTGCGCACTACTAGACAGTACTTTGTTATAATTTCCGGTCACTCATTCTAGAATTGAGCGTTCCTTCTTTTGATGATTCTATTCTAGAATTCTAATTGCAGAATCCAATTGACCTTTTTTCGAAGAAGAATTGTCGGTGTTTTAACTCCTAAAGGACCAAGAAGCCCCAATTGAGCCTAATGTTTTATGAGTACGTTCTATGTGAGCTTTCTTTTGATCAAATTTGTTTGTTTTGTTTGAGGTATAAAATTCAGTCTTATCTGATTTGTGTTTTTCACAATATAATCAATTGAATTTTTCACTTTAAAAGCGATGGTCCTTTAGGGGTTAAAGGACCTCTTATTCAATTGCAGACACTGTTTTTTTTTGTTCTCTAGCCAAATGAATCTTGAGTACGGTAGTGAAGGGGAATGAAAAAGTACATATTTAGACTACTGTAGTACAAAGAGTTTGGTCTTTGGCTGCCCACTGACCAGACTTTTGGGACCTATTTTGGTTGTCCTTGTGGAGTAGACTTGGGAGGCATGAAAAAAATGTCACGTAGTACTTGGCCCAGTTGGCTTCTTGTTTTGTCAAAGCCATTGACTCCTCAACCCACAATGAGCCTTACTTATAGTAAGTAGACAGGCTCTCAGGAAAGGGAGAGCACTTCAGGAGACTTTGTAAGTTTTTTTGTATATTCTAGGTCTTGAATCTCTTCTTTTGTAAGTAGGTTTTAGGGGTTCACTGACAGACGCAAAGAATTGATTCCAGGTTCAGTTTGGTGAAGTGATTTTTTGGGTGACTCGAAAGCATGTCTGTGACTGTACACCCTACGATGAGCCTCCCTCCAAATGGAGTGAAAATTGCGCAGCAAATGGTGTCTGTGGCGTTAGTTAGCTCCGAGCTTGACCAGCCCTTGAACGACGAGGAGTTCCCTTTGTTGTCTCATGGACACCATATGCAATACAAGAAAAAAGAAGACTTTGCTGTGGCCAAGACGGATTGTGACAGAGTACCTGGAGATCCATCCACCACCTTTGCAGCATTTATGGTACACCCATCCTTTTTTTTTTTAATCAAATTTGTAAAGCAAATTGTACTAATTTGAGGGACTCATCTCTTTTCCAGAAAGCTCTGCACATAGGAATTGGGCCTTATGTTTTTTTAGCATTTTGAGTAGGTCTTATTTGGAGTTTCTTTCTGTTTAAATTTACTTGTTTTTTGACCAACACATGACATGTTCCTTGGTGATTCCGGTGATATAAGATTTGGTCCCATCTGAATTATACTTCTCACTAGAGTTATCCGCAAAGTCTGTAAAAGAGGGGGGACTGGACCAACGTTTGTGAAAACTATGGTTGAGAACCCAATAAAAGTAGATGTGTCAGTTGCTTTTAAAAAACTGGAGGTGTGAAGTTTCAAGGCTCCAAAAACGGTGCCCAAAAACTTTAGACCCTCAATTTTCTTGATCCAACCAATTTTAGTTAATTCAGGGAGCCCCAAGCTTTGACTCCGCCTATGATGTCCCCAAATTAGCTTTCTGCTTCTGCCAAATCCAAATCAATGCTTCTGTCTCCACCACCGGCTCATCCAACGCATGCTCTGTTTTTTGCTAATTAATGAACCTCACTCAATTTACGTTTCCCAAAATTTCAATAAAACTGAGGCTGTAAGTGGCATCGAGTTTGCGAAAAACTCTACTATATGATTGATTGAACTTGTCTTTTTAAAAACCACGAATCCTTGGTCCTTTAGGGGTTAAGCTCTGGCATATAAATGTTTGCTGAAGTATTACAACCACTGTTCTCTGGCAGATTTTTGATGGTCACAATGGACCAGCAGCAGCCGAGTACGCAAAGGAAAATCTCCTCAAAGATGTGATGAGCTGTGTGCCACCCAATCTCACTAGAGAAGAGTGGTTGACGTTTCTTCCAAAAGCTATGGTGGCAGGGTTTGTGAAGACTGACAAGGAGTGGCAGCAATTAGGTGTGGAAAATCAAATTCATGCATATCATTCTTCTGATTATATCTCTAAAAGGTTTAGCTAAATTCTGCATCTTGCCATTAATAACATAATAGCAAAGAGTCAATAGCCTGAGATAGAAGAATGCTCAATAAAAATTCAAGTTTAAAAAAGCGTCTGATTCTGATTCTCAAAAGGAAGGGTGCAGGCTTACAAAGGTTTTTTATGTGATCATTCTAGGTTACATATCTACTTTTTAAGTTTAATTCGGAGCTAATTTTTATAGCTAAAAATATCATGTTATGTGGTTATCATGTGGATGGGCGCAGGTCAAACATCAGGGACAACTGCCACACTAGTCATTGTGGATGGATGGACCGTCACTGTTGGTTGTGTTGGAGATTCTCGATGTGTACTAGATGCACAAGGAGTGGCCACCTCCTTAACTATCGATCACAGACTCGACGGTAACGACGAAGAGTAAGTCTTCATCGTCATGTTTTTTTTAAAGCAATTTTGAGTAAGTTGTAAAGAAGACTTTCTTTAGTTCAATTTTTCTTTCTTTTCGGACTAACACACGCCATGTTCTTCCCTGATTCTTGTGATATAAGACTTGACCCCATGTGAAATATATTTTTCACAATATGATCAGTTTAAGCCATCTCTGTTGGTCCTCATTGTTTTTGCAGTTTTGAGTAACCCTAATCTTGTGCATGCATAAATTTGGGTTTTGTTACTTGCAGACTAGAGCGCATCAAAGCAACCGGAGCGGAAGTGGGTAGGATAAGATTAGCAGGTGGGGTTGAGGTAGGCCCATTGAGGGTCTGGCCGGGTGGTCTTTGCCTCTCCAGGTCTATTGGAGACATGGATGTGGGTGCGCATGTTGTGGCTGTGCCTCACGTCAAGCAGATTAAGGTATCAACATACATGATTCTATTTTTCCTTCTTTCATACTTCCTCCGTTTCATAATGAGAGTCCACTTTGTGTTTTTTGTTTTTTTGGGCAAGTTTCAACTTGACGTTTCTTTTGTCGAAAAAGTCATCTCAATACTCAAAATATGGGCTATCTTTAATAGTAGTATGTAGTTTTTGTGTCACTCTCATTTTTTGCCCTGCCCGAAGTGGACAATGCTCATGTTTGAAGTATAAAACATAGGACAAAATCTAGGAAGAAAAACATGACAAAAAACATGAAACGGAGGGAGTAACATTCCTTTAGCCATTGAGTACTGCACCCTTTCTATTTACAGATGCTAAGAGCATGCACATCCATCTACCTTCAATTCACCCCACTGTAGTAGAATCACATCCAAGATTTGGTGTCAGAAGCTATCCTCCTCTCTACACCCTTGAACCGCTATAATCACCCTCTATATAGTGCGTGAACCAATCACAATCACTACACATGGGTAATCATTATTGTTCATCAATCTAGGATGCCAAGCCCTTCCTTGAATTTAGCTATAGAGGGACGGTAGAGACATTACTCATATTGTGTCACTCACTTGGTCTTGAATTTTCAACATTAAATGCAAGCATATTTCATCGAGTTTTCAGAGTCAAGAACTCATGCTGCAGGCGTAGGGTGCGCATGCTCTAAGACGCAACTCTATTAAAGTACTCCCTCTGTCCCACTAAAAGACCATGTGTTCCTTTGTAATGTAAAAAAAAACCACGGTGTTTTAGTGGGACAAAGGGAGTATTGTTCTTGCTTGGGTCTACAACCACTCATATGCAATCTTGTACATGATCATACTCCTTTTTTATATCCCTCAACCTTCACTACCAAAAAAGGGTATTGAATGTTTTTTAAACTCTTTTTTAACGTTTATTTAGTGTCGAAAATCAATCTTGAAAAGAGTGTCCAAAACAACGACCCCTATTTTGGTAGTGCTTCTTCCCATTATTGGGTGTCAAAATTGTGTGAGAGGATGTGGCTCTATTTCGTTCTCGTTTTCATCTTTGTAGGATTCACTAAAGTTTGAAATCGTCCAGTCACTGAGCCATTCTCCAAATGTGACACCCATGGTCGCATCTTTATATTACTCCCTCTGTTCCGAAATAAGAAGCACCTCCAAGAGTTTAGCACATTGTTGAGGTCCTTGTTGTTGGAGCCGGAAGTTTTGTTGTCTCTGCCCCACCAAGGGAGAGACTACAGAAACACTTTGTTTTCAAGGAGTTACATGGCTGAACAGTACAAACAAGGTGTAAAAGTAAATCTAGGGTAAACACTAAGGCAGAGACTACGCGACTAGCCGCTTGTTTTCCTTGTAAAACTCTGAATGGATATTTTAATTTTCTTCTCTTTTTTGGTTGTGCTCCAGCTCTCTCCTGCTGGAGGCAGGCTCATTATTGCCTCGGATGGAGTGTGGGATGCCATAAGCACAAGGAGAGCTGCAAGATGTTGTCGTGGGGTGCAGCAACCAGAAATTGCTGCTAAGTATGTGGTGAAGGTGGGTGTTTTTTTTTTAGTACTTTTGAGTAGGTCCTATGTGGACTTCTTTTTGCCCTTTTTTATTTTTTTTATTTTTACACCAACACATGCAATGTTCTTCATTGATCCCAGCAATATAAAATTTGGTCCAATATAAATTATATTTTTCACAACATGATCGATTGAGTTTTTCATTTCAAAACCATGAATCCTTGGTCCTTTAGGGATCAAGACCTGTGCAGGTGCAAAAACAAGTCTAAATGTGCAGGTGGCTAGCACTCTTAAAAGGCGTGCACATTTAAAACGATCATAACACGACCTGTTTTTTTTAAGAGTGCTAGCCACCTGCAGATGTACAAGTGTTCTGTTTTGTCCAAATAGTATGAAATTGCAAACTTGAAAAACTCGTCCTACAGATGTGTTTGAAAGTAATAATAGTAGCTATGTCATGGAGTTGAGGCAGTTTTTGTTTGAGTCAATAGAGATATCCGCAAAGGAAGAGGGTGGGTGACTTGGACTTCCATGGCCCATCTTGTATTTGTAAGAGAACCGTTAAGCCCATAATATATGGGATGATGTTTTGGGATGGCAGGAAGCCATAAGGAGCCGCGGACTGAGAGACGATACGACGTGCTTGGTGGTAGACATTGCTTCTCGCGGCTCTGAGCCTTTTGCCCCAGCCATGAAGAAGAAATTGAGCTTCACGAAGTTAATGCGCTGCACATCTGCCACTGAAGCAAACCTTGCTGATGATCCAACTCATGAGGAGATTCACGACGAAAACTCGGCAGCCCTGGCTGAAAGGTGAGAGCTCACTCATGAAACTGCATCAATTTTTTCCCCTATTTTCTGCTGCATCAATTTCGTTGTTTTTGTAAGTATACGGTACCCAGACCTATTCAATATCACCTTCTTCATTATAACATCCTCTGTTCTCTCACCACACAGATGATGATCCCAGTTCAAGATTCACTCTGTAATCTCACTATCATATTCTATTATGTCACAAGAAGTTGCATACAAATGTGATACTAAGGAGTTGAAAAAGATTTGACCTACGTCACTCTTTCAACCCCAAGTACTCCTTTAACCCTTTGACGCGCCAGCGTCCATATTCTGGACGCTGGATGATTTCTGACGAGTCCCTTCACCACATACTGTGATGTTTTTCATCCATCCAAAATTCTCTTGATTCTTGTGCTAGTTGACTACCATTTGTACAGTATGGATCTTCAAAATAAGATAATGTGAATTTTTGAAAAATAACAAAAGTGGTTTATGTCAAGTTTCATTCTTAGTTCAAAAAGTGAGACCTTAAACATGATTTTCCATAATAAGTAGAATCAAACAATGGAAACCATACCATCTTGTAGTGCATGTTATTCCAATTTCATTAAAATATTTTTTGATTTTTTTGTGTTAATTTTGGATTTTAAATTGAATTTCAAGAGAAAACCCTTGCAAAATTAATTAAAAAGTAGTAATAATAAATATGATGAATCCAACCATACAAAATGTTATCTTCACATTGACATTTACAACTTTGCTTTGTACATCAACTCAATTTTTATTTTTCATCAAACATTTTATAATGAATCTTTGAAAACAATGTTGAATCGGGACGTTAAAGGGTTAATTTCACATAATCATGTGCACTTATAGAGATTGCTATCATATCCTATTATGTCACAAGAAGTTGCATACAAATGTGATAATAGGGAGTGCAACAAAGATTTGACCTACGTCACTCTTTCAACCCCACGTACTCCTTTAATTTCACACTAACTTATATTGTAGCAGAAATCCACATAATCATGTTCACTTTAAAGAGATTGTGTCTGACATTAATGAGGTCTAAGGCTGGATTTCGGAATCTTGAGGTTTGTGTGTTTTTTTGTTTTTGTTGGGTCAGGTTGGGATCAGATGAATCGGTGCACGCTGGAAATGGCATTTTTCTGTGCGCACTTTGTCGTCGCAGTTTGGAGACCGAAGCAGGAATATCTGTGCATGCTGGTTCATTCTTTTCACAACAAGTCGGAGGAAAGGCCTGGGAAGGTCCGTTTTTGTGTGCCAATTGCAAGACCAAACAGGATGAAGAGAAAGCTGCAAAACAGGATTCAGAAAAAGCTGCCAAGCAGGATTTAGAAGATGATGATGATCATGTACAACAAACTGATGCAGAAACAGAGACTGTACAAACTGATGCAGGAAGGGATGCGTAACATCCTGACTAATAAAAGGGGTGGAATTCATATAATTTACACCCCGTTATAGAGGGGACTTGGAATCACAGCACAATATGGCTGTAGCGGCTTGCTTGACATGAGAATATTTTATTGTATATTGTAGCAGGACTTGGAATCTTTCATGGATTTACTCATTACTCAATGGTTGCAAAAGAAGATTTGACTTGCATTTGTTCAAGTTTACTGGTCTAAAGTCTATGTAGGTGTTGGCAATCACATTCACTGTTTTATATAAATGTTTGTTGTCGCCTCGGGGAGGTCACTATGCAAAAAGTAGAAAACCACATGAGTTAAACTATAGGGTCCTTTTTATTCATTGGAGGAAAAAAATTCCACCTAATTATAAAATTTTATATGTAATGTAGGACACTTTAAATTCAAGTAAAGAATAATTTGAGAATATATTTGAAATATACCTAGAATATTTTAGAATATACCTCAAATATTTCATTTATGTGATAGCCCCCATTAAAATACCCTTCTTAATGCACATGGTTACACTAGATACATACTGGTGACCTCCCCGATGTTGTCGCACATGTAGAGTATGAGTAGCAGGGTTCAAGTTGACTTTGTTAAGAGTCTTCATTATTCATCATCCTCTAAAGTAAGGTGTGAAAATGGATTTTGACTTTCATTTTTGCAATGCAACTTTGTTTCTTTGAAGATTACTCCATTATGTGTTTTTTTTGGTGTACTTGGGCAGATGGGTGTTGCACTGTATTGGAATGGAAATGCACTTTATGCAAAGCCCAAGATGACTAGGTGTTCGTTTTTTGGACGATGTACAAATTTCATCCATAATTTCTTATCCGTCATGCACTTTTTGCACTATGGATTATTTTACTATAGATTTTATGGAAATTTATGTGTGAATTGATTAGAAAGGGGATGATTTGTGAAATTTGTATGCCTCATTTCATGTTGTGGTGATTCACCAGAATTTTCTAAGATCTAAGTTCAAAACGAATCAAAAGTGCTCTTGAAAAAATTAACTCTTAAAATTAAGCAACCAAATAATCTCCAAAAATCACCACACTGAGAGTTACATTTCAACCAATCACAACAAATTTCATCCACATATATTGTCAATATCTTGTTTGTAATCGAATTACAAATGAATTTTGAGTTTCAAATTTTATACAATAATATTGGTGACAGCAATCATAGATTTAACCATATGGATAGAATCTAAAATTCATAATGTACAACTTTCATTCATACATCAAGTTCAAAATATCCCTCTTAATTGCATTTTGTAATGCATCTTTGCAATTCTCCAAATTTGGAGAGGGTTGTAGGCATTTAGAGGTTAACCCCTACAGGATCAAGGATTCACGGTTTTAAAATGAAAAATTTAATTGATGATATAGTGAAAAATATAATTATGATGGGACCAAATTTTATATCACTGGAATCAATGAAGAACACTGCATGTGTTGGTCTTTGTTTGTACCAAGAGTGAGAGCATTGATAAACATTACGACAGGAATATGCCTGTTGATCTATAATAATGTTTACATGATGCACAGAAAAGTTAGGAAGCAATTATTTAACATTGTAGCTTGCAGTGCATCATGCCCTGCTCATACCAGAAACCAGCCATGCCGCTTTCTGATTCAGTCCATGTCATTTCAGCATCTGATCATGCTTCTTCTGCTAGTCAGTCTGCTCCCGATGCATACCCTGCATTTTGAGAATATTTTGTCAGTGTAACTTCGGAATGGGCAGAAATTATTATACTCATATAAAACTGTCCAGATTAAAATCTCACGATCCATGATATACCGATGGATATTTAAAACTATAATCGACCATACTAGTCTACTGTAATTCATTTGATGCCCTTGTGAAATACCACCCAGCACAGGGTTTTTTTTTGCACTGTAGCAATGTACCATGCATGCAATGGAGGGTGGTCCCTCTAGATTTAAACCATTGTGACTGTGTCAGGACATTGGAGTCTGGCTCCAAGTAGCCAGAAGAAAAAACACTGCTCCAGTAGAGTGGGAAACAATCAACAATTTGCAGTTTCAAACCCACAAGTTTCAATTATTTATTAAATAAATAAAATACTCCCTCTGTTTGGAAATAATTTTTTCTGTAGTTTATGTCCTACTCCGTATGTTTTATATTTCAAACGTGAGCCGTGTCCTCTTCAAACCGCAAGGGTGAAAATGAGAGTGACACAAAAATTACTATTGAAGGTAAACCATTTTTTGAGTATCAAGACAATTTCTTTTAGCAAAAAGAACGTTAAAGTTGAAAAATGTCAAAAATTAGGACAATTATTTCACTAGGAGAAATCTTGTTCAATATGACATGTTTTTAACGACTAAATGTCTATTGTCAAAAAATTGATTTTGGATCACTAAAGACATTTAGTGTCACATTAAACAAGATTTCTACTAGTGAAATTTCCGGACATAGGGAATAAATGCACAGTTTGATATGAACAAGCAGGTTGGTAAGATTATCAATCTATAAAAGCTATCATCTCTTATACTAAGTACAAAGCGTCACGATACCATGTCACTACCCTACTTGGTATCCGTCATGATACCATGTCAAGAAATCATTCACATTTCACATCCATGTCTTTCATCCAATTTTTCATCACTTTCTCAAAGCTTTGCATCACATTCCCTAGCATTTCCTAATGTTCCCATCATGTTTCCTAATGTTCCCAAGTTCTCTTTATGTTCCCAAAGTTCCCATGTTCCTTTTGTGTTCCTAATTGATTCCCACATTCCCAATGCAATGTTGGTGCATTGCAACAGGGTGTTTGCTAGTAACAATAAGCCAAATAGCGACATACAGGATAATGTATCAAATAGTGACAGAGCATGATTGGAAGTAAGTTACAAGACATGATGATTGATGATGAATTGAAGTGACAGGGGGGGACCTGGTCCACTGTCACAGTTCAGATTGTTTGCAATTGTCTCACCCGACCTCTTCTGAGGAATTTGGGGAACCGCCTGCATGGGACATGCACCCCCGAGTTTCTTGTTGAAAATCTGTAGTACGGTAGTTCCATTAGATGTCTGGATCGGCTTTGTTAAGTTACAAGGCCCTGACATCTTTCTCCAACTTAAAAGCCTGCTAATTTACAATTCAGAAGAATTTTAAAGTCCGACTCCTCCCCAGGTCAGTCTTTCCTGGTCTGCCGGGTTCTGCTCGAAACTCACTGCATGCTGGGCTGACAAAGTTTACCATGAATCAAGAACCTCGAGCATCCCCACCAGCAACTCTGAATTGCACTATGAAGGTCATTCAAAAACCCGGGAATGCCCTGTACTACACACGTACAAGTATACTTGTTACGTATTCATACAATAAACATATTTAGAGTTGAAAATATTGATGTATACTAACACTAAACATATATTTAGGATGGAATAGATTTGTATACAAAGGTTTTTAGACATATAACCCCTCGTATACATGGGGCCTTTTGTAGGGGGTCATGAACACCGGTGATTCTCAAATATAATGTAGAGTGCACCCCCCGGGCCCAAAAATCACAGGGCATATCATGTAGTTCCCCACCAACGTCACTCAATTAGACTCTGAAAATAGAAATTAAGTAAGTCACTCACAAATCACTATGCCTGGATTGTGCAATCATGATGTGCAATTAAGAAGAGAAGATACACTAGTAGAGTTATCTGCTAAGTAACTACTTTGGCTCCTTAGAGCATGCCCAACAACATGAGTTTTGGTAGGACCAACGCCAAGGTAGTGGTAGATGATAGGTTGGTGTTTAAAAAATGCCCCCAACAGTACAAGTTCTGACGCCAAGGAATATAGCGGCATGCTCTTTCTTGACATTTCCCCGCCATGTGAGCTTCACTTGGCGCAGGAGAATTACTGACGCCAAACACCATTGTAGAGAGGAGTCAACAGAGAATCATGCATTGGGAGATGCGCAGCCCATCCCAACTTGACACTTGCTCCAACTTATGTGCTAGCTCTGACACATGCCTCCACTTCGTTCACGTTTTCGATATTTTTTTAATAACTTGGTGTGATAAAACTAGTGTTGTTGGGACTGGCATGTTGGCCTACCCTCCAAAGCTCATTTGAAACCCAAACAAAATGTAGTTGGAGGAGAATTTGGACTCCCACTGCTGGGCTTGCTCTTACCTTCCCTTTTTGAAATATTGAGAGCAACGTTAACTGACCCAGTGAAACACAAATTGCAATTTTAGTACGTGATCGTTTGACTTCCTGTAGAAATCAGTGAACAATGAGTTTCTATTTAGTGAGCATCTCCGCCTTGCCAAACAATGAGTTTTTTGAAATAGTGATCAACTCCTCTGCTTTCATGAGTGAACAATGAGCAGCTCCGCCATCCTGTCTGATAGGGGATTACTCAAATTACAAACTCAAGTTAGGGGAAATCCAAAATCAGTCTACTTTTTTGTAAAACGATTTCACGACCTCAGTTTTTTTGGGGAGAAATATTGAAGTTCTATTTTCAAAGTTCACCCTCTCTTTTTGGGGAATCAAGGATCAACAACCCCACTCTCTATGAGTTAGCAGATAACTCTACTAGCTTGAGTCATTTTAAGGACCATGAACTGGCCCGTGAACTGGGTTGCACTATTCCCTCCAAATAAACTATTCACTAATGCATGCACATCAGAGCCAAAGCCAAGAGTGCTAGTGGAGATGCTCCTAGAACGCAATGATTGAAATCCATTTCCTTTGCGCAAGTGAGAGCATGGCCACCCATGCCCTTTGAATGTGGCGTTGGAAAATAATTAAAAGGGCCCTGTAGCAGTTCATGTGGCCTTGGAAATTATTCAGGTCCACCGTGGATTATCATTGGGATTCAGAACTTGACAGGGGAAAAAAATCAGGAAATTCAAGGCGAATAGGAACCCCCCACATGCATGTAAGTGGGCCACTATTAGTACTAGAATAGCCACTGTTAGTACTAGAATAGAAAAAAAAAAAAAAAAAAAAAAAAAAAAAAACTTTGTATAACCCACCACCAACACTAAACTTTATGATTATTGCAATTAATGGAGATGATTACCTCCCACAAATAGCCCGACTTTCAAGCTCAAGAGGAAAATACAAGATTCCACAGCCTGGCGAGCCAAACCTCATTTGAACAAAGGCTTTGGGAGAGAGCCCCTTGCAGACTATGCAGTGGGAAGAAAAAAGGTGGGCGGGCCCTCTACATTTGTAAAAGGCCACATGTTGAGGACATGGGTGGCCATGCTCTCAGTGCAATTTAACCTTTAAACGTTGTTGCAACTATATAATGGAAGATGGATGTAACTTATCCAAAGTGAACTGAAGTATCACAAAGTAAATGAAGGATTTTTCATCCAATTCTTTTCGTGAAGGCTCTTCTTTGGTCAGGCCACCTTTTCAAGTTAAATTAAGGTCATTTAATTCATTTTTGGATTTCACATGGGATCCCAACTACAAAAAGAGTAGTTAAAACAGTTCAACATATAGTTACTAGTGTATTTTTTATTTTTTTGTTTTTTCTTGCTTGACCTAAATTTAGGCCATGAAAATGAGTTCCATTGCATTTGAGCTTAACTAAGAAAATGAAGCTTGCCAAGTCTAGTTTCTATTCCACATTGAATTTTTGAATAACTTTGAAAATTGAGTGTTAACCCCTAAAGGTCGAGCCTATAACCAAGGAATCATGTTTTATCTGTTACACTCAATTTTGCGACTATAAATAATACAAGAATTAAACTTTATATTTTTAGTAGAAAAAGCCACGTGTCTACTACAAATCCTGAGTTTTTCATAAATTTTGGTGAAAATATGAAATTATTAAGATTTTTTGAAGTGATTGTATAGAAAATTCATATCAATTATAAAATGTAATCAGAATTTCCAATATTTTTACCAAAGGTGTAAATTACAATGAATAAAAGTTTAGTTAATGAAAATAATTCGTGCATTTAAATTTTGAATTTTTTGCTATACTATGGTAATACCCACCAAACTTGTAACTACAATAAAACACTCAATTTTCAAAGTTTTTCAAAAATTCAAAGTGGAGTAGAAACTAGACTTGGCAAGCTTTATTTTTCTAGTTAAACTTTAACTGCCTAAGCGTCCATTTTTTGGACGATGTACATATTTCATCCATATTTCCTCATCCATCATCCACTTTTTGCAATGCAAATTTTTTTACTATAGCTTTTATGGAATGATAGCTTCGTGCATGTGTGATCCGATTAGAAAAGGGATGATTTATGAAATTTTTAAGCCTCATATCATATTGTAGTGATTCACCCAAAATTTTGAAGATTTCAGTGTAAAAGAGCTCTTAAAAAAGTCAACTCATAAAATTAAGCAACCAAAAAATCTCCAAAAATCACTGCACGTAGAGTATTACATTTCAACCAAACACAACAAATTTCAATCATAGATTGTCAATATCTTATTTGTAATTGAATTACAAAAGAATTTTGAAATTAGAGTTTTAAATTTTATACTAAAAAATTGGTGTTAGAAATCATAGATCTAACCGTATGGATAGAATCTAAAATTCATAATGTACAGCTTTTATTTATACATTAAGTTCAAAATATCCCTCTAAGTTGCATTTTATAATGCATATTTGCAAAACTGCTAAATTTGGAGAGGGCTCTAGGCATATAGGGATTAAGTTCAAATGCAATGGAACTCATTTTCATAGCCTAAATTTAGTTTTAAGTAGAAAAAACAAAGAAAATTCAAAATATACTACACAGTAAACCATTTTACAACTCTTTTTTGAAGTTAGGGCCCCATGTAAAATCTAAAAATAGCTTGAATGATTTGAATTTTACTTTAAAGGTGGCATGACCAAGAAAAAATCCTTCACAAGAAGAATTGGATGGAAACCATCCACGTAGTAGTTCAAATTAAATAGTTTGTTCCATTCACAGTAAACCAGTTTTTGGTCTGGGCGGCGTTTAGGGGTTAACTTCTATAGTGGATGCTGATGAAAGACACATGTATCCTAAGGTTTGTACACCACAATCATTTCTAAGACAAATTTGACCCCATCTACTATAGCATTTGGACTCATGACACTAAGGGTCGTTTTGATGTGCAATATGGCTCAAATCATCCCCTCTCATTGGTCTAAATTCCAAATTTAGCCCCAACCCCTTTGAACCAAACCGTTTTTTCAATTAAAAAAAACTCAAGGTTTGAGACGGGCCCAACTCCAAAATTTGGGTGCACCCAGAATGGAAGACTAGTTTGAAGGGCTTGGGCCCGTCTTTGGATTTTAGTAAGTAAACAAATCAAATCAAATTTTGAAATTCAATTTTTCAAATTTCAAAAAAAGTAAAACTAAAAATCCCAACAATTAATATCTTTGTATTGCTTGCAAATCTGAATGGTTCTTTTGGGTCTCTTCTTCCCTTCATCATCTTCCATCTTTTTGGACCCAACTCCATTAGACATAGGAGAAATGGACTCTGTTATAATATTGAATACTTTAGGTTGGGCCTAAGACTAATACAAGTTGAAATTTGGTTGAATTGGGCTTGAAAAAAAATGGCCTCGACTTCATATGTAAAGTTGTCCTAAGAGCCAACCCACCAATGATAGCGTTGCCACCCGTTCTTCAATATAGATGAGGACAACATTTTTTGGATCAAAAACAAACAATTGATGCTTGGACCGGCCAAAATATTCTCTCTGCCCCACCAAATAGCCAATTTTTTATGTAGTTGTACAATTCCAACAAACACTATTTTTTTCTACAATTAGTAGGTTGGATAATAAATGATGAAGATTTTCTTTTCTTTTCTACACTAGGAAAACAAATAATTGGTGGAAGTTAATATTAATAATGAGTTGCACGGGTGGAGTGATCAAATGACCTACCATCTAAATAAGTGGCCTCCACTAGTGATGCAAAGTTTTATTGTGATGAAATTTTTCTATACATGTGGACATGCTCTAAGATTGGTATATTTATTTCTGAACCTCATGTAACAATCTAGACCTAGATTTTTTGAGACAAAAAAAATCTAGCTGGTACCCACAAGTAAAACACCAACCTTAAACGCCCTTGATGGCAAAATGTCTTTCAAGTCAAATCGGGACTTCGATTGTTAGCAAGAAATTTGAGGATAGCGGTTACTCATTGGATTGTTCTAAAATTGCACTTTTTATTTCAAATAGTGTGGACCACACTAAGTCTAAGCATGAATCATCTATTTCAAAGTAATGTGGAACACTATAAATTTAAAATCAACACTATTTTATTTTTTTTACATTCAAATGATTACACTGAAATCACCATATACTATGGGTGGACAATTGTTGTGGGTACATTCATCCATTTGGACAAATTCTCATATGTTTGAACAATGTTTCATTTATTTAAATAAAATTTCATCAAATTTAGATGAATTTTACCAAAATAGTTTGGAAAAATAATTATTAATGTGGCCATTCGAAAATATTGTGGGCCACAGTATATGGTGATTTTCATAGTAGTGTGTATTGAGTATGCACCACATTATTGTTTCTAGATTTGAGTATTGTACAATTTACAATATAAATCTAATTGCAATACATGTAAGTTTTAATTTAATCAACAATAATTATTATAAAATATTCAAGGTGAATTTTTATTTATTTGAATTTATAAATGGTATAAAAACTGATATGATAATTTTTTTTATTTAGGACCAAATCTAGAAGTCTCACAAGATTTTGTGCATAGGATTAAAGTTTATGTGTTCATAAAATTATTTAATCTATAAGTTACAAGAAACATAAACAAAGTAGTAATTTTTTATTAAATAAATAAATTATTGAATTATTGCTACAATTTAAATAATACTATATATAAATACTAAAGCTCTTCCTTTATAAATAATAGTTTTTTTCATTTTTTATTCATTGGATTTTTATTACTCCATCATTGAATTTGTCACATTAAAATCTTATGCAAATGATATATGCATGTGGAATGAATGCATGACACCATTAAAATGCAATTAAAATGCAATTAAAATGAAAAACAACTACTATGATAAATTGAGACAAAAGACATAATTATTTGAGAGAAAAGACAAATATGATAACAACTACTAAAACAAAATACATATTTGCTTTAACTAAAATGAAGGTAAAATAAAGAAAAAGAACAATGTGACTATGCTTGTAGTGTATTTTCTCCTTCTATCATAAAAATGTGATAAAATGTTATGACATGTAATTGAAGAAGTCTGAATTTGGATCCAAAAAAACTTCACACGCAATTGAAAAAGTTTGAATCTATCGAAAAAGGTTTGTCAGCAATTGATAGATCAACTATCCATTGTAACGTACATAACCACAATCTCTTGCAAAAACTTTTTGGCATCGTGCCAACGCCCAACAAATGGTATACCAACATCCTCAATGTTTGGAATGACCTTGCAACGTAACTAGTTAATGACTACGAAGTATTCCAAATGCACACAAACGCCAATCAAAGTATCTCAGGAGTAGCAAGCGCCAATCCTCCACTGAGTCGTTGACACACGCTTCGAGCCAGCCATGGCGAATCGGTCCCTGCTGAGGCACGAGTTGGCGTCTTCGAAGAGAAGCCTCCACATACACGACCTCAACGTGCGCCGTCTGCTTCGAACGGTAGGGGTTGAGGTCAATAATTTCTTCGACCTCGGGATCATCGGCAACTCCTCCGCTTCCTCCGCCGGTCATGCCACGGGCGCCGGTCCTACCACGGCCGGCCCCACGCTTCCGACCACCTTTTCGGGGTGGCATGGCGCCTCCCTCTTACTACGGTACTAACTTAACGTAACGGATGGTGCAGAACTACAGATCGCTTCCTCACAAAAGCTCGTGAACAAATGAGCAAGTTAAGCAAATCCTTCCGGAGAGCAGCGCGAAAGGCGGGGGCGGGAAAGGACGGGACAATGACCAAATCAAAGCTCCAGGTCGACCGAATTACGTCGAGACAGAGGTTTATGCTTCTCAAATACATACATGCTTGTTTTTGCACTACATTTCATTGTTTATCCCAGAGAAAATAAAAAATAAAAACTTCACTTGCTATATTTTGACTTAAATTTTGCAAAAGAATCACATATAAATAGCATAATAAGTTATACAGTGTATCAATAAAAATATGAAATTTTGTAAATTTGGAGCTTCTAGCAAAAGACTAAAACAGTGTCACAATGCATCAATGAACTTCAAAATTGCAAAAGGATTCAAGAAGATTGTGAATGAAATTTTGAATTTTATTTTCTTTTAGTAAATTAATATTAAAAACTATTGACTAAAGTTTTTTTCAAAAGGATGATTGGATTTTTTTTATTAACATGTTTTAAACTTATATTTCCGATTGAATATTTGACTATTTTGAAAAGCTTTGTTAATGATTTTTATTTTTCAGTGATATATTTATGTATGAAAATATAAATATAAAATCTTAAATCAATATTATTCACCATCAAATTTTTGCCATGGTTTGGTTAAAGTAAAATAAATATTAAATGGAAGATTTCAAAGGTTTATATCTTTAAAATTTTATTTTAAAGTGAATATAATATTTAATTTTGCTTCACATGATGTACTAATATAAATTTAAAATTTGGTTCTTTAAATGTTGTAATAAATATATAGTTATTATCTTAAAAAATCTAAATGGTTTGAAAATTATAATTTCTATTAAAGTGCACTTAAAGCTTATTCTAAGAACATACAATATAGCTTGCTATAATGGCTGCTATATTAAATCTTGCCCATTGGAATGCCATGTAAACCTTTATATTTCAAATATGATTAAATATTATATTTATTGTATATGTTATTTTTTATTCTAATGTTAATCTGATGCCGGTTGATTGATAAAAATGGCCTCAACAAAATGTTAAATTAATCTTAATAGTCTTATGTCTTATTTATTAATAATGAAAACATTAAACTTAAGTAATATCATATCATTAAAGTTGATGTAATGTTAGATTAAAAAACCATTAAATTGATACACTAAAATTGACTAAATTTATTTTAATTTAACATCAAGTTAAGATTGGCATAATAATCTTGCTAAATCAAAATTAAATTAATGTCAATCTATTTCGGTGGAAGAATGGAGGAAGGACTTTTGAGATGCAAGGACAATAAGGTTCTCTAAATTCTCTAATATATAACTTTAGAGAAATAATATAATAATAATCTTTAAATAATAAATAAAAATTATGAGTCTATAACCTATAGATCATATCTATGCATTTGGATCTACCACTGTATATACCAATAGTTATTAATAAAGTTTGAAATAAAAAATCTATCTCAAATGGATTGTGGATTGAATATAAGGCGTTTTTACATTCAAGAATTTGTTTGACATAAGCTTGAAATGTAAATTCTTAATTATTGTGTTCTATATTTTACTTATTTATTGAAGTCAAGTTTGAAAAAAATGTTAGTTTTAGAGGTGAGCCAACTGTACACTTTAAAATATAAAATTGAAAAAAAAATTGTAATTAAAAATGCTATAATTGGTTGAAAAAAATTCAAGATTTTTTTCATCTTTTTTTAATCTTTAAAAAAATTATTATGTGCAAGGAGGTACAAGACAAAAGTAAGAATAAATTGTTAATAAAACTATTATGGAATGAAAACATGCCAATTTTAATGGTGAAGATGTTGTAGAAGGGTATTTGCACCATATACACTTTTTGATTTTTGATAACTATGAAAATTTCCGAGAGACTCGTTGCACTATAAAAAAAATGAACCCCCTACATTTGAGACATATTTAATGAGGGGCTATTATATTGGGGCAAGGTTTTCTTAAAACCTTTGTATTATAAAAAAAAATTACTTCATGCATTTTTAGAGAGGGTACAATTAGGTAGTAAGATTTAGAATGTTAGAGTTCCACTCGGGGAATTCTATATTATGAAATTGCAAGTCCAAAACTTTGGCTACTTTGGTCAAAATTGCAAACCTCTCACTTTGTCTACTTTTTTTCTTTTGAGGTTAACACTTGGAACATGTTTGAGTCATTTATAATTCAAAATTTGCACTGTCTACTACTATATTTCATAAGGAGTTAAGACTTTTTTAACATCAATTGTAACTTGGCTAGGTTTTCTAAAAGAAATGTGGGAGAATAAATCATTTTACTAGTTAATGCCTTAAAACATCTCTTGATCTAATAGTGAGGTTCCAAGGCCTTTTATTTAGACGGTTAAATGATTTATATCTCTACAAACTACTAAAAAATATTGTGAAACAAAAATTTAAAACAAAAACTAGAAAAATAAATATTTATGATTACAAGATTCTCACTTTATACTCATGATCCCTCATCCATTCCCTACTACAATGAATAGACTGGTTTTAGGGGGACTCATACTAATTTATCAACATTTCACACTACATAACTATTTAATACCATTACTGAACAAAAACACAATATTTTTAAAATTTTATTTTTGACACAAATAGTGAAATAGTTAGACAATTATAGTTTTTTTAATATATTTTGTCACTCAGTAAATGTTTTTACCACTCAGTAATTTTTACAGTCCCTTTGATTTTTGTTCTCCCTAATACCCCTATTCAGCGTAGAAGGTTGTCAGTAATTATATAAACTATCATTCACTTTTCACTCTTCGTCTGTTTATTACTCCTTCAATTGGTTGTTTTCATACTAGGGAGTCATAGTTCTCAACAAAAAAGTTTATAATGTTGTGAAGCAGCTGCATTAATGACGTAATATAATAAATAGGGAAAACACCAAAAACATTTTAATATAGTAAAATGGAATCTTTTATAATCTTTTGGAATATTCTCGTAATCTATTGGAATATTCCTACTATTGTCATTTAATCCGATTGCAAACCACTCTGAATGCATATTCTAACCACACCACAAGCTTTGCTTTAATTAACTAATCAAACTCGCAAGAATTTTTTGGGGAACTGGCCATTTTAAGGGGCGTTTAATGCAAAAGAACAAAAATTACCACTATAAACCTCTAATATCCACCTTGCTCACGAAATCTTTTGGAATCTTTTTTGAATATGATACTTTTATGTTATAAGAATTGAGGAAAATTATTGCCATCACTATATTTTCAATGAAACGTATCAATTAAGGCAATAAAATATTTATTCTACAACGTCACCAAATGTTATGTATTACATTTTGGTCCAAATACTATTATATATTACTTTTAAAATTATTAATATACATACAATTGTAAAATGCTTTTTCACTGTGGTTAACTTTTTGCCAAAAAACTAATTTCAATGACTAATAGAAAATGTTTATTGCCACATTTCACTTGTTATGCGATGTCACATTACACATATTGAATGCCCTACCGTGAAAACACCCCCCTATGTTTCATAATAAGAGTCCACTTTGCATAAAAAATTGAAATATTAGATACAAACAGAGCCCATGTTGAAAGGGATGAAACGCAATATGATTTTTAGAACCGTGTGTCTCGATAGAACGAGATGAAAAACATAGGAAGTCAATGTAAAGAGTACAAGTCAATGTAGGAAAGCAACACAATGAATGTGGACTCTCACAAAAAAAATTGTGGGTTGGACTCTTATTATGAAACGGAGGGAGTATAATTCTATTCTTCACTGAAAAATGATACAAACACAACACTTGCTGACATGGCGCTCACGTGGACACCTCAAATATTAACTCCAAACCAGAATAACATTCCACTGGGAACTTTGACTGGTTTAGCCGGGGCTAAACTGGGATGGTTTAGCCCCCTCTTTAGCCCCCCTTAGCACTATGTGAAAAATGGGGGGGGGGCTAAATTTTTGTACCATTAGCCCCCATTTTAGCCCCCTTTTTGTACAATTAGCCAGGGCTAAAACACAAATTAGCCGGGGCTAAAATGGAAGATTCGGGTTTAGCCGGGGCTAAACTGGGGTGGTTTAGCCCCCCAAGCCAGTTTAGCCCCGGGGGCTAAACTCTCCAAAGCTTCCAGTGTTCACCACCACACACAAAATTATCCCAGCAACTATCTGACTACTATGTACTTGAATTAACCTCCAAATCAGAACAAAAAAATCCAAGGGAGTGCTCAACTATCAATCAAAGGCGCTGTTGTGCACACCGAAGCTCCAGTTAGATCCACTCACTCACTCACTCACACGGCCGGAGCTCAGCATGCATACTAACACAACACTAGATGACATGGCGCATATGAGGACACCTCAAATAAAAAGTACAACATATCTATCATGTACTTGAATTAATCTCCAAATCAGAACTAAAATTTCGGCAGCTTCAGAGGGAGTGCTCAACTGCTAAGTTACTCTACTGTCACTGTCAATCAAAGGCAGCGTTGTGGATACCGAAGCCCGAGTCAGGGCGAAAGCGATCCACTCACTCACATACTAGCTTCCATGGCCGGAGCTCAGCGTGCATGCATGCAAGCAAGGGTTTAATCACTTTGATCAATCCAGCAAGTAAGCTTGCAAGCTTTCAATCCTGATTGACCTAGCTAGCTCGCAGGATCGATGGAGCAGTCGGCGCCAGTGATGATGAATCCAAGGATTCCCTTGCAGGGGGGGAGTGTATTGACCTCGGGGCGGCGGGGTTACGCGTGCACGTTCTGCGGTCGCGAGTTTCGCAACGCGCAAGCGCTGGGAGGGCACATGAACGTGCACAGGCGGGAGAGGGCGCTGGCCAAGCAGCTGATGGAGCTTAAGCAGCAGCAGCAGCCTTGACCCGGCAACCACAAGCTGCTGCCGGTACCGGTGGTTTCGCCGGGGGCTGCAACGTCGTTGATCAATCCGCCCGGAGGAGAAGTGCAGCAGCAGCAGCAGCAGGAGCAGGACGTGATCACCCATCACATGCGTGGCGAGTTGCCGGGGTCTTTGTCATCGTCGTCGTGTTCTCCACCGTCTCCGGCGTCCGCTACCTTGAACTCTCTCCTCACGGTGCGTCCATGGACACCCTTGCAGCAGCTTGCATGCATCCATGACTCCGTCGACACGGAGCTTCGTCTTGATCTCGCTACTCCCGAGATACTTTGATCGACCGGTATTAGTCTCGGTGCAATTGCGTGTATTGTAGACATGATTGGTTGCAAGGTCATACAAAAAATTGAGTTGTTTGGCATATTGTCCGTTGGGCGTTGGCATGATGCCAAACATTTTTTCTTTTTGCAAAAGATTGTGGTTATCTACATTACGATAGATGGTTGGCCATAGTCTTTCAGTTTCCAAAGAATCATTTTCAATAGATTAGAATTTTTCCAATTACAAGTGAAGTTTTTCTTTTTTTGGATAGATTCAGGCTTTTTCAATTACATGTCAAACAGCTTTTTCACATTTTGTGATAGGAGATTAGGAGGAAATACACTACTTGTAAGAGTATTGGCATTGTTTTATCATTTATTCTTGAACATCAGTTTTTGATGGGCACAGACTACTAGATTTAAAACTTGTAAAAAGTTCTCCTTAATATTCTTAACAATTGACTTTTAGAAGTTTAGTTTTTCAAAAAAATTGTTTAAGTTGACATTGGTTCTACGTTCATTTTGGTTGGAGGAAATAGCTATTTGCCTCTGAGTCTTGTCAATTTGTCATAGTAGTTTTTTGTATTTTTATTTCATTTTAACGATGTCATGCATTCATTCCATATGCATATGCTTTTAATGTGACAAATCCAAGATGGAGTTATGTACTAAAAGTTTACAATTACTAAATTAGTGTGTATAATTATATTGTATAGTTGTTTGTATCTCATTCTATGATTTACTGCAAAATATCAAATGTGAGGTTTAAAAGTGATTGGTTGCTTTTAAGTCATATAAAATAGAGGACAATCTTCTTTAGTTATTAAATTTCCTAAAGATTTTTATCACAAGGACAATCAAAGAGAATCAAAGAGATTCTCTTTTTCACCATGATAAATACTAATGGACAATCAAAGACAATCAAAGACAATCTTTTGAGAATATCCACATTACTTTAGAATATTCACATCATTGCAACAAAAAAAAAAATTATTGAACAAGACATGCCGATCCTAATGTCTGGGTATGGTAATTTCATCATTTCATACTATTAATTGTTTGTATTAAGGGACAATGTTAATAATGTTCTTTCAATTAAAGTGAATATATATAATCACATAATTGTATTATTACTTATTTATTTATAATTGTTGTAATAAATTAAGGAAAAGCTCTTGAATATTTATAATACTTATAAGTGTTCAAGTATTGTAGTAAATCCATGAAACAAAAACCAAATCTAGGGATGTGAAAGATAAAGTCATAGTACTTTTAAATAATATTTTTAATCCTTAAAGGACAAAGGCATGCATGAGGGGCAACCCAAAAGGATCTTTGAATTTTGGTAGGCTTGGGCACCCCCAAACCCTTGCCTTCCAAACATGTGGGCAGACCCTTCAATCACATAAAAGCTAGCTTATTAAAGGCAAGTTGTGTCGTGATGATTTGATTCGTCTACGTGTAGGCCCATCTTTCCAAACCCCCCATCTTTGCAACGTGTCTGCCCATCTTCTCTGCTGAGGCCCTCCCATCTTCCAAAGCCCCTCTCCATGTCATCGATTCCACCAAGCTCACAAACTCTTAGGTGCTTGGGTCTTGAGGAATCTTAGTCTGCAATTCAATCTTTTTTACAATGCAATTTAATAATCGAAAAGTGGTGAACTACATCAAAAGTTTTCTCAAAGATTCTTACAAAACTAAACCCCATAGGGCTCAGTTTTTCCTTTAAAAGTTAACACTCTAAATATTTTTAGTATATTTAACCCCTAAACGTCCTCACTCCTCACCAAATTCGGCAGTTTTGCAAATATGCATTATAAAATGCAATTAAGATGAATATTTTGAACTTGATGTATAAATAAATAAAACCGAACATTATGAATTTTAGATTTTATCCACATGGTTAAATTTGCGATTGCTATCACCAATATTTTGTATAAAACTTGAAACTTGAAATTCAAAATTATTTTGTAATTCAAAAACGAATAAGGTATTCACAATCTGTGAATGAAATTTGTTGTGATAGGTTGAAATGTAATACTCTAAATATAGTGATTTTTAGAGATTTTTGAGTTGTTTTATTTTATGGGTTTATTTTTTCAAGAGCACATTTAGACTAAAATCTCCAAATTTTTGGAGAATCGCTGCAACATGAAATGAAGCATGAAAGTTTCACAAATCACCCCCTTTCTAATTGGATCACACATGCATGAAGCTAATTTTCTTTAAAATCTACCATAAAAAAATTAGGCTACAAAAAGATCACCACCGATGAGAAAACGGGAAGTGATTCTGTACACTACCCACCAACAAGTGTACATTCATTCAACTTTTCATAGAATTGCCAATGGAGGGGGGGGGCGCACAGGGCCGTTCAGTTGAAAATTGGGCGCTTTCCGGTTGAGATTGATTTCAACCGGAGGCCGCACATGGAGGCCCAGTTGAACTGGGAGAAAAATTCTCAACCGTGGTCCCCCCCACCGTTGAGTGAAGTTTTTGGATGATTTCGCTCCACGCTTACGGAAAATGCTCCGTTTATAAATAATCCAGTTTAATAAATAATCTAGTTTATAATTGTTTTTTTTTTTGAGCCGGGGGGGGGGGGGGGGGGGGGGGGGTTGTGCTGAACACTGAAAACATGTAAGGTGCTGCACTATGTTTTCATTTCATTTGAAAACAGGTAAGGTGCTGTACATTTCAAGTATTTCAATTATTTAAAAATTTAAGTATTTATATTATTATTAAGTATTTATATATATATATATTTAAAATCACATATATATGTGTATTTAATGGGAATTTAAAAATAAATAAATAAATAAAATTTGTTTTTTTAAACAAGTGGCACAAACTAAACAAACAAAAGTTGCACATTCATGTAGATTTTTTATGAAAACATCATAATTGAATGAAAATTTGCTTAGAAATAATCCAATTAGTTTTTTTGATAATATAATTTATGAAAAGAATAATCTAATTTTTAAAAATTATCCAATTTATAACAAAATGGGTTAATTTGTATCAAAATATTGTAATTTCAAAAAAAAGCCTAATTTGTTTTAAAACATATCATTATATTCCAAAATAATGAATATATGCCAAATTATAACAATGCATTTTTATTCACTTGAATATGGCTTTCAAATACTTTATTCAATTAAGTACAAATTTAAAAGTAAGATGGCATAGGTTCATACACTAATTAATAAGTGCAATTAAATGATCTTTATGAATGAAAAATTAAAAGGTGCATTGATGAATTATGAATTCTCATCCATCGCTTTATTTTCAACTGGATTTCCTGTGCGGCCTACAGTTGAAAAACACTCAAACTTGGATTGAAAATTTTCAACTAGATTGATTAAACTAAACTGCCTGTGCGGCCTCTAGTTCAGTAAAACTTTCAACTGATAGTTGAAAATCTCAACTGGCTAAGTTCAACTCAACTGAACTGGATTCCCTGTGCGGCCCCCCCCCCCTCCCCCCCCCCCCCCCCCACCCCCCCCCCCCCCCCAATCATTACAGAAAGCTTGAACCCTCAAGTAGGCCCCTAGAGGAGGGGGTACAAGGTGGTCTCACATATTTAAATTTCTCTTAACAAATATTTATCCCTCCTATCTCTGCCCAAGGACTCCATGGCATGCATGTGAGCTCTTGTCTTTGGTCAACACCTGTTAGAATCTTAAAATTCACACAAGCTCACATCCCAATCAGTCAGAAAATTGCCAAAAAGCTGCATATGATATTTAACTTCGCTCATATTACTGGTAACATGGTAGGGGCCTCTCTGAGGGTTCAAACTTTCTGTAATGAAAAATTACAAAAATTCAAAGCTTTGAGTCTAATTTGGACAATTTGTAGTGCACAAGATGAACCACACATACAATTGAGTTTTGATAATAAAAGTTTTTTTTTTAAATCTATTTTTATTTGAAATTCAAACCTTCAATTTTTATTCTTAATTCGAACAACTATGAACACAAATTTTATTACTTATGGTTTATAAAACTTTTAATGGAAAGAATGCATAACCATTGTAGAATCATGTGGAAAACAAATCATGAGTTTTGAGGTCATATTTACTAAAATATCAATGTTTGAAGTTTTCAATTCAGAATTGTTCAATTTGAATATAAATTTTCTATTTTTTTAATATCCGATCCAAAAATTGTCCAAAGAAGTACTTTTCCACACTTCAAATGGTTTAATATTTTTTAATATTTTTATTTTTATTTTTATAAGTTTAATTATTTGATTCAATTCTTTGAAAAGCTGAATGAACGTGAACTTATTGGTGGGTACTGTACACCAAGTGTTTTCTGCCTAGTTGGACAATTAGAAGTTAATACTATCAATATTCACAATACAACTAACACTTATTACCAATAGTTAACTTCAACTAACAACCTATAGCTCGTTCACTTGTAATTATCTATACATTAACCCCTAAGTGACCGATCGACCATTTTGTGGTCGCAACCCAAACAACAGTGACTGCCCATAGGTAGGAAATGACATATTTCAAACTCTGATTTTTTGTTTAAATTGGGGGTCGAGATCATGTTCTAGTGCTTTTTGATACATTTCATTTGCAACATTGAGGTTTATTAAGGATTTTTTCAAAGACAAAGACTTCAATATTGTCCTCGTGTTATAAAACTTACTCTTTCGGGAAACTAATGATGTTCACTCATTTGAAAATTTTGCTCTTTAAAATTTTAGAATAGAGTGTTTAGTTTTAACCAATCATATCAAATTTCAAATTCTAGAAATAAAATTTGTGATTTTGGTGAATTTTAAATGGTAAATGCTCTTAAATTCATTAAACGAGTATCTAAAACTATTTTTGAAACTTTACTGTACGGATAATTACTAAACATCATGCTTCTCATTTTCTCTTTTGGACCAAACTTCATCAAAGTTATAGAAGTAACATTTTATAACACATATAGGTTTTGCCCTTACCCCCTCTGTCATTTAGGGGTTAAGGAAGGTTTTTTTTATTTTTTTTGTTTTGTCAGATTGAGATCTCTCTGATCGTATGTTCGGTAGCCGCGTTCTTAGTACCATTAGAAAGCTCGTGACAAGAGGAGGTGCACAGAGTTTGTTTCGTTGCGTTTGGACATATGGTGTGAAAGTTATGATTTTTTATCAAATTTTGTCACTATAAATTGAATTAAGTTATGTAAAATGGAATATGGGAGTTTTTGATGCCATTCTTGGCACTATTGAAAAGCTCTCAACGAGCAAGGGTGCACTAAAGTTTTTTTAGGGCTTTTGCATCAGGAATTTCGGACCCCACTGATTCTGCACTGATTCAGTGCGATTTCCGATATTTCAAGGGTTCGTACGATTTTCGCACTGATTCCGCATCGTTGCGTCATTCATCGCAACTACACAGATATGACACGATGTTCGTACAAGCGGATATAGTACTGATTCGACACGATTGATACATCCATTGAAAACGTATGAATTCAGCACTGTTTATAGTCGTCAAATGTCGTGTTTTAATCGTCTTTAAAACTACACTGATTCAGTGCGTTTTTCGTGCGACATCATCTTTTCCATATCTAGATTTTCTTTTCTTTTTATATCTAAATTTGATCAAAATAATATTATTAAAAAATATAAAATAAAATAAAATAATAAAAAATATAAAATAATTACTTTCCTCACTACCCACTTCAATTACACGGGAATTGCCCACACATGCGATGGGGCCCACCATAGCTTGGGCTTCCCAAGCTCTATATCGCCAACGGTGGGATTTGAACTCTCAACCTTCCGGTTGCCAATCAAGTTCCCAACCACCAAACCACCTCAAACTCTTCATGCATAGAATGGAACTCTTTTGGTAATTATCGAACTTCTTTTTTCAGCGGACTTTGAATGTTTTTAACTATGTGAAAAAAACTTTTTTTCCAAATTTTTTTTTGCACTAGATTATGCAGGACATTTTCTATATCTAGGATTTTTTTCATAATTTTTTGAATTTTTTAAATTTTTGCCAAAATCATGATGGCAGATCAGGGATTCAGGGCTGTGAGCTGTTTTTTTTTTTTTCAGCAGACTTTGAATGTTTTTAACTATGTGAAAAAAACTTTTTTTCCAAATTTTTTTTTGCACTAGATTATGCAGGACGTTTTCTATATCTAGGATTTTTTTCATAATATTTTGAATTTATTTATTTTTTGCCAAAATCGTGGTGGTTGTGAGCTATTTTTTTTTGCTCCTATGATGAAAAGTACAATGATAACCAAATTTGAATTCTAAAAATATAAAATGTTATTTTTTTGAAATTTTAATGTGTATTGCTTCTAAACTCTATAAATGTAGATCTAAAAATGTTTTGGGAAATTAAACCGGAAGTATAATTTAAAGAATATTCTTGGAATATTCCAACATATTCCAAAATATTCCAAAATAATATAAAATATTTTGAAATATTTCAAAAGATTCCAAAAGATTCCAAAAAATTCCAAAAAATATATTAAAATATTGTACACGGATGTCGTACGACAATGATTTGCATTATAATAGATACTGAAATCGCACGAATATAACAAAAGGCATTAATATGATACGTATACGATACTGAATTCGCATTAACTAAAATTGCACGTTATCCGTGTCTTATCAGTCATGTGAAGTAGATACACGATTAACGCACGGATTCCGTCAAGCACGACTTCCGTGCGGAAACAATACTTTTTTGATAATCACGGAAAAGACACTGCATTGACATCTTAGTAATGCATGTCACTTCCGTACTGTAACGACACTTCTAAATGCACGTATGACGTGCGGAATCAGTGTTTTACGATAAACACACTGAATCAGTGCAGAATCAGTGGGGTCGGAAATTCCTGATGTGGACCTATAGGGTGAAAGTTATGGACTATTAATCCAATTGTGTCACCATAAATTGAATTAAATCATGGATAAATTATTCTAAAGCAAAAGCAAAAGAAAAAGTACATGGAACACTAGGAACACACAGGAACACGGAGAGCACGAAAACGCATGGAAATATGGAGAACATGGAGGATACATGGAACATGGGGAATATTTGGGCCAATGGCACAAGGCCATACTAGTACAACTACATTAACCCTTAAAAGCCCAAGGGGTATTGGATAAAACATAAATGTGTTATAATATGTGCCTTCCATATATTTGATGAAGTTTGGTTCAATAGGCAAAATGTAGGGCATCATCTCTACAAATTATCTGTACGGTCAAACTTCCAAGAATAACTTTAGATTATTTTCTAATGAATTTAAAAGCATTAACCTTTGAATTTTTTATAAATTATCATTTTAATTTTTAGATTTTGAAATTTAGCATGATTGGTTAAACTTGGTTTATCTATTGTAAACTTTGAAAAAGCAAAGAAATGATGGAGGGAACATCATTACTTTCCCAAATAGCAAATTTTATAACACTAAGACAATGTTGAGGTGATCTATTTTGAAAAATTCTCCCGGGTGGAGTTTAACTTGGATTGACATAATTCAAATTGTGTTGGAAAGTAGACTTGATGTAGTATTTTAAAATATTTTTATTTTTCTCAATTGGGTTGAGATTGGGTGAATTTGTAGGCCAATTTAACTTCTTTAAATATTGTTGATGTTTCTAAGTTCACAATATATTTGCTATAGTCATGTCAATGAGTCCTTAATGGTTTATAACTCATTGATTAAGAGTCATCTGTACTTATTAAAATTGGCCATGGTAATCTTTAAAAACTCCACTACATTTTTTTTTGTGAATTTATAAGCATAAAATAACTTCAAATAATCTAATGTTTTGGTGGATGGTGAATTTCACAATGGAAAACCATATTGTGCAAACATAATGCCCAAAAAAATTATTTTGAAGATTTCGTGTTATAGAATGAAAGTCTAAATTTTCACCTTTAAGGTTTTAAAATGAAAAAAGTGCTCGATATTTCTAAAAATTAAAAATTAAAGATTGGGCCAAAAACTAGATTTGATATTCTTAAAGTTTGGAAATTTTCATGAATAAATCACAAAAAATAGTAACATGGCTTGTTTTTGAATAAGTACCAATTTCATCACTGTGACTGACATGCGACAATGTTATTGTTAGGGCATTGTCCTAGTAAAGACCATCACACCGATATACTAGCAAAGACCAATGCATCAATGTACTGCCTAAAACCATCACATCAATGTACATGCAAAGACCATCACACCGATGTAGTGGCGAAGACCATTACACTGAAGTACTGGCAAAGACTGTCACACCTATGTACTCGCAACTAAAAACCATCACACACGTAAAAAATTGCACATGACATTTGTGAAAATTTAGTCTTTGGTGTCTTTGGTGTCATAGCTTGTGCCAAAGTGCTTCATTTTTAGTAATTGAAGATATAGTATAAAGACTAATGATATAGCATTTGGCATGTGCAAGCATGGCGTAAAAATGTGTTATCATGGGACAAAATAGTTAAGAATAAAAGTAACATTGTATATGCAAAAGGAGTAATGTTGATGCTTTGGAATACTGTCGATTGTGAATAAAAACTTGATTGAGGGTAGTTCCACTAACTATGCTTTGTTGATGTAGATAGCAAAGGTGCCACCATTGAGGCCTCTTTGTGAAAGGCAAAATCCTTGGATCAAATAAGTAACAAATAATCTTTTACTACATTTTTTTCATTTCAAATAGCATGAAATTTGAAATAGCATTCATAATAAATAAATTAAACTCCATATTATTGCTGTGCATAACAATATGGTGAAAATGCCACATTTCGCAGAATTTAAACATGCATTCAAATCTTTTGGCATTTGGAGCAAGCTAGGAACGTAAGCCTCGCTTAAAAAGACTTAGATTAGTTCAAAATTTTAGGTTCATAAAAAAAGAGTCTACTCTAACTTACTAATTCTCTTATAATTTTTAATTTCTTAATTTATGGAATTTTTATCGTTTTTCTTCTTTTTGTTTAGGCATACCTTTCATGGCCCAATGAAAAAAGGTTTTGTGGGAGTTTTTGTAATTTTTTGCAAACTACAATGGTTTTGTTTGTTATGGTAGATGGTTTGATTAAGTCTATTAGTTATGGCAAGTGAAGTTTTGTTTGGAAAAGAAAAGCAACTACATGGTCCAACATGCAATGGGCAACAAGCAATGGACGTAGGTGACAAAGAATATCACATTTTTGTGATACAAAAGTTGGAAAGTACAACACAAGCATAGTTGTAAAGAAGTGTATTCCTTCATATAATTATAATAAATATATTGTCATTGTTTTTTCTTTGAAAGATTAATTGATGTTTCAAAATAGTAGTTTTAACATTGGTACAACTTTCAATTTGGTTAGAGAAAATAGGTTTTTTTGGCTTAATCTTGCTAATTTGTCATAGTGGTTGTTTTGCATTGTATTTCATGTGTATATGATTTTAATGTATTCAAACCTTGCAATTACGTTGTTGTGCGTAATTAAATGGTATAGCTATTAGTATGCCAATATATGATCTATTACAAATATTGAATGCTAGTTTCAAAAATGATTGACTTCTTTTGAGTTATTGAAGATGGAAGACAACCTTTTGTGAATAAATTTAGAATTCTTTATGCAATTGATACTAACTTTGAACTCTGAATGAAATAATGTCGTATATTAAACAACATAATGCATTTGATTTGACACCAAGTACAATTTATTGAGAAGAACAGAGCCCATGATTACTTATGACAATTTGTAGTATTATTTGAAGTTCAATTTACAATCCTATAGATATTACTTCTAAATAATATTTTTGACATAATGGATATTTGTAGTAGATTTAATACTCCGACTATTCATTGTATACTTAATACCAATATTAACAATACTTAACTATAGCTTCCGCTCCTTTTAAAATTTATAATATAACTTGCACTAGTACTCCCAATGTTTTTAGAGTATAAATAGCACTTCTATTAAAATTAGAAATTTTGGTTTTTCATAGAGCTCGACAGAAAGGCACTACTATGAGAACCACATTCTCCTTTTGATAGTAGCTTTTATTCTATCAACTTCAATTGGAGCCTACAAGAAAACTGAGATGTTTTCCTACCAAAGTTCTCTTACATTCTTTGTACCCACATAAGGTAGGCGCACCCGAAACCAACACTGTACTTAATTCTGACATAATCAATGCACAATAGTCATTTTAGAACATAAATCTAAGTAGACCATAGATAGTTTATCATTTTGGTCAACATAGAATAAGGCTCTACGATGTGCCTAGATTTACGTTATATAATAATTGCATGGTCTAAATATTATTGGAATTGGTTACATTGTTGATTTTAAATGCTCCTACCTTAATGAGATTTTTAAATCCCTTCACCATAATTGGATGATTGGTCTATAGTAGTAATTACTACATTGTCATTGAAGACTATCACACAAATGTACTATAATAAAGGCTACAAAGGGGTGAAAGCACGAAAAAGTGTACCACCTCTAACTATTATGACCATTCAACAATGCAGGGTTCAAAAATACATTATGAATTTGAATTTCGTAAAAAAATAAATAACAATAAAATAAAACACCTATTGTTTTATAAAGTCTACCAAAAAAATTTGAGAAAATGATCTTCAATAAGTAGTTATAAATTTTTTATTGACGTAGAGGTGGCCAAAATTGAAAAAGTAGTTACGTACAATCAACAAAGTTGATATAAAACAAGAAAAATGTATATCAAAACATATATTTTTTCTACTTTCTTTTTGGACAAGGACCTCAATTCTATCATTATCTCAAAGTTCATAAGAATTATATTTATGTTGAGTGTATTTAAGGTCATCAATTTTGCAACCGAGATTGGATTTAGGCATTTATGTTCAAACACTACTTTTTGAAAACTTTTTTGAAGATTTTGTTCTGAAAATTTGGGTTCAAGTACCTATAAGAACTCTAGAGGGCTTCATGAAATTAAAACCAAAATACAATATATTTTGATATAAATTTATGGCCTTTGACCAAAACAATTATGATTTTAGTATAGCAGACTAACTTTTTGGTACACTTTTTCGTGCTTTCACCCAAAGGTTATGCCATAATGTTTCATTTGTAGTATTTAAAGATATAGTATAAAGAGTAATGATATAAAATTTGCCACAAACATTATGTAAGATTGTGCTATCATGAGAAAAATAAGTAAGAGTAAAAATAACATTGTTTTATACAAAACGAGTATTGTTGACCTCTTGGGATACCAACAATTGTGAATAAACAAGTGATTGGGGGTAGATCCATTAGCCCCTAATGATCTATACAACTATTTTTTAATCATTGCGTACTTTTGGATATGCCAAAAAATTAAAAATTAAAAACCAATTTTTTCTACACCATAGAAAATATTATTCTCAAATGGATGTCTTTCAAATCAAAATTTCTATTATCTAAATTTTCTATATATATAAAAAAAAGTATACAAAGTCCACAACATTATTGTATCTTAAAATTTTACTATTAAGTGAAAATAATTTGGAAACATCATAATTATTTCACCTAATAGCAAAAAGTTGTCAAATGTCGTCAAATGTTGTTAAATATTGTCAAATGCTTTCAAATGCTATGAATGTTGAAATAGATTTGAATTTGATTTGGAAAATGTTGTAAAATGTTGTCCGTGTTGTCAAATGTTGTCAATCTGTTGAATGTGAAATGCTTTGAATTTTATTTGACAAATATTTATAAATATCTTTTCAAATTTGACCATATATGTAACATTGTAACTTCTATTTGTCTATTATAATACATAATACAATCTTTTTGATGAGAACTTCAAAAAGGTTTTAGAACATGTATTTTATAGTACATCTCAATTTTGTGCCTCCAAGACCCCTTTGGTTGTGAGCAGTTAACTATGCTTTGAAAACGTCGGTAGCAAATGCTACCGTTGATGCTTCTTTGGATCAGATATGTAACAAATCCCCTATTTTTACATTTTAAAAATTTTCATATAGCATGGACTAGGATTTTGGAATAGTGTTCGTAGAAAATATATGAATGAATTGCATATTTTGCTATGTATGATGATATAAAAAAAATGCCACATACTACAACACTTGATCGGACATTCAAATATGTTAACATTTGAAGCAAATTAGAAATATTGGCCATACTAAAAAAGTTATGTTCATTCAAAATTTGGAGATTTATGTACAACAAAGTCTCAATGAATGAATTTATCATAATATACACTATTTTCAGAATTAGAAATAAAAAATGCAGTACACAATTGTGTATATTCAAAATTAGTGAGAAATATGAATCACTATTGATTTTATGGGTATTGTAAATCAAATTAATTTTAAAATGTGGAATCTTAGATATAGTATGATTCATGCTATTTGAAGCAAGTAAATAGTAAACAATAAGAACTTAGGACAAACAAGAACATTTCTCGGAACCAAATGGAAATGTCTTCTTATACTTTATCTTGTAGTGCATGTTGAATGAAAAATATTCTATCTTGTAGTACATCTTGAACAGACATCTTGTAAAGTGGTACACTAACCACTACATGAGTTACGACATGAACTAGCACTCTTTGAAATTCCCTCAAGATGTTCTACAAGATAGAGTATTTGTTTATTTAATTTGATGAGAAAATGTGCAAGACACTAACCCCTAAACATCCAACCGTTGAGAAAGTGGACGATGTACAAAATCAAAAACAGTTTTCTCATCCATCATGCACTTTTTGCAGTGTGGATTTTTTACTGTATTTTTTTTATGGGAAGTTAGCTTCATGCATGTGTGATCCAATTAGAAAGGAGATGGTTTGTGAATTTTTTATGCCTCATTTCATGTTGTAGTGATTCACCCAAAATTTCAAAGATTTCAGTGTAAATGTGCTACTAAAAAAGTCAACTCATAAAATTAAGCAACCATAAAATCTCCAAAAATCACTACACTTAGATTATTACATTTCAACCAATCACAACAAATTTCATGTACAGATTGTCAATATATTATTTGTAATCAAATTACAAAAGAATTTTGAATTTGAAGTTTCAAATTTTATACAAAAAATTGGTGATAGCAATTGCAGATCTAACCATATGGATAGAATCTAAAATTGATAATGTACAAATGTTATTGATACATCAAGTTCAAAACATCCCTCTAGGTTGCATGCTATGGTGCATCTTTTCCAAACTGGTCAATTTGGAGAGGGGCAAGGACGTTTAGGGGTTAAGGATCAAAATTTCTCCCCTATGCAATTGTCTTTCCTTGTAAAAGGAAAAGTTGATCTTCAATATACATAACTTTTTTATATATAGAAAAATCAATACAAAGTGTACAACATTATTGTAACCTTGAAATTTTACTATTAGGTGAAAATAATTTGAAAACATCATAATAATTTTCAACTAATACTAAAATGTTATATATATATATTAGTAAAAAATAATTCAAATTTTCAAGAATTCTGCCATGTGTTGTTTCTACATTGGTTGAGTCCTAAGTGAATCCTACATAGAAATTACATTTTGGCACTCAAAGTGCCAAAATAGAAAGTGAGGTAAAGTATTTAATTTGATGAGAGAATGGGCAATAAAATAAGTGTTGAAATTTCTCACCTATGCAATTGTCTTTCCTTGTAGAAGGAAACCTTGATCTGTAATATACTTTTAGAACTTTTTTATATAGAGAAAAGTAAATAAAGTGTACAACATTCTAGTCATCTTAAAATTTTACTATTAGGTGAAAATAATTTGAAAATATCATAATTAATTTTACCTAACACCAAAATGTTGTCAAATGTTCTCAAATGCTGTCAAATGTTGTCAAATGCTGCCAAATGTTGTCAAATGCATTCAATTGATTTGACAACATTAAATGTTTACACATGCTGTCAAATGTTGTCAATCTATTGATTCTGCTCAATGTGAAATGATTTGAATTTTATATGAAAAATAATTATAAATATCTTTTTTAATTTGACCATATATGTAACATTGTAACTTGTATTGTATATTATAATACATAATACAATTTTTTTTTGATGAGAACATAAAAAAAATTAAAACACGTATTTAAAAGTACATGTCATTTTTTTGGGTCCAAGACCCCTTTGGTTATTAGGTGTTAACTATGCTTTGAGAATGTAGGTAGCAAATGTTATCATTGATGCTTCTTTGAATCAAATTCTCTTTAACTACATTTTCTTTTAATTTCATATAGCATGGACTAAAGGATTTTGAAATAGTGTTGGTAGCAAATATATGAATGAACTGCATGTTGTTGCTATGTGTGATAATATGAAAAAAAAAAAAAAATGCCACATATTACAACATTTGGTTGGACATTCAAATATGTTTACATTTGAAGCAAACTATAAATATCGATCATTAATTATACTATAAAAAAATATACGTTTATTCAAAAGTTGGAGATTTACCTAAAACAAAGTCTCAGTGAACGATTTTATCACAATATACACTATTTTCATAATTGGAAACAAAAATGCAGTACAAAATTTGTATACATTGAATATTTGTGAGAAATATCAATCACCATGAGTTTATGAATATTGTAATTCAAACTAATTTTAAAATGTGGCCGCTTAGATATGGTATGATTTATATTATTTGAAACAAATAAATAGTAAACAATAATAACTTAGAACAAACAAGAAACTTTCTCGGAACCGAATGGGAATGCCTTGTTATACTTTATATCTTGTAGTACTTACATGGTAAATGACAAATGTTCTATTTTGTCGTACATCTTGAATGTCTTGTAAAGTAGTACACAAACTACTAAGAGTTAGGACATGAACCTTCACACTTTGAAATCCCCTCAAGATGTTCCACAAGATAGAATATTTGTTTATTTAATTTGATGAGAAAATGTGCAAGATATTATGAATAAAAATTTCTCCTATGTGCAATTGTCTTTATTTGTAAAAGGAAAAAGTTGATCTTCAATATTTTATACATTATTTGAACAAATTAATCAAACAATCAAACTCTCTAACTAATAGTACATCTTGCAAAGATTTTAAAAAATCAATATTCATCTTCTAACTTGTAGCAATGTGTGATATGAGCATTTGAAGATTAATTTCATCTAATTTGGCACTGAAAAAAATTCCAAAATGTCAAGTATTATAAGACAAAGGAAGTATATGAGAATGAGAGTTTTGCTTCTATAGATTGACGAGGCCTAGATAGTTGAGTTCTTCCCAAAAACGTGTGTTAACCACACTACAATGTTGGTAGCAATTTCCGTGTTTTTGTAAGAGTTAACTTTTTAAGGATGCCAAAACCAAAACAACTTTGGATAAATATTCAAACAACTTTTGTTTATAGTGAAGTTGAATGAATTTTATGGTATTTGTCTTTCTAAAGTTTTGTTAATGGTACATTCATATCATTGAGCTAAATTCAACCTTTATTTGTTATTTCCAAATTTTACCAAAGACTTTGTTTCCAAAAACTTAATGTTATTTAGACATTTTGGATATATATTTTAAAACTTGATTTTGACCTTTTAAAGTAATTTTTTTAAATATAGAGTAATCGAAAGAAACTTACTAAGTCCAATTTCTACATTCGTTGAAAACTCAAAAGAATTCTATAAGTGAATATTTGATTATAATTCAAAGTTGAGTGGCTATTGACTATTTTTTAAAATAAAGAATGTTATAGAAAAACAATTTATACAATGATGCTCTTTATTAAGTAGAGTATGCAATGAAAGTGAATGATTATAAAGTTAACACATACCGTATTTGGTCTCTGGAGTCGGCAAAATAAAATTATAAAAAGAGAAGCTCAAATGTTTTAGGAAATTATTTTTTCAGAAATAAAATAAAATTATGGTAATTAAATGAATCTTAGAGCATATCTATAGCATTAAAAAAATCAAAACATTTTTAAAATTAAAAAAAATAATTAGCCATGAATTGCCGACTCTGACAGCTAAGAACAATAGTCATAATTAGGTTTTCTTTTTTAACATTAAATTTGTGCTAAACCCTTTAGTGCCCAACTAACCATATTATGGTCATTAATTCTCTTGCGATTGACATATCTCTTAACCCCTAAATGACTGCAAATTTGATGAAGTTTGGTCTAAAAGAGAAAATAAGAAGCATGATGTTTAGTAATTATTCATATGGCCAAACTCTCAAAAAATGTTTTAGATACTCATTTAATGAATTTAGTAGCATTTATTGTTGAATACTCATCAAAATTGCAAATCTTATTTTTTAAATTTGAAATTTGGTATGATTGGTTAAAACTATACATTCTATTCTTAAATTTTAAAAGCATTTTTTTCAAGCGAGAGATCATCATTATTTTCTCCAAATAGTAAATTTATAACACTAGGACGATATTGAGGTCTTTGTCTTTTGAAAAATTCTCCTTGGTGGAGTTTAACTTGGATTGACATGATTCAATTGGATTGGAAACGGGATTGGAAAGCAGACTTGATTTCTATTTGAATATATATAAATATATAAATATATAAATATATATTTTCATCATGGGCAACTTGTAAAAAAGGGCAACGGCTATAAAATGGTTGTTTGGTCACTTAGGGGTTGATTTGTGAGGTATTTGAAATTGAGTTGCGAAGTTCAAATGTGCCCCCATTGCATACCACACCTGCTCGGCAGAAAATAATAATTATGAAGTGATCTGCTATCAAAATACTAATGTACAAAACACCAAAATACTACGAATACCTAAAATACAACAAATACTCACAAATACAACACATGTACGATGCGGTATTTCCTATGCTTGGAAGTTTGTCATTTTTTAATTTTATTTTTGAATTGTGTTCTCTTGTTCATGTTCCATTAGTCTACGTAACTATTCCAATCTTGATCAATGTACCAACTCCTTTCATATTTTAAAGTATATAAATTTTTGTCCTAAACCGTAAATGGATAAGTCACTCTCACTTATAAAATTCACAATAATTATGTGTGATTAAGTTCTTGACATGAAAGATTGCAACGAAGTTCAAAGGTGTTGACATAGGTCATTGTTGAACCTCTTCACTTTCATTTAGAAAATTTAACCCAAATTCTATTTAACTTTGAAGTCACACAACTTCCAAAATCTCATTTTTGAGTGTGCATTATACAATTCAAAGACATACTACAATCTTCCAATCCCACCATTAGATGATTCTCTAATTTTGGCAAAATCTCTCTACTTCAATTGAGAATACAATTGTACGACTACTTTATAATTCAATCCATTCTATTTCTGATAGTATCAATTGTAGTAGAAAAAACCGAGTGAAATCCAGTGAACCCAACTACAGTACCCTGAGCACTAAAGGGTTAAAGGGCAAAAAATAGCCGCTCGCTTCTATTGATCTATCTAGGAACTGACCATTCACATACACCAATGCTGGCGCATACATGCATGTATGCGTGAGGTAACTTTGAGGGAATCTATTGTCAACCAAGAAATATAAAATACGCAATTACAAATTACTCTAACGCATGACAGAAAGGAACACAACGCAAAAAAAGAAGCATAACTCTACTTGCGGCACTATAATGCAGTTGCACAATGCTTGAACAGTAGTTGCAGCAAGAAAAGACAAGGCTTTGAATTTTTTTTTTGTTTCTCGGTTTTACCTTCCTCCATTTGCGTTCCGCAAATGCAAGTGCGGCAAGGGCTTGGTGTGAATGGGCCATGAAAGACAACCCTTCATCCAATACATACTATTCTTTAGAAATCATTCATAAGCCACTTTTTGACTAGGGTTAAAGAATGAGAAAATGTACAGTACAGATGTCATAGATTCGCGACATCATGGAGCTCTGATTCCAAGGTTAGATGTTATATACAGTACCCCGCTCAAGAATGTTTGAGTACCATTTTCATGCATGCTTAGGTTTTGAACATTTCAACCAAAGACTTTTTATTTTCACTACAGGCATTTTATGAGGTCACAGAAGTGATAGTAATCATGGTTCAGTTACAATTAAGCCTATGTACCATTCTCTACATAAAAGTTACATGCAGAAGAACAAATAGTAAAGGCTCCACTGTGTAGGCAGGCAGCACTACCACATCAATCAAGCAGCTAAACTGGCGTAACTTAAATTGATTGAACTGCAGGCAGGCCGGGCCGGGCTGGGCAGGGCCATCGCGTCCGTCGCCCACTACGACAGTCAGTCAGCCATAGTCCGTCAATCAGACTGATGTCAGAAGTGGGATCCCTTCACTTCATTTCAATCCATCGCCGTTATCCGCGTCACTAGGGCGCTCTGAGATGGGCTTATCCAGTGACTTTTATTTTGTCGCATTTTTGCTACTTTTCCATGGCTTGAAGAGCAATCCAGGCTCCTCGAATGCTCTAGTCATACTAATATTACACAGGTAATATCATGGTAATACACATGTGCTACCTAGGTGCTACTTAGGCAATTGAGTTAACAGAAAACAAGCAGCTCACCTTGCTAAATCAATGCGGAGTCTGCCACCCAATGCTATCAATTTCTGACATCGCTTATTCATGAATCGTCCCTTGGTCCCTTCATGAATAGTCCATTAGGCTCATTAGAAGAGAAATGAGCCCTCCAAGGGGCTTTTTCGATGTTCGGGCCAAAATCTAATTTTTTATTGGAATTATTTTTTAAATGAAAATATTTTAAAAAATAAAATGTTAATAAAATAAAATAAAATATATTATTTAAAATGTTTAGAAAATGTTTAAAAAATGTTCAAAGATTATTTGAACAATTTTTAATAGTAAAAATATATTAAAAATATATTAAATTTTTTAAAAAAAACTTTTAATATTTAAATATCCAATCTGAAATGTCGAACTCATGCCACATCAGATTTCATTTTTTAAATATTTTTATATTAATTAAATATTTTTTAAAAATTCAAAAAGTTAAAATAAAAATAAAAACTCGAGGCCTCTTAGAGGGCTCAAATTTCTTGTAATGCTTGGGGGAACTTGTGAGAACTCTTCTTTAGCATTGGGGAGGTCACAAGTTCCACTCCCATGGACGGTGTAAGCCCTTGCTTTAAATTATTCTCCAACTCACTTTAGACTAGTTTTGTAGTCTTTTGGAACCGAAAACGAGTATGAGGTGGGTATGAGGCAAGTTTCTACTTTGAGACACTCTTTTCGGTTGACTTTAATACTTTGGTGATGCCTAGGTTTAACGAGGCTACACATCTTGACTCCATGTAGGAATTTGACTATTATTCTTTCTTCTTTTTTCAAACATCCTTTGTATCAATTAGCCAACCCAAATTTTATGTAGCAATTTGGCTAAAATTAGCAACAAAAGAATCATTGGGCTTATCCATTTCGTCGTGAGATGGGCTTGTCCATTTCATTGTGAGATGGGTGGCGAGATGGTTCATTTTGTGGGTAGATATATTGGAAATGGGTTGTTCATCTCCGGACGTTCAATCTAACATACGGTTAGAGAGAGGGTGTGGAAATTTTCACAGGTAGCTTGGAAAATCACAATTAGATTCTCATTGTCATCCGAACTAGTTCTTCTCCCTCACACTTAGCCAAATTTCACAATTTTTAAAATAGAATTTAATTTTTAAATTAGAGCTTAATTGGTGGCACTGCAAGGATTCAAACCAAAATCTCTTTGGTAATAAGAGACAATTATAAGAGCTAACCATCAACCCCTAACCCCTCCGATGACTACAAATGGTTTGTAGCTATATTTAAATAGAGAGTAATGTAGAAGGTGGATGAAAATGCAAGCAGTGGATGAAAAAACAATGATTGAACGAGACCTTGGGAATTGAATGAAAACGTGATTTATAAATGAAAAATAAGACAATAGATGAAAATAAATCTTTTTGGGTAGACGTACCAAATCATATCCCTAGCTCTTCGCGGATTGTTAGATCTTCACGTGGAGATGGATAGTCCAAAGGCCTCTTCCCGCAAAATGGACAGCCCATTTCAAGACATTTGAGTGACCATCATCAATTCAATAGCATGGATAACGGAATAAGTTAACCGCTCATTAGTAGGAGTCTAAGCACATGAATCCGAGATTTGTCTTGGTGTGAAGTCGTATAACATTTGGTAGATTCTATTAAAAACCGATATATTCTTAAGAAATAGTAATACGTGTGACATCTTGATTAGTTAAGATCTCTTAAAGCAACTTTATCACCAAGTATAAAGAGGCTATGATTGGATCATTTCGTAAGGAAAAAGGATCATAGTCACTTCTATGAGATCTAGTCAATAGACTCAATACCACCTAATTCAAATGTTGCACAATGTGACCTTCTATACCTTGACTAAGGTGGCAAACAATTTTTCTTCCAAACCATTTGGCCTTTGACTATTCTTATGATGACTCACTGTTATGATTGTTCTTGATGTGATTAGGTTTTGTTTGAACTTAGCATGTTTATGATGTTGCATAGATTCTTGTGCATGGTGTCAGAGATGGAGATGTATGAAGGACTTTTGGGACTCGTATTTGAAGTCAAATGATTCTTTTGAGCTCCACGTGCAGAGGCTTAAAGTACCCAATCATATTCACTCGAACGGACAATGACAATCCAACTGTGTTGGCAAGTAGAATTGGAATCGTAGAATTGACTGCTCCTACACCGTTCCTACACCAACTTCTCTCTAAATTGTAAAAACAAAGAAGGCTCTCCATGAATTGTCTCTCCCATGCCACTCTAGGGTGATTTGGAGGGGCTCCCCAAAACATTGTAGTTGTAATGTAGAACGTCAAATCTTGGGAGTTTTTCATTAAATTTTGTTATCCACTTCCACATTGGCAAGAGTTAACCTTTTAAGGTCATCTAAAAGGTCATGCAATTTTTCTCATCTTTGAAGATCATTTTCACAACTTCCCTTTCATTTTTTTGAGAATTTATTTTTGAACATTATAGTCTACACTAGAATGAAGCAAAATATGTAATTCATTACTTTAATTGATTAAATTAGTAGAAAAATTGTTGCTACAAAGTAGATCATCAAAAAATTGCTCTTAAGACCATTTTTTAATTTCTTCTCAATTTGGATGACGGGATGAACCTAAACTTAGAAATTACAAGACCATTTGAAACAAAGAAATATTCATTTGACTCTCTTTGAATATATATTTTTTTAACATGATTGGAGGTGATTGCAAGCTACGGTCTACCAAGTGGGGAGTGCAGCTTGTGCAGCTAAAGGCCATGCAGCTCGTGCACTAGCGTAGTAATGCGCACCTCTCAACTTTCAATTAGATCAAAAATTTCACCATCCCAAATAGGGTTTATGCTAATACTTTCACTTTAGCAATTGTTAAGTTAATTTCAAGTCTTTGGGCATTACTCAATAGCCTTTTCTGTTTTTTACCGAGTAGGGGTAATTAGAGCCTTTTTTACATAACATCCTTAGCTAGGTTTTATGAAAAATGCATTTCATATCCCACCTCTGAAATTGAACCATTATTTCATTTCCAAAAAAAAAATCCAAAAAAAAAGTTTTAACTGCACGAAAATCTTAAAAAACAAAAACATCACAAAACAATTAATTAAAAAATAAGTAAGCGTAATACCCAAAAAAATAAAATATGGTAACTTTGTACACACTTGTGGTATGTTGCTATAAATTTTTGAAGTTCAAATTTGACCCCCTTCTAGCATTTCCCATAAAATAGGTGCACTTTTGACAAGCGACACGCTACCAAATCCAAGTAGAAATGCTTAATTTGGATAGAAAGATTGGAATTTTGCAAACTTTATTGTAGTAGACATCTTAACTTTGGAATTCTAGAAACAATGCAATTTGTTTCGTCACAAAATTCCATTCCAATATTTATTGATGATTTTCCAAAGATTGGGTAAGTGCACAAATTTGCATGCCGCGACAAAAAGTTTGGGTGACCGTAGCTTGCAACCACCCTTGGACAAAACCTCAAGGAATTACGCATGGTCAAAGTTTAGTTGACTTCAAGATATGCAATTGTTTGGATGTGTACAGGGCTACCATGATCTTTAAGGGTTAAGAGCTATGCAACCTTCACAAGAGCATTGCAAACACTTTTTGGAGCCATGCACATGCTTTAAGGTAGAAGCACCTAATTATGTCACTCACCTAAATGTGATACTCTAAAAATGGTCTTATTTCAAAACGTATTTCAATGTGAGTCATAAATCATAATTTTAAAGATGAAATGTCATAATTAGGTGTTTGTACTTTAGAGGGCGATTGGTGAAAACTCAGTGCTAGCCACAAGTAAGTGCAAAGAACAGTGGCACTCTTAAGGTACTAGCTAAGTAGTTTGACCTGATACCATTCACTGATCCAATTTTATTTAAATGTATTATTGATTGTGATTCTAGAGTTAGAATGTAAAGCTATAGTACTAGCCTTATTGTTTGACGCCTTGGAAGTAAAAGCATCTACTACATCCCTAGATTCTCATTCTAGAATCAATGAGTGCTCTACAGTAGAGCAAAATTGGGTCAATGGGTGGTATTGGATAAGAACATCTCCAACAACATTTTGAGGAGGCCCCGCCTTTTAGATAATGAATGACAACTGACATGAAATCACCCTGACTCTGTAAATTACCTAAACATACAAGAGAAATTTGCAAAAGTCCTTGGCTCACCTACACAGACTTGTATTGCTCATCTTCTATTTTATAAATATTCGCAAAGTCTTTGACACAAACTCAAGAGAGAAGATGTCGAGTCTATCAGCCTAGGATTAGAAGCCCATGAGGCTCCTTGGAGCCATGAGATGCAAGGTTCAAACCTTGGCGGTGGTAGTATTTTTGGTCATCATGTCTAATTTTGAACGGGCTCCAATGTCTTCCCCGGTGGTGTGCCTTGAGATGGGACCAAACCAAGTCACTCGAGTTTACTTTCCATAAATAAAATTCAATTGGTTTTAATCTTTTGCATGAAACACTCCTATTCTTATTGGAATTCAAACTAGAATCTTGTTTGATATAGTATGGAAATCCACAGTTTTTATGACTTGTGGATATATCTCTACAGAGTCCTCAAAAACACTCAAGCTAGCTCTCACTACTCTCTTGTCCCTCCCCTGGAACCTAGATTGATTGTTATTTCTCTTTGGCTCTTTGCACTTTATTCTTATGGTTCTCATCTTCTAAAGAAAAAAATCACTCAAGCTAGTGTATCTTCTCTTTTTGCACATCGTGATTGCACAATCCATGTGTGGTGACTTGTAAGTGGCTTACTTACTATTTTAAGAGTTTAATTAAGTGATGTTGGTGAGTATGCCCTCTAATTTTTGAGTGCAACTATGAGTTCTTCTTGGAGATGCTCTTACAAGTTTAGAGTGCTTTCAACTCCTAAACGTCGGGCTTGTAACCATGGAACCTTGCTTTTATCTATCACATTTACTTTTGGCACTATAAATAAGATAAGAATTCAACTTTATATTTTTAGTAGATGAAGCCATTTGTCTACTACGAATCATGAACTTTTTCATAAATTTTGGTGAAAATTTGAAATTACTATGATTTTTTAAAGTGACTGTAAAGAAAATTCATGTCAATTATAGAATGTACTCAAAACTTCCAATTTTTTTATCCCAAGTACAAGAAATGAAAATCATCCATGTATCTAAATTTAGAATAATTCCCTACACCATCGTAATACCCACCGTACTTGTAACTCCAATAAAACACTCAGTTTTCAAAGTTTTTAAAGTTTTCCAAAAATTTAGAATGGAGTAGAAATAAGAATTGGTAAGATTTATTTTGTTAGTTCAACTCAAATACAACAGAACTCATTTTCATGGCCTAAATTTAGTTTAACCCTTAAACGTCCCAGCGTCCAGTTTCTAGACGACGAACAGATTCCAACTCACACTATACTCACATTACTTCATGGATGAAACTCATTCAATTTTTTGAAAATACTTTATGAAGTTATTGTCCTATCTAACGGTTGAATTTGGTGTTACTAGTGTACATATTTTTTTTAGATTACAAATGTGGAAGTATGTCAAGCAGTTGACCAAGCCAAAATTGCATTGACTTTAGTTCAAAAGTGAGCTTGCTAAAATGAGGTCATAAATTGAAGTAACACAAAATTTTCAAAAAATCACCATTTCAAGAGTATCTCATTTCAAATCCATTCCAACAAATTTCACTAAAAAAATATCAATATTTTGTTTGTAATTAAATTTAGAAGGAAATTTAAATTATAACTTTGAAATTTTATAATTGAATATCAGTGATGGTGATGGTGAATCTAACCATACAGATGGAACCTAAAATTCAATATCTACAACTTTCATTCGTATAACAATTCCGAAATATTCTTCTAAATAGCATTTTATAATGATTTTTCTCAAACTGTCAATTCTAGGGATACCCTGGGACGTTTAGGGGTTAAACAAGAAAAAACAAAAAAAATCCAAAATACAATACATCGTGAACTGTTTTTACTACTCTTTCTATAGTTGGGACCGCATGTAAAAACCCAAAAATACCTTACATGACCTTGATTTAACTTGAAGAGGTAGCATGACTAAGGAAGAGTCTTCACGAAAATAATTGGATAAAAAATCCTTCATCTACTGTGTGATCCTTCATCTACTATGCGGCAAAGGGATGACAATATATGGATGAAATTTGTTGTGATGGGTTGAAATGCAAGGTTGCTTAATTATATGAGTTGACTTTTTCTAGAGCACTTTTGAACACATTTGAACTATGATCTTATAAATTTTTGGTGAATCACTGCAATATGAAACGAGGCATAAAAAATTCACAAATCTAATCGGCTCTCATATGTATGGAGCTAACTTCCTATAATATCTATAGTAAGAATTTCACACTGCAAAAGTGTATGACGGATGAGAAATCATGGATGAAATATGTACATCATCCAAAAAATGGAAGTTTAGGCAATTAAGGGTGCACTCGATTTTAGTAGTTTTTTCCATTGTGATTGATGCTATTAGAAATAGAATGAATTAAATTAGAAAGTAACCGTACAATTGTATTTTCAACTGGAGTGGAGACAATTTGCCAAATGAAAAGAATCATCCAATGGTGGAGTTGCAAGATTATTGGATATCTTTGAACCGTATAATCCACACTCAAAAAATGAGGTTTTGAAAGGTATGTGACTTCAAAGTTAACTAGAATTTCCAGGGTTAAATTTTCTAAAATGAAAAGTGGCGCGGTTCAACAATGCCCTATATCAACACCTCCCTATTGCAATATTTCATATCAAGAACGAACTCACACATAATTATTGTGATTTTTATAAGTTAAAGTGACATATCTATATGCAGTTTAGGACAAAAAATTATACATTAAAAATTGAAAGAAGTTGGTACATTGATCAAGATCGGAATACATACACTAATGGAACACGAACAAGAGAACACAATCCAAAAACAACAAAAAATGAGATAACAAACTTCCAAACACTAAAAATACAACATAATACATATGTTGTATTTGCAAGTATTTGTTGTATTTTGAGGTATTTGTAGTATTTTGGTGTTTTGAACATAGGTATTTTGATAGTTGCACAACTCCAAATTGAAATTTTCTTTTTCAAAACGATGTGTATTATAAATCTCCAAATGTGAACTTCACAATTAATTCAAAATCCAAGTCTTCACGGATTTTGTGTTATTTGCATTTCCGACACTCCAGGGAGCAGAATGTGATCAGCTAGCAAGTAGGCAGCAGCCGCCGGCCAGCACTAGGAATTGAAGGAAAAGTTAGTAAGTTAGAGTATCTGGGTTGCTGTGGCGAGGCATGCACAAGTCGAAATTGAATCGGCGCGAGAGCATCGTTGGATCTGAACCGGTTACTTAGTAATAACTTATATACAGGTTCCGTATCTATCAATCTTTGAAAGCCGGATATCTGCCAGGCAATGAATATATCCAGCCCCGCTGGCTTGTGCGGCATGTACGGGAGTGGACCAGTGCAGCTTAATATCTTCCAGCTACAAATGAGGACGTCACTCAGCTTGGCCTTCCCATACCCCCGGAATCACACGGTCCGAATCACAGCCTATTGCATGCCATGCCGGGGCGGGGCGCTCTCCTGCGTGCCTGCCTACCTGCTCCTGTCGATCTATGGAATTTGCCAGGCAATCCAGCCCGGCTTGTGCGGCATGCACGCGAGTGCCCCAGCTAGTGACTTACTGCTGCTTAATATCATCCACCAGCTAGGCACTAGACAGTCTTCCCCTTCCCCTTCCCATACCCCTCGGAATCACACTACTGTGGTCCGAATCATCTTACATGCAATGCCGGCGGGGCTCCTGCTCCTGTCGATCACACAGTCTGTCGCCGAGCGGTCTTGATCAGTCAGTCACTTAGTTAACTTAGTCCGCACTGTCAGACGCAAAAACAATGTTCAGCAACCTACAGTTCCACACGCGGGCTATGCATGCTGTTCAGCCCGCGCCCGCCCGCCCGCCCGCCCGCCTGCGCCTTCCTACAACTGTACACCCCGTTTGGCGTCTTTCTCGCTTTAGCTACCCTGGCCTTGGTTTCTGTGGGTACTAGTACTCAAATCTAAGACAAGTGTAACCTTTTTGTTGTTTCGATCTCTCTTTCTGTTTGCTGCTCGAACACACGCCCGCCTGCAACTGAAGCCAGCTTCAAGCAACATCCGGAGCTGTGTATACTTGTGTGCACCTAGCTTGCTTCGGTCCCCTTCTTTTTGTGTTGCACTTGGCGGTAAGTGATCAATCTCTACTGCTCTTGCCATGGCCAGCTAGTGATCGAGCTACTGGATCCATTGAATACTGACCAATAATGCTGGCACAAGGACCGAGGCGTCACTGATCTCTTTCCGTGATGGAGCTCGCTCTCTAGCTCCTGGTTCTGATCTGTCAGGCGAATTTAATTTTACAAGCAGACAGTGCTTGATCAGATCATGCTCGAAGATATTTGTGAGTGAGACCATTAATTAGTGCTCGATAGCGGCTTGACTTAAATGTGAGACTCACACTTGTGAAGCTCTGGAAGTTCAGTTAATTCTACGCTGATCATTTATGTGGCCGGGTTGCAATTTCATATTAATTCAAAATCTTTCGTTGTTTTTTATCTTGATCGAAGATATATCGAAGCTAATGTTTAATGGATCGGAGATCGAAGCTTATGCAGGGTTTTTTTTGCTCTGTAGAAGTACAACATGCAAGTAATGGAACCTGGTGGTCCTTCAGATTTAAACCACTGTGATTGTGCCAAGACACCGGTGCCGTGTCTGTCTCTAAGAAGCCAGAAAAAGAAAAAAAAACAAACCCTGAGCTTATGTTTTGGGGCTCCAGCGTTTTTCAGTAGAAATGTGGTAAGTCCATTTAATTTTTTGCCATGCGCGCTACTAAGATCGGGTCTCTAAAGCTAGGAGATGATCGAATAATAATGAATGGAGCTTTCAATTCTTTCGATGACGGCACTGTAACAAGGGAGGACGATCTAGCTGGACATTGTGAAGTTTTGTTCTATGTGATGAGGCTCGTAATACGTAGACTTACTGTACTCTGATCATGTGTACACCAGGAATGGAAACGAATCGAAATACGTTGCAGCAGATTCCAGGACAGGACGAGGACTGGGCGAGCAACGGGGGAGATCCTCACACCATGAACGGCTACGCGGAGCACATGAATCATGGCTATTTTCCCAATTACTGTTACGGTCCATACCCGCCTCCTCCGTTTGCAAGGTACGACCCTGTGTTCATGGGAATGCAACCGATGTACATGCCCATGATGGGCGTTTCCTACTTCGTCCCTTCCGCCCACATTGATCAGTACGCCCGTCACTACTACGAGCACTCGCCTCCTGATCCTGCCATGTCCCGAGCGTCACGCAATAGCCGAACCGCCAGATGCAGAATGCACGAATCTGAAGAACTCCTTGAACCGCGCTCCATCGATCGTAAACCTTCTCGTGGTGCTCAAGCTGCAGTGCTTGCCGGCAAGCAGGAAAATATGGATCCTCCAGTTCCTTCTGCAGCTGGACAGGTGCTCACTACTGTCAATCTCAAGATTTTGTAGAGCTATTGGTTTCTTTTCGCAGTTTTCACCCCCTGCAATGTACACCTCTAGTACATTATTTAATTCTCTCCCTAGAACTTACACTGGGTGACTGTCCCTTGAGGAGCACTCTACCCGCAAGGTGCATTTATCAAGGCTAATGATTCAATCATAAGTTCAATGGATGTGTTTCAAACTCTGTGAGGCCGGGTTGCACATGCATTGAAGTGTTACTTAAGTTTCCCCCTGAACTGTTTTTTTTTTCTATTGTTTTGCAGGGGAGACAAGGACTTGATTCAAAGGGCTTGATGTTCCTGTTGGCAAAACAACTGCGCCCAAGTGGTGTGAGCAGCTTAGGGCGTATTGTGCTCCCCAAGGTACGTAGTGAGCTCAGATCTTCCTCTCTTATTAGCAGTTGTCAAAAGGAATAAAAATTTCAAACAGTCACACTATTTTCAGCGTCAAAATTAACTTTGACTGCGTCCAAAATAACTTTGTGAATCATTGTGTATGTTAGTTTTTTGTATCAAATTGAATGTTACCCCTTTTGTGGAAAGGACTGAAGTAATAGACACGGTCATCGGAAATAGAGATGAGGTGGTTTTTGGAACTGGTTGGCCAGCATGAGGGTGGTGAAGAAACACTAATATTTAATCCTGCTGAAATTAATGCAGAAAGAAGCAGAAGCTCACTTGCCCCATCTGATTGCCAGTGAAGGATTGTTGTTAACTATGGCAGACTATGACATGCGTCGAAATTGGACATTTCGTTACAGGTAGAGTCACTAGGTTACTGTATTTTTTTTTTTAAGGTTTAGTGAGCTGTTGATTTGTGCAACATCTTCAAAATGCAGGCTTTTTAGTTCGCTGGTGTTGGCTTGAATAAATGCTACTGTTATTTAATTGTGGGTCATGTGCACATGTTTCTTACCAGGTTCTGGTTAAACAACAAGAGCCGTATGTATCTGTTAGAAAACACCCGTAAGTTCTTTCTCTTCTGTAAAATACCGAAAGATCCCAAACATGATCTGGGTTGTTTTGATTCATTGCTTCAGGCCATTTTTTATTCTGATCAAAGGTGAAGAGACCGTGCAATGTTCCCACATTGATATCTTTTTTGCTTCGTGTCTCCTTTGCAGGTGATTTTGTGAAGGCGCATAATCTGCAAGAGCGGGATATGCTTATTTTGTACAAAGATGCAGAAGGCAGCTATGTAAGAGACACTGGAAACATTTAACCTCAATGGAGCCCATTTCTGTAGAAGTGGCAACAACCATTGCATCATCATGATTGTCCTTCTTTCTTTAGCATAATTATGATATCCTTGGTTGAGCAGGATCCAATTGTTGAGGTTATGTCCAATGACATGAAAATAGCAAGACTGTAATACCTAGTCCATTCTTCAACAACTTTCCTTCAGGAGAATTAAAACAGGGACATTGACTTGGGACAGAGTGCAAGTGTCATGTTGTGGTTAATGTCCCGGATACTCGTAAAAAAAAATGGGGATATTAATTAACCACAACGGGACACTTGTGCCGTAGTTTTGTTTTTTACTCTTTTGTGCCTTTTAATCACCTTAGTCTTCCTATTCTTGGAGATTGCAATTATTCTGCAGTTTTGGTTCAGGGGTAAGGGTGATCAGCGCATTAATTAGCAGATCATTAAGAGATTAAATTACTAGAGATTAATATGTGAAAATCATTCTGCAGGTTGTTCGAGGTGAGAAGAATGGCGCAAACACCCAAACACATGAGGTTGGTGCGGCAGATGAGGTTCCAACAACCGAAGAAGAGATTTCAAGGAAGGAGCAAACGCTTGAGTTTTTAATCTGATGACAGAGCCAACAGGATCGGAGATTCAGTAATTAAGTACATATCGGCTATGATCGGCTTTTTTGAGGTAGAAATTAATTTGCTTACCCAGTGCTGGGAAGCCATTTTTGACGAACTTAACAACTTGTAGGATGAATGTGAGCTAGTCACTTGGCTTGTGACTACCAAAAGGCCACACGTCCAGCTCATGAGGACAAGTTGTTAGAGTTAGCCAAATATAATTATGAGTGTGCGGAAAATCATGTTCTACACAACTTTCATAGCAGTTGTAGAGCTTTGCTGTTTGTAGAGCATGTAATATTTGTAAATAAATTTCAGCCTAGGAGACTAGCTAGTACAATACTGTATAAACTAAGAATATGTAGACTTTTTTGAGCTCTTTGAGCTGTTTTGGCCTGTTGACGCACAGGCAAGTTTGGTCATTTATCCTCTCTAACTCACTATTATTGTCATTAATGACATCATGAGCATACATGTCCTTTGTGTGATTGTAACATTCCACATGAGGAATGTAAGGTTGATTGTCCTAAAACCACCAACTTAAGCAACTGGCCTATTTTTGGCAGTGCTAAATTCGAAAAAAAATATGACCGCATTCGAAATAGGTTTTGATGAGGATTGCAAAAATTTGCAACATCTAATTCGCATTTGTCAATTTTATACAAAATTCCAAAGTGGAAAGTAACCTGTGACCCAAATCAAACCTCTAGGTTTCCCCATGTCCACACCATGTGGTACTAACTTTCACTCATAATGATACCCAAAACCACCAACTATTTCTTCGCAATGTTTGGCGTGCCATTGGTTTACTTGAATAATGAAATTGGTGGTTTTGGTCTAAACTGTGGTGGCCCCAAGAAAGGTCTACATGTCATAATTGGGGGAGGTGGTGGTTTTAGGACATCCTACCTTATACACAGTGATTTGAGATTTCTTTCAATCTGCAGCATTCTTGTAAGTTATGATCAAATTAAAGAACAGATCTCGAAATGTATTCCATCATCTTGATGAAGAATAGCTTGTACATAATTCACTCTGCTATTCTAGTTTGTTTATTTTATTTTCCTCCATCTATTCTTCACAAATAAGTGACAGATCGATCTGCCCAAATGATTGTCTACTTTCAGCACATGCACTCCTCACTGTTAGTACCAAAAATAAATATATAACCATACCTAAGTCTGTAAAGGAGTGTTGAAATTAGGGCACTCATGAGACTGACTGATTCCACTTTCTCAAAGTCTTTCGGTCACCAATTGATATTATAATTTTGTCAATTATAATCCATTGACCCTTTAACCCTTTAGTGCCACGTAACCGCTAAGTGGTCACTAGATCACCAGAAAATGAAATGCTGTAAAATCTGTGAACCATCTCAGTCCGGTGTCTGAAGTTCAGATGTGTAACTTTTGATTCTACAAATGATGCAAAAAGAAAATTTGGAATCTGACTTTCTTAGATATCCAAATACCCATGTACGAAACACCAAAATACAGCAAATACTTACAAATACAACATATGTACTATGTTGTATTTCTAGTGTTTGGAAGTTTGTTATCTCGTGTTTTTTTTTTGGATTGTGTTCTCTCGTTCATGTTCCATTAGTGTATGTATTCCGATCTTGATCAATGTACCAACTCCTTTCTTATTTTAACGTATAAATTAGTGTCCTAAACCATACATGGATAAGTCACTCTCACCTATAAAATTCACAATAATTATGTATGAGTCCGTTCTTTACATGAAAGATTGCAATGGAGAGGTGGTGGCATAGCTCATTGCTAAACATCTTCACTTTCATATTTGAAAATTTAACCCAAAGTCTAATTAACCTTGAAGTCACACACCCCCCAAAATCTCATTTTTGAGTGTGCATCTTACGGTTTAAAAATACACTATGATCTTCCAATCCAACGGTCCGATCTTATCAAGATTTGATTGACACTTGTTTCATTAAGCTATGATGACATTTATACGGTTAGATACTATTAATAGTATCTTGAATTTCAACAAAGAAAGTTTTAAAAAAATATCACCCAAAAACTGTGGTTCTTCCAGAACCACCTTGGGCACTAAAGGGTTAACGTCCCGATTCAACACTGTTTTCAAAGAAGCGTTATAAAATGCTTCATAAAAACCAAAAATGGGGTTGATGGTCAAAGCAAAGTTGTAAATGTCAATGTGAAGATCACATCTGTACGGTTGGATTTATTCTATTTTATTTAATATTTTTAAATTAATTTTGCAAGGTTTTCTCTTGAAATTCAATTTAAAATCCCAAATTAGCACAATTTTTATAAAAAAATATGGTAATGAAATTGGAATAACATGCACTACGAGATGGTATGGTTTCCATTATTTGATTCTACTTATTATGGAAAATCATATTTAAGGTCCCACTTTTTGAACTAAGAATGAAACTTGACATAAACCAATACTGTTGTTTTTCTAAAAATCATAATAACCTATTTTGAAGATCCAAACCCTACAAAGGATAGTCAACTTGTTCAAGAACCAAGAGAAATTTTGGTGGATGAAAAATGTCCAATTTGGATGAGAATCTAACAATTTCAATTTGTGCGTTGTCCACATAGTGGACGCTAGCGCGTTAAAGGGTTAATAGCAGTTCATTATCATGTTGTCCAAGTGTCTTCAAAGTACTGTTTCTAACTTACATTGAAAAGTGAATGATGGGGATCCATATATGTGAGCAGATTCCAAGGGATTTTGCTGAAGCTCATTGACCACCCCCGACTCTAAATCCCCCCAAACGTTAACCCCTAAATGCCTAGAGCCCTCTCCAAATTTGGCAGTATTGCAAAGATGCATTATAAAACGCAACTAAGAGGGATATTTTAAACTTAATGTCTGAATAAAAGTTGTACATTATGAATTTTTGATTCTATCCATACGGTTAGGTCTATGATTGCTATCACCAATATTTTTGTATAAAATTTGAAACTCAAAATTCAAAATTCTTTTGTAATTCAATTACAAATAGGATATTGACAATATATGTGGATGAAATTTGTTGTGATTGGTTGAAATGCAATACTCTAAGTGTAATGATTTTTGGAGATTTTTTGGTTGCTTAATTTTATGAGTTGACTTTTTCAAAAGCACTTTTACACTGAAATCTTTGAAATTTTGGGTGAATCACTACAACATGAAATGAGGCATAAAAATTTCACAAATCATCCCCTTTCTAATCGGATCACACATTCATGAAGCTAACTTCCCATAGAATCTAGAGTAAAAAATTCACACTGCAAAATTGCATGACGGATGAGAAAACACGAATGAAATTTGTACATCGTCCAAAAAATGGACGCTCAGGTAGTTAGGGGTTAATGCAAGCACTATTCACCCCTGGCCCCATTTTCTGAAATTTCCATTTTTGGGTACCCTAGGGTCTTTTTTTGGCAATTTTTGCAAATTTCGTATCTACGGCCCGCATTTTGTTTAGGGGACCCCCTTTGGGAATTTTAAACCCTTGGAAGAGGGGGTTATTTTTTAAGGTGGGCCCCTACATGTACAAAATAGTGGACAATTTTTGTCCTCTTGCATTAACGTCGAGGGGGATTTAAAGTTGGGGTTGAGCATCGGTCTTCTATAAACTGTACAGAAGTAATAAATCTTTCTTTGAGTGAGTATTTTTTTTAATATGATTTTTTTAATACTAATAATAATAGTATTATTATTATTATTATTATTATTAAATTTTTAATGTTTTGAAACAAATGAAACAGAATTTCATTGCAGGGGGAACATGGCGTGAGCACAATTGTGTTGCTGTAATTAAATGGTATCACTATTGAGAATAGGGACTAGCTACACAACCACAAAATACTCAGGACAAAATCAAAATGGGCACTCGCAGGGCCTCTTCACTCTTATTGTCCTTTTGTTTAGGGTCCTTCACCAATACAATTTCACTAATAGCTAGGTTCGTCCTACGTCGGGTTCTTGCTGTGGCCGGTTTATGGCTGGGGTCGCTTTTTTTTTTTTGTTTTTTTGTTTTTTTTTGTTTTTTGTTTTTTTTTGTTTTGGGTAATTGAGTAATTTCAATTTGTTTCAAAAAATAAAATAAAAATACTGAGGCAACTTTACACTCTAGAGCCTATGCTCACACAAAAACTTTAAAGTACTCACATAAAAAGTACACCCATAGAATTGCAATCAAATTTCAATCCTTGATTCTACATAAAGTAGAATGTTCTTAAATTGCAGTTTTAAATTGTTGTGTTTGGAAAAAAATTAATTTCTTTTTTACTAATAGAAAAATAACATTCATGAATATATATTTTCAAATAAAATGCAATTTATATAAAAAATAGTCATGCTCCACTTGTGACATAGGTGGTGTTTTAAAAAAGAAAAAGGTATTATAAATTATATCCTTAAAGCTCCATTATGCTCTACTTGTAGAAACCCCCGATTGGATCCCAAGTAGTTGGTTTTAGGTTCCTTGCAGATTACAAGTGTTTGGTTTTAGGTTTCTTAAATGGTAATTATTGAAGGCACCAACCTACATGACTAAGATGGAGCGTGGATGGTTATAAACTACGTAACCGTTGAGAAGAGTATGGTTATAGTGCATAGTCAGTCGTTAGGTAGATTGAGAGAATTGTTCATAATATGTCAATTAGTGACGTAGGAGTCAATATGACTGTATAAGCCAATCGTCTTTCCTATCTACAAGTTTGTGTTTGTTATCTTATTTATGTACTTGTTTCCTAACTACCTATATGTCTCATTCTTAGTCTTGAGGCATTAACTACAGCTTTGTAGTTTTATCATGTTAAAAATAAATAAATAAATAAATAAAAAATATATATATATATATATATATATATATATATCCATTATTTGTGTTTTTGCATCATTTTTGTTTTGAAATGTTGTATCAATGAAGGGAATTCCTAACAATAATTTGATTCCTAGAAACTAGAGCAATTGTTGACGATTATGTTGTTCTTCTTGATGTTGACTCTTGAGCTTGGGCACTTTGTGCTGTCTTCAATTCTTTCTTATGTTGCATTGTCAAAAAACTTTATGGAGATTAACTTTACGGAGGTTGATTGAGCTTTATAATGGTAATGATGTAGAGAGGTTTCAAGAATTGGTGCTCGGTCTTTTTAGGTTTTACACGATAGAAAAGACAAATGATAAAATATTTTAATAAGACATTTTGAAAAGAGTCAGCTAATAAAACACTTTGATGAGACACTTAAAAGACAACTGATGATAATAATCGATAAATTTCTTTGATACAATTTTGAAAAGACAAGTGATTGATTTTTTTTTTCCTCTTGATATTGACTGTTGAACTTGGTATTGACTGTTGAACTTAGTATTTGGTACTATGTTGAGTGTTGAGTTTAGTACTTGGTACTGATGTTGACTATTGAGCTTAGTACTTGGTACTAATGTTGACTATTGAGCTTGATTAGTAGCATTACTCTTGGTGCTACTAAAGGTAGGATGAATTTCATTATTGACTTTAGGTGTGATTTTCCTCCCCTTTTTTGCCCTTGTAGTGTCTTTCCTCCAACCTTTTGGCATTCTTGCCTTTGGTGTTTTATATTGCCTTCGGGCGTTATTGCCATTTGGTGTTATAAAGAATTCTCAACCAAGATGGGTTTTCTCTGTGAAGGTAGGACGAATGAGGAAGCATCGAATCATTCACCATTTTCAGATAATTTTTTATATGTAATATTGCCAATGGTGAAAACTGATAAGAAACTAGCTAGTAGAAATTTAGTTGGTTTTTGTTGTCATCTATTGTTTGAGACTCTGAGTCAACCGATGTCAACTTATGGGCCTCAATAGCAAGCTAGGCTTCTGAAGATTAGAGCACCAACAAAAGACTCAATTTGCCTAACAAATTACAATACTTCTAGATATTCTTTACAATCTACTCTTAATAAGTGTTCAATCGCATATGTGTTATGAAATTTTGTACTCTTGCAAAATATAAACTAACAAACTGTGTCAAGTATTAAGTGTTACTATGATTTTTTTGTTTTTCTCTACATTAGTTTAACTTCGGCAATAATTTTTAAAGTTGGCAAACAATGCATTATTGTAGATAAGAAGTGCAATTTGTTGAAAATTCACAAAGATAAGAAAAAAAAATGATGAAAAAAGTAAAAGCAATATGTATGAAAGAATTGAATGATGTTACTAATTTTCTACATAAAGTAGTTGGTACTTTGCTATCATCTGTTAGATCATTCCAACTATAGATGCTTATGAATTCTTACATTGTAAACTAGAATTGATGTCAATAACCTTGATGAAGAAATTGCATATATGTCGCTTCTATCTGATCATCAAGTTATTGATGAAGATGAAGAAGTTGTCATTGTGAATGATGTAGTCAAGATTTTGGGATTTAAAATGCTTTCAATGCACTTTAAAGTTTGAATTATATTTTGAAGCAAAGATCTAATGAAGTCATATCTTTCATAAAAAAATGTTTAAACATTTCAATCTGAGCAAGTGGAATCTTGGCATGTCAAAGAAATCTCATTAAACTTCTATAAATTCTTTAATTTGAGTATGCATGCCCCAATGCATGCATAAATATATAATAAGATTCATAACTTTTATACTTTTTTTTCTAAAAGCTATGTAATTTTGACATTTGATGCTCTAGACATTTTATTGTTGTAGTTGTCACATATAGTTGATACCAATCTACATAAGTATTAATTGTTGATGTTCTATATGTATAATTATTCTTGTAGCTTGAGGTACCTCACGCACAAAAAGAAAAAACTAGATTTGTTCTTCAAAAATATCAAGGGAGTTTCTCAAGATTGTTACAATATTTTCCAAAACCAGACTACCGTAGTACATGATTAGCTTTGGCACTAATTATATTATTTTAATAAAGGCCAAAATTTTAAGAATTTTTCTTCACTTTATTTTCAATTTTTTAAAAAATAATCTCCAAAAAATACAAATGTCAAATCTAATTTTAAAAAAATAATTAAACATTCGACACCTTAGTGTTGAATTCAATCTTTTACTACGGGTAATGAGTTTTTTTTTTTAATAATTTTTCAATTGAAATGAGATCATGGATGCATTGAATGGTGAATTCTGTCAACAATGCAAAGAGAGAGTGAGGGTAGTTTATGATGATTTGAAATTTTAGGCTGTTGGATGATGGCCTTGGAGAGGGGGATGTTCCATTACCCATGGTACAGTCGGGTACAACATGTTTACAAATCTTTTTGTAAGCACTGAAAGTAGGTAGATCCTATATCAAGCGACCTCATTGATTCTGAAGATTGCAAATATGGTAAGAAAAAATTCCTACCAGTAGAGGATTAGAGTAGGAATGTCCTTTTCAATTTATAGGTCCATGGGTGCCATATCGAGCACATTACAATTTAGGGAAGGGACTTTGTTTTTATGAGGGAGGAGTCAAAAAGTTTGTAAGCAACTTGTACCCGACTGTACAGTACTGATGGCCCATTCACATACACCAATGCTGCATGCATGCGTTAGGTAACTTTGAGGGAATTTGTTGTCAACCAAGAAATATAAAATATGCAATTGCAAATTTCTCTAACGCATGACAGAAAGGAACGCAACGCAAAAAAGGAGCATGGCTTTACTTGCAGCACTGTAATGCAGTTGCACAATGCTTGAATAGTAGTTGCAACAAGAAAAGACAAGACTTTGAATATTTTTTTGTTTCTCGGTTTTACCTTCCTCCATTTCAGGAACGCGGATGCAAGTGCGGCAGGGGCTTGGTGAGAATAGGCTATGAGCCCACTCATGAACTACACCATTCATTTGAGAATTTCAGTGAATTAACCCCTAAACGTCCCAGCGTCCAGTTTCTGGACGACGAACAGATTCCAGATCACACTACACTCACATTACTTCATGGATGAAATTCATTCAATTTTAAAAAAATACTTTATGAAGTTGTTGTCCTATCTAATGGTTGGATTTGGTGTTACTAGGGTACATATATTTTTTAGATTACAAATGTGGAAGTATGTCAAGCAGTTGACCAAGCCAAAATTGCATTGACTTTAGTTCAAAAGTGGGCTTGCTAAAATGAGGCCATAAATTGATGTAACACAAAATTTTCAAAAAATCACCATTTCAAGAGTATCTCATTTTAAGTCCATTCCAACAATTTTTACTCAAAAATATCAACATTTTGTTTGTAATCAAATTTAGAAGGAATTTTTAATTATAACTTTGAAATTTCATAATAAAATATCAGTGATGACATTGGTGAATCTAACCGTACGGATGGAATCTAACATTCAATATCTACAACTTTCATTTGTATAACAATTCTGAAATATTCTCCTAAATAGTAATTTATAATGATTTTTCTCAAACTGTCAATTTTGGGGACACCCTGGGACGTTTAGGGGTTAATATGGGGGAATTTATCGTTTTAGTGCGAGTTAGTCAGTTGCGTACAAACCTTAGAATTGTGGCTCAGAATTTTGATGGAAAATGAAGAATGGAATGGGATGAGTTGTGACTTGGGCCGTCACATTGTCAATAATAACTTATGTAAGGTTGATTGTCCTAAAACCACCAACTTAAGCAATCTGGCCTATTTTTGGCAGTGCTAAATTCGAAAAAAAATATGACCGCATTCGAAATAGGTTTTGATGAGGATTGCAAAAATTTGCAACATCTAATTCGCATTTGTCAATTTTATACAAAATTCCAAAGTGGAAAGTAACCTGTGACCCAAATCAAACCTCTAGGTTTCCCCATGTCCACACCATGTGGTACTAACTTTCACTCATAATGATACCCAAAACCACCAACTATTTCTTCGCAATGTTTGGCGTGCCATTGGTTTACTTGAATAGTGAAATTGGTGGTTTTGGATCTCAACTGTGGTGGCCCCAAGAAAGGTCTACATGTCATAATTGGGGGAGGTGGTGGTTTTAGGACATCCTACCTTAACTGTGGAGTTGATGAGTTGCTGCAGGCGGTCCTGCACAAATTAAAGCCTCTTACAACCAAAAATGCACGTGATATGTCCCATCCACGATTGATCAGTTTCACACATTGGGACATTGGGTAACCTGCCACACCATAATTCAACTTTAAAAGTACGGTATGTTTAGCTTCGTATGTTTAACTACATGACCATATCTTTGTGCACATTTAAATGGGAATTTTGGGTATAAAAGGGCATCCAAATGACCGTGTTGATTTCACTAAATGGCAACTCTTGAGAGTAGGAGTGTTGAGTTGTTGACTTTTGATTGTTGTGATTTTGTAATTTCTACCTTCATTAGGAGGTATCAAACCATCACAAGAAATTTGAGCCCTCTAAGAGGCCTCAAGTTTTTATTTTTATTTTAACTTTTTGAATTAAAAAAAAAAAAATTAAAAAAAAAAATTAAAAAAATGAAATCTGATGTGGCTTGAGTTCGACATTTCAGATTGGATATTTAAATATTAAAAGTTTTTAAAAAGTTTTTAAATATATTTTTAATATAAAAAATTGTTCAAAAAATTCTTTGAACATTTTTTAAACATTTTCTAACATTTTAAATTAATATTTTTAATTTAATTTTATTAACATTTCATTTTTAAAAATATTTTTATTTAAAAAAGAATTCCAATAAAAAATTAGATTTTTTCCCGAACATCAAAAAAGCCCCTTAGAGGGTTCATTTCTCTTCTAATGATGTTAAGGGTAGAAATTTCATTGTCATAACGTTCAACTACTAAGTGTATTTTTTTATATTATTATCAACTCTTGAAGTTTTTTGGTTGTTTAGCATCAAAAATGAGATGTACTTGGCCACCGGAGTTGGCAAAAAATAATTATAAAAAAATATATATATATATTTATTAAAAAATCTATTTTGTATGGTGAAAAAGGGAATCTTAACAAGTATCCACATAATTTTAGAGAATATTCACAACATTTGGGCAAAAAATTAATGTTTAGCATGAGTTACCAACCTTGACGGCCGGGTGCGGTAGGAAAGTAGAGGTACTTCTTCCTTTGGGAATTAAACCCTTTTCTAAGTCAACATTTTGTAATTCATTGTATATTAAAAATGTCTTTGTGTCAGTTTCTCATTTGCACTTAGAGCATTTCCACTAGTGACTGGTATCCACAATTTTTTTTTTCAATAATCAAGGTCTTGATTTGACTTGGGAAGACTTTTTGCCAATTAGAACATTCGAGGTTGGTCTATTGTTTGTAGATACGAACTAAATTCCTCTTCTATAACAAAATTTAGGTCTGAACTGGTACATCATGTTCGGAAAATAGGGATACCAGTGTACTGGTGGGCATCCTCTTAGAAATAGGTTTATACACCATAACTTGTGTTCTTTGTAAACAAGGGATCGGTAGATATATATATAGAGCCTTGGTAGTAATTTCTTTGTTTTTTCCTCACAATTTTCTTTTCTTCAAACTCAAACAAAAATTATTCCAAAAAATCAAGAGCTTGTAAACAACGGTAACGTTTAGAGACTGAGACAACCATGAACCATGTAGAACACTAAAACCCTAAGTCCAAATATCCCAAACCAGAACCTAATAGTGAAAAATGGGTTATATTAACAGAAGTGTCGTTTTTTGAACACGATGGATAGTCCTTGTTTGGACCCAACTCAGTTGAAGCTAGTTCTCCTCATGAACAGAAAAGCAAGTGTTTGTGTAGCATGCTGACTACATCCTATAGCACACTTGTATGGTGCCACGGTGTGCAACATGGTGACAAAAGCACTGTAAAATTGAGCCATATTAGGTAGCCATGCCGCACACTAATAGAAAAGGTGGCAAGATGTCCAGGCAAAATCACTGTGCATGCGTGGAATTGGGCACCGCTTCCCTTGGCAGTGCCGCCTTTTCTACGGTGTGCACACACCGTAGCACCGCAGCATGAGTGTGCTACAGAGTACAGAGCCCTAGGGTTGAAATTTTCTAACTTTGGAGGTCCTCGCCTTCGGTGTGCTTTGCAGGTACTGGACACTGTATACAGGATGCCGGGCCTTCTTCCAAACCGGTCGGTAGAACACATCTAAAAGCAAACCTAAGGTTTTGCCGACTGATATAACTGTCGGTAAATTCAAACAGAGTCTGCAAAACAACGACTCCAAGGTTTCAAGAGACTATAAACCTTGAGCAGCAACAGAGCTGTCTTTCTTTTCAGTTGGGGTCGTTTCTTCATCTTGAAATTGATGCATTTTTTATTTTCAGGTAGCGCCTTTGATTGATTGTTACAAACGGTTTGATTAGCAATTGTTGCCTGATCTCTAGTTGTTAGAGTTGGCAGTTTCTAGGCGATTGAGGAACCTCCCTGTTGTGCCATTCAGGGGATCGCCTGCATAACTGTGTACAGTGCCGATCGGCTGCCATATCTGACCTCTGGTTTGTGTTTTGGGGGTTTTCTTCTGTTTTCAGGGTGCAGATGTGACTTGACCTAATTCTCTGAACCGAGGCAATGGCGGCCCAAGAAGGTGTAGAACCTATGATGGATGAAGGAGGGATACCGACACATTGTTTGCCAGCAAAAATGGACGCATTTGGAGGCGTTATAGTAGATGACCTCAGCTTGTCACCGACGGATGCCTCCACTTTTGCTGATTCTCTGCACCTTTCTCTAGAGCTTTGGAGGAGCCAGGTAAATTTGAAGGCTTGTGAATGAGTGCCAATCTGTTGTTCACCTTTTCTATTTTGCGCATGCAGACAAGTTGACTCATCTTTACCGACACTTGTGAGTTCAAACTGATGCTTTGTTCTGGAAATCATGCGTTTTTCTGGCAGAAAAAGAAAGGTTTGTGGTTGAAGCTACCGACTGAGTACAGCCTCTTCGTGCACCCAGCAATCCAGGTAAGTTGACTCTCAAATTGTTTTGTGAATAGGTTGTGCAAATGCAACAACAAAACCAGATTATTCTTTAGCCCTATGTTTACTCAAGGTAGTTTACTCCTACCATCAAGATTACTCAAAATAGTTTATTCCTACCATCAAAGTTTTTGTCTGATTATGTAAGGTAGAGGGTACTGAAACCGTTAGGGACCTAATGCCGTGTCCTTCATAGACTCCTTTTACCGACAGCAACTCATCTATTCATTCACTTGGACTTATTAACGAGTGGTGTAATCACTTGGCTGCATGTCAATGGCATATTGATAAAAATTTGGCCTAAAGTTACTCTACACATGTTAAAATGCTTAAATAGTACTCCCTCTGTCCGGAAATAATTGTCATTTTTTTTTGCAATATTTGTCCCATGTTTTATACTTCAAACACGAGCCCTGTCCACTACAAACGGGGCGGACAATGAGAATGACACAGAAACTACATACTGCTATTAAAGATACACCATTTTTTGAGTACTGAGACAACCAAAAAAGAAAAGAAAAAGGGTTAAGTTGTTAAGTTAAAACACGCCAAAATCTAGGACAGTTATTTCCGGGGAGAGGGAGTATGCTCTGCCTTTAGCTTCTGCATTTGCAGCGATCTCTAAGCATTTGTATCGACGTTTGTGTGCAGGAGGGCTTCAAATATCATAGCGCCGAAGACACACACGTGATGCTTACTCACTGGCTCTCAGATGAAGAAAACACTCTTCCTCCAAATGCCTCACACTCCGTTGGTGTTGGTGCCTTCGTCTTGAATGATCAGCAAGAGGTTAAGTAAACACTCCCGAGTGACCTTAGTATACTTTTTTTATTTTGTTTTTGTTTTTGCAGGAATAGTATCCGTCTGTGAAATGTGCTCCGATGTTGGACCTCTGTGGACCAACATTGATATGATATTGTCCTGAAATACTAGCTACGTTTGATTCACTGTATGCAGATTCTAGCCGTACAAGAGAAATATGGCCCTTTTAATGACAAGTGGACGATGCCAACAGGAGGTGTTCTTCAGGTCTGTGAATTTAAGTGGTCTGTGAATTCATGTTTTTCTTAGCAGTTCTAATGTAGACTTCCTTTTGCTCTAATTTATTTATTTTTTACCAACACATGCAATTTTCTTCCCTGCTTCCCGTGATACAAAATTTGGTCTCATCTGAATTATGATTGATTGAATTTGTCATTTTAAAACCATGAATCCTTGGTCCTTCAGGTGTTGAGCAGCTAATGAAATTGTTGAAATGCCTGAATCTCAGGGTGAGAATATATTTGAAGGAGCCATTCGAGAGGTCAAGGAGGAAACTGGGGTTAGTAACGATTCCTTTGTGATGTGATATGAATGGTTTTAGATCATTAGTACTTGCAGTCAAGATCTTTAGTTGCAGTTGTAATCTAGGCTGTTCCTGTGCTGATTGTGCGTTTCTTTTATGGTGCAGATTGAGACCGAATTTGTCGAAGTGATTGGATTTAGGTTCGGAATTCAGCTCCCCTCTGCAAGAAAAAAAATTCTATATTTTTCTCAAACAGTGTTCTACTGTTTTTTCATTACACTTTGTCGAAGTTCATGTACATTGTGCTAGTTACCGCAACTCTAACCCCTAAACGTCAAAGGTGGTCACTTTTTCAGTGTATTTTGAAGATTAAGGTAAACGTTAATTTGAATATGACCATAAATTTACTGTTGCCTTGATTCAGGCAATCTCACAGAGGGAAATTTGGCAAATCAGATGTGTTTTTCTTGTGCGTACTGCGCCCACTCCCAAACTCATCCACAATAAAAGTGCAAGAGTTAGAACTGACCGACGCCAAGGTACTTAACCCCTAAGCGTCCACGGTGACCAGATTGATCACCATGTTTTTTTTAACAGTTTTGAGTACGTCCTATTTGGACTTCCTCTTGTTCGAATTTATTTGTTTTTGAACTAACACATGCAATGATCTTCTCTAGTTCTAGTGATAAAATTCGATCCCATCTGAATCATATTTTTCACAATATGATCAATTGAATTTGTCATTTTAAAACTGTGAATCCTTGGTCCTTTGCCAATCTTTCCATAAGTATTTAATTTCTGCTTAGTGCAGTTTCCATAACGTGGGATATGTTGAGTGTGATGCAGTGGATGCCATTGGCGGAATTCCAAGCCCAGAAGTACCTGAGTGAGAGAAAAATGTTGAAGAAGATGCTGGACGCCTGCATTGAAACCACAAATGCTCCTGCTCGCAAAGGCTTCAAGGTTGACAATGTGTTGGCCGGCACAGACAGAGCACCTCAATACTTCTACAACAACTCTGACTAACTGGCCATTATGTATGGGGGGAGGCCTCGATTCGAGGGCTTCCCGCGATGGGACGGCCCTGGGTGTCGAGACCTGTAGGCCGAGGCGTCGCGGGCCGGCCCATCGCAGGAACCCCGAGGATCGAGACCTCCCCCGTCGTAAAGGGTTTAGGGTTTAGGGTTTAAGGTTTCGGGCCCTGGCACTGGTTACGGTGCCGGCACTCCGAAACTTTCATGGAGTGCCATTTCAGCGTGTAACCAACATGATTCTCCAGACGATTTTCGCTTTATTATAATTGAACACACTGGATGAATCCATTTTGGAGGCCAGGATTACATATTGCTGGTATCTGGTTTTGATTATTAGTCCACCGTGTTAACATAAATTAAGGAAGAAATACGTGATGATGATGCAGAAAATTAGTATCATTCGGACCAATGTGGTACTTGTCAAATTACTGTATATGAACTGAATTCCTGTGTTGCAATTCAAGCCTGTTGTAGTTTCACTGACCAGAAATTAGTGTAGACAAGCTCAAAGCAATCAATCATGTGAATTGCTTTGCAACTTTGAACTGCCCAAGTGGTCTACATTGTCTAAATTCTCATTAGTTCATTGCACCTTGTGAAAAGTTTTATTGATCACTTCCTTGTGAAAGGAGAAAAGTGAATTTGGAGTAAGATTGCCTTGTCAAAAAATTTCAAGTGTACTAATAATTTAAATATGATATCATAGTAGAGTTCTACAAGCAGATGGTATACTGTAGGGAAGCTCTCAACAATATCTTTTCAATAATATAATATGTGCCCAATATAGAGCTAAATTGTAATATTTAGTATAGCGTATAGCATGTTGCAATATAATGGTGACCTATTGCAAGTCAAAGTCAATTTGTGGATTTAGCCAAGTTTCTAATCATCACAACTCTTCGAAACACAAGCTCTTTCTGGCTTCTCTTTTGCATATTAAGTAGGGGGAATCCCTATAGGGGCTACTTTCAGTGAACTTGTTGAAAGTTGTGAGGTGACATCTGAAGAATGAAATGCAATGTTACTATGTGCACTCTTCTAGTTAGTGAACTTTTTAGGGTTTTAGTTGACTTTTCTGGCAAGTGGAAGTGTACCCTTATTCTCAGTACATATATTTTTAATCTATATTTCTAATTTTAAACCTGAATCTTCTTGTTTCTACTTGTTATAAGTTCTAAAATGGCAAGTTAGGTTGGTGATACTATAATAGGTATATATGAAGCTATTCAAATTCTTAGAGAGAAATAATTATGTACACTCAAAGAAAAAAATTTAATTTAATTGTACAAAAGTTTTCAAAGCGTAAGCTTTGTGGGCCCCTTTTAAAATTTGTCCCCTATTTTGAGCTTGTGTAGGCCCCAAAATTCCGTGAAGTGGCCCTTATTACTGCATTCCTGATTAGATCTTCCAACTAAATTCCTTCATTACTGCTCCTTATCTGTCATCCCAACAAAACTTCTTATAATCACATGCACTTACGTTGTCGAAGGTGTGATGACAAAAGAAAAATTTGTAAAGTCATGAAATCTTTGGGTTCCGGTACTGTGTCAGTCAAGATTTTGGCCCACAAGACAAGAAAAGTAGGGAGTGCCGGGTTCCAAAAATAAAAACCATATGAGTTTTATTTCCAGAAAACAAACTTGGGTGACTTGGGTTTGGTCCTATGTCAAGGTGCGCCACCAAGGAAGGCGCCGGAGCCCGTCCGAAATTAAACCACATGACCAAAATACTACCACCACCAAGGTGTGAACCTTGCACCTTGTGGTCTCAAGAGCCTCATAGGCTTCTAATCCTAACCTTCACACCCGACATCTTCTCTCTTGAGCTTGTGACAAAGACTTTGTGGATATTTATAAAATAAAGGATGGAGAGTGCAATTGTGGGTGACTAGTCCAGGGGCTTTGCGAATTTCTCTAAAGAACTCAAAATGTCACATCCTCTATCCAAAAATAACTGTCCTATTTTTTTTGACATTTTTTGTCTCGAAATAATTGTCCTATACTTTATACTTCAAACATGAGCCCTACATAACATTCAGTAGCCTTTGTGACTGCTACCTTCCCCTCAACAGAATGATGTGGAATATCCCACATCATTTCATCCCCCAATGAAATGATGTGGGATATTCCACATTACATCAATAGCTATGGGGGCACGTGGCATTAAGCAAGAGCAACTAACCATAGTGAACAGTAATTGAAAGCAATCACTCAATCACAATTCAACAGTGTCTTGTAATTGTTTATTTGATTCAATAGCCTATTCAATTACAAATCACTAGTCACTCAATATATAAAAGTAGTGAAACTAAAAGGGAACCTTCTTGAAGGCTACTGAATGTTATGTATCCACTTCAAACAGGGCGGACCATTTTGCAACTCATAAGATTTTCAATTGGGCTTTATCATGAATTTTCATAATTCTATATTGCAACTCATAAGATTTTAAGAATTCAAATGAATTAAAATCTTATGAATTGCAATTCAAAAATCATGTCTTTTCAGAATTCAAATGGGTTTTATCAACCTGTCCACTTTTTGAGTACTGAGACGGTTTTTTTGGTTTTCTTCTTTTGCAAAAACAGCGTTAAGTCAAATTTTCTTTAAAAATTGGACAGTTATTTCTGGACATAGGAAGTATTTCCTTCGTTCTACAAACGAGGCTACACAAGGAACTCAATAACAAGTGTAGGCAACAAGAAAACACAATAGTAATACAACCATGGCTAACGAGGAAACTTTAAGTAAAGGTAGAGCAGCAAGTGGAGTGTTTTTCTGGTCAATAAAAACGGATCAAACAACATCTGAACATGGCCTCAGAAAGTAATCTGAAGCTCAATATCATACACAGGGAACTCAGGAATCAGATACATATCAGAAGCTCTATGAACAAAGTGAACACTCAACCTCATCCAAAATCGTGGCCCTACGTTTTCCACTATCTCAAACTGTCATCGTTATTATCTACATAAGAAATTGGAGAGGTGGCCCTCAAACTAGTGTGTCGCCGGGGGTCCTGTCTGACACGCATGTAGCGGTCTGCAACTCTCGGGGAGTCTTGTGGAATAGGCGGCAATCCCAGTTTTCCAGACTCGGAGTCGGTTAAACTGGAGGAGCTGCCCTGGCTTCTGCGCCCAGACACGGCGCCGTTGTTTCCATAACGTTGCTTGGACTGCACTGGTTGTCGTCTACCTCCCAATACAGGTGGAGTTTGCTCCGGTACAGCCTCCATGAAGCACAGCACGTTCAAGCGAGTTCTCTTGAGCTCCATGGGGAGGTAGCTTTGAATATGGTCCTGTGCAAGACCCTGCACACATGCAGAGAATAGGCACACCCATAATTTAGCGCTGAGAATAGTTATTATTATGAGATTAGTCCAATGAAAGAGAATTCCCACGCACCAAAGTATGCATTATTTGGATAGCAGATGCAAAAGTTACGCAGGATCAAAGTTTGGCAACCCAACTGCTAATTCAAGGAAAAATCAGGGTGTTCAAGATGCTTCGATTCTCTAATAACAACTTTCTTTGACACAGATCCTCTCACATCTTGAATTTAAGAAAGAAAACGTTGGTGCTCAACCAACTATTTTAGGCAAGTGTAGTAAGTGCCAACCATAGTGCAGATACAGTGAAAAAATTGGACAGTCAACATTACTCCAGAATGTTATGTACACAAAAGAATAAGGTAAGTATTGTGATACATGTAAGGGACTAAAATGTATGTGGTACATTTTAGTCGGTTTCAGGTTCTTTGGTGGTTTTGGATATGCGTATCTCATGTTTCGTAGAGTTTAGGGTTTAGGGTTGAGAATGTACTTGTAAATCTTCAGGTGTCATTCCTCCATAATCGTAGCCGTCTGTGCTTCCTCCTCTCACAGACCCTCGGCCATGGTTTTGTTGGTCTGTCACTTCGGCCACAGTCTCCATCACCTTGTCTAGTAGCAAACCACGGAAGTTGGCAGCCAGGTCGTCGGCTTGTGTGGTCAAGTATTCTTGTAAAACTGTTTGCAGATACTCCAGCTGCATATACATACAATCACAGCGATACATGAAAGATTAAACTAGCTTAATCCTAAATCCTAAAACCCTAAAATGAAACCATAAACAAGCCGCTACACCAAGAGAGGCTGTCTCTCGTAAGTTCGCAGCTACAAAAGTACGACAGGCTCTCTCGCTTATTATTATTATCTAATGTAGCTACACTATAGATGTGATTTATTTCATGTTACGGACTAGGGCTCAATTTTTGAGTAGCAACAAACACTGTATATAAGAACTGACGCAAATTTACTTGCACAAATGTTCTTACTCACTGTAGCTATATATTGATGCAAAATATTCCACCTCAATACATACACAAACGTTTGTACATGTAACGAGGGTGTATATTTTGGTCCAAAAATGTACTTCGTGCGTACTGTCAGAATTACGAAAACTGGAGAAGAGGTATTAATGCGCAACAAACCTCAAGCATGAGCTGACAGTAGCCATTGATATCAAATCTGTGAAACGCTGTGCCTCTGTTATCAGAAAAAATGGCGACGAGCGAATCCATCAGCGCTTCCACTAGAGAGTTGATGGCTTTCTCCAAAAATGGCTTTGCCCCTGCAAACACCTGCACATAATTACAGCCAACACAGAATAGTCAAGTACTATTTTGGAGTGACTGCATAACATCTATCGGATTGGAGGTTAATTCCACAATTACGGGATTTTACGTCAAGTACTATCCTTCTTAATCTACCAAAACTTCCTGAGAACTAAATCCTGCAAGGGAGAAAGTTAACTGACCTCTGCATGGGTGGTGACCAAGGGATGCATAAGCTCCATCAAAGAATACCGAAAACCCTGCCATCAATAAAACCCACTTCAGAAAGGCATCCAGAACATTAATGATAAAAGGCACTAATCATAGATTTAATGTGATAATTGCACAGGTAACACGCAAAGAAGACATGGATTTGGAATATAGGCTTACTTTCACTGGAGGAGTGGAAGCCCATTGACTGCCATCAAAAAGCAAATAATCTTCTGACGCCTTCTGAATCTCTACAGCCTGCATTCCAAAAATCAAAAATTAAAAAAGTATCCCCATTTGCTGACAATATAAACAAAAAAGACAATCATGATCGTCTCTAAAGGCTGATGCCAAACAAAATAATTAGATCTAAACTCACCTTCGCAACGTTATAGTGACTGAGAACCTTCATCTCTAATTCAGAAAGAGTATTTGCCACTTCTTCATATGTAGCCATATTTCCTCCTTTGCTGGTCGCATCAGAGCTGCAAAAATTCAACACAAAATAAGATATTAACAAGGACATATCATAAAAAATTCAATCAAAAACAAAAGAATATGCTAGACACATCTCGTAACATTCTTGAGCTTGTTGGAAGACCATCCTGTAGACTTCTAGAGAGGGAATAATGGAGAGGATGGTAGGACAATCAACCGACTAGGAGAACTAGAATGGAGAACTTGAGGAGCTAAAACTTAGAGTGCAAAAAAAGATTTTTCTAGCCCCTAAAGGACCAAGAAGCCCCAATTGGACCTCATGTTTTATAGCAGTTTTGAGTAGGTCCTATTGTTCCAAATTATTTGTTTTGTACCAACACATGCAATGTTCTTCACTAATTCTGGTCAGGGATGTCATGTCTGACACTTTTTTCCAACTTGACATTATATTAGACGTCTGACGTTGACTATCTAATTAGACAAGTGTCAAATATGTTAAAGAACTTGGATGAAATATCCCCAAATATTCGAGAATATTCTGTACATGTTCTAAAAATATGCATATCTGACAGACGGGGAGATCTAGTAGACATCTTCGATGTCGTGTTTGACACTTTATTTAGTGGTCGAGTAAGACAACCCTGATTCCGGTGATATTCTGAATTATGTCTTCCACAATACTACGATCAATTGCGTTTGTTTTAGAAACGTACCCTTGATAGGTCCAGACATGTTCATGCTTTCGCGTTTGCTCGGGAAGAAGAGTGGAATGGCAGAAACCAACATTACTGAGCACCATGAGCAAGCGTTGATGAGTGCCAGCCACCTCCACTCCAGCCACAAGCCCCACAAACCTATCCTGCCACTCCTGAGCCTCCGTCTCTCCATCATTTGATACCAGAGCCAACTCATTCGCCAGCTTCTCCAAGTTCCCTGCATCAGGAATGCACAGGAAATATTCAAACCTCAACATCAAAATAACCAGCTCTACGACCATGCACACCCTACGCATGCACGAGCCCTTGACTCTGAAAATTAGATGAAATATGTTTGCATTTAATGCTGAAAATTCAGAGCCAACCAGTGAGAGTAATACACAATATGAGCAAGATATAGTGATGCTTCTATAGTTCCTTTATAGCTAATTCAAGGAAGGGCTTGGTATCCTAGATTGATGGACAATAATGATTACCCATGTGTAGTGATTGTGATTGGTTCACGCACTATATAGAGGAAGATTATAGAGGTTCAAGGGTGTGGAGAGGATAGCTTCTGACACCAAATCTTGGATGTGATTACACTGCAATGGGGTGAATTTAAGGGAGAAGGGTGTGCATGCTCTAACAAATTATAGCTAGCCCAAATATGAGCATACCTCTGAATTCAGAAAACTAGGTTTGAAGTTGAAAAAATGTACAGCAGCTGAAGCGTCAGCCCAGCTTTAGTCTTTCTACTAATTAATGAACACACTCAGCAGCTGAAAGTCACGGGAATGGGAAACTGACTTACTGGGACTAGGTTCTCTTTGTTGGTATGTGATTGCGAGGACAGTTTTGCAAGGAATCTAAAGCTTGGGTCCCTATTTTTTCGATTCAATCTATTTTTACAATAAAAGTGAATTGTCACTATATATTTTTTTTCCATTCATGTATGGTCGTATGCACAAAAGCACTTTCAAGTAGAATAGCACTTACCAGAGAGCGCTAAGAAACATTCAAAGAAAGTGTAGCGAACTGTATCCTGCATCTGGTGCAACTGTAATATCATATCCTCGTGGAGCTGAGATTCATCTTTACTTAATCTTTCCAACATCCTGGATCCATGCCAATGAAAAACAAACCACCGTAAGTTTCCAATGATATCACGGTCATATGAAAAGAAAAAAGAAAAAAAGCGTCATGATATGCGGTAACCAAACGGTCTAAAAGTGACATTTTTCTCATCCCACTTTGTGAGTGAGTGAGGGTATAGTTTGAAATTTGAGAAAAGAATCACAATGCAAATGGAAAAGAATCAGAATGCAAGTTCTATAATAGTCAAAAATGATTCTACGTAAGCAATCTAAGCCTGTGATTGAGACCCCTAGACACCATCAAATTTCAACAATTCATAACTTATGCATAGAGTATCCAAATAATACATGTTTTAGTGCATTAAAATGCTATCAAAAATGGAGGCAAGATATGTATTCACAGAGCGTACAAGAGAGAAGAAAACGTACTCAGTAAGGTGATCCAAAGCCGACCCCATCAATTCCTGAAACCGCAGGGGAAGACTGGAAATGGCAAAAGGGGAGGAAATGCGCTGCACGGTGGCCACAGGCTCCCAATCTTCATCGGTCACAAGCTCGGAAGTGGCCGTGTGCATGAGAGAGCAGATGCGCAGCACAAATATCCGAGTCACCTCCGTCCTCAACGCCAACAGCATTTGCTCTGCCAGTTTCCACGAATTTGCACACATCAATGCACAAGCCTTTTGAGTCAGAGCAAATATCCATCAACACTAAGAACAGTGAATAAAATAGAACCTAAAAGTAACACTATTCTGAATGTGAACCTTTTAAGATAACAGAATATATGTATATTTATGCATCTAAAAGTGACACTATTCTTATTCACTTTTAAGAATGTATTCACTCTTAGGTGCTATTATATATATGTGAACATTAAGAATAGTGTCACTTGAATCCACGTTACAGGGGGCTAATAATCAATAACGGTGGCACTCAAAAAAAAAAATTCTATTGCTCAAAAATGTTGGGGACTATTTCTTCTTTTATTGGTATGTTTTGTAACCTTTCTTTAATCTTTCTATTGGCTCTGGACCCAAAGGGAAAAGGCTTTATATTGACAGAAGCTACTCCCTCTGTCCGGAAATAATTGTCCTAGTTTCTGGCATTTTATTTTTTTGCAATATTTGTCCTATGTTTTATACTTCAAACATGTGCCCTGTCCACTTCAAACGGGGCGGACAATGTGAGTGACACAAACACTACGTATTACTATTACAGATAGACCATTTTTCAAGTACTGAGACGACTTTTTTTGGGAAAATAGCTGCTTGTTTCGACTTCTATAGATATGGAAACAGAGCATCTTTTGCCATTAGGGGGTTAAAAGAGCTCAAATCAGTTTGATTTAAAAGCTCAATAATTGTTGTGTCGGTTTGTCTGTCCCAATGTGGTATCAAAGAAACGCATACCTGCACTACTTGGAGCAGCGTCATTCGACTGAAGAGCAACACAGGCTTTTGATACTTCAGCAACTGCGTCCCGCATGTATGGACGTAGTACATTCGCTTCTGCAAGTTGTAGGAATGCAGCCTGAACCTGCAGATTCACCGAAAAGGAGGGAAATTTAGAGCCCTGAGAAAAATGTCCTTGAAATTTAGGGCCCCAAACAAGACGTTCCCATTCTTTTGATTAACAGTGTCACTATTCTTCTCAATCAAAAGAGTCATAGTTATTTTCCAACAATGACACCATTTCACCAAACAATTTACTGATGAATTTGGCACCACTATTCATATGAACATGTTGCAATAAGAGAAACTTCTTGGGGTACAAAATCTCTCTCATATTCTCTCTAAAGTAAGTTTAAATTATGTCAAGTGTACATTGATGTTGAGTGTACTGTAACAGATGTGCCCTTACTTTGGATTCGTAAAGAGAAATGATACAGTGCACCATGGTCTCCACCTCCTCCAATGTATGTGAAGTACTTGCTGTCCTCTCTGATCCTTCACGAGGAAGTGAATTAGCACTACTCCTGGACAAGCTCCTGCCCACTGCACTTGCTCCCTATGATTCCATCCCATTAAAAAAAACAGCGTCAGTTGAAATCAAGTAAATAACTTTTTCAACCTCAGAATGGAGGATATTTTGAAGCAAAGTTCGATAATAAATGGCTTCCCAAAAATAAATGTAGTGGCATAATATTCTACCTCTATCAGAGTCTTAAACTTAACCCCTAAAGGACCAAGAAGCCCAAATTGGGCCTCATGTTTTTTATAGCAGTTTTGAATAGGTCCTATGTAGACTCCCTCTTATTCAAACGTATTTGTTTTTTGATCAACACCAATGTTCTTCACTGATTCCAGTGATATAAAATCTGGTCCTATCTGAATTATATTTTTCACAACATGATTGATTCAATTTGTCATTTTAAAACTATGAATCCTTGGTCCTTTAAGGATTAACCAAAATGAGAGAGACCAACAAGCTACACCTGACTTAACTACGCTGTTCTGTTCAGCAAAGACAAACATGTTACATTGGTTAATTTAATGATGTGTACGTATTGCAGATATAAAATAGATAAAATCGCATGGTAAAATGTGGACACACGTACCGCAGCAAATTTCCCAGTGAAAATGGAGAGTGCAAGGCCCCAGAATTGCGGCACGTGGTGCACGACCACCATAGTCAGCCTTCGAATAAAACGCCCCAAAAGAGCATCTGACTCGTTGCTTGAGGTGTCTCTCAGATTGCCTTCTTTTCCCTCCTTTTCATGGTCTCCAAGCAGTAGAGAGAAATCCACATCCGACTGCAAGAAAACAACGCACTCATCAGAAACGCATCATCCTCTTTGTTTGCGCATTTGATTTATATTTACCTCAAGCTATGATTCAATTTTTAGATTTAAGCATGAGTAACAGCAATGAACACTATATGTTCAAGCCCATGATTAAGGTCTCTCCATGAACAGAACTCTCTATTAAATACTAGTACTCAGTCTTTTTGTCTGCTTGTTTGTCTATCGGTGATCACCATGCAGAATTCAACGCTTGAGGCCCTGTTTGTACTTTCATTTTACATTTTCATTTTTTTATTTAATCCGTAAGTATCCAAACGATCAAAAGTAACCACTTCCATATCTATAGGAGTTGACATGAACTATTTAGCGAGTTTCAAGGAAGATAATAAATTGTACCAATAGAAGAAAAAATAAAAGTATACTCTACATTTTGAAACAATAAAAATATGTTTTGAAAATTACTATAATTAGCTATTAATTTTCAAAGTGAACTTGTTTTTTGGTTGGACACGTGGGAATGAAGACAATTCTGCATGGAGCTAGCCTACATATATTATTTCTGGGCAGGGTGGTGCTATAATAAACGAAAGATGACCAGCTCTTTAAATAAACCAACAAATAAACAGAGGGTGATAGTCATACCGCCTTGTTTGATTGAACTTGCAGTTTTTTCCACCGAGCGTCTGATAAAACACGGTCCCGTACTCGACCATTGAAGGCTTCCATACGAGCGTCATGCTCCAGACTGCATCCTTCAATCAGTCCACGTATCTTCCGATCCTGTAATTATGGACTCATCAACAATTAGCTTTCTGTATAACATGGAAAAATATGAACATTCTGTTGTTAGTTTGTTGGAAAAGTCTATTGGACTGAGCATTCTACCTGTACAGTAAGGTAATGCCAAACTGGGTCGCATTCTGGTTCCAGCTCCAGCAACAGTCGTATTGTGGTCTCCAACTGAAAACCAAAAAAATTGAGCAGGCTCAATATGATACTTCAAAATAATCTCATAAAATGCAACATGAACCTTCAAAACATTAATAATAATCCACATATAGAAGTAAGAAAAATGCTATCTACCTTTTAGATCAAAGTGCATAGGAACGAAATTCACAAAGTTTTCTTCATGGTGATAGTTTACATAAGCATGAAAAAATGACTCACCTGTACAACTTCAATATGTGGGTCTTCCATTGACTTGTACAAAGTCTCCTTAAATTCTTGCACAATCTTGTCCACCTCCTCTAACACTCTCTTCAGAATACCGACCTGCAGAGCCACAGAATTCTCAATGCTACTGATTCATGGTTGGAGCTTCATAACAAATGTACAAAATTCTAGGGTTCCAGTAACTCACATGAGAATACAACTCCAAGGACTTGGCTTTCTTGTACTCTCGAATGGCTTGGTCATACTCTCCCTTGCTGATGTGAGTTCTGATGCTGCTCGGTAAATTAAAGAGAGTCCTGAATCTTTGCAACATCCCTTGCACCGACCGGATCCGCTCTACTTGAGCCTGTCACCAAAAACATTATGTGATCAGCTACAGTAAACTTGTGATTTAGTGTCTAGCAAGAATTGATGTCTTTTACCACAATTTGTTCAAAGGAGAGGAGAAATAGTGTCCCTACAATACATAGGAGTTTGCCACTCGTCATTCCCACTTCCACTGAGAGTGCCATGTTCCTTCCAGGTGATGAGAGTGACATGAGCTAGCATGCCATATTTATTATAAATTTGCCATTCGTCATTGGAACACTACATCCAGAAGGTTCACTTGAAGTTTTTATCATTTTAAATTTTACAGTAAAGGGACAGTATATCTCCAAAAAATCAAATAGTGTCCATGTTGAGAAATAGTGTCCCGGACACTAAATCACAATTTTAGTTGAGTCAAAACTTTCCAGATACACATATCAGAACTTTTCTGATAGTGGCCCCAAATTGCCCAGATGATGTGGTGCCCAGAACACCATTTCTAACACAAAAGTCTTCGTTGGGTAAAGTACTGATATGCATATTAGTAAATGACATTAGTATTCATTTGGAAACTAGGGCTTAAAAGGTTACACAAAAAAAAAACCATGATACACTATCTTAGAATATCACTCATCCATGATGAAATATATAATATAAGTGTTATAAGGACACAACAGAAACAAGTAAATAAAAAACATGTATTCTTGTACCTGACGTTCCAAAAGTGGAGAAAATGCACGATTGGCAACATCCTCAACCTGCTTGATGGAGTTACTTAGATGCAAAGTTCCTCCTCCTTCAGTGTTTGATTCTATCTGCTGCAGCTTCGTGTGTATGTCTGTAGTAAATCCAAAGACCACATAATTTGTTAAATTCTCTCCTTTGAACAATACCATGCCCATGCGTGATGGTGAGTTCAAAAACCAAAAATAAATAAATAAAATGCCACCATTCACTTACCATCGATGGTGTTTTTACACGAAATGAAGCAATCAAAATTCTCCTTGACAAGCTTCTTCAGTTCATTGTTACGCAGTTTGAGATCCTCTTTCAGCCCCTCTTCTGCTCCTTCGAAATCAGCAGCGGCCGTGTTCTGGTGCACGTGGGATAGGAAAAACTTTGCGTCGAACTTTTCTGAAGAGTACAGTAGCTTTTCTGCAAGGCCCAAAAACAATAACCATGAAGCTCAGAAACCACACTCACAAATTTAAGAAAGTAAATCCTCAAGCACAAGGAGTAATCATGACCCATGTTAACCATAAGTATCGTAGGGTGTGCATGCTCTTAGTGTCCAAATTATTAACCCACACCCCCTCAATTGAGCAGTTTGTATGGAAAAGTGAAGAGAACCTCGAATGGCCTGATCTCTAATGACTGGAGCCTCTTCCAGGGATGGAGAAGGAAGATCATCTTCTTGAGCAGTAGTAACTTGGGCTGGTGCCCCTTTGACCTGTTTCCGGCTGCGAAGAAAGCCACCTCGTTTACCGCTCCCTCTGTCAGAAGAAGCTTGAGAGACTGCAGGGGAGTTGTCTCCACTTCGAGTGATCTTCGGCACAAGTGTCAAACTCCTCACATCTATCACACTGCATTCCGGCCAAAAACCAAAACAATCAAACCTTAAAAATAAATAAAAGTTGCAAGCTCCAGCTAAAACTTCTGAATGCAGGTGAGAATGAGCAATGAATTGCATTCTCTTGCCTACAGCTACAGAGAGCAATCACCAGAGAGAAATGGAACCAATTTGGTTGAGTATAAAAAGAGCCTTTGCAATGATCCTACACACTTCTGATAATAATAATCAGACAAGTCCAAAAAGGCTTTGGTTGTGGCTCCATACCCAAGTCCCAAGGGGTCAATGAAATCGTCGCCGCCGCGCACAACTGCAGGATCCACAATTGTTCTTGCCCTCTGCAATTGCACAGCAGCAGATGCGCCTCTTGTCTCTCGAAGCTCCCGCACCCGTCTTTCCAGCTGATGCAACAGAATCACCCCAAAGTCAACACAATGCAAACAACAACAAAGTCCATGAAAAGCAAACTTTGCAAAGTTCTCCAAAAGTTGTGCAATGGTGTATTCAGGGAACTGAAACTTCTGCATTTGTCATCATGTAAAACAAAAATTCTCAAGGAGTTGGGCGATAGTAAATACAGGGAATCTAAGAGTCTTGCATCTATAAACCAAGGTTCTTCCGGGGTTGTGCAATAGGGAATACAGAGGACTAAAGCATATTTTATCATGCAAAACCGAAGTTTTCCAAGGCTCGTGTACTAGTGAATACAAGAAGTTAAGAATCTTGCATCTGTCATCATGCAAAACCAAATTTCTCCATCAGTTGCACACAAAAAACTAAGAATCTTACATCTACCATGTCATCGTGCAAAATCCAAATCCTCCAGTGGTTGCATAGTAGCGCACACACCAAACTAAAGATATTGCATTGGTCATCGTACAAACCCAAAGTTCTCCGAGGGTTGTCCAACACTGAATGCAGAGAACTAGAAGTCTTACCTCTGTATGTATCATGCAAAATCAAAGTTCACCATAACCAAAGTTTTCCAAGGGTTGTGCAATAGTGAATACAAAGAACTAAGGGCCAAGCTCCATGGGTGAAGTATCTCACTAAGAGACAAGTTTTAAGGGACTTTCGGATCAAGTTCTACATTTAAGGGACCAAGTTCCACATTTAAAGTGAACTTTTGAGAAAAAAGTGGTGGAGAAGTTGTCATGAAGTATGGAGGTTTCTCAAGCCCTAGACTCATGGCAACTTCTCCCTAACCAATAACCAATCAAATTTGTTCATGTTTCACCCTAACCAATCAAATTTGTTCATGTTCAAGTCCATGGAACATGCACAACTTCATGGCCGGGTATGAGAAAAACCCAAGTTCCACTTTTCCCCTCCTTGCCTACTTCCATGGGCAACTTCTCATGCAAAACCAAAATTCTCCAAAGGTTGTGCAATGGTGAAAACAGGGAACTCAGAGTCTTGGAGACCGAATGACAAGGAAATTTCTTCAAATGCTGAAACCCTAATTCAAAGCAAAAAGCAAACCGACCTCGGTTTTGTACCCCGGTTTCCAAGAGGAAGGCTCGTCGTCATCGTCGTTGTCCTCGTCCCACTCCTCTTCCTCCTGAGCATGCTCCGCTCTCACAGCCTTGGCAGCAGGAGCAGAGCCCGAGGTCCGTCTTCCTTGATTCAAGCTTTCATCTTCTTCAGAGGAGATGCTGAGCATTTCCACTTCCTCGTCGTCGTCGTCGTCGATTTCCACAGGAGGAGGCTGCGGGGGCGCGCGCTTGGGCGGCATCACAGCCTGACCCCCGGGCGCCACTCGCTTGGGAGGTTGCGGAGGTGCTTTGGACGGCGGTGGCGGTGCCCGGCTCGGCGGCACTGGCTTGGCGGCACCCGGCGGCACTATGGTGGACTTGACCACGGGGAGATGCGCAGCACGCAGCCCGGGCGATTTTACGAACGGAATGTGCGCGGCTCGCAACGGCGACTTGCTTGCTTGCTCCCTCGCGGCTTGATCTGCCAGCGCTCGCTGCAGCAGCTCCTCTTCCTCGTCGTCTTCGTCATGCCGTTGCGTCGCCATTATTGCCAACTCTTACAGTTCCTGCTCCACCACAAAAAAAATTCCTCATCACTCACATTCAAACTATGCCATAGTGATGAAAACGTATGGTGAAGATTCAAGTTTAGCCCTAATCTCTCTTGTCGATAAGTTCTCGTGACCAGTCTAGACTAGAGAGGCATTGCGGAAAGAGACCGTGTAGAACTCTTCGGAGATCAGTTCAAAACTAGCGACATCGAATAGCTAGCCTCCTCACAGAATTCAACACAAACTGATCCGCCGTAATCATCTAGAAAAAATCAAGACAGGATTCAGCTTTGTGACGGAGATTAACTTACTTTGTGAGAATTGATTATCCAAAATTGATAAAATGTACTAAAAAGCAAGGGGCTTCGAAATACCCCCTGTGAAAATTCCGAACTCCTTCTACTCAGCTTGGTTCAAGAACTCCTCTGTATCGATCTTCGCGTTTCTAGAAAAGCTAACATAAAACAAACCCTGAGTAAAGCTTCTATCGACCTGTGCACCTTACAAAACGAATCACAGCTAAGAGTAGAACAGGTCAAAAACGGGTACTTACAAACAAATTCAGAGAAAAAGAAACCGCGGCACCGCTTCGTCATGCATCCAACCAGTTGTTGCACCTGTGATTTCACTAGCATAAACACGATCTATCACAACACTAAACGAACTGGTAGCAGCCAAAAGCTTCCAACAAGGACTAGTAATGTGTCGACTGAGTTACACCTGTGGATTGCACGTTGGTAGCAATCATGGAGGCAGAGAATAATGAGACTTGCAAGTAAGGCTGAGGAAGGTGCGAATGATCTGGAGACCGCGAAGAGTGAGCCTGTGCTGGCTGGCAATGATGGAGATGATGATGAAGAAGAAGAAGAAGATGGAGAGAGGCAGGGAAGGAGGGAGGCAAGTATTCCAGAGCCCAAATTTAGCTCTGTAAGACGAAGTTGCCCTTCCAGTCGTTGTCCCTGTCTCCGTCGATCATACCGGATTACCGGTAGTACACTTTTGGCTCGGTCCTTCTGTTCCCTGGCGCGTTCCCCTCAGTTTCATTCATAGGGAACCAGGGGAAAAACATTACAGGGGAAAAACTGATCAAACATTGCTTAATCACAACTTTTTTAAGTCATTAATTGCAAATTAACAAGTGGCATGCTCTAGTTCAAAGGTTAATCACCTTCTATTTCAAGTTGGGATTCTTGAAAAGCTAATTGTATAGATGGCAATGCATTTGTGTGGATAGATGGATGGCTAGTGGTTATCTCTCTCATTTAATCACTTTTGACAACCCATGAAATGCAAAAATATGTGAATTGATCTACACAGATTTGTGAGAGATCTTCCGCTGGCACTTGTAGAACTTTGACATCTTTAATCTCTAATAGTCGTGTGCACAATTATCGCTATTGTATAGGCCTTCTTCTTCAATGTTTCAAGATGCCCAAAGCATTATCTTGACAAATTTAAGATAACGAAGTTTCGATGCTCCGAAGAGGACGTTCACAAAGAGAGATAGCAAATACTTTGCATGTGAGTGTGGGAAGTGTCCATAACCTTCGGCAAGTACATGTTTCCGATGTAGAATGCTCGCGTAGAGGTAGACCTCAAAAGTTGAATAGAGCACATGAACAAAGGTGTGTGTCAGAAATGGTTAGGGGAAGAGTGGGTATTTGTGCAGATGTAGCAAGGTCTATGCAACAAGTATTGAGAGTGAGAGTGAGCTCTCATACTAAGGTAGAGGGCTCTAAACCCGCCACAGTTCTAAACCCGCACTCTACTAAGGACAAAAATTTTGAAATTTTGGATGTACCCATGGTGAAGAGCACTACTTTAGAACCCATGTCATTTCAACTTCAGAAATTCATAACTAATTTTAGGAACATCCAAATTTTTTGATTCAAAGTATGTTGGTCTTTGCTTGGATTTGACTTCCAGTGAAAAATCATGCTCAGTTCTCCCTGTGTCCTCATAAATTCACAGCCCTTAAAGTGGCGGGTTTAGAGCCTCCTACCTTATCAAGCGTGCACTTTCTAGAGCCGATTTATATTCGCAGACAAAGGTGAAAAAGCCACATCTTTCTTTCAAAAATATAAAGGCACATTTAGAGTTTGCTAGAGTCCACAAACACTGGACTGTAGAAAATTGGAGTCGAGTTATCTTTTCAGACTAAAGTAAAATCAACCACTTTAATTCAAAGGGAAGGGTTTGGTGTTGGACATGAGAGGCGGAGCCGCTTTTGGTATGAACTATCAATCAAATAGTAAAACATGGGAGTGGAGGATTATAGTTTGGAGGTATATGTACATTCATGGATCTAGATTGATATACAAAGTAGAAAGGCGCATTAATCAGATTCGTTATTGTGACGTTTTAGAGGAAAATGTCCACATGGTGATTTCCAAGTTTAGCTTAGACCCTTCTCATGTTATTTTCCAACAAGACAATGCTCCCGTTCACACAACGAGCTTAAAGAGTGGTTCTCACGGCAGCATTTTATTCTTCTACCTTGGCATGTTCAATTGCTTGATTTGAACGCCATTGAACACCTTTGGTCAATTCTCAAACAGAGACTCAACCAATATAAGAGACCTCTAGCTAGATTGATAGAATTTTGGGACTGTGTAGTAGAATTTTTCCACTCTATTATTTCAGATGATTGCACGAAGTTTTTAGAAAGTATGCCATATAGAATTGCAGCAATAAAAGCAGCAATAAAAGCAGCAAAAGGGAGGTGGACAAATTATTAAGAGATCGTCTTTCATCGGTTGGAAAAACTGCTCAAATGCCTGGGTGGACTTTGGATTTTTTCTTAGTCTTTTGTAGAGCTCTGATTTGAAGGCTTTTTCTTCTCTAATATGTACTATATATTGTATAGGATGTTAATAAAATTACCAGTTCCAATTTCATGTGTTTATTTTTCATCCAGAAAAGATTAACCCCTCAAGGACCAAGGCTGATTTTCCAAATTCGGTTAGCTCACTGTGGAATGAGTGTTGATCCTCAATTCTTGAGATTTTTTGTGGTGATTCTACTCTTTGTAACAAAGATGGGATGGTAATTTGTGTACGTAGGTGATGTATAAATCAAAAGATACAATCATGCAAAGGTGAAAAACCTAACTGCGGGCAACTCCTGAAAATTTTCATACAATGAGCTATGCATCTAAATTTTTGCACACAATGAGCTAACACCCTCATGCACACAATTGCCAAATTCATTTTACCAAATTTGAGACTAAACTTTGCATTTTCGGCATTTTCATAAAGTTTCAACTATGGACAGTAAGCCAAAAAGAAAAGGTGCAACCAACTTTGAAGCTTATAATCTTACTATTGAAAAATTTTAGGTGGTAATAAATTCAAGTTGCTTGAAATATCCTACGGTTGGATTGGTCAAAAAGGTCATAGATCAAAAATTGTTTGTCTTTTTATGAGAAGGGGTACTTTGGAGTGTTTGGAGAGGAACATAGCTATGGTCCTTTAGGGGTTAAATGAAGTGTTTGCAAACTTTTGATCAATTTTGACAGTTACTTTACCATTCTTGAGCAGTGTGGACGGAGGTCCGTTGGGATTCAATTGGTCAAAGAAGACTTAGATGAACACATGGCGCAAAAGATTCCAACTACAATCTCATAAGGGGTATAATTTTGCAGGTATTCTCAGAGGCTTTTACTATATTATCCCAATAAGGTAAAAAAAATTTGCTATTATTTCACATTGCATCATATACTTGAATTACCTTGGCTTGGTTTTTTTTCTACAATACGTTTTTATAAGAAAAAATCTTGACTTGAAGGTGTATTAATAGTGCTATTGTAGAGACATCATTCTTCATTGTTGAAGAACAATGAAGTATAATAAGAAGAGGAACCAACCATATCACTGAGGCCCTCTTTACACTACAGGCGAGAAGCCATGGAGAAAACCTCACAAGGGCCATGGCTCATTCTTCAGAAGCCAACCTTTGAATTTGACGGCCTTTGGATATAATGTAAAGTGAGAAGGGGCCACAAAATAAAGTATTGATTTTTAAAAATAAAGTTCTCACATATTTCTTAAAAAATAAAAAATGATTGGTTGTGAGAATTTTGGCCAAACGGCCCCCGGATTTTGTGTTAGACCCACCTCTTGAGGTGGGTTTGACGCAAAATCCGGGGGCCTTGAAAAATGTGCACTTTTGTTGCCACGAAGGACAAAAGTGTTGTCCATGTCATTTTCTCCTCCTTCCGTCCCTTGGACTGAAAATTTCGGGTGTAAAGTGACATTCTTTGGTCTTCTCGGTTTTTAGGCCTCCCATTGGCTGAATTTTCTTTCTTCACGGCTTCTTGCCACTAGTGTAAAGAGGCCCTGAGGTAGTTTTAAAAATGTTATGATTTTATTTTTCCTTTTAGGGATCATCTTTTGAGTTTTCACTAGGATGTCTAACATTGAATCTTAAAAGGAGTTACTATTATCTTGAGACCATCAACTAAATAATTTCAAGGAAAAATTGGGATATCTAAGATGCTTTGATTCACTAACATCTTTCTTTTTTTGCTATTCATCCTTTTACATCAAAATAGATCAAATGTTGTAAAGAAGTGTAGCCACTACCAACCATTACACTAAATGGGCTATTTAGTGTTTAGTGAGAATTGATGTCTTTCCCTACAATTTGTTCAAAAGGTGAAGAGAAATTGTATCCCTACAATACATAGGAGTTTGTCACTTATCATTTCCACTTTTGTCATGTTTCTTTCAAGTGATGAGAGTGATATGTCATCGGAACACTATGTACATCCATTTTTTTTAACACGGACAACATATCTCCCTAAATCAAATAGTGTCCCGTTGAGAAATAGTGTCCTAGATTAAAAATAGCCCATTTGATGTAGTACACCGAAATCACCATATACCATGGGTAGATAATTGTTGTGGGCACATTCATCCATTTGGACAATTTTTCATTTGTTTGAACAAATTTTCATTAGATTTGGATGAATTTTACCACAATACTTTGGAAAATTAATTATTGGTAAAGCATCTTGTAAATACCGTGGGCCATAGTATATGGTGATTCCACTTTAGTAAGAACTCTAGTCCTTTTTCGAGGCCAATGTGAATAAATTGTTTGTCCAACCCACCTATGGACCGAACAAAGGACCAGTGGATATAAGTTAACTTCCTCCTCTCGAGGATAGACAAGAATGTGCTCTCGAATGTGCTCCAGGGTTCAAACCCACGACCTTCAGCTCATAAGACCGATGCTCTAACCAGCTGAGCTACAAGAGCCACTACCAACTACAGTGTAGCTAGTATAGGTCATTAAAAACGATGGACATTCCACACTATTCAACAAGGTGCCAATTCTAACAATTTCTAGATAGATAGATATGAACTCCGGTCCTTTTTCAAGGCCGGCGTGAATAAAGTGTTTGTTTGTCTTGACAATGAGCCAGTGTCCACCGGACAGAGGTCCATTGGTACAAGACTACTCACCTCTTTCGAGAATAGACACTTTAGTGACCAGAGATAAATACTAGTAACACTAGTAAAATTCATTAGTTAGAACTAGCGCGGGTATAAATTGATGTTTGTTTTGCTGGTGGTTGCCAAGTTATGGTTCCAAGGTTGGTTGGAGAAGGGCGTTTATGTTACAATTGTACGGTCCGGGTTCGATTCCCGTTGAGTCCGTCTGAGCGTTTGTTGTGATATACATGACTTGGTGCTGCTAGTGATTTAATCATAGGCAGGAAAGTTTGTACCAACCAACCGGCCCCCTCCCATCTACTTGAGACAAGTGTGTATTTTGAGCTATAAAAAAAAAATACAAAAGAAATAAGTAGCGATCTTCATCATTACCCTCCTTTTCTTTGGTAGTTTTGTTTTATTCAGTAGTCTATTGGTAGTGGCTGGTTATTTTCTATTTTTCTTTTATGTAGAATAATTGATCCGGCGTGATGTATGACAATGGTATTTATTTCTTTGAATGTGGTTTTAATGGCGCTTTCTGGTAATTTAAATTTGCTTTCGAGAATTTTCATCGAGGGACTATGTGTAGTGCCTCTAGCTCCTGTCGTGATGACTATGAGAGGGTCAACTTTCCATCCTAAGTTAATAATGTTGTCGATAAGTGGTTGGTATTTTTTATTTTTGATAGTTATTGTTTCTTGTGGGAATCTGTCATTACAATATGTAAATTCAATAAACTGAATTGTGAGGTTGTCTAATGGATGTGATGGTGGGTCATTTTTGTATGGGAGTCCTTTTACGCAAAGGATGTCTGGTTTGAATCTAGCGTTGCAATGACATCTTTGTTGTTCGCACGAGCATGGTAGTAGCCATGGAGGTACTGTGTTTTCTTGGTGGTTGTTGTTGAATGTTCCTGCGTTCATGAGGGTGTAGCATCTAGATTTTTGCGATGAAAGGATTAATTTCCTTAGTTCCCATACTGCTTTGTTATGTCTTTTGACTCTAATGGCGTGAATGTGGTGATGGCTACATTTTAGAAGTACGTGTAGCCATGTGTCTGCGTCTGCAGAGTTACAGATGGAGCATGTGATTGAGGGGAATCTTTCTCTACCAAAGAATAGTTGTTTTCTAGCATTGCCCATGTATTGGCCGGTATGAAGTTTTAATATAATTGTTTTTTGTGAGTCAGTGATTGTGGGATTGGACCAAAATGCGTTTGATAGTTTGTTATCAATGTTTGGGTTCATGGTCCATTTGCTAATGTTGGAAAATTCGATTGTCATTTTTACAAGGTTATTTTCTTGGTCGTATTTGGTTAGATATGTTTGGAGACATCTGATAGGGCCTTTATCTGGTCGTTTTATAGGTCCTGGCCATATATCTTTTTGAAAATAGAATGGTGTTGTATGTGCAAATTCGTTTGATAATGTTGTGTGGCTCTGAAGTACTCTTTTCGAGCTCCCATTTTTGCAAGTTTATCCGCTTATTCATTGCCTTCAATGTTGATATGTGCTTTGACTTTGTACAATGTGGTGGGTTGGGTACGAGTTTTTAGCATTTTTAGCATTTCTGTTAGTATGGTTTTGTCCGCGTGATTGTTGTGCATGGTTGGATGTTTAATATGTGTGTTTAGATTGTATAGGCAGTTGAGGCAATCTGTAAATATATGTGCCGGTTCGTCTAGGTATTTAGTAGTGATTATACTAAGTGTTCTATGGATAGCCATTAGTTCTGCTCGAAAACATGTTTGTAGGCCTGGTAGTCTTGCTGATATTTGCATGTCAGCCTTTGTAGAGTTGTATATTCCGTACCCGGCTTTTTCTTTTTTCCAGTGTCCGTCGGGGGCTTGTTCAGGAGGTATGAAGGATCCATCGGTATAGTAGCTATGTTGTGGTTGGAATTTAGGTGTAGTGTTTGTCACAAAGTTTGGTAGAGGTGGTGTGTTTAAAGTGGTCGGGTTGGTGGAGGGCGAGTATGTGAGTTTGTTCCATTTTTTATTTTTATTGACCGGTGTGTTGTGGGGGGTGCATGGGGCATTTTGTATGTGGTATTGTGGGATTTGTAGGTTTTCAATTGCTGTTTTAATTGCATTTATTTGGTATGGTGTACCAATGTTGTGATCTTGGTGGTGAATACATAGGACGCGAATTGTGAGTGGTTCTGTCTTTAGTTTATGGAGTTCTTGAGGGATAGTTGGTTCTTCATATGTGATGGTATCTGCGGCAAAGTGGGCAATTATATGGGTGTCTGAGAAAGGCCCCTTGTGTGGGGAGAAATTTTGGTACCAATTTGTGTCTGGCATTACCAGTATAGTGATAGTGTTTGGGTCGGTTTTGGCTGCTAATCGTGCCCAATGAATTGCTTGTTGGGTTGTTTCTTCATTATGTGGATGGGCGTAGCCTATGCCTTTCCATTTGTATCGGAAGGCGGTACCGAGTGATCCAAAGATTTTATCTCTTGCAAAGGGAGAGTAGAATTCTGAAATTTGTGTGGAACATGTTACTGGTGAGGAGAAGTATGAGTGGGAGATATTAAAGGAGGTAGTAATGGAGTCAAGAATATTTGTTGGTAGGGTATGTTGTGCTGCTTTTAGTGGGTCTTTTCTGGGGATTTTGTATCTTTGATAGAGCCATATTACTTCTTTTTCAAATAATTGTGTTTGTGGTACTAGGCCGTGTGAGCTATAAATTGCTTTATTATATTGTTGCCATAGCCATTTTAGTCTAGTGGTTGGTATAGTGATAAGATGTCTACCGGTATCTTCATATAGGTGGGTTTGTTCATTATTTATTTGTATGGTGTCGTAATTGGAAATAATGTCTTTTTCCGGGTTACATTCTTGTATGTGTATGTGTGTAAGCGGGGTGGATGTGGGTGGAGGGATGAATCTTGCATCTCTGCTTTGTTCAGGAGTGAAGTGTGTGTTAATAATTTTTTGATAGTGATTGTGTTGTAGTTTTGTGTAGTATTTTGTAAGTAGTTTAATGTTGTGTGTAATGGTTGTTGGGTGGTTGAAGGGGAAGAGTTCCCTTTGTGACATCCATTTGTTGTATGTATCGTTGTTTTGGAGAGTCCATTGACATAAGTATGTGTTATATTTTTTTGTTATTTTATATTTATCTTTTGCAGTATTTGTTTTGAGGTCTAATATTATGTCGATGGAAAATCTTAGAGGGTTGTTTTTGATGTTAGGGGGTGGGTTTGGGTGTAGGTGTTGTTGTGGGGCTGGGAGTTGAGGTGGGTTAATTGGTGCTCTTGGTAATATGTTTTGGTTATTTGAGATGTATCTCTCTTTAAGCGTTTGGGCGGGTGGATGTCTTGCACATGGGGTTTGGGCAGTTTGGTGTACAACTTGGGTAGCAAAACAATTGTTCAGCTATTTGAAGTGCGCTTTTTTCTAATTTGGTTGGCGTTTTGTAGTATGTTTTAAAGTTTTCTGGTGTCATAAGGGTTGTTCCGTTGGGAAGGGTGATGTGTTTTATTTCATATATGTTATGGATTAATAATTTGTGTAAAAGTTTGAGTGATAGTTCGGGATTGAGATGTGGAAGTTCATTTGTCGCTTGTGTTCGCCATTCTTGTTCTAATTCCGTCATATGTAATAGGAAATTTTCATTTGTACTTTTGAGGTGGATTCCTCCAGCATTTTTTAAGAGTAATAATGTACGTATGGTTGGTGACTTAATGCAATCATAATGTGTGATTCTTGGGATTTCTTCCGCGCCTCCATATTTGGCTAATATGTGATGTATAAGTCCTTTATATATTATACCTAGTCTCCCTTGGTCGTTAAGTGCGTTTCGAAGTTGTTCACCGATGCATCGTAAATATGCGTTTTTAAGTGAGAAAGCCTCAAGGCCAAAGAGTTCATGAGGTAGTTGGGTTATTACGTTTGTCGTGCATTTTGGTAGTCCACATATTGTTTTTTGGATTCCTATGATTTTTTTATCTAGTTTTTTGATGGTCGGTAGCGAGTATGGGACTGCATAAAAACTGTATGCTATGCCTGCTCTAATGACGGTATCAACCATGCTAATTTTTTGTTTAACCCCTAACTGCCCATGCGTCCATTTTTTGGACGATGTACAGATTTCATTGGCTATTTCTCATCCGTCATGCACTTTTTGTGGTGTGGATTTTTTACTATATATTTTATGGGAAGTTAGCTTCATGCATGTGTTATCCGATTAGAAAGAGGATGATTTGTGAAATTTTTATGCCTCATTTCATGTCGCATTGATTCACCAAAATTTTCTAAAATCTTAGTTCAAAAGTGTTAAAAAGTGCTCTTGAAAAAGTCAACTCATAAAACTAAGCAACCAAAAAATCTCCAAAAATCACAACACTTAGAGTATTACATTTCAACCCATCATAACAAATTTCATCTACAAATTGTCAATATCTTGTTCTTAATCGAATTACAAAATAATTTTGAATTTTAAGTTTCAAAATTTATACAAAAATATTGGTGATAGCAATCATAGATCTAGCCACATGGATAGAATCAAAAATTCACAATGCACAACTTTTATTCATACATCAAGTTCAAAATATCCCTCTTAGTTGCATTTTATAATGCATCTTTGCAAAACTGCCGAATCTGGAGAGGGTTGTGGGCATTTAGGGGTTAATTGTGGCGGGGCATTTGGCTAGTTGTTTGCATTGGTCTATTATTTTGTTTGTGGTGATGTGTGTTTGGAGTTTCCATTTTAGTGAGGGTACTAGTTGAATGCCTAAGTATACATAAGGTTCGTTTTGGTGCAAAACGGGTATCGGTTGATTTCTATAAGATATGTTATGGTTTTGTATTTGGATTTTAAATTTTTCAGGATTTAGTTTAGATTTGTTGGGACATCCAGTGATAGCACATTTTTGTACACCTAAGTCCATACCAGCCCATTCACAGAATTTATCTAGTTTGTTTAATTGCGTTTGTAGCGATTGGAGATTATTTGTTATAGTCGCTAGGTCATCTGCGTATGCTGCAGAGCTAATGGTTAATTTCGATGTACCGAACGTGTATCCGTTGTTGCCTCTTTGTAGCCATCTAAGTAGTGGTTCAAGAAATATCAGGAATAAATATGGGCTTAGTGTATCTCCTTGGATGGTGCCTCTGTGGATGGGTATTGGTTTTGTTTTGCCGAAGTGTTCACCGGTAAATATGGTGGTAGAGTGTGAGTAAATATTTCCAATTAGTGTTACTGCATCTGAAGGATATCCAAGGTCTTTTATTATAGCTAGTAGTCTAGCATGGTCAAAGGAGCCGAATGCATTTTTAAAATCTATGTATAGAAGGTATATGTTTTGGTTTGTGAATCTAGCGTCTTCCAGGGCTGCTATGAGTAGTTGTAGTTGTCTGGATGTACTTCTTTCTGCTCTAAATCCTTCTTGACTGTCGTGTAGTATTTGGTATTTTTCACCATATGATGATAGTATTAGTGTTAGTGTGCTGGTGAATAATTTACAAATTGTGTTTGCAAGTGCTATAGGTCTGTGGTTTGGTAATAGTGATGGGTCTCATTTTTTGTACAAAAGTATGGTTAAACTTATATTCCATGATGCTGGAATTTTTTTTGTTTATAGCAATGGGTGAAAAATAGGAATAGTAGTTTATGAAAGCTATCAGGCATATTTTTTAAGATTGAGTTTGGAATTTTATCTGGGCCTGGTGTTTTATTATTGGATAGGTGGTTTAAACATAAGTCATATGTTTTGGTCAAAGTATTTATGCTGTGGTGTATGAGAGTCTCCTCTTTTATCTATTATAAATCCATCTAGATCATGCCATGGGTATTGTTTAACTCCACATGTGCAATTAGTTGGGTGTTCTGGTTGGTAGTAACATGTTGGGACTCTGGGTCTATTACTAATTGATTGTTGAGTATAAATTTCATTTGCTATGTCTTCTGGGCTAGTTAGCATGTTGTTGTTTTTGTCCATAATGCAATCTAACGGTGGTATTTCTTGGTTTTTGAAGATTCTTTTATTTATTTTCTTGGGGCTTTTTTCATATAGTTGTCTGTATTTTGTGATGGCTTTTTTAACACATTCTTGTGTGTATTTTGTGGTAATTTTACGTGCTTGTTTGTTTGCGTTTTTAGCTAGTTCTGCTAAAGGTTTAATCCATTCTTGTGGATTCAATTCTGGGCTAGGGGGTGGTGGGATGGTAATATGGGTATGGTTTTTTAATTCTTCTATTATTGGGTGGTTTTGCCAATCAAGTATGGTTTTTGTTATGTATATTGCTTTTTTAATTAGGTGGTAGGTGGATAGGTGTTTTTTCCATTGTTTTTGGAGTTTTCTTGGTAAGAATCCACCTTGTTGGGCTGTGCGGTGTGTTAGTGAAGGTAGAGGTGGAGCACTGCAAGTTTTTTGAATTTTTTTCTGATATTTGTTGTATTAAGTGGTCTAATTTTGTACAAGATGTTTGCCATTGGTTGCTTGTTAATTGTTCATTCATCAATGTTGTAGTGAGTTCATTTATTTGGAGGGAATTTTCTTCGAAAAATAGTGTTTTGAATTTTTCAATATTATCTTGTGGTATGGGGTTTAGAATCCTTGGAGGTTTATCTGTTTTTGGTTGTGTGGAGCGAGCTATTAGTGTGTTTGGTGGGGTTTGTAGAGTGACTGGTGAATGATCTGAGTTTAGGTTGTAGTCATGGTTTGTGGTTGAAATATACAATGTATTATTGGGAGTTTTGATGTAGTATCCATCAATTAAACTTGTTTGGGTGTTTTGTGGTATTTTTTTTATTTTGTGAGTTTGTGTGGTTTATTTTTTTTATTTTGTGTTTTTTAGTATATATTTTAGCATCTATAGATACTCTGTGTATGTTTTTGTTTTGATTTTTATCTTCTTTTTTCCCTTTTTTATAATTACTTTTTTTGTAGTATGTAAATATACTAGTTTATTTAGTTTTACCGCTGCGTTGTTTGTCCAAATTAGTTTGACGTGTCCATGTTGCCATTTTCAATGGCTAAAGTGGTGGTACTCTTCTCGTCAAGAGCTTGTATTGTGGTAGCGAGTTGTCTTCGAAGTATTGCCATTTGAGCAGACAAGGTCGATGATGATCTCTCGGCGGCTTTTTCGGCAATTTGGAGTTGCTCACTGCGTAGTTCTTTCTTCATGGTAGAGATTTCCTCTCTTATTCCCACTATCTCTTTCATGATATCCTTTTGAGGTGCATCTTTTGAAGGGATATTTCCTAATGCTTCTATAGTATTGGCAAGGGCAATGTTCACATCACTGAACCCTAGTCTAGTAAGTTCAGCGGCATTAGGTGCATTTGCACCATCAAGACTCCTAGGGTAAGGAGTGAACTCTACATATTTGCCAAGAAGTTTTGCACTTTTCTTGACAAAGGTCTTATACACCGTTGCGTTTAAGCATTGGATGTTACAAGATCCTAGATGATTACCATTCTTCTCATCCCATTTGAAGAAGAAATTCACCGCGTTCTTTGGACCCATGTGTCCTTCAATGCTCTTCTCTATGTCTTCAACACTCCTTGTTTTGTTGAGATTCTTCGCGATGAGAATGAGTGCATTCTTCCTTGCAATGTCGTCCTTTGCTTGTGCACGGTCCGCTAGTTTGCCTTCTAAAATCTCATGGTTGTAGGTGATCTGATGTTTCTTCATCTCTTGTGCTTGTTCCGGTGATGATGCTACTACCCAAGCAAATTTATTCTCCTTCTTCTTTTGGACGTTGGTTATTTCATATTCCGTTCCTCTTTTAAAATTTTCTCCTACCATTTTTTCGAATAGTTCATACCATTCTTTGAATTCTAGCTCATCACTAGTGACTTTGATGGAGAGGAGATTATTCAAAGCAAGAGAATCGTAAGTTTTGCAAATTTTGCCTCTCTTGTATTTGTCATCATCAAGTAGGAGGATAAAGGGGCGAAGCCCTTGGAGAAGACCCACACCATCAATTTCGGGGGTTTACAAGTGTAGCTTGATAACTCCACTCCACTTTGTGGATTTGTGGTAGCACATGAGTGCAATGGGTTCCCCAATGACATCCCCAAGCTCAATGTTCATTTCTTTGAGTCTCTCTTCTACCAATGACATGACCGTCTCTTTTTCCCATTCCTTTTCTCCCATCTCAAAGTGGATTGCAATTGAGTAATCAAAGGAAAAGCCAAACTTGTCAACCTCAACATCAGATGGTATCTGTGTGAGGTTGAAGTGTTGGCTATCCTTGCCATCTTCTCTAGAGTTAGGCCATTCTTCTTGAATGACAAACGGGAAGGAGATTAATGCACTTAGACATTCCTTCGCCTCTTTTTCTCTCATCCCATTTTTTACTAGTGTTGCTACTGGTTCATTTGCATCCATGGGGAGCCCTTTCCCTCGGTTAGTCCAATTCATAGCTTGATACCCAAGCCAAAAGGGAGGGCGCTTCAAACCGGAGTTTGATTTGCCCTTAGCCTTCTTTTGGCTTGAGGTCGCTTGAGAAGAGGAAGAGGTGCGTTTTTGAGTTACAAACATATCAACATCCGGATCATTCTCTAAGGCTAGGAGTTTTTCTTTGTATCTTTGTGACGAGGTGGAGCTTGTCGGTTGCTGAGACATTCTGAAAATAGGAAAAAATTGAGTTAAAGTTTTTTGTAAAATTTTGAAAGTATATTTTTTCCTTACTATCTCTAAATCTGCTCCTCCCCACAACTTAATTTGTGGGGCCGGGTGGAGTATGATTTTTGAGAAAAAGGATTTTTGAGAGTTGGTGTAATTAATGTTCCAAACACATTTGAAAGGTAATTTGAATGACGAGTAACAAACTATGGGCAATTTTAACGGGTGTAAAGTTTCCTTCATACTAACGCAGGTAAAAGTATGATATATGTAAGCATCTAAAAAGTCATTATTGTTGTACAAATAATTACAAATAATGTATTTCCAAGGTAGATTAAAGTCTACATCACATGCAATCATACAGTATCTTAACAAATAGTTGTTCCAATAGTATGTCCAAACCATTGGGGTGTGGATATAACTATTGTCTAAAAGATTGACAACTATACCATTCTTGTAACAATTGGCACTTAAAGAATTATGCAAGTAGAAAGTCCAGACAACATGAACATTCATATAAAGGGTTTTAGAAAGATTGATCATACAAAAATTACTCATGCACACCAAGGCCTTATCCTCTTTCAACTGATTAGGGGGATACATGGCACGGCTTGCATAATAAGCCTTTAAACAAGTTTTAACATAGTAATTCAATGAACTAAAATAATTACAAAGGGTTCTAATATGGAGGGAAATAGGAAGAGAACCTTGCTTGCTGGTGCTTGAGTGCTTTGTGGTCGGTCTGGAGAAGTGCCTTCCTGCCCCACAGCTTCCGAAACTGCTACCTCCTCTCTCCATTGTGTTGTTGCTTGGGCTGGCAGCTTGTCGATTTGTTGATGCTCCTTCAGCTGGCTCCGCAATGGTGCTCCATTTGGGTGAAGTGGACGAAGTTGCAGATTGAGTGTGGATTCTACGAGCTACTAAATACTGAGAGGAGTGATTCTGTCTACTGTGCTTACGCTCAAAGGAGACAGAGAAGAAATCGGGGGAGGACAAGAGAGGGGTTGGAAGGTAGGATTGAATATAATCACAGTGGGGGTATGCTAGCCAAGGCAGCAGTGACAAAGAAATCAAGCTTGCAGGGAGCTGAGAGGCAGTGGATACACAATTTCGGCAAAGAAAGGCAGCATTGTGGGGACTAAAGAGGGAGTGGAGCAAGGAAATTACGAGAGGAGCAGAAAGATGAAGAGTGGTGGCGGACCTCTGCTGCTTAAATATGTGGTGGGGCGGCTTGTGGCTGTTGGTCGTCATTTTGGGGCAGCTGGTGTTTACCGTGTTGTGATTTGTCGTCACGTACATTTCGTCTCTGTGCACGTTGGTGGCGCGTCGTTTTCGTGCCATGAATAGTTGTTGCAGGGGTATCTCTGTGTTACGCGCGTCGTTTTTTTCCACTTGTAGTTTGCGTGAGGGATATGGGGGGGGGCTTACGTGTGGACCTTCGTGAGCTTTGGCCAATTTTGGGTCGAATGTGGCCCAGTCGTTGTGGCCCTTCCAGTTGTCGCTGGAGTCATGGTATTGGCGGTCATGTAATTTTGGTGACTCTCATGGGCGGATCGGAGGATGTTTTGGCGTTGCCTCTTGTCTCACGCGCACTGACTTCACGCACAAGATCCTCCTGGTTGTAATTGGCCGGTTTGCTGGAGCCAACGGCGCTGTGAATGACGCCGAGCGGGATTTGCAGCTATAGAGAGCACCTCTGTTGTGGCTTTCAAGGCGATGTGGGGTCGCGGTGATGACCATGAGGTGTCGCAGCGAAGGCCGCGGGAGTGACTCCAGTGAAGCCACTTCCTGGTCTTGATCGAATCCCTCCTTTTGCTCAACTTTTTGCTTGAATATCACTTGACTGGGAGTATTGCGTCTCACCTTGTTTAGGGTTGTTGAGGCGGATTTCTGCAGTAGTTCTGGAGCCTTCGATTGTGCTTGCGCGGGTTGTGTATCCTGCGAGCAACGGAGTTTCTGTGTGCTAAGGACAGAGGAGTTCGCAGCTGTTGTGAGGCTGCGGTTGTGTCTTCGATTAGAGGAATCCTGACTGCGAGGCTGTTGTTGTGTCTACGACCAGGCTGCGGTACTGCCTGCGATGCGAGCAGCATAAATTGGGCAGGATACGAGCAGCTTGTTGTTGCCGACTGGCTTTTTGGGCTGCGGGAACTGCAGCCTCTGTATGCGCATACAGAGTTGGAGTGTGGCCGATTTGGGGAGTGCCGGCCAGGGAACAGGTTGCAGGTACATCTTCTTGACTTCATGCTCTATTCTTGAATTGGTTCGGTGTTGTTCCGGTCTTGTGTTGTTCTGGTGTTGGGATTTTTGGCATGGATCTAGGGTTTGGTGGTGGTGTTGCACGTAGTATCTATCAATACTGTTGTCAATGGGTACTGATAGATCGGTGGGCTTGTTCTTCGTTTCTTGAGCATTTCGCAACTTGCTAGCTGGCATGAGTTTCGGAATCTGTTGCTTGCGTCGAGGGTGGCAGGTGTTTGTGCAATCTTGCGTCTTTCCTTGCTTGTAAGCTGGCATTCTTGTTTGCCTGCATCCTGTGTTTTTGATCATGAGGGATCTTTGCCTGAACTCGTCTCCTACGTCGGCTGCATCTCCAGCTTGGACTCCGTCTTCATGTTGAGCACCTCCTCTATTTTGACTTGAAGCTCTCACGTGCTTGCAGTCTTTGTTCGGTGAAGGCTGTTGCGATGGTCTTGCCAATGTTTTGCAGGTGTTCTTCCTCTGCATATTGTTCTTGATATTGTTGTTGGTCTTCATGGCGCATTTGGAGCAGGGCTGCTGCCTGCTGTCTTCTACATTGCACACCTGGCTGCTTTCCTTGGCGCTGTGGGTTTTTTGTGATCTTATACCACAAGTGTTACAAATGTTGGTTGTTGACGCGCTTGTATGCGTTTCTCCTCTGCCGCTCTTGCTGTTTGCTGCAGTTCTCCATTTCTTGTGTTGGTTTGCTCCGTTGCTGCTCTGTTGATGTGCGTCATCTCCTTCTTTAGCGTCATGTTGACACAAAACAATTTGGTTTATTAGAAAGATATGCTTGGACAGAGTTTGATTGTTTACCTTATCTTGGGAGACGTGTTGTTGAAGGTCTGATCTGCTGTTGTTGTGGCTGGGGCTGTGTGTGCAGCTAGCGTTGCTTGGGATGCTTTCACCTTTATTTGACCGTGCAATGCATCGTTTGTTGTTGGCTAAGGACACCGTTGCTCGCATTGGCAGATCTGCCCATTGACGCTCTCCATGCCAGGTGTCGGCAGACTTGTTGTTTTGATGGCGAAGCTCACGCTGGTGCTGCCTTAGATTAGAGATCTTGGATATTTGGATCTTGGCGTTAAACCTAGGGATTTTGCAGTAAACATTGAAGGAATGCAGATCTAGATCTGGTTTGTAAGTATTGTTGCTTAGAGGATCAGAAGCAAGCAAAATCAAGCAAATGATATAATGTACAGCAGATAAGAATGAGGAAAGGAATGTGAGCCTGAAAAGATGGCTCGAAGTTGGTGTAGTCATTGGTTGCCTGTTGGATGCGGTGTGGGGAGAAAGAGAATTCTGGTGAGGGTGTCCTTGTATGGCGTAGTGTATAATGTGCCGTATGGGCTGGTCACAGATTGTGGCGGTAGTCCAGCCTACCCCATTACACAAGTGACCTCTCAGATCGATAGGAGACTAAGTGTGATGCCAACATTTCACCACTTTGGCGAGATCCAACTTCTCTGCGCCGTGTTCGATCTGATCTTGTATACCTTCTCCTTGGTTACATTTGCAGCCCAGCCTGCTCGTCCATGTCTAGCTCTACTTGCACATTCTACACCACAACCTTACACAGAACGCTCACACACAGGCAACATAGTTGCCTTCCTTCCTCAGACTCTCCACACCGCATATCACGGAGCTTAGCAAGCCATCGTCCTCCGTAGTTCCGGAAGTCTGACAAATTCTACATGAAATTCTGGCTACTACCCTAAACCATAATTATACAATTTCTAACAAGTGACAAAAAATAAAACAAAATAATAAAATAACCAAAAAAAAAATGCATTTCCTCCAAGGTTGATGATATTTAGCCAAAAAGAGAATCACCGAAGAAAATGTTATACTGTAACACAACATTCTTCAGTCCTTGCTGAACCACACCCTTTCTCTATAGTGTTGTTACAAGGTAAAGTACTAATAAAATAATTCAACTTTCCAACCCTTGTTGCTTGGCCTAGCTGAAGTTAAGTTATTGTAAATCCTTCAAGATGCTTGTGATTTTTTTATTTATTTTTTGGCACAAATGAAAGTAATTTCATTGCAAAGGACAGAAAGACCAAACATATGCTTGCGATTCCAAGACACTATAGATGCACATTCTTCATATGCCAGAGGTATGACAGTGGCCTGCTGAATAACGTTATGAATTCAGCAGGTTGTTAAGAGTACGTACTCCCTGGAGGGTAATATATACCGGAGTCAGTCGCGAGAGAGAGATGTCCAGGCCGTGGGTTCCCGTGAGGTGAAGGAAGATTTGATAATCAACAGTACCGGTACCAGGACTGAGAGAGACTGGTTCGTATATTATTATGGAGTTTACAGTCACTTTGTCACCGTGACTTGTGTGTTGCAGGCAGGCATGCCGGCACAACCGCACAACCCAGGCACTCACTCGAGTTAACCCCTAAAGGACCAATCAACCATATTATGCTTGTTTTTTGGTCAAACGCCCCAAAAATCAAGTGTTTTAACTTTACTGTAGTTAGTGTTTTCATTAGATGTTTAAATTAAGTTATGATACATCTTTTGACCGTTGGGATTGGAGAATAGACTTCATTTGAAGATTTTCCATCGTCGAGAAATTTGAATTTTGAGTGTTCAAAATACAAAGGGATTTCTAAAGATGCTCCTATCATAGGTCACTTTTAATTTCTTCACTTTCAGTTTTTACTCCTTGTAAATATAACTTTTATCTACCTTAAATATAATTTTTGATATTAAATTTGACAAAAATACATTTGTTTTGAATTTTTCCATTGTTTAGATAATAAAATTTGTAAATATTCAAAATATCTTTGAATAATGTTGAAAATTTTGCCATACCTTCATAATGTTAATGACTATCTATGAAAAATTATAAATCATACAATGTGATATTTCAAGTATGCAAATTATAGTACTTTGACTTTTACAAAAGAGGTGAGGACCTTTAGGGGTTAAGTTAAGTTAAGCATTGCAGCTTCTAGTATTAATTTCTTTATTGCTGGGATGAGTATCAAGCAGTGTGAATTCGGCATCCATGTCAGTGAGTGCTGTGCATAATCTCCATTGAGACGGTTAAAGTTTCCGTGCTGTCAGACATGATTTCTGACCATCATTTGCCACAAGCCCCCGACTAGAACCCTTCAGCGTCCACACTACAGTTACCCGGTCAAACCTCATCAATTTCTCACATTTTAAAATATGTTATTTTTTTTCTGGTATTTTTCTCATATAATTTATTATTGAATCAATTTATCCTGATTTTTTTCATAATTATTTAAATTAAATAATATTTTTAAATATTTTTTCAAAGTTCTTTTCTTGTAAAAATCATAGTAATTATCAAAATGCTTAGAATAGTATGAATTTCTTTTAGGGAAAATGTAAATAATAGTGATGGAAAAAAGGTGTAAGTGGCATGCTTCTAGAGCTTACATAAAAAGAAATTCGATAGGAATCCTTTTTCTGTAGTGTATATTGGAATTTTAGAGTTTTGAGCTATAAAGTGTTGTAAAAAACGCAAGTTTAACAATTTTGAAGAATAGTAAATTGGACTAGAAAGTGGAAGATAGCCCCTACACTTTCTTAGTTGGGGACATTTTCATTTGAAATTAGGAATTGGGTCAAAATCAGCATTTAATTTAAAACGACCTAACATGGCTCCAAGGGGCTCCTTGCAGGCTTAGGGGTGAAATCCCCCCTCGACGTTAATGCTAGTAGCACTATTCACCCATGGGCCCCATTTTCTGAAATCTCCATTTTGAGCATCCTAGGGTTCTTTTTAGCAATTTATTTTGCAAAATAGGAACCTGCGGCTCCATATTCATCTAGGAGGACCGCTTTGGAAAGTTTAAACCCTTGGAAGAGGGGGTTATTTTTTAAGGTGGGCCCCTATGTGCACAAAATAGGGGGCAGGTTTTGTCGTCTTGCATTAATGTCGAGGGGGGATTTAGAGTTAGGGGCAAGAAGCTCTCTTATCATTGTTGCCTCCTGTACAATGCCCCTAAGAAAATATTGTCGCCCCTTTGTATGGTCACTACTCACAAAATTACATGTACAATGATACGAAATCGACTTCTTTGAAAATACTTAGTCAATACCTGAAAGAGACAACATTTTGATCAATCATGCCAAATTTTACTTTCCAAAATCATAATGTTGAATTTTGGTGAATTTTTAAAGAGTTTATTGAGTTCAAACTTAGAAATTCATTTTTAAATCATCATTGATAAATTTTAAACCTATTATTGGATACATGCATAGATAAATTAAAAATAAACATCTTTCAAATTAGAAAAAAGTTCCAAAAAATTATACATTTTTTTATAAATCCAATGAAAAAAGTATTTTCGCCTACTACATATGAGTAATAAAAGCTCTACAACTATTGCATGTAAAGTGATGCTAAAGTGTTTTTTTTAAATATTCAATCAAGACTTCAAGAAAAAAACATTTTGATCACTCATACGGTTTTTACTTTTCCAAAATAGAATGTTGATTTTTGGTGAACTTTTAAAAAGTTTCTTGGTGTTAGATCTTAGAAAATCATTTACAAAACATCATTGATAGATTTTGAACATCTAATCAGACACAAGTATAAATAACTTAAAAATAAAACATCTTTTTGGTAAGTTAGAACGTTTTTAAAAGTTGTAGAATTACATACAAATCTAGTAACTAAGGAGTTTTTTCAACTACATATGATTGCTCAAAATTCCACAACTATTAGAATGATAAAGCTTCTCACTTACATTGAAATGATTTAATGACTACAAAATTCTATCAATTTAGCCATGCATATGTTCACACTTTGCCTTGATCACTGCTTCCAATTTAGAAGGCATAAATCGGCACAACTTGAGAGAAAATTTTACCTTTGTTTGTAGAGACAACCATATTTAAAATTCAAAACATTCCAAATAAATCCAATATTTTAATAGAAAATAAAAGTCACACTAAGAATTCATATGGTAAAAAACAATTGATAAGATACTTTTTTTTTGGGAAAAATATAGCGAATGGAAGCCCTATAGAATATAGCATAAACCTTGACCCATAAGGCTTGTAAATGCAATAGAATGTATAATATTTAGAATATTCTAAAATTAAGAAGTAGAATATAAACTAGCGTTGATAAGCTTCACTTATAAAAATTCCTATTGAGAGCTCTTGAATGATCATGAAGATATATTGTTTTGTTTTAGTACAAAATTTATGGGTTTGATAGAGAGGCGACAATGTTTTTTTAGGGGCACAGTACACTGTAAGTTAGCACTTGGTATTATTTTAAGAGCATCTCCACCTATGCTCGCTAAAACTCACACGTTACAATTATTCAAGTATATTTGAAGAGTCTTTGAACTAATAATCTTTCTTCTCCCTCAAACGCCCCTCAAACACCAAAGTGTACATCAAATAGTCAATGAACCTTCATAAGTAGGATATAGGATATACCGTAGGTAAAAGGACAAATCACAAGTTGGGCAAAACTTTCTAAAAATAGAATGTCAAAATTTTAGTAAATTTTTTTCCAAAAAAAATTGCAAAGAGAAAATAAAGATTTTAGAGAATATTCGAAGTACCCAACTCAATTTATGTACTTTAATTAATTATTGGGCACTACCTTGCCCAACTTGCCTTTTGACTACAGTAGTCAACTAAATTTAGATTTAAAGGGTCATTGCTTAATAACACACTATGATTGAGAGTGAAGAGGCATTTTAGAAGGGCCCGCAACATTTTTCATTTAGTTATTGAGAGTGTCAGATTCCTTAAAGGCATGGGTGAGGATGCTCTAACCTAATCTTTCCTCCTAGTACTCATAGGTTCAAGAATAACTTTGGCCTAAAGGTTGGTGTATGAAGAGTTTGTTGGGAATAGTTCTATTGCTTTGGTGGCATAAAACTTGATAGAAAATGCTACTCCGCTCTAGTAATTATGTGTATTTCAATGAATTATGTTCACTTTTTGTGATTGCATAGGCCAAAAATATTTTGATTGAATAGCTAAAATCATCATTTTGATTTCCAAGAAGATTACGTGTTATTAATCTTTAAAAGACATGGTTGTTTTGATTTCCACACCCAACATCTCTTTTAAACTCCATTTTAAATATGATTTAAAAAAAAATTACTTTGGTTCTATTCTAAAAAAGTATAGATCCTTCAAATACGTTGAGTTTGGCATTTAAAAAACCCCATTCAGCTCAATGTAGTACAAGTTATGATTAAGATTCTTCCAAAATACCCAAAAGGTTGTGGAGCTCTTTGCATTCATTAAGGGTTAAGGTATTTTCCCAAAATGTATAGTTGTCTCAAAAGCTTAGGTAGGAAAAAAAGTCTTGAGAACGGAAAAAAAAGATTCAAAGCCTATATGTGCTTTTAGAGAAGTTGTGAGAAAAACTTCAAATATTCAACACTTATTCATATAGTATTCAAATAATACATATTTTAGTGCATCGACATCTTCTTGAAAATAGAAACAAGGCTTACAAATAAAATAGTTGTTATGTTAAAAATATCAAATATACAGTCGAAAATCATGTGATTGTCTTATGTTCACTTTATATCAATGTATGTGCCAAGAATCTTCTCACCAAATTGCTAAAATCATCGTTTTGGCTTTCAACAACTTTTTAGCAATCTTTTGTTGTTATCCAAATAAATTTTGACTGTAGCCAAATGCATTATTGTCTATCTTTTAATCATGTATTATGCATTCATTTACAAAAACATATAACAACGCATTGTTGGAAGTCTCTATAAAAGGCTCTTTTTGGTTGTATATTTGTTTCTTAAATCACCATGCCAAAAATAGTAGATATCGTATTTGGCCGTTAGGGTTGGCCAAAAATAATTATAAAAAGAGATGTTCCAATTTATAACATTTTTTTTTCAAAATTTTCAATTTTCTATGGTAAAAAAGAGAATCTCAGATAATGTCTCTAGAAGATTAAAGAATATTCGCACTATTTCAACAATTTTAAAAAACATTTGACATGAACTACCGACCCTGATAGCGGAGTACAATATATCAATTCAAAATTACTTCACATCACTATAGAAAATAATGTTTTGCCATTTTTTCACCAAACTTACATCACAAGTTTGTAATCATAGATAGTTTAGTGGGGTAATTTTATGAGGAGTTAATATATAATTGTTGTTCACTTTAGATTAGAATCAACCAAAAGAACATTGTTGATGGACATGCTTTAACCCTTAAACGTCAAGAGGGTTCACGGAGGGCAGCTCAAAGAACATCTCCCAAAGTCTATAGCAACAGCTGCCAAAAGAAAAAAAAGACAAAAAGAAAAAAAGAAAAAAACACTAACTGCTAGCTTGAAGTTGGCGCTAGCTAGTAGGTGTTGTTGGCCAGCGTTTATGCTTTTTTTTTTTATAAAAATAATACAAAATCTCTCCATAGTTTTTGCCCGTTCAAAGCTTCTTCATTTCCCCGATTCCTTCATTTGATTGTGGATTGTTCCACAATTGTTTAATTTAGGCATATTTGCTAAATTTTACCTCCTTTTTTCATCATCTTTCCAAAGCACCAATCTATTTCAACTTTGGTTGAGAAAACCCACTTTTCCTCCATTATTCTCTCATAAATAAGCCCGTGGGGCTTTTTTTGATGCTTGCAGGTTAAGTTCTTAATTCTATAATTCCAAATCCTCCGACTACAGAATTCTAAATGCGACCAAAAATAATTATTGAAATTTGAAAAATATTTTGAAATGTCTTTTGCCAGGTATTACGTGAGTATTGCATGTAATCTGGCTTGCTGCCCATGTTCTTGAAACAAGAATACCATGGTACCATAGCAGGGTCGCTACCCCGCGAATGAATATTTAATATTTTTTGGAAATTAAAGTTCATTCCTCAAAAAGCGAATTTCTCGCTTTTCGTTCTCTGACAAAAAAAGTGATTAAAAAAAGGCCCAAAATAGCCCACAATAGCTTAGAAATAGCTAAAGATAATTTATTCTATTTTCGTTCTTTTATCCTCATAATTTCCAATTTTTACGTTTTTTTTTTTCTTAATTATTTTTTGACGAATACGCTATGGTACTATGATAGATGAACTACCTCCAACAAACTTTTTATTCACAACGGTCTCCAGGTTAACGTTTTGATTATCATATTTACATACAACCTAAAAAAGTCTAAGTACCGTAGTACATGATCAGCTTCGGCACAAATTATATTATTTTAAAAAGTGCCAAAATTTTAAGATTTCTTTTTCACTTTTTGAAGAAGAAAAATTTCAAAAAGTACAAATGTCGAATTTATTCTTAGAAAATTAATTAAATATTCGACACCCTACTGTTGAATGCAATTGAAATCATTCGCCAAGCATGTGTTACAGCTGCCGTGAGTCTGTGAGGATACAGGAATGTAAGACATTGAGATTTGCCTTGCAATACCCAATCCAACTGAGCCAGCATTTGAAATGGATGAGTGTGGCTTGGAAAGGCTGCAGTGTAATGTAAGTTGCGCATGAGTGAGGGCAGAGGAATGCAGAGAGGCATGTGTCATGCGCCTGACAATTCCTTCCCTGCTTCACTTGGCATTGAATTGAACTCTTTAACCCCTAAACGTTCTCACCCTTTTCAGATTTGGCAGTTTTTCAAAGATGCATTATAAAATGCAATTAAGAAGGATATTTTCAACTTGATGAATGAATAAAAGTTGTACATTATGAATTTTAGATTCTATCCATACGGTTAGATTTGCGATTGCTTTCACCAATATTTGTGTATTCAATTTCAAACTTAAAATTTAACACTCTTTTGTAATATGATTACGAATAAGATATTGACAATCTAATAATGAATTTTTTTTGGGATGGGTCGAAATGTAATACTCCAAGTGTAGTGATTTTGGGAGATTTTTTGGTTGCTTAATTTTAGTAGTTGACTTTTTCAAGAGCACTTTTAGACTAAAATCTTCGAAATTTTGGGTGGAACACTACAACATGAAATGAGGCATAAAAATTTCACAAACCATCCCCTTTCTAATCGGATCACACATGCACGAAGCTAACTTCCCATAAAAGTTTCAACCCTAAATCCACACTGCAAAAAGTGCATGATGGATGAGAAATCGGAGTTCAAATCCGTACATCATGCAAAATATGCAGAAACAATGGTTAGGGGTTAAGGTAGAGGTGCAGAAAACCGAGTGGGTCCTGAAACTGAGCAGAAGGCTTGAGGGCTAGGTCCCAGAAACTTACCCAGCCTGGTTTCAGAAAGTGTACAAGAGTGCTCTAATTCCGTCCATGCCTGGAAAAATTGAGGGCTTCTGATTGGTGCAGAAGCGCTTTATTTTCAGAATCCAACCTCTCATGAAAACCAGGACCCTATGAACGATTAATGGCCACTCTATGACTCCACACTCAGAAATTCACAGGAAATTATAGACTTACTCAAAAAATGTGTTTTTTCTTGGGATGGATTTGCACTAACTTTGCAGACCATCAAAAAATTCTAAACTTTTTCCACCACTGTCCTAAGTAAGCAAACCTGAAATTCGCATGGTTTCTGGCACCTCTACCTTAACCCTTTAACGTCCCGATTCAACACTGTTTTCAAAGATTCGTTATAAAATGTTTGATGAAAAATAAAAATGGAGTTGATGTACAAAGCAAAGTTGTAAATGTCAATGTGAAGATAACATTTTGTATGGTTGGATTCATCATATTTATTATAACTACTTTTTAATTAATTTTGCAAGGTTTTATCTTGAAATTCAATTTAAAATCCAAAATTAACACAAAAAAATCAAAAAATATTTCAATGAAATTGGAATAACATGCAAAACAAGATGGTATGGTTTCCATTATTTGATTCTACTTATTATGAAAAATCATGTTTAACCCCTAAAGGACCAAGTGTCCTAACTAGGACATTTAGAGAATTGGGTAGGTTCCGGTGAATGCATTTTTAATCAAATTTTGAAGGAAATTTAATCGTAGATTCCCCAATGTGCCACGAAAATGGGGATTTTCTTTTTTCTTTTTTGAATTCCGACACTGTATGTGAAAGTTATGAGGAGAAATGTGTTTTTTTCGGGAGAAATGGCAGTGGGGCAGTAGAGAAATAGTTGAATTTTAAAGGGGCCCAACAAGATGGGCGGCGTGTGGAAAATGGTGTGGATTGTGGGGGGCAGAAGACCACCCCATTTTCCAAACTCATTAAAAAAATTTAAAATAATATTTTTTAAAATTTAAAATCATTTTTTTATAAATAAGAATTATTATTTTTAACTAAAAGTTCAATTTTATAATTACAAAATATTATTTAAAAATAAAAAATAAAAAATAAAAAATAAAAATCGTCCAATGAGGGACTGCCACGTGGCAATACACCTTGAGAGTTAGTGGGGTCATGAACATTAGAATGGGTTGGCACTTCAATTCCCTTCGTCCACCCTTTATTTCCCCCCTAACCCCCAAAATTCTTAGAAAATATGCTACATGTCTTCTAAAACTTGGAGATTTTCTTTTTTTTTTCAAATTTTTTTTCGCCATTCTATAGAGGGTGGAATGTACTTGTGTTTCACCACTCGGATTCGTATTTTGAATAAAGAAAGTCGAAAATATTGCAATTCCAAAAACATATAGTCTTTTCTGAACTTTTAAACCCCCAACAAGTGCAAGGTGTTCTTCAACATCCTAAACATCTCCAAACACAACGAAAATTGGTACACAACTAAGTAACATCATATAGAATGTGAAAGTGAAGTGCGATAGGTTTCGGTAGTGAGGTTTTTTTGATGTAGCCATGGTCAAACACATCTAAAATTTTCGGGCATGTGTTTTTTTGGGGTTTTTTTTCCATCAAACGCAATTATCTCGCAATCCGTGCAGTCAAAATCAACGAAATTTGTTGTGTATGTTTTTCAAATAGTTTAGGATAAGATCTTACAGTTAGAAGGTAAAAAATAACATTTTTTGGATTTTTGGCATGGGGGAGTAAAAATGGCAGCATTAGAGTGTTTTTGGAGGAAAAACACTCCGGTCCTTTAGGGGTTAAGGTCTCACTTTTTGAACTAAGAATGAAACTTGACATAAACCACTTTTGTTATTTTTCAAAAATTCACATTATCTTATTCTGAAAATCCATACCGTGCAAATGGTAGTCATCTAGCACAAGAATCAAGAGAATTTTGGATGGATGAAAAACATCACAGTATGTGGTGAAGGGACGCGTCAGAAATCAACCAGCATCCATAATATGGACGCTGACGCGTCAAAGGGTTAAGTGTGCAAGGAGCCCCGTGGGACCATGCTTGATCCTTTTTCAGTCAAGCGCTGATTTTCACCTAGTTCCTAATTTCAAATGAAAATGATCACAACTACGAAAGTGTGGGGGCTACCTTCTACTTTCTAGTCCAATATACCGTTTTTTCAAAATCGCCAAAACTGTGTTTTTATAGCACTTTAAAGCTCAAAACCCTAAAATTCCAATATACATTGCAGAAAATGTCTTTCTATCAAATTTCTTTTTATGTAAGCTCAAGAAGCATGCCACCTACATCTTGTTGTTCATCACTAATATTTAAAATTTTCCTAAAATTTTCATACTATTCTAAGGTTTTTTGTGACTACTATGATTTTTACAAGATTTAAAAATAAAATAAAATATTATTTATTTTTAATATTTTAATAATTATGAAAAAATCAAGGTAAATCGGTTTAACAATACCTTATATGAGAAAAATACCAAAAACATATAATATATTTTAAAATGTGAGGAATTGTTGTGGTTTGACTGAATAATTATAGTATGGACGCTTAAGAGTTAATCCCTAAAGGACCAATTATTCATTCATGGTTTTAAAATGAAAAATTCAATAAACCCTATTGTGAAAAATATAATTTAGATGGGACCAAATTTTATATCACTAGAATGAGTGAAGAACATGGCATGTGTTGATAAAAAAGAAACAAATAAATTTGACCAAAAGGAAGTCCATTTTTAAGACCTAGCAGGAACTAAGTGAAAATCAGCGTTTGACTGCAAAATGATCAAACATGGCCCCACCGGGTTCCTTGCGTGCTTAACCCCTAAACGTCACAGCGTTCAGTTTCTGAACGACTAACAGATTCAAACCCACCCTACGTTCTCATCAATGCTTGGATGAAAGTCATCCAATTTGTTTAGAGATACCTCACCAAGTTGTTGTCCTATCTAATGGTTGGATTTAGTCATACTTGAGTACATAATTTTCTAAAATTACAAATGTAGAAGTATGTCAAATCGTTGATTAAGCCAAAATTGCATTGACTATAGTTCAAAAGTGGCCTTGCAAAAATGAGGTCAAAGATTTAAGAAACACAAAAATTTCAAAGAATCACCACGTTTAAGAGTATCTCATTTCAAACTCATTCCAACAAATTTTACTCAAAAAATATTAAAATTTTGTTTATAATCGAATTTAGAAGGAATTTTTAATTTTAACTTTCAAATTTTGTAATCAAATATTGGCGATAGTATTAGTGAATTGAACGGTACGGATGGAATCTAAAATTCAAAATCTAGAACTTTCATTTGTATATCAATTCCAAAATATTCTTCTAAATAGTACTTTATGATGATTTTTCTGAAATTGTCAATTCCAGGTACGTTTAGGGGTTAAGGGGTATGTGTGTCAATGCACTGTGGTAAGACAAATATGGGCACGGCCTCTTTGCAGAATGTCAGCCCTCTCTTCTCATTTATATGTCTCAGTCACTTGGATTTTTGCTTTTTTGTTTTATTTTAATTTGTTGTCTAGTTTTTTGTTTTTTTGTTTTGGTATTTTCACACATGTAGAGGCTCAGTCTTGCATTACAAAGCAACGTATGTTGGCCCAGGTTTTGTCACTGAGTTGGCCAGGTTTAACCCTTTAGTGCCAGGTAACCGGTAAGTGGTCACTAGATGAAATGCTGTAAAATTTGTGAACCGTCTCAGTTTAGTGTCTGAAATTCAGATGTGCAACTTTTGATTACATCGATGATGCAAAAAGAAAATTTGAAATTTGACTTTCTTAGATATCCAAATACCTATGTACAAAACATCAAAATTTTGCAAATACTTGAATATACAACAAATACAACACATGTACTATGCGAAATTTCTTGTGTTTGGAAGTTTGTTATCTTGTGTTTTTTTTGGATTGAGTTCTCTTGTTCATGTACTATTAGTGTATGTATTTTGATCTTGATCAATGTACCAACTCCTTTCTTATTTAAAAAAATAAATTATTGTCCTAAACCATATATGGATAAGTCACTCTCATTTATAAAATTCACAATAATTATGTGTGAGTCCATTCTTGGCATGAAAGATTGCAATGGAGAGGTGTTGACATAGGTCATTGCTGAATATCTTCACTTTCATTTTTGAAAATTTAACCCAAAATCTATTTTACTTTGAAGTCACACACCCCCAAGATCTCATTTTTGAGTGTACATTATACGGCTCAAAGACATACTATAATCTTGAATCCAACGATTTGATCTGACCAAGATTTAACCGAAACTTGATTCATTAAACTATGGTTATATTGATACAATTGAATACTATTAATAGCATCTCTAATTTTAAGAGAGAAAGTTTAAAAAATATCACCCAAAAAATTGTGGTTTTTCAAGAACCACTCTAGGCACTAAAGGGTTAAGAGCATCTCCACTAGCACTTTAGATACTACTGTGGCTATGGAACAATGAATGAGATTGGGTTGGTGAACAATTTATTTGGATTATAAAATGTTTGATGAATAACAAAAATGGAGTTGATGCACAAAGCTAAGCTGTAAATGTCAATGTGAAGATCACATTTGTACTGTTGGATTTATCATAATTTTTAATAATAAATTGTATTTAAAATTTCAAGATTTTCTTCTGAAATCCAATTTCAAACCCCAAATTAACCAATTTTTTTTATAAAAATTGTTGTAATGAATTCGGAATAACATGCATTACGAGAAGGTATGATTTCTATTATTTGATTCTTCTTATTTTGGAAAATCATGTTTAAGGTCTCACTTTTTGAACTAAAATTGTAACTTGACATAAACCAATTCCATTATTTAAAAAAAATCACAACATCCTAATTTGAAGAAACGTACTATACAAATGGTAGTTAACTAGCACAAGAACCAAGAGAAATTTGGATGGATAAAAGTTGTCCATGTATGTAGTTAAGAGAATAATTTGAATCTGTTCATCATCTACTATGTCGACGCAAGGTCAGAAGGTTAAAGGACAAGCAATTTTTCTCATTTTAGAGGATCATTTTCAATATTGGGACCGCAATAAGAGCCTATTTTTCCTAAATAAATATTTATGGATTAGTTTTATATACATCATATTCCACCCTTAACACTTTTCGTCTACGTTGCCATTATAAACTAGAAGACATTGTAAGTTTACGGTATCCTACGCATACCATTGTGAATGTTTAACCCCTAAACGTCCCAGCGTCCAGTTTCTAGACGTTTGTTGGTCAAACCCAATTTTGATCTTGAAGATGACTTTTGTTGCTAATACACCCAACTAAGAAAATGAAGTTTATTAAGTCTAGTTTGTACTCCACTTTTCAAATCTTAAAAATTCCAATTATTGAGTATTTTATTGCTTGTGCAAGCTTTGTAGCTCAAGGTTTGAATTACACTACATAAAATGTTCACATTTCGAATTTCAAAATTTAAATAAAAAATTTCTATGAAAAACATATCATGTGATTCTCCATTGTAATTTGTACCTGCTCCCAAAAAAATATTAATTTTTTATAGCTTTTTTGTAATAAAAATTATTTTTTGAAGTATTTGACTTAAAAATTTGTTAAAAAGGCCGTATTAAATCAAAAAAATCTGAAAATTTCAAGACTGATAGGAAACATTCAATTCCATGCATGAAAAATATTACAAAATATATTTTGATAAATCTTGAAGGCTAGATTGTGTAGTTTGACTTTCCTACAAAGGAGTGGTACGTTTAAGGGTTAATAACATGTACACTACAAGCTGAAGGCATCGTAAGAGGTCGTATTGACAAGTTGAAAGGCTTATTAACTTACTCCATGTACTCCTTAATTTTTTAGTGCCCAGGGTGATTATGGAGAAACCACAATTTTTTTCGGTGGCATTTCTTTAAAACTTTCTATGTTGAAATTAGGTATACTATTAATAGTATTCAACCATATAAATGTAACCATAGCTTAATGAAAGAAGTGTTGGTTAAATCTTGGTAAGATCAGACTATTGGATTGGAAGATTATAGTATGTCTTTGAACTATATAATGCACACTCAAAAATGAGATCTTGGAGGGTGTGTCTTCAAAGTTAAATAGAACTTGGATTAAATTTTCAAAAATGAAAGTGAAGATGTTTGACAATGACCTGTGTCAACACCTCTCCATTGCAATCTTTCATGTCAAGAACGGACTCACATATAATTATTGTGAATTTTATAAGTGAGAGTGACTTATCCATATATGGCTTAGGACAATAATTTATACTTTAAAATAAGAAAGAAATTGGTACATTGATCAAGATCAGAATACATACAGTAATGGAACATGAACAAGAGAACACAATCCAAAAAAAAAACACACAAGATAACAAACTTCCAAACACAAGAAATACCACATAGTAAATGTGCCGTATTTGTAAATATTTGCTTTTGAGGTATTTGCAATATTTTGGTGTTTTATACATAGTATTTGAATATCTAAGAAAGTCAAATTCCAAATTTTCTTTTTGCATCATACGTAGAATTAAAAGTTACACATTTAAACTTTAGACACTGAATTGAGATGGTTCACAGATTTAACAACATTTCATTTTCTAGTGATCTAGTGACCACTTACCGGTTACCTGGGCACTAAAGGGTCAACTTCTTGGCTTCATGGGGGGAGTGGTGTCACAGTCTACTTACATTCTACTTGTTTTCAAACGAAGTGGCTGATTTTGGAGGTAGTGAGTGCTTTGGTATTTGCTTGTTCAATCAAGCCACATCATAATGGGTGAGTGTCATAGTTTGGAGTACTGTACAAAAAGTGCAATACCTTTACATTCTTTAATTTGCTTGTACAGTAGTATATGTCCATTTTGAAGATTGGCGATAAGTGATCGGCCATGCGAACATGATACAAAATCATTTAGTTAGTTTTGTGATAAGTTAGTTCTGCTATTATAATCTGTCCACGAGGCATCTCCTTTTGTATGTATGCCTCAAATTACCAAGTCTCAATCCAAGGCCTCATATCCATCTCATGGGTCCACGCAGTTTTTGGCTGCTGATGTATGTACCAATAGAGCTCTCCAACATCAGATGGATTCACCATTCCTTGCTTTTCCCGCAACAAAAGAGAGTCCTGGATCAAACCTCTGGTCCACTGAGTGTCAATGGGTCCATCCACAATGAGATGCGCAACATGGATGCCTTTGGGCCCAAGCTCGCGGGCCATGCTTTGCGCCAATGCTCGAAGACTGAACTTAGCTCCTATACACGTTGTTGGGAATAAAACATTGTCGTACTAATTAGTAATACAACATGATCTGAATTTGAGATAGGAATGAAGGTGACGTGTCGGATAGTTTTCCATTTGCCAACCGGCCAATTTTTTTTCTGTATCCTAATGACGATGACAACATACATATTCACAAACCTCGAAAGCAAAAACCATCACAAACATAATGCACACATACGTATACAATCAACCACTTCATTAATGGACACATACCCGCAAAAGCTGCGTAACCTCGGCCTCCTCGTACACTGGCCGTGGCTCCGGTGAAGATTATGGTTCCGTGGCCACGGCCTACCATCCGCTTAGCCACCTCACGACCAGCCAGAAATCCAGCATAGCTCGCCATTTCCCAAACCTAGATTTGCCACAAACATTAATAACTTGGTGATAATTTAAACATAGTTTCGGTGCACTAATGGAGCCTATCGTACAAAGACTCGATCAAGCGAGAGCGAGACGAAACCATAATTGCGTAACAAGAACAGCAGGAGTACTCTCAATGCAAGAGAACTAACATCGAGAAGCGGGATCGGTATTAACGAATTCGTAGTACCTTGCGATAGACTCTCGATGTTGTTTCCAAGATGCTAAAGTTGACGTTTGCACCAATGTTAAATACGAGCACTTTGATGTCACCAATGTCTGCTTCGATCTGCTCCACCAGGGCCACCACCTGGTCTACATGCATGCCCGTGGCGCTAATTCAGGATAGATTTAAAGTCACGAGCAACAGTACAACTGATTAAGTTACTCAGGGAAGCACCTACCTGCAAGAGATGAAGTGATCGCACAACTATCTGAGTCTGTCGCATCCTTTCTTGTTAACTGAAGGGTTGTCCTGAAAACAAACTGGACGAGGAAGTGATAATTACCTTCTTGTCGAGCATCAATTCCGAACGCATGAGCTTTGCCTCCATTCTGAATAATGTCCTGCGCAAGTTGATCCAATTTATCCGCCTGCCTACGTACGAGGCAGGCCGTGTAACCTTCACTGGCAAACTTCTTTGCAATAGCACCTCCAGTAGCATCTCCAGCACCCACAACGAGGATCACGCTCTCTCTCTCGTCAGATGTTGCTTCATCATTCGACCCCCCACTTCTATCTGAGTCACACTTTTCTTCATCAATCATCTCTTGCATACTATGTCGGAGCTCAAAACCCTAATTCATCCCGACAGTACGTAACAAAACGAAATGCACCATACATCAATCCAAAGAGGTGACTGCAGTTCTCACCGGAGGCGCTGGTGGGTACAACCTCGCAGTAGCGTCCACTCTGCTCCTTGAGCGTGGAGCTGCCAGAAGGTGACGGAAGAGGATGCAAATGTCGCAGGATGCAGCTGATTCGTCTTGATGCAACGCCATCAGATTCCATTCTGAAACGTGATGTTGCTTCCTGCAAATCCAACGACAGACCAAACAGGCTCAAACCTCAAGACAACCCAAACCACACAGAAACTACTGCAGGTGCCCATTAAGATTCTACCCAGAACTGGGCGTCGATCATTGCAAGCCCTATTTCCAAGCTCACATAATTCGCAAAGACACAAAAAAAATTGTATCAAACGCACCACAAGAAGAAAATCGTGGAGAAAAAGTACAGAACTCACCAATGGACGATGATGTGATTCATAAAAACAGCGCGGGAGTTGAGACCCAGACCCGTGACCAATTTGCTACCGAGGAGACGACGTCTGCAATCGATGTGCACTGCTGCACGGAGAAATTGCCCACGTGGTTGTTGAGAAAGTACTCTAGGACCCGCTCATCGTGGAATTCCGGAGGAAGCTTCGCCAGTTATGGTAGCTGACGAGCTCGGGCAGCTGCGTCACCACGTCCGTCACGCCATTCGCAACCACTTGCACCACCAAAACCTTCGTCTGCTTCGTCTTTCTCACCACGACTCTCAATCCCTTCCCCCAAATTGGTTCTGATTGAGGGCGCTGAGGGGTTCAGTCCCATTGTCGCCATAGCTGTCAGTTTGTTGCAATTCAGTACCAAACCCATGGTGGAATTTAGCTAGAGGAGGATTGTCCATTGCAGCAGCAACATGAGCCATGGTGATCGAGAAGCTGAGGAGTATACCGGTAATGGCCCCAGCTTAGCATAACATTCAGTAGCCTTCGCTGGCTCTGCCTTGGTCTTTGAGGAGAATGTGCAGCATATTTTGCATTATCATCCAAGAATGTTTTCTTACAGATGGAGGTTTTGGAAAACTAGAAGGGAAGGTAACCATGCATGGTCTTTGTTGACACATCCCCACATGTCCCTCACTTTTAAAGAGAGCAACATTGTAAGTAATAATTCTTTAACCTAAGAATGTTATGGTGCATGACTAACTAATAGAAAATGGGCAACCAAAATAAAAAAATTCCTTGAACGGTGCGCCACTTTTTTTGTCCCTCCATTGACAATGGTTTATGACCTTCCTGCTTCCTCTCCACTATCTGAAAAATGAAAAATAAAGGGCTACACTTAATGCACTACATGGATGGAAATTACATGATGCATTACAAATCACTAGGTTTTGAATGTGGCCCTTTCTATGAGTGACTTCCAATGGCATGGTGGCTACCGGTTATGTCACCTTGTGTTGTGCATCCTGACCTCTTTAATATCACTTTCTTTAATATCACGTCCTTTGTTCTATCACCAAAACTTAAAGGCACCTCCAGTCAATTCACTGCATGCGACATCGAATGTGGAGTGGATCGGTGGGTCTTCGCGTTGGTGAAAAAGAGTGCCGAAACAAGAACACCTCACTTTCCCAATCAATCCACCAAATTTAATAAAGTTATGAGTTTTTCCCCTCCAAACGGATCGTGCTCTAGAAATGGCAAAGGGAGCAACAAAAAGGGTTGAATAGAGGTGGAAGATGTTGTTGACCGAGGGAAGAGGAGAGGGTTTGGGGCTTTGAAACGAGTGCATAAATTCAGTGCTCAAGAGTGATTCAAAACAAAATTGACCTCTTCCAGTGGTATGATTTTAGACCCCAAATAGCTCCCCTGCTTTTCGGCAACCATATTTTTCCGCTTCACATTTCGTTTTCAATTCCCAATTACAAGTGCTCTTAGGGACTAGACGTATTCAGTTCAAAAGTCACTCTATATTCTCACTATCACATTTTGTTACGTTGTAAGAAGTTATAAACTCTAAAAATGAATGTACCTAACTTAGAAAATATTTTTGAGCTTTCACTATTACATATTATTATATCACAAGAAGTTGCACATTCTACTTAAATTAGATGTACCTTAAAATTAAAGTCACTTTATGTTCTCATTATCACATTTTGTTATGTTAGGCATGAAGTTGTGAACCCTGAGAATGAATGTACAAGCTATTACAAAAAATACTTTGTATTCTCACTATCGAGTATGTTCCAAGGAAGTTGCAAACCCTGAAAATAAATGTACAATGGAGTTATCCTAAAAGTCAAGTGGTGTTTGAGTAAGATACCATGTGTTTTGATTTAATGTACTCTTATTTGTTCACTCTAAATAGTTATGAAGTTTGAAAAAGCTTGGTGGTTTCTCACTATTAGGTGTGTAAGAGCTTGGTGGTCTTCAAACTCATGGTAAACTAGTTTAGCCGTCTTTTTTAAACTAGTTGTGCATGAGTTTGAAGACCACCAAGCTCTTACACACCTAATAATGAGAGGCCACTAAGCTCTTCTACATCTTTGAACTATTTAGAGTGGACAAATAAGAGCATATTAAAGCAAAACACATGGTATCTTGTTCAAACACAACTTCTCTTTTAGGATAACTCAAATGTCCCTAAGAAAATATTGTTGCCCCTTCGTACCACTACTCACAAAATTACATTACATTGATATGAAATCGACTTCTTTAAAAATACTCAATCAATACCTGAAAGAGACAACATTTTGATCATTCTCACCAAGTATTACTTTCCAGTGACTTCGTTGCAAGGTCAAGTGTTAGCAAGGCATTGTTGCTTCCAAAGACCAATCCATGTGAACAGAAGAGGAGCTTTCCCTAAGCCATAATGCCATAATGTCAGGTTCAAGTGGCACTAGCTCGTCAGTAGAGGGTTAGAACGTTAGAACACATAGCTCTTCTACTTTATCTCCTCTTTGTGAGCCTTTTAATCAACGAAAAGTACAAATCTGAACGTTATAGATTGAAACTTGAACTTGGCATTACCCATAAACTACTCGCTGCTTGCATGGGTAATTGGTTAATGGTTACGTAGTCCATGGAGTTGACAAAACAATGGTTGTATTCACAGACATTTCCATCACCCGGATCTCCAAAAATGGCTTAGGAGGCAAATCGGGGCTGATCTCTAGTGAGTGGTATCCGGCAGTTCCATTTGAAACTGTTCCTAACATAGACTTCAAAGCCCCCAAAATGGTCGAAAGAACAATTTATATCGTTGAAGAGCTCCATAAATGTCACAATTTTCCGAAAAGCACCCGAAAGCGTACTCGTCTATTACTCATCGGTCTTGACCGTCTTCTGCATCGCAGTAAAACAGCAACACATTAATACAAGTCTTTATGTTAAGACTATAGCTATTTACATTGAATTTACTAATACTAATCAAGAAACAGAGCATGTGATCAAACTGTATTGGTTACAGTAAAAAAGCATATTGTGTGCGTGCAATGACTGATCACATGAACGATAAATTCAATAGCTAGACGACCTCCATTGAAGTACCTAACCTTTCAACCAAGCATCTTGTAAACAACCACAACGTGAGGAATCCTGCCACAGCAAGTGGAGCACAGAAAGGCTTCCCCAAGTCATGTGTTGAAATTGCACATTACAGTTGTCCCTCTATTATGACATGTTTGGGAAGCCCTACCTTCAAGGTGGCAGGCATGGATTGGTCACAGAAATGATTTGTCACATGTGTATTGCTTGAAACAATAATATCGTCATATTATGGAGTGTCATTGTATGGAGAGTAGACTGTACACTACTATCTACCAGTCTACAAACAATAGGAAATAGCATTCTGGCTGCTATGTACCATAACTGCACCCCCAAATGTAAAAAAAAAACACTTGAACAAACACCAAAAATATGGAAAACAGAAACGTCACTTACTTGTCGTTTACTAACATAGGGCTGGACCTGACGAGGGCTCTCTTGTCGTTTACTGACGTAGGGTTGGAACTGAAGAGGGCTCTCAGGTGCACCTCTTTTCCCAAGAGGTCGTCCGAGTCGTTTCGATTCCCTCCGTTTTTCAGACTCAAATTCTTTGCGAGTGTCATGTCGAGAACCACTTTGCCAAACACGACCAAAGTTTGGAAGCCAGCTTGCATCGGCCTCCGGAACTGTTTCACCTCTCGCCGCGCGTTCCAACTGCGCCCTCCGCATTTCAGCCCAAGCAGCTCCCACCCGGTTTGGTGGCCTCAGTTTTGCCAACTTCCTTTCCTGTGTCTTGGAAAGCGGCTGCGTCTTCACGGTTTCCATGCTGGGGCCAATGCCAAAGAGCTTCTTGTCGTCACTGAGTCCAATCCAAGGAGGCGCCGCCCCAGAGTGAACATTTCCCTCTCCAGGTTGCAGGGGCGGGCAAACGATCTTAGAAAGAGCTGCAAATTGTGTTGTTAGTAAAAACACTCTTAGCTGATTAAACCCTAGCTAATAGTCAATTATAGCAACTTCCAACATATTTCCATTGTTCAAAAATGTAGAGTATGATTTGATACATTATAAAACCTTCCTTGAAGCTTCCTAAATCATTCATTTCGACTCCTAGAAGCGACCCTTTCTGGGCATTTGAGTTAAATAGAGTATAATCAATTGCACGCAAATTCATTGACATGACCTTGCCAGCGGAACCAATACAGCTAATAAACTACCTGCAGTGTCTAGATTTCAGTATAGCTAGGTTCAGTGAATCCACACTTACCCTGGCCAGCAGCCGTCACGGTATACTGTGAGGTTGCGGCAACTGGTAAAGATGGCATGATGTATGAATGACTTTCCGTAGCTGACAAGTGCGCTCCAGGTGCCTGTAAATTTCAGAGAACGAAGGAAAAGTTCAAAAGAAGAAGACCAAGAGCAAGTAAAATACAGTATAACCGACATACATCATATCAAGATTCCGACAAAATATAATCTCCACACAGATGAGAATTACTCAGAAAATGTTCACTATGCGTCAAGCTACACTCAACACAATAGACTTACTTGCGTGTAGGGGGTCGTGTCGACGCCTCTAGATCTGTCAAAAATCGCATTCAACTTCTCTGGATAATAATCATGAGGAGACTTGCTGGTGCTGGCTTCTGTGTTAATACAAAAATTTGAAAGACCAGAAGTGTTAATACCAAACCTCATCAATTCAGCATGCCTTTTGATTGCAGAATCTCCTATCTGAGTTAACCCCTAAGCATCTAAAACGCCCAATATGCCCATCTGCATCACTGAACTTTGCAACGGTGGAATTTTCTCATTTTACCTCCGTTTTCTAATTGCAATACATCATTTTAAAGCTTTTCTTCTATACTACAAGATCAACAGTGTCAATCGTGTCAAACTGAAGTCATTTTCACATAAACAGATGATTTACAACAAGGATCCAATCTTCCTACATTACAGAAAATACAGTGGACGCTTAGGGGTTAAGGATCCAAAACATGTAAAACTTCTCAGTCAAGATGATCCACAGGTTAAGCCCCAGCACACCTATACCGAAACTTGCTGGTGCCAATCGACTCGCAGGATCCATGGAGTGCAGAGCGCTTCCAGCCACACCACCCCACCCATTTGATGCCCCATCATACACAGGCTGGGAGCTTCCCACAGTAAGGACTGATAAAGGCTGAACATCATCTACAGAAGCAACGTGTAAAACAGTTTTTCTATTGCCTAGTGCCAAAGAAGAGCCCGAGTCATTATGTGAGATGTCAGAGTGGATATTGTTTGTTCTGGAAAGCTCCGCACTTGCTCTGGCCGTGGTCGCCGTTGCAATTTTACATCGCTCCTGCCACTGGAACCACAAATTTACTATTAGCAAAACGCATAAAACTGAAAATACAAATTGAAACAGATGGGACCATATTTTATATCACTAAAATCAGTGAAGAACATTGCAGGTGTTGGTCAAAAAACAATTAAATTTGCTCAAAAAGTTCACATAGGATCTACTCGAAAATGCTAAAAAGAACATGAGAACCAATTCAGGCTTTTTGGTCCTCAAGGGTAAAGGACCAAGGATTCATGGTTTGAAAACAAACAATTCGATTGGTTGTATTGTGAAAAATATAATCCAAATTCCATATCACAAAAATAAGTGAAGGAAATTGCACATGTTATTCTGTAGGGGTTAACTGAACATTAGGGTTTTGAATGTGACCCACGACACCAAAAACTATGTCTATTGCGTTGGAAAGAACTGTACCTTCAACAACTCATCCTTGGAGATAGAGTACCGATGGCTGTCAGCGACACCAGCTCCCTGCTCCCACAAAAAATTCTTGACGCTCATGAAATGTGCTGAACTTCCGAGATGCTGGATGGCGCTTTCACTAATTCATGTCGCAACGACCAAGTTACTAACAATCGAATGTGAGGCTGAATAGTGGTTTTACAACTACGGCGATTGCAACCCTTGCAGACATGCCTCGATGCCCGAACCCTTAAATCCTAAGCGTCTAAAACGCCCAATATGGCCATCTACATCGCTGAACTTTGCAACGGTAGCATTTTTTCATTTCACGTCGGTTTTCTGATTGCAATACATCATTTTAAAGCTCTTGTTCTATACTACAAGATCAACAGTGTCGATCGTGTCAAACTGAAGTCATTTTCACACAAACAGATGATTTGCAGCAGGGGGTCCAATTTTCCTACACTAAAGAAAATACACAGTGGACGCTTAGGGGTTAAGAAAATTTGTGTCAAAATTATGAGAACAAGATTGAAAAACAACATACCGTGCAAACGCACCCTCGTTCTCGTCTACCTCTAGCTCGCAGAAGGAACACCAGAATTTGGTGCCTCCATCTTGCAACGGAGCGACCTCCTTCAGTGATGACCTAATCTCTTGAGTCTTCGTCCGTGCCTTGGAAAGAAACTCAGCCGTATACTGCTTGTGTTTGACACCGTACTTGTGGCCTTTGCCCTTGTCGTGATTTATACGGCAGACTCGGCAGAACGTGAACGGAGCCATACGAAGGACTGCTCCAGGAAAACACTCAAAAAAACCGAATTTTTTTGCCCATCTGCTTAACAAGCGCAACACTTCAAGGGGGAGAATTCCAAAGGCAAACCCTAAATCACACAAAGCTCAAAGGTCTTGAACGCTTTCTACTCCAAGTTTGGAGAGAAGTATACACAAGTGTTGAATTGAAGAGCGAGATTGAACTACATTGCAAGCCCCTCGACCTTGCCTGCAAATTCAAATCGACTCAAAGAAAAGGAAACCCTAATTGGCATAATGAGTTATTCATACTTTATGTACGTGCTTGTAAAGCACTCAAACACGCCGATCAGTGTTGCCCACTGTTCAACACTTTAAGAGGAGAATCAGCGGGATCCCAACGACAAACCCTAAAAGTGTTCCAGCTCAACGATTCCTACTCCAAATTCGGAGGCATGAGTGTTAAATTCAATAGCGAGATTGAGCTACGCTACCGAAGCTGCAAGCACCGGAAATTCAAATCAGAGGAAACCCTAATTGGCATAAACCTTAGCATTATTCATACTTGATCGATTGAGCATTTGAGTACCGTAATCCAACTTCGAACCAAATCTTCCAAGTGTAGTTTATTAACCACCAGGTAAAGCAGCAAAGCGATTAGAAAATAGACTAAAGCGAAAATTGATTCGTTTCAAGAAAGAAAGGGCGTTACAGTACCCGTGATTGGTGGTCGTCTTCTTCCAGACTTGGAATCAATCTGCTCGTGTCTGCAAGTTCCATTCAAATCCCGTACAGTTCATTCGTTACGGCCGCTTCCGACATGAGTAAACACATGATTTCACACCAAAACATCGTCACCAATTTCTAGGCCAGCCCGTGATTTCTCTCGCACAGAGACTCACGCGGATTTCAAACAAGCAAACGACCGGGAGACGATGGAAAAAAAACACCCTGTAACCGTTAGGGACCTATTCCCGTTTTGCAGTGCGCTGCATATTTGACAAGCAGATAGCTCCATAACATTCTTTAGCTAGTACTGCAGCACACCTTTTCCTTGTGCAGAGAATCAGCATCTGAACAGGGAATTATGATGTGGAACATGTAAAAACTATTAAAAAAACAGAATAATTGGGATCACCATAATCCTCTTCCACAATTTATTCACTCTAGACCAATTGATTGACCACTTTGGAATTGTATATACAAACTCCTAGGCCTGAAACAACGATTTAGCAACATTCATTTCCCAACGATTTAGCAACGATGGAGGCTTTTGGACATAAGACGGGCTAAAATTTTGTGAGCTCATTCCAAGCACACCAATTCCTAAGAGCATCCCCAGTGGTGCCCTAAGCCCCTAAGCCTCCATTCAACCTCATCCGGCTTAGGGGTTTAGGGGGTTTGAAGAGGCCCAGTGGTGGCTTTTAATTCACTTTTTCATCCGGGTCACGGCTTGTAAACGGCTGTCGACCTGTAAATTTCAGGCCATTTCAGGCCGCCCCTAAGTGCTGGAAATAGAAATTATGATAAATAGAAAAACAAACCCGAGGAAAAGAAAACGGTTTACAGGTCGCTTTTAAGGGTTGACCGTAATTCCACCGAACCTGGAAAGGAATCGGAACTGTTCATCGAAGTTCATTTACGGGCTTATAGTTAAAGGACCACTGGGGATGCTCTAAGGAACCCAAAAATACCTCCTTCTCATTCCTTTGCCCGCGTATCAGAGCCTTGCCAATGTCCTGGTGGAGAAGCTCGGAGATTTCGTGATAGAACAAAGGATGTGACATTAGAGAAGGTGATATTAAAGAGGTCAGGATGCACAACACAAGATGACATTAGCCACCATGCCATTGGAAGTCACAGAAAGTGAGGGCCACATTGAAAAGCCAAAGTCACCTTTATGGAATCTGCCTGCCACCTCAGCCTGCTTGCATTTCTGGGCCTTCCACTGAACATGAACTAGTAACTTACTCTATCCTGCTTTGGTTTCTGGGGCCATTATACTCCTCTGGTTCTCAATTCCATCTTCTTTCTCTTCATCACCGACGCTGCTGCAACAATGGACAATCCTCGACAAATCCCGCAATGGACAACAATCCTCTAGCTTCATACCATCGCTGAATTCCACCATGGGTTTGCATTCCTCACTGGCACTGAATTCCACAGCTATGGCGACAATGGCACTGAACCCCGCGCTCTCAATCAGTGTCGAGATGAATAGCGCTAGAGCTAGAACCAATTTGTGGGGGAAGGGATTGAGAGTCGTGGTGAGAACCAAGCAGACGAAGGTTTTGGTGCAAATCGTTGCGAATGGCGTGACCGACGTGGTGACGCAGCTGCCCGAGCTCGTGAGCTACCTTCCCGAAGCGGCCACAGAGGGATTGTCCAACGTGAGTGCGTTGGCGGGGCACTGGGACGGGGAGAAGCTGGGATTGTCCGCCGCGGGGCTGTTCTACTTGACTGCCAAGCCCGGCGTGTTGACAGGCACGCTGGATACTTACCTTGGTGCTCCCATTCAAGCCGTGATTGAGTTTGTGCGCGGCAGAAGGAGCTGGAAGCGCTCGGATTTCGTCGTTGATGAGCGCCTCGGTGAAGGCTCCTTTGGCACCGTGTACACGGGGGTGATCTTGCCCAAGAATGTGAGCGCCGAGGAAGAATTGCTTGTGGGACGACGAGGTCGAAGATTGGAGGAGTTCGACGACTACAAGAAGTTCAAGAAAGTCGTCTTGAAGAAGGTCCGAATCTCTCATTAGGGTTTGTAATTTCTTATTGTTGCAAGATTGGAGCTCTAAACCCTGTCAATTAGGTAACCACACCTAATTGCGTATTAGAATGCTCAGATTTCAACACGATTCCTACACACCAAAGAATGCATTAATTGGAGTTTCAATGATGCATAGTTGATGATCTGAATCCGACATGAATTCGGTGGTGTACATTTTCAAAATCGATATGTACTCATTGATCAAGGTTTTAGAGTGCTGCAATTAATTAAGTGTCAAAATTATCTCATTGTTGGACAGAATTTTCCATGTGGCGTATTCATTCTTCAATGACTCTTCCAATCGTTAGGTAACGAATTGAAAACTGGATCTTCATGATTTGCAATTGGAGATTCATCTGCTTCAAAGATGGGTTTGCGATTTCTTACTGTTGCAAGATTGGAGCTCCGTCGTAGACCTAAACTCTGTCAATTACGTAACCACACATAATTGCGTGTTAGAACGTTCAGATTTCAACAAATTAAAGACGATTCCAACACACCAAAGAATGCATTATTTCGAGTTTCAATGGTGCAAAGTTGATGATCTAAATCCGACATGAATTCTGATGTTGTTGAGGTGTACATTTTCAAAATCGATATGTACTCATTGATCAAGGTATTAGAGTGCTCAAAATCGATATGTACTCATTGATCAAGGTTTTAGAGTGCTGCAATTAGTTAAATGTAACAATTATCTTAGTGATTCTCATTGTTGGACAGAATTTGCTATTCATTCTTCAATGACTCTTCCAATCGTTAGGTAACGAATTGAAAACTGGATGTTCATGATTTGCAACTGGACATTCATCTGCTTCGAAAGATGGGATTTCAAAGTAGCCAGCACTATTGTTGTTGACCCTCCCATTCCAACATTGGAAGTACTCAACATTGTTTTCCTTTGTAAAGTACTCTACTGATAAGAAAAAGTGATTGCAGGTGAAAGTAGGAGTGGTAGGGGCAGAGGAATGTGGAGAGATGGAGGAGTGGTTCAATTACCGGATGTCGAGAGCTGCATCCAGCGTGTGTGCCAATTTCTTAGGCTCCTTCACAGCTGACATTACAAAAGGACAGTTTACACAGGGCGGCAAATGGCTTGTCTGGAAGTATGAGGTTTATACCTACCCTTCGATCTTGTTCCGAATTCTGAAACCCTAACACTCAAAATGATCAATTCTATCACCAGAATTAGCGAAGAACATTGCATGTGTTAATCAAACATAATTAACTCTTAAAAGACCAAGGATTCACAGTTTTAAAATGACAAATCCAATTGATCATATTGTGAAAAATATAATTCAGATGGGACTAAATTTTATATCACCGGAATCAGTGAAGAACATTGCATGTGATGATAAAAACACAAATAAATTTGAACAAAAGAAACTCCACATAGGACCTACTCAAAACTGCTAAAAATACATGAAGCCCAATTTGGGCTTCTTGGTCCTTTAACCCTTCTTGGTTCTGATTCATAGTTTTTAAATGACAAATTCAATCGATCATGTTGTGAAAAATATAATTCAGATAGGACCAAATTTTATATCAATGGAATTAATGGAGAATATTGCATGTGTTGATCAAAAGACAAAATAAATTTGATAAAAGAAAGTCTACATAGGACGTATTCAAAATTGCTATAAAAACATGAGTCCCAATTTGGGCTACTTGATCCTTTAGGGTTTAAGGGTTAAAATTTTGAGAAACGAAACTCTCCATATGAACGTTGACAATAACATGAGGTTGAAGATGTCTTGGTCCATGGCTAACGTTTTTCCTGTTGGAAAGTGCAGGGCGATTCAACGCTACTGGATTTCATGAAGCAACAGAGCTTCCCACAGAACCTAGAAGTACCGCTCTTCGGTCGAGTTTTAAACAACGACGACGACATGAAACGAAACGCACTGATAATCAAGAAGATTATGCGGCAAGTGATCACCTGTTTGAGCAAAATGCACGCGGCGGGTGTAGTGCACAGGGATGTGAAACCGTCCAACTTGCTGGTGACGGACAAGGGGAAGTTGAAGTTGTTGGACTTCGGAGCGGCCACGGATCTCCGTGTAGGGAAGAACTTCGTGCCTGAGCGGGGCATTCTGGACCCGGACTACTGCCCTCCGGAGCTTTACGTTCTTCCCGAGAAGACTCCCGTGCCGCCTGTGGAGCCTGTTGCTGTTGTGCTTTCCCCGCTCCTCTGGCAGGCAAGTTCTCTCCATCCTTGTCCCTCCACTCAAATGTGGCTTGCCACGGAAAAGCACTAGTTATTGCATTGTTTTCGTGTGTATGGAGGTCGTGCCTTATTCGCTCAGTGCGAAAACAATACCTATCCATTTCTGTAACGTTTATCGTGCATTTTGGATATCATATTGTACATAAACCATACGTTTTTAGTAGACATTGTAACGACACTGTCTTTGTGCATCAAACGTGTGGTAATACGTGCAAATATAACATGAACCTATAAAATAACATAATTTATGAACCTTGTAAATTACAGATGCCAGGCATTACACCAAATTCCTCATTACGTCCGGGTCAACAATTATGTTGTGTCGCAGCTTTCTCTCTGCATGTACTCTTATGCAAGCGATGCGTGAAATCTGGTGCCCCTCACAGACAGAATCAATCTGTACTCTATTGCGCGTGAAATCTAGTGTCCCTCCTGATAGGAGCTCACAAAGATCTGCTAAACGTAAATGGACCAGACCTAATAAGGACTACAATGAAGTGGATTTTAGGAGGCAAATGATGTTCAACATCGAGTAACATTGGAATAGGAAGATCAATAGAAGGGGTTAAAAGTGTTACCCTCTTTGAAACTCCATCTTAACGGTAAATGAGTGTATCCTGTCGGTAGCTTTAACATGAGCCACAAACTATGAAGACGAGTTGAAAACTGTTATCTTCTCAAACAAGGTGGGTGACAACTTCCAACTTTGAAACAAGATGTAAACTCTCATCTTCAGATGAGTCTCTACTCTAGTGTTGGTAGCATGAAGATGAGTTTTCAACCCGAGTTGTTCAAGAATGCAAGTGCGTTGTATGGCAAGTTGTGTTCAACAATTAGTACCTCCAACCACTAGAAGAAATCTGGGATTCTATGACTACAAACATAATGACTAATGACAGTCATAACGGACTAGTTTGAGTCGTATACTTGTAGTCGCAGAATCCCAGATTTCTTCTAGTGAACGATGGAAGTGGCTACTCTTTTTGCAGAAACCCTAACCTAACCTGGACAATTGTGTGATGCAGCTGTACAGCCCGGACTTGTTCGACATGTACTCCATCGGCGTCATCTTCTTGCAAATGTCATGTGTGGGGCTGCGAACTGCAATTGGATTCCAGACGTTCAAGAAGGAGATACAAGCCGTAGGCTACGATTTGCAAGCATGGAGGGCGATGACCAAAGTGCCGAGAATCAACTTCGATATGCTGGACATGGACGGAGGCAAGGGCTGGGATTTGGCCACCAAATTGGTTTGTGAGCGCACATTTCTCAATCGTGGAAGGTTGTCTGCGGCCGCGGCGTTGCGGCATCCCTACTTCTTCCTCGGCGCCGATCAAGCTTCCTCCATCCTCTCCAAAGTCACCTTCTCCAAGTAAAAAGAGGCCTGGAAGCAAACCCTAATTCATGCTCTCACCCTCTCCAAGCAGAGGCCAAGAAAACCCTAATTCGTAGCTTTGATCAGGTATTCATAGCTTCCTCTCATCATGTACAATTACGCATTGCATTCTATTCTGAGCAAAATGCTACTTAGAAAAATTCGACCATGGTTTAGTGAGATTCATGGTTTTTGAGATGGAGGACAAATTTGAGCTTTGAAGATTTTCTACATGATTATGTATGATTGCTTAGTTGCTCTATCAGAAGCTTTAGTTTCTCTATCAGGAGCTTTAGTTGCTCTATCAGAAGCTTTAGTTGCTCTTTCAGAAGTTTTGCTTTCTTTCATTGAAATTACATGTTTTGTACAATTATGCATTTGATTCTGTTCTTAAGGTCATTTGTGAAAGATAGTACTTAGAAAAATTCAACCATGGTTTAGTGGGATTCATTGTAAACATGAGCTTTCAGGATTTTCAAATCAAAGTGTGCTAGATTTTGTATGATTGCTTAGTTGCTTTATTAGAAGTGGCTTTTTTTTTTTTTTTTGGAACTTTTACTCTTTATTTTTTTCTCATTGAAATTGAAATTATATGCATTGATTCTATTCTCAAAGTCATTCTGCAAAAGGAATTACTTACAGATATTCAACCATGTTTTAGTGACATTCGTGATTTTTGAAAGCAAGGACAAATGAGTTTTAAGGATTCTGAAAAATGCTCTATCAAAAGTGTTTCTTTTTTAAATTACTACTCTATTTTCCTCTTATTGAGATTTGAAATATGCAAATTATCTGTGTCAAGGAAGGTTGTTTTGTTTTGTTTTATTTGTTTGTTTGTTTTGTATGTTACGTTTAGATCTTTCCAGATTGTAAGGCCCGTCGGCCGTGTTCTTGGTATTGTTGGAAAGCTCTCAACGAGAAGGGATGCACCAAAGTCGTTTCATGCGACTTTTAGACCTATGGTGTGAAAGTTATGAATTTTTAATCAAATTTCGTCACCATAAATACATAAAGTTATTCTTAAAATAAATAAAAGTAAAAGCATGACTAAATAGGCCCACACTAGTAGTTTCTAAAAGATTTTGAGTTCTATGTTTAGACGTTTTAATTTTACATTGAAGTTTACTTTAAAGCAAAAACCATGTATAAGAAAACTGATTATATTGACACATCAATCATTTTTTCTTCTTTTTTCTTGATTGATGAAAACAACATATGATGGCTTCTATGAAACAAGATGAGGATGATTCTAAATCCATGCATTCAGTTGAAGGAAATGAAGGTGTTAATTCTGCTCGGGAACTTTCCACTCCAGAAGCTCAACATGCAGGAGATGTTGAATTTAATGCAATTACTACAGAAACTGAGTCCTTAGAACAGGAAATTGTACGCAATGCAGGAGCACAAGTTCTAGACAATAATAATAATCATGCTTCAAGTACTTCATTACAAAACAGTCATGGTTACCAAGAAAATCCAATTACATTTGTACGTCCATGGACGTATGATTTCAAGGGCAACATGGTTTTTAATGGTACTACTTATTATTCATATGAAGCTTTATTACTTGCGCAACAAATTTACTATCAGGTACAATATTAACCCCTAAAGGACCAAGAAGCCCAAATTGGGCTTCATTTTTTTTAAGTGATTTCTATGTGAATTTTTATTTGTTCAAATTTATTTTCTGTTTGATCTAAACATGCAATGTTCTTCATTAATTGTGGTAGAATAAAATTTGGTCCCATCTGAACTATATTTTTTACAATATAATTAATTGAATTTGTCATTTTTAAAACCATGAATACTTGATCCTTTAGGGGTAACATATCAAATAAATTTCATAGAGTAGTTTAGTTTATCATTCAATTTTAAAATCTTTATGAAAGCACGTATCTGAAATCTATGTATTTTTTTATAAAAATGTGTGTAGGCAAGGCAAATCGAAACCCCAACAGTTAATGGACTTCATGAACCGTTACATATACATAATACCAATGGACTTCTTGAACCGTCTTTTCCAAATACGTTATATGCAACAGGAGGTAGTCCAACTATTATTAATCGTCATAATGGATTGCCAGAGCGAAAGGTAAAGTCAAATGATTCCTTTAACTATATTTCTATTATATATATATATATATATATATATATATATATATATATATATATATATATATATATATATATATATATATATATGTATATATATGTGTATATATGTGTGTCTATATATATATATAAATTGTAGTTGTTATTGGCAAATTTTGTGCAATGAATGGTTACAAATTATATCTTAACTTACAATTTGTTTCTTGTATATATAGGGTGCAAATCTTTGTCGTTTATATATAGAGGAGAAATGTTGCACATATGGCACCGCATGCAAATTTGATCATCCATGGCCACCACCAGAACACTTGAAGAACAAAACAATAAACACTAAGAGCATCTCCACCCTTGGTGCCAACGGTGACATCGACGGACAATTGAAGAATAAAACAACAAAAACTGAGAGCATCTCCATAGTTGATGCCAATGGTGACGCCAACAATGATGCCAACAATGATGCCAACAGACAATTGAAGAATAAAATAACGAACATTGAACACTAGGGGTTTGACGTGCCCATCCTCAATTTGGTCCCCCGCTGGAATGGCGCTAATAGGGAAAATTTTGATAGTCACACCATAGACAGATCCGGACACGGGAGGATACACGGAGCAGCGCATCCCTCCAAACAAGAATTTTATATTCTTGAAACTATGTAATTGGTTGGTGAGTATACTACTAGAAATTCTATGACCACATCGACAGAAATTGGACAGAAAACTGTTGTATTGCTTAATCATTTTGGACGCGTTGTCCAGGTCACAAGTCAACAAAAATCTGTTGAAAAACTCTGTCAATTCGGACAATGCAGATTAAAAAAAATAAAAATCCTTGACTTGAGAAAATCACTAATTGAGGTTCCCTTTTGAGGCCTGTATGAATAATGTTTCTGTTTGATCCACCCTTGACTAGATGCCCACCGGACAAAAGACCAATGGTGCTAGACTACTTCCCCCTTTCGAGAGTAGACACCATAGTAAGAAATAACCAAGTTACTAGGTGCAAGGCATAAATAAACTATGAGTATAAAAAGAAGCTTAGAACTAGGAAAAAAAAGTACAAATTAATAATGATATTTTCACTATTTATGATAAATAAGAGTTTTTAAAGATTATTTAAAGATTATTAAAGTTTTAAAGATTATTTTTTCAACCAAAATGTAATTCATATTTTAAAATTGTTTCCAATATTTCTTTGTCAATCCACTAAGATAAGATCCAAACTGAGAATTGAGTTTCATTTATAGAGATCAATTGCTCCCTATTAATGAAATATATTATAATTCTACTAGCATTTGTGATATTCTAATTTTCAAAAGCTCTATATTTACATGAAACTATGACTTAAAAACTAATGGTAGTAGTGAATTTGTCGAAATATCCAAGCTTGATGACATTTCAAAACAATCAGTTTCACATGGCTTGTTACTTAATATACATTGATTTGTTCTAACTATATCTATATAGTGTTGAATATAAATGGTGAAAAAATCATGTCACATTCTCATTCAAATGAATGGTCAAGTTCAAGGTCACATTTTTATCCTCTAATATTCATTCAAATTTTGGAAGCACTTTTGAGTTCAAAATCTAATCCATGATCTAATCTTAGCAAACTATTGAATATGCTATGTTTCTTATGCAATAAAAGATTTTACGAATGTAGTTACATCTCAATCTTGGTAGAATGAAATAATTCATTCATATTTATTTATTATTATTGTGTAATTTTTCAATTTAAAAATAATTATACACAAATTACAATGATAGAAAGGTTTATGTTGTTTTTACATGAAAAATATATTGAATTGTAATTATCACATAATATGTGCAAAAAGTGTCACATCGTTTGTAATATAAATATGGAAAAAAAGAATTTGAGTGTATTCTTGAAGGAATTGTCATGAATGCACATTTTAGTATTTTAGTCAGTCTTGGATCCATGATTGTTTAGGTATTCAGTTGTGGTTTAGGCAATCATGTCTTTTCTAAGAAGCTGGTTCTTTCATGTTTCCACCATAATGTAATAATTATTTACGTAGTTAAGTGTGCATGTGATTAGGATCAAACCAAGAACTGGGAGTGCACTAGTAAAAATACCGCTCACGTGGATAGATAGATAGAAACTCCGACGTGAGTAAAGTGTCACTTCATAATGTCAATGACCCAGTGCCCACTGAACAAACAGCAATTGGAATCCACGTAGACTAAAGAAGCATGCCAAAAAGACCCACAACTAGTTTAGTATTTCATGTGGAGTCTTCTCGTGGGTCTTTTTGCGAATTTACTCTCGCAGTGTTTCTACTAACTGAGTGGACTAGAGAGCCACGTTCAAATAATAAAAATAGAGAGAAGCTGGTGTAAACAATAACCATGTTTGATCATATTATGGGAAAACAATTAATTATTAAAAGGTTCAAGAGCTTATGTTAAAGCCCCAACTCTAAATCCCCCCATCTTCGATGCGTGAGGAAAAGATTGCCTTGTCTATATTGTTATAGTTGGGGCCCATCTAAAATGTTAAACCCCTCCTATGGTTTTTTTTATTCCCAAGTAGATCCTTTAAGAGTGATTTGGAATCGTAGGTCCTAAATTTCCAAAAAATAATTAAGAAAACCCCCTAGGTTGTCCAAAATGAAAGTTCTAGGGAAATGGAGACTGGATGAATCCTACTTGGGAAATTAGAGTCAGGGATGTTTAACCCCTAAATGCCTAGAGTCCTCTCCAAATTTGGCAGTTTTGCAAAGATGCATTATAAAATGCAACTTAGAGGGATATTTTGAACTTGATATATGAATAAAAGTTGTACATCATGAATTTTAGATTCTATCCATACGGTTAGATCTATGATTGCTATTACCAATAATTTTGTATAAAATTTGAAACGTGAAATTCAAAATTATTTTGTAATTCAATTATGAATAAGATATTGACAGTCTATGGATGAAATTTTTTGTGATTGGTTGAAATGTAATACTCTAAGTGTAGTGATTTTTGGAGATTTTTTGGTTGCTTAATTATATGAGTTGACTTTTTTTAGAGCACTTTTACACTGAAATCTTCAAAATTTTGGGTGAATCACTACAACATGAAATGAGGCATAAAAATTTCACAAATCATCTCCTTTCTAATCAGATCACATATGCATGAAGCTAACTTCCCATAGAATACAGTAAAAATTCCACACTGCTAAAAGTGCATGGCGGATGAGAAATTATGGATGAAATCTGTACATCGTCCAAAAAATGGACGCTTAGGCAGTTAGGGGTTAACCCCTAACTGCCTAAGCCCTCGTTTTTGTTTGATATTCAAAATTGAATTTTGTTTTCTCATCCATCATGCACTTGTTGCAAGTAAAAATATACTACAAAATCCTATGACAAGATAGCTTTATGCATGTGTGATCTAATTAGAAAAGAGATGATTTGTGAAAATTTTATGCCTCATTCCTTGCCACATTGTTCCACCAAAAATTTCTAAGATCTTAGTTCAAAATGAATCAAAAGTGCTCTTGAAAAATTCAACTAATTAAATTAAGCAATCAAAAAATCACCAAAAATCACTACACCTAGATCATTACATTCAACCCATCACAAAAAAGTTCATTCACAAATTGTCAATATCTTGTTTGTAATTCAATTACAAAAGAATTTTGAATTATAAGTTTCAAATTTTATACAAAAATATTGATGATTGCAATCATACATCTAACCATATGGATAGAATCTGAAATTCATAATGTACAACTTTTATTCATATTTCAAGTTCAAAATATCCCTCTTAGCTGCATTTTATAATGCATTTTCGCAATTCTAAAATCTAGAAAGGACTGTGGGCATTAAGGTAGAATATCTAAATCATGTAAAATATCTAAATCATGTGAAAATTACACAATTTCAATTTCTTTGTTATATAAAAAAGTACAACTTTATATTTCATATTATAAAAAATACAAAGTTTGAGATTACCAAGTTTCGAGATGAATATTGTATTACTAGTATAATATGTTTTTTCATGTTCAAATTGCAGTTTACTAAATTAATTAAATTACTCTGTTGACATTTTTGAAAGAAAAAGTTTAATTGTTAAATATATCATGATCTTGGTAATCATAATTATTATATAGTCATATTCAAGTTACAAGAAATATTTCCACTTGGAAAACAACTCATGAATTAACCCCTAAACGTCAAAGCATCCAGAAAGTGGACGACTAACAGATTCAAACCCTTCTCACATTCTCATCAATGCTTGGATGAAAGTCATCTAATTTTTTGGAGATTCTTCACCAAGTTGTTGTCCTATCTAACGGTTGGATTTAGTCATACTTGATTACATATTTTTCTAAAATTACAAATGTAGAAGTATGTCAAGTCGTTGACCAAGCCAAAATTGCATTGACTGTAGTTCAAAAGTGACCTTGCAAAAATGAGGTCATAGATTTAAGAAACACAAAAATTTCAAAGAATCACCACGTTTAAGAGTATCTCATTTCAAATTCATTCCAACAAATTTTACTCAAAAAATATTAAAATTTTGTTTGTAATCGAATATAGAAGGAATTTTTAATTTTAACATTCAAATTTTATAATTAAACATTGGTGATAGTATTAGTGAATCAAACCGTACGGATGGAATCTAAAATTCAAAATCTAGAACTTTCATTTGTATATCAATTCCAAAATATTCTTCTAAATAGTAGTTTATAATGCTTTTTCTCAAATTGTCAATTTCAGGGACAGTCTGGTACGTTTAGGGGTTAAACCCTTTCTAAGTATCATAAACCTGTATTTATTACAAAGTAAGAATACTATTTTCATGATAGAATATTCCTTTATCTTTCAAACCACATATGATTTAATTTTTTTCAAACCAATATCCCGCATATTCAAATTTAGTCATAGAATACACACTCGTGCAAAGGGTGTCCAATTCCACCAAAAATGATCAACAAAAAGTGTCCAATTCCACCATTAAAATTATTTAAATTTTGAATTTAAATTTTTTTAAATTTTGGGTGGAATCGGACACTTTTTGGTGGTTATTTTTGGTGGAATTGGACACCCTTTGCACTAGTGACATTATTGTTTATTAATCTTGGGATTTAAAATCCCCTTAGAGTACCCCCCATCGGACACCTAAGATTGGAGACTAAAATGCATAATCCCTAAGAGGAACCCACATTTTGTAAATGATAAATTTTCTCACCCAATTTGTATTTCATTTTAACCTTTAGTTAAATAAGATGCTAAATGTCAAAAGTGTGAATCGTGTTCAAGAAGCTAAAATATGTGTAAGACTTGAAATGAGTTGATTAGGAAGCTTCAACGTTGTCAAGCAAAGTAATAATAGAAAGAAGAAACCATGTCCTACATTTTTGAATGGTAACAACATATTTTGAAAGTTTGATGATTGGAGCTATAAATTTCCAAACTAAGTAGACTTTCTAATTTTTGGTTCACAACATAGAGAATATTAAAACATACCCTTGATAGTCTCTTGAAAAACAAATTCAAAAAGTCCAACTCCACTACATATATACATATATACACACACATATACATATACATATACATATACATATACACACACACACATATATATAAATATAAATATAAATATATTTATATTTATATATATCTATACAACTAATAGTTTCTTATATAATGGGGTTATTCTACTAAAGAGAGTTGTGTAAATTTAGAGACAAAGAAGTGACTAAGAAGTTAACAACAAAGCATTCATTCAAAGAAAAAAACAGACTACGGTAAGTAAATATTCCAAAAAGAAGACATGTAAAGAAAGTGGTGTAAATTTCCTTGTTTGTTTCCTATATAATTTTTTTTTCCACATTTCTCTCTAATAAAATTATCAGTGAGATAAAAATTTGGAATGCACAAAAGATATCATAATTATGGCACAGGATGGGAACAATTATGTAAGGTCAAAAATGTTATGTAAGTTTTTGCCTACTTTCTCTTTCCACACTAAGTTCACTATACTTTGCTTTCTTCACTCTCACTCAACAATAAAAGACGGTAGGAATCTCATTGATATCACACTTCAATCAAGTCAGACGACCATGCATAAAGTTCTTAGGCCCTTTAGAGATCACACCCTTTCCCTCATGTGGTACTGTACATGAGTCGGCCTTGTAATATCATAAAGATAGAATAAATATGCTCACCCAAACACTGCTCACCTACTCCTAAATTTAAGTTATCTGACAAAATCCCTTATTCCCCACTTGGGATGCTATTCCCTGACAACATCTCAGTTAAATTTGGAGGAGAGCAGGGGGGCGCAACTCGATATTTGTTTAATTGGGACTTTCCACCATATTGGGACTCTTTGAAATCTACAAGTAGCATAGATTCAGTGAGAAATTGCCCACTAAATCTATACCAGTTGTAGATTTCAAAGAGTCCCAATATAGTAGAAAGTCCCAATTAAACGAATATTGCGTTGAAGGCTGTGAAGAACCTTATGTGATAATGAAAAAAACAGTACTTCCATGATTTGCCATTTACAAAACTCACCAGCCTCTTGATCATTCAACAAGAAAAACAAATGGAGCTTTAGAAAAGCAAGCAGATCCTACACATTAGAGCCACCCAATTGCTGTGGTAGCGCAAGCAACGAGGTTTCCAGGGTCATATTTTTGACACTTTAGAGTCCAAAACACTACAACCGCTTCCTTTAAGGTCAGAGGTGGTGGAGTCTGTAAGGCAATGAACTAACAGAATTACAGCGGTGGTTGACCCTGTACAGTACAGTACAATTATCCCAGAAAACCTCATTTTATTTTAGGAGTTTTGAGTAGGTCCTATGTGGACTTCTTTTTGTTCAAATCTATTTGTTGTTTGACCACCATATGCAATGTTCTTCACTAATTCCGGTGGTATAAAATTTGGTCGCATCTGAATTTTTTTTCTTCACAATATGATCAATTGAATTAATCATTTTAAAATTATAAATCCTCGGTCCTTTTAGGGGTTAAGCATGACAGGGGAGTTGAGCCCTGGCCATGCGCTTGGCCTTGGCCACCTGCTCCCCACCCACCCACCCTTCTCTTCCCTTCATTCCTTCTTCCTTGAAGCATAATTCTTTATATATAATTCCTTCCCCTCCTTCATCACGCCTCGCTAGATCGATCACAGCCACAACTCTCTTATTAGCCTCGCTTGCCTTCCACTTCGATCGATTAATACTAGATTATTGCATTTCCCATCAGGTAACCGATCAAGAATCCCCTCATATGAGACTTGTCAAAAAATTGTAATTCAATGCAGTTTATTATCGTTTTAATAAGTATATACTACTGTGTGGTTTTGTGAAAGTAGTGATGCTGGTTGATCGATATTTATTTTTGGTCCTGGATTTAATTAATGTTGAAGTTTTTGAAGCAGTGGGACATGAGTGTGATCATATGCAAGTACTGATCAGTTCATTAATTGTGTTTCCAGCTGCTCGAGTTTTTAAGAAATCAATAAGGTTGGTCACCGTACGTGGTTTAAGGTTGATAATCTAGGCTTTGAAGTGTTTGAAGATGGATTAGTTAGTTTTTGGGTTGACTTTTGTGTTGGTCGGAATCGAACATTTCTGCAGAGAATGTGGTTTTGTGATTCAAGTACTGATTCTGGTTGATCATATTTTTGGTCCTGGGATTAATAAAGGTTGAAGTTTTTGAGGATCATGAAACAGAGGGACATGAACTGTGTGATCATATGAAAGTACTGATCAGTTCGTTGTGAGTGTTTCCAGATGCTGATGTTGGAGTTTTTAAGAAATCAATAAGTTTGGTCACCGTATGTGGATTAAGGTTGATAATCTAGGCTTTGAAGTATTAGTTTTTGGTTTGACTTTTGTGTTGGTCGGAATCGATGATTTCTGCAGAGATTAGTCGGTGAGTGAGTTGAGCTTGGAGACGGGAGCTGGCACAATGGCGATTGACGGGCAAGCGGGAACCGGTGCAACCAACGGAAACCACCACGAGAATTTAGTAACCACAAACGGAGCCGCAACGCGCAAAGCGACGCCGGGGAAAACCGCCGTGCTAGCCATCGGCCGCGCCGTCCCGACCAACACCACGCAGAACGACGGCCTGGCGGATCGCTACATCGCGCAGTTCAATCTCCAAGACCCCATCATGCAAGCCAAGCTCCGCCGTCTCTGTAAGCAATCAAACCCCACCCACCCATCCTCACAGTAGTCTAAACAATGGAAACTAATAATATATCGAAACCATGTAGCTAGCTAGATATATCTGACAATTGTGTGCACGCACGCATGCACAGGTGAGACGACGACGGTGAAGACGCGCTACATGGTGGTGAACAAGGAGATTCTCGACGAGAATCCGGACTTCCTCGTCGAAGGCGCCGCCACTGTCAGCCAGCGCCTCGCCATCACTGGTATACATACATGCGTGCATGGGATCCAAACTTTGAGATCATTCGTAGTATACGGTTTCTCTTTCTCTGATGGTGGCCAGCAAGTCATAAGCTCAATGGTTGGTTGGTTGTAAGAGGGTGTTAATCTCAAGTAGGTGGTCCGGATTCGATTCTCTTTGGATCCATTTGAGCGGAGCTATGAGATGAGCATGGCTTAGTAATGTTGTGATGATGCGTGAATGATGCGTTTTGGGGTGGGGGTTGACGCAGGGGAAGCGGTGACGCAGCTGGGGCTGGAAGCGGCGACGGCGGCGATCAAGGAGTGGGGGCGGCCGGCGACGGAGATCACGCACCTGGTGTACGTTTCCTCCAGCGAGATTCGATTACCGGGCGGGGACTTGTACCTGGCGCAGCTGCTGGGGCTGCGCAGCGACGTGAACCGCGTGATGCTGTACATGCTGGGCTGCTACGGGGGGGCCTCGGGCATTCGAGTGGCCAAGGACCTGGCGGAGAACAACCCGGGCGCGCGCGTGCTGCTCGTCACCTCCGAGTGCACGCTCATCGGCTACAAATCCCTCAGCCCCGACCGCCCCTACGACCTCGTGGGCGCCGCCTTGTTCGGCGACGGCGCCGCCGCCATGCTCATGGGCGCCGACCCCATCCCCGTGCTCGAGCGCCCCTTCTTCGAGCTCCACTGGGCCGGCCAATGCTTCATCCCCGGCACCAGCAAAACCATCGATGGGCGATTGTCGGAGGAGGGGATCAGTTTCAAACTGGGCCGCGAGCTTCCCAAGCTCATCGAATCGCACATCCAGGCATTCTGCGACCCCGTTTTGAACAAGATCGGCGGCTTGGCTTACAACGATATATTCTGGGCCGTTCATCCAGGTAACACAATTCATCCTCCACTGCATCTAGCTACCTTTTCCTTCCCGTGAATGAATTTTTTTGACTGAAAATTATGTGAGATCATTTGCCGAGTTCCTGATTGTTTTTGTATCAACGACAATACGCCACCTCCTGGCCACTGTATCCAGGTAACGAATCCTCCAGTGGATCTTCATTCTTCAGATCTTCATTTGTCTGACTGTTGCTGAAAATTTGAGAGGCTTGCGATAAAAAAAAGTACCAAATTCTCAGATTCTGACAGTCAGTTCTGGAGGCAACGGATCATCCAGTCGATTTATATCCTCCAGTGACTTCCAGTGAATTCCTTTGACTGAAAATGTGAGAACGATCATTTGCGTCGATCCTGATTGTTTTTGTATCAACGACGATACGCCATCTTCTGGCTAATTTCTCCAGGTAGAGAATCCTCCAGTGGATCACATTCTCGCACAGTGCATTCAGATCTTCCAGTGACTTCGTTTGACTGACTGTTGCTGAAAATTTGAGACCGTTGGAGGCAACAGAAAAAATGGATACCAAATTCTCAGATTAATTGTTACCGACGTTTGGCGTCACCGACGACATCTTCTGGGCAGCCCATCATCATTCCTGGTGATCGATACGGTCTCTTTCTAGAGTAACTTTCCTCTGACTTCTAGTAGAATGATTCCTGTTCTAGTGCGTTGATAGTTGCAGAGGAATCATTTGAGGGTCCTGGTGCAGGTGGGCCGGCGATACTGAACGCAGTGGAGAAGCAATTAGAGCTGGCACCGCACAAGTTGCAAGCGGCGCGACAAGTGTTGAGGGATTACGGCAACATCAGCAGCAGTACGTGCATTTACGTGCTGGACTTCATGCGCCAGCACACCTTGAAGCTCAAGGAGGCCAATGGCGGAGTGAACACGGAACCCGAGTGGGGGCTCATCCTGGCGTTTGGTCCCGGCGTCACCATCGAAGGCGCTTTGGCACGCAACTTGTGCTGAAAATGAAATTTAAAAGCTCTGATCGATCACGCCCTTCTTATGATCATCGCAAACCCAATTACTTTACAGACCAGTTGCTCTAATCACCTAGCCGTTTCATTCCTTTCCGACACCCACGATTTTACATTAACCTAAAGCTTCATTTTAAAACCGGTGGAGCTAGTCAACCATAGGTACCTACCATTATTTCACGCTCAGTGAACATGAGTCGACAATGGCCACGTAGAACTTCCATTCATTGAACTCTGTAAATGATTCATATTATCGATTGATCTGGAAATGAATCCAATCTGCTTAACACAAAAACCATTTACGAGTTCCTGGTCACCTCTCTCAGAGCTCATTTATTTCATCAATTCAATGCTGTACGTACACACATGCGTAATCTACAACAATTCGCCGAGGTTGCAGCTATGGTCAAACCTAAATGGGAGTTCCAGAAGTCAACGGCTCTGCTAGATAGAGCTCTTTTATTACAATTTATCTCATTGCTGTGCCTAAATCAAATACAATTGTACAGTACATCAATTCTATATTAACCTAAAGCTCCATTTTCGAACCGGTGGAATCAACCATAGGTAGCATTGTTTCACGCTCAATTACCACGAGTCGACAATTGCCACGTCGAACTTCCATTCATTGAACCCTGTAAATTTTATTTCATCAATTCAATGCTGCTGTACACACTGTATGCGTAATCTACAACAATTCACTGAGGTTGCAGCTATGGTCAAACCTCATGAAAGTTCGATAAATGGGAGTGCCAGAAGGCAACTACTAGAGCGCTGACTTTTATTTCAATGCTGTGCATAAATGATCAAATACAATTTTGTACATCGAAATCAGAGAGAGCTATTACTACATACCATCTCTTTTGGTGATACAGTTCTTGCTAATGAGGTGTCCAGGAGCAGTTCCATTAGGCACCATGAGATTCACAAAGCACCGCAAATGGACGCCACGGTAAGGATGGAGGTTCGTCAACAGGCCATGGTTATTCCGCACTTTCGCACTCATCTCAACAAACAAGGTAACATTAGTCTTTCCGAGCAAACCATCGCCCACAGACTGCGACACCACGGCGTTCACGGTGTTCATCTCGCTTGCGAGGCTGGTCTCGTTTTGTTTCGGCTGGTGAAACGGGGCCACATCGGCGCTCTGGCCAATCGTGTAACCGGAGTACGTCGCGTACACGTTGAATCCCTTGATGTCGAAGCCCATTCTGTGGTTGGGGTTGGTGAAGAGGAACTGCAGGGCCAGGTCGGTGTCGAGGTCGTAGTAGAGACTCCCGTTGGTTTGATTGAGCTTGAGGGATTTGAGCTGCGCGTCTTGGAGGTCGTAGATGCCGTTCTGGGGTCTGATGATGAGCCACTCCACGAAGATTGTGATGCCGATGGTCAGAATGAGGGACATGCAGATGCTGCCGCTGATTGTGTACAAGCAGCGGCGTCCGCCTCGGTTGCAGCGGCCACGGGAGGAATCGTAGGTTGCTGGAGCTGGAAGATCTCCAGTCATGGGCTGTTCCATCTCTGATTTATTGGTCGTTCCATCTCCTTGTGCATTCATCTTGCAGCGTTCTTTATGACTTCCTTCCACTGTTGTATTTCAAATCACTATCATAAGTTAGAATCAAGTAGAAAGAATTTGACGCAACGGAACCTTGCATACCACTACAACCAAGTAGCAAAAATTTAGCAAAAACGTGTTAATAGTGAATGTAGTCCTAAAATTCATTTCAAGCAATGATGATCTGAAGACCAAATGTTGTGAAGAAAGCTAGAATCTGACTATTCATGCCTAGACCAATTGGGTAACTTCGAACTAACTAATGAAGTCGACCTTTTTAACACCCATTGAGCTAATTGTTGCTACTCGTACACAAGCAATAGAGTCTTATGAAGAAAAGTGGCGAGACATACAAAGTTTGAGGCGAGAGTAGAATTCGCTGAAACTGAAGCTGGAAATCGATCAGTTCGATCCGAGAAGTCTATCAATCAGAAAATGCTGCTAGCTTCATGTATGTAAGAATGGGAGCAACAGACAGAGAGCCAATGAATTTGTGTGGGAAAGGCTGAGCGTGAGGTCGTTATAAACATTCCAGGAGGTGGTAAATTAAGTTGGGCCGCGTTCGTTGATAGAACAGGCTGGAGCTGCAGTAGTCTGCAGGCATACAAAGAAAGGATTTAGGTTGTGACGAAGATTTGTCGGACGTTTAGTCGGACGAATATATTCCTCCGTAAGGGCGGAACAGACATAGTAACAAGGGATGTGGTTTGAGAGGGGGATCCTTGCCTGGAACTAAAATTGACGGAAGCGTGTGGCGGAGTACCGACGAAGTGGAGACTTGCGAGGAAAGAAAAAAAAGAAGGAATGCATGCCGACTGACTGCGTGCGGGTGACAGTCGGTGCGGATGATGCCGTGCTTGTCGGTGGGGATGAGGTCGTTGTCGGTGCTCCTCCCGGCTTGGGGCGTAGGAACGGGAATGCGTACTCGTATCAGGCTTGTTTCTTCACAAAGTTTTAACCCGTCCCATGTCCAAAAGCCTCCATTGACATGGAAAAAAATAAAATGAAGTTGTCCCAAAATCGATCATTTGAAAAATCAACAAGTTCACTGATCGATTGGTGAAAAAGAAACGAGTCCCAGAACTGGTTTTTTTTAAATGACCTGTCCCAATAAAAATAAATAAATAAGAGTTTAGGTTAAAAACAAAAAAACCAAAAAAAACATGCTTTTTGTGAAATTTCAGGTTACTTATAAAGACCAAGACCGATGTCGGGGTGAGTGTTTGGAGATGGTAGAGACCATGAGGGAAATGGTTCTTGCCAAATCATTGTTTGAAACCTGGGAGTTTGCATGTACAACTCCAGAGTGGTCAACCAATTGTCATTACCTAAATAAGTTGTGGAGGAAGATTGTGATGATTCCGGTTAGTATAGCTATGTGTGAGAGGGGATTCTAAGAATAATACTTGATCAAGAGCCACATGAGAATGAGGTTGATGTTGGTGACTTTGGATGCGCTAATGCTCATTTTGTGTGCAAACATTCCAATGGAAAACATTAATTGGAATGTTGCGATGGTATTTGAAGAAACATGAAGGACATAAGAATTCATCCTCTTGATTAAAATCTTAAATGGTAACACAAAACTCTGTTGTCTTTTTTTCAATATGTTTGTTCCAAATTTGAAGAATTTGTGATTCTTTACTTGATTTCATAGTTGTCCATTAGTGTCTTTGATGTCATATTAAAAAAAAATCTAATTCGTGTGGTTTGTGGGTATTATATTCAAGAGACTCAAGTATTTGAAGACTATGATTTGGAATGGAGATTTTTCATTTGCATTTATTTTGCTTGTCAGTAATATGTCATATGTGATATGTTCAACTGGAATTTGTACTATTTTTTTCTTAAATAAAATAGATTTTGAAAATAATTTGGCAATACGTTCAAAATCATTCTAACACGTCCAAAAACCCATATTTTTTTGGAGAACCCGTCCAGAAGACATAAATGTTTTTAGAGGGCATGTCCCGGGACCAATCAAGGTCCTTGTGAAAAATCAACACTGCTCATATCCTTTCCTTTGGGGGCATTGACTTTGATTGCAGTTGGCCATCCATGGGGGAAAGCAGCATATGAATTGGGATGAAATTCTTTTCTAAGATGCTTTTGGGTTAAAAACAAATTAGGTGATTTTGGGAACCTTGAAAATTGTCAGTTAGGTGCTTTCTAATTGAAAATTGTTTAAGTGAATGGGTGGTCTTTGGGCTCTAAGGAATAGTATGAGAGTATGGTGCCCAAGGCCAATATTGACACTGGCTTGGTGCCAATTTGAGCCTTGGACACCATACTCTAGCACTATTCCTTGGTATCCAAATACCATCCTTTCTACTAGTATAAGACAGCATTCAAAATGTATGAATTAATTTTAAAATACAACAAAATCTATTCTAATTCATTTGGGTACTACCGCTAACAAAAATGGATATTGTTTTTGACGCTTTTTTAATAATTTTGTTGACACTAAAGTGTCCACAAAACATTACAAAATTCCTCTTTATTGAATATTTTACAGTAAAAAAACATTGAACATGATTTATTGGAAATTGTCTTGAAAAGAGTATAGAAAAAGTGTCCAAAATCCTCTTAACCTAGTGGTTCCGGGTTCAGCCCTCGGGCCAGCAATTCTACTTTCATTTTTCATACAAATCAATTTGTATTTTCTAATTGATCTCCACACGTGTCAGTTTGTACTTTAGAAGCTGGCCTAGCTCAGTTGATAGAACAAAGAAGGTATGAGAAAATTAGGGTTTTCTAAGCAATGGATTAGCTGACTGCTGCATCCTACAAGGGTTCGCAAACGTCTATTCTAGTCAAAAGAGTACTAGGAGAGAAATTTGAACCGGAGCGAGGGGTGCGACAAGGGTGTCCAATGGCACCCTATCTCTATATGTTCGTTCAAGATACTCTCAGTTACATGTTGTGCAACCCCGAGAATGGAATTGAAAGACTACGGATGCTGGATAATTCTATCCTCAAGGAAGCCTTTTTTGCTGACACTAGTAGGAAACGTGTCGTTTTTCACTTGCTATAAATGAAAAAGGAATGAAACCGCGCCATACACATGGGTTGTGTCAGTGCTAGTGAGTGGTTTTGGTCACAAGAAGACAGAAATATAAGCATAATATTCAACCACTGTTCATTGTTTCCACAAAATGGGGAATGAAAAACAACAGGTCTTCTACTAGTGTAATGACTCCATAGCGTATCTCAAAGGTACTAGAGAGAACCTCGATTGTGCGTTCAAGGTTCTTGATGAATTTTGTAGAGGGAACGGGTCGAAGATGAACATGGGAAAAACAGTAGCTATCTGGTGCTCCAACAACCGGTCAAGAACGAGGCCTCAATTGATTGAACCCTGGTGCCACAGTGCTGAACCTTGATTTTTCCATTAGTTTTAGAATGACACAACAAGAGAAAAACGCCAAGGTTCTGCAACAAATTCGTAACGAGTTAGCTCAATGGGCTAACAAGCATCTCCCCATGGCTGCCAGAATACTCGTTAATACCAAGTTATTATGGCTTCTATTTGGTACATAGAAAATGGAGCTTGCAATGTCCTCAATAAAGCTCGGAGTATGGTTCGCAATTTCACCTAGAGAGCAGACACTTTGAAAAACTCTAGAGTCAACATGTAATGGAACTCGGCAATTCTCCCCACGTCCCAAAGTGGAATCGAAATCTTCGATCCCTATACTCATGCGTCAGCATTACTCATGAAAATGGTGACAAGTGAATCGGAACCTGGTTGAAAAAACTTTCTACAATATCATATCCGTCACAATATCATATCCGTCAGCTGCAAATTAAACACCAAGGAGATTGGGGCTTGGACAAGAAATGGTTCTTCACAAGAACATCCATTTTGCGATCAAGGAAGCCCCCTTTGGAGGGGGATTTGGACGGCTTGGCTTGAAGTTCACCCAAGCGTCCGTAAAATTCAACCCACCAACAAGGAAGAGATTCACAGACAACCCATTTTCCTGAATCCTCACCTCACTAACACTACACTCCAGATGTGGGGTGAAGATACAAAAGCGGGATCTTAACCCCTAAATGCCTAGAGCCCTCTTCAAATTCGGCAGTTTTGCAAAGATGCATTATAAAATGCAACCTAGAGGGATATTTTGAACTTGATGTATGAATAAAAGTTGTACATTATGAATTTTAGATTCTATCCATACGGTTAGATCTATGAGTGCTATTACCATTAATTTTGTATAAAATTTGAAACGTGAAATTCAAAATTATTTTGTAATTCAATTACGAATAAGATATTGACAATCTACGGATGAAATTCATTGTGATTGGTTGAAATGTAATACTCTAAGTGTACTGATTTTTGGAGATTTTTTGGTTGCTTAATTTTATGAGTTGAATTTTTTTAGAGCACTTTTACACTGAGATCTTCAAAATTTTGGGTGAATCACTACAACATGAAATGAGGCATAAAAATTTCACAAATCATCCCCTTTCTAATCAGATCACATATTCATGAAGCTAACTTCCTATAGAATCTACAGTAAAAATTCCACACTGCAAAAAGTGCATGACGGATGAGAAATTTTGGATGAAATCTGTACATCGTCCAAAAAATGGACGCTTAGGCAGTTAGGGGTTAAGACGGTAGTCACTCAAAGAGATCTCCAGACTTAAACAGCTTTGGGACCATGTTTGCCGCATTTGGTTGGACACGCAAGACATTTATGCCATTACCCGGACCCGCAACTTAAACTCTATTAGAAGTTCATAGAGTTCATATTTGACGGTACCTCATAGAGTCGGTGCCATGGAACATGGCCCTCAATCTTTCAACCAAGGAAAGGGATTAGTTGACTCTAGATGAACCAGAGAGAGACCTTTTTGTGGAATTCTATCACATCCGTCAAATCACAAAAGACGGATGCCTATTTGTATTGGTTTATAAGAGAGTCAACTTTTCAGAACTGTTGGAGAATGTCCCAGGACAATAGCCAATAGGATTACCAACTTAGAAACTTACAAGAACCTTACGATCCCTCAGAGTTCATATGATGAATTCACCAAGTTCAATCCACCAAATCCTCCCGCCATGGACTTTGTGGTCTACACGCTTAGATATGGACGCATCAGAGACCTTGAATTTGACCTTTATGAATGGGAATGTGTATTTTCGCACTACAAGAATCATAGTTTTGAACAAAAAAAGTATGTAATGTCGTAAAGCAGTTGGTTTAATGAAATAATATAATAAATAGGAAAAATACCAAAAATATTTTAATATAGTAAAAAATGGAATCTTTTTAGAATATTTTCAAAAAATATATTATTATAATCTTATGGAATATTCATGTTGATGTCATTTTATTAGCTTGCAAACCACGTTGAATGCATATTCCAGCCACACCACAGGCTTCGTTTTAATTAGTCAACCAAACTCGTAAGAATTTTTTTGGGAACTCATCCTTTTAAGGGGCGTTTAATGTAAAAGAACAAAAATTGCTGCCATAAATCTTCAATATCCACCTTGCTCTCATAATCTTTTTGGAATCTTTTTTGAATACGATAACTTTATGTTATAGGCGTTGATATTCCCATCATTATAATCATCTTCAATGAAATGTATTAATTAAGGCAAGAACGTATTTATTCTACGTCACCCAACGCAATGTATTACATTTTGGTACAAATACTATTGTTTATTACTTTTGAAAATTTTAATATATATACAATCCTAGAATACCTTTTCACTATTTTTAACATTTTGTATAAAAATCAACTCCAATGCCCAATAAAAAAGTTTAATGCCAAAATTTCGCTTGTTATGCAATGTCACACTATACATTTTAAACGCCCTACTGTGAAAACACCCAAATGAACTCGGGCAGGTCCTCATTCAAAAGATTAAAAAGATTAAATATATTTGTAAATGGAGTTATAAATTAATTAATATGAGGCAAGATCAGACCCCTCCATTCACAGTAGAAATGTGTAACAAGGAATTCAGTTACACCCAATGTAGCAAAATTTATAAAGATTTGTGGCACAAATAGATCCCTACAAAAATCTCAACTATGTTTTGACTCACCTATCACAGAGGTTTGCCTTAGATAGAATAGAAAATACGTATTGGTTACACCCCAACGAGATTTGTAACTCGTGCGCTCAGCAAACCTAGGAGTCTCCTTAACACACCTTTTATTCTGCCCCTCAGTGGCTGGAGTTTGGAACAATGTTGGAGTTTGGGACAAGGTTCGTAGGATGCATGAGTTGGCAAGGCTTCAGCTTCCGCACACATGATGATTGGAAGTTTTATCAGGCATATATATGACCCTCCCCGAGGTTGGATCAACAATTCTATATGCATTCCTACCTTAGCCTCTAGGCCACCCTCAGCTAGCTCAAATTCCTACGTTTTTTAGTCATAGATGAAAGCCCCTTGGGAGCTTCTTTGAGTTTATCTAATTTGGCACCTTTAGTTCGAGAAGTGTGAATTTGACATAAGAGATGGAGAATTCCATATTAGAATTGCCTTCTTTCGGGTATGCCAACCAATTATTCAAACAACTACTAGAGCCTGGCAGGAACTCACCAAGTACAATGTTGATGGAAAATCAGAGAATCAGCCTATTAAAGAAGAAGAATTTCTTACCACATGGTATAAAGGAGGACTTCTCTGCAAGAGAGACAACGACATCTATTGGCAAATTGTTCCTCACCGAGAGTATCTCATCAAAGACCTTGCAAATAGATATCGTGCGTTCCGAGCTAGCCTTATCTAACCACTCTCCCGTCTAGACGCCTTATTGTCCCCCACTCAAGGACAAACGCACTTAACCCTATCGGACAACATTCCCCCATGCTCACCACCTCCCCTTCTTTACTCTTCTAACTTGTTCGCCTCGTCAGGACGCGACCTCGGAGGATTCGATTCAAGTCATTCTTGACTCTTTCATCCAGGATATTCAAATGGTTTGGGATTGCATGATGGCTTTCAAATCAACCTTGACGCGACCGGCCCCAACGTGGACGGCGCCAACCTCGACATTGGCGTTCAAGACCTAGACCTCCCAGACATCCTACAAGATGAGTGTGACCTTCAGGAGCAGGCTCTTTTATAGACTGGATTGGCCCTTAGTAGAGTAGCTCCAACCCCTCCCTAGTGCTTTTAAGTCCAGAAAGGGGTGGACTTTCCTTCGGCCGGGGAGCCCCTTTCCTCCATGACTCTCTTCCTACCTTTCTCACCCCTTCTTTTTTTACAAGCAGTAGTTTTTAAAACAGGAATAGGAATGCAAGTAGAGCTTCTTCTTCTTCTTCTAGAAGTATTCCTAATTTTGAGACAATGTGGCCTTGTCCACAAACTTATGGGATGATATCTTCAACTCTTTTTTCCCTCACAAGGCGGAACCGCTTGGTCGTCCTTTCATTCCTTTAGACCCTTATTGACTTCGTGTTTTCCCCTGGTTGCGCCTGCTTTCCAATTTTGGTTTGCTTGCATTACAAGAAATTTGAGCCCTCTAAGAGGCCTCGAGTTTTTATTTTTATTTTAACTTTTTGAATTTTTTAAAAAATATTTAATTAATATAAAAATATTAAAAAAATGAAATCTGATGTGGCATGAGTTCGACATTTCAGATTGGATATTTAAATATTAAAAGTTTTTTTTAATTTTTTTAATATATTTTTAATATATTTTTACTATTAAAAATTGTTCAAATAATCTTTGAACATTTTTTAAACATTTTCTAAACATTTTAAATAATATATTTTATTTTATTTTATTAACATTTTATTTTTTAAAATATTTTCATTTAAAAAATAATTCCAATAAAAAATTAGATTTTGGCCCGAACATCGAAAAAGCCCCTTGGAGGGCTCATTTCTCTTCTAATGCTTTCTCTCCCGCTTTGTCCCTTGGACTTTGTTTTTTTCCGTGTCAATCTATTCACCAGGCCATGAGGGCTGTTTTCCGCAACACTTGCAATCCAGGGCGCTTCTGCCTTTACCTTTCATAGCAATCATTATATGTTTTCTAAGTGAAAATGATGTTGACTTTAATACACTTAATTTTTTATAATTTGAACTTCACATGAATTGGTTAAGAATTTTCAAACTATTTTTATTACCATTTTTTACTTTTTTTGGATTGGTTCCAAATAGATAGTGTATGCCTATGCACCCAAATCCAGGTGCATAACTTAATCATCACTAAACATTTACCAGAATGACAACCTTAGAACAAGTGCATAAGTTGTTGCATAACCTTGTGCTCCTCATCCAAGCGTGCTTTATAAGCAGATGCTGCCTAAAGGGATATGCAAATTGTACTGTTACCTACAATTTGAGAAACATAGACAAGTGAATGGTAAGCATACAAAGCACATGCATCTCTATTGCCTCTCTAAGTTCATCGGTCCAAACTATTTCTAAGATAAAAAGCTACAGCTTACAAAATAGAAATTCACATGCATGGACAAAATGATCGTGGATCAATAAAGTGGATCAATAAAGTTATCTTTTTTTTTAATGCTCAGTGTTACAAGGCATGGTGTTACAAGTCTCAAGAATGTGAGGCTCAAGCCTCACAAATGAGTCTGAGTTCAGCATGAGATATATGTTACAAAAAGTAAGATAATTGCATTTGTTCACTGATATAATCAAATCACTACAGGGTACCTACACGCTTTCTAAGTGCGTCATTTTCACTCCAGAAAATTCCTGGCTGACATTTTACGAGCTTCAACTTGCCAAAGAACTCTTCAAATCATGAATGTGAATATAGAGATCTGGTCACAGGGCGGTGATAAAGAACTCAAACCTTGTACAAGCAGTCTGTGTCTAACCGTAAATAATCAAGGGAAAATCTAATTAGCAAATCCTGCGCCACTAAGCGAGTGAACTCCCTACTCAGTAGCAAAAGTAATTGAGTTGTTTCTATTGAAGTTCCTACGGATACCAACCCTCCGCAGTTCGAAGCGGGTAATTTACTGTAGCAAGCCCGTTTTAAGGTGACCGAAAGTGTTCACCACCAAGGCACCAGATACCAGACCATCTCCAATTCCTTCAATTTTACAGATCTTGAGGTCAATTGCTTAGGATGCCCTTGTATACATGGGATGATTTTCAGCAAGTACAACCTGTGAAGTGAACAAACTCTACACCGACATTTCATCTTCTTCCTCACTGTAATCATCGTGCCGCCCTCTTCTTTTTGTACTCGCAGGGATATCATCCTCTGGCGATCGTGATCTCTTTCGTCTGAAGGTATCCATTACTCCTCCCTGAAGTGGATGACATCACTGGTTAGGGATAAGGAAGGTGAAAAATCCTAGTTCAGAATACCATATTTCTATCAGAAGCTTAACCCTTGAAGGAGCAAGGATTCACAGTTTTAAAATGACAAATTCAATTGATCATATTGTGAAAGATATGATTCAGATGGGACCAAATTTTATATCACTACAACTAGTGAAGATCATTGCACGTGTTGGTCAATAAACAAATAAATTCAAAGAAGAGGAAGTCCAAACAGGACCTACTCAAAACTGTTAAAAAAACATGGTGACCATTCTGGTCCCCAAAAAGGAAACTTGACCCCAAACAAAACCATCCAACAATCACATCCATGTGATTGGATTACAAAAATTTGTCCAGAATAAATTTAGTAAGATTTCACTTAAATAGTTAAGACAGTTGAGCACCATGTAATTCTGCTCGCACAGCAACCACCAGGCTTAGTGCAACAAAAAAAAGATCACTCACCTCCATGAATTTTTCTCTGGCATCGTCTCTCGTTTCCTCTTCGTCCTGTGTGAGATCCCTCCTGAAAACAGTAACGCTCGCAGGTATTGGAAAATCCTTATCTTCAGTGTCGTACTTTGACTTTCCATCTTTGGCCTTTTTCTTTTGTAATACCAACTTTGATTGCAAGGGCTGCACAGGGAACAAAATGCATATATAATCATCCACAAGATCACCAGGGTGACTCTATTTAGTAATTTTTGTCAAAAGAACACAGCTATGTCGTTCAGTAAGTGAATGAAAAACTGAAATAAACCAAAATTTACCAACGCCATTCATCTGAAAATAATTGTTGCATCCACGTACTATCATGGCCCTACTAACTAAGAAAAGTAGTCTACGAAGTGAGCACTCTGAATGCGATTACATACCAGATAGTGCACAGCGTCACCACTAAAACAAAAAACAAAATTTTTAGAGTCGTCAGGTCGGATCTGCACAATTTAAGTCACGTAAATACGAGTTAGGTCTCCACTAATTGACACAAGCTGCATGTTTTTGACCAACAAGAATCAACAATTGCAGCCACGATTTTCTAAATCTATATGAACAGTCAAAATAATCGTGCAAGGTTTAGAAATAGCAACGCCATGAGGTCTTACATCCCAATGGTACTCTCGCACCCATGTGTATGAAATCTCTTCTTCGTCCTCGTAAAAATTCCTTTCCAACTGCACAGTAAATAAACAGAATAAACAGAAAATAGGTCAACAAACCACGCATAGAAATTGTACAAGGAATATAGTAATGAGGTGCAAAAAGAATGTGAAGCCTTTTCCCACGTATTAATAATATTTAAAAGCACTCGTGGAAAACTATACCTCCTCTGGTTTGGGTACCATGTACCCAATGAATTTCTCAGGTTTCCCTGATCCGTCTGCATTATATGTTGTGAAACTCTTCACAATTGCCTACAATGAAGGAAAAACAGGGATAAGTGTCCAACGATGCTTTAGATACTCATGGGCAAGTCTCCGTGAAGAGTAAAACAGTGCGTGTTGCATACCATAAATTCTGAGGTGTTATGCAAAGTAACTAAACTGCAAAGTACACTACCAAAACTGACTGTAGCAGGTTAGGAACAAATACCCGTGATTCAAGTTCAAGGCGTGCGTCCTGGTCTAAATCAGTTAAACCAGGGGCATCTGTCAGCGGATCTGTGTCAAACACCATGTGCACAAACTGGTCGCCCACCCTGTGGCCCGTGTTCCATAAGTCAGTTCCATAACGTGCACACGAAAGGTATCCATTACTGATCTGGTAAATATAAAGAACAGTTGAGACCTGGCAATGATCTCTAGAGTGCACAGGGTAAACTGCTAAGTAGATTCTAAGAGAGATCAAATGATAATTCTCGTCTTTAGCTTCACAAAACCCAACTGAAAAAATCATATGGCACCCAGGGAAACAAACCATATTAACTGAAGAGAAGAAATACTACCTGTCGAAATCAGGAAGCAAAGGCAGAATTTCAACAGCATGAAGCTCGGGCTTGGTAAGATGTTGAGGCCGAAGTTTTGCAGCCCTAAAAGACTCCTCAATCGCTTCAATCTGCTGATCCCTGCGACATAGCAATAGTCATATCGTTCTCAGCATACAGATTTTTGAGGACATAAAAGAGCAAATACCACCAGAGGTATGGGAATTGAAGCAGACTGCAAACAAAGCTCAGCAGGATCAAATTAGCCAAGAATTGCTTTTCCAGCCAACTCATTCAAATTTGAACTGTATAAAAGAATGCTCACGAGGAAAATGGGTAATAACATACCTGTCATTGCCTGTTTCAACATCAATACGCCGACCCTCTCGTTGTTCTCTTAAGTCCTTAGCTTGCTTCTCCGTCATAGCCTGCCAACACACCACTGATTCTCAAAAGAGTCCCTCGACAAACAAACATGTGGTTTAAATGGTTCAAATTTTTCAGATGCTCAGCAATCCGCATCCTTTCCTACTAGATAACTGCCAACTTAGTGCAGGTATTAGAGACAAACTTACCTGCTTCGCAGGATCAAGATTGATGGGAGAGACATATTGCGTCTTTACAAGCCATGCCACACCTTTGTCAGTTGGCCTGTCTTTCTTCCGTATGCCTGAAGATTCTTTCTTCACTTTTACTTCATCGTCCAACAAGAGTAAGGCATCCTCTGGATCTAAAGGAACTGAAGCATCGATCTTCCTGCAGCAATCAAATTTCCTACTGAGAAATATGATACTTCGTACAATCCTACGGTGTGGACAGCTAACATTTTCTAATAGAATCCTAACGATGTGGCTGCTGGTATACCAAGACATACAGACAGAATACGACAACGCATCTCAAAACCGCTATAACGTCACAATCATAAACAAACACAAAAGAACGACAATTATAAAAGGAGCGGTAGGATAACTTACTTGTAGTTGCTGATATCCAGTAGATCCAACGGGATACCAAGATCAGGCTCCACATGCAATTTGTGCTTCCAGTTCTTCTCCAACGAAGTGAATTGATACCTAGTGTACCTGCGTACACTCCAGTTTGCAATTCTCAGCTACCAAGAATTTCACACCTACCATCTAAGCAGAAATATCATATGAAAAAGAATCCCCATTTCCCGAGCATAATTAATTCAAAAATCATTCCAAAAAAGTGGAAGCTCAACACACCTGTCTTTATCGGTATTTATATGCATCAACTTGGGTTGAGCAGTACTATCAGGCAAATCATTCCTAAACCTGGAGCCAATTCAACAAGGATTTGCTCAATCAAAAGAAAATTCGACACTTTCGTTAAAGTAACTCCTAAACCTGGTATTGCATATACTATTTAAAGTTTGGAGAATACACAGAAGTTCGATGCAATTTATATGTATCAACTTGGTGCTATCAGGCAAAGCATTCCTAAACCAGGAGCCAATTCAACAATGGCTTTTCTTAAAGAGAAATCGCCAACTGCATTTATAAAGCAGCAGGAGACACTTTCATCAAATTATATGCTAAACACGGAATTGCATATAGAGAAGGAGAAAGCAGACAGAAATTTGAAATTGTGCAGATTGACACAAAACGCAGTACCTAGTACCTCATAGCGCCATAGTAAGGGTTGCAAAGCCTCTGTTTTCTGATCTTAACTATAACTGCTGAATCTGGAATTTCACATACTATATGGAGTAGGAGAAAGCACAGAAAAAAGTTCAAAATTATGCAGATCAACACAACAAGCAGTACCTACTAGTGCCTGAGCACAGCGCGATGCAGAGCCTCTGTTTAAACCCTAATTTTCAGAAGGCAGCAGTACTTACTTTATTTTACACAAGAATGTGGACGGGCGCTTGAGCCTATTCTCCATTTTGTCGCTACCACCGCCTACGGCTACCTTCTTGTTGTCACCATACGCGTCCCTGGAGCCATTGATAGCAGGCTTGGAACTGCCCGATGCTGCTGCTGCAGGCCGCATCTGCTGCTGCCCTGCAGATTTCTGCTTCTCGTGCTGCCTCTTCTTCTCGTAATACTCCCGCTTCTTCCTCTCATTCCGCTCCTCCTCGGTCTCCTTCCTGCGCCCGGGCACGGACTCCACCTGCACAGCAGCTGCCCCTGGCTGCTGCGGCATACCTCTCGCGAACCCGGCCGGTGCCGGCGGCAGCTTGGGACCACCGGGGGGCGGAGGGGGAGGCACCTGCGAGCCGTAGTGAGGAGCGTAGCCCCCAGGCAACGGCGCGGCAGGATCGCCAGGGTAACCGAGCGGCAGCGGCGGTGGCATCGGCAATTGTGCATTAGGGTTATACTGCATTGGCACGGGGTAATGCCCCGGCGGGCCGTAATGCATCGGCGGGCCGTAGTGATTGCCCCACGCTTGGGGCGGCGGTGGCACCGGCGGCCTCCCCGGCGGTGGATTACCGGGATACATCGACGACGCCATCGCGCTAGATCACTCCCGAAACCCAAAACCCCAAACCCTCAAAGCAGGTGCAAACGCGAGCTTGAATTGGAACGGCAACGCACGCGGCGCGTCAGTCTCGGGGCTCAGCTCATCCGCCCCGGCGTGGCCACATGGTGCTGTGATCGGCGGGGGAAATCCCTCCCTCGCAAGGCTGCTCGTGATAGCTATGGCGGTGTCGGAACTTCGTCTTTGCGATGGTGTCCGTCGTCTTGATCGTGGAGAACTCGCGCTTGCTTTTGCTTGACGAGGTGCCTGGTGATGACGTGGCCTTATTGCCAGGTCAGCTTATGCGCGGGTCCACGTCATTGATGATGTCATCCCTCTCTAATTGCACACTGAAACTTGTGCACTCCTAGTATATCCAGAGAATCTGTTGTGTTGTGTATATAACATTCTTGACTTGCCTTTGCCTGTCCCTTCTCTACAGTCCCTTCTCTACTGTACTGTACAATCCCTTCTCTACCCCAAAAAAAATTCGAATTGAAGGTATTGAGTGCTTGGGGACACTTTCAAATATTACGAAACAATGTGAAAAAGGTAGGGTTCAAATAAATTTTTGATAGAAATTTTTATAAATGAATTACTTTAATATATCATGATTAAAATTGATTACAAGAATTAAAATGAGAATATTCTACTACTTGTAATGAGAATTCCTTTTACTTTTCAAGGTACTTTTAAATATCTTTTTTTTGCAAGTGGTACTCAAAAGATACAAAGAGTGTCCTTGAGATTGAGTGTTAACTTGAAAACATTTTATTATCACACAGTCATTTAGTAGTCATTATACATGAATTCACAACTAGGCATGTGGAAATTGTCCAATGCCACCTATACACAACAATAAATATTCTCTACAAACAGTGGAATGTGACATCGGAGAGCATGATAATAAGGAATTTAGAGTGTACCATAGAGACATCATTTATCACTAATGAGAAATGATGTCTCTACGACATCATTAGAGAAATTCGTAAAGTAGTAGAAACTTTGGTTTCTAGGCCTGTGTCAGCAGTAAAGGCCCGACGAATCCCAAAAACAGAAACTGTGTTTTGATCTAAAAACAAATGTCATATGAGATATATTTTCGGAAACTGAAGTTAGATGACTAAGTTTCATATGGAGATGGCAGTGACACCATGTGGACTGCATGGGAATTGCCTGAGGCTTGCTATTCCAAGCATGTGAAGGTCTAAGCTCACTATTCATGTACTGGCCCACTCAACTAAGCTCACTATTTCCAGGCTATTTGAGAAAATATGAGGAATCTTCAATACTTTTCGTTTCTCTCCACAAGTCTGGATGGGGTATCAGAAGCAGGATTGCTCACCCAATCACTTTGCGAATTTCTCTATTGTAGAAAAAGATTAAGTTATGACAATTTAAGAATGTTATGTACTACACAAAGTAGATATTCAATTTTTTTATTTTTGGAATATTTATGATCACATACTATTGTAACATTCTATATTATACCTAGCAATCTCCTTTTGTTTATCATAAAATTAATATTCCATTAAGTAAAACCTCTTTGGACCCTACAAGTAAAAACAATAAAACTTATTGATTACACCTAGGCACGTGTTTGCCTTGCTTATCCATATTTATCACCTCATTGTTACATTTTTTTATCATGAGCTACATAATAAGACCATACATATGTTTTTTCCATGTTTACTCATACTTACTATATTATTGTCACATCTTTGGTTACACGGTATGTCAAAGAAATTCATCTTACCATCACACTTTTGGTTGCCCGACAGATAAGTGAAACCACAATGTCTCAAGCCAATTTGAAAATCAAACATAAATTCCAATGACAAATTTTAGGTTTGGGGCAAGTTGGTTTAGGCCTTGACTTATGTTGGTTTCACTTATTAATTTTTGAACGCCCATAAAGATTTTTTGTTGTCCGTCGAGACACTCTCTTGGAGAGGTCACTTCCAAGCATTTCGTAACAAAGATAGGTTCCAAATAAATCTTTGAAGGTGATTTTTATAAATGATTTACATTAATATAGGATGCTCAAAATTGATTACAAGAATTACAATGGGGATATTCTCATAATATTACTAATTATAGTAATAATTATTTTAAAATTTAGAGTACTTTTAAATACCCTTTGTTCACACGTGGTACTCAAAAGATACAAAGAGTGACCTCCCCGAGGACACTCTCTCACAATTTTCTCAAAGCATTGTGCATTTGTTTAAAATGCACTTTAAAAAGCAAAGAAAACACAAATTGTCTTTTATTTGAAAAAATACTAAATAGACCGATACATTTTAAATAAAAAGCATGATGAGTAGATAGCAAATGGATATAAACACACATTTTGTTAAAATTGAACCACTAGACTAGAAAAGTGATGGGGAGTGTTGCCCTCCTCAATAGAGAAGGTCTCCGATTTTGCACGAATAAGAGCACTGTAGAAAAATCAGGGACCTATTTCTATTGAGAAGGATAGCACTCCACATCACTTTTTTAGTCTGGTAGTCAAGTTTGAACAAAATGTGGTTCAATTTTAGCAAAATGTGTGTTTCTGGCTATCTCACCTAGAAAAAACAAACGAGCATGTAAAGAAATGATCACTAAGTAAATTAAATTAATAATAAACAAGAAATATCTACAAATAAAGATACTCTAATACAATTAACAGTTTAAAAAAATTAAAAAATTAAAATTTTAAAAACTAAAAGATTCACATGTAGGGTAAAATCACGGGTAAAATATATTCATTACAAGTACTAGATTCAGATACTTAAAAGATATCCAATAAAACTTAATAATACTAAAAAAAATTGTACGGAATTGCTAGCATGTGAGCTTGTGATGGCCCATTCACATACACCAATACTGCTACATGCAGGCATGCGCTAGGTAACTTTGAGGGAATCTGTTGTCGACCAAGAAATATAAAATACGCAATTAGAAATTACTCTAACGTATGACAAAAAGGAACGCAACGCAAAAAAGGAGCATGGCTCTACTTGCGGCACTATAATGCAGTTGCACGGTGCTTGAACAATTGTTGCAGCAAACAAAGACAAAGCTTTTAATATTTTTTGTTTATCAATTTTATCTTCCTCCATTTCGGGAATGCAGATGGAAATGTGGCAGGGGTTTGGTATGAATGGGCCATGAGTGTGAGACTGAAAGCTTGTGAGCGTGTGTCTAATAGCCTATAAGCCTAAAAGCTTGAAAGCCTATATTGTTGTGAGCCTGAGAGCCTAGATTATTTAGGGGAGATTTTTAATGAGTGGCAAGTAGCATGGTGGCATAGTGGCAAGTGATTTTTGTGCTCAAGGGATTAGAGTTCAACCACAATGGTCAATGGATTGGAATTCAACCACTTGAGAGACGTTGATGAAAAACAAATGACATGAGGGTTTAGCGCTCCTATACAATTTTTTTTATGGTTAAGATTTTCTTTCAAACAGGTTGTGCTGGGCATGCCAACACTAACCAATCTAGTTATCAAATCTTACAAAAGAGTGCAATTTTACATTAAAAATTTATTGTATCTGAAACTAGAAAATCTATTATATAACGTAGACGGTGCACGTACACATGCCAAAATCCTTACAACGTTAGATTTGTCATGCCAAATTGCAGCACGGGCCAACCTACTCTTTAGAACACCGTGGTCGGGGAAGGAAGTTCTAACATTATCTCCCCTTTTCCCACCCTTCACCCTTCTGTCCTTCCCATCCCCATTTCAAGTTTATTCAAAGTGTAGCTTTATTCATATAATTCAATCCTCTCAAATTTAAAATGTACCATCCACCAACTTCTATAAAATGTGTCATGTATATCACTTCATGCTGTTCATGAATATATTGAGGATTCGTATTCAATTATAAGAAAAAATTCAAAATGTACCATCCACCAAACTATATGTAAGATAAGTATATATTCTACAAGGAATTGTCCTATCCATCCAGCTGAAAACCTGATATCCGAGGAATTAAAATGAGGGGGTTACAAAGCAACGCAATCGTTGCAAGAAGGCCTTCATGGCCAGGCTACACAAAGGGGTACAAAAACACCTAAGCATCCAAAGCCACTAAGAGTGAGACGGGGTAAGAAAGAAAGAAAAAAACCAAGACAAGTCGAGGTCGAGACCCAAGGGATCACAAACAAAAACCAAACCAACAGCAAATGAGCCAATAGTCAAGTCCAACAACAAAAGCTAAAAGCTAATATGGGGCAATTTTATGGTACGGTTCACTAACTCCTCGTAGTGAACTAACTACATTTTGCTGCACATTTGTGCATTTTGAACATTTTGTCTAAAAAGCTAACTTACAAACCAATTTGAAAATTATGTAGAAATGATTCAATGAGAAATGAGTGAACCAACTTTTAGATTTATGTACATATTCTCCAAAAAATAAATTCTAGATTTCTAAATCGATTTTATGCCGAAGATTTTGAATATCAAACCCCTAATTTAATAACAGTTTTACTAATTTATGATCAAACTTTGAATGTAAACATAGCTCAAGCTTGACTCTATATTAAAATATCTAAAAATAAGCCAACTTGCAAAATTTCATTCTCATTTACATTAAACAAAATTCGTCAAAAAAGTTTTTAAAAATAGAGAAACAATTAATCCCTACCAAAAGTAATACATTTTAAAATTTGAAACTTTAATCAATTCAAAATTATTTGAAAAAAAATAAAAGATATTTTCTTTTACATATTTGAACACTGGAAAAATTCACAGCTCAGAAGTCCATCTACAACCCTTTGTTTTGCTTTTCTTTTAGAATTTAGAGTGCATATTATGCACCGTGACAGTGCATTAGTTTACCCTATGTTTCATCCTTCATTAAAATATAATGCCGAATTTTTAATTTTCTATCTAATTTAATTTCTCTTTTATTGGTACAGTCCATCCTACCTCTTTGGATTTCACAAAAATATTTTTCTCTTTGTGAAATGGATTTTTCAAATTCTCAAAATCTTCAAAAGAGTGCATAGGGATAAGAATTCTAGTGAACCGTACCATACAAACGCCCTATGGTTCCAATTGAAAATGTCTAGTTGAACTACTGCTATATTGAGCCGGAGCAGAGGACAATGAGGGGTCTTCACCTTGATGAAACTGATTCCTCAAACTCAAAGCATGCGAAGAAATATCAGGGTGAAGGGAGACTAAGGGTGGCAGATGCTCACTGAGAGTCTTCATTGTCTCTTGAGAAGTTTGAGGGCTCAAACGTTGAGATGGGACTCCTCTGCCATGTTCGACGTTAGCTCAAAAGAAAGCATGTTCCCTATGCTCCTCTAATTTTTGAAGATCATCAAGAAGGTCTTGAACTTGGGGTTCATGGGTTGCGTGAGGCCAGCCCCTGAAACTTTTGTAACGGTTGGCAAGTTCCCATGGCAAGAAGTCCTTGTGCGATACAGGTTGCCATTTAATATCAATATTGGTTCTCCAAAAAATCTCTCCATAACTCCAAGTAGCAAGGAATTTTTGGAGATGGTTTTTTGAATTGTGACCAATGTTATATTTTGTCATCTCATACCATGTTCCCATTCATGCTTGCACGGTTGTTTGCCAAGCACGGAAAAGAGCTATCTCAATATAGAATTCTCCATTTTTAATATCAAATGCTACCTTTTAGCACTATAAATACCATATTAAAAACTCATACGCAAAATCCCCCAAGGTTGCTCATCGATGATTGAAATCGTAGCTTGACCATCGCAAGTAGTATTTGAGTCTTGGGCTACATAAACTATAGTTTGATCTCGCTTATTGGGCAAGTCATAGATGCCTGTGAGAGCTTCCCACCAACCTATGATTCGCGTGGGTAAACCTACAACCTGGAGCCCTCATCATTCTAATATTGGCAACAAAGGGAAAAGAATAAAAAAAATATGTTCCTGGGTTTCAAGCTCTTCATGGGTGCATAAATTGCAAATCCATCAATGTTTCATTCGCATCTGCCATTCAACTAGGGGTAGCCCGCCTTGACATATGAGCCATATTATCGTTAATTTTTTTTGGGGTATTCATTTGTGCCACAATTTTGTGTAGAACTTGTGATATTGAGAGGAAGAAAAGAATCTATTAGTGATGGAAATAGAGAAAGGAGGGGTTTGTTTTTCCCCATTTTTAATTATCTTATAATCCTTTTTAGTTGAGTAACTAATGAAGTTGCCCTCTTTGATGTGTCCTACCTTGCCCTAGAACCATTCTTTAAGGTCAAGGTCCAAGTCAACAATTCGCCCGCGTTGGACAACATAGACATGAAATCCTTGCTCTAGAGTGTCTTGAGGATTAAACTTGTAAAATCCGTCCGAAGGGCTTCTAATGACAGTCCTTGCCCGGGTTAATTTTCATGATGGAAGGCGTACAAGATTGAGGCATAAAACATTTTCTAGCCGCTCAGTGCCTTGAAAACGCCTGGACACATGAACAGAAAGCTAGCCAAGGTCATCATTAGAAAAGAATTGAAGGCCCCTTGGGAAAAAACTAATATAATAATATTCTTAAAAATATTAAAAATATTTTTTTTCTAAAAATAATCATTAAAATAATTAAAAATAAAATCCAATTCGATGTGGAGATTGACCGTCCAGGTCAGATTGGATTTCTTTTTAAATTAATAATATTTTTTCTAATCACATTAGATCACATCAAAGGGCCTTCTAGAGGCCCCAAATTCTTTTTAACGCCATCAACCTGATATGGTAAAACTCCTCAAGTGCAGGTTCAAGTTCAGGTTCATTAAAAGTGAACCATTCTCCATTTTGAGGTGGCTCATTAGTCTCCATGCTCCATAGCTGAATGAAGAAGGTTCATACAGATGGACTCCATGTTGCGGAATCTGGTGAGCTTGAACAAGTTTAGAGTGTTAAACCAAAGAAGCCTCTGATCGTCCCACAAATGCTTCAGTTTGGTTAGTCCTTTGTGAGACCAACGACAAAAAATCCATGCTTTTAGGTCATTAGAGACTTTCCACATGGCAAACAAATTTTTGGTAAAACAAAGGATTTTAAAAGAGTGACCGCCGATGGCATTTCTCCATGCAACGTGGGACTACGCGTTTAATACTAGGTCGAACTCCAAGCCATGAAAAACAAATTTCTGGCCAGAGGGGGCTACCTTGGTCTGCAACCATCAACGCAGTGAGAAGCCATTGAGAACTGGGAGCCTAATCTCCTTGATGTTTGTATTGAAGTTGGCGTACTCGGTATTGAAGTAATACTTTCCATAGCTTTGGTCTAAGCTCCAAGCCTCCAGTGATCATCTTAAACACCCAATTCGCTAATTTTGCATTTGGCCATATAATCATGGACTTGGCCCCCAAGCGCATTAAAAAAAATGTTTGAAAAATTCTCTAAAAAACAGCCATTTTTGTCTTTCTACAATCCCTTATGTTGTAAAAAAACAAATTTTTAATTTATTTTGAATTCTCATCTTTATCTTTTCTTTTCTTTTCTTTTATCTTGTTTTTTTTCTTGTCTTCTTTCTTGTCTTCCTCTTGTCTTCCTTCTTCTTTTCCTTCTAGTCTTCTTCTTTTTCTTCTAGTCTTCCTCTATTTCTTCTAGTCATAATCTTGTCTTCCTTTTTTTTTTTCTTCACCTTGCCATTTCTGGAGTTTAAACGTTAAAAAAAAAAATTAAAATAAATCAGGGAGCAACCGATGGCTGAATCCAATACATGCCAAAAAAAAAAAAAAAAAAAAAACATTTTTTTTTTGCTTCCACTTTTTCCGGGCAGAGAGGGTCCGCGCGCGTGGACCCCACTCTAATTTTCAGCCTCCCCCCTTCACTCCCTCCTCTCCCCTATATAAACCCTCATTCACTCTCCCTCCCTAACATTCTCCTTCCTCCCCTTTTCCTTTCTTGTCCTTCTCTCTCTCTCCTTTCTCCCTTCTCCTGAATATAAAGGAGGAAGAGGGAGGAAGAGGGAGGAAGAGGGAGGAAGAGGGAGGAAGAGGGAGGAAGAGGGAGGAAGAGGGAGGGAGAGTGAGGGAGGGTTTCTGTAGGATAGAGGGGAAAATAAAGGAAAGGGGAGGAGGGAGGGAGGGAGCGTTAAAATTAGAGTAGGTCCGCGCGCACGGACCCTCTCTGCCCTGAAAAAGCGGAAGCAAAAAAAATTAAAAAGAAAAAAGAAAAAAGAAAAAAGAAAAAAGAAAAAAAATATATATATATATATATATATATACTTTTTATTTTTTTATTTTTTTATTTTTTAAATTTTTGGCCTGTATTGGATTCAGCCATCGGCTGCTCCCTGATTTTTATTTTTTTTAAATTCTTTTAACGTTTAAACTCCAGAAATGGCAAAGTGAAGAAAAAAAAAAGGAAGACAAGAGGAAGACTAGAAGAAAAAGAAGAAGGAAGACAAGAAAGAAGACAAGAAAAAAAAACAAGATAAAAGAAAAGAAAAGAAAATATAAAGATAAAGATAAAGATAAAAGATAAAAATAAGGATACAAAATAAATAAATGAATTGTTTTTTTACAACGTAAGGGATTGTAGAAAGACAAAAATCGCTGTTTTTTAAAGAATTTTTCAAACAAATTTTTTTAAAGCCAAATTTGCTCATGGAATGAGTGCACTTGGCCAAGTGCAAAATTAGGGAATTGGGTGTTCTTAGCTAATAAAGCATATGCTTGGACATATGGATCGAAATTTTTAATACCTCCATGTATGTTGAGTAGAATGGAGGAATCCTAGTGAAAACGGGTCCAAAACTTTTTGTAAGGATCTCCTTCCAAATGAAAATTTGAACCAAAGTCCTTGTTTTTTGCAGAACAAATTTTACAAGGTCTGCTCCACTATCGATGTACCAGATGGAGGCTAAAATAACTTGGTTTATTACTAAAATTTGAGCCGCCATAGATAGTTTTTGGTTACTCCATTTGGCAAGCTTATTGCAAATTTCATAAAGAACCTTGACATTCTGTTGTTGTTGTGTCATGTTGAAGCCAATTGGAAATCCAAGATTAACGGTTGTGGAGCCTTCTGGTAACCATTTGAAGCTATAATCTTCTCCATAAGTCCAATCATCTGGTTGGAAGAACATCAAATGGCTAAGCTTTCACCCAAGTTCATCTTGGCGCCCCTGCCAATACATAACATATTAAGCATCTGGAAGCCTCAACGTAGATTCTCTTGAGTTCCATTGAGGAAATGGTGGAATCATCTGCAAAAAAGGATTCTTTAAGGATTCTTTAAGAGCTATGAGGTAGTGTTAAAGGTGTTTTCACTCTAGGGTGTCATAGTTTTCAACAAATTCTTTTTTAATGTTGTAAAACATTTGCATTAATGACGTAATATAATAAATAGTGAAAATACAAACAAAAATTAATATAGTAAAATATAATCTTTTTGGAATCTTTTCAAAATATTTTATATTATTCTAGAATCTTTTAGAATATTCCTGTTGATGTCATTTAATCTGCTTACAAACCACGTTGAATGCATATTCCAGCCACATCACATGCTCCGTTCAAATTAGCCAACCATACTCGCAAGAACTTTTTTGGGAATTCGCCATTTAAAGGGGCATTTAATGTAAAGGAACAAAAATTGTCATCATAAACCTCTAATATCCACCTTGCTCACTAAATCTTTTGATATCTTTTTTGAATACGATACCTTTATGTTATAGGAATTGAGGAAAAATATTGACATCACTATATCTTCAATGAAACATATCAATTAAGGCAATAAAGTATTTATACTACAACGTCACCAAATGTAATGTATTACATTTTGATCCAAATACTATTTTATATTACTTTTAAAATTATTAATATACATACAATCCTAGAACACCTTTTCATTGTGGTTAAATTTTTGCCAAAAAATTAATTTCAATGACCAATAGAAAATGTTTATCGCCACATTGTGCTTGTTATGCGATGTCACACTACACATTTTGGACGTCCTAGCGTGAAAACACCTTTAATCCTTCAATGTCATTCAATGGATCGCAAAGCATGTAGCCAAGAATGTCTTGGACAAAACAATATAAGTAGGGTGTTATAGGGCACCCTTGTCTGATCCCTCTCTTCAGCTGAAATTTCTGAGTTTGATGGCCATTCACTAGCACCGAAGTTCGAGCTCCCTCGTAAAAGACTGTAGTCCGAGCAATCCATTATTTGCTAAAGCCTTCTTTTTTCATAGCCTCCTTAAGAAATGTCCAGTTGATTCAATTATATGCTTTTTCAAAATCAATCATAAGTAAAAACAAGTCTTGCTTGGATTCTTTAGCCCATTCCATAGTTTTATAAAGATGCTCTTGGATTAAATGTTCAATTTGTGGCCATAGAATTTGAATAGCTTCCTACGGAATGCCATCAATCCCTAGCACCTTGCCTATGAGAAGCTGCTTGACAAGTTTTTCCATCTTGTCTTGGGAAAAGACTTAAGAATGTCCTCATTTTGCTCCTGAGAGACCACCGAAGGAACGTTTCTCAAATAGGTTGTTTTGGCCCAATTATTATCTTTGTAAGAGCGTTGAAACAATAGAGCGTAGAAAAAATTCCAAAACATGATCCAAGATGTCTTCTCGAGGTCTGAGTGATTGGCTACTATCAAGTAATTCCATAATGTTTGTTTTAGGACGAGAAACCTTGTGGAACTATAATTTTTCTTTAGTACGTTTGTCACCAAAACGAACCCAATTAGTGTTGTCAAGGTTCTATTGTCTTTCAATTTTATCAATACGAACCTCCTCAAGGTTATGTTGGGTTTGGTTAAGTTTGACCCATGCTTCAAGATCGTGCGAGTCTCGAGCAAACTTTGTTCCTGCCGTGCGTACATCAGAGAATTGTGACTGGTACACTTGTCTACTAGCCTTCTTTTCCTATCAAATAAAGCTAACGTTGGCCTGCATTAGGGCCTTGAGAGCGTGAGCTACATGATATGCTTGGGGCTGATCATAATTTTGAAAGACAAAGGTTTCTCGTGCTTGAATAAGAGCATCCTTGGTTGCATCTTTCTTCAACAACGTGGTGTTGAAGAGAGACTCCATGAGACTTCTTGTGTGGACTGAGAAAGAGTTGTAGAAAAATCGTTGAATGATTTGATAGATGTACCATGCTTTGCTAGATCCCTTGGTCGCCACCTAAAGCCTGCAAAGTGGAATTGACATGAAATCAGTCCAAGCGCGACCAAATAGGATAAAGTTTTTGAATGCCTTTTAGAGCCTATTTTCCGGAAGTCATCTAAAAAGAAAAAATCGTTGACACCGAAGGAGAGTGCAAAAACATTCCTAGTATTTTGCTCGTGAAGTCCATCACTTTTTTTAAAGTAATTAGGGCTTTGATCGTCTTCAAATTCTGTCATGTTGAAATCTCTAGCTACTATCTAATTGGTATCTGGAAAAGTATGGTATCGAAGCCGTGTCCAAAGCTGGGCCTGGCCGCTGTATGATTTTGAATATAGATGTTCAAAATGCCAATTTTCATATTGTTCATCGCTAGGATGACATATTGGACTCTTCCCTCTATAATAACTCCAGAGTCCCCTATAAAAGGAACTAACTGTTTTCCGATGTTATTGCTTGTCCCAGCTTTAAAGCGTGCATCTTCCGCAAAAGAAAGTGTAATGTTCCAAAGTGCTCTACCCACTGAGCTACAAGCGCAGTGCACGCATTTGTCTGATCCCAGGTTCGAACTGGGGACCTCTAGTGTGTGAGACTAGCGTGATAACCGACTACACCAACCAGACCCCAAAAGTCTCGCGCTATATCCGATTTTGCTGTAGTACCGTAGTCTTATTGAAAGATCAGAAGGACACCAAGAGGGTATCAATCTCCAAACCGGGATACCAGGGTACACAAGCCGGGCACACCTCAATAGACGGACGGAGGGCTGAATATTCTAGCCCATGCAGGAAAGTCCGACGCCGGCGGATAAGAAGGTGGAATGAGTACCGCATTGATTCGGCGTTCATGCCCCTTGCCCATGCAATATCAGCTTCGTCAGCAGAGCTCATCTGCAACGCTGACATCGCCAAGTGGAGATTCGATGGAATACATCAACTCAACTTAATAACTCAGCTCCTTGTCTACGTTTTGATGCAACTGAATGTATCCCGGCCATCTTTTGATTGTCATCACCTCACTCATTCATTCGGCACCAGATCGACCCCTCATCTACTCCCCAAACGCCACCATGGATGATGCGTCACCGACCCACAATTCACAGAAGCAAAAAACTGCCAGAATTAACAAAAGAAGAAGTGAGAAAGAAAACATTCGAGCAGGAACGGAACCCTAAAGTTGCCGGCACAGACACGGTCCGTCGAAGAGGACAGCGATGATAGACGGATGAATAACGGACGGCGTTCATCCACACGGTCATGGGTCGAAAAGTGGTAATGGGGGTGCGGAGTGTCCACATGCCTGAAGGGCATGAAGGGGTCCCTGCTTTTAGGCATGATCGTCTTCTGCAGTCGGAATCTTTGCGCTTCGCCATAGCCGATCCCGCAGAGGGCCAATTTGCATCAGCGATCCCTTTCTGAATTGCGTTTGATGGTGTCCGGGTGCGGGAAATGGTTAAATTGATTGATTGACGTTACGACTTGTAGGTTTTCTTTTTTTTCTTTCTGTTCTATTTTTTGGTGTGTTTTTGGGAGAGCAGGTTTCGTACATGGAGACCCTGCGAGCGGTGCATCATGTTTCAGCGGGACTGAAGGCCTCCTCCGGATCGGGGGTGGTGACGCGCAATTCGGTGCGGCTGGCCAGGGTTACAGTTCGTGGGGTTAATTCGTGGAAGGGAATCAACGCGGTGAAGAGGTTTGCCAAGGGAACCGCGGTTACCGCGGCCTACGAGAGCTCGAGCGGTGGCAGCAACAACCATGTGGAAGGGGGTGGTAATGGTACCAGCGAGTATCTGGAAGCGCAGGTGATGGATGCGGTGAGCATGGTGCCATTTCACGGCAAGCTGCTGATGACACTGGGAAATGGGAAGGAGATGGAGGTGGATCACATCAATCCCGCCAAGGGCCGCTTGCTGTACAAATCCAGCACGCCGACGATCTTTCTGAAGGTGACGGACGGATCCAACCTGATGCTGCCGATTGTCGTGGGCGAAGCGGCCGTGAACATGCTCATGAGGGCCTTGCACGACGATGAGCATGTGGGTCGGCCGAACTATTATGTTTTGATGCGCGACATGGTGGAGACTCTGCATTACGAGCCCCGGATGGTGAGGATCACGGACAGAGTGGTGGACACATACTACGCCAGGATTTACGTCGGCAAGCCCGGGGAGGACGAGCTCGTGAGTGTGGATGCCAGGCCGTCGGATGCCATCAACCTTGCCGTGCGCTGCAAGATTCCCATCTACGTGAACAGTAGCATCATCAAGGCGGATGCGGTGCGTCCTGTCACGGAGGTCGAGCTTACTCGCAGAGTGGAACTCAGTCTCCCTAGAAAACGAAGCCCGTTCCTCGGCGAGTCTTTCTCGTATGAGCCAGATGTCTTCCAAGATGAGATGGCTATGGTGGTTTGCATGCTCGTCGCCGCGCAGCAGGAGCGTTACGCCGATGCTTGCCGATGGCGCGACGAACTCGCTAGGCTTCGTGCAGATTTCAAGGGAAAGCTTCGGCGCCTCTGAAGGAGTAAGCAGAAACTCTTGATAAATGTCGGTCTTTCCGCATACTCCTGTTTTCATGTATAAATAGGTCTTGTTTACCATGTGTGAATAGTGTGATACAAAACGCATAGTCGAAAAAACTTAAATATAACTCTCTTGTAATATACGTCCACTTCCTAGATTGGAAAGAACTGCATGAAATGCAGATCGAACTTACTTACACATGGTAGGGAGGTCATGATAGCTTGGGGCACAATCCTCCGATGAATGTGATGCAGCTTTTGAATATTTTAGGGACTCCCAACATGGCTGTTCCCAGAAATATGCCCCTGTAAATTCTGAAGCAATACGAAAGTCATATTACCAAATGTTTTTAAATGTTGTATGTTCTACATTGCAAGTTGGTTGTTGTTTGTATGAGTGATTGGACATTTATCTCTGTTAAGGCTGTACGTTGCAGTTGACCTCTACTGTTCCGAGTTTCCATCAATTGGCGTATTCCGAATCGGCCAAAACAGGTTCGCTTGGGGACGTGTATTGTTCTGTCATTAATCTTCTCGTTCATGTGCTATGCATCTGTATGTGCAACCAACAGCTTTAGTGATATGTGCAACCATTTTGAACTGCACTTTATATTCTTTATGTTCTCCAACACTTCAATTTCTTCTGTAGCTCGGAATACCTCCGAGTCTGCTGAAGGTTTCATTAGTCTTCCAATTTGCAATTGTGAAAACCAGCAGCTCAGGTTATTTGGCGAGTTTTCCCCAGTTCTGAAACTGTTAATTATACGATATGGATGGTTTTATGTTCCGTAGTATGGGATGATTCTCCGACCATGTACACTCAGATTGTCGTGCTGATTAGGTCACATGCATGGTTTGGATCAGGATGACTCTTTGCAGCAGTGAAGGGACACGTTATCTTAGACTTCCCTCACTCAGAAATGACTTACTGGTAGTGTAGAAATGACTACTACTAAAATTTTCAAACCATCACTTTTTTGATACCCTCTACTTTAGGTGATTAATGTGGATTTATGTTTTTTCGTTTGATATTGATAGGCTTGCAAGGATTTGTTTTTTCTTAAATATGTAAAATAGTGCGGGAGTCTAATAGCTTAAACAGCATGAGTTTCTTAATTGAATTGTGGATCGCTGTAACACTGTAGTGTACACAGTCAGTAGTCAGTAATGTTCATAACTTTCCTCACTTGTAGATCACTCATCCTGCATGCATAGATTGATTTACACCGTGAGTACTGACTCAACCTTCATGGAGCCCAAGTATATCCATTTGAATCAGCCTAACTTGAATTGCAGGATATGTGCAACATGAAATTAGTGTTTATGAAATCTTTATATCGTGGGACCCGTACCTGTGCCTTATCCAGGCAGGTATTGCACAGAAGCTGACCATACATCTGTTTTGTTAACTATGGTTAAACCCAGGCTCCTCTGGGTTCCATAAAATCACTGCAGAATGCTCAAGGCACCAGTGGAAGGGCGGCACTCATAGTTTTAGGGTTTAGGTAGACCACCCCAACCATGCAGGTCAGCAATTGCAAAGCAGGAGGATTACATTTTCTGGATTTAATTTTGCAAGGATGTCAAAGCTAAAAAGTGGCATGTGAATGGTCATGTACTTTAACCTTTAGTGCCTAGCTGACCACATTCTGGTCACTGGAGTGTCGAGAATGCAATTAGAAAATCTATGAAGAATTGGATTTTGAATTGTGAAATTTAGATTTGGAGATTTTTAATACACATCTTCTAAAAATAGAAAATTTCAATTTGGAGTTGTGCAACTATCAAAATACCTATGTTCACATCACCAAAATATTGCAAATACCTCAAAATAGAGTAAATACTTACAAATATAGCACATGTACTATGCTGTATTTTTAGTGTTTGGAAGTTTAGTATCTTGGTTTTTTTTTTTTTTTTTTTTTTTGATTGTGTTCTCTTGTTCATATTCCAATAGTGTATGTATTCTGATCTTAATCAATGTACCAACTCCTTTCAATTTTTAACATATAAATTTTTATCCTACACCGTATATGGATAAGTCACTCTTACTTTTAAAATTCACAATAATTATGTGTGAGTTTGTTTTTGATATTAAAGATTGCAATGGAGAGGTGTTGACATAGGGCATTGCTGAACCTCGTCACTTTCATTTTTTTTTAAATTAACAAAAAAAATCTATTTAACTTTGAAGTCACACCCTCCAAAATCTCATTTTTGAGTGTGCATTATACAGTTCAAAGACATACTATAATCTTGCAATTCCACAATTGGATGATTCTTTAATTTTGGCAAATTGTCTCCACTACAATTGAGAATACAATTGTATGGTTATTTTCTAATTTAATCCATTCTATTTCTGATAGTATCAATCACAATGGAGAAAACTATTGAAATCCAATGCACGCAGTTACAATACTTTAGGCACTAAAGGGTTAACCTGGTAGCAGTTTCGGTATACAAATTGATTCAATTTATTTAGAAAGTGTTGGGTGTCGCTTTCTTATTGGTTGTTTCCCATGAAAAAAGAGGATGTAGATGGTAGGAAAGCTAATGTGGAACTCTGGGGATTTCAGAGCTGCTACCAAGTTATAGTAGTTCTTGACATATTACTGTACGAAGAGGAGAGGTTTGGCATTTTTTTAATAAAATTAATACCTAAAAATTGGGAATATATATATATAAACATACATATTTATGATGCTTAAGAGAATATAGAATAATATTTGTGAATATCTAGTTTGTCAAATCTGTTTATTTTTACGATTAAATACTCAATGCAGATGTGCCAACTCCACCCTCTACCTATCGTACTAAGGGATAGAAGAAGAATTAACCTCTAAAGCATTTTCATCACATTTTACCAAAATAACTCTAAAATAGAATAATCTTTAACATTATTCACATTAGTGTTAGGGTAAAATAGAAACCAAAATTTAAAAAAATTAAATATTCAAAAAAAAATTGTATGGTGAATGAAAGAATTTTGAAGTATATCGTAGTACATGATTGGCTTTGACACTAATTATATTATTTCAAAAAGGGCCGAAATATTAAGAAATTTCTTTTTTTAATTTTTGTCAAATTTAAAGAAGAAAATTTTCAAAGAGTACAAGTGCCGAATTTTATTTATTTTTTAAATAATTAAATATTCGGCACCCTACTATTGCATCTAATCGTGTATTACGGTATGTGCTAAATGTGACATTATCAAAATCAAATCTTTGAAAAAGTCAAATCATTATTCGACAAACATCTGTTGAAAGTGTTATGTAGGTACAATCTTCAATTGTTGTGCCTTGTTTCCTTTTTATAGCACTACTGCAAATGCATCAATCCTCAACAATGTAGAATGGTACCCGTACATTAGCACTCAACACATTCAATTCAATTTTCTTCGTATGGATTGTACTCCTACTTCTTCTTAGTGATAAACACTTAATTGATTGAAAACTTGTACTACTTGTGGTGAGATCCTATTTTGGTGAAGTTTAATTGTATTGACTAGGGATTTAACATTGGAATTAAAAAAAACTATCATGGATTAAATCTCAATTGAAACCAAGACACAACACAAACTATAACTACCAAAAAAAAAGAGCATTATTTTTTAAATGATTTTTGACATTAATTTAGGCAGTCTTTTTGACATTATTTTTGACACTAGAAAAACAAAAACAATGTTGAATAGAGTGTAAAAAAACACCTTTTTATTTTGTAAATCTTTGTAGCGCCTAGCAATGTTAGGAACTCTCTATTCCCGACAGGGGAGAGTAGTTTTGTTCTAATGGCCCTTTGTCCGGTGGGCATTGGGTCGTTGACGTTATGAACGAACACTTTATTCACGCCTGCCTTGAAAGGGGCCGGAGTTTCTATCTATCTGTTAGGAACTCTATTTGGTTGTGTTTTTAAGAGTAGAATTCAAAGAGGAATATACAACCAAATGACTAACATACAGTGACGAACAAAACTGAGTATTGATTTGAAACTTTTCCATTCAAACAACCATACCACGAGCATCAATGGGCAAAGTCCAAAAGTGAATATGCAAAAGTTGTAGTATGCAACATATGACACAAGTTGAAAGAAAAAGTCAATTGTGATTTGAAAGAGAATGAATTTCAAAGTTAGCCATGTCTAAAACTCGGTTTTGTGCGCTATAATTCGGAACTACTTTAAATTTTGTCAATTTTTTCTTAGAGCTTCAAAAAAACTTTTTGTGCCTTGGCATGTTGGTATACATCATTTTAGATTGTTGTACACGAAAATTGAAGGAAGCTGACATTTATAGAATTTAAAATATTCACAATTTGACAAACATGCAAATGATGTTGGTTCTCACGATATTTGAATATTTTTTTGGAATTGAGAGCATGGAACTGCATTGGCCATTGTATAGCGAGCATAGGTTGCAACATGAACCATTGTTACATCTTAATGCCCTTGCATTTGAAATAAGGTCGAGGTACCTAAAACCGACCAGGTACCCAAAACCAACCACTCTAGATTCTTGCCTAACTTCTAGATTTTCAAAGGGAAGATGTACCTCATTTGTACATTAGAGCATGTGATCGGTTTTAGGTAAACCTATGACTTTCACTTTGAAAATTTGTACTTATTCAAATAATTATCAAAACAATTAAATTAAATATGAAAGCTTCTTAATTTCTTATTGCTAAAAGAGGAAAATACTTAAAATATCGATTCATCTATCCCATGTATAGTGAATGTCTTAACTGATCGGTTTTAGGTGCCTCGACCTTAGTTGTTGAATAGGCCAATGCGTTCAGTTTATATATTAGAGTTGTATGATGCAGTTTTTTGGTCTAAATTTTTTGTACAAAGTCTAGAGTTCTTATCACACATAATCAATCAACCAATTGAACAACTTGTTTTTTTTGTTTTCAATATCATCAAAAAATTGTCAATTTTATGAAAGTCAGTGTAATTTCTGGCAGCTTTGAACTTTTTGATGATATTGAAAATGATTTTTTAATTTATTTATAGATTCGTTGGATTGATTATGTGACGATAAGAACTCTAGTCTTTGTACAAAAAACCTAGACCAAAAAACTGCATCATATAGCTCTAATATATAAATTGAACGCATTGGCCTATTCAACAACTATTTCAAATGCAAGGGCATTAAGATGTAACAATGGTTCATGTTGCAACCTATGCTCGCTATACAATGGCCAATGCAGTTCCATGCTCTCAACTCCAAAAAAATATTCAAATATCGTGAGAACCAACATCATTTGCATGTTTGTCAAATTGTGAATATTTTAAATTCTATAAATGTCAGCTTCCTTCAATTTTCGTGTACAACAATCTAAAATGATGTATACCAACATGCCAAGGCACAAAAAGTTTTTTTGAAGCTCTAAGAAAAAATTGACAAAATTTAAAGTAGTTCCGAATTATAGTGCACAAAACCGAGTTTTAGACATGGCTAACTTTGAAATTCATTCTCTTTCAAATGACAATTGACTTTTTCTTTCAACTTGTGTTATATGTTGCATACTACAACTTGTGTTATATGTTGCATACTACAACTTTTGCATATTCACTTTTGGACTTTGCCCATTGATGCTCGTGGTATGGTTGTTTGAATGGAAAAGTTTCAAATCAATACTCAGTTTTGTTCGTCACTGTACTGTACAAACATCCTGGCTCAACCCTGAGAATGAATTTACATTATTTCTAAGGCTTTGACTGCCCAGTGGTTACTGTGACTTCGTGAGATAGATATAATCCGTATAATACTCAGTCTTGTGTCGAATGTGTGAAATTAATAACAGAGTACACTGCAGGTATGTATACACCACCTCAATCTAACAGTATTAATATATCAAGCACTATGAAATTTAAGTATATTTTATGCACCAGTTGTCACAAGTCACAACTGGCTGCCCCTTTATTGTAGTCACACTTGAGTGATTCAATGGTGAGTCAGTTGTAAAAAGGGTTTTTATATCATTTTTTTACATAACATTATTAAGCCCTAGACTTTGTACCCCTACTAAAGTTTCCAAGATTTTCTCCAATGTTTTTATAACATTCAGTAGCATGCATTGTCTTTGTCTTGGCTCTACAATAGATGGTGTAATATTCCACACCCAACAAAACTACATCAATAGTTAAGTGGACAGGTGGAAGCTCAAGGTGATGAACAGAGTGCATAAAGGAAATGCAGTGGGCATGAAGGCTATTGAATATTATGCTTAGACGCTCTTTAATTTCACATCTTCAGTTTGCTTGATTCCTACTAAATTCCCTCACAAAGTGGTAAGTGTGATCTTTCACTCTAGTTCCAAGAAAAGTTATTGTATCAATCAAAATCAAATCAAATAGTCGGGAGTGCAGAACCCTACTGTTATAGAATGTAATGAGGCAGTGGTCAAAGTAATTTTCACAAGAGTGATGAAGCTATTTGCATTCAAAATATAAATGAAGCATGTAAAATATGAATGAAAATACAATTTATCACTCAAAACTCTATGTACATTTGTCCAAAATGGCAATATTGTTTTAAGATCTTTTATTTGTTAAAAAATGAAGAATTTTTTGGTCAAATATTCCCTGCAAAATCGCTTTTGAGCAAAAATATCACTTAACCACTAACTGCCTAAGCGTCCATTTTTTGGACGATGTACAGATTTCATCCAAAATTTCTCATCCGTCATGCACTTTTTGTAGTGTGGAATTTTTACTGTAGATTCTATGGGAAGTTAGCTTCATGCATATGTGATCCGATTAGAAAGGGGATGATTTGCAAAAAAATTATGCCTCGTTTCATGTTGTAGTGATTCACCCAAAATTTTGAAGATTTCAGTGTAAAAGTGCTCTAAGAAAAGTCAACTCATAAAATTAAGCAACCAAAAAATCTCCAAAAATCACTACACTTAGAGTATTACATTTCAACCAATCACAATGAATTTCATCCGTAGATTGTCAATATCTTATTCGTAATTGAATTACAAAATAATTTTGAATTTCACATTTCAAATTTTATACAAAATTATTGGTAATAGCAATCATAGATCTAACCGTATGGATAGAATCTAAAATTCATAATGTACAACTTTTATTCATATATCAAGTTCAAAATATCCCTCTAGGTTGCATTTTATAATGCATCTTTGCAAAACTGCCGAATTTGGAGAGGGCTCTACGCATTTAGGGGTTAAGAAAATCACTGCCGGGTTGTGAATGACTGTCATTGAGCCACAACAACTGACCAAATATTCAAAAAAATTACGAGCAGGGGCAGTAATTAAAAGACAACAATCATAATATTCTGGTCAAGCGAGTTACCTTACAATACACTTGAGTGTATTGTACTCACTGGGAGTTCATTGAAAGCACATCCTTGTCATTCATCTCACAAGGTCAGTCAAGTCCCACAGAATAGTGTTAAAATTTTGAAATTCAAAAAAAAAAATGCAAAATTTAAGGATTTAAAAAAAAATTAAAATCCAAAAAAGTACCAGCTTGCCCCTCTCTCAACTTTGTAAGATGGATGGAATTCTCTATTCTTTACAAATTCTTAGTTACTGAAAACTAATCTAAGACGAACTCAAGGACCAAGTGTCCTAACTAGGACATTTAGAGAACCGTTTAGGTTGTAGTGAATACATTTTAATCAAATTTTGAAGGAAATTTAACCCCTAAACGTACCAGGGTGTCCTTGGAATTGACAATTCGAGAAAAATCATCATAAAGTACTATTTAGAAGAATATTTTGGAATTCATATACAAATGAAAGTTCTAGATTTTGAATTTTAGATTCCATTCATACGGTTCGATTCACTAATACTATCACAAATATTTAATGATCAATTTTGAAAGTTAAAATTAAAAACTCCTTCTAAATTCGATTACAAACAAAATTTTAATATTTTTTGAGTAAAATTTGTTGGAATGAGTTTGAAATGAGATACTCTTAAACGTGGTGATCCTTTGAAATTTTTGTGTACCTTAAATCTAATGGCTTGGTCAACGACTTGACATACTTCTACATTTGTAATTTAAAAAAAATATGTACTCAAGTATGACTAAATCCAACCATTAAATAGGACAACAATTTGGTGAAGAATCTCCAAAAAATTGGATGACTTTCATCCAAGCATTGATGAGAACGTAGGGTGGATTTGAGTCTGTGAATCGTTCAGAAACTGGACGTTGTAAAGTTTAGGGGTTAATAGTAGATTCTCCAATGTGCCACCCATGGAGATTCTTTTCTTTTTGAATTCCGACGCTGTATGTGGAAGTCATAAGGAGAAATGTGATATTTTCCAAAGAAAGGACGACGAGGCAATAGAAAAATGGTTCCATTTTGGGGTGGCGAACAAGAAGGGCGGAGTGTGAAAATTGGGGTGGACGGTGGGGGCAGCAAACAACTCCCATTAAAATTAAAATTAAAAATAAATAAAAAAATAATCAATCAAATTAAATAATATTATTTTGAAATTAAACTTTTTTATTTTTGAATTAAAAAATCATTCATTTTAAAATTAAAAATAACTCAGTTACAAACGAAAAACAATTGCTTTTTTTTAAAACTCATTACATTTAAAATTAAAAACCATTATTTCTATTTTTTAATTTTATTTTCAAAATTAAAATTTATTGTTTAATATTAAAACTTATTTTTTAAAATTAAATTATTTTATAACTAAAAATATTTAAAATATTAATATTAATTTCAAATTTTCAATTTTTTTTTTTTATAATTTAAAGATTTATATTTTTTCAATCGTCCAATGAAAGACTGCCACGTGGCAGTCCACCTTGAGAGTTAAACATGTGGGGTCATGAATATTGGAATGGGTTGGGTGAGGTGGCACTTTAATTCCCTTCCTCCACCCATTATTTCTCCCGTGACCCCCAAAATTCTTAGAAAATATGCTACATGTCTTCTAAAACTTGGAGATTTTATATTTTTCAAATTTTTCTTTGCCAATCGATAGTGGGTGAAAAGTACTTATGTTTCACCGCTTGTATTTGTATTCTAAATGACGAAAGTCAAAATATTGCAATTCTAAAATCAAAGAGTCTTTTCTAAACTTTAAAACCCCCAACAAGTGCAGGGTGTTCTTCAACATCTTAAACATCTCCAAATGCAACAAAAATTGGTACACAACTAAGTATCATGTAGAATGTGAAAGTTAAGTGCGACAGGTTTTGGTAGTGAAGTTTTTTGATGTAGCCACGATCAAACGCATCTAAAATTTTTGAGTAGGTGTTTTTTTTGCATCAAACGTTGTTATCTTGCAATCCGTGCAATCAAATTCAACAAAATTTGTTGTGGATGTTTTTCAAGTAGTTTAGGACAAGATCTTATGGTCAAAGGGTAAAAAAATAACATTATTTTGGAATATTTTCATGGAAGAGTAAAAATGGCAGCATTGGAACGTTTTTGGAGGAAAAACGCTCCAGTTCCTTGGAGGTTAATTAAATTTAAACTATTGCATAATTGCATATTCAATTCATGGATTATCTCAATTTAGACTTAGATCACACTATGGCCATTTGGTTGAATGGACCCTTAAGTGCCTAGGCAACCATATTTAAATGGAATCCAAAATTAAAAGGTTGTAAAACATGTTGAATGTGTTCGAATTGAGTGTTTCAAAAACCTAACCTATTTAGAATCAAATTGGTTGTAAGAACATGTATTTGGATTAGTAAATATAGTTTTAAATGATTTTATAGAAAACAAAAAAGCTAGTATTGAAGGTGCCTAGAGTAGTCTGCAAATGTGTGATGGCTATAGTGAATAACTTTACAAAAGTTACAATGGTGTGAGGTGTTTTGTGCCTCTTGGTTTGCAAGTATTGAGCCCCCACCTCTCTAAGGGTCACGGACTCACGGTTCACAATTCACACCACAAAATGCCCCATTATGGCTCCTTTGATGTAGTTTCGTTGTGCAACTATTGAGGATGTTGTAAACCTTTTCCTCCCCCTATAAACCATTTTTTCTCAAAGTGAGTTAATTTGGGCAATGTTTTTATTCAAGAAAAATGTTTTACTTGGAATTTAATCAACGTATGATTTTTAAATATTTTAATTAGCCCAACTTGATTGCACTCTAAAAGGCTGCGACAAGATGAAGAGAAGCAAGTCTTTGGGTGGGACATGTCCTTCTTTTGCTTTTTAAATACAAAAAATAGAATTTTGAATAACCTTTGAAACGATCTTTAAAATAACCTTTAAAATAAACTTTCAAACAACCTTTTAACCCCTAATATCCCTACTATTATTTGTGCTTAATTATGCATGTCTATATTTTCCATGCCATTTTTTCCAAACTTTCATCTTGCATGCATAGCAAAATGGATTATCTATGTATTGCAAATTGAAATTGCTATTGTCCAACTTTATTTACCAAGAAAAGAATACAAAGTGTACAATATTTTTGAAGTGTCAAAAATTTACTTTTAAGGGAAAGTAGTGATGTTTTCATGATCAAATCTTTGACCTTTTCTTGCTAATCAATGTAAAATGAAATTTGAGCCCATCATACAACAATTCATGTATTAAAAATAAACAAATTATTTTTGGTGAAATTGATTTGACAAATATTTATTAATAATTTGTTTGATTTGACCATATAAATAATTTATATTCATAATGTATAAGATAATCTCCTTTGATGAAAACTTCAAAGATACTGTAATTCCAAACGGCCTTGGGTCTTAGGTCAGACCTGGTTTAGTTCGATCTTGGTAACCGTATAGATTCCACTTGTGGATTCCCAACGGTTATAGGGTATGTAAATGAGTATGTTACATTTCAAGGGTAGGGTTTTATGATGTAACTTTCCTATGACGTAACCTAACCTTTCACATGAAGCTTTGGATGGTCTTCCTATGTATGTTCCATGCTCGAAAACCATTATGTGAAATAATCTAATCTTCCACGTCTTTTCAATTTTATGGCCTTTCATGTTGTTATTGGTAATGCAGAGAAAAGCGAAGGACTAATTTCTATTGTAATTTTAGCTAATGTGGGCTGGACCAACTCGACTAATTATATCAATGAAATCAAAATAAATAGAACTTACCATTCAAAATTGGATGATTTGAACCAACCCACGCCACATCAACTGCCTTCTAGGCTCGCTTTTAGGAAAGTACCCCTAGTTGCATTGGGTCTACACTCAACTCCTAAAGGACCATTCAAAAGGGAATGGCTTGATATGGGAACCACTTTTACGAGTCTCACGTAGTATGACTTATGTCTAATTCATTTTATGTCTGCTAGAAATTTTGTTTTTAATACCATCTATATAGTTGTAGCCATGGTGTCTATAACACCCTCTATTCTTTGTAATTTTCCAATGTTTTTTTCTTACCAAAAATATATTTATCAAAAATCACACTATTTTTGGAAGGGGTACCCATATTAGGCCATTACCCACGACTATGTTCTCTCCAAACACTCCAAAGCTATGTCAAAGTACCCATTCTTATAAAAAGGCAAATAGTTTTTGATCTAAAACCTTTTTGACTGATTCAACCGTAGGATATTTCAACCAACTTGATTTTATTAGCACTTTCAAATTTTCAACCATTCAAGGTTCCTCAATAGTAAGTTCATAAGCTAAAAGTTGGTTGCATCTTTATTTTTGGCCCCCTGCCCAAGTTTGAAACTTTCAGAAAAGGCTCAAAATCACGCTCAAAATACAAAGTTTAGTCTTAGATTTGGTAAAATGAATTTGGAAGATGAATTTCTTTCAAATCACAATTGACTTTTTCTTTAAACTTCCATAATAATGTGTTATATGTTGCATACTACAACTTTTGCATATTCACTTTTGGACTTTGCCCATTGATGCTCATGGTATGTTGTTTGAATGGAAAAGTTTCAAATCAATACTCAGTTTTGTTTGTCAGTGTAACTTGGATTGAAATAATCAAATTGGGTTGAAAAGTAGACTTGATTTCTCATTTGAATTTTTATTTTTATTTTTATAGAAATATTTTTAAATCCTGGGCAGCCCGTAAAAGAATGGTAGATGGTCGTTTGGTCACTTAGGGGTTAATACAAATTCACTGCAAATTCATTGCAAATTCACTGTTTATACAAATTCACTGCAAATTACTTCATCAATGTAGACGGCATTGGATCATTATATTCTTCTTCTACGATGCCATAAGTTAATTTATGTTCATTCGCTTTGATTCTTTTTGAAGTTCTGATGCAAGAGCTAAATATATATCACTTTGAATCAGAGTTGACTTGGAGTGACAATTTGGAGGACTTTTTACAGATAATTATTTGGATGTGGGTGTGATTAGATCTTTATTAAAACAGTGAGTTGATGACAACACTCTTTTCTAGAACAGTAGATTGCTCAAGTGCCCATCCTGACTGAATAACTTCACACCTCTTTAGATCAAAGAACTAGATTGAGCTCAAAATTCTACTCCTGTTTATTGAACTCATTGATCTCAGTGGTCTGAAGTCTGAAGCCCACTAATAACTGAAAAAAACTTGAAGTAAGTTAGCAAGTGTGACCCTTGATGCTTCTATTCTCTTCCATAATTATAACAGATTAACAAAAATCGAATGATAAGTGAGGGATCCTATTTTTTTTTTTAAAGTCTCCTCATATGCTCATAATATGTCCAGGCCTCTTTAATATCACCTTCTATAATATCACATCTAATATCACCAAATCTTAACCAAAAAGAATTGCTTTCACTTTACTCTCATTTTCACACTTTGTTAAGGTACATGTCACAAGAGATTTCATAGCAAAGTGCTTTAAACCACCTTCCTCACTCTACAACCCCAAACTCCATAACTTTACTACAACTGAATATAATCATATACATTTTGGGTACATAGGCTGTGACATCAAAGAGCTTTGAAGGGTAGTTTATACCTACATGAGTGGTGGATCTACGTGGTGGAATGTTTTCAAATATGGCCCTTCGAAACTCTCTCTAACTTGTCAATGTAGAAGTTAGCTCATAGACTTGCAGAAATCCCATTAGTCTTCTATGACCCCATGGTTCTTTAACCTTTGTACTGTTGACCTTAAAATCTTGGGCACTATTCCCGAAGCACTGTAGAAGGTTCACAATCATGGGCAAGATCACATTAATTTTTAGCTAAAGATTGGGTGGTGAGACATTGTAGCTAAACATTGTATTTAATATTAAAGCTTCTAAAGTGTTACTGTTGAAATGGGTGGACTCCACTTACTGCTAAAGAACCTTATGCTACTTTTAGTGAAATTGTTACATTTATAAAAACTACAAGTTTGTGGTTACCACAAGAATAACTGTTAAATTGTTTTTGGCATGGGCTCACAGACTCAAGTGAGTGGAAACAAAAGCCTTGTCACCTAAGGTAAAAGCATCAGAACCTATTAGGACCAATTCCAATCACCTATGCAAGCACTTGTTTCAACTTTGTGAGTTCCCAATCAAATTATTACAACCATAAGTTGTAACAGTTTGGTGATCAATTATGAAAGCCAACTTAGCAAACTGATTGGACTAAAAATGAAAAACGAGTATTGGTTCCCCTACTAACATCAATAGTGGTCTATGCAGATTAAATTTGAAAATTCAGAACAAAATCATACATTGTGGAAAAATAATTAAAAATTGTGCTTGGTTATTAAACCCAAAGTTTTATGTGCTGCAATTTTTTATCATTGAAAACCATCGCTCTAAATAGGTCGTAATCCTTAAACTGACAGGTATTGTGGCCTCTACCTTACTTTGTCCATAGGGTGACTAATGTAAACGGGCCTTGAGTGCACCTCATGTCCCAAGCTTCTCCATCCAAGAATGCACTGAAAGCAGGCATGCACATACTGTAACCTCAATGATCAGCCCATTCAAGTGTTCATCATTTTGGAACAAAGTTCGAAAGTCACGAGGATGATGGCTTGCATGAATGGAGATGTGATGGGTTGAAATTGAGGTTGACATCCTTTAAATCAATTGGGAGGGAAAACTCACATTCATAATACAAACCCTTCAATGTCTAGGGACCCGTATTTCTGACACCTCGAAAGGGGACCTGCATTGGCACGCGTTTTTGACACCTCAAAAGGAGCCCTCAATTGGGACGTGGGACTGCAGGCTTCGCCTTGTGGGAGTGTCTGCGTCTCTCTGCCTTGACAGAGTGACACTCCTGTTGCTGCTGGTCTCCCAGCTTTCTCCTTTGTAACCGTTGGCCTGTCACCTTCTCAACGGAACCCTGTCCTTCCCCGCGCGCTTCTCCATCGTTCAAAGCTTCCGCATAGGCTCTCGTTCCTGCCGTTACTGCGCGAATTTTGGTCCACCATTTCCTTCTGCTCTGCATTTTTTTTCCGAAGCTCTGCAGCTGCTGCTATCGATTGATGATCGACATGTGAATTATTTGTCATGGTAGGATTTCTTCCTTACTAAGTATAATGCAATCAGGAAGCTCCAATAGGACTATTCGATTGACTGAGACTTTTTTCAAATTAAGCTGTTGTAGAAACCGTCGCGCTTAAACTTCAGTTGTTGCGAGCTCTTATGGCGCTGTCTTTATCATTTAAATTTATGCGAGGCATTTGAGTTCTGTAGCTCTCATTCATTGAGTTGCTGCGGGCGCTACCTCCGGAATTTTGGTCCACAATTACCTTCGGATCCGCTTTTTTTGAAGCTCAGCAGCTGCTGTTTTGATAAATGGTCGACATTTGACTCACTTGTCATGGTATGATTTCTTCTTACAAAAGCTAATGTAATAAGGAAGCTCCAGTAGGATGGTTCGATGGAATGAAACTTTGTTCAAATTAAGCTGTTGTAGAATCCATGGCGCTTAAACTTCAGTAGCTACGGGCTCTCATGGCGCTGTATATCTCATTTAAATATTGGCAATGCCTTCGTTTGCAAGGGGTGTAGCTCTGTAGCTCTCATTGATTGCGTTGCTGCGCTACTCCCGGAATTATGATCCACCATTCCCTTCGGCTCCGCTCTTTTGAAGCTCAGCATATTCTGCTTTTGATTTATAATCAACTTCGTCTCACTTGTGATGGTACGATTTCTTTGATTCTAAGATCAGGAAGCTTCGATAGGATGGTTCGATTGACTGAGACCTTTTTCAACTTAAGGAGCTGTAGAAACCGTGGCGCGTAAATTTCAGTAGCTCCGAGCTCTTATGGTGCCATTTATGTCACTTAAAATTGGCATTGCCTTCGTCAGCGAGGCGTTTGAGTTCCGTAGTGAGTGGGACTAGTGATTGGTATGTAGAGATTAGTCGGAGTTTTGGACTTCGTATCGAGGTCGGAATCGGCGTGAATCTATGCAGAGTCTTCATTCCTTAAGTTTGCGACACCATTTCCTACGGCTCCGATTTCTGAAGCTCAACAACTGGTGCTTTTGGTTGATGGCCGACATGTGACCTTTCGGCTTGAATGTAGTATCGGGAACCTCCCGTGTATTATCCCTTGTAGAATGTAGCTAGGGGGTACATTTGCCGAGGTGAGGTTCCCGATACTACATGTGTCCCCTTCTTTTAACTCAAGCTGCAACAGAACCATGGAGCTTAAGCGTCAATATCTCCGAGCCCTTATGTCCTGTAATCTGGCAGTACCGTCGTTAGCGAGGCGTTTGAGTTCCGTAGTGAGCTAAACTAGTAATCGGTATTTAGAGATCAGTCGCGGTTTTGGACTTCATAATGAGGTTGAAACCGGTGTGAACTAATGCAGAGCTGTCGAGGATTTCAATTTTGCGGAACGGAGAACTTCATGACAGGTTTCATGGAAATTTCAGGAATAGAAGCTGGCAGGTGTAACTTTTCCATGCAGCATACAGGGAAAATCATCTAGTGTTTACTGAAGTGGTATTGATCACTTTGTAGTTTGAGAGTGTCACGTTCCACAGCATCACTGATGAGTGCGATTGAAGATTGGAAACCCAATGCAGGTGTTTGTTTCAGTGAGAGTTACTCCATGTGTAAATGTTTGAAATGTTTTAATACAGAACTGTAACGTCAATGTTTGAGCTCCCGGAGGTTCAGCAGATTTCTTCTGCTGTAATGTTTAAGCTCTTTAAATAGAAAGGACGAATGAATATGTTACCGGTGTATTTCTGGGAGTGTGTTCCAGTGGGCATTAGTGTTACAAGATTTATGTCCTGCATTACGAGGGCGCGCCACGTATTAAGTGTTTGGCAATGGACGGGGAGTATGGCTTTGATCCTCTGGGCATGAGCCTAAGAATTTTCTGTGTTTAAAGTTTTCAATATGCGCAGAGTTCAACTGGATGTCAATGTCCGACTGGAATATCTAATTGGAGGTTACACAATGTGGTCTACATGGTGGTATTGTTTTACTGACAGCATTGAACTGCTTTCCAACTTTGCAGTGCCTCGGATGGGTAAGGGAATTGAACAACGATAATATCCTAGATGCAAGAAATTCAGCCATTTTGAGTTGAAATTTCAAGAGTTACATGCATTTTACTGGGTTCGTGGCTTGCAGATGCCAATCACCTCAACGGTTCAGGAGCATCAACGGTTTGGTTAGGGTGATGATGTTGTGACTGGAACTGAATTAGGGGGATAGCCCCGGAGGCTGGTGGTCAAGATGATGACTGGTACACAAAACATTCGCTCCTTCTTTCAATCAAAGGAGTCTCCAACGAAGCCGATGCACAATACTTCTCCAGCGCGCCCTCCCCTCTCCACCTTCTCTGCATCGGCACGGAATAACCTCAGTGCTGGGCCCAACTCCTCACCAGCCCAGTCAGCTTCAAAATCCCAGCCAAAGCCTGATGGACGCAGTCCGCAAGCGAAGATTAGGGGGGCGTTTTCAGGGCAAGTTTCGTATCCGTTATTGGAAAATGTTGACTCCAAGGTGGGATCTTCCTCTAGTAATTCGAGTAGTCCTGAGAGGATACTGCCTAGCACCCCTTGTGATACTCCATTAAAGAGCAAGTCAAGGAGAAGCTCTGGTATCATGCGGAGCCTGCCTTTCAGTTCAAGTGATCTCGAAAATGTGCAGGGGCATAAGTCACCAGGTATGGCCGTTCCTTCCGAAAACTTCGCTACCCTAAATCTCTGAAATTTAAATTCAGAGGTGCCATGAGTTCTACGAAAGGGGTTTACACTCTTTGCATCGATGGTGTTTTTCTCCTAAATTACCTTGCACTTCCATAAATTGCATAAATTGCATAAATTGTAAAAATTGCACAAATTGCATTGATTGCAGAAATTAAATAAATTACCTTGAAGTTGAAGGTTACCACAAGAATATAGGTCATAGTTCTTTGCTAGCTGCAGAAGCTTATGCGATCCTTTGGTATGTTGGAATCGTGATTTTTGACTATATCACGACGCAGCAGGTGCTTATGGAGAATGCCTCACTCGTACTGCATCGAACATAAGGTTACGAGCAACAGGTAATGAAGACGAAACCACCACAACGGACGATTCTGACCCCTCTTCGACATCCGGAAGCGAAGTTGAAAATATGTGCCTTTTAAGGCCTTCATCTGCAGGGAGGCAATCATCTGCAAGGCTGGAAGGGATCAGAAGAATGTCACTTGGTCCGAAAATTGAAGCTGCTGTGTGCAAGCTAGAGAAAACGCCGAGCAAGCCTTCAAGACCAGGGCGGAACAGAACGCCTTGTGCAAGTCCAGGCAGTCTACGTGCCAGTGCGCAGAGAGCACTTGTGCTTCAGGATCACCATCAAGCTCAAACACAATTTGATCTTGAAGAGAATCCGTCCTTTTGGGACGACCATAATGTGCAGGTGGTAACTACTCTTTCAGTTGCTTCTCTTATTGGCATGGAAATTCGTACAATTGTCAGTTTGAACCATCTCCCTCAATGGCAGCTTGAAACTACACGATTTACCTGCTTATTGATGCATTCAGAAGAGTTTCTAATGGAGTAGTTTCAGGGGTCGTCTTTCAGGTTGTGATTAGGACTCGACCAACAAGTGGCAAGGAGGCTGCCAAGCAAAACTTCAGCACATGCCTGAGGCAAGACGGTCCATACGCCGTCACATGGCTGGGCCAGCCCGAGACACGCTTCACCTTTGATCACGTTGCTGGTGAAAACATTTCTCAGGTCAGGATTTCCGTGCTGTTCCTCAACACCTTTTGGCTGAGTAGCGTACCGTATTCAGTATAAGTTGTCAATTAATGATAGCAAACTAGCTCACAGGCTTATCCATGATATTTGCAGGAAAAGCTGTTTAAAGTGGTTGGATTACCCATCGTGGAGAATTGCATGGCTGGCTACAATAGCTGCATGTTTGCTTATGGCCAGGTGAACATTCATAATTGAAGGATTTTCTCCTTTTAACGTAAATTTGAGGCTGAGAATTGTTTGAGATTCCCTTCAAGCATTCCGTTTCATAGTGAAGACGGTTTGGTTTTTCCGTCCTCCGGAAGATATTTTTCCCGAGCCTTTTGCTGTCATGACGTGATGCCTCTAGATAAGGACATCCCCTATGTATTCGTGAAACTTCTCATCAAGAATCTCTCAGAATATCAGCAAATAAATTGAAAATGGGTGCATATATGGGTCTGTAACAGACCGGAAGCGGCAAGACACACACAATGCTCGGAGATATTACCAGCCTTGGTGATCGACCAAATGACAATCGTGGGATGACACCGCGGATTTTTGAGTACTTGTTTTCAAGAATTCAGAAGGTACTGGGACTTACACATTAAGATATGTGGTTTCAGGATCTTAAATTTTTTTGCTCATGCGTTCATCTATCTTATTTTTAATCAAAATTAAGTTCGATTCCCATCTTTCACTAGTACTCTTGCAATTTTATAGAAGCTGTGCCGTATGGCACCCCAGCAACTTGCTCACGCAACTGAATGAATGTACATTTAAAAAAAAATGTACTAGGATGAAGGTGGCGGGCATGACTGACTTTGTTATAATCTAGTTACTGATTGAACTGATCCAAGAAACTGCAGGAAGAGCAAGACCGACAACTGGAGCAGCTACGATATGTTTGCAAGTGCTCCTTTCTGGAAATTTACAATGAGCAGATCACAGATCTCTTGGAGCCCTCTTCTTCAAATCTTCAAGTACGTTTATTTTCTTGACTAGATTTAGTGTGCGTAGTTACTAGACAGGGTCAGATTCGCTGTAGTAGGTAGTAATAATGTCACGCTTAGTGTAGAACTTTCTTAGTGGAATTGGATATCAAAATTGTCACTTTCTCTCTTCCTAAATGACATGATTTTTATGAGACAGTTACTCGAAAATATGTAATGTACTTGAGGAAAACATAAACGGTTTATTCCAGCGTTGCACCTTCCCAAATTACTCCCATTTATTTTGTAATCAGCGACAATAACCTGTAAAATGCGGGCCTTGCTGATCATGCTCACCCACTATGTTCTTCTGAATGGCTGGCAGATGCGTGAGGACTCAAAGAAGGGTGTATACGTAGAAAACCTTACTGAAATGGTCGTCAGCAGCGTACAAGATGTGGTCTTGTTGCTCCTAAAGGGAGCTTCCAATAGAAAAGTTGCTTCTACAAACATGAATCGAGAAAGCAGCCGCTCGCACAGTGTGTTCACCTGCATCATAGAAAGCAAGGTATGCTGGACATATATTTCTAGAATGTCATCTAAATTCATATCCATCAGGTGGAAATCTTGGAAAGCATTGGGTTTACTTCGCTATCTCATATTTCTGGAGCTTCAGATATCGTTTATTGGATAACTCAGGAATTTGCACTCCGACCATGTGAATGCAGTGGGTGACCAATGCTATGGGAAATATGCGCTTTGGCCGATTGAATCTGGTGGATCTTGCAGGGTCAGAACGGTATGATATCTACCTGCTTGATGATACCGTCGTGTTCTGTAAAACTTCTGAAACAATTTTGTGATAAGTTTAGTTCTATTACTAGTGTAATGATATAGACAAATGGCTGGCTAAAATTTCAGACAGAAGTCTTCGGAAGCGGAGGGGGAACGTCTCAAGGAAGCTGCCAGCATCAACAAGTCACTTTCTACCCTTGGGTCAGTTCGTATGATCCGATTCAAGTTTGAGTTGCATCTCCAGCTTCTCTTTAAAATTAGTAAATTTAAGTTCAGAATATTAAACTATTGAATCGCAGAATAGTTATGCCTTTTGCTAATGAGATCGTGTGATACACTCAACAGGCTGGTGATAATGACTTTGGTAGACATGGCGAATGGAAAGGCTCGCCATGTTCCTTATCGAGACTCGAAGCTCACTTTCCTTTTGCAGGTAAAAACACCTCACAGGGTCGTTGTCTTGAGTCTTGGTTGACTTCACTTGTGTGTTTCTTGTGCTGCAGTGAGTTAATCCCAGTGATAATTGCGACACTCTAATATCTAAAGGTTGAGGACCGATTGATTGCAGGACTCTCTCGGAGGTAATTCAAAAACCGCCATCATTGCAACAATCAGTCCTTCAAGCTGGTATGTGAACAATCACTCTATTTTGCACCATATTCTTGATGCAAAATGGTCTAAGTAGGGTGATGGAAGTGTATAAGCTGTGGAATCTGGGGGTTTGTGGGTGCTTACTGGTTTCCATACTGTTTCTGTGGCAGCTGCTCAATGGAGACTCTAAGTACACTTAAATTTGCACAACGTGCCAAATTTATCCAGAATAATGTAAGTTCGTAACCCTCCTGCTATTTAGAGTGCCATTCATTCCTGTTAATTGAAAATTCTGGGAAGAAAAGAAGTGACACCTCATCATTATGTGTGCAGGCTGTTGTCAATGAAGATGCATCGGGAGAAGTACTAGCGTTACGACATGAGATTCAGGAACTAAAGGCAAGCACTTGCCTTTCCTATCACTGTACACATTGGGATTGGGTGAATTCATCTCATTTAATCTCTCAACACAGCATGGGTGCTGGGATGATATTGTGGAACAGGAAGAAGTAAGCAGATTGCGCTGCCAGACTCTTTCAAGTATGCAGCGGGAATGCCGACGAGCAAGCAATGAGTTTTTTCGGATGTCAATAACTGGTAGGGATCTATTTAATGCGGCAGAAAAGGATCATGCGGATGAAGGTTTGGACTTGAAGTCAGCAGAGTTACTTGGGAAGGTACTAGAATATTTCATATTACACATCATTCGTCCACGTCAAAAGTTGATATCAGACCTATAATTGACGGCATATTCTTTGCGCTAGCTAGAATTATTCCGCTTAGTGAGCTAATTTCTCTTCCTAACGTTCTTTTACTCAAATTGATCTACATTTGAACGTAGGTTAAGGCTCTTGAAGCAGTTTTGGCTGGAGCTTTGAGGCGTGAGCAGGTGGCTGAATCTGTGGTCAAACAGCAGTCAGATGAAATTGAGAAAGCCAACAAATTGGTAATTTCACATCTGAGCCGTTCTTCTGTGTCGAATTACCATTTGGAATGGTTTCCATCTTGGATCTTTGTCCATGGATCCTCGATGTAAAGTTCTCTTTGCGTATGATATATACGTGACCTGACAATGAGTTCTGTTTCATTCTGGCAGATTGAGGACCGGGAATTGGAAGTGAGAAGTTGCAAGAGCCTTTTGCATCTTAATGCTGAGGTACCAGCATGGCACCAGTCATCTGAAGATATTAAGTCCTCAGATTCAAAACAACATGTGATGTTGGCGGAGAAGCGGCAAATTGCTAAAAGCCTTGAGCACAATTCTACAGTCTCAAAATTGGAAATGGAGAACCTTCGTCTAACAGAGCAACTTCACAGGTTTTATTTTGTTGAGACAATTTCAGCATATTACTGAATATACGTAGTGCTTGAACCTATATTCATGATTTAAGGCAGTTCGCGGATGCCTTGCCTAAAGTTTAATTTGTGGGTTTCCCTCTTGCAGATATCGATCCTTTTGTGATTCTGGGGAGAGAGAAATGATGGCGGCTGAAATTCAAGGTTTACGAGACCAGGTACCATGAGAAGGCTAAAGGACATGACAGGACTCTTGGAACTTGATACACATACCTCAATAGCTTCAGGGCTTGCTCTAAGTGTCACTATTTATATGCTCATTAATAGTGGTCTTGCTTTGAACTTCAACTGAATCGTGTTGCCCTTACATGCTGAATTGTGCATAGGTATTGGAGCTTCTCGATGGGAAAATTGCTGTGGAGCGAGGGTTGCTATCATCGACCATTGCACAGGTGGTTAATTAACGTTAGAACTCTACCAACTCTGGACGTAGATTTGTGATTCAGTGATAGTGGTTTGATACTCTTTGCTGTGACATGCAGGGCGACAGTTATCGTAAGGAATTGGAAACATGCCGCAAAGATTTGACCAACTGCTTAGAGGCCAGTACACAGCTGCAGAGGTAAGCCACGGCATCAAGTACTGTTTTTCTTTTACAGACTCAAATAAAATTTGTATTCAACAGTTGATTATCCCATCTGTTACTCTAGTGCTTGAGTCAGTTTTGGGTGTGATAGTGTTACTCAGCTATGTAAGCGTCTATAGAATCCTTTTAAAGGATGCGTTTGGTGTTATTCAGGCAAGTGGTTGAGCTACAGACTCTAGTCAATCAGCTGACCGAGCAAAGTGCTGATAAAGAGAGAGAATTGAAACAGATAAAGGTACTTCCCCTGCACCATATTGTTTGACGCATTCGTATTACACCTGTTTGGTGCAGATGCCATTCATAATGTCGTTCTCTCTGGACTTCTCTGAAATGTCACGCCTAAGAATGTTTGACAATGATCCAAACAGGCCAGGAAGTGGAGACCGTTTAGAAGGAGCATCCTTAAGGACTAATAAGCATTGCCTTGCGATTGTGTAGGACTCGGCAGAGAAGTACGCAAACGTGGCGAAACTGAAGGAAGAGGAGATCAATTTCCTGCGGGCTGGGTGGAAAACTGCCACCGCGAAGTTGTATCATGATCTTGTGGAAGGGGAACGCGCGCTCATCGATGCAGGGCAAGAGATGGCTGAAATTTTGGGCGAAGATTGGCTGCCGAAAAACACTAGTGACATACCTGCACGCTGGTCTCTTGAGTCTGTTAAGTCACTGAAAGAAGTGGATATAGAACACGATTATTTCAAGGGACGTGACTCAAGTTATTCAGATGATATATTCGGAGAGCGGAAGACTTCGAGGAGGAAAAGAAGTTTTGGTGTAACTCCGAGGGTATCCATTATAACCGAGGAGAAACTGAAACTGGAGGCCTGTGTTGCTCGTCTTGAACAGGAGCTTGAAGATCACAAACAACGGTATCTGAAAGAGGGACATATTCAGGAGGAGTTGGATAGAGTGGTAAGGGAAAATCTTCGTCTTATGGAGGAGAGGGAATCTTTGGCTAAAGTTTCCAGGAATATTTCAGAAATTGTTCAAGAAAATGGAGACCTCAAGGTTGAGGTGCAGCAACTTGGGGTTAAACTGCATGAACAGAATGATTCATTCGAAGTCTCACGAGATCAGATTTCTGCTCTAGATAAAAATCTAGCAGATTTAGAAAAGGTGAAGTTGGACCAAGAGGAGGCCTTGGCATTGAAATCTCAGGAAGCATCTGATATTCTAGAGAAAAATCTTGAGCTTCTGAACGAAACCTCCCTCCTTTCTCTGGAATTGAAAGACATCAGGATAAAAGCTGAGGAAACAGAAGCCGCTCTAGTCGATATGGCACGGGCTAATGATGAACTGATAGAGGAGATTGGCCTGCTTAAGCTTCAATCTGACAAGGACGCAGCCCTACAAACCTGTCTTAACACGAAGGTTTTAGATCTTGAGATTAAGCTCAAAGAGCAGCAGGAAGAGATGTCAGAACTGGAAACTGAGATAGAACGACTGGAACTTTTGCATCACGAGGCGGAATGTCGACAGCAGCAGCTGGAAATTACAACGATGAATGACAAAGAATCTATCATAGTGCTGGAGGAAGCAAAAGAGAAACTTGACAGCGCAGTGAAAATGATAAGTCTGAAGTTGGCATCAACTGATACAGTGCAGGAGGAGCTCCGTATAACTGTGAGCTCCCTGCATGTGGAACTTGAGAATAAGACCAAAAGGATAGAAGACTTAGTCTTACAAGCAAAGTTGAAGGCCGATACCGACGCCCGAGAGCGCAAGATAAGCGCCATTGATCTTAAATCCTGCCAAATGCGAATAAGTGACCTTGAGGCATCTCTGGGAGAAAAGAGCGAATTTCTGGGAACGTTGGAAGAGGCACTATCGAGCGCCACAGCAACTGGTGATGCCCTGAAAATGGAAAGGGATGCAGCACAAGCCCGTGCAGAACTAGCGCAAGCTGAAGCCATTTCAAGTAGAGCGCTAATTCAGGAGCTAGAAGAGAAATTGGATCTGAGTTCAATGGAGCTGGAAATCCTTTCCGAGATGATGCAATCCGTCACCACAGAGAAGAACGTGACCCATGATTTATTCTGTCAGAGGACGTCACAAACCTTGTCCCAGGAATTAGAACAGGAGCGTGCTACTTTGAGGACACTGCAACAGAAGCTCCTCTCGCTAACCTCCACTCTCGAGCAGAATCATGCTGACTTGTTAGAGTCCAAAAGTAAGGAAAACAATCTCTTGGCCGAGCTCCTAAACCTGAAAGAACAACTTTTTAGAAGCGAATGTACCGTGGACGTGACACGTGAATCCGAAATCCGTCTTCAAGGAGAGCTATTGGCTATGTCTGAAATCGTGAACAGTAAAAGACTTGAGAATGACACCCTCAAAGAGGAGCTGGCTGGTATACAAGTGCTGGGGCTTGAGCACCAAAGAACAATAGCAGTCAATCAAGTGGTAACTAAGCTCTTTGCCGTCTCTCTGAAAATGGTTGTGTATATTTTGAATTTTCAGTTTTCCAGCACGTATATGCACCTTTCAATTTTCCCTGCAAGTCTAATGGCTGGAGTGTATTGGGAGTCGAAGCAGAACATTCAACTAGAATGCTATTTTTTTCGCTCGTCTTAACAGTATCTTGCTTTGCCTTTCTTGTTAGATAATTCCCTGGTCCTTTATCGTATCATATCACTGTAACTGAGCCAGTTTGAGGTCAACGTATTCTTCAAGGGTGACTTCTTTGGCGTGTGACAGAAAATTGAAACAGATGTTCAGGCAATCACCTTTCTGAATGAGACCATTGAACAGTTACAAACGCAGCTTCAGCAAAAAAAGGATCTTTTAAAGGCGCTCGAATTTGACTTGAGTCTCCTCCAAGAGCACACAGCCGAAGACACTAATTTCAAGCAAGACTCTCTCAAAGCCAACGTCAGAATTCGTGAGCTTCAGGTACGTTCAAACCCATACTTTCGTTGCGAAAATCACGAGTTCATTGCTTTGCATAGCTTTAGGGAATTTTTGCGAATCTCATGTTATATATTCAAAAACAGGAGGTGGCTCAGTCAAGACGTGAGGAGCTGAAGGAGCTGGTCTCAGCGAAGAATGGCGTGGAGGAGCAGCTTGCACTGAAAGCAGCTGCAATGAAGCTTGTGGAGGACCGGTTGCTGGAAACAGAGAGACATGTTACACTTCTGGCCACAGAGAACCAAATACTGAATTCAAGAACTTTGCAACTGCAGACCAGTACGAGTGCATTGGAAACCGCACTAGCTGAGAAAAATGAGGCATTCAGATATCTTGAAAAAGAGTTGACAGTCGCAAGGTCTACTTCAACCCGCATGGCCACGGAATGTAGCCACAAGACTGAAGCACTTCTGTTACTACAGGGTGACATGCAAAATGTTGTAGCTGAGAGGAATGACTTGAAATCACAATTTTCGTTTCTGGTGCAAAAATTGGATTATTTTCAAGAAAAGACTAGTCAACAAGTCGCTGAACTGGAGGTCTTGCATGGGGAGCTATTGGTCTCCATGATGTCGGAGTGTTTCTTGCAAGAAGTGATGTCAGACATGGAGGCCAATGTTATATATTCAGAGGCACAAAAGTTTTCTCTCGACGCTGAGCTTGTCAGTACCAACGAAAACATGAAGCAGCTGAAGTTTGAATGTTTCAGGACAAGCGAAAGTGCTGATCAATTGAATCAGGAGAAGGTCAGGTTGGATGCCTACATTGCAGAATTGCAAGCGAACGCGGCCAGCTTGTATTCTCAGCTTGTTCAGAGAAGGGAAACCGAGGGCTTCCTACAAGACCAAATTTTGGCGATATCTGAGAGTGCTGACCAGTCCCTAGCAGAAATTGTCAAGTTAAAAAGCCAAATGGAAAAACTTCAGAGCCTGAACTGCAGGTTAGAGAAAGATTTGGCACTGAAGATTTCTGAAGTAAGTTCACTAGGCGCTGAGGTTATGGCTGCACGGAACCTTACAGCGCAGTCCTTGGAGCAAGTTGATAAAAAGAGAGCTAGAATTTGTGCCCTAGAGGAGAAACACCGTGATATGGAGATAGACATTGCCCTCGAAAACGGTGCTGTCAGCTCGGCGGCAGCTGAGTTATCTGCCTCTCAAGCTGCAACCTGCTCCATGGCTCGAGACTTGGATGACTTAAACCAGAGGATTGCTACTCTTATCTCAGAAAAAGACGCTCTGGAGAAAAGCATTTCGCAGAAAGACGAAGTATTGTTCTCCAAGGACGCTGAACTGACGGCAGTGAAGGGGTCGCTGGAGTTGCTTAGATCGAAGCTTGCCGATTTACAGATTCAGAAGAGAAATGATGAGGACGAGCTCCAAATTGCCAGAAAGAATCGGATCACGTTGCAGGATGAGATCCACAGTTTAGCACTTCGGCTTACTGATAGCGAAGAATCGAATAATACTCTCAAGCTAGAACTTGCCGAAAATATCACAGCAATGAGCTCTTTACACGATCGCATCAGCATTGCGTCACGCTCCTTCAATTACAATCACGAGGAAATGAAGGCAATGAAAGCTGAGATTGGAGCGTTGCAGAAAGAGAGAGATGCTTTGCAAGCAGAGGTTGACCACAAACTGGCGACGATAAGTTCTTTGGAGAACGAGTTGGTCGGGGTACGAGCATCTGCAGGATCATCAAGAGACTGTATTGCTGCTTTGGAGGCCAAAGTAGTAGCTTTACAGGCAGAAAGGGACAGTATCGATAATCAGATCACAGAACTAGAGGTTGATGTAATCTCGACTCTTCAGATTGAGTTGACCGAGGCCCAGAAGAGTCTTAAGTCCCTTGACAATGAAATGGCTGAAGCCAGAAGGGTTTCAGATTATGTCTCCCAAGAAAATTCTGCACTACAAGCTCGGATTTTGTCGCTTGAGGCAGGCAAAGTTACCTTTGAGGCAGAGATTTTGTGTAAAACCACACTGATTATGTCACTTGAGGCAGAATTGGCAGCCATAAGTTCATCTTCTACGGCTTTGAGAGAAGAGCTCAAAACTTTTGAAGCTCAAGTCCTGGATCTACAGAGTTTGAAGGCTGCTTTGGAAACTGAAGTTGCTGAAAGAAGAGCCTCTATCAGCCTGCGAGAGAGTGAACCATTGTCCACCATTACGAGTTCCAAGGTACAGGAGAATGATGAGATTAGGATGCAGATCAGGGCTTGGCAGGAGAAATGCTGTGCAGTGGAATCGCAGTTAGTTGCTGCTAATCAAGAAATGGACAAAATGAAGGCTCAAATTACTCAGCAAGAACTGCAGTTGAGTTCATTAGAGGAGCTTTTGGCTCAGAAAGCTGAAGCACTTCAGCATGTGGTTTCCAAAGCAGTTCATGCTAACCAAGAATTTGAGGGTTTGAGATCGGAGGTCGAAGGCTTGAAGGAAACTCTTCGTACAAAAGATGCTACCTTGAAGGAGCAGGAAAGTGTCTTGAAGAATCTGGAGATTTGCATGTCTTCGGTAGGCAACGGATCTGATGAGCTCAGGGCCTTAAAGGATGAAAGAGACCAGGCTCTTGTAGAAATCCAAGCCTTGCATGGTGAGCTTAGAGCAGCCCAGGCGCTTGTGACCTCCCACAAGTCCTCAGTACTCGAAGCTCAGAAGGTAAGGTTTCTGATTGGTCACCAGTGCTTTAGAAGGAAGATGAACCTTACACTCAATCCAGAGCACAAAATGAGAGGAAACTTGGATAATTCTTCGATGTTAGCTGCTGATTGGAGTCTCCAATATTATGTCGTGGTGCAGTTTGCCGAGGTAAACATCCTGCGCGCCAGTGGAAAGGAGGAAGAAGCGAGGACACTGAAGGTATCTGTTTCAGCACTGAAAACTCAGAACAGTGCACTGGAGAAACAGGTATGCGTCAAGTTACCCATGAGTTCCACATCTGAATATCTAAATTTTTGTGTGAGCTATTTCTCGAAAGCTGAGGACTGATTTTATTTACAGCTGGAGGCCACGAAGCGTGAAGTTGACATATTACGGAAGGCTCGTGACGAATTTGAAATGGAGCTTCAAGGCATGAAGAACCGCATGACAATGTTACAAGCTGTACATAGCACTGGGTCACGAAACTTCAAGGGATTCCAAGCTGCACAAGCTGCAAGCCTTGATCTACAAAAGTGAGAATCACGTTATCTAATTATTTTTTAAAGCTTTGAGCACTGATCTTACTCATAGTGTATTTCTGCATCACTAGACCTTTGATTGGATTCACTAGAGATACTGCTAGTTAATTGGCACCCACTCGTTTCATAATTCTGTATAATCTGGACAGGACGCTTGAGGATAAAGAGACCGAGGTTTCCCAGATGTACAAACGAATGACAGTTCTTCACAGTCAAAATGAGGCCCAAGGAAGTCGGTTAGAAGAGATGGAGGCTGAACTTGCACACGTTCACCAGGAGCTTGACGACCTGCAGTCTCAATGTGAAGACAAAGATGCACAGGTTAGAAAAATCCTGTCTCCACCGCTCTACCCTGGATCATTCTCAAATAATTTCATTATGTAGTCTAAGAGAATCGTTTCTAGTACTAAGCAGATTGCACTACAGAAGTGGTGTCTGGAAAAAACCAAGTTTACAGCGGTACCTATCATTGTGGGAGGCTTTTTACTTCTGAGAGCTTTTTGCTAATGACTCGTGGATGTAACACAGTTAAGAGCATTAAACGGACAGCTCAAAGAAGCTGAGACATTGACTCAAGATGTGATGCGGGACCTTCACAATGTTAAATTGGATATCAGCAACTATGCGGTGAGTACTAGTTTTCCTGTCGACATAATATCTACGTCACTATCACGAAGCTCATCCTCCTGATTTCTTAGTCTTTGTTTTTTAAACTGTATTCGGTATTCGTTTTAAACCACCTGCTCGTTCACCACTTGAATCAGCTCCTTGATTGAACCACAGACAGTAGTGAAATCCTGCATCCTATGTCCCCATGCATCAACTGGTGGAATCTGGATAAAGCAAGGCTAGATTTATCAAAAGTCGGAATGGCCAGATTTCTTGCTGATAGTTCTCAACCAAATGAAACCAAATGGCAACTTCCGTTGAAGCTTACAGGGTTGGAAATTGTGATGCAGTCTCTTGTAAGTCAACAGCAGCTAGAACTGATCTCTGAAAGAGCTCGACATTCTGATGAAGCAAGAGAAAAGGATGAAGAGCTCTCCAATTTACAAACACAGCTGAATCAAGAGAGACAGAAGTAAGTGTTTTCAGCGAATAGCCCGTCAATCTTTCCTTTTACTCTTTCCCAGTAACCTGTGCTCTCGGAAATAAAATTTGAACTTGGAATGTGGATGTGAGGACCAACTTGCTTGTAGTAGTTAGTCTGCAGATTCTATGATACCCAGTTTACTGACAAGAATCTATTTCTATTGAATTGCAGTTGGATGGTGGAAATGAATCACAAACAGGCTGAGATTGTCGTTGCCCGTGTACTATCAGAAAAGATGAGGCTAAAGAACAAGACTCTTGCTGCTGAGTACAAAAGACTTAAGGTACACTTATGCTCTACGAACTAGTTGCAGGGAGTAAGCTCGGGAAGTATGTTTTGCTATGAAGTCTTGCTTAACTTCTTTAGTTTGTTTTAGAAGAGAAGGTAATCACGAGGGCCTTACCGTGCAGGCTGACTACGGTGGGAAGAAGAAGAAGCTCAAAATCCTCGAGCAACAGCTCACACAGCTCTCAACTGACACTCGTAGATTCTCCATAGGAACGGAGAGTGAGGCCGACTTTGACGAAGTGAAACAATTTCAGGCCCTGCTGGCTCAAGCTAATGATCACGAACGTACACAGAAAAAGTAATGTCAAGCAAAATTTCCATTTATTACAGCAACCATCGATTGCCTCTGATTGCCTCATTCTGAGGGAATAGGCCCGAGGCGAACTGTGGCGGATCACACCGTCTGCGTCTCCAATCGCGAGCAGCATGTATCATTCTTTAGGTACTGCCTCCCTCGAACCTTTCGCGCTGATTTATTGCAGTGTGTGATTCAGCTGTCCACCGTCTCTCTTGAAGTCTACTTCTACTAACCTCCGCAACTATTGCAGGCATTCGTACTCGCATTCGTACGGAACAGGAGGTGGAGGTTGTCAGACACGGACCTTTATTTGTACAATATGGTGCTCTGTCAGTTTAGCCGATTTGTGAGTTTCTGGCTCGCGACATAACTTCTCAGAATACTGTAAGATTAAATGTACAACAGCGAGTCTCAAAAGAGACCCCCATCAGCTTCATTCTTGCCTTTCTTATATTCTTGAAGGCTGAAGAAAGTTGTACACCAAACTGTACTTTCACGCTTTCCTCTCAAACATCTCTATTTTGTGATATAAGCTGTCCCATTGGACATTTTTCATATGAAATGTGAGGATCCTTCTGTCCCGTTTTGATTACCTTCTGCCGTCTCAGCTTCTTCCAGTTGGGGACTCATAAATGTGTGTATAACCGACAATGGAATGTGTACAACTGATAATGTGAGAGCAGTATCCTATGGCTAAAATGCTGCTCTTTTCTCAGACCTTGTCACAATCCTGGCAGCTGGTGCAGCTTCGGTCAGGGTCAGGTTTAACGGAAGCGAAGATATCATTCCCTTTCAACTCTTGGGCTTTCGCATAGCTGAGCGGTGATCTCTTCGACTCTCTGCGGCAGCTTGAGTCATTGTTAAGGACCGCGTTGTGACCGTTAAGGTGTCGCATCTTCATCCTGTGGACCTCACTTGCTGAATCAGCAGGGTTGTTTTCCGCACCGCAATATGCAACGTCACAATGCTCCTGCAAGAGGCACAGATGAAGGCAGCGAAATCAAAGTTACATTCGTCACTTTTATAGGATCTCAAATATCCTCATTACAATATCTCATAGTTGTACACGTTTGACATATAAGTAGGTGGGATTCACAATTCTTACAACTGTCCAGATATCCGTGTGGTATTTTACCGGTACGGGAGTGCTAAGCGGGGAGTACGAAGGCGGAGTGCCAAACAAGTTCGTGTGACCAGCAAGTTCTCTTGCTTTCATGGCCGATACAACAGGTTTAGGATAAGAATCCCTGTCCTTATCCATACTTCCATACAGCATCTTCTGCTTAGCCCATGCAGACTCTGTTTTCGGCGTCGTTGGGTCGATGCACACTGGCCCTCCAAGTCTGAATTGGCTCGACAGCTTCCCTGGCTGCACGATGTCGTATGATTCATCACCGACACTGTACTGTCAGAACGTATACGATGGGCACCACAATGTTCATCCAATCAAATATAGAAGAAGCTATTGCGAGAGAAGCGTCCATTTTGTACCCCAAGCATGAAGTGAACAATGTACTAGTTTCATCAGCAAGAGAATTAAGCTACATTTGGTGTGGGTTGTGTTCAAAGGACTCACATTTCGATGGAGCTTGTTTGGCGGAAGCGGCACCTCGTGAGGCTCATAAGGGCACAGTGGTGGCGGTGGGGGAGGGTAATAGGGATTGGAGAAAGCCTCAAAGATATTGTGGCCCTGGAGCTCGCTGGTTTTGGAACTTGAAGACGGCCGCTGTAGACCCACAGATGCTCCTGCCCCTTGTTTATGTCAGTCCTCAGCATGTATTTCATTTGCTCAATTTGTCAATATTTTGCAACTTTTTGGGGGATTCCTGCAACTTTGCTCTGTCATCATTTCTGGAAGCAAAGCCTACGACAGTCCTGTCATGTTTAACTTAGTTGTCTAATTTCCAAAGTATAACCCGAGAGCTGTCGAGTAGGAACTTCCAAACACAACTGGGAGTCGAGTAGGAGCTGTCGAGTGGAACCGATTTCCAAGATTTACCCGGAACTGTAAGCATTCTCATAATCCAGGAGAGGGTACTTAAGAAAATTTGTGGTTTCAATCGCTCAAGTACTAATTCTAATTGTCCTCCACAGACCAGCTTCTTCGTGATCAGTCATTGCCAAGTCGTAGGAGGGAAAGATTACCGGAGGATAGCAGCCACTTATATCAGAACCCGCACCAGTATCCTTTTCGAAAATGTGGTTGCCTGACGTCTCTCTCATCTTGCATTCCGAGCCTGGCCTCCTGAAACATCCATATGAAGAAGCCATCAATTTCGGCCACCATGCTGAATGAAGCTCACCTGCTCCCAAGCTGTAACCAAATTCTCTAGACTAAGAGAAACGTGCGGGGCTTAAGGTGAAGTTCAAGCGGAGTCTCGGATGACTGTCTTACCTTTTAATGAGGGCTTGGGCTTCTTCGCCCCTCATAAACTCACCGAATGTGAAGGTAGACCCTCCTACAGGCTGCAAGACGAGAGGCTATGATTATGGTGCAACAGAGAACTGCGAAAGCTTCTTGTCCATGCCATGTCAAACATTGCTGCTCTACAAGTTCATCGTTTTCTCAATAGTATTTCCCTAATTGCTCAAGATATCCTCAACAAGGCAAGACATCCTCACAGTAGCAAACATTGAATGTGCCTTACCTGGTCAGTTCAAGCGGATCCTAGTGATGTCACCAAAAAAGTCACCTAAGAAATAGGCTGAACCCATTTTAGTTGAATTCCAACTGCAGGTGGTGGATACGATCGATACTTCCAGAACGGACGGTTTTTGATTGCTCGCATTCTTTGGCAACTCAAAATCACTGAAAAGACCAACCAGCTGTTGTGATGATGAAGCCGTACCTTGATGAAGCTTTTGTGGCTTTTATTCTCCCATTCACGAGGCCGCCGGTCTTCTACATCACATGACATCAAAGGCAGCCCTTTCTCGCCACCTATCTCGGATGATGGCTCATTGTATTCACAGCAATGGTTGTTGCTGTGGTTCTCCATTTGTTTCAGATTATCTTAACCGCCAAATTGCTCGGGCGTTGAATTGATCAATTTTGCTGCCTTCTCAACGACATCATCAATGCCACTCTGCTGCAATCGATTTTTCCTCTTCCACTCGAGGGTCAAATGCAACAGAAAAATCTGACGAAAGATTGGAGAAGATGATGAGACCACCTTGACAGCAACCACTTTCTCAACTTCTCGGCAGTTCAAGTTCTCTCAAACCCCGACAACGGTATAACTCAAATCCTAATTAAAAAAATTCAGTCACAATATTATTAGTCACAGCCACAGTACCAATACCCTATTTCACTAACAATACCGAACTCATTGCCCAATCTTGCTAGCCATCCCAAACCCTAGATGCCCCACTTGCTCAAGCTCCTCAAAAACTGTAGGTTACACTACTAAAGATCTCCGTAAAAAATGCAACAAATGATCACATTTGTTGGAAGAGCGATGGCCTTGAATGCTCAACAAAACGGTTGGAGATCATGGGCAATGGGATTCTAACAAGGTCTCAAAATAGAACTGCAGGAGTTATTAAGCGGGAACGACACTCTGAGATGTAGCCGTAGGGTAGATTTCAGACGTAAAAGTTCAAGGATGATATTTAGATCTGGCGGGGAGATGTGCGGCTCACCATTGTCGGCTTCCACATCACTGCGACCATCGCCGAATCAAGCGCTTGCTCGTCTCCGATGTGAGCATTTGGGTCGCCGATCGAGAGGCGGGATTGGCTGGGTTGTATCGAGTCCCATGTGGGGTGTTTTAGGTTTTCGGAGCGATCGGAGGACTCGGTCACTCCGTCCCGCTTGATGTTTTGGTCGGAGGTTTCTGTGGACGGACCCTTTGAGCGAGGAGGTTGCGCAGATTGAGTTCGCCAAAGGTGCGTGGTCACTTTGAGATTTCGTTTGATGAGGGCTTGTCAATCCGTTTGTTTCTTTCGGTTGTTGGGTGTCTCGCATATCCCTGCAGTTCTCATTCTTCACTTTCTTGAGTGGGCTCCTGCATTTCAATCTTCGCGTTTATTGGGAACCCAATCGCAGTCTGTCTATCTCTTTTGAGCTTCCCTGGGCCACGTTTCCCTCTGGGGTATCACTTTCTTTTCTCTCTCTCTTACACATATTTCACAGTTCAGCTCGCAGCAGTTTGATTGTGATCGATGTTCAGCTAGCAGGAGCTTTTTACAATTGCAAAGTGTGTGTTCAAGTCCCTTTTAGGGGTAAGGATAGAGCCTTGAGAAGGGGTACTACTTGTATATCTTCTCTGGGTCGCGTTGAGAGGTTTACTTTATTTTTCTCCAATTACTCTAAAGTTCATTAAAACCCCAGGAAAACAAAAATAAATAAAAATCAATGGTAATGAGACCTTCTATAGTCCAGGTTACTCGGGTTTTGTACTTTCTATGTAATCTCTGAAGTGTCGTTATCATTTCGTATATCTGCAAACATGTATCAGTGGTCTCATATCGTTGCAACCTGCTATACAAATTCAGTTTTCTCAAGCTTCTTCTGATTTATGACAATGCCGGGTTCATATTTTTTTCCAGCCCACTCGTCAATGCTGAAATTTTGAAGGCAATGCAGCCATTAATCACTTTGTGTGACACTCGGGTGGAAGCAGGATAAGGTGGAAATCTATGCACTTCCGGGAATTCGAGATGGACGTCTCCGTAGGTGGCGACATGCCTCAGACTCCACCCAAAGAGACAAGAGCTGGTGTAGCAGAGAGATGGATTACCTCTCAAGCGAGTACAACTGCAGCTGTTTCTCACAGCAGCTCGGCCAAATCCTCGTCTGTGGAGAATTCGCCCAAGACACTGTCTTCTTCGTGGGCCAACAAAATTCCACCACCTGCGTCATTGGATCCGCCCGGACATACACAGCCTTCCGTTGCTCCGGGATCTCCTTATAACTTCTCCGCGTCTATGGGAGAGTCTTCATCTATGGGATCCTTGTCCAATTTTGCAGGTCCCTACTTGCAGTCTATTCCTTCGGATATTTACGCTGGGTCGATATCCCCAAGTCAGTTCTCAATCCTCTCACTCTGCAACTAATCCAGTTCTTTTGGGAGAATTCTTATGTTCCAGTGCTCTTACAAGCTCAGTTTGACGTTTGAAAGTGGCAACATTCTTTTTGGGAGTGCATATTAGAATACTAATGTAGCTGGATGTGTTTTGCTTTGCAGGTTTTGGCTCAGGATTCGGAATGTACAATTCGTCTCCGAATACGCTCCCTTTATCGCGGATATTGGCACATGAATATAATTTTCAAGTGCCTAGCCATCTTGGGCAAAATTTACCCCAGAAGCCGACCAAGTCAAAAATCCCTGGGAACGTGAATGGCCTTCCAAATGGCCTGACCAAGCCCCACCAACATTATCGTGGAGAATCGAAGGATGGCTTGAAGGATTCAATGCATGTCATCTTTGGAGAGAGTAACATGTACCCTTCTTGTGGCAACGAAAAGTTGTACGAGGCGTACAATGAATTGCACAGTTTGGCACAAGATTTCCACAAGCCATTTGACGCTCCCGCGATTGTTGTTGTTGGACATCAGACTGATGGTGGGATTCTCTGACCAGAAATTGCATTTATTTAATTTCCTTTGGGGGCAACAATTCTGCTTTGTGATCTGTAGATTTCTTCCGTCTTTACAAGGGGTTGTGATAATAAGAAATAGTTGATGAAGCATTTTGTTTGGAGTATATTTACTTTTTCTTCGTATTCCTCGATCTCAATTGTAGATGCTGGATGTGGCAGGCAAGAGCGCCTTAGTGGAAGCTCTGATGGGGTTCCAGTTCAACCACGTTGGTGGGGGTACGAAGACTCGCCGGCCTATCACCTTGCATATGAAGTACAATGCAATGTGCGGGGAGCCTCGTTGTTATTTGATCAGTGAAGACCGACCACCGCGGGAGGAGGAAAAGACTCTGGAAGAGCTGCAGGTTTGAATCAAGTTGACAACCCAAATGCTTGGCCTTAGTTTATCTGTTGTGATGCAATTCAGCGAACATTTGTTCACCTTTTATATAAGGAATCTCAAAGCCTAATGGATTTAATTTTGAGGTGCTTCAGGCGTACATTGAAGCGGAGAATTTACGGCTTGAGCGTGAAGTCTGCCAGTTCTGGGAGAAAGAAGTTATAGTTAAAATTGAGTATAAGTTTTGCCCAAATTTGACCATCATCGACACTCCCGGCCTTATTTCAGCAGCCCCAGGCCGCAAGAATCAATCCCTTCAGGTCTGTAAAACAGTTGGATGTGTACCTTAGCTGTTAATCTCAGAACTTCTGTCGCTTTTTTCCCCTTGTTTATGTATGAAGTGAACTTGGAAGCGTCAAAGAGAAGATTGTTATAGGCTGAGGTTGATGGTTATTGGCTGTAACAGTCACAAGCACGGGCTGTGGAGGCACTGGTGCGCACAAAGATGCAGCATAAGGAGTTTATAATATTGTGTCTCGAAGATTCAAGTGATTGGAGCAATGCTACCACACGGAGCATTGTTATGCAGGTCTGTTGCTGATGAACATCGTTGATTTTCTTTCGGCATGTTGCATCGTAGTCCTTATGTTCACCATGACAATCAGGTCTAGTAACTCTTGGGGATTAAATTGGACGAGGTGGGTGCATACTATATTGACTATATTGGCATTCATTTGATGTATAGTTGTGGTATTGTGATCTGCAGATTGACCCCGAACTCTCTCGAACAGTCGTTGTCTCCACAAAGCTAGATACCCGCATTCCACAATTTGCATGTCGCGCAGATGTGGAGCTTTTCTTGCGACCTTCGCAACGGTTTCTGGATGGCAATATCTTGAGTGGATCTCCTTTTTTTACTTCTGTTCCCTCAGGACGAGTTGGGGCTACTCGTGATTCTGTGTACCGCTCAAATGATCATTTCCGCGAGGTAAGTGCTCATGTCGATATTTCGACGCTGGACTGTGCGTCCTTCCTTGGTGTCATTTTGCTTCTGAAGTAGACCGTCACTGGATTTTCATGTACTTGGAATATGTTTCAGGCAATAGCTCTACGGGAGGCCCAAGATGTTGCTTTACTAGAGGAAAAATTAGATCGCCAATTGACAAAGGAAGAGCAGGCTCATGTTGGAGTTAGCCGATTGAGATTGTTCCTTGAGCAGTTACTTCAGCGGCAGTAAGTGCATGGCAATGTGAATTGGCACTACTTGGGATTATATTCTTGTACATGTCGAGTTATTTTATCTTCTTAGTTGTATTAGTTAGAGGAGTTTTCGATTTTCAGTTGAAACCGTTTATTGTCCCTAATGGTGCAAAAAACTTTGTTCTTAGTCAGTCATGGTCACCAGCACATTATCTTTTTGATTGGTTATCGCAAAACCAACTACCTTGCTTGTTATATCATCCTGTGATCTCTAAGTAGTTAAATGGAGAACCCGTACACCTCTGTCCAGCTCATTGATTGGCCTCTTCCATTGGTTTACAATGCAATCAAAATAGATCACAGAATAATGGCATGGCAGCTGAAGACGTTTCAGACTATGGAATCTTGTCGCTTTTTAAGCATGGGTTTTACTGTATGTGTGTATAGGTACATGGAGAGCGTGCCGATTATTGTTCCACTCCTGGATAGAGAGTATCGGACTGCATCACTCAAACTGCATCAGATTGTACAGGAGCTCGGGTATTTTCTCACTTTCGCCATAAATATCTGCTGATTTTCTTTATATCACAATTACCGTCTAGTGTGCTTATGTCAAGATGCCTAGTATATGAGCATAATCAACTGTACTCTAGTGGTTCATAACAGTCGCTAACTTTCTATCCTTCAAATGTATTGTACACATAACACGATGGGACGGGTTTAGTGCTCTCGGTCACTTAACTAAACGTGACGGATTTAGTGTTCTCGGTTGCGTGTTGAGAGTACATGTGATTTTTCAGATTATTTTATTACTACTTTTATTTGTCTTGATGGGTTTCTTATTTTTATTTTCTGCAGCAACCTTGACGCTGCGAAACTTAAAGAGAGGGGCCGTATATTCCGGGACTCTTTTCTCTCCAAGGTTTGTCTGGGCTTGTGGAGCTGGCCTTGCATTCTCTGCTGTTGCCTTTCCTGTGTGTCTTAGAAATGTCGTTGATCTGATTGAAGTCAGTGATAAATACTAATTTGAGGGTTTGCGTACTAAATATCGGTAAAATTTGCAGGATTAACGTGTTCCATCTCTCTGAGCTTTATTTCTTTAAAGGGGGGCTGTATGAGTAGATTCTGATATCATGTGAATTGATGGAATCAAAGCTTGGTCACCTAGTAGGGGTCTGCTTGCTTATATAAGATTCGTTCTGTTTTTTTACAGTTGTCTCTCTTGCTGCGCGGAACAGTCGTTGCTCCAGTTGACAAGTTTGGTAAGTGAGCTTCACTCTTCGCAAGTATTCCGCATTTCCTTAGTAACGTTTGTGATATTCTCGTCGGCTTCATAGATGTGCTTTGGCATGATAGAACAATGCATGCTTTATGTTCTTCATTGGCAACAGGTTTTTGCAATTTGCTATTAGTGATGTGAGGATTAGATTCATATTTTCTTCCATTTATGTTTCTAGAAATCTGGAAGCGCAACATATCTGTGAGACACTTTTCTTATGTTTGTAGAATTGCTAGATTTTTCCTCCACGATTTTGAAGACATCCTATTCATGTCTTGGAGGTACACGATTTGATTGCTGCCAAATGTGAGATCTGCAGGAGAGTCACTCCAAGATGAGCGTGTTCATGGAGGAGCATTTGTGGCTATGGATGGTGTTCAAATGCCATACAAGCACATGCCGGTAGCGTGTCCTTTATCTCTATGTGCCAATGGGTTTATTACCATATGCAATTTGAAAAGTTTGTAACAAGCAGTTTGTCTTGGGCATTCTTCACAATACCCCTTAGACCATGGCAGAGAATACAGGGCTATTTGAGTTTTTTTACATGTTACTGAATTGAGAATATCTACTTGGATCAGAATGCCAATATGCGGCTTTATGGAGGGGCTCAATATCACCGCGCTATGGCAGAGTTTCGGTTTGTCGTTGGAAATGTCAAGTGCCCTGTAATCAGTCGTGAAGAGATTGTAAATGCATGTGGGGTCGAAGACATCCATGATGGTACCAATTACTTCAGGTATGTCTTATTGTAGTTGGTAGTGAATAAAAATGAGGTTTCATATCAGTTTGTCGTCTTTCTGTCCTGGTCTGGAGGTTTTGTAGGGCTGAAATTCACTTGAATCCTTGTGCTTCGTAGATCTGCGTTCTGGATGCTATGGTCTCTAAGCAATCTCAAAGATATATACGATGATTGTTGGAATGTTGTCCAGTATTACATTGACAAGAATCTGTTCTCTGACGAAAAACCAATCAAGTGTCTTTTGATGGTACTTCGGTAGAAACACTGCAATTTGATTATAAAAGTATTGTATTGGTACTTTATTTCTTCTCTTAGAAATTTCTTCCCATTCGGTAGTTTCAAAGAGATAGCCGATGATTTTGTTACCTGAGAGGGAGGCGGGGATTGAATCAGGACAGCATGTGTGATAGCAGTTGCAAAAGCCAGGGATGTTTTTGAGCCGTTTCTACATCAGGTGAGCTTTCCGATCCCTCAGCTCTCACCTAGTTCATGTTAGTGTGCTTCTTGCGCTTTATTTGCAACATGTTGCTTGTGGAATCCCAATCTCATCTTTTTAAAACTCTTTCGTGAGGTGGAGTATTTGTGAAATGAGACCCTGCCCTGATTTCTCTTGAGTTCTCCGATCTTAGACAAAATCTTGTTCAGGGATTTATGTTTCCTTTCTTATTTGTTGTGCTCAGGGATAGACGAACTGACTATTTGCATATTTGTTTGACCCAGTTGGGAACTAGGCTCTCGCACATCATTCGAAGACTTCTGCCAATCGCATTTTTCCTCCTCCAGGTTAGTCTCATACCCATTCAAGGGGCATATTGCCTCACTTATATATCACATTTGATTTTGAGACTGGCTGCAACTCCCAGTGTGCTCGTAAATGTCTTCTGGGAGGGATAGTTAAGTCAGATATTGGTTTTACTCTTTCTTTCTTGTCACTTCCTCTTGAACTAGTTTTATCTCTGAAGTCAATCACCTTTAGCTCAGAAGTTGATGGCCTGTAGTATTTTCGTGCCCAAACTATCTGATTGTGGAAGATTGGTTTACCTTAACACCGAATTGTTTTGCATTACAGAAAGATCGAGAGTTCTTAAGTGGCCATGATATGTTTTTGAAGCATGTCGCAACTGCATTCCATATGTTTGTGGATTCTACTGAACGGAATTGTCGAGAAAAGTAAGCAATAAGTGTCAAATTTCAATTTTCAATTTTGAAGTTAAGTATACCTTTTGTCTTTGCTCATGTACGTGTCTGCAAAGTCCTAATTTACGTCGTATAATGTGTAGAACAGATAACTTGGTTAGTAACTATATCCTAAAGGACCAAGGATTCATGGTTTTAAAATGACAAGTTTAAACGATCATATTATGAAAATTATAATTTGAATGGGACCAAGTTTTATATCACTGGAATTAATGAAGAATATTACATATGTTGAATAATTTTATTTTTTTTAAATTAACAAAAATGAATCTACATAAAACCTACTCAAAATTACTGAAAAAAAATCAGGAACCACCTGGTGGCCTTATGGTCCTTTAGGGGATATCCAGCACACTGTCTGGTTCATGCACACCTTTGTAATCTATTTGTGTTCATTATGGGTTTTGTGTTCCAGGTGCATGGAGGATCTAATGAGCACCACACGGTATGTTACGTGGTCTCTGCATAGTAAGGTAATCTTTGTAGTGTGCCTGCATATGCAGTGCCTCTCTCCTGAACCATATTGAGGCTTGTCCATTGCTTCATTTGTTTATCAAAGTTAGAATACCGGTACCATAAAAGTGGGTCACTCGTTTTTGGGGGTGTAAAGGTTTTGGTGTTCAACGTAGTTCCTGTTATTGTGTGCAGAATCAGTCTGGGCTACGGCAATACCTGAGCACGCTCAGCACTACAAATGATGTGCTGCCAATACCAGCAATTGTCCCTGCAGCTGTCCCTGCAGTTGTTGGTGACGGACCAGCACCAGCAACAGGAAACAGCAACAAACAAGACAATAAGACCCGGCTGGAGAGGGGAGAGTCTTTGAGCAGCGGTCAAACACCGCAAGCCCGGCTTGTTGACCTCTTGGAGAGCACACTATGGAACCGTCGTCTGGCACCCACCTCTGAAGAGATTGTTAATGCGCTGGTGTCTCAAATTTATGAAGGAATCCGTGATCATTGTGTTGCTTCTGCTGAAATGAAAGTATGTTCCAAACTTGTGCTTTGCTATGTGGTTACTCTCTGGAAAATGATAAATTGAATGTGCTAATCTCTTTTCATCGTTACTGTTAAGTCAATAAGAATCCTTGTATCACACCGGAATCTCTCACCCTATCTCAACAATGGATGTTGAAGATAATTCATTGTTTTTCAGAGCTATCTCAGGTCGCCGTTGTTAGAATAGTATGACCAAAGAGCGGATAGTGCTTACTAGGCAGTATTTGATTGCAAGCTGCTAAGACTACACACAATAGGATTTATGGACCAACTGCTATCACTTATTTATGAAGAAATTATAATTCTAACTTGATGCATGTGGAATGGTTCTCTTGTACTGCGCAGTTCAATTGCTTTTTCTTGATGCCTGTGGTAGACACCTTCCCATCTTTGCTGCGGGAAGACCTGGAAACTGCGTTTGAGCAAGATATTGACCATGTTTTTGACGTAGCACAAGTACGACGCTCCCTCTATCAGCAGAAAGTAGACTTGGAGCTTGAGCTCCGTCGGGTATGTTAATTCCTTGTCTCAATCTGTAATATAATTGCCCTCTTTGATTCAATCTGGAAGGTGGTATCAAATCTCAAGGGGTTTTGTTACCTTCTCAACACGGTTTTGAACTCATAACGGTCTTACACTGGTTGACAGGTAGAGAGGATTCAAGAAAAGTTTGCTGGAATTCATCACTACTTGAATTCCGCCCAGTCAACAACAGTGAAAGACATCTCTGAAGGGTTTTCGGGAGTGAAGCTTCATGATTAGCAGCTGGTCTTCATATTGGATTGCTTGCCAAATCCTCTTGTGTATACATATAATGTGAGGTCTGCCGACTTGGTTCTTTTCACAGTTCAGCCTTTTGCTCCTGACTATCTCAAACTGTATTTAATAGGTTGTGAGGGTGCTGCTCATCAGTGAATCAGATTGATTGTTCTTGCAAGGTTCTGAAACTGTGGCAATCGATTTGGACAGGATTACTATGTTTACTTAACGCATCCTCTTTCACCGAGGTTGGTCATTCAAATCTCCAGTGTATGAGAGCAGGAGCATCGTATAGATTGAGTGATTGTACGGTTGGTCAGAGATTGTTTACCTGTTTGATGCTACCTGACATTTGTAAATCATGGAAACGTTGAAAAGTAAGTTTAATTTTGTTGGCTATTGCTCTTTCGCAAGCACATTTTTCTTGATTGTTGGTATTAGGGATCTACCTAAGTATATCGAATATCATTCACTGAGCCATTGTCTCATGTACCCTTGGTGCAGAAGGGATTCAAGATTATATATAGAGAAAAGTAAAAGAGATACCTTGTTAAATTGTGAAGCAGGTATTAATTCTCCTATGCTTGAGATTCTAGAGCTTCCAAGTTAGCTCTATGTGACTCGTTCTCAGGTAGCAGATGGAATTTCTGCACCCTGGATGCAGTATTGAAGTGACTTCAAATCGAGACCAGAATTGGGGACCTACCTCCGTAAGTTGTGAAACCCTCAGCAAATGTGAAAGGCACTAAATCTCTTATGTTCTCGGACAACTGTCCAGCTTGTGGAACATTCACGGAAGAAAATGTCTCACTGTAGCATTTGGATGCGGCCAACAAAGTTGTCTCGCAATCCACCGACGAAGAGACTGAGGCCATCGCCAGACGGCACGGCAGTTGTCACCATGCCCATGACCTTGCCAGTGGAGTCTTCGTACATCTGCAGAGGCGTCCCCTGTGCATCGACCTCCAGAAACCTCGCAATATTCGGCATGTTGTTGTAAAGGCTGTAGACTTTCTCGTCCCATGCCAGAAGATGCTTCAACACGGGCGTCTCGAACACAAAATCTGTAAGTGCATTCCTGTCAGCCATTCACAACTCTTCGATCAATTCTTTTCCGAACTCGTCAGATCAAGAAAAATCTTGTCAACTCCTTCGCCAATGCATTGTAGAAGCCTGTTTAGGGTTTAGGGTTTAGAACACGGAAGCCTCGAACATGAAATCTGTAAGTGCATTCCCGTCAATCAGTTCTTCGACTGTTCGATCAGTTCTTCGATCAGTTCTTTTCCGAACTTACATCAAGAAAAACCTTGTCAACTCCTTCATGGAGCGGAGCCAATTAATGCATTGTAGAAGCCTGGATCACCTGTTGGCAAGCATGGTGATGTAGAATCGGTCGCGAGCTCTGGTAAACCCTAAAACCTAAACCCTTCAATCGGAGCCAATTAATGCATTGTAGAAGCTAGCCTGGATCAAGGGATGACCTGTTGGCGAGCATGGCGATGTAGAATCGGTCGCCAGCTTCGTTACGGTGGATGTTATCCGGATGGCCGGGCAGATTGTCGATGAAAAGCTCGGTGGTGCCCTTGAGGGGACCCTGGAGGTAGAATTTCGAGACGCGCGCCAGGGTGGTCTCGCAATAGAGCAGATAGTCCTCGCTTGCGGAGAGCGCGACGCCGTTTGCGAATTGGAGATCCTTGAGCAGAACGGTCGTGGAATTCGTGACGGGATTGTACACCAGGAGGCGCCCGTGTGGCCGCGATTCCAGCACATCGTACCACCAGATTGACAGCGGGTACTTGGAGGTGGCGTCGGTGAAGAAGATGCGCCCATCGCTGGCCACGATCACCTCGTCGATGAGCCCGAACTTCACCCCTTCCGCTTCCGTTGCCAACACCTTCTTCACTCCCGTGTCTTTGCTTATCTGTAATTTCATATTGACCCCAAAAGGACCAAGGATACATGGTTTTAAAAATGACACATTCAATTGATCACATTATGGGATGTCACACCTTGTCCGAGAAGTTTGATTATATGGAGAGAAACATAGAGCCAATCGTGGCCATTCTTTATGAACGTGTGACTCCCTTTTAGGCAAATGTGAAGAATGAGAATGGACACGGTTTGTTAATTTTTTTCACGGCTTCCTGATCTTCACGTCCATTCTTAACCTTTGGAGGAGAAGAATGAAATTTCTCAATCTTCAAAGAATGGGTCTTCCATTATTCAAAGAGAAAGTCTCACGTATGCATTCTATGAAGATTGAGAATGGGATAGAAAGCAGTGACACCCCTATTGTATTTGAGTACATGTGTTAACCCCTAAAGGACCAAGTGTCCTAACTAGGACATTTAGATAATCGGGTAGGTTCCGGTGAACACATTTTTAATCGAATTTTGAAGGAAATTTAATAGTAAATTCCCCAATGTGCCACGAAAATGGGGATTCTTTTTTTTTTGAATTCCGACACCGTATGTGAAAGTTATGAGGGGAAATGTGTTTTTTTCGGGAGAAAGGGCAGCAGGGCAGTAGAGAAATAGTTGAATTTTAGGAGGGGGCAACAAGATGGGCGGCGTGTGGAAAATGGGGTGGACTATGGGGGGCAGAAGACCACCCCGTTTCCCAAACTCATTAAAAGTTTAAAAATTAATATTTTTTTAAAAAATTTAATTAATTTTTTATAAATAAAAATTATTATTTTTAACTGAAACATATTATTTTAAACTAAAAGTTCAATTTCATAATTAAAAATATTATTTGAAAATTTGAAAATTAAATCATTTTTTAAAATAAAAAATAAAAAATAAAAGTCGTCCAATGAGGGACTGCCACGTGGCAGTGTACCTTGAGAATTAGTGGAGTCATAAACATTGGAATGGGTTGGCACTTCAATTCCCTTCCTCCACCCGTTATTTCCCCCCTAACCCCCAAAATTCTTAGAAAATGTGCTACATGTCTTCTAAAACTTGGAGATTTTTTTTTTTCAAATTTTTTTTCGCCATTCTGTAGAGGGTGGAATGTACTTGTGTTTCACCGCTCGGATTCGTATTTTAAATAAAGAAAGTCAAAAATATTGCAATTCCAAAAACATATAGTCTTTTCTGAACTTTTAAACCCCCAACAAGTGCAAGGTGTTATTCAACATCCTAAACATCTCCAAACGCAACGAAAATTGGTACACAACTAAGTAACATCATATAGAATGTGAAAGTGAAGTGCGACAAGTTTCGGTAGTGAGGTTTTTTTGATGTAGCCATGGTCAAATGCATCTGAAATTTTCGGGCATGTGTTTTTTTGGGGTGATTTTTTCCATCAAACGCAATTATCTTGCAATCCGTGCGGTCAAAATCAACGAAATTTGTTGTGTATGTTTTTCAAATAGTTTAGGACAAGATCTTACGGTTAGAAGGTAAAAAATAACATTCTTTTGGATTTTTTGCATGGGGGAGTAAAAATGGCAGCATTGGAGTGTTTTTGGAGGAAAAACACTCCGGTCCTTTAGGGGTAAACAACATATATGATTATTATTTCAATACAAGATATGGGTTTCATCATAAGATATATGGTGAAGAATGACCATTTCCTTCAAGTGTTCATTGAAGTAAGAAATGTACAAACTCCCATCAATGACAATATTATCAGAAGATGTACACCCGGACCTACTATGGATTGCCCTACAGAGAGATTGGAAGGCTCCTACCTCGTCCATGAAGTCATAGAACCCCTAGCTGTTTAGGGAACGGTGTCCCCCCAGGGTTAAGTGTTACCTAATGACATTGTTACCTTAAAATAATCTTCATGGTGGAGTATATAAGTGGGTAGAGAAATTTAGAACGACATTGTAAGAGCAGGTCTAGCGGCAATCGTTTTCCACTCACCATACCTATTTCTGGATGATAAAGTACCTCTTATGGTGTGGAGTTTGATATTTGCACACCAAATATTGTCAATATTGCGAGGGGTGGTTCTCACATCAAGCAGTCTGTCCTATTCTCTAACAAGACCATGCTCACTTTATGAAGTTAATTTTGGTAAATTTATTCTCCGTCATTATGATTGTCCCATGTAGTAACAAAAGTAGTAGTATGTAATTGGTTGATGCACTGTATTCCAAGCACGCTTAGTGGTTATTGCTAGGGAAGTTTTCATTTCTCACACACCATCTTGCATGTGAACTTGATGCACAATGAGCAACTGTTGGGCATGCTCTAACCACGTTGGTTGAACGCGTTGAAACAACATCATTCCAATGTCATTTCAACAACGAAGTCAGTACAAACGACGTTGAAATCGTGTTCTATAGTAATGTTCTAAAACCAACTCTTGATAAATGGCTGACCGCATCACTTACGTAATGCAAGTCTGTAGTAGTTGAATAGAACCACCAAAATGGATCAAGCATGACACTAGTAGAACACGGTGTCGTCTTTCACCACATAAAGCAGTGGAAGGGTGCCACAATTGGCTAAAACAGTGGCTTCATCGGGGTTTTTGAGGTCTGCTAAGTAGTGGTGTTGGTCACAACGGGACAAAAGTTCCCCCACTACAAGAAGGCGTCGCTTTTCACTTGGTAGGTGAGTCAAACGGCACCACTTCACACTCACTGTCCAGGGGCTCAAGACTTGGTGAGTGATTTGTCACGTAGGACAAGTGTGTACAGTGAACTCTGACACTGTTCGGAGTGAGAAGCGACGCCTTTGCTAGTAGTGCCAGTCTTTTCCCCATTTCAGGAGGTGAAATGCGACAAGGTTTGTAGTAGTGAGTGGGGAGATTTGCACACCTGAATCAATTGTCCTTGGATCGGTTCACAGACGAGGACATGGCCGGCATTGTCCAGAGCAAGTCCCAAGGGTCTACCGCCCACGAACGTCCAATTCTCCACTCTTGCAGTCGCCAAGAAGTATTTCTTGATCCATCCGTCTTGGTTCGCCACGTACAGGAACGTCCCGGTGGGATCCGGTTGCACGTCTTCCGGCAGCACCAACTCGCCCTCGCCCAACTTCGTCACGTTGTGCAGAATGTCGTTGTGCGCGTACACGCCTTTGGCTGCAGGATGTGCAGGAAGGCGCAGCGCCACGGGTGCTTCCAGAGGCGATTGCCTCACCAGCTCACTGTATCTCGTCCCCCACTCCTGAGCTCCCAGAGGCTCCTTGTATGAAGCGAACATCGCCGTCACTAAGGCGTGCACCACCATCTTCAAGAGCGCTGGCACGGTCCCCATTTTGCTGCACTAATCTCTGCAACAATCCCACACACTGTGTCATTATATATATCGATCATCTTTCCTTTACAAACAGCACGCTCTGATCGATGATGAGAAACTAGTGACTGTATTAGACCCGGCCTCTCACAAATGCTTTCTGTTGAGCTCCAGATTTCTACGAAAAGCAGATTTGAAGGCTTTGGACTTGAAGCTTACCCTGATCAATCCAATAAGCTCTGTCAATGTGAGGACTGTCTGATACAAATCACAAAGCGTGGTGAACCGAATGATCAGAAACTAAGGTGGTGACTGAAAAGTGATTACATTGTGAGCTAGATTGGCTGTTCTCTGCTCAAAATCAACACTGTTTGCATCATCCTAGCTTGACAGTGGCTAATTCAAAGCCATGTTCGATCACCATGATTGACACTCTCCGGATTCATGATGAGTTGTTGTAAATATGTTTGTTCTCTGCACTGTAATGCAAGTAGCACGTGCATTGGTGACGTCAATAACATGGATTGCAGGCACCTTTATGACGCAAAGAAACAGCCGTAAGGAATTGGACGAATGCAGAAACTCACTCATCGTCATGTAATAACGAAGGCCGTGACTGTCAGTTCTGCAAGTTTCAGTGTCCGCTTCTGGCTATGGAATCATGAGCAGCTGATGGCTGTGTTACATGCCAAAAACGTTGAATCATGTAACACAATGCTGGCTTCAATGACGTTAAAATTGCTCGCCGGGGATGTTACGTCATGATGATTGGCGAGTCATGCTAATGTCCAATCTCTGCTATCATATCAAACTACTGAGTCTCCGTGATGACGCTTGCATGCATTGACTTCGATCGGTGCATTCTATTCTCCTTCCCAGAATCCAAGATGCCTTATTCTATTTTGAACACCATTCTTACTTACTGTAACAATAATGCCTGCTGCTTTGTTTCATCTTTGACAATGAAAGCGCTACAACGTGGCTACTGCAACACTCACAGAGCATGGACCACTACCCTTATCTGACTGCACTTTCCATTGGCCATTGAATTCGGAAAGAATCTCTTAATTAAATGAATAAATAAATAAATAAATAGGGGTGTCAGAGTGTGAGCTTGTGAAGGGAGGCTGACGTGTTGGACTCTTGTAATGCACACTCACAACCGTGAGACTCTAGAGAATTTACCTTACATTGCCCCATTTACAAGCAATTCCACCCATTTACACCCCAAGGAATCTACTTGAGTGACGTGCTCAATCGCTTCCTCCATTGTCTTTATTGCTTGATCATCACTTTGTGATCTCATTTTCATTCATTGAAGTACCTAAAACTGCTCTATTTACACCTAATTCCACCTATCCCTTAGTGTATTTAGTGTTCACTTGAAGCGAGGTGAAATTGGGTCAATCCCAAGGGGGTCAATGATAGGGTGCGGAATTGAGTCTTGGATAGTTTTAGATATGTCCACCTTAACCAGTTCTTTTGGAACACCAATCCTTTCTTTGTCTCCTTTTCACTGGAGTATATTTGAAGGGATGTGGCTACATAGGTCCAAATGTGTCAAAGTGCAATACATCGTCCAAAAATAAATAAATAAATTGTTTACAACTTGTCAACGAGTAATTGGAACTTCATTAAATTAAAGAATGTGTGAGCCGTTCTATACTCCACCAAATGTACTGGTAATTGAAGACGTCCACATAGAATAGATCATGTTGAGGTTTTGGTAGTTGGTGGCCCGGGGATGCACTCTACATTATGTTTGAGAATCACATGCATTCATGACCCCCTCTGAAAACTCCCTTGTATACGAGGGATTATATATCTAAACTTTTGTATACATATCTATTCCATCCTAAATATATGTTTAATGTATGTATACATCAATATTTTCAACTCTTAATATGTTTATTATATGTATATGTAATACGAAAATGTTCAAATTAATATCCCTCATGTGCACTCACGTATACTCGTACATGTTTAGAATAGTGCACCCCCGGGGTTGGTGGCCAGGCTAGGTTTCTTTTGGGCAACACAACCTACATGAGGACCACTCATATTCCAATATGTTGGAGGGAGTGCCACACATTGGTTCTCCTGTAGGTTGTATTGCCCAAGAATAAAAAACCATACATGTTGGTGGGTTATTTTGAACAAATTAGCTTGTGAAAACAATAACTCCTCCGAAATGGCACACTTAATAGTAGAAATCACACTTAATAGTAGAAATCCATGTTAGAAATATCGTCAAAATGTCATTTGATTTTTTGTTGACAATAATGGAGATAACATGAATCTATAACGCAAATTACGTTACTTTCATGTTATCTATGTTATAGTCAACACAAACCAAATGACATTTTGACGATACTATTAATATGATTTCTACTAATGTGCACAGTAGAGGGTTCTCATAGATGACAGTCGAACAAACGGATGTCAGATTGGCTTGTAACAAGAGTACCTCCTCTAAGTTAAATGATCAATGTAGTACAAGGTTTTCAAAGATGACAGACAAACAAATGGATGTCATGTTCATCACATAGAACTCTCGTCCGTCCTTTGTTGAGAATATTGGAAATATTTCTAAAATATTTAAGAATATCCATGGAATAGTAAGAACATTTCCAACATGATTTTAAAGTTTTGTCTTGACCAAGTGACAAATGACAAGAATTTGCCTATGTGCACGTCATCATTCATAATCCTGATGCAATAGTGTGAATGTGATCAGCTGATCATGTACAGTCCAGTCCAATTTGCTTACGAATTCTCCTCTGTAGGAAAAATTCAGAAACTTTGAACAATGCGTGTGTACTCAAAAATGATCCGATTTGGAAATCGTAAAGTGCGTTGCAATCACATTGGAGTGTACTACAATATCATTACAAATTTACACATGTATTAGTGAAAACCATACAACAAGTTACAAATATTATATGCACTATCTATCATTGAGTGCTCTCACCCTTTGCTTCAAATATAGTGTCCAATCTAGCAAGTATATTGGAAATGAGCGTTTGAAATTGTTCTTGAGATACTTGAGCCTATACTTGTTGGATGATTCGTATCATTTCATCTGTCTCTTTTGTAATTTCTTCTTTTATAATGGTGTAGGGGCTTTCACAGGTTTTGACAAAAGTCCACTTGTCATCATTCTTCCAACTAAATGATTGGTAGTTGATATTGTGGAACTTATTTATGAAAATGCATTGAGCGGCTTCTATTTTATGCGTGATAAACCTATTCAACTCACATTGATGGAGGATGGTGCTCCAGTACACCATAGTAGGTACCTTGATGATTAGAGACAGCCCATAGAATCAAAAAGATTATGAAGGACAAAGAGGAAGTGATACAAATCATTCAACAAGTATGGGCTCAAGTATCTCAAAAACAATTTCAAATGCTCATTTCAAATATGCTTGCTAGATTGGACATTGTATTTGAAGCAAAGGGTGAGAGCACTCAATGATAGATAGTGTATATAATATTTGTAACTTGTTGTATGGTTTTCACTAACACATGTGTAAATTTGTAATGATATTGTAGTACACTCCAATGTGATTGCAACGTACTTTACAGTTTCCAGATCGGATCATTTTTGAGTACACACGCATTGTTCAAAGTTTATAAAAAAAATTCCTGATCTGGGGAATTCGTAAGCAAATTGGACCTGACTGTACACTTGCGTTGATTTTGAGTAGAGATTCACAAAGCGGGGCTATTGCTCAGAAGGAAAACAAGAGCTCCCTTTTGCAAGCTCATTCTGCTCCCATTTTGCAGGCAGGAATAATTACATTTTTCTTACCCTGTTAATATTGACCAATGTGGATACTGACTTCTGTGTGTCATATACTTTGCTCATGACACCAAGCCCCTGCACTTGCCCGACTCTAAATCCCCCCTCGACGTTAATGCAAACACTATTTACCCATGGGCCTCATTTTCTGAAATTTCCATTTTGGGCACCCTAGGGTCTTTTTTGGCATTTTTTTTTCAAATTTGAGAATTAAGGCCCTAAATTAATCTAGGGGGACCCCCTCGGAAATTTTAAACCCTTGGAAGAGGGGGTTATTTTTTAAGGTGGGCCCCTACATGCACAAAATAGGGGGCAGTTCTTGTCCTGTTGCATTAACGTCAAGAGGGATTTAGAGTCGGGGCCGCACTTGCCTCTGCGTTCCCAAAATGGAGGAAGGTAAAATTGAGAAACAAAAAATATTCAAAGCCTTGTCTTTCCTTGTTGCAACTATTGTTCAGGCACTGTGCAACTATTGTTCAGGCACTGTGCAACTATTGTTCAGGCACTGTGCAACTACATTACAGTGCCGCAAGTAGAGCCATGATGCTCTTTTCTTGCGTTGCGTTCCATTATGTCATGCATTAGAGTGATTTCTAATTACGTATTTTATATTTCTTGGTTGACAACAGATTCCCTCAAAGTCACCTGACGCATGCATGATACAGCATTGGTGTATGATCACTTGTGGTTTGTGCTGTGATGTTGGTTTTGGACCCAGCATTACAATTATGAAACTTGTTAGATACTCTTTATAAGGACTTTCTCTGGAGCACACGCATCAATAGGTACTTTATCACCATGTATTCAAGTCTTGGTTATGCACTAGCTTTTGTTACACTTAAGGTATATGTGCATCCATAATCATAATCTCCAACACAAAAAGCAACCCATACGTTTGCATCCAAAATAAAGCAACACTCTAAAAATTAAGGTAAAAATCTAAAAATAAGGTAGAAATCAGTGATTTTTTTAGGCATTTAAATGCCTAAAAGCACCAAAAATAATTGGCATGCATCATGTCTTAAGGAAAATCTGAAGAAAAAATGAATGAAGATGCCAAATTGTTCCAATTTTTGGAAATAAATTGTATGAAATCATTAGTTTTTAATGAAAGTCATCCAAATAGGTGGATGAAAAGACCGTTCTTTCCAAATTATAGATGAATGTGAAAATATTTTGCTATGCCACGTGATATCGCCACTTTAGCATTTCTCCAAAAATCAAAAGAAAATGCCTGGTAGAAACATGCATAATTGTCCCTTCACCCATTATTGCATAGGAAAGTGCATGTACACTATCTCCATGAAGTGCATGTACACTATCTCCATGAAGTGCATTTAACTCCTAAATGCCTGTAGCCCTCTTTAGATTTGAAGAATTGCAAAGATGCATTATAAAATGCAACTAAGAGGGATATTTTGAACTTGATGTATAAATAAAAGTTGTACTGATTATGAATTTTAGATTCTATCCATACGGTTAGATCTATGATTGCAATCATAGGTATTTTTGTATATAAAATTTGAAACGTAAAATTCAAAATTCTTTTGTAATTCAATTACAAATAAGATATTGATGATTTAACTTTCTGAGAAGACCAAAATTCCTGACTAAAACAAACGGCATTGCGATCAAGCCAAACAATCCAAATAATTGATCCCCTAATCATGGACCATAAGAACTTTGCCGCCTTGAGCCAATTATACAGCTTTGATTGGAAGACACATTGTTGCATGGTCAAGGCCGGGCAACACCATGCAATTTTATTCTTGAGGTACACTCTGAACTTGTTAGAGCATCGCCACCCTTACCCTCCCAGAGTCTCTCACACTCAAGAAGTAGATGAAAAGTGCCAAGGGCCCTTCAAAAATACCTCTTGACTCTCAATCCTAGCATGTTAGAAATTGGGCCTTTAAATCACTATTTAGTTGACTATATCCTCACATTCTACTTGTGATTGGTCCATTGACTATTTGATGCGCACTTTTGATATGTGAGGGGCATGCAAGGGTGGGGGAGTGTGAGTGCAAAGGCCCTTCAAATGTAGATGAATAATTTCAGCAAGTTAGTCCTAGCGTGCATGGGTGGGAATGCTCTTATCACACCCTCCAATATCACATTCCAACATCAACAGAGAATAAATGTTATTGTGTGTGCATGTGATTGGACAGATTGGACACTTTCCACATAAGTTAGACTAAAATAGACAAGGACCACCTCCACTTTCTGGAGATACTACTGAGCCCTACGGAACCATCCACCAATAACTTTTAACTTCAGCTTCTTAGAAAGCGTCTCGCAAGGGCACTACGCAGTGACAAGACATTATTAACTTAGGCACAATCATTGGAAGACCGAGCTCCTTCCTCCAGACACACGGTGTCCATTGACTCCGTTCTCTGGAGATGCGTGAAAGAGGAGCACACTCAGCAAATATTTCTTCCTTTTTTCTGAATCAAATCCGGGCCCTGTCGTGTCTGTTACACCTGTTAATGTCACGTTAAGTTACACCTGTTCATGTCTCGTTAAGTTACATCTGTTCATGTCTTCAGCAAACAGTTGGGGATATTCCAGCCTGAGCTTTCCCCAAATATTCGGGAATGCCACTGCAGTATCAAACTGCAGTTTTGCATAAAGAAAAGGACAGAGAAAAGAAATGAGGAAAAACTGCAATAATAAGTGGCCAGTTCGGCCGTCAGTGCCGTTTCCTTGGGGCGTGTGACCGAGCCCTCTCCAACACGATTGACGCTTGCGTAAATTATCCTTCAATCACATGATTTCCGAGTCTCCAAGGTAAGTTACAACACGAAGGCTCAAGAGGTAATGGTGGGACAGCTACACCTCTATTCCACAAGTCTGCCTTTCAAGTAAAGCTAGAAACGAACTTCTAAGACTTATCCAAATATCCATAACTGCTCACGCTCCAAAAATTCCATGAGGTCGAGGTTAATAACTTTATAACAAATTTCCTGTGAGCTCTTCATATAAGTCCAAATGCAAGTGCAGAAGAAAACTTACAGGTTAGAAGAACTGTTCAAGATTGGTCAAGCAAAGATAGAAGGCCAAACCAGGCAACATTTCTACACCAACCATATACTGAGCTGCAATTAAGTACTTTATTAAGTCTGGAAACCACAGAGCAGCAGCACGTACCGTAGGTCCACGCAATTTCTTCTGTACAAAGAATGGAATGCTTGATGTCGTACATAGAATGTAGTATCCTAGTTTCTCTGCTAAGAAGTGCAGACTGTCTAGCACCGTTAATTCCTCCCTAAAATTTCTCCTAGTCACATAGTCAAATGCAGTAACCTTCCTAAGTGCTTCATCAGTCAAATCTGAAACTCGGCCTCTTAAATCAGGTTCAAAATCCTCATATACTACCCGGAACTCTGGCGCAAGCCCCGAGAACACTACAACTCTGGGTCAATGACCAGGCTACAATGAAGGGAGGTATTTCTGCACTGGAGTGCCAATACCAATGATGAGTGATGATATGAAAAAGGTCCTACCGGTAAAAAGAATGCGCTCTCGTACCATCATGGCTCCTTGCATGAGGTCAACTATAAGGTGTTCAAATGTCTATTTGTCCATTCCTCAAGACTTCCAACTTTGTAGATTTCTGTGTGGGAACCTCCAGTTTTTTGCCTTCATATCCATACGGATTCTTTTTGGCCCAATTCCATTGGTCACGACACATCTCGTGTATGCCAAACTGAGCTCTGAAAAGTCATACCAATTTATCCACAATTTAGAGATACGTCTGCCACCAGATGGGGCCACCAAATGAAGGGACGGGCTGGGCAAGAGATGCAGCATAATTTTCAAGCATAATCTAGACAAGATGAAAGGACTTTTCTTATTAGAGAGAAGAGAAAGAATCACCTCCAGCCGAGCTCCTTCTCTGCTTTTGCTGTTGCAGCATAAACCTCACTGGAGTCACCTGGGCGACGACCAGCAAGTTGCAATGGAATTTTCTGTGACAGAATGAGCACAATTAGAATGTCAGCTTCCATCCCAAACCTTTTGAGCATCGAAAAAACACCAGAATTTCCAGTACTCAGGCAAAAGGTCAATATCGGCTACCTTTCCAGATGCTTTTTCGAAAGCTGACACCATTTCAAGCACAGTCGTGCCTCTCCCTGTCCCCAAATTGTAAATTTCACATCCTGTATATCAAAACATGAACCAGAATCTTATCAGGACAATCCGTGCTTTAGAGTCTCACATGTGAACAACGGTGATGATCGTTGTGGTAGCAAGCAAACGATACGCCCAGCAAGCTCCGTGTCCACTAACTATACGGAAACAGGGGGCTACTACAAAAAGTTCTCAACTACCCCTAAGAACGAACGACAAGCCATATTTACCTATATCTGGAGTTGTGAAGAGCTTGTCCAGAGCCTTAGTATGCCCGCTTGCCAAGTCCATGATATGAATATAATCACGAACCTGAAAAGTCAAATCACAGTACCTATATTCAGAATTCAGTTTTCAGTGAGATAAAGCATTTCCATCTGACATGACACTATGCAATGATATAACAGGAAGAGGTCTTCCTGGAATCCTGTAAAAAATAACATGCATTCAAGTTCAGAAACCCACCCCAGTTCCATCCCGGGTTTTGTAGTCTTGGCCAAACACGGTGAGCATTTCTCTGCGGCCCACAGCGACTTGTTGTATAAAGGGCATCAAATTGTTCGGATAACCCAAGGGATCTTCCCCAATCTCACCGCTCGGGTGGGACCCTATTGGATTGAAATATCGCAAGAGTATAATCCTCCATTCTGAGTCCGCATGATGAACATCACGCAAGATGTCTTCATTTATAAGCTGCACATACAAACAGGCAAACTGTTAAGTTCCCAATCAACTATTCCTGTCCCACAACCATCGATATGAATTTACCAAAAATTCAATTCATTTCATCAAACACTAGACTTGAAGTATCAAGGCAATGCCGTTAAAATCATTTATCTGCCAGAAACTGTGCATGTTATGCAAAATTTTGTTACTTCTGCATACCTTGGTGCGGCCGTAGGGATTCATTGCATGAAGTGGATAATCTTCTGTACAAGGTACGGTCTCTGGTTGGCCATAAACTGTTGCTGAAGACGAGAACACAAACTGCACACAATAATTCTACTTTTGTCAAACAGAACTAAACTTGCGAAGTAGTATCTACCCAGTGGTTGTGCTTCTAATATGTAGCAATCCTTTCAATAATAATGATCCATAATTTAAAAACATTAAATCGAACTCCTGCCAGTGCTTTGGTAGAATTGCTCACATTTTTGCAGTTGTTCTTGGACATAACATCCAAAAGATTTATCGTGCTCATCAGATTGTTGTTGTAATAAAGTAAAGGCTTTGCCACACTCTCGCCTACAGCCTTCAGACCAGCAAAGTGAATGACAGCGTCGAACCTGGCAAATTAAAGCTGAGTTCTGAGATTAAATTTTCCTTACACCTGTGCCAAACCACGAACCTAAAGCCCAAAGAATTTGTACTCGCAAGCAAATCGCAATCGAGACACATTCAGCTCCACAGTTTGAAATAGTCCCTCGCCCCCAAACAACTCAAGTACTGGATCAATATCCGACGAAATTAAAGAACTAAGCTGGACGCATTAAAGAAACAGCAATGAAATTCTTGCGTACCTGTGAAGCTTAAACACCTTCTGCACGTCTCTCAGATTACAAAGATCCCCCTGCATATTGAAACTAACGAAATCAGCACAGGTCTCCGAAAATTCACATAACGACTACAAAAGTCCATTTCGAATTTGCAAAGAGCAAGAACGATCGTTACAACCAAAGCAGAACCAAAACGCAAAAAGCAACAACCTCGAAGGAAAATTTTCTACAACGCGAAAGAACAAACCAATCAACAAACCTTAAAGAATTGCAAATTGGCTCCAAATTCACCCGCCAGCTTGCGCACGCGATTCACGGCCTCCTCGCAGGAATTGTCCAAATTGTCGATTATGACGACGCAGTATCCCTCCGTCAACAACTGCAACACGGTGTGCGAACCGATATAGCCGGCGCCTCCCGTGACCAATGTCCACTTGCGCGGCGACTCTTGCCCATCGCTCGCAACCTCCAGCTCCGACCCCATCGCTCCTCGCCACAAGCTACCGAAACAAAAAATTCCTCTAACTCTTCAACAAAAGCAAGCACTCTTGTAAACAAAAAAATAAAAATCTCCAACTCTGGCTTCAACAAAAAATCGATTGCCAGATCTTGTTCAACTACTCCCTCCCGTCTCTCACACAAACAACACACCTCCCACACAAACAACACCGACATATATACGCTCCGTGTTTCTTTTTCTTTCGGAGCCCGTTTCTTTAGCTGGCAGTTCAAACTGAGACATCTTTAATTCGGGGAATCTTTTTCTTTTGCCTCCCCAGTCCCGGGCAATTTTGGGTGGACACGTGGCGGTCTACTCCCGCCATCCCCATACGCTCGCCCCGCCTAATCGGACGGCCAATGTTGCAGCTCCATTCATTGCACGCATTGCACGCCTCGTTGCACGTCCATTTGCACAGGTTAGGTTCGTTAATTTTTAATTTTTTTTTCCTTTTTGTTTTTACTGTTTTATTTTTATTTTAACAGATATCAACTGAACCAAGGACACAAGGTCCTGGCGAGATTGTATTTTTCATTTTTTTTTCCTATAAGTATGATGGCCCCATTCACACCAAGCCCCTGCCGCACTTGCATCTGCGTTCCCGAAATGGAGGAAGGGAAAACCGAGAAATAAAAAAATACTCAAAGCTTTGTCTTTTTATTGCTGCAACTATTGTTCAAGCACTGTGCAATTGCATTATAGTACTGCAAATAGAACCATGCTCCTTTTTTGTCATGTGTTAGAGTAATTTCTAATTGGGTATTTTATATTTCTTGGTTGACAACAGATTCATTCAAAGTTACCCGAAGCATCCATGCAACAGCATTGGTGTATGTGAATGGGCCATGACTGATGCGCTTGCCAAGATAACTGCTCTCAAGCCAATTCATCCTGGTCAATTTGTGGTGATGCATTCAGGTCGTACTACCAAATCCCTAAAATCATGTGCAGGCTCTATATTGCCAAAGATTGATACTGTACTGTACATCATTTGGTAGCACATCAAGCACTCGGAAAGATTTCTGTATGTGAATATCAGCTCCTCCTACAGCGGAATCTCTCATTGACAAGGGAAGGCAATAGTTACGATCTAGTAGAATGCACGGATCGATCAAAATATGTTGATTCCACATTGGTGGAATGCATCAATAGAAATTTCCTGTGAAAGAAATTTTTCCGGGTGCTTTATGTATAGGGGAAGGCCTCGAGGGGAGAGCGTTCCTGCATTTAACCCCTAAAGGACCGGAGTGTTTTTCCTCCAAAAACACTCCAATGCTGCCATTTTTACTCCCCCATGCAAAAAATCCAAAAAGATGTTATTTTTTACCTTCTAACCATAAGATCTTGTCCTAAATTATTTGAAAAATACACACAACAAATTTCGTTGATTTTGACCGCACGGATTGCAAGATAATTGAGTTTGATGGAAAAAAACACCCCAAAAAAACACATGCCCGAAAATTTCAGATGCGTTTGACCATGGCTACATCAAAAAAACCTCACTACCGAAACCTGTCGCACTTCACTTTCACATTCTATATGATGTTACTTAGTTGTGTACCAATTTTCGTTGCGTTTGGAGATGTTTAGGATGTTGAAGAACACCTTGCACTTGTTGGGGGTTTAAAAGTTCATAAAAGACTATATGTTTTTGGAATTGCAATATTTTCGACTTTCTTTATTTAAAATACAAATCCGAGTGGTGAAACACAAGTACATTCCACCCTCTATAGAATGGCGAAAACAAATTTGAAAAATAAAAAAATCTCCAAGTTTTAGAAGACATGTAGCACATTTTCTAAGAATTTTGGGGGTTAGGGGGGAAATAAAGGGTGGAGGAAGGGAATTGAAGTGCCAACCCATTCCAATGTTCATGACCCCACCAACTCTCATGGTGTACTGCCACGTGGCAGTCCCTCATTGGACTATTTTTATTTTTACTTTTTACTTTTAAAAATGATTTTAAATTCCAATTTTTAAATAATATTTTTTAATTATAAAAATTGAACTTTTAGTTTAAAATAATGATTTTTATTTATAAAAATTAAATTTTAAAATTTTAAAATTTTGTTTTTAATTTTTTTTAATGAGTTTGGAAAATGGGGTGGTCTTCTCCCCCCCACAGTCCACCCCATTTTCCACATGCCGCCCATCTTGTTGCCCCCCCCTAAAATTCAACTATTTTTCTAGTACCCCACTGCCCTTTCTCCCGAAAAAAACACATTTCCCCTCATAACTTTCACATACGGTGTCGGAATTCAAAAAAAAAAAAAAATCCCCATTTTCGTGGCACATTGGAGAATCTACTATTAAATTTCCTTCAAAATTTGATTAAAAATGTGTTCACCTAAACCTACCCAATTCTCTAAATGTCCTAGTTAGGACACTTGGTCCTTTAGGGGTTAAGGGTATAAGGCCAAGAGCAGTAGCCCAAAGTTGTGTGCCCTTAACCCCTAAATGCCTAGAGCCCTCTTCAAATTCGGCAGTTTTGCAAAAATGTATTATAAAATGCAACTAAGAGGCATATTTTGAATTTAATGTATGAATAAAAGTTGTACATTATTCTATCCATACGGTTAGATCTATAATTGCTATCACCAATATTTTGTATAAAATTTGAAACTCAAAATTCAAAATTCTTTTGTAATTCGATTACAACTAGGATATTGACAATTTGTAGATGAAATTTGTTGTGATTGGTTGAAATGTAATCCTCTAAGTGTAGTGATTTTTGGAGATTTTTTGGTTGCTTAATTTTATGAATTGACTTTTTCAAAAGCACTTTTACACTAAAATCTTTGAAATTTTGGGTGAATCACTACAACATCAAATGAGGCATAAAGATTTCACAAATCATATCCTTTTAAGAGCACTTTGACCGTTGCCGGTCAAAATGTCATATGTCCGACCGAGGGTGGGTGTGCACAAATATTCCAAGCAATGGACTCCTTTTTATCTAGGCAATTATGTGGGAAAATTCTAAGCCCAAATGGCAAAAAACCAAACAATTGGTCAAACCGGGGGGTGTGTATGAAAATTACAGCATACACACAAGATTCAAATAATCAATAGTACACACAAATTAGACTCCCAAGCCTTTACCTATCACCCTAGATACCAAGTATCATTAAATTGGGTAAAATTGGGGAATAAACCCTTCCAATTAGGGTTTTTGGGACCGGGTGCATTCCCACATAATAATGGGAGCTAATGTTACTCGGTCCCGAACCTTGGCTCGGCGGTTGCGGTGATGGACTAACGGAAGGTTGAGGGTACCACGGCGATGAGTACGAATGCACGTGGTACCCTTGTCGCGGTCCTTGGGCCGGTCTATCATAAAAGAAATTTTGGGCCGGTTTAGGGTTGTTTGAACCCCCGGTCCCTTTTGAGGACGCCGACACTGGTCGGTGGGGTGATTTCCCCCGCAACTACCACACACAACTCCGGACTCCACCCAACAAATCCCCGGGCCAAGAGGGTGCATCCGGCGACACGTTGGGCACGGTACCCCTCTTGGTTGAGGTTGATTACCTCCCGGCGGGTTAGAAGAATTGCCTCGGACTTGGGGAGGCACATACGGACCGTGGTTCCTAGGTGTTTGGCAAAATTGCTCACTATGACCATATTGGTTGCAATTTCTACACCAAATGTTAGTTAGGAAGTTCCCGATCTCATTAGGGGGAGGTGGCGCATTAGTGTTTTTAGCATTGATGGCCATTGTCAATTGATCCCCTAGAGATTTGATGGTTCTCATCATATCCACCTTGAGATCGTCATTGGCCTTTTTGAACCGCTCCTCCAATTCCGCCAACCGACCCGCACTAGCGGGTTCCGATTGCGGGTACCATTGGATTTGAGGAGCCGGTGGCCTCGAATCTAGGGGGACGGGATGAACAAAATCGGGACTATACGATGGTTGAGTCCTAGATGACTCCCCCGGGTTGTGTCCCCCCGAATGCGGGGGTACATAGTGAGTAGGGATAAATGAGGGTACCGGTGCCACCGTTCGGTTCCACATCCGGTTATTTTCTCTATCTATCCTTTCCACGTGACGGGCCGCTATTTGGGCATCATCGACGGTGGCGGGTTCGGCATTCAACACCTCACGGATGGTTGATTGCTTGTTGAACCCTTGGATAAAATAGTACCGGATGGTCTCCCCGGTTAAATGGTTTCCCACAAACCGGGTCACTACCGTGTTAAACCGGCGAATGTACTCCGAAATCTCTTCGGTGGGACCTTGCCTCATTCCCGTAAAAGCCACTAACGCGTTTTGTTGCCCGGTCTCGCGCCTAAATTGCCTTAAAAAGGCGGTTTGTAACTCATGCCAATTCCCAAACGTTTGGGGGTCGTGCGATCGATACCAATCATACGCCGCCCCTCGCAACGTGGTTGAGAACCACACGAACCGGTAAGTTTCCTCGGGAATGCAATTTGTCACGAGGGCCTCGATATAACGCTCAATATGGTTCGAGGGATCTTCGTGAGCCATCCCGGAGAACTTAGGGAGGTGCACGGGCATGGGCCGCGGTACTAGGTCCGGGGGCATCACTATGGGAAGCCCCCTTGGTGCCATCATCGCATCCGCCGCATTCGCCATTAGAGGCGGGACAACCGGTTGTAACCCTAAATCTAAAGTCTCACCCTCAATATCCTCGGGTTCAACTTCTATTTCAAATTGTCTAACTCTACCGTATGTGGTTCTAAATAATGAAGGATCATGGTAAGATGAACCTGATCGAGTTGTAACCATCGAAAATTACTCCTTTAGTCATCATTGGGTTTTTATCCTAGAGGAGTTTTTTCTAAATAAATACCGCTTCTAATTTTACTAATCAAAATCGATTCTAGCTCTATAAATCCAAACCGATGCTAACTCTACAAATAAACCAGTTCTAAATCTATTAATCAAAACCGGTTCCGATTATATTAATCAAAACCAGTTCAATCAAAACCGATTCTAATAGATGATGATTCTTCTAATACGATTTCTCTAAGACTAATGGGCAAAAGATGAGTAAAAAGGGTACTTTTCTTAGATCAAAAAACGCGGGGCAGCTTACTAAAAATAGCCGTCGGTCCAAAACCAATGGCAAACGGTCTCCAAAACAAATTCTAAATGAGAAACCCTAGACCGCCTAGATGAGCACTTCCACTAACTCGGGGTTTAGGTCCGGCAAGTCAACACACAAATCAAAATCACACGGTCCCGATGACTCCCATAAAATCCAACCTAGAGTGCCCGTACGAGAAGGCGGGGAATCGGTAGCCTTGTCCCATATCCGGCCATTAACCGATGGTCCCCCTAGATCACCGCGCACTCACTGCCGAAGCGTGGGAGGGCCGGAGCCTTTCGCTCGCGGTGCCTTCAAGTCCGGTAAGCACGAAGACGTGAGGTGATCACCGGCACCGGGGAGTGCACCCCAATACCGGGTCGGGGCAAGCCCACACAACCCTCACGCCTCCACTCACACTCCCCCACGGGCGGGGAATGTTAGTCTTTGGGATGTGTGACTCTAATTCAATGTACCAATCTTAAGACCCCCCTAATCGGTTTAATACTCACCCAAGCCCCCTAAATTCATCCACCACCTAATGTTAAACAATGCAATTACGGAGCCGGAAAGTCTATGGATGATAGGAAGCCAATTTTTTATGTTATTTATGTGTTTTGGAGCTCTAAGGACCCTAAAACGGGTAGGGAAAAAACGGGACAGCACACAATCAAGGACCAAAAACCCCAAAATTCTTTCTTGGTTGGTAAAGAATTAAACACTAATTCAATTACTAAACACGTGAACACAATCGGACCCTCCGCACTCACCGTTGGGGACGCCCGGCTTGGGGGTAAGCTCACTAGAGACCCCGGGCCGGTCTCTAGATCGAGGTCGCAACCTCCACCACCCAATTAATCCCTTGCTTGCGGGCCCTACTATCAAAAACAATAAATTTAAAAAAAAAATTAGGGTTATAAACCAAGGATGGACCACAAAATACGTGATGGACGGGATCAGGGCAACCTGTGAGTTCAACCTGCATACACAATCTCTCAAAACCGTTGAGGCATCACCACCAACGATTTCAATTTCAAACGACAAAAACGGTCGCGCCGGCTATTAACCCGACCTCACCGTATACAAAAACCTATAGAAATGAATGCAACTACACACAAGCGTAATTCACCCAACAATGGTGAAATTACACTTTCGTTTGCGAGGAGACCGCACAAACTACACACAAGGGAATCCCACTCAAATAGTGGAAACAATTCCCGTTTGCCTCACGAGGCTACAACCAGGGTCCCATCCTACAAGGGTAGGGCACGATGTATTTAAAAAATACACCCCGGGCGTCGAAATTGGGAAAGGGGCAGATTACTTTTAATATTAATATGCCCTTTACCTTCCCAAACGACTACAAAAGACAAGGGAAAGACTCCCCTTGACGTCCAATTACTTGGACGGTAACACAAGGCCACCCCAAACGACCCTTCACAAATTACAAGAACAAATAACAAATTTACAACACAAATGGACTAGGCCAAATGGCCAACAAACCCACACCGTCCCCCGCCCAGCAGGGTCGACTACAAATACCCAACCCCCCAACAAAAAAATACAACAATGGGTAAAAAACCACGTCCAATGTACCTACAAAATTATCCACCACAATTATAGAAAAATAAAACAATGAATCAAAATAAATAGAAATCAAATTACAAGCAATAGTATAAAATGAAGGTTTTAATAAAAACCATTCAAAATTTCAAATTTCGCCTTCCAAGCCACAGATTACTATAAATAGTAATTTGCCCTAAGGTCCAATTCTCCAAGTACCTAGCAAAAAGAAAAACACTTGACAACAAATTTAAAACCGAAAGCACCCACCTCCCGGCAGACGCACCAAATATATGAGCACTTTGACCGTTGCCGGTCAAAATGTCATATGTCCGGCCGAGGGTGGGTGTGCACAAATATTCCAAGCAATGGACTCCTTTTTATCTAGGCAATTATGTGGGAAAATTCTAAGCCCAAATGGCAAAAAACCAAACAATTGGTCAAACCGGGGGGTGTGTATGAAAATTACAGCATACACACAAGATTCAAATAATCAATAGTACACACAAATTAGACTCCCAAGCCTTCACCTATCACCCTAGATACCAAGTATCATTAAATTGGGTAAAATTGGTGAATAAACCCTTCCAATTAGGGTTTTTGGACTTGTGCAAGAAAATTACAGCACACACCAAATGCTCAAATGAGGCAATAACAAACACTACTTTAGACTCACAAGCCTTCACCAATCACCCTAGGTACCACGTACCATTAAATTGGGTAAAATTGGTGAATAAACCCTTCTAATTAGGGTTTTTGGACTTGTGCAAGAAAATTACAGCACACACCAAATGCTCAAATGAGGCAATAACAAACACTACTTTAGACTCACAAGCCTTCACCAATCACCCTAGGTACCACGTACCATTATATTGGGTTGAATTAGCAAATAAACCCTTCTAATTAGGGTTTTGGGACTTGTGCACGAAAATTACAGCACATTTGCAAAAGGCCTCACGGGCATCAAATCCCACGATGGGGAGTTTCTTTGATCCCTAAGCCACACAAAAATACCCTAACATTTATAAGCACCTTGCACTTAAAACAACACAATACAAAATAATTTAGGGTTTTTTGGGAGAATTTGGGCAGCGCTTCCGCGTCGTGCCCAAAAACCCTAAGTTTTAACCCTAATTTGCAACCAAATAACTAATTGGCCCGGTGAAAATTGGGCAGCGCTTCCGCGCTATACCCTTCACCGGACCAAATTCAAACCACACACACCAATGGGATTTACAAGGAACCAAACATCACACTTGACAACAATTTGGGGAAAAACATGAACACACAAAAATCTTGGCAATTAAAATTACCAATCTAAGGGCACAATCCTTATACTAACATCCTAGTTTATCATAAGTCCATACAATCTAGATTGAAGTCAAAGAGTTGTGCAAAGAGGGAGGGATTCAGCTCCCTCTGTAATATCACGCTGCGGCTCTCTAATATCACCCTATCTTGGGATAGGGGAAACGGCTATGGCGACGCTTGCAGCTGCTGCGCTCTGATCTCCGTCGTTGTGGATGTTGGTTTTGGCTCCCTCTTCAATCGCCGGCGCTGGTCGGGGTCGATCTTGGCCCCGAATTCCTCCTCGTCGTGGTCAATCGAGCAGCCTCTGCCCTGGTCCCTGATCTTTGAGCGACGCTTCCGCTGCTCGCTCGCCTTGCTGGTTTCCGTCTTCTGAATTGCCGTCGCGGCCGCTTGAGTGCCGGAGCTGTTGTTCGTGATCGTGATCTTGTCTTTCGTTCTGTCGCGCTCCGCTGGTGCTGGTTCGCCCTGCTCCTGCCGTGCTTCCCTACAGCCGTCGCTGCTGCAATCGCCCTTCGCCGTGAATTTTGCCGCTGCAGGTTCGACCTTCGATGAAGCCCGCCGCGCCTCCGTACTGATTCTTCGCAGCTGCCTAGCTGCAGGTCGCCGTCGCCTGCCTGTCGATGGTGGCCTTGATCTTGGTCGTCGTCCTCTCCGTTGGATTCGCCGCCCTCCTTCCGCTGGTCTTCCTTGCTCTGTCTGCCGTGATCTCCTTGCGACTGCTCCTCGTCGATGCTGCGCCTCCTTGTCGCTCACAGCGCCGTGCCTGCAGTGCCCTCCTTGCTCTCGAATCCCTGATGCCCTATTGAGCGTCAATTCCCTGCTGTTGTTGCAGCGCTCGACCCCGTCGCCCTTGTCGTTCTTGCTGCTCTTCCAGACACTGATCGTCGTCGCCTTCTGCAGTGCCGTGAACTCCGTCGTGACACCGCCGTCGTCGCCCTGTTCTTAGACGCCGTAAAATTCGCTGTGAATGGCCTCGCCGCAGTGCCCCTCGATGCCACGCCGAATCTCCTGCTCCCCCGCTCTGAATCCTCACGCGCTGCTTCGGAATTCCTGGTCACAGCGCCGTGAGTTCCGCCTTGAGCCCGCCGGTCCCTGGTTCCTTTTCCGATTTTGTGTAATCGGCTGCTGGACCAATGACGCCCCTAAGCTGGCCTGTCCTTTAATCCCACAATCCTTCACTAACTCCCTTCCTCTACCAGACTCTGCTCTTCCAAAAAACTTTTGTCTTTTTCTAGATTCAAATCTCAACCAAGCTCCTACACTGATTTTTTCATGATTCTTCCAAACTCTTCTTCCAAAAAACACCCAGACAACCAACAATCAATCCAATCTTCCACTAATGCACCGAACCACACAAATCCTCTAATTTTTTCCTACCTTCAGTCTCCCGATCTAGAATTCTCTAACGGCGCTCACACAACTAACTGCCTCCAAAACATCGACAGGGGTGGGATTCAAAATCCCACCCTAAAAGCTACATTTATCCTAAAAGTTCATCCACGGATTATCATCCATGGAACCCTAGCTAAACCACCCACTAAACTCTTCTAAACTCCTAGAGAACCGGGAGTTGTCCAATACAAAAGCCTAAGAGGGTGATAACTCCAATTAGACTAATAGATAAAATAATAGACTAACTAATCAACTAAATAATCGAATAAAAGAATAGACTAAAAGGTAGGGTAAATAATAAACTAAAAGGGTAATAAAAGTAAAAGGCTAAATGATAGACCAAAATAATGAATCAAATAATAGACTAAATAAATAGGCTAAAAAACATAGAATAAATAATAGGCTAAATTAATGGAATAAATAATAGGATAAAAAGATAGAATAAATCGTAGGCTAAAAGGATAGAATAAATAGTAGGCTAAAATAATAGAATAAATAATCGGCTAAAAAGATAGCATAAAAGGATAGGATAGAATAATAGAATAAAACAATAGACCAAGGAATAGATAAACGAATGGGCTAAAAGGATAACTCGAATAATAAACTAAAATAGCGAACTAAATAGTACGCTAAATCCTATACAAAAATAATAGACCGAAGTAATGAGCTAAAACAATAGACTAAAATAATAGGCGAAATAAAAGACTAAACTAATAATCCAAAAGAATAGAGCGAAATAAACTAATGGACTAATCAATTAGACTAAGGAATGGATTAGAACAATAGGCCACAATAATAGATTCAAACAATAGAATAAAATACTAGGGCAAATGGCTCAAACGCCCAAAATCCCACGGTTAAATAGTTAGGAATAAATAAATACCCAAAATTACCTAGACAAAAGGGAATCCTAAAATTGGGCAATCAAAACTAAATCAAATGCACACAAAACTGGGAATTAGTCTAATCGGCTAAAATGTCCCGGTTAGAACAATATAAAATACAAAATACATCAAAATCATAGCGGTAACGGTTTACCACTAAAGTGGACCGTCTCGACGGTTCACACCTTTATAATCGGATCACACATTCATGAAGCTAACTTCCCGTAGAATCTAGAGTAAAAAATTCACACTGCAAAAATTGCATGATGGATGAGAAAACATGGATGAAATCTGTACATCGTCCAAAAAATGGACGCTCGGGCAATTACGGGTTAAATGCAAGAACGCCCTCCCCTCGAGGCCTTCCCCTATACATAAAGTACTCGGAAAGATTTTGTATATGATTATCTACACTTCCTACAACAGAATCTCCCTACTGACAAGGGAAGGCAATATGCTCTTGTGGAATGCACTGATGGTTCAAAATATGTTGATTCCACTCGTGGAATGCACCGATAGAAATTTCCCATGAAAGAATATCCCACTCTTTATGTAGGGGAAGCTCTATCGGGTTGGAGGTCCCTGCATTTTTGGGCACAACCTCGGGTTAACGCCCTCGGCCTAATGCCCTTGAATGCATGGACCTCCTCCCCTCAAGGCCTTCTCCTATCCGCATGAACTTGGTCCAGGTGTCCCAGTTGGCAATACTTCTCCCAACAAACTCTTCATTTACAGTGGCCTTTTTGACCCATACATCAAGAAAGTAGATGTGAGGATTTTCAGAATTCAAACGATATGGAATCATATACTGGATGGGAACTATATAATATGGATGACAACCTGGATGGGAACTATACAGTAATTGTACAAATGTCATACAGAGATTGTATCGATTCCAAGAAAATGAATCAATACAGTTATATTATACTAGAAGCATTGAATTAGTATAGATACTATATTTATCTAAAATTTAAGTATATATGCTATATTGACAAAGTCATACAGATATTGTACAAGTTCAATACAATCTATTGTATATATACTAAATGTATATGGGAATGACAAAGCATGCCATATCAAAAAGTGCAGTAAGGTTGCTATACAGTTTCTATCAAGTACACCACCACAAGAATTTTCTTGGTGTAGTTTCTTTCTCTCTCTACATTATTTGATGGAAAGGATATACCTGGACAGGCGTGTTTTTGATAACTTGGATGGGAACCATAGATTAGAGATCTTGCTATGAAATCGGCTTCCTTGTACTAAGTAGTTTAGAAAGTAACTCACAATTAATACCGGTAACGAATCTTGGTGTATTCAATACATTGAGGAAGGTAGTTAGTTTGTTTTGTATGTTATGTTGAAATCTCCCAGACCGTACACTCATCGGCCACATTCTTGGTATTGTCAGAAAGTTCTCGATGAGAGAAATGCACTACAGTCGTTTCAAGGCTTATGGACCAACGGTGTGAAAGTTATGGATATTTTATTGAATTTCTTCACTTTAAATTGAATTAAATTATAAATAGATTTAAATTATAAATAGATTATTCTAACAATAAAATAAAAATTACAAACATGGCAAAATCACAGGAACGCTTGGACCAACGACATAGGACCACACTACCATAGTACCATAGCTAGGTTGCCAAAAAATATTTTAAAAACTAAAAAACGTAAAAAATCAGAAATTATGAGGATCAAAATACAAAAATAGAAAATAGCTATATTTTGCTATTTCTAAGCTATTTTGGGCCATTTTTATCAATTTTTTTGCTCAAAAACAAAAATCAAGAAATTCAATTTTTGAAGAACGAACCTTATTTTTCAAAAAATCTTAAATATTTGTTTGTGGGGGGTGACCTAGCTATGGTACTACGGTAGTACCCGCACTAGTAGTTAACTAATTTATAACTTGTTCTCTATTATTTAATACTTGTATCATTATCCATTTTTGTTTGTTTTCCAAAATTATCAACCAATAATGTATTGTACATACATGTATATATCATTAATTTTTAGTAGTTGTTGAAAATTAACTTTTAAACGTCAAAGCAAGCCCCACAGGCTTGTTTATGAGAGAATAATGGAGAAAAAAGTGTATTTTCTAAACCAAAATTGAAATGGATTGGTTCTTTGGAAAGGTGATGAAAAAGCGAGGCTAGATTCCCAACTTGTGCTCAAATTAAACAAGTGTGGAACAATCCACAATCAAATGAAGGAATCGAAGGAAGGGGGGAGCTATGATAGGGCAACAGCTATGGAGAGAGACAAAACATTTTTTGTATTAAAAAATAGCAAAAACGCTGGCTAGTGCCAACGACAGGCTGGCCGATTTTTTTATTTTTTCATTAACTTTGAAATAGCAACAACTACTGCAGACTTTTGAAGATGCTCTTTGGGTTGCCCTCCAAAGACCCTCTTGATGTTTAAGGGTTAACCCCTAACCGTCCCGACGTCCATATTTTGGACATTTTTTGGAGTACTTTCACCTTCGAAGAGCTGTAACTTTTGCAAAAAGTGTCTGATTTTAATGAATTTTTTAATAAAAAAAAAAACAAACTGCATGAAGTATGGAATGAGTGGTAAAAATTCAGATTAATCCAAGATGTATTGAATTTTTGGTGATCATTTGAAAGTAGGAGCCTTTTTTTGGACAGTTTTTGTGCATTTTGATGGCAACAACTTCAAGGGCTTGTATCTCCTTCATCCCATGTCCGTTTTCAATTGAAAAAAATTATTGGGTTGGATTCCCCTTGAAGTCTAGTTATCATGGTAAAATTTTCATGTCAATCCATGTTGTTCTGAATGTTTGGGAGTCATTTTAGTGCATAAGTGTAGTTTGGACACTTTTTGCTTTTTGGGTCAAATGGGTCACTTTTCGGGCTACTTTTTGACATTGCAAGGCCATTTTGGGGCACATTAAATTCTTTTCAATGAGTTTTTTTGGTACCAAGGTGTTTATATGATGATTTTGAACTACTTTACAGTTCAAAGTTTTTTCATTTAAGTAATTTTGAAAACGAATTTCACCTCTAACTGTGTTGCTAGGAAAATTTCAGCATCCTTTTTTAACACTAAAACACTATGATCTTGCAATCTATAAGGCCAAACAACTCCAAATTTGATCCACATGATCTACAACATGTATATTACAAGATTGTACAGTTGAGATTCCTATACCTCACTTACATTTAGACCTATAACACATCAAAAGCACTGATGGTTTTAAGCCCAAAAAAGCTAGGGACGTTTAGGGGTTAATAACCAGGAGAAGAGTACCAGTATATTTGTTCAAGGAAAAGTGTGACGTAAATACACAAATAAAAGAAGTTGTCTAGAATAATTTTAGAAAGTTGTTTGAAAGTTTAATACTTGAATTTTTATCCGAATTTTCAACAGCTGGTCCAAATATGTTTTATTTCTAAAAATTAAGTTCTAAAAATTAAGGCATATTTTATATATATATTCAAAACGGAAAGGTACTATAGTATGGAGTATATTCTAAGGTTTAGAACTGTTATTTAAAAATTAAAAAAATTTGCATAATGGACTAGTTGACTTCTGTCTTAGAGCCACTTTACACCCAAGAGGCCGGACCAATTCGTTGTGTAAGAGGCTTGAAATCCTCACTTCTGATTGGTTAAAAGGCTAAAATCGGCCCCATCCCCTTTACACCTAAAGCCTCGGCCGATTTGGTGATAAGAATATTTTACTTAAAAAACGCATGGTATGACACGGCCCGAGCTCCTTGAATTGGGTGCACCAAAAATGAAGGGCCAATTCTTGGTCTCGGGACCTATGTCAAATTTCAGTAAAAGAAACCTTTTTTATATAAAATATGATTTTCTTCAACGAACTAGATCTGTTGGATTATGTGGAAATCTAAATGGCTCTTTTGAAAAGAGAGAGAGGGGTTGAAATTTGGTACATTTATTGAATCTGCTTGGTTTCTTGGCCCCAACGCCTTTACATATGGGAAAATTGGCCCCTGTTATAATCTTATTATAATGGATAGTTGACGCCGGCCTCTAATCCAAAAGGGGCTGAAATTTCATGCAATCGGCCTCAAGGGGAATCGGCCCAGCCTCTAGGTGTAAATCGGCCCTTAAACTATTATTCATAATTTAAAATTACCTACCAAGAGGTAGTGCAAATTATTTATCTATACATTAAGGAAGGTTGTTTTTTATTTTGTTTGTTTTGATTGTATTTAACGTTAAGATCTCCCCGATCGGCACATGTGCGTTGTTTTCTTCGTACCGTCGGAAAAAATTGTTCTTCCACAAGGAGGGGTGCACCAAAGTTCTTTCATCACTTTTGAACTTACGGATTGAAATTTATGGATGTTTTATTTAATTTTTTCATCACAAATTGAATTAAATTATAAAAATGACATAATTATGCGGGAGTTTTTTTGGTCATTCTTGGCATTGTCAAAAAGCTCTCGACGAGTAGGGGTGCCTTAAAGTTGTTTCGTAGCTTTTGAACTTACAGTGTGAAAGCTGTAGATTTTTAATCGAATTTCGTCACAACTGATAGATAGAATCGCCAGTCCTTTTTCGAGGCCGGCTTGAATAAAATGTCCCTTTGTAATGTCAATGACCCAGTGCCCACCAAACGAAGGGCCATTAGAACGTCACAACTGTACACAAGAGAAATGCAAAACTTGTGGCTAGTGGAATTTGTGTCTCACTTGCTTACCCTAGGTGGGGTTGGCGTCAACAATGTGAGCAGCTATTTTTTTAAGGATTTTGAGGAGTAGCACCAATCGTGATCGACGGAGAATGAAGGTGGGTAAGGAAATAAACCATTCAATTAATTTATTGCATAATTTAATTTTGATCGATTTTTTTGTTATCAAATTAGCAATTACCACAAATCAAAGTAAGTTATCTCCTATATCTCTTGATATCATTTATGGTCAAATACTAACTTTTACATAGTTCTTCATTTCAAATGCAAACAAACCAAATTATGAATCTGTAACTTTCATGCCACTACAAAGACTAAAATCTTAAAATTGTAAAATAAACCTTGTTTTTTTATTTTATGAAAGTAGGTAAGGTCACCAAATTGTTTATCACTATTGTCTTCATTTTCTTGAAAAATGTCCTTATGGTTTAAGCATGGTTGTAATTACTACAATTTTCATTAAAGAAAATACTTACAACAACCATCATGAATTTCATTTTTATATAATTAATTATGAAGTAATCGAGATACATACATTTTTTGATTTATTACATGGGATAAATATCAAAATGTATATCCATATATGTGAAAATGTTAAAAGACAACGAGGTTCAACTGTGCTAAAAATAGTTTGTCCTTTTAAAAGTTATACATGTTCCATATATTGTACATGTACATTGTGAAAATTTTAATTGATTTTCATCCAAATTAAATAACTTCATCCATGTCAAATCATTTTAGGCAATTTTTATTTTTTAGTCACAATGTAGTAGTTTCATATGACCTTGAATTGTTGAAGGCAAAATATAATAAAACAAACATTTTAGCCCACACTAATTTCAACATATTACAAATAAAATATTTTTCAATGTATTTAACGTGGTGGAAGAGTTGTTTCGAAATAACAATGATGCTACATCAAAAAGTGATTTAACCCCTAAAATTCCTTGACCGTATTCTCACAAAAAACCATGAAAAATGCAGCATATGGAAGTTGCAGAAGAAATCATATGTTTTTTTAGTTTTTTCATCATTTAACCGTAAGATCTAATACCCGACTTGAATTTTCATGTGAGCACAAAATTTGAGAGCAAAATGACCATTAGATTCTTAGATTATAAAAATCAAAGTTGCAAAAGAAGATTTTTTGGGGTTCAATCCGGTGACAAATTTGAACTTTAGAAACTAATATCTTTTCTTTGAACGGATTAGAAATTCATTGAATGGCAAGGCTATGTTAACAATTGAGTTAAGTCTTCAAATATAAAATCTTGTAAGAAAAAAGCTCATATTGATTTTTTCATAAAACAATTACTAGAAGTGGGTACAAAGTGAAAGGAAAAAGAAAATCATTAATAAGTTTGACATGGAATTGTAAAATGTTAATCTTAACGGTGAGAATGTTGTACTTGGAAATCTTCACCTAGTGCCTTTTATTTCATTAAAAAATATTGAAAATTGAGTTTAGAAATGAGCTTCAAAGTTTTTTTTGTCCAAACTGCCCAAAAAACAGATATCCTCATAACTTTTGTCCCATTGCTCAAAATGGGTAGATTTAAAGCTTCATTTGTAGATAAAGATCAACCAATCATGAATCAAAAAAGAAATTTTGAAAAAGAGTAAAAAATTAAAAAATTCTTGCTGCCCCATCTCGCTTCAAAAACTTCAAATGCTTATAACTTTTGCAATACTTATCGGAATGACATGAAACGAAGTGCGACATGTAGAGTGTAGTTTTTGGAAGCTACACTGAAATTTTTATTGAAATTTTTAAAAATATGAGGTCCCTGGAGGCTGCCCAAAAAGTGGAACGACCAGAATATGGTCGCTCAGAATTTTAGGGGTTAATATAATGGCATTAAAATTGTTGTGTTTATAAAACTTACTTCTATGATGTCTATGAATACAACAATCTTACATTTGTAACATCTTTGGATTCAAATGTAAATTAGCATGGAGTTTTAAAATATTGTGTTTTGCACTACTATACCCTGGAAGCAGCTTCGGCGCCCCTTTGCCGAATAATTATTTGTTCTACAAATAGCTATTAGCAAAACGAATATTCCATATAATCCATTTTCCCAATACAAGAGAACTTTTGAAAAATAATTACCCTAAAATTCCGGTGTCTATTTTAAGATTTTTTCTTGCCAAAGCTGCTTCTAACATACGATAGTGGTAAATAAAAAGGTCCTTCATTTTCTTTTTCATAAATGAATACATAAAGGTCGTGTATAGAAATGTTTTGACACAAATGTAGCTTTTTCCAAATTTATTTATGCATTGCTGAAAATATATGTTTGTATACACAAATGCCACTTGGTTTAACCCTTAAAGACATACTTAGCCCCATGGTTTTTTTTCTTTTGTTTGCTTTTTGGGAGAATCTTGCTCATAATTTCTACTCCATTGAACCAAATGGGTTTTTTAAATGCCAAAAAAAATATATTTATGGCATCTCTAATTCTTTAGAATATAACCATAATAAATCAAAAAGAAAATCACACTTAAAATGGAGTTTAATACATAGATTTTTGATGTGAGAATCATGAAAGCCATGTCCTCTAACCCCTCAAGGCCCATCCCCTTCTCAATGTCGTTAAACTTCGATTTGTAGCTTAATTTCTCGTTTAAAATTTGAGAAATTGTTTTTGAAAATATTTTTCATAGATGAACCTGCATGTCTAGTTTAAATCTTGTTTTTTTTATATATTGTTTTCTCTTGGAAATTGAAATTATTATGATTTTCTTAAGCTTTATGTCTTCAAAAAATCATATTAATTATAATAAGTATCCAAAATTCATGAAAAATTTACCTCGACTGTAAATCACAATTAAAAACACTTTAGTATATTCAAAAGTCACATAAAGTTTTTAATTTGAAAAATTCAATAGGAAAACTATGTTGAAAAACATATTGGCTCTTAACTCATTGAATTGGTAATTACTATAAAGGATTAAAGAGTTAGAATTTTGATGAATTGTAAAGTGGAATAGAAATTAGACTTGATTATATTTATTTTATTAGTTGAACAAAAATGAAACAAAGATTTCTTTTAAAGTGAAAACTAAGTTTGATGAGAGAAGAACCACTTTTAGGCCTCTTAGTATTTGTATACAACTATAGCTAGTAATACCATTGCCTTTAGAAACTCACTATATGTTGAATTAGTACCCTACGTCATGGTAAAATTTGACACATAATTAATCATTTGTTCTTAAAAGTACCACATGTCGTCTCGTGATTGGTTTACGGTGACGTGGACCTTTCAAAAATCGGATGTGGAAATTCAATTTCTACACGAGGCTGTCCCTCACATACGGTTGAATACGTCAACATTCCGTCATGAATGAACAAATTATCATCCACATTAGCTTTCATTCATCCACCGGGAGGCGCTGTTGAAGAAGACGAAGCGGACATCTTGTTCTTTCTTTCTGCCAGCTTCTGCTCGGCCGCCATCGCCAACATTGTGACTCAAAAATCTGCGGCAATGGTACCAATCTGCCCTACCTCGATGTTCTCTTCATGATTCATCGTGTTTCGTTTTCTCTCGGATGTGCGTTTTGAGTTTCAGCTCGAGTTCTGTGAATTAGGGTTTTTGGCGGCAGTGTAAACCCCAAGTTAAAGGCGCCGTCTCGTAATGGTCAGACGACGTTTTCTGGAATTCGGTGAAAGATTTTTTGAAATATCCATCGCTGCCATGCTATAGTGTTAGAAGTTGGAAAATATTCGGAATTAGGGTTACAGTATTTTAGGTCTGGAGTGAAAACCCTGAAATGGTTGCTGTTTGGTGTAGGCTTCGGAGAAGAAGATGCAGAACTCCATGCGGGACATCAAAGTCCAGAAGCTTGTCTTGAACATCTCCGTGGGCGAGAGTGGAGATCGATTGACTCGTGCCTCGAAGGTATTTTTGCATTTCTGTTTTTCAAGTTTGGATTATCGGCAAATAAATATGCCTTACTTTCGTTCATTGATTTTAGAGTAACGGGTGGTGACTGTTTGATTCGTCGCTGAAATCAGGTGTTGGAGCAACTCAGCGGTCAGACCCCTGTCTTCTCAAAGGGTATGGCCGTAATTCCTTTTTGAAATTTCTAGTGTAGGTATTCCGTGAATCATTCTTTTTATGGTTTAGGGTTTAAGGACTAGGGTTTCTTATGCCTCTCGTCCATTGTGCAGCAAGGTACACTGTTCGTTCCTTCGGCATCAGGCGTAATGAGAAAATTGCATGCTACGTCACCGTCCGTGGTGAGAAGGCCATGCAGCTTCTCGAGAGTGGCTTGAAGGTGAAGGAATATGAGTTGCTGCGCAAGAACTTCAGTGAGTCTGGATGCTTTGGATTCGGTATCCAGGAGCACATTGATCTCGGTATCAAGTAAGTTTCACTTTTAGATTAAACCCTAAGCAACTGACCTATCTTACTCCCTCTATCCCACTAAAAAACCCGTGTTCTAACTTAACGCTTCTTTTTGCCAAGAAAAACCGTCTCAATACTCGAAAAATGCTTAATTTTTAATAGTAGTATGTAGTTTTTGTGTCACTCTCATTGTCCATCCTGTTTGAAGTGGACAGGGTTCACGTTTGAAGTATAAAATATAGGACAAATATTGCAAGCTTTTTTTTTTCGGTAAAAAGCCACTGGATTTTTAGTGGAACAGGGAGAGTATTATTAAGCCCTATTTGCATAAGATTATTGCATTGTTTTCGGTTCTGCTCGGACATAACCTGTCCTTTTCTGTGCCTGCAGGTACGATCCTTCCACAGGTATCTATGGTATGGACTTCTATGTCGTTCTTGAACGCCCAGGATACAGAGTTGGCAGAAGGAGGAGGGCCAAGTCCCGTGTTGGTATTCAACACCGTGTGACCAAGGAGGATTCCATGAAGTGGTTCCAGGTCAAGTACGAGGGAGTCATCCTGAACAAGTCTCAACAGATTGCTTAGATTTTTGTATCTGGTGCATTTGTTCAAAGTCCCAGTGTGGATTTTTGCAGGCAAGCCATGCATTTTCATGCAACTGAATCAGCCATTTTAAAATTATGTCAGTTTTCTGGTGATTCAGACTGATTTGGTGTAATGGCCAGCTTGAAGCTTGGACATTGTCTGCTGCTTTATTATTGGAAGTTTTGTTTTGACTTGGTGCTCTCATCTTAGGCTTCAAATATTGTTGTTGAGTACGAAGTGAGATTGTCGTTTTATACTGTGTCCAATTCACTCATTCATTGCTCTACCTTCAAGAAAATAATGCCATATGTACCTACAGAGTGATCTCGTTTGGCTACCCAAATTATGACAAAATTGGTAGTCTTGGAACTGGATCTTCATGTTCTAGATTCTACAGTTCAGGAATGAATTCCTTCATTTTCTTTCAAAATAATTAAATGGATAAATAGTTTTGCTTGCTCATGTGCCTAAAGTTGGTCGCTCATGTGCCTAAAGTCATTTACAAAATTGTCAAATTTGTAAATGTTTGAAAAAATGCATGATAATGCATCAATTTTGCAAAGACGTAAAATGACTAATTTTAGATTTTGCAAATGGATTTCACAAATTCATTGTAAAGAATTAGATATATAATTTATAAGCTATAAACTTCCAAAATTCATTAAAATTATAGAATTAATAATTATTTCTTAAATTTCATTATGATTGGTTCAAATCATAAGTTTAATAAGATTTTTAAAATATTCATCAAACTTCATCTCATTTGAAGTGTTCATTTTATTCAGTTCTTGTCTACGATGATTTAAATTAGTGTTTCTATAAAATAAAAGATCCTAAATCTTCGCAACTTATGACCACGTAATGAACATTATACTTTTAGCCACTCCTAATCTAAAATGAATTTAAAGTATTTTAGTGGTATTCAACTGTGTAGATAGGATCTATAGGTTGGGCATCACAACTTTCATATTCTATAGAACTTCAAAAAAGTCATGTAAGACACATTTTATAGCACATTTAGTATATGGCAAAACCCCCAAAGAACTTAAGGGTTAAACTTGACATAGACCAATTTTTTATTTTCTAAGAAATCACAATATTTTATTTTGAAGATCCATACCATACAAATCATAGTCAACTAGCACAGGAACCAAGAGAAAATTGGATGGATGAAAAATGCTGATGTAGGTGGTCAAGAGAAAGCTCAAAGTTGTATGGAGGTTAGTATGTCAAAGGGTTAAGATTATCTTAGAATGTATTTTGTGAACGTTGTATAAATAAAACTATGAAATTTCAATGTGTTGATTATAGATGTATTCAAAATCGGCCCTAGACTCTCATGTTTATAAGGTATACATTAAGGTATGCATTATAGTCAAAAATCTATACTGATTGATTTTGAATAAAGGACATAATTCATAACATTCTACAAGAATTCAAGGACCTCATTCTTTCATATAGTGATGAGAAAACTTCTTCTCATATGTGACCCCATGATCAAACTAAGAAATTTCTTATCACCCATGATTCTATTTATGATGAAAGTAAGAAACGTTTAATTAGCCATGACCCTATGCATATCGTAATTAAAGGAAAAAACTTCTTATAACCTATGACCCCATTCAAATATTTAAACCTCTATATTTTTTTAGTGTTAAGATGAACTACCTTTGATGCACTCTTATATGCAATGGTCAGTAGTTTTGCTTAAATAACCCTTTGTCTTGTGGGCACTGAGTTATTAGCATTACGAACAAACACTTTATTCACGCCGGCCTCGCAAGAGGGCCGAAGTTTCTATCTATCTATCTATCTGCAGTGGTCTTTAACCTCTAATTGCGTACAACCATCTCCAGATTTGGAGAATTGCAAAGATGCATTATAAAATGCGACTAAGAGGGATATTTTGAACTTGATGCATGAATAAAAGTTGTACATTATGAATTTTAGATTCTATTCATATGGTTAAATCTATGATTGCTATCACCAATATTTTTGTATAAAATTTGAAACGTAAAATTCAAAATTCTTTTGTAATTCAACTAAGAATAAGATATTGACAATTTGTGGATGAAATTTGTTGTGATGGGTTGAAATGTAATACTTTAAGTGTAGTGATTTTTGGAGATTTTTTGGTTGCTTAATTTTATGAGTTGATTTTTCCAAGAGCACTTTTGATTCGTTTTGAATTAAAATCTTAGAATTTTTTGGTGGAGATGGGTGGCATGAAATGAGGTATAAAGTTTTCACAAATCATCCCCTTTCTAATTGGATCACACATGCATGAAGTTATCTTGCCATAGAATTTTGTAGTATTATTTTAACTTGTAAAAAGTGCATGATGGATGAGAAAACGAATTTCAATTTTGTACATCAGTCCAAAAACGCCTGCTTTGGCATTTAGGGGTTAACATGAAAATGTCACATTAAATGTATTATGGATAAGAAAAATAATGTGAAAATGGTGTTACCTTGTTAATCCTTAACACATTTAGCAGGGTTTAGGGTTTAGGGTTTTCTACTATGCATCGATATACGTGAAAATCAACGTCGGTTAGGTTTAGCACCCCATCTCTCGCACCATTTCTCACAAGCCTGCGTTGCGTTACGTTGCGTGGCGCCAACTTCGTCTGCCTTGCCTTCTGTTGCAGCAATCTGGCTTCGCACAACGCACATTCCGACCCTTTATTGTCGACGTGCATTGCTTGGAATCAGACTGCTGCCATCAGAAAATCCAAAGCATCAATTGTGGATCGCATCCTCATCACTTGGTTCTCGAGGTGTTGGAAATGGGGATTCATCACCTCGGTTATCACCTCACTTGGCCCCCCGACGCTACAGTCTCACTTTCCACCTGGTGAACATGTCCAATTTGTGCTTATTTTTGGTCGTCGGTCGGTCATTTTGTGAGGGTTTAGGGTTTGGGACGCTCTGTGATATCTTTTCTTCTTCTGTTGAACGCTGATGATGAATTCTTTCCTGCCGTGAAATTGGAGAATGGAGGATTGAGAACAGGGGTTAGTGATTTAGGGTTTCTCAAGGGAAAGAGCGAATGTAATAGAAGATCATGAAGGGAAGTCCAATTGTTGTTGGAAGAGTGCAATTTAGTTTTGGTAGTCGGTCGGTCATTTTGTGAGGGTTTAGGGTTTGGGACGCTCTGTAATTTTTTTTCTGTTGAATTCTTCCTGCCGTGAAATCGGGGTTTGGATTGAAATGAGTTGGGAACAGGGGTTAGTGATTTAGGGTTTCAGAGCGAATGGAATAGAAGATCACGAAGAGAACCTCGGTGGATTCGGAAAATGGATCCTACAATGATAACAGGAATGAGAAGAAGAAGAAGCAACGCTGTGTAGACAGGCCGTTGTCTCTTTTACAGCTGTGCATGCGTCAAGCGGCGTTGCATCTGCCTCGCCATGCACACAAGCTGCAGTTGCTCCCCACCGATCTTTCCATCACTCTTCTGCACGACTTTCTAAGGCAAAAGCGGACTTCCTTCACGGAGCTCAAGACCCTGTGCGAGAATAGCTCCTGGAGCTCCTCGCAGGCTTTAAGCTTGTGTGGAGTGCAGCGGTTGAACTCCCGGGGCGTTCAACAGCTCTCTCTTCTGCCTCACCTTGTACAACTCGATTTTCGAGGATGCCAGTGGCTCGTCAACCTCAATTTTCTCTCTGGTATGTTGTGTTCCTCGCCAACTCTTTTACGTGGTATAAAATCAGTGATTTATTTATTTATTTTTGTCAGAAGACAGTTTAGCATTTTTGCTACTTTTCCATGGCTTGAAGAGCAATCCAGGCTCCTTGGATGCTCTTTTCATATTAATATATAGGTAATATCCGGGTGATACATATGTGCTACCTAGGTGCTACCTCGGCAATACCTGGGTGATACCTAGGTTTAAAGAGGCTACACATCTCGACTCCATGTAGGAAATCTGGCTATTCTTCCTTTTTTTTTCCCCTCAAAAATCCTTTGTACCGGTATCAATTAGCCAGTCCAAATTTTATGTAGCATTTTGGCTAAAATTAGCAACAAAAAATCACTGGTGGTATTGGTTGTTTTGCAACTGGTAGCTTTGGTTCATCTCTAACTCCTAAAGGACCAAGAGGCCCAAGTTTGGTCTCATGTGTTTTTTTAAGCAGTTTTAAGTAGGTCACTTGGGAACTATTTTTTGGGCAACACATACAACGTTTTCACTGACTCTGGTGATATAAATTTTGACTCCATCTGAATTTTTTTTTTCAAAATTCGGTGAATTGAATGGGTCATTTTTAAACCGTGAATCCTTGGTCTTTTAGGGGTTACAGGAGCTTGATAGTGGTTCAGAGGGACAAGTTTTCTGCAGTTTATTCTCAAAATACCGCATGATAGTTGGCTCGGAAATGATTTTGCAGCTTTGAATTGTTTGGAGTGCTTGAATTTGCGAGATTGCTGGTTCTTAAAAGCTGAGGATCTTCTTCATATTCGAGGTACAGTACCTTTCGTTTGAAACTGCCCCCCCTGATTTCCTGGCCCAAACATTTTTGAGTGATTTTTGTGGAGAGACAAATTGAAACAGAGAAGAATGCACTTTGAATCTAAAGATTGTGGATGCTTGTACAATTAGTTATGATTTCGAAGTTGTAGTGTTTGTTCTAGAAGTCCTAAAATGTGCAACTGGTGTACAATGTAAAATTCAATATCAACCCCTGTGTTAGATGACACCTTAGCAGTTTTAGAGAATCCTACCTTATTTAAATTGCGGGGACGGTAGATAATTTTTTTGTAATAGCTTTTGGTTTCCTCGCAACATATTAAGATGATCTATTGAATTGACGGCAAATGATGATGCCCTAGTGAATACTGGGACTTTTGGTTTTTGAAAGAGGAGCTTGTGTCTGATTTGAGTGCAGAACTGCCTCAACTGCAGTGCTTGGATGTCGAAAATGTTTCTGCCATGACTGATGACGCTGCACATACGATTTCAGGTACTGTACTACTGCGTTTATTACTTATGGTTTAGGGTGTTGTGTCCTTCTGGCTCTTATTTTAGAGCCATGCTTTGTTGTCTCTACCCCAAGGGAAGAGACTAAGCCATGGTTCAGAAAGTTATGGTGTCCAATGAAAATGAGAAATGTGTTAAGTAGCTTGTTGGGGTCCATCATTTCAAAGAATGAATATTTTGATGTCTAGTAGAATTGTGACATGTGGTTATGGGAATAGTGGCATCATAAGATAGTCAAATAAGATTTTTGAAACGAGGATTTTATTGAGGAATGTACTACGGATTATATGAAAAGAGACATTTTTATATTGGGTAGAAACACTTGTAATTAGCGGCCTTTTTTTGTCTTGTTGATCTGTAGTCTTACTTCTCCCTTTGTTTGAATTCTCTGGTTGAGTCACATCTTCCAATTTTGGTTGAATTATTGTTTTACAGTACAGATGAATCCCTAACTAATTGTCAATCGTATGATTCTTTTTGCAACGTTGACAGGGCTCTGTAATTAATGGGGGTGTGCGCAGAATTGACAAACCTTCGGGCTTTAAATGTCAGTGGCACGTGTGTCGGTGATGGTTTGGTGGAGTTTCTCACGTATGGAAGCCGTTTACATTCTTGGGCCTCCCAGCAAGAAGAAACTACAGTTGAGGATCTCAAGCTAGTCACAGAAACGGGTCAATATGGAGTACAAACTCTCATGAGTCAATACCCTGTTTCCAACTTGACATATTTACGGCTTCAACGCACTCACATTACACATGCAGCTATTGCTCACTTGCTAGGTGAGACTTTGAACCTAGAGGATACTATTGCGTCACTTTAACCCCTAAACACCTGAACAACCAAAATCTGGTTGCTCGGGAGTCAAACACAGCTAGTGTGCACACAAAATTAATTAATTTATAAAATATTTTAAGTGTAAATAGACTAGTTTCCACTCCATTTTTAAATTTAGGAAAATTCCTAAAATTGAGCATTTTATTCCAATTACAAGTTCAGTACCATGGAATAATTCATTTTAATATATCATGGAAATGGATGATTTTCATCCAGGATAATGTTCTTCATTCTTATTAAAACCTATGGAAAAAAATTAGATTTTTTGAGTATGTTTTACAATTAATATTAACTTATTTCAAAATCTTCGTTAAAAAATCACAATAATTTTAAAATCTCACAAAAAATTACAAAATAATTGTGGATTGTAGTTAATATATTCATTCATCTTGGAAAAATAAAAGAAAAATAATATCATTGATGATATGGAACATTCAGATGGATACAAATTGTAGTTCGACTCCAGGGCCATAGGCCTAGGCATTTAGGGGTTAAGCATTTCAACAAATGTAGAAGTGTGATTTTGGGGAGATGTATAGAGCTCTGGAGAGGACTTTGGGTACAAGAGCCAAATCTATGGAGATCAACTTTATATCACTATGTGAATTTCTTGTGCAATCATTCAAAGTGTGAGGTTGTAGATCACCATAATTGACAGTACACAACTCCCATTTTCATTCAAAGATCAGTGGCTATAGACATTTAGTAAATCCATGCATGCACCACTTGCTCATAAGTCCAACTGATGTATTGGAAGAGATGAGTGGCATTAGTTTTAGTATCCTCTACCTTAAATACAAGTAAATTTGCTCTCCTACTTATCAAAATGTGTTGGCCACAGATATGATGATTGCAGCAACTGAGTCTTGTGTTTATCGATTTGTGCAGCAATACCCGACTTGCTTCTTCTGGATGTGCGACTTACAAATGTGACAGGCAGGTCATTATTTTCTCTCAAAGGTGAGCTATTAACCCCAAACTAAAACCCAAAGTAAAAACAGTATATCTTTTTTGGAAGCTAATAGTTGATTATAGTAACTTTCAAAACACGTTTCTATCGTTTAAAATGTAGGACATGATTTCTTTCTATCGATACAGTTTTTTACGTTCCTTGAAATGAGCTATTTCAACTCCTATAGATATAGAAGTGGCCACTTTTGGCCACTTGGGCACTTACAGTAGGAGAAATTTGTAGTCTTCAATCTTCTACACTATGTAGGGGCATTAGGTTATCTCATACTAATTTTTCACTAATGCTCCTCATCACTTGCAATGATAGATAAGGTAATTTTGAGTTTCTGTAGTATTCACTTCCTGTAGAGGTTGAAACTATGACTTCTTGTTCTGAACACAGATAAGGCAATCTAATGGGCCTACTGTCCAAATTCTGCATTGTGATGAAGACAGGATTGAGGAACGTTTCTGGAAATTCTCAATGGTTTTTTGTGTACTGTTTTTGGCTCAACAGCAAAGCATAAGCTGATTGCGCTGCCAAACAATGCGAGGGTGGCAGCCCGAACAAACGCAATGCTGGCTGGAGTATTGGAAGGGGAGTGTGGTTGCAGAGCTATGACACGACATTGCAAACTACCCTCTAACCCAGATAAGACTCCTGATGAGTTCATGGAGCTATGGCAGCAGGCTTATGTGCAACTTCTGCAAGAAGCCAGCAATGGAACCTCATGTTCAACTACAGATGATATGAAAGTGAGTATTGCGCCACCGCCACTAGTATTCCAGAGTTTCTTTCAGTATTAGAAATAACAGTGGAATGGAGGTTGAATTCTACTGTATTTTGATTCTCAGTGCTGTCATAACATTCTTGAGTAGATGGCATGGCAACAGTGCCAACTAAGAGCATGCGCACCTTACGCCTGCATGAGCCCTCGACTCTCGACTCTGGAATTTGGATGAAATATCCTTGTATTTAATGTTGTTTTTGCAAGGCATGTGAGAGAGCCACATATAATGATGCCTCTATAGTCCCTCTATAGCTAATTCAAGGAAGTGCTCGGTATCCTAGATTGATGGACAATAATGGTTACCCATGTGTAGTGATTGTGATAGGTTCACACACTATAATAGAGGGTGATTATAGCCAGGGTTTTTTTTTTGCATTGTAGCAATGCTCTATGCATGCAATGGAGAGTGGTCCCTCCAGATTTAGGCCATTGTGATTGTGCCACGACATTGGAGTCTGGCATCATGATGCCTAAAAAAAAACCCCTGATTATAGCGGTACAAGGGTGTGAGGACAATAGCTTGTGACACCAAATCTTGAACGTGATTATAGTAGTCAAAGGGTGAATTGAAGGAAGAAGGGTGTGCATGCTCTAAGAGTTATTTAGAGCAGTCATGCCAAATCATAGAAAAATTAAAGCTTTGACGTACTCCTTCATGGGAAGACAATGGTTCATTGGCTCTCACTTGTTCAAATTGAGCTCAAGGATTCCTTTTCATGCCAATTCAGAGGGTACTCAACAAGGGTCCTTGTTCTCTAGAATGTTACGGAGCTGCTACAGGAGTGGTTAATGCAATAACCTATCTATTTTTCTTTTCACTATGACAATTTGAAGGAAGCAGGCATATGGGATTCAACATTTCAAGGCAAGGCTGGCGTATGAGCAACAACTTTAGCAGGTTATGTTGTAGCCCACCCTGGACTCCAATTCTTGTATATTTTAGTATTATCCACTGAGTCTGGCGACTGAGGGTTCAATTTTATCATCAAAAGGTGCCAAGGTGACCTTTCTGGGTACGGTATGTTGACTAGTACCTTCTGTAGTTGACGTTTTCTGTATTATAGATGCCATGGTTTGGGTCGCCTTGACCTTTCTTGTCTGAGTTTCAATCAATCAAATCAGGATACGATTGTATCAAGAGAAGATTGTAAGCTTTATACTTCAACGTGAGTCCAGTCCACTTTTTGGTTTTCAACAAGCGATTGCATGAAAATTCTTGCATAATGTTTTAAATCCAGTTGAAAAAAGTTCCTAACAATCAGATTTTGATTGGCGAAGTTCAGTCTTTGAGTGATGCCATGGGCGTGTCAATTGAAAATTAGCGTGATCCACATGGCGGTTGTAATTGTGGATCATGCTAATGTTCTGACAGAATTGGAAACATGGTGGTAATAGGTTGGTGTACCTTAGGTGTCCTATTACTACCATGTTTCTAATTTTGTCACCATAAACTAGTTTTGCAATCAATTTTTAACTCAATGAATTTAAGGTGAGTTTAAGATGAGTTTAAGGTTTCTTTCTACTTTGATACTCTTTTTGGTTAACTCTATTGTTATAGGATGTTGATGAAATATTTTACTATCATATTTTGCAATCATGGGTGTGGGTTTTTTTGTTTTCGCTTTTCATTTTTTTTGTAAGGGTGGTTATAAAATTTTGGTTCAAGCTCCTAGTTATTGCTAATTTTGCATGATTTTCTTGTATACTTTAGTGGCCCTGATTGAATGTGGTGGTGCTAGCAAACTTGTTTTTTTCCTTCTGTTGAAATAGGGTTCAAAATCCTACGAGTTAAAGGATAGCTCTAATGTCTATCACACTTTTTTTTTTCAACTTCTGATTTTCAAGTGTCATTTTTTTCTAACCTAAAATCAAATATTCTTGCATAAGCTCATCCATGATACATTAGAAAATTCATTTACAAAATTCATTAAGCGCAAAGCTATTACAAGATATAAAACATGATGTAAAATTGGGTGCAAATGAAACTTCTGTAGTCTTATGGGCATGTTAACCCCTAAATGCCTATAGTATACAAGACGCCATTTGTAATGATTTTCTTGTATACTTTAATTCATAATGTACAACTTTTATTCATACATCAAATTCAAAATATCCTTCTTAGTTGCATTTTATAATGCATCTTTGCTCAGTATTTAAGAGTTGGCGTCTTGTCTTAGAGGTTGTTGGTTTATACATCATGCAGAACGTTATATTTTGGAGAACGTCATGTGCATATATTTGTATGGAAGTAAAGCATTGAAGTTTTATTCACAGGCTGTTTATGATATGTGTGCAATTCGGGTGATCATTATGTTATCTGTATAAACGTTGTTTCAGTGTTTACCTAACAATCTAGCTATTGCTTAGTGTTATGGTATTTATGATTGTTATAACAATCAAACAATCATTACCCTTGTGTTTTTGTGTTCAACGAGTATTCTGTGAATTATGGGAAGGCTTTGGTAAATTTATACTATCGCATTATCTCTATGTTGTGTTGTGCAGTATGGATGGGTTCTGACTGTGCATGCAGATGGTTTTGAGTAGACTGACTCAACGTTGTATGTGTATAACATAGTTAACTGTCTACTAAATTAGAAGGGTGTTGGTGAATCATGGATGCCTTTAGACTTGGTCAATAGTGAATGCTTTAACGGTTTATTATGTTGTGAGTTATGTTGTGGTTATAGCAGAATGTTGTGTAAGCGTGCAAGCATAACAATGTTACACATTTAGAAGAGCTAGAAAGCGGGTGCCATTACAAAGATATCACACAAAATGATATGCAAATACATTGCAATAGTAACTTATACAAAAACGTTTATACATTACACACTCAGTCCAATCTTAACACTTGTTTCATTAAAAGTGCATGTGCCATATAAAAAGTGCACACGGTGAAATTTTGTACGTTTGAAGAAAATAGTCATATTTTACCTATAAAGTGCCAAAATTGAATGTACATAAATTTTACAAACATTTGATCAATTAGGTTTAATATATGCATGTCTATAATGAAACGAATCATTCAATTTCACATTCATTTGCATACATTCCAATCCATGTATTCAATGAAACATAAAACACACAAGTTCATTGGATAATTGGTAAAAAATAAACTACAAAATTTTGGAGCCTTTATTACAATAATTTGATAGCAACATTATTTATTGGAAGGTCAAGCGATATTTGTCATTTGTGTATCAAGACATCCTACGTGCTGCCACTCTATTGCCTCCAAATGGTGATACATTGAATTTTTTTGGTCATCTGGGATCTTCATCTCTTTTTCTGTACGTATTCCTAATACACTTGTTACATTCCTTGTCCCCACAATATTCTTCCAAGCACCAAAGATTGATTTGATTGGCACAAAATCATTACATTCCCTTGAGGGATTCCACAACTGCTCTATGCAATTCTGATACCGTTTGAAGAATTTTCCAAGATCGTCCTTCAATCCTATAGGCATTTTTGGTTGGTACCACAAAACTTGAGCTTCACCATCAGAAGTTGTTTGTGCAACTGTTTTCAATACCTTCCCTATAAAAAAAGGGAATACCATTATCCATATCTTCATCGCTAGTTTTCATTGCAACAAACATCCCAATCTCAACCTCCTTAAAGGGGGTGGGCATGTTCCCACTCCTTTTCAAATTAAATGAAACATAGTGCAAATTTTAGAGGGGGGTGGGCATGTTCCCACCTCCCCTCCTCCTTTTGATAAAAAGAAATCTAGTGCAAATTTTAAAGGGAGGTGGGCATGTTCTCACCTCCTCCCCTTTTAATTAAAAGAAATCTAATGCAAATTTTAGAGGGGGTGGGCATGTTCCCCACCCCCCTTTTGATCAAAACAAATTTAGTGCAAATTTTAGAGGGGGGTAGGCATGTTCCCACCCCCCTTCAAATTCAAAGAAACATAGTGCAAATTTTAAAGGGGGGTGGGCATGTTCCCACCCCCCCTCCTTTTTTGATTCTAAAAAAATCAAGTGCAAATTTTAAAGGGGGTGGGCATGTTCCCACCCCCTTTCAAATTCAAAGAAACATAGTACAAATTTTAAAGGGAGGTGGGCATGTTCCCACCCCTCCTCCCTTTTTGATTAAAAAAATCAAGTGCAAATTTTAGAGGGTGGACATGTTCCCACCCCCCTTCAAATTCAAAGAAACAAAGTGACAATCATAAAGGGGGGTGGGCATGTTCCCACCCCCCTCCCTTTTTGATTAAAAAAATCAAGTGCAAATTTTAGAGGGGGGTGGACATGTTCCCACCCCCTCCCGTTTTGATTAAAAAAATCAAGTGTAAATTTTAGAGGGGGGTGGGTATGTTCCCCCCCCTTCAAATTCGAAGAAACGTAGTCCAAATTTTAAAGGGGGGTGGGCATGTTCCCGCCCCTCCTCCCTTTTTGATTAAAAAAATCAAGTGCAAATTTAAAAAGGGGGTGGGCATGTTCCCACCCCCTCCCTTTTTGATTAAAAAAATCAAGTGCAAATTTTAGAGGGGGGTGGGTATGTTCCCACCCCCTCCCTTTTTGATTAAAAAAATCAAGTGCAAATTCTAGAGGGGGGTGGGTATGTTCCCCCCCTTCAAATTCAAAGAAACAAAGTGCAAATTTTAAAGGGGGGTGGGCATGTTCCCACCCCTACCTCCCCTCCCCCTTTTAATTAAAGGAAATCAAGTGCAAATTTTAGAGGGGGGTAGGCATGTTCCCACCCCCCCTTCAAATTCAAAGAAACAGAGTGCAAATTTTAAAGGGGGGTGGGCATGTTCCCACCCTCTTTCCCCTTTTGATTAAAAAGAATCAAGTGAAAATTTTAAAGGGGGGTGGGCATGTTCCCACCCTCTTAAAATTAAAGTTGGTTTTGTGCAAATTTTAGAGGGGAGTCGGCATGTTCTCACCCCCCTTTTTTAATTTTACAGAAAACAAGTGCAAATTTCAGAGGGGAGTGGCATGTTCCCATCCTCCCCACCTTAAAGCTGTTAAATATTTAATAGAAAGTTTAGAGGAGGTTGGGCATGTTTCCACCTTCTCTAAATGTTTTTTAAAGATGTAGGAGGATAAATATATGCCTATTCATTTGAAATTGAACTATAATTATGATAAATGTAGGGATTGAATGTATGATTCACCTTTGGATATCTTCTGCGGTGTTTGTGGAAGATGTTTCATAGTTTAATGCAATATCTCCAAGCTTGCTACATCGTGGTTAAAATCGTCACTCCACATTAGAAGAGAGGCATGGGAGGATTGAGAACTTACCTTTATATAAGAGTTTGTAGGGCAATTATGTGGACCTTGGACATCCTCCTTTTGGTTGGTAGCCGCCACTCCATTAGGTTAACTCTGAACCCTAATGTTTGAAAATATTCATTGGATGTACGACTAGTGACGGAGCCAACCATACGCATCACGTTTTCCTCTTTTTTTGTCCATTTTTTAGTTGGTTTTACCTGGCATGATAATCCTGGCAAGGCCGAGACTCACGCGCGCCGGCCGAAACTTGTGGGAAGCTGTGAGCAAGGTGCTCTTGACGATGGTGGTTACGAGCTGTGCTTAAGACCTTGCCCTGCGTAGCTCACACACCACTACTCTCTCGAACGCTCTCTTCTTGCTCTCTTGTTGGTACTCTCTTCTTCCCCAATTTCTTAAGTTTGCACCTGCGTTTCTGTTTGCTATTCGAAGCTTGCATGTTTGGTTGGTGTGAGCATTATGTTTTGGTGCGAGTTCCAAGTTGCGGGCTCCAGATTGCGGAGGCTCTTCTATTTCTTCCGGTGAGTGTTTTTGCTTTGTCTCAATCTCTGAGGCGAGCTCTTGAAGTTTGCTGCTTTCGATTAGATTGAGTCTCGTTGCGCTTCCCCTTTAGAATTAGGGTTAGAGGAGTTTAAAGAAGACGGTACTGTAACTTTGGTGCTGAACGAAGTCGCGTTCCTGCTTAGAAACTTGCTTTGGAGTGATTCATGAGTCGGATGGTTCCAGGCTGTTCATTCTTGTAGTGAAACGGTCGTGGATTCTCTTGATTGCTTTTGTGGGTGCTCTGTTTGTCTGAGTAGGTGCATTATCATTCCTTTTGTGGAATAATATTTGATTACAATCATGTGGAACGAAAAGAGCAGTAGAACTGTAGCAATGACCACTTTGTCTGTCTCCTCGATTCAGTTCGTTCTTCCTTTCAATTCCGTCATTTCAATTCATTCAGTTGTTTGATCACCTCTTTGCTGTCTCTTCTTCTCTTCTTCTTTTCTCTTTTTTTAATACCGTTAGTGAACTTAAAACTACTAGTTTATTTTTCCAGTGCACAATTCACTTCAGTTGCAGCCATTCAATGACGTTAGAAGAGTATATTTATTTAATTGTGACTCCAAAGTCCAGACCATTTTAAAATCACAAATCCTTGGTCCTTTTAGATCTAGTCAGCTGTGATTTGCAAGTCGGATGATTAGTAGCAAAGTCAGATTGATTAGTAGTAAAGTAGTGATTGCTTAGGAGCAAAGTAGTGATTGCTTAGGAGCAAAGTAGTGATTGATTAGTAGCAAAGTAGTGATTTTAGAGGGGAGTGGAATCATTTCATTTGTATCAGGGTTATGCTAGAGTTGAAAGGCGCATTGCTTAGCCATGGTTTTGTTGATTAAGATGAATTGTATTGCTCATGTTGCAGGTTTTGCCAGTAACGTTGTTGTTGAGGATTTGGAAAGCTTTCACTGTAGGTAGCCCTTGAAGCATTTCTGTAGTAGCTTATTCCTGTCGTCACATGCATTCAACAAGCGTCTGCTTATAGAAATTTCTCATCTACAGTACTGGTGATTGTAGCTAATAGTGATTGCAACCGATTGATTGGAAGTTGTGGAATCAGTGTTCGTAGATGGTACTTCTCTGGAGTTTAAAAATTTGGAGAATTATCCAGACCTAGCGCCTAGTCTGGGTCTTCCAAGTGAAGAGAATACTTGCCTATGTATCAAAAATGCCCCATCTTTTTCATCCTAAAGGAAAGAATATTTCGATACTACTTAGGTTTTGTGACGTCCACTTAGATCTGCTTGAACGTAGTGGACACTATATGTGTCAATTCAACGTATGTAGGAGTATGCTTTCATTTTGACATCAAATCAAGAGATTACTTTGGATACAAGATCCAAATCTATTTTAAACCATTATGTAATTTCAAAGTGGGAGGTTGAGTGATAGTATGAGTGATAATAGAGAACTCCATTTGCATTCAGAGATGAGTAGACGTTTAGCCAAGTCATGCTTGTCAAAATATTTGTTAATAAATAGATGTGTTGAAAAAACCAAGAATTGAGAAACTTGGAATTGACTTGAAGAAGCCTTTTATCTTGGATTGTACATCATATCGACGAGACTCATCACTTTGAACCGACTCTTTTCCAAGGTAGAATTGGGCCTTAAGTACAAGGCTATTTCACTTGTTCGACACATCAAATCATGCAAGTTTATTTATTTTGAAGACATCTACAAGGAATGTTTCATATCCTCTTAGATATTACTATTTTTTGAGCTATTTCCAAAGGCAACACTAACTACATCTACTATTTTCAAAATAGTTAGATAACTAAAGGTTGGTCATTTTCATCTACACAGGAACTTTACATCAAATCTTGAAGATGAGAAAAAAAAGGTCATATTGGTTGTCTACTATGTGCAACTCATCATATAGATATTCATTCCTATATATATGGAAAAATTATCTTTCTATATCTATCCACAAATTATATGAGAAGAACCTATGTCTCCAACTATTATTTTCAAAAGTGCCCATCTTCATCAATAATTTAGTCTGAGTTTCCAAAGGGGTCTGAGTTTCTAATGGTGGTAGTACCCAACCCCATTATCAATATATTTTTGTCTTGACCATTGAGAAAGAATGGGCACACAGCCACTACCACCATCAATTTAATTTCTCTTTGCAGTGGAGGGGTGAGCATTGAGCACATGCCCAACCACTCCATCAATTTATCCTTTTCTTAGCTTTATATAGCCACCCCCTCCATCAATTAATTTTTTCTCTCAGCTCTATAGGGAGGTGGGCATGTAAGCACATGTCCACCCCCTCCATCAATAAATTTTTTTTCTTAGCTTTGAAAGGGGTGGGCACATGCCCATCCCCTTTATCAATTTATTTTTCTATTAGCTTTAAAAGGGGTGGGCATAAGCCCACCCCCTCCATCAATTAATTTTTTTTCTTAGTTTTGAAAGAAGGTGGGCACATGCCCACGCCCTTCATCAATTAAATTTTTCTCTTGGATTTGGAGGAGGGTGGGTTCATGCCCACCCCCTTCATCAATTAAAGTTTTTTCTTGTATTTGGAGGGGGGTGGGCACATGTCCACCCCTTTCATCAATTAATTTTTTCCTCTTAGCTTTGAAGAGGGTGTGCATAATTATGTACACCTCCTTCATCAATTAATTTTTTTTCCTTAACTTTGGAAGGGGTAGGCACATGCCCACCTCTTCTATCAATTAAAATTTTCTCTTTGATTTGGAGGGGGGTGGGCACATGCCCACCCTTTTCATCAATTAATTTTTTTTCCTTAACTTTGGAAGGGGTGGGCACATGCCCACCTCCTTCCATCAATTAATTTTTTCTCTCCACTTTAAAAGGGGGTGGGCACATGGCCACCCTCTTCATCAATTAATTTTTTCTCTTAGCTTTGGAAGGGGGTGGTGTGAGCACTTTGACCAACCGGCGGTCAAAGCACCACAAGTTGGGCCGGTAGGGGGTGTATAGGACTCCTAGTGCCTTCCAAGCATGGACTCCTAGGGGCAGCTTACTATTAATAGGTGCTGACCCACAACACGAAATCTAATTGTCTTTTCATCCAACCAACCATTACAAGGACCAGCAAGAGGATTAAAAAGACCTTAAAACATGAGCATATCACCAAACGAACAATCCTTCCCCAAATTTTGGGTTTGGGTGTAATTTTGGCAAACAAAAATTGGGGCAGCGCTTCCGCGTACCCCCAAAACCACCGGAAATTGCAATAACAAAAGAGCACGCAAACAAAGGATCATGCAACAATTAATTAAGCATTCAATCACACAAATGATCAATATAAACCACACTCTCCTAACAAGCACCAATCCACAATGCGATAGTCTTTTATGTAATCAAAATCACACTAAAAAATGAATACAAACAAGATGGAGTTGAGGACACCTTGATGAGGGTTCCAATCCCTCCCCACCAACAAGGCAGTAGACATCCTCGTACTAAAACGGCGGTCCCATCCTCGTCCTTGCTCCAATTTGATCGAGTCTTGGGTCTTTGGAAAGCCTACAGGAAGATCTACTACCCCTCAAAATCTCAGCCCCTAACTCTCTTCCTTCCCCCAGATATTCAGTAAATGATCTCTACCTAATCCCAAGCTCCAAAAAACGGGGAGAGAGACTCTCACACACCAAAAAACTCTACCCCCATGGTTTGAACGACCTCCTAGGGGTTTCAACCATGGCCTTCATCCAAAATCTTCATCTTCATCTTCATCTTCATCTTCATCTTCATCTACGCGTTGCCCACACTAATTGGGCATTGCCTACACTAATTCAACAACTAACTTTCTAATTACCCTAATTTCTATAATTTCACATCAATTAACAATCTAATTGATGAGAATTTCTCCTTATTTTGCACTAACTAAATAATACTCAATTTAATACTAAAGCAATCATAAAATATACGAAAACATCCAAATACTACAATCAATGCTTTTTAGCCTCAATGCAAACACTAAAAAGATTGATTTAATAATAAAAAGGAGTAGCTTGGGGTGTGAGCCATCTCGGTGGCTCACAGGTGGGCACATGCACACCCCCTTCATCAATTAATTTTTTCTCTTGACTTTGGAGGAGGGTGGGCACATGCCCACCCTTTCACCAATTAAATTTTTTTCTCTTAGCTTTGGAAGAAAATGAGCACATGCCCACCTCCATCATCAATTTATTTCTTCTCTTAGCTTTAGAAAGAGGTAGGCATGTGTTTTTCATTAATAGTAGATAAATATGGATGGAATTTGTGTGTCCTAAAATTTTATGTGGTATTTGTTATTGGCAAGTGGAATGTGATTCTTCTATTCTTTTGTTGTATTGGAGAGCCTGGAAGTATGGATAGTTTTTTGGATTACGGGTGGTGGTTATCAAAGACTGATAAACATGTAGTTTTGTGCATTTCGGATTTTCCATGGAAACCGAATGAAGTTTGGTGTGGAATGTCCCATATTGTTGGAACTGTAACAAAGATTGTAGAAGTTCAATCATCGTCTGAAGATGGACTGTGTGAAATCATTATGCGTGCCTCAAAACAAAATCCTTCACTGAATTACCTTCTAAAGCAATGCAATATTATGAGGTTTGTGGACTTGACACCTACAAAATGAATGGGTTTGCTGAAATTTGTGAAGTGGTGGGCAAAATTATAATTAATGTTGATTCTTCCTATGGTTTATTGTATGGATATACATTAATATTCAAAAGATAAGATAAAATAATCAATTTGTAGTTGAATTTTACAACAAAGATAGTGAAATTTAAATTCGCCAACTATTTCAATATGTACGCACAATTGCATTGGATTCCTTTATATTTGACGCTTTCAAAAAAATAAAACTAGTATATACAAATATAGGCTCTTTTTTGACATCATATGGAGCCAATGGTACAATTAACCAAAAAAATAGTGCACATGGCTATGTGCACTTTTAACGAATCAAGTGTTTCTTTCTAATATTAAGCAACTACACAACGTTGAAGCGGGTACAAGGTTTGCATTCAACTTTGAATATACGTGTATCTTTTAATAACCACTAAGAGCCTAAACTCTTGAAAAATACCAAATCAATGTTCAAGCAATGTTAACATCCTAAAATTACAAGTGTAAAAGGAAACAGTTAAGATAAAAACATGATACTATACAAATAGAGTAATGCACAAATGGAATAATGCACTCTAGTGTGGCCCTTTTGCCCTTGGTCCAAATGCTCCCCGTATTTCCATGCGTTCTCGTGCTCCCCATGTTCCCGTGTATTCCCCGTGTTCTGTGTACTTTTTCTTTTTCATTTTCTTTAGCTTTATCCATAATTCAATTCAATGTATGGTGACAAATTCGATTGAAAATCCATAACTTTTACACCGTAGGTCCAAAACCTACAAAACAACTTTAATGCACCCCAACTCATTGAGAGCTTTCTGACTATGCCAAGAATGACATAAAAAACCCCCATATTCCATTTTCATAATTTAATTAAATTTATTGTGACAAAATTCAATTAAAATTCATCACTTTCACAGCGTAGGTCCAAACCAGACAAAACAAACTCCGTGCACCCCTCCTCGTTTAGAGCTTTCTGACGGTACCAAGAACAAGATTGGGGGGCGTACAGTTGGGGAAATCTCAACGTAACAAACAAATCAAACAAACAAACAGAAAATTTATCTTAATGTATAGATTTTGAAAGTTTTAGGCATCGCTACAAAAAAACCATTGCAAATCATTCATTCATTGCAACTTACAATTGTCCATTCTAATTGCCCTTACTTTGAGGTGTAAATTCTGAGATTTTAGGCACTGTAGTTCCTAAACCTCTTGTAATTTCTGATCTTGATAGAATATGGGGAAAAATAATCTTTTTGCCTAACCTAGGGGTAGACTATCAATGGTGGTTGTACAAATCAAACTAGTTAGTATCAATTAAGAAATAGAGAAAAATGGATAAATGGGAAGGATGTCAAACAGAAATCCAAAAATTTCTATGCAACATGAAGAAAGTTGGTACAAGATACTGAAAAAAAAAAAAAGGAAAAAAATTCGAAATCACTTTTTCTCAAAGAACACATTATTGATTATCCTTCTTTTTTGCCTCCAATTTTTTTACACATCCAATATCACGTATTCTAATTAAAAACTTCAAAACATCTACAAATCAAAATGTTGTAAAATGCTTCAAAATTCCAGCTTTGTTTTTATAATACTTACAATCCAACTGAATGTGAAATACAATTCATGTATCACAAGTTTTATTTCTTACTTTGATAAGAAAACCAATAACCTCCTAAACTACTGTCGGTATAAGTTTGCTCCTTGTCAAGAAATGACAAACATGGCGTATCATTTTTTCCCCGACTTTCCATCATCACTTTTTACTTAGTCTAACAAATCTTAATTGCCGCGACTAAGATTTTCAAAACACCACTGACTTTTTCCAATTTAAGGTTGAGGTACCTAAAACCACCAACTTAAGCAATCTGACCTATATTTAGCAATTCAAAATTTCACCCAAAAATATTCTAGTCTTCAAAATAGGATTTCATGATGAATGCAAAAATTTGCATCATGAAATTTGCAATTCTCAATTTTATAGAAAATCTCAAAGTGCAAAGTAATGTATGACCCATTTCTAACTCTGAATCTCCTATGAGCAACAATGCTGATCCTAAATTTTGCTCACCATCAAACCCAAAACCGTATTCTATGATTGTCAGATTTCACCCACTAGCAAGGTGACCAGTAAGCAAATTAGTCCTCCAAATCTGGACTCACAATACGCTTTTAGATCTCCTCCTGGTTGGTGGGGTGTGGTGGTTTTGGGGGCTGTGGTGGTTTTAGGTACCTCAACCTTAACACCATCACATATCAAGTTACAAATATCATGAAAAAACCAACCAATGCAATCAAAACTTGTTTCTCAAATTCATAAATTAGTGGTATAAAAAATTGTACCCGTTTCTCCCTTTTTTATTTTTTTATTTTAAAGAAATTAATTTAGATTTTAAAGCATTGAACTCATCCCTTTGTTTCAAAATAAATTTAAGATAAAAAACGAAAATAAAAATCTGGCCTTGGTACTTGATGTATTTCTTTCACCAATTGAGTTTACATCAATTGTTAAAAAAAAAAGAAAAAAAAGAAAAGAAAGAGAGAGTAAAAAAATTAAAACTAGGTCTGGAATGACCTTAAACTACTAGATGATGGAGAGGGATAGATGATGGAGAGGGGTAGATGATGGAGAGGGGTAGATGATGGAGAGGGGTACCCTTAAGATGTTACCGGGTACCCAAGGGGTTGGCGGTTCGATTCCAACCGTAAAATGGAAACTCTCCGGTGATGGGTTGCCAAAAGCAACTCGTGTGCTAAAAAAAACTAAAAAATGAAATAAAAATTGGAGCCGCTGTTTCACAAGCATAACAGTCAAACTAAAAAGAGGGTAACGTTGATTCTTCACTGAATTGAAAAGATTCATTGGAACCTTTTTGTTTCCGGATCACGTAGTTGTGTATGCACTCGGCGTTGACTTTTTTTGAATATGTTATACGGGGTATTATTATGGGCCGGCTCTATTCACACCGGGAGAATGAAATATGGAAGTTTTCTTTTTCTTTTTTGCTTGGACAACAAACCACGAGTAACCCAAATTGGAGAATGAAGTAACTTGGCCGCCAAAGAGATTGTTACGCGCTCCAACAAATGGCAAAAATTGACAATTAAACAGACATCGACACATGCAAAAGGCTTCCCATTCATTCCACTTCCGAAGTCAATAGCAGCTGCAATGCGTACCATTTGGAGAGAATTGTTAGTAACAGAGTAACTCCTTTTGCTCTCAGTTCAAATCTCACTGACCTCTCTATAAATATTTACAGTTGGATCTCATGATCTATGATTTGCAGTTGATTGCAAGTAACATTAATTGGAGCGTTGACTAACGGAACTTGCAAAGTTCGATCTCAGTCTGTCAAAGTCATGACGCGTCCGTTTTCAGAGACGGGATGTGATTTTGCGTCGGTAATTCGGGCTTTGAGGTTGTCTTGAATGTACTTTATCTCTCTGCAATGAAAACTCTTTCATGTGCGTCCAAACAACACTACACCGGTTATAATTGCCATTACTGTGAGTCACAGTAATTCAGTATTCTCACAGTAATTGTGATATTAATACAAAAGTGTGAGTCACAGTAATTGTGGTATTAACCCTTAAAAGACCAAGGATTCATGGTTTTAAAATGACAAATTCAATTGATCATATTGTGAAAAATATAATTTAGATGGGACCAAATTTTATATCTCTAGAATCAGTGAAGAACAATGCATGTTGGTCAAAAAACAAACAAATTTGAATCAAAGAAAGTCCATGTAGAACCTACTCAAAACTAGTAAAAAAAACATGAGGTCCAATTTGGGCTTCATGGTCCTTTAGGGGTTAAAACAAAAGTGCGAGTCAGTAATTGAGAATTCTTACAATAATGTACATTTGAGATGTATGTACTGAAATTAGTATGATGATTGGTGTGAAGTCTTGCACTAATTCTGTGACTCACAGTAATGACAATAATTGGTGTAGTGGAACTTGGTGTCTCTTTTCACTACATAAAGCAGTGGAAGAGCTCCACAATTGGCTAAAACGGGATTTTCAGTGGCTCTGCTAAGTGGTGTTGCTCACAACGAGATAAAATTTCCTCGTCTTATCTTCATTTCATGGTGTGAAATGCGGCAAGGTTTCTAATAATTAAATAAAAATAATAATGATGCAAAATTAGCCATTTTTAAAATAGTTTACAAAAAAATTAATTGTGGGTGTCAATTTACTAAGAGAAATAATGCTAGCTTGGAGAGCATTTCATGAATAAAGAGTCTATTTGGGGTAGTTTGTCTATCCGTGGCTCAAAGACATGGATAGCAAGGTCTATCTTTGGTGCCTCATCTTAGAGCATCCGCACTCTACCACTGAATTCTCAATTGACTTTGAAAAGTGGATGAAAAGTGCTTATATTTAATGTTGCATATTCAAGGAGGATGGGAGAGCCATGGAACATAAGCACGATGTAGTGATACCTCAATTCGTCCCTCTATAGCTTATTTTAAAAAAGGGCTCGGTATCCTAAATTGATGAACAACAATGATTACCAGTGTATAGTAATTGTGATTGGTTCACCGGCTATATAGAGGGACACATAGTAGTTCAAAGGTGTACAGACGATAGGTTGTGACCAAATTTTGGATTTGATGTAGTGGTCAAAGGGTGAATTGAGGGAGAAGGGTGTGGATGCTCTTAGAGGTACCCTCTATCATTTGGACCAATAGTGAGTAGTAAACACTAAAAATGAGAACATTGAAGGTTTGCCCATTGCATAGAATTTAAGCAAAGCCTACTAACTAAATGAAGAGTATGTGAAAGTAGGTGACAAGTTCATTGGGCTTTTTATCTCAAGAATAGTTTCTGAGATTAGATTTATTAGCGTTATTCTTTAAAATGTTTAGAATAATATTGCACTTCATCTCATTATCTTATTGATTTATATTCATAACTATTGATGGCTAAATATCTTTTACCTCACTATTTATACGATTTCTCAACTAATAGTCAAATGTTACATATGATGGATTTGTATCTCTAAACTAGAAAAAAAAAGTTAAATATAGGAAAGTCTCATATTAAACCTTAAGTACATTAGAATTATCTTTTAACTCAATTTTTTTTTTAACCCTAGTATTTTGATTTTATAATTTCAGCTATCAAAATTTCAATAGTTTTGGATATGAACCAATAAAAAAAATGAAGACGAAGTAAGATTTCAAGTTTTTTTTGAGATGAAAGATAACTCTAGTGCCTGCAATAATGGGATCTCTAATAGTGCAACAAAACTTCATCAACCCAAAAAAAAAATTTAGTGTTGCATGAATCATCAAGAAGGTGGGTTGTTTGTTCATGCCACAGTCCGTGCAACTCATTAAATATACTTTCAACCAATTTTTTGCCTAATTGATAGTAATAAACGCACAACAAGAAAGCTACAACAATGGGGAAAAATAAAAGAATATTTGAAGAACATGTCGACCTCACCAACAATGGCTTATACATAAGGCCAAAGAGAATTCAAACATGGGTCCTTACATTTATTGCAAACTTTTTATCGAAAACTCGCACATATTTGTTGCATTGATAGAGAGGCTCTAAGTTTGTCTCTCGTGAGCTTACAACACTTGTTTCGTTAAAAGTGCACATAGCCATGTGCACTATTTTTTAGTGGTATGTGCATTGCATTTCTTTTTATTAAAAAAGGGAAGGGAGTTGGGAACATGCCCACCCCCCTTTAAAATTCTCTCTACATTTCTTTTAATTTTAAGGAGGGGGGTGGGAACATACCTAAAATTTGCACTACATTTCTTTTAATTTTAAAGAGAGGGAGGTGGGAACATACCCACCCCCCCTTTAAAATTCATACTACATTTTTTTTAATGTAATGGACATTCAATTTTGACACTTTATAGATAAAATATGACTATACTTTCTTCAAACATAGAAAATTTCAGCATGTGCACTTTTTATATGGCATGTGCACTTTTAACGAATCAAGTATTTTACATACAATAGTAATAGTAATAGTACTAGTAAGAATTTTTGTTGTCTTTCTAGGCCGACGTGAATAAAGATTTTGTTTGACCCACCCATGGTTCAGTGTCCACTAGACAAAGATTGCATACACAAAATTAACCCCTAAGAGACCTAGAAGTCCAAATTGGGCCTCGTATATTTTTAGCAGTTTTGAGTAGGTTCTATGTAGATTTCCTTTTGTTCAAATTTGTTTGTTTCTTGACCATCATATGCATTATTCTTCACTGATACCAGTGATACAAAATTTACTCTCATCTGAATTATATATTTCACAATATGATTAATTGAATTTGTCATTTAAAAACCATGATCCTTGGTCCGTTGGGGGTTAATTTACCTCTCAACGTCGCTGCCAGTCCACTTCAGCATGAAGAGCCAATTTCTTCGGTCTGTATTTTCCCAGTGTGAATAGGGCCAGCAGAGAAGCATCTCCACAGTCAACCTCATTCCGAGTACTTACAAATCTCTATAATTAGAGCCTAGGAAAAACATTACCTTGGCGCAAAAACCAACTAAAATTAAACATCACTGCCCCCAGAGTCCTGTTTCCCCTCACTGGGAAACTACACAGTCATTACTCCTGTATCCTAAAATTATTGAGGGTGGAAAATCATGTACATGTAGATAACATAAGAGCATTCCCACTCATGCACGCTAGGACTAACTCGCTGAAATTATTCATCTACATTTGAAGGGCCCTTGCACTCACACTCACCCACCCTTGCACGCCCCAAAAGTGTGCATCAAATAGTCAATGGATCAATCACAAGTAGAATGTGAGGATATAGTCAACTAAATAGTGATTTGAAGGCCCAATTTCTAACACGCTAGGATTGAGAGTCAAGAGGTATTTTTGGAGGGCCCTTGGCACTTTTCATCTACTTCTTGAGTGTGAGAGACTCTGGGAGGGCATGGATGCCCATGCTCTAACTCGCTGAAATTATTCATCTACATTTGAAGAGCCCTTGCACTTTTCAAATTTTATACAAAATATTGGTAATTGCAATCATAGATTTAACTGTATGGATAGAATCTAAAATTCATAATGTACAGTGGGGTCCAACATGGAATGGCGTTTTTGGTTTCGCAGTGAGAAAAATTTCAGTACTGCCAACTTTGAAAGCCTCCCGAGAGCTCAAATATTGGTATTTTACCACGAAAATTTTACTAGAGACTTATCTTTAAGTTAATTATATGTATGCCAAATTTCAAGGCCAAAAGATTCACCCAAAAAAAGTTATTCAGAATCTACCAACATTGGTAGCTGTGGAAATGTTTTCACTGCTGCCAACTTTGACAGCCTCCCAAAGATTGAATTAATTTTTTTTTTGCCATAAAATTCTAGGAAAAAAAACTTCTTTATGTTAATAACATATGATAAAAATTTCAAGGCCAAAAGATTAATACAAAAAACGATATTAACAATCTACCAACATGTGTAGTTGTGGGAAACAATGGGGGAAACTACACACATTGGTAGATTGTAAATAATTTTCTTTGTATAGATTTTTTGACCTTGAAATTTGGCATGAATGATTTTGTCATAAAGAGCATGTTGTACCAAAAATTTCATGGTAAATAGACAATTTCTCAACCGTAGGGAGGGTGTCAAAGTTGGTAGCAAAGTTTCCCCCATTGTTTCCCACAACTACACATGTTGGTAGATTGTCAATATCTTTTTTGTATTAATCTTCTGGCCTTGAAATTTTTATCATATGTTATTAACATAAAGAAGTTCTTTTTCCAAGAATTTCATGGCAAAAAAAAATTAATTCAATCTTTGGGAGGTTGTCAAAGTTGGCAGCAGTGAATAACTACCAATGTTGGTAGATTTTGAATAACGTTTTTTTGGTGAATCTTTTGGCCTTGAAATTTGGCATACATATAATTAACTTAAAGATAAGTCTCTGGTAAAATTTTCGTGGTAAAATACCAATATTTGAGCTCTCGGGAGGCTTTCAAAGTTGGCAGTACTGAAATTTTTCTCACTGCGAAACCAAAAACGCCATTCCATGTTGGACCCCACTGTACAACTCTTATTCAAACATCAAGTTCAAACTATCACTCTTAATTGCATATTATAACATATGCATCTTTGCAAAATTGCCCGATTTGGAGAGGACTGTAGGCATCAGTTAGAGGTTAATATGAAAAGGGATCCAAGGAGCCTGGATTGTTCTTCAAGCTTTGGAAAACAAGGGGTTTTTGGGTGAAATATTGCCAGATTGCACGAGGAAAAAAAATTGACTAAAAAATGGATAAAAACCATAAAGTTTTTTTGCCATAAAACTTCAAATTAAAAAACATTTTGGATACAAAATTATGGATAGGTGATATTTTCTATCCAATATGTGGATGAATGTTGAAATATGGAGCGCCACTATAACATTTTATATCGAAACATTGGCACTTCACAAAAATGAAAAAAAATGTCTTATGAAAAAGTAGCAAAAATGCTAAACTGTCTCTTGACCCAAAATATTGTCCCTGCATTAAATCATCAAAAATTTACATCCATGCCTTTCATCCAAGTTTTTCATCATGTTCCCAAATTGTACTTTGCAGTTTCATTATGTTCCCAAAGGTTCCCATCATGTCCCCTAACGTTCCCATATTGTTCCCATGTTCCTTTTATGTTCCCGCGTCCCTAATGGCCAATGCAATTCTTGCGCTTTCATCTGTTGTTGCATTGGAACTTACAGGGTGTTTGGCAGTACTAGGGCCACAGTTACTCTCTCTGACTGCGGCGTCCTGAAGACGTTAATTCTCTCTATAGAATTAACATCTCTTGGTTCAAGAAAATAATATCAATAATAATAAAATAGTGTAGGTGGATACAGACACCCAATCGGGTCAATGCAGTGGGGACCATACCGCCCCCATCCATCTTGCCCACACTAGATCCGTAAAAAGGCGAGTCCTTTGGTTCCAAAATGAACAGAATGAGCAGGACGACATACCTGCTCGTCATCGTGACGACCCTGGCGCTCCCATTTCGTACAACGCGTGTGGAAATTGCGCCCTCCTTCGCAGATCGTTCCTCCTCTGCATTCTTATAAATCCCCCAGTCCCATCAGTCTCCAACCCAGAACTTCAAGAGTCAGTCACAAAAGGATTTGATCTCACTCATTCAGTCAAGTTCGATTTCTAGCACGACACAGTTGAGAGTACCATCAGTCTTGTCAAAACTTGAGTCATTTAAGCTCATTCAGTCAAGATAGTCAAGCGCAGTTTGATTTCTAGAACACAGTTGAGAGTTTTGAGACAGTACTATTGAGGTTTTTGTGGAAGAGCAGGTAATTGGGAGTTGAGAATGACAGCGGCGCTGGTGGTGTCAAATCCGTGGGGAGGGATCTTGCAAGGGAACGACAATGTGTTTCTGGAGAAGCAGGAGTATTTGAATGCTATGAGTCACTTTTGCTTCGATCTGGAGGAAGAAGAACTATCAGACGAGTATAATATTGATCAGGTAGAGAGTTCAGAGCATTTTGCAGTGCCGGATTGCCTCCCCACACCCAACGACAGTTTCCTCTCCGACTGGAGCACCTACTTCAACTTCTCGCCGCTCCCAGAGTTGCCACAGTTGATCACTGACTCGAGCACTGATGACAGTGACGGCAAGCGCCTGAACCGCGTGACGCTGGTGTCGAAGAACTTGAAGAAGACACTGGGGCCGAATTTGGCGCAGCAAGTGGGCGCCCTGGTGAATGAGGCCCGCCCATGTCGCAGCAAAAGCCCATTGCCGAAACTGTCCATTCCGAATACTGAGCAGGAACCACAGCAGCAATCCGTGGTGCTTACTCCTTCGGGTTCGAAACGCGTGCAATTGCAAGTTCCTGCAGCAGTACAGCACAAGCAATTGAAACCTGCAGCGCAGGCCAAGGCGCGGCAGCCGCATTACCGAGGCGTGAGGCAACGGCCGTGGGGCAAATTTGCTGCGGAGATTCGTGACTCGGCGAAGCACGGCGCGCGCTTGTGGCTCGGGACGTTCGACACCGCGGAGCTGGCCGCATTGGCGTACGACCGCGCGGCGCTCAAGATGCGAGGCTCGCGGGCTCTCTTGAATTTCCCCTTGAAAGCCACCACGGCTCTCTCCAACCCCGACTCGTTTCCGGCTCCGCCTGTCTCCTCGTCTTCCAGCCGCAAAGCTCTACTCGCCAACAATGCCACGAAGAGACCGAACTCTGCTGCGCCGGGACTCGCCAAGAGGATGCGAGTCGACACTGTCTTGCACTGATCGACAGAGCCTAGCTTGGATCAGATCGATCACTCCTAGTGTCTGCGATGTTGCGTCTCATACGGAGATTTCCAGACATTAGAAAGAACTCTATCATGGTCCATTATTTTTTGCAGCAGGATCGATAGCAGGCTGTGCGCGCGTTAGTCTGATATCGATGATCATCTGGAGTTTGGAGCAATTTGGATCTCGATCGAGACGCTAGCAAGAACTCTGCTATGATCATTTATTTTTGCAGCTGGCTAGCAGGCTGTGCGTTAGTCTGATATCGATGATCATTTGGAGTTGTGAGCAGTTTGGCTCTGGATCGATCGAGGTGTTAGAAAATAATTAGTGATTGTTCTGATCGTTGAGATGAGTGCGAAGCAGTCATGTCTCTTGTGATCAAGGAATGTATCCGGCCACTTGTGTACCATAGAATTTTTGAGCCCTGTGTAGGGGAATTGAAGCACCAAGCTGTCACTCAGCTCTGTGACCGAAATATTTCATAATTTGATATCACCTGTGATATATTTGGCAATGAGATGACTCTGTTCTTTGCATTTGGAATTCATTATAAGTTTTTCTTAACCTCAAATGGCGGATTTCAGTGAAATTGGTGCAGATCTCGGGGTACTTGAATGTTACAATTTCGGTGATCTGAAACAATTCATTTTAACCCTAAACGTCTGGGGAGGCCAAAAACTGGCTTATGAATGTAACTCACTATTCAATTCCAACTGCTACATGGATTGTTTTCATCCAATCCAATTCTTTTCCTGAAGGCTACCTCTTCAAGTTAAATTCAGATCATTCAAGCTATTTTTGGATTTTACATGGGGTCCCAACTCCAAAAAAGAGTAGTAAAAACGGTTGACTTTGTAGTGTATTTTGGATTTTTATGTTTTTCTACTTAAACTAAATTTAGGCCATGAAAATGAGTTCTATTGCATTTGAGCTTAACTAACAAAATGAAGCTTACAAAGTCTAGTTTCTATTCCACTTTAAATTTGTGGAAAAATCTGAAAATCGAGTGTTTTATCAGAGTTACAAGTTCAACATGTATTACGTGGCCGTGGACTGATTGTGAGTAATGTTTCCTAAATGGTTCACAAACATTTTCATATTCGTTACATTGCTGTAATTTCACAAAATTCATGAATTCAGAAATTGGGCTCTTCACTAAGTACCCGGGCGGCCAGAGCAGTTTGGACTCCCGTTTTGAACTTAGGCGGTGTGACACTCGTTTGAAATCTTATATCAGATTTTAGAGCTCTGAGTGTGTTTGTTCTTCTATCAATGGAATAAACGTTTATTTGATTAAAAAAATTACAAATTAAAAATTAAAACCCTCTGATCACTCCAGCTGAGCACTTGAAAGTCCTGATCTCAGCACTTGAACGTCCCACTGAAATGACAAATACAAGAAAAGGGTGTTATTATTGACACTCTTTTCGACTTTGTTCTTGACACTTTAGTTTTTGACTTTTGCTTTCAGCATTGTCTTTGACAAGCAATGTGCAATGACCAAAAGTCTAGATTTTTGTAATGAACTTCTTCATTTGCTTTCAAAAAATAGATAGAAAGCAGCAGCACAATTTTTGGGGAGATGTGGAGAGAACTAGCGATGGTTCACTCTTTATTGAAATCATTCAGTCATGGCCTCTTGGAACATTGGTTAGAAAGTAGATTTTAGAGACCTTTACCAAATTGAGATGTGTCACTTTTCAATGAAAAATTGTCATTTTTTCTTCCTAAGGTTCATAGCATACAAGAGTAGTGCACTGGAGCACCCTTTTGAAAACTAGATCGAAAGAGAATCTTCACTTAGATCCACTTTTTTAAAGTAATGAAGGAATGTCATTTATAGTTTATGAATTTTGGAACTATCGTGTTATTTGACATGTAAACTTAGTTTATAATTGTAACTAGACTGTGGTCCCCTTGCAAAAGGGTGTTGGCTCCCATTGCTCAAGGATCCTTTATACACGGAATCCTTTATACACATTGATCACTTGCTAGAAGCCAACCTAGATCATTCTATTTTTAGGGTTTGTTTTCCTACTTCTTTTACTTCCTTGTCACTTCAAAATTTGGCTGTTACCTGGTGATAGATGAGAAAGTGCTCAAATGGGATGACACAAAAGTCAGAAATTTGGGTTGCAAATAGAATGTACCAGGCAACCAAACCCCTTTAATGTCCCAGCCCAAAACGCATATGATAATATAGAATTCTGAAACATTCAGACAATATATACGGTCGTACCATAGTTGGGTCGCCAAAAAATAATTAAAAAAAAAAAAAAAACGTGGTATCAGCTATGGTACTACGGTATATTGTTGTTGCATTGTAAAAGTGACATCAAAGGAGTACTTGGGAGTCATATTGAAGATCTACAGAACCCCTTTTCACACCCTTTTAGACTTCTTTAATATCTCATTTGTAGACCAATTTCCTGTGATATAAAAAATTGTGATAGTAAAGGTGCAAAGTGCACTTAGTCTAACTTTTTTATATCATAACTTTAGTAACCAATGCACATGAATTGAGAACTTAATCCCTAATTTCCCAACCATTTTTCTATTAATACATCTAGCTAGATAGAATCTGAAATTTATAATGTACAACTTTTATTCATACATCAAGTTCAAAATAGTCCCTCTCAGTTGCATTTTATAAGGCATCTTTGCAAAACTGCCGAATTTGAAAAGGGGTTAAGACGTTGAGGGGTTAACATGTGGAAAGTGTCCAATCACATAACAGAAAAATATTCTTTGCATATATTGAAATGTGATATCAGATAGTGTGATAATAACGAGTTCAAAGTTGTAAGTTTGACTTCGTGAATGGACAAGAGGATGTGATATTAGAGAGGGTGATATTAAAGAGGCCAACGTGTAACTTCGTGGGGTATATCATAAACCACTGGTTGACTTATTCATAGTAGGATAGGAAGCTTCTAAGGGAGGTTCCATCAGTACAGAGGAATGTCTGGATTTTTTGAGCAAATTAAATTGACATTGGAGTGTCTGGATTTTAGCAGTTCATTTCCAAGCAAACGCACCGAAGCCGTACAAGTACCTCCAAAAGGATTCCAAAGGCCAAAGCAGTTAAAAGCATAGAATTTGTTGCTGATTAAAAAAGGAGAAAGAGCATTCCAACTGGACAGCTAATTGGGAGGATCCTTCCTTGCACTTGCGTAATACCGACGAGGCAGAATATCCCCACTACAGTACTCTCTTTACAGTTATTACTGTAGTTCAGGCTATGCCCTGAAATCTACAAAGGTCCAAGATTCTAGAGTGAGGGCTGTGCAGAGGAGTAGGGGACTGTAGGATTATACAGAAGTCCACCACTGTAGTTTGCCTTGGTTGGAGCCTTGGAGGCAGAGTTTTTCCTGTTTTTATTTTTTATTTTTTTTTAACGAATGGACAATTTCCATTGAATTTTCACTTTATTTTATTCTATTATTATTAATATTATTTTTTGATTTTTTGAAGCCTAACTGGCAATAGAAAAAGAACTGGGAAAGAATATTTGGCGAAATTTTAAGCTTACAATCATATTTTGATAGAATTTCTTCATATTTAGGTAGTTTTTTCTTCACAAAATGTGGCTATCTTCACAAAAAAACAAAAATAAAGAGAAAATTTGGTGAAAAAAATTCAAAATTTTCTCATTTTTTACCTTTACAAAAGATAAATGTCATATTTTGTAGAGAAATCTGGCGAAATGTAGCCATAAAAAAGAAATGCTGGTCGGAGGAAGCTTTTTTATTTGGCTAAATATATCGACATTATTATTAGAAAGAACTAAATTTGGACCTGTGAACATAGAAAATTAGTATGAAACTTGATTTTTTGTTCTTTTAGTGTAAATAGGGTTCTCAATACTCTTAGATTTAGTTGAAGTGTGAATTTCTTTGAAGTTTTTCATGCCAAACCTTAAAGTAGTTTAAAAACGGTTAGGAAGTTAAGTTGGTTAGACCCGTTGTGATTTGAGGAGTTGCTTTGAGTTTGTAGATAGGTATTAAAGGTGTTATGTTTTCCTCTCTCTCTCTCTCTCTCATTATGTTTGAGCTTGCAGCGGTAGCAGATGTGAGATCTGGCTCCAATTTTTAGTACAAGCATACTTTGCTTGAATCTGTGTAAAGACTATTATTTTGTAATAGAAAGCTTAAAGCAGTTTGCTTGATATAATCTGTTTGTGTTTGTAAAGTTGTGTAAGTCCTAGAGATTGGGCAAGTGATTGTGATTTCCTGTGAGAGGAATTATCTGGTAGTCAGTGCTTAAAGCAATTTTGTTATTTTAGTGCTTAAAGCAATTTTGTGTCTATGTGCTTGAAAGCAATTGGGGTCAGCTCAAAGCAAAGTCAGTGAGTGCATGTGCTTAAAGCTATCCACTGTTTACTTGCTTAAAACAATTGTAGTAGCTCTGAAGCAAGCATTTGTGAATGTGTGTGCTTAAAGCAATTGTTTAAGTTATTGAAATTTGCATGTATGCAGTTATAGGTTGAACTGTTTGAGAAATTGATTGAAGCTTTGAAGCAATTAGAGGTTGCAACTGCTTAAAGCAACTGTTTAGTATGATCAGAGTGCAAAGCCTTTGAGCGATAATTGGTGTGAATAAGTGAGTGAGTGCAATAGTAATTGCAGTGATTTTATAAATTCCAGAGTTGAGACAGTTGAAAAAGAGAGAATTGTTTGTGAGAGTCTATTGAATTAACAAAGCTTGAAGCTGTTTATGGTATGTTAATGCTATAAGCAACAGTCTGTGTTGATGTACTTTTGCTATAAACAAATTAATCAGGCTTAAAGTAATTAAGACTTTTGTGTAGGCTATAAACAACGTGTGCAGGTGGTTAAAAATATTGAAGACAGTGTCCTGGTGTTGTAAAGCCTTGAGCAGTTGAATAAGAAGAATACTATAAGCAAATTAATACAAGAACTGCCTAGAGCAATAGGAGGATCATAATGCTAAAAGCAATTTTATAAAGCGTAAAGCTATACAGTTGGAAAAGATCGCCTTGAGTAAAACGATAATTGGTTCATTGCTATAAGCAAATAAAGGAACAAATGCCCAGAGCAAAGTGACAATTCAACGCTATAAGCAATAATTTAATAATTGACATGTGGTTGAGTGATGAATGAGTGATGCTATAAGCAAACTTTGTGAGATTATGCCTTGAGCAATTGCAACAGGAAAATTGTTACTTTCGTGCCTTGAGCTATATGTTGTGTAATCCCTTCAGGCTAAAAGCTGCCTTTGTTTATAAGCCAACATACTAGGATAAGACAGGGACTGCATATTTGTATTGTTACATCCATAAGTCATGGACAGAAATTAGAGATAGGCTAAAGAGTGTTTCCTATACCTATATCCAATGGGTTAATTTATCTTTGTTCCTTGCAATAATCAAACTACAATAGAAAACCACCTTATAAGTGACCTTAATTACGTTACAATAGACTATCTGACCTTCCTCAAACCAAAGAACCTCCACTATACGTTTCTTTGGGTGGTTTGTCCACCAAGCTTTTTCGACCAACAAGACCAAAGCTCTTGCCACCTATTGAAAAAATGAAAAATTGCAGAAAACTCCTTGAACACCCAATTCCCTATTTTTGCACTCGGCCATATAATCATGCACTTAGCTTCCGGGCGCATTAAAAATTCAAACCAGTAGAAATTGCATGAAAATTTTGGCCAATTTTTTTCTTCTATAGATTTGGTTGCAAAAAGGATAATTTGGAAATTGTCGAGTCATTTTTTTCTTGAAAAAGCATTACTTGTGCTTTGGATATTTTCTAATTGAATTCTATACGCAACAAAATTCTCCTTGAAATTGATCTTGATACATAGTATATTAGAAAAATACAAGAGGCTAGAGTTCTCAAACAAGAGTCTAAATACACATCTTACAAAACCATATAAACATATTGTAAGCAATTAGAAGTAGGCCACAAATAGACAATTATGTTTTAAATATACATTTTAGTATATAAAAACACTTTACTTATTTATAATTTATAATAATAGTACAAACTTTTAAATCAATACCTTGACAACTAAACTAGAAAACCACATACTATATAGTAATGTACTCATGTACTCTAGTAAGCATCTAGCAACCTCTTGTCACCCAATGTCAGGATCTGCGAACCTTAGTCATCGTTCCTCAGTCTCGATTACGCAGTCTAATCGATGAACTTGACATATGAGAATTTACTACCAAGCCATGCAATTGCCAACAATATCAACTTGTTTGTATTATGGAAAATGTTGCGTGAGGAACAACCCTCCTCCCATGGGATTTAAGGAAGACGAAAGACTAACCGTTTAAGTAACCGTCACTGTTAGGAACACACTAGTTCATAACATTACCCCCCCTTTTAACGTCCATATCGATTTTAGGCGCCCGAGGGTGGAGCATATGAAATTCAGCGACGGCCTTAGGCGCATTCTCCAAGTGTTCAGCAGGTTCCCAAGAATATTCTTCAGGTCCGTAACCCTCCCATGCAACGAGATATTGGAGCTTTTTCCATCTCCCGAAGAAACGCGAGTCTAGTACTTTGTGTACTTCCCATTCTACATCGCCATCAAGAGTAATAATAGGTGGAGGTGGTGTACATTGGCGTCCTGGAATAGTGTCCTCGCGGTATTTCTCAAGTAGGGATATATGAAATACATCGTGGATTCTTAATGTTCTTGGGAGATGTAGCCGGTAAACTACGTCAGAGATTTTAGCTGATACTTTGAACGGTCCTAAAAATTTTAGAGACAATTTTTTTCGATGGAGCTGTTGTTGCAATGTTCTTATAGCGAAGAAGTACCTTGTCTCCAACTTGAAAAGTTGGTTGAAGCTTTACCCCACGATCGTAGTTGCATTTTGCTTGTTCTCCTGCAATTTTAATCATTGTTTTTATTTCCTCATGGACTTCTTGTAGATGCCTAATTCGGTCCTCTGCCGCTGGAACCGTACTTGTTGTTGGCGTTGAAAATGATAGAGATGGGTGGTACCCATAAGTAGCGTAAAATGGGGAGAATCCGGTTGAAGAATGGCATGCGTTATTATATGAAAATTCGGCCAAGGGAAGAAGTTCGGACCAATCATCTTGGCGTTTCGTCGTAAACATTCGTAGAAATTGTTCCAGCACTTGGTTCACCCTCTCCGTTTGCCCGTCCGCTTGAGGGTGGAAAGTTGTGGTTGGAGATGGTTGAATTCGAAGTAGTTGAGATAACCTTCGCATAAATTTAGATACGAATACGGATCCTCGGTCTGAGATTACTTGGTCAGGGGTCCCATGGTGCTTCCATATGTGCTGCAAATACAACGAGGCCGTTTCATTTGAGTCTATTGTTTCCCTCGTGGCTATAAAGTGAGCTAGCTTGGTGTTTCGGTCGACCACCACCATAATAGAATCATAACCATTGCTTTGTGGTAATTTAACAATGAAATCTGTAGATATTCATTTCCATGGTGCATGACCGGCCGGAATTGGTTGCATAAGGCCATATTTTGCATGATAGGTAGGTTTCGACCGTTGACACAAGTCACAGCCGTCGATATAACAGTGGACATAACGACGAAGAGTAGGCCAATAGAATGATCTCGATACAAAATCTAGTGTCTTTGCTCTCCCTTGATGCCCAACGGCAGGAGCATCATGTCTTGATCGTAAGATTTGCCGCTTAAGTTCTGCATCATTAGGCACATATATTTTATCGTTGAAACGGAGAATGCCTTCACTTAGATTATAGCCTTGAAGTCGATGGCGGATGTCCATTGGCTGTTGATGAAGCTCTCCTTTGAAAAATGACATTATTGGTTGCAACGTGATATCTTATTTAATGGCGGACTTCACATACTCAATAATGCGTGAATCAGCCCAGACCGGTTCAGAAGACTGAAGTGCAGCCAACCGTAAAAAAAGTCGGTTTTCTTGATTTGGTCCTTGGGTAACATCACTTCTTCTTGAAAGAGCGTCTGCCCTTCCATTGAGTGATCTCGGCCTATGTTGGATTACAAAATTAAATGATGATAGAAACTCCGACCATCGAGCTTGCCGGCGGTTTAGTTGTTTAGTAGAGAGAAAGTACTCTAAATTTTTATGATCAGAGATTACGCTTACTTCATGAGGGGATCCTTCCAAATAAACCCGCCAGTCTTGGAACGCTTGCACGACACTTAACAATTCCTTGTCGTATATATCGTAGTTTTGTTCGGCCGGGGACATTTTCGAGCTTCGGTATGCACAAGGGTGCAAGCATCCATCATCTCCTTGTTGTGAAAGTATAGCACCTGTTGCAAAATCAAATGCATCTGTTTCCACAATGAAAGGACGGTCAAAGTTAGGATGAATTAGCACTGGAGATTTAGAAAATCTAGATCGCAATTCTCTAAATGCTTGGTCTGTTGATATTGTCCATTCAATTTTTTTGTCCTTTTTGGTTAAGGTTGTAAGGGGCACCACAATCTTAGAATAATCGAAAATAAAACGTCGATAAAAATTAGCAAAGCCAAGGAATGTTTGGATATCCTTCACCGTTTTTGGAGTAGGCCAATCTTTAATTATTTGTACTTTATCTTGACACATTGCCAACCCTTGGGCCGAAACAATCATCCCCAAAAACTCAACCGATTCGCAATGAAACTGGCACTTTGATTCTTTAGCGTACAAGCCATGTTTTTGTAAGTGTTGGAGGACATCCACACTACTTGTCGGTGCTCATCCATATTTTTTGAAAAAATGACGATATCATCCAAATATATGACTACTGAAATGTCGAGAAGGTCACCAAAAATTTCCTGCATATGAGATTGAAACTGGGCCGGTGCATTTGTCAATCCAAATGGCATAACTAAGTACTCAAATAAGCCATATCGAGTTTTAAAAGCAGTTTTAAATTCATGGCCCACTGCCATACGTACATGGTGATACGCTTGCTGTATATCTAGTTTAGTAAAAAAATTAGCCCCCACCAGTCTATCGGTAAGCTCTGGAATAAGTGGCAAAGGATATCGATTTCGTACCGTGACTTTATTAAGATTACGGTAGTCAATGCATACTCTGATAGAACCATCCTTTTTTCGAGCAAAAACTATGGGTGTAGAAACTGGAGATTTGGATCGACGGATCCAACCCGTACCCAAATTTTCATCCAAATATTTCCGTAATTCTTCTAATTCTTTTGGAGACATGGGTCTCAAACCTATATTCTTAGGTTCTTGTCCCTCCTTAAATTCTATCTTCATGTCTGATGAGCTGTGGAGAGGTAATTTGTTTGAAGCCTCTTCGCTGAATGCTCCCCGTAAATCGTTGTATTCTAAGGGCAGTGAGGTCTCCTTGGTGTCCATGTGCTCTGATACTTCTAATGCATAAATTTCTGCACCTTTGGCAGATAGCCTAAAGTCCGCAGATGTCACAAAAGCATGACGAGGTGCTACAAGTTCTGATTAAGTGATTCCATTAGTTCCAATCTCGCAGCCCTCTGCAATGACCTTGCAGCCCCCTGCACCTTCCTCGCAGTCCCCCCCTTCTTTCCTCGTACCCCGACCTGCGCAGGCTGTCGATCCATCGACCTTGCAGCCATCCTCGTAGCGTCAGAATTCATTGCCCTGGGAGTCGCTAGGACCCACTCTGAACTTGTGGATGTGAGCCCGCCCCGCATCACTCGGCGCCATCCTCCCATATCACTGATGCTGCCCGATTGTTCTGGCTGCTTGGTCTTCGCAGCCCCTTTGCAATTCTTCTGACAATATAGAGACTCAAAAATCACACAACGTTGAGACCAACAAATCGTGGGATCATGGTCACTGAGCCAAGGAATTCCAAGTATACATGAGTATCGACCTGTATTAGTTATGTCGGCTACAAGCGTTTCGTGGTGATCTCCAATATTGACTTCAATGGTTGCTTCTTGACTGATGAGACCGGAGTTGATAATTCTACCGTCAATCACCTGCACTTCTCGGGGAATCCTTTTTGGTTTCAATTTGGCATTACACAGTTGCGCAAATTCAAGATGTATGAAAATCCCGGTGGCACCTGAATCAACTAGCATGAGAGCCGCCACCGAATTCACCTCAGCTTCCAACATCAAATGAGCCTCAAAATCAACAGTTGCACGAAGATAAAGTAAATCCGATTCGGTCGTAGGATTCTCTCCATGTAAGTTACACTCTTGTAAATTGGGTGCATCCACTTGAAAACTGTGACAATCCCCTTGCTCCAATCCCCTTGCTCCAATCCCATTTCTGAGCACCCAAATCCTCCTTCAATTAAATTTTCCTTTGGCACGGTTGCCACGGCACTTTGACAGGTGCCCAGGTACTGAAGTGATTGGTTTAGTCCCGGGCTCCCGCTTTTCCCGGAATCGATCCATCGGTAGCCGCAAGTGACAAAGGTTTGGACGGGTTTGTGGGGCATTTAGCCCGCACATGACCCACCTCTCCACATCCCCAACAACGGCCTTGGCGTTGATACTCTGAACGCTCCGCTGCTGTCCTCGCTGAAGCGGTGGTCACCCGTAATGCTCCAAGTTCCATTGGAAAAGGTCGTGACGTGCTTGACGAGGGCTGGAATTTTCCCACCGCATCTCGTGATATAGCGGCAGGAGACCGAACCATAAAAGAATCTGGTTGTTGTCGTCGATTTTGACGTCTGCCCCACAACCGCTCATCAATTCGGGAGGCCATAGTCATCCACTCATGAAGCCGTTGTGGTTGCGTTTCTGCGGTAGCTATAGAGTCCAAAATTTCGTCCTTGAGACCACTTCTGAACCGGGCAACTAAACTGGCTTCGTTCCAAGCAACTTGAGCTGCATATTCATTGAATGACGATCTGTACGCTGCCACAGACCCTGTTTGTCGAAGCCGCCCAAGTTTATCTTCTGCATTGCCTCTCCAATCAAGATCTCTATAAACGGAAATAACTGATTCTCTAAAAGCGCTATAATTGGTTAACAACTCATGCTCACGTTCCTCATCAAGGGCCTGAAGCAACGGCATGGCCCAATTCTACGCAACACCAATCATGTAGGAAAGAGCGTAAGCTACTTTGTCTACATCCGAGTTGTAAGTTTGTGGCTTACCTCGAAATACCAGTCTCAGTTGTGCAAACCAGCGATAGATTTCATTTCCCTTTTTTCCCGAGAACTTCTCAGGGTCGGCCACCTTCGATTTTTTTTCACAAGATTCAAACTCCCTGGTTCCTTGTTCTTCTCTTCGAACTTAGTTGTCCTGCGTGTTAGCTTTGGATGGAGATGGTTACTGGGGCACTATGAAGGCCCGATTTGATATTTGTTGGACAATATGCGGGACTGCTGATTGGAAGACATTCTGGATTTGTTGTTGTATAAAAGCTGCCAAATCGGAACGAGCCCCCTCGGGCCCCACAAGTCCAGATCCTTCCCCGTCAATCCCACTCCGATCCATGTGTCAGGATCTATGGAACCAGCGCTGGTTTTTTTGAGAATTTTTCTTCATCTGTTGTGAACCTCGTCCATTAGGGTTAGATAACTGTACACGGGGTCGGCTGGCTTTTTGAGAATTTTCCTTCACTTCCTGTAACCTCGTCCATTACTATACACGCAATTTGCTCTCTTCTGAACTTACTATTTGTGGTCCGACACAAGGCCGAGATGCCTGTCGTGCTGTGGGGCCGGCAACGGGAAATCGACATCAATTGAAAATCAATCCAGTTTTGGTGCTTCTTTGCAGCAGAACTCTTTATCTTCCATTTTAATAATCATGACCAATTTCATTAATAATTTTTTTTATAATTCTCTTTTCTTCCGTAGATGCGCATTGGATTATCTTCTTCAATGTTAAACACGTGGGTTCTACATCAAAAATTTCTGAGAGGCTAAATTGCGAACTTCGGAAATAATTTAAACTACCTAAAATTCCTCTTATTAACAATTTTATCTTCTTCTCAAAACCTTCATCCATAATGTGACTCCTTATCGGCATCGATTAAAAATTGGTATCCAGTTTTGGTGTTTCTCGTGGTTCCGAAGACTGCCACAATCGACAGATCCAAGATTCATGAGCCATGACAGGCCGCGACGCGACATTTTGTCAGGATCTACGAACCTTAGTCATCCCTCCTCAGTCTCGATTACGCAGTCTAATCGATGAACTTGACATATGAGAATTTACTACCGAGCCATGCAATTGCTAACGATATCAACTTGTTTGTATTATGGAAAATGTCGCGTGAGGAACAACCCTCCTCCCATGGGATTTAAGGAAGACGAAAGACTAACCGTTTAAGTAACCGTCACTATTAGGAACACACTAGTTCATAACACCCATGCCTTCAATCTGCATTGCAACATATTCAAGTATGTACGACTTCGCTTCATTTGGAATAGTGATTTGCTTCATCCGCACGTAATCATATAGCGCCATTGTTGCATTTGTTGCTTCCTCCTTCCAAATAGCAACTCCACCATGACATTTCTTTACTATGTTATCAAAATAGATTGTCCAACCTCTTCAAACAAACTCGTCAGAACAACTTCGGGGAGGTCACTTCCAAATATTACGTAAAAACATGCAAATAAGTGATTTTCAACCCCCTATATACTTTTTTATACAGTTTGATTTAACTCCAAATTTTTAAGTGTGGTCTCATAGTCATTGTATCTTTTATTTTAGAAAACTCTTATTTCAATTAAATTCAAAACCAATTCTAAAAACACAATTGAAACTAGCTGTAAAATACAAAAATTAGTTGTATAGTGTATTCATTTACTTCAAAAATTTGTAAGAAATTAATTTGAATAAAGAAAATTCTCAAAAATTCACAATATAAACTTTCAACATAAAGAAACATCCTATAATTTTTTCAAGTTGTTTGATTGATTATTTACAATGTAATATAGGGGTTCAAAGATTTGTTTGCACGTGATACACATAAAATACATTGAGTGAACTCCCCAAGAGAACAACGAGCTGAGCGATTCACTCCCCTATACAGAATCCATGAAATTCCACATGAACAACATCGTTGTCAACTCCAATAGGGCTTCCAAATGCACTAAGAAAAGGGAAAAAAGAATGTGTGACCATGCACATTCAACCACCTGTACAAAAAATAAAACAAAAAAATCATTAAGCAAGTATCTATTTGTCTATTTATAAATAAATAAATAAAATTATATATATATATATATATATACTTTTTGCGGGTCGTTGATGATACATAGCCGCCCCTTTGTTTTCTTCCATTCGTAAATAAAACATGCGTATGTTCTTGGATACCCTCTCATAGCCGCCTCAAGAGTATACAAGGCGGCCATGGGAGAATCGGAGAACATATAGATGTTCTTTTGAGGACTCGCTTGAGGTGAGGACGAAAGAGGGTCTGCAAGCGCGGACCCTATACCCCCAAGAACCCGTAAAAAATAAAAAAATAAAAAAATAAAAAAATATAAAAAAATAAAAAATTGGGTGTGGCGGAGGGTACGCGGCAGCACACCCTTTTTCTTTTGTCCTCCAACCCTCATGAGAACGAAAATAAGTTCTCTCATACCCTCCCATAGCCGCATTAAGAGTAAATAAGGCGGCCATGGGAGCATAGGAGAACCTATTTGTGGTCTTTTGAAGAGAAAATAGAATGGGGTCTGCGCGCGCGGACCCTCATCCCCTCATCCCGGAAATTTCGGAAATCCCGAAAATCCCGAAAAAAAAGGTTTTTTTTTTTTTTTTTTTTTTTTTTTTTTTTTTTTTTGTAGGCGTAGTCGAGGAGCTGAGGATATGCGGCAGCACACCCTCTGTCCTACAGCCCTCATGAGAACAAAAATGTGTTTTCTCATATCCTCCCACAACCGCCTTAAGAGTATATAAGGCAGCCATGGGAGTATGGGAGAACATATTTGTATTCTCCCATGGAGAAAATAGAATGGGGTCCGTGCGCGCAGACCCTCATCCCCCAAAATCCCGGAAATTTTGGAAATCCCGAAAATCTTGGAAAAAAAGGTTTTTTTAAAAAAAAACTTTTAATTAATTAATTATTTATTTATTTTTGGGCGTGGCTGAGGGGCTCTTGGTATGCAACATTCGAATGTTGTTTTGAAGGATGGAGGAAAGAGAAAAACGCAGCCTTAAGTACTTTTTGGCACACATAAAAGGAAATAAGAAAAAATAAATAAATTCCTTCTCCCATACATTCTAGCAACGGTGTTATAATGTCTTAATCTATTCATAATTTGTATTAGTTTTTAAATAGTCAATCTTGCAATTTTAAAAATAAAGGAAATTCAAATTTTTGTTATGAAAAATTCGAAATATTAGTCTTTTATTGCAATATACTACAAGTTTCAACAAAGAAAGAAATCGATGTTTTTTTGAGAATTTTTTTTGAGAATTTTTTTTTGGCACAATTAGGTCCGGAAATGATTGCACTTGGCCAAGTGCAAAAATAGGGAATTGGGTGTTTTTGGTTGTAGGGAATGCTTGAAGTGCGGGTTCTCTAAATTAGTGCTAATCAATGTTTTTTTTTAAGGCATGTCTGCCCCCTATTTCGAACTGGTGTAGGCCTCCAAAATTTCATCAAGTGGCTCCTACAAGTAAATTAGGGCTATAGGTAAGGTAAATATACCTTAAAGCGAACATTTACCGAAATGCGTCCATATCTGTTGTTGCGTGACATGTCAGCCAAAAAAATGTCAAACTGCAATAAATACAAACGCATTCCAGTAAACGGTCGCTTTAAGGTATAGTAACCTTATTCAAATTTCAAATTTCAAATTTATGAAAATGACCTATGGGAACCCAAAAAATTAATGTTTTTTTAAAACATGGTCTACTTCTAAAAACATTGACAAGCATTGATTTAGAATAGTACACTACTTTTGCTAATAGTGCCACCCACATCAACTATTTAGTTGAGGCTATAGCTTTTTACACAACATGAATATTTTTGCTAAGAGAGGATATTGAAAATATACATTTGTAGGAGGAACTTTGTAAACATAAGAGTTATCCGTAAAGTAAGAACCACGTAACTTGTCTGCCACAGGGTGTTTTCAATCTTGATATAGAATTTTCTGACACCCACTCACACAAGCCACCAAGCTCTTTCCATTAGGAGAGCATGAGGCTGTACGTGGAGATTCCACTGTGAGAACTCAAGCTAGGTTTGGGGGGAGCTACTCTTGCATTGGGGAGGTTCAAGGTTCAAATCTATGTAACAACGCAGTGCGTTGTGATTGCTCCAAAAAAAGAGACCAAAACTCATTTTCACCGCCTTTCAAGCTTAAAAACCAGTTTTGCCTTGTCTTTCTCCTCAAAACATTCAGCAACCTTCATTCCCACTGCCTTTCCTTCATGCACTCTGCTCATCACCTTGAGCCTCCACCTGTTGACTTAGCTACTGATAAAGTACTGTTGGGTGTAGAATATTCCACACCATCTAATGTAGAGACAAGGCAAAGCTACCAAATGTTATGCTTGTGGAATTTTTTTGCTCGACTTTACGAATAACTTTATAGTTGGTAAAATCATTCATATTCAGTGTAAAAATTATAGCCTTTTAAATCAATTAGTGTAGGAGGAACTATTAGCAAAAAGTACTATAGTACATGATCGGTTTTACCACTATTTATATTATTTTAATAATGGCTGAAATTTTAGGAATTGTTTTTTCATTTCTTTTGCAAATTTAAAGAAGAATTTTTTCCCAAAATACAAGTGCCGAATCTATTTTTAGACAATTAATTAAATATTCGACACCCTACTGTTGAATCCAATCGTGTACTACGGTAGTCTAGTGAACCAAGGGCAGGCTTTGCTAGGTGGCGGAGTTACACTAGTCCGAGGACTGGGTCCAAGTACTGGCTGGCAATGTCCTGGATTCAAACTGGAATCATCTCCCGTCTCTATATCCCCCGGTGGTCTTAAATGCGTTGTCCCGGAATAGGGTTGGCAATGCGAGACGCGCGAGACGGGCCCCACGGGGTCCCACGTTACCAAGAGCCTCTTCTTTTCCTTCCGAGCCTGATCTTTTTCCTGCCGTTTCCGATTTATTTCCTTTCCTTCCTGCCCCGCTCTCGCGCGGGTCCCGCTGCCACGTCGGCAGTCTCGCGAGCCCCTCCCAGAGCATCTTGCGGTTTTGCCACGTTGGCAGTCTCGTGCCAGCTCGCCAGTCTCGCGCGAGGCCCATGCCATCCATTCTAAGGGGGGGTATGGTAATGGTGACTGTTGCCGGAGGTTTTAGGGCTTAGGGTTTAGGGTATGTCGAGACGAGAGTCGCTTGCAACAATTTTGCGTTGTGGTCTAGGTTGCAAGATCCCCGAGACTGAATTCGCAGTATTGACATGGATTGCGTGGTTGTACCTGTTGGCAAAGAAGCCGACGAGCTTGACACGTCTTAGATTGGTTTATACGAACGACAGTTCATTTGGCGGAATCGTATCCCACTTCAGCTCATTCAAGACCAGGTGCAGAAATGTCCCGATGGTCCTTTCACGCACAAGGATCTGAAGTGGGAATTTAGGGGGGTTAAGGGTGGCGCCGGCGTAGCCTACATCCCGTGGCACAGGTACGAGGATTTCGTCTTGGGCGAGTCCTCGAAGCGGTCGAATGTGCAGACAAAGTTCAACACGCGCGAGACTGAGCGCTACAAAGGGTCCCACCCGCGACTTGACACTCCACTAGTTTCCATCAGGTGTGCAAATCCTTCCCCAACGGTTTATTCCCACACAGCTATGTTTGTTTAGAGTCTCGCTCATCTCTCTTGTTGTATTTGTTTCCACGTAGGCTGGAGTGCGAGTTTGGGCCTCAGGACAAGTCTGGGGAAGTTCTAGAAGTCACTAAAGACATGATGACGCAACCACAGAAGTACACGAAGAAAGGAAAAAACGTCCCAAATAGGCGCGGTCGCAGCAAACCAAAACTGACAGCGGCTATGAGGGGAGGGTCTCGGAAATGGGGCTGCAGGTGTGCTATTTATGTCAGGCAGTTGTATTACCTCCGAGATGTTGCACAAATTGTCCTTCAACATCCGCGGCACACGAATGCCGAAGGATTAATTGTTCACGGTATCGTGAAGGAGGGCGAGAGGTCTCGGTTCACATCCCAATTGTCTCCTGAAACTAGGGCATTCGTTGAAGAGAATCTTCGTCTAGGCGTTCCAATCTCCAAGATTAAGAGCATGCACATAGAACTCGTCCTGATGCTAAGGGCTCAAGGCGCACCTGCGTCTCAGGATCATTTCATGAAGGACTGGGACATCCGCAACGTAGCTGTGAAGGTCAGCCAAGCTGTTTACCAAAAATACGAGAATGATGCTGAATCCGTTCGCATGTGGGTTCAAGCTAATCGAAACATAGTATTCTATTACCAGGAACTCAACTCCGGTACAGTCTCGGGATCTCTAAGCGGAGATAACATGCCCTTTGTTATAGGTATCCAAACAGACTTCATGTTCCGAATGATGATCGAGCACGGTCACAAGAGTGCTGTCTCGATTGATGCCACATTTGGAACAAACAATAAAAAGGTATTGTACACAATGTCGGTCTCAGACGTCAATTCTACATCCTACATGAATGGGTAATCGAGAATGTAGAAAAAGCCATACATAATTGTTATGGACTATAACAGGTCGTGATTGATGTGGACATCTACTGTGAACATTTCCCGAGATACTGAGGTGCTGATATTTGGAATGTCGCAGTTTCCCCTTTACACTATGATGATCTTCGACAAATGGCAGAACGGATGTCCCGGAGCTTACGTGGTAACGTCTCGTAGTAAGCAATTGGACCTAGGTCCGTGGATGTTAGCGTTGCAAAATGATTGCAACTCTTCCTGAGTGGCGTCCAAATGCTTTCATTGTTGATGATGCCCAGGCCGAGATCAACGCGCTCCGGTACGATTTTCTATCATCTTCCTTTGCTATCTCGGTTGAGCACTTATATGTTAGAGGTTTTCAGGGTCTCACTCGCGGGCTTTCTGAGATGCAGGGAGATCTGGCCGAACTGTCTCGTGTTCCTTTGCCTATGTTACGTCCGCAGGGCATGGCAGAAGAACGCTTGCTCCAAGATCAAAGGGATGGTTACGCGTGCATGGGCACTTCGAGAGTTGGGGAACATCATGTACCTCTCGGAATCACCAAGAAGAGATCTCACATTGTTAGAATAGGCGAGACAGAGATTCACAATGATCAGCACCAAAGTTACAGGAGCCACTGCATTTTGGGACTATGTGGACAAGACATGGATGAAGAAACTCGATATGTGGGTGACGGGCAATCGAAACATCCCACATGCCGGCCAGGACACTAACGCGGCTATCGAATCCTACCACAATAACATGAAGGCCGTCCTCAAAGCGTCTCGGGGAAGGCTTGTGGGAAGACGCGTGGACTGGCTAATTCACAAGCTAACCAATGATTTCATAAATCGATACGAGTTTAATCAGTACATGAAGGAGAACGGCTTCGAGGGCAATCGGAAGAGGGAAAGGGTAGTCATTAATTCTCTTTTGCAGGCGCGCAAGATTCCTGACCATTGCGTCAGGCTTCCCACCGAAGCTAGAGAACCTGCCTATGTGACATCCAACAAGCACCCCCATCTACGTTACGCTATGCACAATCCCGAGACAGAGTGGGGGTGCTGTGAATGCCCTCACTCAATGAAGGGCAATCTATGCAAACACCATCTCAAAGTGCTGAGGATGACGCGTCCGGACCTCGCAGAAGGTGGCATCGTCAGGGTGTGCGGAACTCTGTATGGGACGTCTCGCGGAGGTATCTCGCAACTTGTGCAGTTCCCGGAGCTCCCCGAATGTATAGAACTACCATGTGAGAGCGACCGAGATAGAGCCCCCGGTACTCTCCGCCCCGATACCAAGACTGAAGAAGACGCTCCACCATCACCTGAGGCCGTGGACAATGACAGGCGTCTCACTGAGAGCATTGACCGTCTCGGGGCTTCCATCTGCGACAGGGCTTTGAAGCACCGTATCGTCAAGAGGCACTTGGAGGCAGAGCTCCGCGCTATGGATGCGAGACACGCTGCTATGGAACTACAAATTTCGTCTGGAGTACTACATCCCTCGCTTAGAGAGGCGACGCCCTTTGTCGGTAACGACGTAAATGGTAGTAATACTCTTTGCCGGCACCGAGACTTCTTGAGTAGTTGCTTCAGATCGTCCAGAAATACGAGACAGAAGATGTAGGGTGTGTTATGTTCATCGCCCCGAATAGAGGACTCCGAGACGGTGTATGGTATAGTGTGTTTGGGTAATTCCTTCAGAGATGTACTGTGTTCGAAGTCTTGTAATTCGGAAATGAATCCAGACAGTCTCGGAATATTTATGTTGGAACTGACGCTATTCCAATGAGAACTAGAAGGATGGGAAGTCTCGGTTTAGGTAAGGCTGTATTTTGCACATTAAGTAAAGTTCAGTCATATACACATTGGTGGGACAATGCACATATTGTATGGGAAATTGTTGTTTGAAATATTAACGGCTTTATTATACAATGAAGAGTATTACAGTCTCAGACTTCAATTCACAAGGCTATATCAATGAGAAGTCTGTATTTGTAATGGACACTGTCTCGGAACAGGACGTATTATGTACACATTTTACAGTGGAAATTGTACATCTATAACAAAAAAACTACTTCACTCGCACACATGTACATCTCGCAAACAAAACTATATGTACTTGCGTCCCTAAGACACTATACCCTACATCAAAATTGTCAAGTTGCTTCGCTCCGACCCAGCTTGAATTTGGCCAACATCGCTCGCAGCTTGTGCCGATTGTCCCGTCTCGCCTTGTTCTGCGCCTCCACTTTGGCTTTGGTCTCGTGCGCTTCCTCCTCCGCTGGAAACGAAGGGGCGTTGATGCTGACGTCTTTAATGGCTCGCACCGGACCCATTACATCATCCAAACCGTATATCGTTACAGCGCCCTCCTATCTCGACCAACTAGGCAGCTCTATGTCAGAGTATGCTAGTTGGTTTTGGGTGAAATCCTTTGAGAACTTGGACTTGGGGTACCTGTTATCTGGTCGTGCTGTCTCGCAGTATATCAACTGGAGCAGCCAGAGAGCACATATGTGTCCATCCCACTCTACGAACTTGAGCCGGGTCACGTCCTTCCTTCTGAAAGCGACAGGGTCTCGCAATTCAAGACCCCGGTAATGCAAGTACTGCCACAACATAACTATCATCGTGTACCCGCATTCCCAACTCCCTTTCTGACTTGGACCCTCCACCGCCTCCCATTTCCGCGCCACGAGACGGACCCATTCCTCTGAACCTGGCCGATACCCTCGCACAATACCCCAAGCGGCGTGGATGAGCATGACCAAGTCGTCGACAGCCGCGTTGTTGTGCAGTCTCGTCTCGGTCCCCATCAAGTACGTCTTCGCCTCCTCTACTATCACGAGAGTCTAGTGGTCCTTATCCATGTAGGGGACGACAATGGTGTCTTCTTTACCACTGGACCCTTGGAGCCACCGCAGACCCATGTCACCGAGCCACTCTCAACTGTCTCCCGCATCATTCAAGTAGTAGGGCAGCAACGAGAATACTTGGGTGCTTGCGACGTGAATCCTGTCTCGGATTTCGTCTGGTGTTCGGAGGACCAGAGAGCGGAGTGCAAGCTCCACAAAGTGGTTCCATATCTTCGTCTCGGGCTTGAGGATACAATCCCATTCTTCCGTTTTCATGGGAACAAGTACTTGGCGACGGATGTCTCCAGAGAAGTACACGGCATCGTCTCCTAGCTGCACCTCGTCCTCTAGTACCTCGCTTTGCACATCCCTGTGTTCCGAGACAGCTACTGTTAGAATGGACAACGAAATTCAGAGCATGCAATATTTCAACCATAATGGAACTAAAAGTTAATTCAGTAATTGCGAGATTGGATATGATCTAAGTCACCTTAACGAGTTAAAGTGGTGGGGGAACTGAAGGAGGTTGTTTATGACTTACCACGACCACGTCTGAACTTGGTACGCGAACTCCCGAACAAAACTAGCAGGCTTGTTGCAGCTGTCTCGGAATGGAGTCCTAGGGTCCATGAATTCAAAAACCCATTCATGCGCCCCCTCCAAGTTCTTGTTCGGGTGAACAAAGCTCCCAACCTCCATCTGGTAAATCTTTGGAATTTTGTCTCCCGCGGGACCTGTCCATCGTGTGGTCACCTCCAAGGCAGTCTCGCTAGTGGACCCCATACTTTTGTCTGCTAGGGGGTCCACCTTCATCTCCACCTCCGGTGCTGGGGGTTCCGCTTTCACATCCACATCCGGAATGGGTGGTTCTGCATTTACCGCTGCTGGTTGGACTTAAGGAGCTTCTACTGTTGGAGGGGTCTCGGAGGCCGTCTCAGGTTGTCCGCGCTTTGTTGGCCATTCGCACAGATACCATCTCCTCCTTCCCACGAGGTGTACCGCCCTAGCCACAGATGCGGTATCGACAGATTCTCCTTCTCCAGACATGTCAAGTTGTCCTGCAGCTGCAAACCAAGTAACGAACTTAGTATGGCAGAACATCGGCCAACATCAAGAAACCGAGACAGCACACATGTTGTCAACCCACATGAGTGTAAACCAATAGAGGTAGGAATAGAACTTACGGAAATGAAGGGGAAAAAATTGGAGATCCAGATCCTCCCGTCGTGCAAGACAGTGTCGGAACTGCTTTGCTAGACCGGACTGACTCCACACGGACTCCTTCGATATAGAACACCACAACGCTGCAGAGTCGTCCTTCTGCGAGACAGCGTAGTCCTCTACACCTTGAGCTTGTGTGGATTCGATCCATTGCAGAAGCTCTCCCCAGTTTCCGTCTCGCACAGCATTCAGTGCGGTTATTGTCGTCTCCGGTGTGAAGCCCGTTCCCCCCCGAGACTCTAGTGGTAACCCAAAAATGACTCCCCCAACACCGACGAGCATTGCAGACGTATTCTCAAGACGCGCAGTGTCCTTCGCCCACCTTTCGAGCGTCTCGCGGTTCGCTCCTGTGCAGGGATCGAAGTACCCGTAATCCATTTTGAGCATGATAGAGTAAAGGCGAAGGAGACGGGCCTCATTGGGGGCCTCCCCGACGGGTGTCCTTGTACTCAAAACAGCCATAACCGTCTTCGCCTCCTCCATGGTGTGAGTCCACGGCAGGGGTGGCATCCTCCGAGACAGAAGACGATTACTCGTGCACAGATGAAATAACGGATGCTAGCCCCATACGCATCTCTCTAGCTCCACAGCCTTCTCCTCATCCCACTGCCTTAGCTTCTCCCGCACCCACTCTATCCTCTATCGACGTACTCGCTTAGTCATGTCTGCATGTCTCGCCTCGAACTCCTTGCATAAAGACAGGTTCTCTAAATACTTGTACGTCTCCATGCAGTGAATGGGGGTCTCGCTGTCTTTCGCATCCCCGCGCTCAAGCCAACTGATGGTCTGGTTAACCTTTTCTTGGTCATCAGCTGTGAACATCTCCCGATGCTGCAGTACAGGAGCAATGGTAAGCACATAAACACAAACCAAACGAAAAACATAAACCTAAACCAAACGACGATAACGAGGCAATGGACATATATATTACCTTGCGTCTGAGCTGCGAGAATTTTCCATCGGCCAAACATACAGCACTCTCAACAGCCTCCCCCGTCCTAAAGGCGGACATCTTCTCCACCATTTCAGCAGCTGTCCAAGTACCGCAGCTCTGACGCCCTTCGTCATTCATCAAACCGTAGTCAATTAGCAAGATGGCGAGACCGGTTTTTGCAAGAGGAGTCGGTGCGGGGAGGGCGTCTTCACGTATGGCCACCATGGCCTCCAGCATGTAGCGTTTCTGCACCTCCTCGCGCTCCAGGCGGAGACGTTCAGTGTCCGAGATGGCTGGTGCAGGTGCCTGTGGCGCATGATTTGATGGCTCACCCACATGTACTTCGCCCTCCATTTCTATTTTGATCGGGCTGGAATTATGTTCCTTCGCCAAAGGGATTTCCACCCGACTCGAGCAACGTGCTCCTCCAGGACTACCGGTATTGCACTGCCGAGACCCCTTCCTCTCATACACGATGTCCTCCGTCTTCTTCTTCTTCTCCTTGCCCTGTTCACTGTCTCGGGGCACTTCTCGCACGTGGACATGGAAGCTACCTCTTGTCGCTCCAGAAGACTTCGATTTAGGGGCCCTGAACTCGCACGCAGTCTTACTCGAGACAGCATCGGTTTGCGGCTCTTTCTTGGCAGGAATGTCTGTGAATCGCACCTTCTTACGCTTGGGCTTTACATGGACCTTCTTCTTAGACTTCTTCGATTTCACATCCTCGAAGTCATCTTCAAAACTGGCTGATCCACCCGAGATGTGGGCGGGAGCGGGCATGGTTGACTCCTCGTCTATCTCCTCCTTCACCAAAACCGCCGCCTTCTTCTTCCCCTTCTCCTTCGGTTCCTTCCTTCGCATTCCGTCAGGATGCTTCACCCACCATTCCTGGATAAGTTCCTCGGGGGTTTTCTTCTTCTCTTGCAACTCCTTCACCCAAGTTTGCTCCAGACCTGTCGGGTAAAACTTGAAACCTCCGCCGTGTGCATTGAATTTGATGTCGCCTATACGACGGTGGTTGTTTAAACGGTGCTTCTGCATCCCCCGTCTCAGATTTGGTGGACAGATCATGCACTGGAACTTCTTATGTTCTAAGAACACCGGGAATGTGTGGCATTCTAGGAGCATTGTCTTCCATTCATCAACCGTGTATTCTTCGAGCCACACATTCTCATCCAGGTCGAACCGCTCATATATTATCTTGTTTCGCATGCAAATTATCGGGGCCGATAAATCTTCTTGGGTGAATGCTTGACGCGTCATTGAAACCGCCCAGTTGGTACTCCCTAAACCGAGACATGCAGGTAATTAGTATATAAATCCAACTGCACGAGACCCTAAAGTACACGAGACTCAAGCAATGTCAATACATTGCGCACTGTCAAAAGGGCATGTGCTAATCCCTACTCCGAGACAGACATGGTTTTGCTAACCACATCAACAATGAGAACATGACGCAATGCCAATGGACCCCTAAACCCTGAACTCTAACAATGTTTTTTAGGAAATTATGCATTTGCCCTAAACAATGCACACGAAGGATATCGAAAGTGACCCACACTGAACCCTAAAACCGCGAGACTGAACATATGGCACTGGAAACAAGGCTTGTGGTAAACCCAACCCCGAGACAGACATGGCTTTGCTAACCAAATCAACAATGAGAGCATCACGCAATGCTAAGGGATATGTAACCCCGACCTATAACCATGAAATAAGCAGGATACCCTACATCCTAAACCCTAAACCTCGAGACAGGACATTCAGAATGCACTTGAATCATGACCCTAAACCGACAGAAGCTCGAGCTCTAGCATCCAAACCGCACCCTAGATTACCCTAAACCTAAACCTTTGAACACCAGCATTTATGCAAACATGCGAAACATTAGAAAAGCATCAAACTTTGGTTGAATAAACTCACAATATCTTCGTGAACAAGCTGTGATGCTCTCCGATCGATGAAGATCTCGATTTATGCAAGCGCCACGCTTAAACGTGTACCCTAAACCGACTGCTGTTGGATTTGCGCGAGACGGAACCCTGTACTCTCAACAACAGCAAGGCGCACACGGCAAAGTGCAAACAGCATGCAAAAACAGCAAGGCGCAAACCACAAACAGCATAATGAGGGAACAAGAGACCTTGAGGAACAATAAACCAGGAACCCTAAACCCAACATCTTCATCAACTGTCTCGCCAACATCATATCATGATTTGAAAATAATTCCCAGTATGATTATCAGTAATGATAGAAGGACGCTGCCAAAAGGACGAGACTGGGTGAGCCGCCACTTGGTAGATTGATGTCTGACAGCATGGGTGCGATGGATGAATCTCTCAATCGAATGAGACCCTCACCCATGGCATGGAATGGCATGGAATGGCATGGAATGGCATGGAATGGCATGGAATGGTATGGAATGGCATGGAATGGCATGGAATGGCATGGAATGGCATGGAATGGCATGGCATCGCGAGAATGGCATGGGCCTCGCGGGAGACTGGCGAGCTGGCATGAGACTGCCAACGTGGCAAAACCGCGAGATGCTCCGGGAGGGGCTCGCGAGATTGCCGACGGGGCAGCGGGACCCGCTCGAGAGCGGGGCAGGAAGGAAAGGAAATAAACCGGAAACGGTAGGAAAAAGATCAGGCTCGGAAGGAAAAGAAGAGGCTCTTGGCAGCGTGGGACCCCGTGGGGCCCATCTCGCATGTCTCGCGCTGCCAACCCTATTCCGGGACAGCGCATTTAAGACCACCGGGGGATATAGAGACGGGGGGATTCATCACTCCTATTGTGGTGGCTTTGTATTTTATCTCTCTGCAATTGATTCTTTCAATTTGTGCTTAAAAAAAAAAAAAAAAACAAAAACAAAAAATCTGGATTCATCACACGTGGCGTTATCTTTATGCTTGCTTGGGTTTTGACCCACCCCAGCAACGACCGGCTCTGCCCCCCCGACTCGCCCCAACCCCAGCCCGGACCCCAAGGGCAGGCAGTTGATGAGATCATGAGGTACACAGCATGTGCTCATTAGCTCCGTCATTTAAATTTGTGCTGGAGCCTCGGCAATTACACCCACATTTTCTTCACTTGTAGGTGCGTGGATGCACAGTAAGGCCTTTTCAATCCAGCAAGTAAGGTCGAGACACCTAAAACCGATCAAATAAGACATGTACTATACTTGGGATAGATGAATTGATATTTTGATTATTTTCCTCTTTTAGCACTACAAAAGTTAAGAAGTTTTCATATTTAATTAAAAAAAATTGATAATTATTTGATTAAGTACAAATTTTTAAAGTGCGAAGTTGTAGGTGTGCCCAAAACCGGTCATATGCTCTAATGTACAAATGAGGTACATCTTCCCTTTCAAAATCTAGAAATTAGGACTGATCGGTTTTGTGTCCCTGGTCGGGAATGGGTGTCTCAACCTTACACTCAGATATCATACCATTCCCATTCCACAATATCTCCGCCCTTGGATGCTTCTGTGATGGTCAACCATTCTGGTTTGAATTGCTGCTGGGAGTGGTGACTAGTGCTGACTACGTGAGACTTCGCTAGCTTTCCAGCCACTTGTCAGCTGGTGATGATTCCTGTGCGTTCATACTATCTCACCAGAGGCTAGTTAACCCTTAACCCCTAAAACGTACCGACCACTGGACGGGGAGTTTTCCAAGGAAACCAGCTAAAATCCAATATTTTACAAAAGAGACAAGATCCCATTCGGTTATTACATATGTGTTACTTAGGTAGCACCCGAGTATCACAAAATTTATCCGGATTTTAGCCTAAAACTATGAGTTTCAATCGGTAATTTGGCAATTTCATTCGGTTGATTTTTACACTAATTGTCGAATCTTCCTGTACATTTGGTACCGACCCATTGGACACAAGTAGATGCTAGCCTCAAAAATAGAGATTAGCATGGCTCAAATGTACATGAGGTGTACATGAGAGGACCATTGCAAGCATAAAATCTACCCAACATATTTGACATACTTGCAGTTGGACCCTCTCCAATATTATCAACAACTCCCCATCATAAGAGATTTATTGTAGTTGGTAGGGTGTTTAATAGGCTTACAAAGGTGACTTGGATGAAAGTCATCTGAGGTTGTATGAGAAAGTTGTAAGGCTTTGATTCTGTTTGTAATCCAGTTTTTGAACATTGGGACGTTTAGGGGTTAATCCTTAAAGGACCATGGAGTGTTGAGTTTAGCTCTTGTTTTCTTTCACTAGCTCTTGTAACATGCTCGATTCCTCAATGGTCGGGGGTAATTTTGACGATTGGCACCGTTGGAATTAAAGAAGACTTGCATAGCTTTTGTATGAAAAAAGGATCGACAAATTCAAACAATTTTTGAAAAAATGCCACTGTTGAGAAGATTGATGGAACTCGTTCGAGGAATTTTGTACATATGCTGAAATCGGATTGTTCGAAAGTGCTCCAAACATTCCGAAATTTTTACCATGCATAAAAAACATCATTTCAGACATGTGCAAAAAAATTCACGTCGTCGCACCCATATACTGGCAGATGGATGTAACTAATCCAAAGTGAATTGAAGTATCATGGAGTCGATGAAGGATTTTTCATCCAATTCTTTTTGTGAAGGCTCTTCGTTGGTTATGCCACCTTTTCAAGTTAAACTAAGGTCATTTCAACTATTTTTGAATTTTACATAGGGTCCCAACTACAAAATGAGTAGTCAAAACGGTTCACCATGTAGTGTATTTTGGATTTATTTTTATTTTTTCTTCTTAAACTAAATTTAGGCCATGAAATGAGTTGTATTGGATTTGAGCTGAATTAACAAAATGAAGCTTACCAAGTCTAGTTTCTACTCTGTTTTGAATTTTTGAAAAACTCTGACAATTGAGTGTTTTATTAGAGTTACAAGTTTGCTAGGTACTACCATGCTATAGATAATTATTCTAAATTTAGATACACGGATGATTTTCATTTATTGTACTATTCTTCATTGTAATTTGCACCTTGGGTACAAAAATCGGAAGTTTTGAGTACATTGTGTAATTAATATAAATTTTCTTTACAATCACTTTAAAAATTCATAGTAATTTCCAATTTTCACCAAAATTTATAAAAAGTTCATGATTTGTAGTAGACACATGGCTTCATCTACTAAAAATATAAAGTTGAATTTTATCTTATTAAAGTGCCAAAATTGAGTGTGGCAGATAAAGCAAGATTCCATGGTCATAGGCCCGACGTTTAGGGGTTAAGTGTGATGCACTTTTGCAAGGCCCTTGGCTCATGGAAAAATAATATCGGACCGGCCTACTGCACATATTATGCACATATTACGCAAAAGATAACCTTCACACTTAATATAGTTGGAGCCTGCAGTTAAGGCACTGTAACTTACACTGAACTAAAGATGTACGTTCATTGGCTCTGAATTTCAATAGTATAATAATTGGTCGATGGATGACAGAGATAGCTTCTGTACAAACATTTTATGACTTGCACGGCAAGAAGACTAACCGCTAGTTAGAATATGCTGTCATCCTGCAGATGCTCTTCAGTCGGATTTCTCCTTTCTTGTCGGTATGCAGCTTTCGCAGATTCTTCACCTTCGTTTCCATGAGAATGAACATCCTGATGCATTAAGTTAATAGGTTCCCTTCGTAATGCAGCCAAGATATATCTTGATTTCTAATTGCTATTCTAAATTCAGAACTGTGCGTTGCAGAAAATATAGTTAAAAAGTCGTTAGTCATTTGTGACAAAAGAGTTACTTCAAGGTTGAGTATATGTGAGCATAATGTATAGTGTATAGCTGGAGTCACATGAAACAAAATGGCTCTCAGAATTTGAATATCTTATTCCTCACCTCATGTGCTTCAGATCGATAGCTGAAATATAATGGAGGCGTCATCAGTGGAGACTTTCCGACTGAGCAATAAATTTCACAAGGTGTGCTCATCATCTGCTTCACAACTTGTTCGATGTAATCATTATACAAAAGGGTACATCGAGAAACATATGAGGAATTGAGGACATAAAAAAGCCTTTGCAATCATTGCAGAAGTCCACAATACGGTATTGAGATTGATATAGTAATAAAACCTGACATTGCGTTTGGATACGCAGCCATGCCATATATGGTGTCGGTATTATATATGAAGTTCTGGAAACGTTGGAAGATGTCCCTGTCGAACAGTACTTGGCCATTTGAATAAGCTTGATCGACCACCAGTCAAGACCACGAGCTTTGAGTCTCGGCCATTGCATTATCTGATCTGTGGAAGCACTTGTGCATCAGCGACGAATATTGGTAGGGACACTTATATCTCAATGATTCTTATGGCGGACGCATAGACCTGGCCAGCCAATCCATCACAAGATGCTCAGGATCCATATTTAGGGATCTACTAGTTCAAATATATGGCAGCAACATAATGCAACACAATAATCGTAAGCTGTGCTGATTCGACTCATGTGACGTAAGTAAAAAACCCCTTGATTGGGCAACTCATTTATCACCAATATAAAATTGTGCACAAGAGAAACATCGTATAGAATTTTTCTACGTCCATGGGATGGCCATGAACAATGCAATGTCAGAATTAAGGCTTATCGACGAAACTTGCATAACTCACAAGTTGATTCCAGGGTTGTTATCCAAGAATATTCTAAAATATTCCAGGTATATTCTAAGAATATGCTTGTCTGACACAGACGGGGAGGTCTATTTGACGTCTTAGTAGTGTTCGACACTTTGTCTGGTGGTCGAGTAAGACAACCTGGTTAATTCCGTGAATTTTTTCATGAAGTAGTTGCACCAAACGTTGTCGGATATCTGCTGTGTACAGTACTGTACTTGAATCGTGATCAAGTGGTCCTCCAGGCTACAATTGATGGAGACGCAATTAAGTATATGGTAATGACTTTTAATGTCTATTAATTTTGTTTGTTGCATGTAACACTTGTTGCACCAAGTTGAACATGTGAGCTTGAAATTACCGGATCTCTTAGCAACATGGTGTACAGACAATTAAGGGTTTGCTTACACTCAATAACAGTCAATCATTTTTTCTTTCGGTTCTCCACAAATTCTAAGACTCAAAATTATGATAGGGAGTCGCATGCAGATTTCTTGTCCATGCAAGAATACAAATGTCATGACATCCAAGAGAACAAGAACTCTAACCTCAAATAATGTGACGTGTTGTCTGCGTCTCTCTCCACAGCCTTTGAGTTTGTAAGCATGATCTGTAAAGTCCAGCTAGTGACATGAAACAGATGAAATGGTGGGTCACATGGCGTCACAAAGCGTAAGCAGAAATATCAGTGGACAACAAAGTTCTTGAGTGCTCAATAAAAGATCATTCATGGTCCCTTTCAAGTACTGACTGTACTTGTGAAGTATGCCAAGCAACTGCTCTATAGTTTATACTGTACAGTAGCAGTCCAAAAATTAACAGAATTATACACCGCACTTTTTCTGGTTACAACTGTCATGAACAGTGTTGTAAAGGGATCCAGAAAATTTTGGAAAAAAGAAAAACCGAAACGTACTGTGCAACACTATCTGACAATAGTATTTACCGAAAGTTGACAATTCACCCACGTGCAAATTCTAAATTCATACCAAATGATTAATTTAAGGAAGGTTAATCACATTACCGACTAAGTATATTCTTAAGAAACTCCGTAGATGAGAATGCACAACAGCACAAGGGTCGGTACCCTAGAAATACAACAGTCAGTAGCCTATGACTTGCAGAAGAACCTTCACCACAATCACCAAGCAGCTTTCGGACCACGTGTGTATACCGCCAGCTCATGATACTGTATTCTTTTGTTACATCAGCATCAGAGCATTGTCCGACGTCATCCTTCCCCTATAAAGCCTCTCTCCTTCCTTGCCTCAGTGCCACAGTGTAGAAGTCTGTACACAAAGCTTTACAAAGTGTGAAGAAACTCATTGTGACTCTTCAAGCAGCTTTCTAGAAGTGGACGCGACGAACCAGCAGAAAATGCTTTTGGAATACTGTGTTGCTTCCAGGGCTGTTTCTAGAACCTCCGACACGAAGCAGGGGAATAGATAGACACAAAGCAGGGGAATAGATAGACACAAAGCAGGGGAATAGATAAACACAGGGACAGTTGAGCATGTAGTACAAACAACTGAGTTGTGAGAATTTGAAGAGTGAGCTTGAGTGAGGCTGAGAAACAGAGTAAGTTAGAGCGAGAAGTGTAATAGCAAAGTCACCTGAGAATGACAGCAGAGTTTCAGCAGTGGGAAGCAGCCGGGTGGAGTTGCGACACCCCGCGCAACACGGAGCAGGGGAAAGTGTTGGAGCTTTTGCATCAGTTCTTGATCTTGGAAGAGGACGAGGTCGACTCGCAGGTATTGTTCTCCTCTCCGGAGTCATACTACCAAATTCCATCTCCAACGTCGCCCTTCAGCCTTCCCTCTCCATCCAGCCCGGCCTCTCCAAGCAATGACGCCGAGGTTTCATCCCGCAGCAGAAAAGGCCTCAACAAATTGACCAGCATCTTGAAGCAGAAATTCGGCGGAGGCTGCGCAGAGGAGGTTCGCTCCAAGATGAGGCCCTTGGTGAAGGAACTCAATGTGGACGATTATCTCTGCTTCGACGACCTGCCGCCATTACCAGAGTTTCCGGTCTTCGTGACGGAGCCTTCAAATTGTTATGAATCTCAACGGACTGTCCTACCGCCTCTTTCGATCCCGACCGAGTATTCTGCTCCCATTCCGTCGAGTCCATGGGGCTCCAAACGCATTCAATGCGCAACGCCGGAAGCCGTTCGCACTGAATTTTCACAAGCCGAAGGACCTCTGCCTCTCGATCAAAATGACTCCGAAGACATGTTCATCTACTCCGTCCTCGCAGACGCCTGGCATTCCGCCTCGGAAATTCCGCAAGAAACCGAGGACTCTGTTGTTTCCGGCGGAGAAACCGAGGTCAAAGTTATGAAGCAGGAAGAATTTCAAGCTGCTCCAGTAGCGATTGCCGCAGCGCCGAAGCAACAAGCCGTGGTGGTGAAGAAGCAACAGCCGCATTACAGAGGAGTGCGGCAACGACCGTGGGGGAAATTCGCGGCGGAGATTCGCGACTCTGCCAAGAACGGCGCGCGCGTGTGGCTTGGGACGTTCGATACTGCGGAGCAAGCGGCATTGGCGTACGACCGCGCGGCACTCAAGATGCGAGGCTCCCGGGCTCTTTTGAATTTCCCGCTCCAGGCCACCACGGCGCTCTCGGACCCTGACTCTTTGCCGCCCCCGCCCGTGTCGTCGTCCTCCAGCCGCAAGCAAGGAAGTAGTAAGAGGCTGGCGGCAGCCGAGCGAGAATCGAAGCGAGCGCGTACTGTTGCTGTTAACGTCAAGGACGAGCAATTCGTTCTCTAGGTCTTCAAAAAACCTAATCCTCTGTAAAATACTTACCAGAGTGCCGCTCGATCGCACATTCTTCCATAGTTGTAATTCCTGTACAATTAATTTTGACACATCTTCGGAGTGGAAGCTCAAATTAGCGCTTCCGTCCTCACCCCCTCGGGGTCTTGTATAATAGCAGAGAAGGTGCTACTACATGAAATTAAACTTACGGAGCATGGGCTCCTCTGTTCTCACAAATATCTCTTGTCCAATACCTCGAATTCTCAATGTAATGGTGCGCTTCTTGTGCGATTAACCAAAACATCAATGTCATCGGCGCCCTGGGAACAAACTCCTTTTGGTTTCCTTAAAAAAATCATCAATGTCAAAATATATTCTATTCAAGCCGCAAGCAATCTTTCCACGAGCTACTTCTCTTGGTCTTCATCGCATTTGCAGACCAAATCCTCCTCAGTAGAATACCTAGTTCGTAATTCCTTCCATAAGGTAGAAGCATCAGAATCTGTTAGCGACCAATTCCAGTCACCTATGCAAGCACCTGTTTCAACTTCGTGAGTTCCCAATCAAATTATCACAACCATTAGTTGTAACAGTTTGGTGATCAATTATGAATGCCAAGTTAGCAAACTATCATCAATAGTGGTCTATGCAGATTAAGTTTGAAAATTTAAAACAAAATCATACATTGTGACCATAACATTCAGTAGCCTCTGTGACTGCTCCCTTCTCCCAACATTAAGCAAGAGCAATCAACCATGGTGAATAGTAATCAAAAGCACTCACTCAATCACAATTCAACATTGTTTTGTAATTGTTTATTTGATTCAATAGTCCATTCAATTACAAATCACTGGTCACTCCATATATAAAGGCGGATGAAACCAGAAGGCACCCTCTTGGAAGGCTATTGAATGTTATGGACAAAATTAATTAAAAATTGGGCCTGGTTATTAAACCCAAAGATTTATGTGCTACATTTTTTTATCATTGCAACCATCACTCTAAATAGGTTGAAATTCTTAAACTGACAGGTATTGGTGCCTCCACCTTAGTTGTAATTCCTGTACAATCTTTCTCGAATTAGCACTTCCTCACCTCTTCACCCTGGGTGTTGTATAAAAGCAAGGAAGATCGATGGCTACTACATAAAACCCCGGGCGTGCACTCTATTAAATTTGTGAAAGTTTACGTGAGTGCATGAAAGAGGTATTAATTTGAACATTGTCGTATATACAATAGACATATTTAGGGTTGAACATATTGACATATACTTACAATAAACATATATTTAGGACAAAATAGATTTGTATACAAAGATTTTTAGACATTTGGACCCTTGTATACATGAGGTTTCTAGAGGGGGTCATGAAAGCAGGTGATTTGCAAACATAATGTAAAATGTATCCCCGGGCATGAAACTAAATCATGGAGCATTGACTCCTCCATTCTCACAAATCATTTGACCAATACCTCGTGTGAAATGGTGCGCTTCTTCTTGTTAACCAAACCATCCATATCAAAATATGTTATGTATCAATACTAGCACCTCCTGATCGATATTATTATCCAGCAACAACTGAATTCTCGTCAACAACAATCTTTGCTGCATCAGTCAAGACTTACAATGAATGCACAGGGTCTTTCAGAAAGATGAACTTTGCATTAGAACTCGAAAGTTGAAACCATTTACAACATTCCCTTTCAGGGAAGAAGCACGAAACAATGAGCAAAGTACTACCAATAAATGCTCCTTGCACTGCATAATTTTAACATGGTACCTCAGGAGCTACACAGCTATGCCTCAAAGTTAGCTCTCCGTCATTACAGAAACTAGGAAAAGCTAAATACAGTTGGTTGGATGTACACTTGTATAAACATCAGCTCTTTTACTCTGCACACACGCAAACACACCCAATTCCCAACATCAGCCCAAATCCAAAACCCCAAGAAAAACAATCCCCAACAACAACTAAAAACTTTGAATCACTGATAGAAATCTTGTCCAATGTGGCCTATCTTTAACGACTAAATATCCGTTGTAACTTGTCTTTTGTGACTCAAAATTGAATCTAAGGAAAGAAATCAAATGAAGAACTCACCAGTTGGGCCAGATGATGGAACATCATGAGGGGCAAGAGCAGCAACATGCTCAGTGGTGGTGGCAGTGGTATCGTGATGAGTTGGCTGTTTTCCAAATCCAAGCATTCCTGTCAACTTTCCAAGCATAGTGTCTTTGTGTGCTTCCTCATGAGCAGCAGCTGTGGTGGTGTCTGCAACAGATTGGGCAGTCACGGCAGTCTTCTCCTTAGCCTGGAATGGCAAGTTGCTGAGCGCCTCCGTGATCTTCTCACTCAAGGCCTTCTCTTCATGTCCAGGAGTGGCAATTTCCACCGTCTTGTCCTTGGCCACAGTAGCAGCGTCCTGAGCCTTCTCTTTGCCAGCCTGTGCATACTGAGCAGATGTGTCATATGCACTTCCAGCATAATCCTTGGTCACATCAGAAGCTTGTTGGGCTGTCTCGGCAGTCTTGTCCTTTGCAACTTGAGCATACTGGGCTGATGTATCATAAGCACTTCCAGCATAATCCTTAGTGGTATCAGCAGCTGAACCTGTAAATCAATGTGCAACAAACCATAAGCTAAAATTTTCCACCATGACAACCTAACCTTCCACTTAGTACAGAGAATCAATCAGCTCAAAATCATTCTTCACATTAAATGATACCAAGTTGTGAGCTTTACCTGCATAATCCTTGGTTGTATCAACAGCCGATCCTGCATAGTCCTTGGCGGTGTTTGTGGCAGATCCAGCATAATCGTTAGTGGTATCGGCAGCTGAACCTGTAAATCGATGTACACCAAACCATAAGCTAAAATTTTCCACCATGACCTAACCCTCCACATAGTACAGAGAATCGATTCAGCTTAAAATCATTCACATTAAATGATACTAAGTTGTATACTTTACCTGCATAATCCTTGGTTGTATCAGCAGCCGATCCTGCATAATCCTTGGTGGTATCAGCAGCTGAACCTGTAAATCAATGAACAGCAAACCATAAGCTAAAATTTTCCACCATGACAACCTAAGTACAGAGAATCAATCAGCTCAAAATCATTCTTCACACTAAGTCGTGTGCTTTACCTGCATAATCCTTGCTGGTGTCTGTGGCGGATCCAGCATAATCCTTGGTGGTGTCTGTAGCAGAGCCTGAATAGTCCTTGGTGGTGTCCTTGGCAACTCCCATGTACTCCTTCGCTTGGTCCAACAAAGAAGGCCCAGTGGACGACTGGTTCAAGCCCAAAGTCTCGGCAGCCTTGTCTTTGGCTGCCGCAGCAGTGTTGGTAGCCTTCTGGGTATAAGTCTCAGAGTCATCCGTGGCATTGTTCAACTCTGCAGCTTTAGAGCCATACGTATTATCTGAACCCGCTGAACATGCAACACAAATACAATCAATCAAACAATGTACCCAGATTAAGCATCTCCAACTAAAAACTAAATAAAAAATATGCCAAAAAAGATGTGTAAATGTTGAGTTCACTCACTAGTGGTATCCTTGGCAGAACCAACGTAATCTTTAGTTGTATCAGTAGCAGCTCCAGTGTATCCTGCGGCAGCGTCCTTAGCACGGTAAGCATAATCCTTTGCCTGATCAACAACAGATGGTCCTTCAGAAGGCTGGTTCATGCCCAAAGTATCAGCAACATTGTCCTTGACTGCGTAGGCAGTGTTGGCAGCCTTCTGGGTATAAGTCTCGGAATCATCAGTAGCATTGTTCAAATCGGTAGCTTTGTTCTTCACGTTATCCTTGGCTTGATATACAGACTCGGTTGCACTCCCGGGAACATCATATCCAGAGTCAGGAGAGAAAGCATCATTAGTCCTCTCATAGCCTTCTTTCACCGAATCAGCGCCTGTATAGTTAGTATCTCCAAAACCTCTGTTACCATAATCCTCACTAGAATTGAACATAGAATTCGTTGAAGAATCATTCTCAGGCTTCTCAGCAGAAGCAAGAGCTTGAGCAAGAGCATCCTTGCCCTCATCAGCAACAACTGGAGCCTTCTGTTCATGGGGAGTGGCATCACCGAAAATGCCTGATTCATTGGCAGCCTGGTCACTACCCAAACTTAAACCGCTGAAGGAAGGAATGGGCTCACTGGCAGCAGAGTAGTTGCGATCACCACCCTCATCACCCTCCATGTTAAAGTCTTTGGGCTTCATAATTCCTTCAGGAATCTTGGCGTCGTACTTGCTGGTGTCTGATGCGAGGTTTCCGGCTGCCATGTCTTCAGGGTTGTATGATGACATTGGAGTTGGGCTGTTGTATGACGACACTGGAGCTGAGAGGTTGTTGTATGAGGAGGACTCTGAATCATGACCCTCCATGTTAAAGTCCTTGGGCTTCATAATTCCTTCAGGAATCTTGGCGTCATACTTGCTGGTGCCTGATGCGAGGTTTCCCGCTGCCATGTCTTCAGGGTTGTATGATGACACTGGAGCTGGGCTGTTGTATGACGACACTGGAGCTGAGGGGTTGTTGTATGAGGAGGCAGGGGCAGCAGGGGCTTTGAAGGCATCAAATGCACTTGGCTTTGACTGCTCGTAGGGTGTGGCATGGCTTTCTGGCGCAGTTGTTTGAGGAGAGTCCTGTAGTGAGAAAACACAGATCAAGGACGTCTGATTTTAGATATTCTTATTTGAGAAAATCATTTTATTTATTTTTTACTAAGCAATGTGTGTAAGTGAACTAAATCCATTAACTTGCTAGGGATGATGCAAGAAAAAATGGAATGAAATTACCTCGTGCTCTTCCTCTTCGTAAGTTGGCTGAGCATTGGGGTCATCAGAGTGAAGCTTCGTCTTGATCTTGGTGGTGGCCTTCTTAGTCTTGTCCTTCAGCTTTCCGAATAGACCGCCGCTGCTGTGGCCTCCTTCATCAGCAGCTGCTAACATTTCAACAGAAAGTCAGGCTATCAAGCACAAACCAGCTCATGCTAACAAGTGAGATTCCAAACATTTACCAATTTTTTGAATAATTCCCACAACTTCAAATGGTGAAATTCATCCTACAATCCAGAAGAGCAACTCATGCAGACGTCAAGTTAACAAGCACCGAGCTGCCATTCACAAAACACTGAAATCCACTCCCCAAGTCAACCGAAATGATCAAATGAACCGTACCTGAAACATCTTGTGGTTGATGCACATAACTCGACATTTTGACTAAAACTTCTCGGCTTCTCGCAGCTGGAGCTCAAAAACCAACAAATTATGCACAAACTTTACACAATAGGAACTGAGAAATCTATTGCATTGAAGCAAACATAGGCATACAAATAAACAGAAATCCAGGCACCGCTGAGGATAGTGTGTTGGTAGAGGCGCTACAAGGAGCTGCCACTTGGCACCAATGCAAAGGAAATTGACACCGTAGCACTCACTGCGATCAGCGGGGTATGACATGGGCGCAGGATTGCTGACACTTGCGCTTCCCTGATTTGCCGAGGATGGAATGTTTACATTTGGACATCCGTCTGCTTGCTATTAAAAGCATCCTGACTTGGCAACCACTCTGAATTGCATGCCGAGTAGCCACTTGCAAGCTCTGTGAACACTTGTGGTAAGATTAGAAAGTGACAAGATTGCAAGTGAGAAAGTGACAAGATTCTCGTCAAAGTGATAAGCTTTTATGAACTTTTTAGGGTGCCAGCAAGTGCGTGCACCTTGCAGATGGCGAGTTGAGCTGAGTTTTCGGGGCCACGAAAATCTCGCTGAACACTGCGTCCCGGAACGCATAGCTCGAGCTGAGGTCGCATCTTTAGGGTTTCGAAAGTCAGATTGAAAACCCTTTCGCCTTTCCATGTTTTGGGAATTGTGTGCAAAGGCTGCAACAATACAGACTGTCTCATATTGAAAAAATGTCTGCAACAATGTCGAGAGCTATTCTCATTGATGACCATGCCCTAACATATATCGCAAAATAGATTTCAAAAATGGTTGCACGAACTTACAGAAGGATTTCGCGGCGATTTGTTTGAATCTCTGGCAATAGTTGATCTATGAACTCCTGCTCGCAAGATGAAAATTAACTCAGGTGACGATAATGCTTCAAAACCCTAATAAGTTTTTTTAGGGTTTTGTCTTCTACATGCACTCCGGCTTGTGATAGTTGCAACCAATTTCATTCTCCTCAGTTACAAACTTCCACATTCACTCGACAAGGTCTAGTACTGCATTTTGATCTCCGTCATTCAAGTTCGTATCAGCAGCTCTTCATTCAAGCAAAATTGTCCTAAGCAGGATTTTGGTTTTATGAACCATGGTGAGCCCATTGCTCTTCCACACTTAAACTCCTCGAGTTCATAATGTTGCCTACAAAAGAAATAAGAATTAACTGTCAATTCTGACAACATGAAAGAAGTTTATGTTAAACCCCAAATGCAGAGACATTAGGGCGTGTCAGAGTGTGAGTATTTGTCCCAGTTTTAGCGCGCGATTCTGCAACAAGCTTTGGTAAGGTGGTTACCCCATTACCAATTGGTGTCTTACACCAACAGCTAAGGGCATTTTTCACAATCAGTGCTGCAATGATGTTGGTTTTAGCATGAGTTACAGTTGGTAATGGATTCACTCTTGTTGGTTTTAGTATATGTAAGTGTGATTATGGATTCGTTGTTGTTGGTTTAAGCATCTTTAATGTGTGCAATACAAATCTTCTTTAGACAGAAACAACTCTACCTATGTGACGTGAATGGGATGTGTCATGCTTCAACTTTGAAAATTTATAACTAATTCATTCTTCATCCAAAAATTATGTTTCAACTTGTGTTGAAATCTATTTCTTCTTGCCTAACTCTAAAAAATAATAATACTAAATAATATCAATGTCTCATATCTATATTTCTTATTCAGTTGGGAATGGGGTAACCACCTTAGTAAGCTTTTGAGCAAGGACACTATCTCCTTTGTGGTCCCTATCTCCTTGAAGGACACAAGCAAAATCCCACGATTTCAATTTGCAAGAAAAAGGCAATTGATTTGGTGAGAGTCTTGCATTTGCAAGTGTGAATAGTGAAAGGCATTGTATAGGAATTGCGTAGCAGAGTCTTGTTTCACAAGCACGCACTCTAACAGACTCTAACAGCCCCTATTAACCCTTAACTACCTAAGCGTCCATTTTTTAGATGATGTATAGACTTCATCCATGTTTTCTCATCCGTCATACACATTTTGCAATGTGAAATTTTTTACTATAGATTTTATGAGAAGTTAGCTTCATGCATATGAGAACTGATTAGAAAAGGATGATTTGTGAGTTTTTTATGCCTCGTTTCATGTTGCAGTGATTCACCAAAAATTTCTAAAATCTGAGTTCAAAAGTGTTCAAAAGTGCTCTTGAAAAAATCTACTCATAGAATTAACCCTTTAGCGCGCCAGCGTTCATATATTGGACGACGAACAGATTGAAGTTGTTCGGATTTCATCCAGATTGGACAGTTTTCATCCACCAAAATTACTCTTGGTTCTTCTACAAGCTGACTATCCTTTGAACAGTTTGAATCTTCAAATAGGTTATTATGTTTTTAGAAAATTAAAAAACACAATCGGTTTATGTCAAGTTTCATTCTCAGTTTAAAAAGTGAGACCTCAAACATGATTTTCCAAAATAGATAGAATCAAATAATAGAAACTATACCATCTCGTAGTGCATGTTATTCCAATTTCATTACAATTTTTTGAAATTTTTTTGTGTTGATTTGGGATTTTTAATTGAATGTCAAGAAAAAACCTTGCAAAATTAAATAAAAAATATTAATAAAAAACATGATGCATCCAACCAAGCAGATGTGATCTTCACATTGACATTTACAAGTTTTCTTTGTACATTTACTCCATTTTCGGTTTTCATCAAACATTTTATAGCGCATCTTTGAAAATAATGTTGAATTGGGACGTTAAAGGGTTAAGCAACCAAAACATCTCCAAAAATCACTACAATTAGAGTATTACATTTTAACCCATCACGACAAATTTCATACACAATTGTCAATATCTTATTCGTAATCGAATTACAAAAGAATTTTAAATTTTGAGTTTCAAAATTTTATACAAAATATTGGTGCTAGCAATCATAGATCATATGGATAGCAATCTAACCATATGGATAGAACCAAAAATCCAGAATGTACAACTTTTATTCATATATCAGGTTCAAAACATTTATTTACCCCTAAGTGTGCAAGGAGCCCCGTGGGGCCATGTTTGGTTGTTTTTCAGTCAAACATTGATTCTCACCTAGTTCCTAATTTCAAATGAAAGTGGTCTCAACTATAAAAGTGTAGGGGCTATCTTTTTCTTTCTAGTCCAATTTGCCGTTCATCAAAATTGTTAACAATCTCGTTAACAATGCGTTTTTTACAGCACTTTCAAACTCAAAACCCTAAGATTCCAATATACACTTCACAAAACGTTTTTCTATTGAATTTCTTTTTATGTAAGCTCAAGAAGATTGCCACCTACACCTTGTTCTTCATCACTATTATTTACATTTGCCCTAAAAAATCATGCTATTTTAAGCATTTATGTAATTACTATGATTTTTACAAGAAAAATACTTTGAAAAATCTTATAAAATTCAAATTCATTTACATAATAATGAAAAATCCAAGGTAAATCAGTTTAACAATAAATGGTATAAGAAAAATACCCAAAAAATATAATATATTTAAAATGTGAGCAGTCAATGAGGTTTGACCAGGTACCTGCATTGTGAACGCTTAAGGGTTAACAACTAGAACTTGAATCTCAGATAGAAGAAGCCTAAAAAAGGTTCCTATCTCTAAGTAACAATTTTCTATTCTTGTCTAGTTCGACCCAAGTTTCCGTTAACCCTTAAGCGGTCCCCGCTACAATTACCCTGTCAAACCTCATCAACTCCTCACATTTTAAAATATATTATATTTTTATGGTATTTTTCTCATTTAAGGTATTGTTACACCAATTTACCCTGATTTTTTTTGGTAATTATTTAAATAAAAATAAATTTTATAAGAATTTTCAAATTTTTTTCTTGTAAAAATCATTGTAATTACAAAAATGCTCAGAATACAGTGACGGACAAAATTGAGTATTGATTTGAAACTTTTTCATTAAAACAACCATACCATGAGCATCAATGGGCAAAGTCCAAAAGTGAATTTGCAAAAGTTGTAGTGTGCGACACATTACTACGGAAGTTTGAAGAAAAACTCAATTGTGATTTGAAAGAAAATGAATTTCAAAGTTAGCCATGTCTAAAACTCTGTGCGATATAATTCGGAACTACTTTAAATTTTGTCAATTTTTTCTTAGAGCTTCAAAAAAACTTTTTGTGCCTTGGCATGTTGGTATACATGATTTTAGATTGTTGTACACAAAAATTGAAGGAAGTTGATATTTATAGAATTTAAAATATTCATAATTTGACAAACATGCAAATGATGTTGGTTCTCACGATATTTGAATATTTTTTTGGAATTGAGAGCATGGGACTGCATTGGCCATTGTATAGAGAGCGCATAGGTTGCAACATGAACCATTGTTACATCTTAATGCCCTTGCATTTGAAATAGTTGTTGGATAGGTCAATGCGTTCAATTTAAATATTAGAGCTATATGATGCAGTTTTTTGGTCTAGGTTTTTTATACAAAAACTAGAAGTTCATGACGCACATAATCAATCCTACGAATAAAAAATAAAAAAAACATATCATTTTCAACATCATCAAAAAGTTCAAAACTGCCAGAAATTACACTGACTTTCATAAAGTTGACAATTTTTTGATGATATTGAACACGAAAAAAACAAGTTTTTCAATTGGTTGATTGATTATATGCGTCATGAACTTCTAGTTTTTGTATAAAAAAGCTAGACCAAAAAACTGCATCATATAGCTCTAATATTTTAAATTGAACGCATTGACCTATTCAACAACTATTTCAAATGCAAGGGCATTAAGATGTAACAATGGTTCATGTTGCAACTTATGCTCTCTATACAATGGCCAATGCAGTCCCATGCTCTCAATTCCAAAAAAATATTCAAATATCGTGAGAACCAACATCATTTGCATGTTTGTCAAATTATGAATATTTTAAATTCTATAAATATCAACTTCCTTCAATTTTTGTGTACAACAATCTAAAATCATGTATACCAACATGCCAAGGCACAAAAAGTTTTTTTGAAGCTCTAAGAAAAAATTGACAAAATTTAAAGTAGTTCCGAATTATATCGCACAGAGTTTTAGACATGGCTAACTTTGAAATTCATTTTCTTTCAAATCACAATTGAGTTTTTCTTCAAACTTCCGTAGTAATGTGTCGCACACTAGGGTTGGTTGTCCTATTACCAACCACTCCCCCAAATATGACATGTAGACTTTTCTTGGGGCCACCACAGTTGAGACCCAACACCACCAATTTCACTATTCAAGTAGACCAATGGCACGCCAAGCATTGCGAAGAAATAGTTGGTGGTTTTGGGTATCATTATGAGTGAAAGTTAGCACCACATGGTGTGAACATGGGGAAACCTAGAGGTTTGATTTGGGTCACAGGTTACTTTCCACTTTGGAATTTTGTATAAAATTGAGAAATGCAAATTATAAGTTGCAATTTTTTGCAATCCTCGTGAAATCCTATTTCGAACACGGTCATAATTTTTTTCCGGATTTACCACTGCCAAATATAGGTCAAATTGCTTAAATGGTTGGTGATAGGACAATCAACCCTACAACTTTTGCAAATTCACTTTTGGACTTTGCCCATTGATGCTCATGGTATGGTTGTTTTAATGAAAAAGTTTCAAATCAATACTCAATTTTGTCCGTCATTGTATAGGTGGCATGCTTCTTTAGCTTCCATATTAAAAAGAAATTTGATAGAATTTTTTTTTGTAATGTATATTGGAATTTTAGGGTTCTGAGCTGTAAACTGCTAAAAAATATGCAATTTTAACAATTTTGAAGTATGATAAATTGGACTACAAAGTAGAAGATAACCCCACACTTTCTTAGTTGGGACCATTTTCATTTGAAATTAGGAACTAGGTGAAAATTAGCGTTTGACTGAAAAACAACCAAACATGGCCCCACAGGACTCCTTACACGCTTAAGGGTTAAGATTGTTGTACAATACCGGTATAAGAGACGGTCCTGCTACATAAAATTTAATTTCTGGAAGGACCAACTTCTCTGTTCTCACAACATCAATTGTCCCGAAGGGGGAATTCTCAGAGTAACATAGAACAACCCTACATTTAAGAGATTCAACCATTTTGGTGATCATTTAGTTTGCGATTTTGGATGCTTCTTCTTTGCAAAAATATGGAGATGGCTAGTAACTTTTAATCATTTAAAATAAAAACAAAAATCTTTTATTACTATGGTTTACATCAAAAATGCCACAAGCACCTACTTATGAAAATTGGTTGTTATATAGGACAGAGCCTACAACCAAGCAAATCCAAATGCATGTCAAAATGCAGAAAATAACTATGGGTTCAATTTTTTTTTGGAAAATGACCTAAAATCAACACAAGTTCTAATGTTAAGTTATATACACAAATTTGGATGTTAACCCTTTAGTGCCTAGCAAACCACATTATGGTCACTACAACGTCCGAAATGCAAATAGCAGAGAATCCGTGAAGAATTGGAACTTCAGTTTTGAAGTTCAGATTTGCGCACATACATTACGCACCTTCCAGAAAAAGAAATTTTCAAATTGGAATTGTACAACTATCAAAATACCTATCAACAGAACGCAAAAATACTGCAAATACTTGAAAATACAGTAAAATACTTACAAATACAACATATGTATTGTGTAGTATTTCTTGTGTTTGGAAGTTTGTTATCTTGTTTTATTTTTTTGGATTGTGTTCTCTTCTTCATCTTCCATTAGTGTGTGTAATCCGATCTTGACTAATGTACCCACTCCTGTCAATTTTCAACGTATAAAATTTTGTCCTAAACCGTACATGGACAAGTCACTTTCACTTATAAATCTCACAATAATTATGTGTGAGTCTATTTTTGATATGAAAGATTGCAACGGAGAGGTGTTGACATAGGGCATAGTTGAACTTCTTTGCTTTTATTTTTGAAAATTTACCTCAAATTCTATTTAACTTTGAAGTCACACACCCCCCAAAATCTCGTTTTTGAGCGTGCATTATACAGTTCAAATACATACTATAATCTTCCGATCCCACCATCGGATGATTCTCAAATTTTAATAAAATGTGTGCTCTCGAGTTGAGAATAGAATTGTACGGTTACTTTCTAATTTAACCCATTCTATTTTTGGTAGTCTCAACCACAGTGGGAAAACCCACTGAAATCCAGAGTTGTCTGCTACAATACCCTAGGCACTAAAGGGTTAAGGTAATGCACATAACTTTTATGTTAAGGTAATGTAAAATTGTTAATCAATGCATTCTAAAAATTAATACATACTCGTTGTGTAAGATTTTAGAGTCACAATTAGATAGCACTACCACAGACAATAGTTTGCTTTGTTTTTGTTTGTCACATTGCATTGTCCCAAAAGCCAGATGAAATGGTAACTCCCATTACAGTACTAAAAAGGTGTGGGCACTGTAGAGGACTTTGGTACACCAACCTATTACACCATGTTTCCAATTCAGCCTTCATGTACCAGCTGTAAACATTTTTGGTTTGGAATGTATACCACCAAAACATGAAGGCAGAATTTAAAACATTATGGGAATAGGTTAGTGTATCTTAATTGATGGTTGCAGTACCTCTCTTTGTGCTGTGCACACAATGTAAGACTGGCAAGGATCCTTCCAAGGTTTTTTTTCCTGGCTTTTTATAGCCAATTTGCTACAAATATTCATTGGGAGAATCACCATATGGGAGAAAAATACCACCTCATGTAGCCACCAAAGTAGTGGATTGCGCCGGTTGCAAGCCAGGCTAGGACTTTGTGGGCAACATGCAGTGGATGAAAAGGCCAAGATGTTGGATGAAAAAGACACAATGTATGAAGGGTTTCACAAAAGGCCAATACATTGAATGAAAAAGATAAGATGTATGAAAAAACAGAGATCCGTGGCAAGGTTTTTCAAATTAAAAAAAGCCACCTCATTCACTTGCATGCGAGTTTTGTGGCCTAAAGTCAGATCGCCCAAAAACCCAAAAAACAACCCTAGATCCTTCCCACTAAAAAATCCATCTCATGTACCCTAATTACCATAAGGATGATTGGCATTTAAAGCAGACGAGGATGTGGATATGTGTTCGTTAGATCTTGTTAAACCTTAACGAAACCCTGGATACCATTATATTAAAATGTTTAGATCTTGCCATGGATGCAAGGGCAGGTGACTAAGCATATTGTTTCCTCTACCCTAAAGATCCCTCAACCCCAGAGCAGTTTGAGAAAATAATTAAGCCAGCAAAAATCTGGAGAGCTCATCTACACTCACAGATCACCCACCAATCATATCAGGAAACATGTCCTTCTCTTGCAAAATAAGATGCTGAGTACAAGGTGGACTCACAAAGACGAACAAGACAAAATACCCCTTCTACTACTTAACCCTTAAAGGTCCAAGGATTCACAGTTTTAAAATGACAACTTCAATTGATCATATTGTGAAAAATATAATTCAGATGGGACCAAATTTTATATCACTAGAACTAGCGAAGATCATTGCATGTGTTGGTCAAAAAACAATAAATTTGAACAAGAGGAAGTCCAAATAGGACCTACTCAAACTGTTAAAAAAACATTGGGCTTCTTGTTCCTTGAGGGGTTAAGAAGGAGATCATTGTATAAAAAGGAGCCCAGAAGGTGATTAACCTTATAAAAAGAATCCCAGAAGATGATTAACCTGACAGCCCACTCTCGTACATGTACACTCACTGGAGACAGTAAGTGAACCCTAGTTTTCAGAAATAGACTAATGTATTAGAGGGGCGTCCTCTAAGAGAAAAAATCTCTAGCAAAAATGTATGTTCCATACCTATGCTCTCAGGACTACCATTGCAGCAACTTGGAGAGGATACGGTGCAGACTAGACTTACAGATTGAGAATTTAGCTTGAACTCTGGAACCCAAGCTTGCTGAGTTTCTGCAGAGATGCATACCCTCAAGCAAAACATCTTTGATTCCCTTGTGTGATCAGTTGAGGAGATCGTAGTCGTCAAGGCGGTCGTTGTACTGCAACACCTTGCGCTTGATCTTGGATGAATCCACCCAGGTAACGAAATCCTCCATGTTTCGAGTGACGAGAAACGCAGGTTCCGTGATGGTGTCGGGGCCGACGCGAATGTGGCCTTGCTCCACGAACGTCACGGCTTCCTTGACGCTCTCCGCCATGTTGAGGCGGAGCATGACAACCGCGAGGCGGCGGCGGCAGATGCTGGAGACCGACAGCTTGCTGCAGAGGGCCAAACTCTTCTTGGACGGGATCACGCCCATGCAGTATAGCTTCTCCAGCAGCGCCTCCGTCATCTCCATGCGCGTGGCGTCCTGCGGGTGCATCTTCTTGAGCATCGTCGCCAACTTGGTCACCATCCCACAAATCTTCTGGTAATCCCGGTAGTCCTCACGCCCCGTGATGTGGTAGCGCCGCATCACGCGCGTCTCGTTCTCCCCCGCCTCCTTCTTCCATTCCAAAAAGTTCACCTTCTTCAGCAGCTTCTGCTCGTGATACTTGAGCTTCCTCATCGTGAAAAACCGTCACTAACCTGATGCAGCGGAAAAAGAAACCCTAAATCAAAGTTCTTGTAACCCGTCCACACCCCCCTGCCAAATCTTATAATCCAAAAGCCTGCATAAAGACAGTGACACGCACACTTGTGTAAATAGGTGTCTAAAGATCATACATAATTGAGTTAACCCCTAAATGACCAAAAAGCCCAAACTGGGCCTCATATTTCTCTTAAAAGTTTTGAGCAGGTTTCACTGATTCCGGTGATATAAAATTTGGGCCCATCTAAAATGTATTTTTCACAATATAATTGATTGAATTTGACATTTTAAAACCACGAATCCTTCGTGATTTAAGGGTTAAGAAGAAAAAAAAAACTTTCCAGCACCGGCAGATTCAATCGGGGTCATCAAATTGTCGAGAAATTATATATTGAACCCTAATTTTTACCTGACACAGAGTCAGCACCCCCACTTTGGCACTTTGACGCTCTCACGACCTTCATATCATTTCTCTCGCGTGCTAAAGTGAAGTACCTCGCCCCTATGCGTAATAAGAATGCTCTCTAACAGTCGATCATTCAGACTGGACGGGCTTCTCTACAAATATATTCTCCTATAGGGTTTATCAAACTCTTGTTATAAAACAGCAACAGTCCCACAATCATAAAATGAAAACATACTTATCTTGCGGTTTATCTGCAGATAAATCCTAAAACCCTTACTGGATTTATTTCATACAAATGCTCGTGATGACACACAAACACAAAAGATAGGGTAATCTCCCCAAATGCTCATTCTGAGAAATTCTATAAGCCAACCCTAAACCCTGAGAATCGCTCTCGTACACACCACGACAAGAAAGAACAATAACATAAAACCAAAAAAAGCCGCCTCTTCGCCGTCAGTCAAATCCGCATAGTCGAGAATTCGCAAATAAAATTTATCGAAGAACGCCGCAAACTGCAAATATACCAACTCCGCAAAGTACGAAAACTCACCTTCCTGAGCGCTCAAAGGTGAACAGAAGAATCAAGGGGACTGCTGAAGGCCGGTGCGGCACATCGACAACGAAACGCGAACTCCCTGATGCTGCAGCGCTGAGTGTAGGGTTTAGGGTGTAGGGTTTTAGGGTTATCTGTACATTAACCCCTGAAGGATCAAAAAGCCTAAAACCCCTAGTGTATGTATGTATGTATGTATGTATTCATGTATTTATTTATTTATTTATTTATAGCATTTTTGAGTAGATCCTATGTGAACTTCCTCATAACATTCAGTAGCCTTTGTTGAGGCTGCCTTTTGATTTCGTGTTTGGGTTCATCTCCCTTTCTCAATGGCCACTCTGACCACATGACCACTTGATGAGCTTTTCTTGGAACAAGGAACAAGGCAAATAATTAACTATAATGGATGTACATGTAAAAAGGTGGCCTATTGATTTTATTATGTATATTACCTATAATATTAGAACCAATGCAGGTTCCTTATGCATGAATTAAGATAAGTTAAATACCGGCATGCCATTTAAATCAAGGTTGCCAGTAATGAGCCTGGAGTTGCTTTCTGAATCAAACAATTATTGACTTAACAAGGTATTGTAGTCTACAGTAAATTCTGACGTGCCATTTAACCAACTCCTAGTTAGTTGCTCATGTTTAATGCCACGTGCCCCCATAGCTACTGATGGAATGTGGAATATCTCACATCATTTCATTGGGAGGATGAAATGATGTGGGATATTCCACATCATTCCATCCAGGGGAAGGCAGCAGCCTCAAAGGCTACTGAATGTTATGCTTTTATTCAAATTTAATTGGTTTTTTCACTTACTAGAGTATCTATTTTTGAAAGAGGAGAGTAGTCATGCACTAATGGCCCTTTGTCCGATGGGCACTAGCTCATTGTCACGATGGACAAACACTTCATTCACATCGGCTTTGAACGAGGACCTGAGTTCTTATCTATCTTATCTATCAAATTTAATTGTTTTGGATCAACGCATGCAATGTTCTCTGCCAATATAAAATACCGGTATGGTCTTATCTAAATTATATTTTTCATAATATGATTGATTGAAATTGTCATTTTAAAATTATGAATCCTTGGTCCTTTTGACTCCTAAACTTCCTCACCCCTCTCCAGATTTAGAGAATCGCAAAGATACATTATAAAATGCAATTAAGAGGGATGTTTTGAACTTGGTGTATGAATAAAAAATTTCCATTATGAACTTTATATTCTATCCATACGATTAGATCTATAATTGCTATCACCATTATTTTGTATAAAAATAGAAACTTAAAATTCAAAATTATTTTGTAATAAGATATTGACAATCTGTGGATGAAATTTGTTGTGATCAGTTGAAATGTAATACAAACTCTGAGTGCAATGATTTTTGAAGATTTGTTGGTTGCTTAATTTTATGAGTTAATTTTTTCAAACGCACTTTTGAACTAAGATCTTAGAAATTTTTATTAAATCACTGCAATATAAAATGAGGCATAAGAATTTCACAAATCATCCCCTTTCTAATTAGTTCACACATGCATGAAGGGTGTTTTTGCACTATACGCGTCATTGTTGTGAATGAAAAAATACTGTATTAGTGTAAAGCAGTTGATTTAAAGCTATAATACAATAAACAGGGAAAATACCAAAAATATTTAAAATAGTAAAAATGGATTTTTTGGAATCTTTTTAATGTATTTTAGATCATTTGGAACCTATAGGAATATTCTCATAATATTTTGGAATATTCTTGTTGATGTCATTTTATCCGCTTGCAAACCACGTTGAATGCATATTTCAGCCACACCACAGGCTCCATTTTTATTAACCAACCAAGCTCGCAAGAAATTTTCTGGAAACTCGCCATTATTAGAGCTATTGTTGTAAAGGAACAAGAATTATCGCTATAAAACCTCTAATGATCCACCTTGCTCAAAAATCTTTTTGGAATTTTTTTGAATACAATATTTTTATGTAATAGAAATTGAGGAAAAATATTGCCATTACTATATTTTCAATGAAACATATCAATTAAGCCATTAACGTATTTATTCTACAACGTCACCTAACGCAATGTATTACATTTTGGTCCAAATACTATTTTATATTATTTTTGAAATTTTTAATATACATAAAATCCTAGAATACCTTTTCACTGTTGTTGACATTTTGTCGAAAAGCCAATTTCAATGACCAGTAGAAAATGTTTACCGCAATTTTTTTGTTATAGTACATATATATCTCACACTACACATTTTGAACGCCCTACTGTGAAAACACCTGAAGCTAATGACTTATAAAATCTATAGTAAAAATTTCACATTGCAAAAAGTGCATGACGGATGAGAAAATAGAGTTGATGTTCATACATCATTCAAAAAATGAATGGTTGGGCATTAAGGGGTTAAGGTAGGCAATTTGTTTGTTTGTTTTGTATATTATGTTGAGATCTCCGAGATCGTGCGCCCATTGGCCACGTTCTTGGTATAGTCGGAAAGCTCTCAATGAGGGATTGAAGAGGGGTGCACCAAAGTCATTCTGTTGCTTTTGGACTTATGGTGTAGAAATTATGGGTTTCTAATCAAATTTTGTTACCATAATTTAAATTAAATTATGAATAAATTATTTCAAAAATAAAAATAAAATAATAGCATGGCTATATCACAAGGAACAGAGGAACAACGATATACTGCCACACTAATATTACTTGTGAGTAAGTCTTATATTGATTATTTTTATTTTTATTTTTTGTCTAATTTCAATTGGCTTTCTTCCTTTTATCAACAGATGGAATTTTCTTCACTAATTTTTGAAATATAAGTGTGAGCCAATTTTTGTGATCTGCTCTTAAAAATGATATATTTGATATAGTTTTTTATGGAATACCATACTATAGTTTATTTGTTTCTTTTTCATGAGAATCCCTGAAAATACCTTTGACTTTTTTGACTATATTATATAGTTTTTGACATAGTTAAAAATGTTCAATTTTTGCAAAAACAAAAATTTCAAATTAAAAGAATTAATGATAGATTCTTGAAGTTACTTTCTTAGACATTTATAATTTTTTGAGATTCAGAAGATTGTAAAGTTCAAACATGTAACTTTTTTTCAAAGAATGTCTATATCACTTTTAACCATACTTGGCTAAACTTTCAACCATAAATGCGTAAATATGAAAAGAGTTATCCGCAAAGTACCCCAAACCCTGAGTTTGTAACCTCCAAATTGAAAAGCACAGGGTCGCCGATGCCACTGGCAGGGTTCACTGTAGACCAGAAATAGAACTCAGGAAAGACTCAATTCAGCTGTCAAGAATTCCAAAACACCAGTTTTGTCCTTGCTTTTACTGAACGCCAAGTCAAGACACAAATTCCTTGTGTGGTGGTGTCAGGGACGTTGGTTGATGGGAGGGACTTGAATTTCGAAGTTAGATCTCAGATCTAAATGAGGGAGGTAGTGGTAGTAAGCAGAGATTTGTGCTATTTGTGAAGATTTTTTTTTGGGAGATTTGTACCATTTGTGGCAACTGACACCTCCATAAAACACTCAAATCCTGAGTTTATTTCACAGGATTACTTTGCGGCTACACTCAAATACAATTTAGATTTTCTTTTCCATGAAAAAAGGAGGACAAAAGACCGGTTCCCTTTACAAATAACTCTAATGAACTACAATTTATTTCCTGTGCCTGGGGTCCTGGAAAATGCAGTGGAAGATGCGCTCCGGGAAAGGCGCCGCAAAAAGTGGAGGAGGGGTCCATGTGTACAGATGAACAGAGTGTTGTGATGAATGCGGATGAACAAAGCGCTGTAAATCGAAAGCAGAGGGGGACGAGTGAGAATCATCCGGCCACTGTAAGCAAGCAGTGTTGAGCAGCGTCTCTGTGTTGATGGCGGTGTGTTGACGGTAGGGTCTCGAGTGTTGATCTATGATTTTTATTGAGAGGAGAAGACGACGATGTGTCTGAGTGTTGCGAGCGGAGGAGGTTCGAAGGTTTGAAGATCTCACTCAGTTTTGGCTATTTTGAAATTTGGAGGTTTGTTGTTAAAACCGCTCCTTTCACCTCTTGCATTCAAGAGTTTGTTGAGCAACGGACATGCATGATCCCGGGGCGACGCTGTCTTCATTAGGAATTGCACACGGCAGCGTCCTGTTTTTGTTTTGATATAGTTCAAACTGTTTCTTCTAAGCATTTGTTCGGAATCACGTAGGTTGATACGATCAACAGGTTCAAAATTTAGATGTAGTTCCTCGCCAAAGAGTCATTTCCGACGATGATGTTGTCGAATGAGTGCAGGGTTAGAATTGCAGATCTCAGTCTTCTCTTCCCAGATAGTTTCCCTGAGGAAGGCAAACCACTACAAAAGAAATTTGATTCTTCCATGTGGTTACCAAAACCTTAAACCCTAAACCCTAAACCCTAAACTTGCTATGTCTTTGTCTAATTTTTTTCATTGTCAATACACACTAGTGATGTCTAAAACCTTGAAAGATTATCCACTGCAGTTGTCATACTTTGTAATGCTCTGTGACATTTAAATCACCACACGCTTGAATGCATGTTCAAACCTAGACCTTTCGAGGAGGGATTGTTGCTCATGCGAGATATGGACGAGGAGAAACGAGCCGACGTGATTGCTGCAGCGTTAGGGTTTCATTTTCATGCAAACTGTGAGCCAGACAAAGCGGGATTATACTATGTCGACTGCTAAGATTCGGTAGGCAGCTGAGTTTTATGCAGAGTCGGAGTTTGAATTCTGGGCTACGGCTATTGTTCGAAGTTAACGAGGATGGCGGTCCTGATGTTCATTTTGAGGCTTTTCAGTTGAATGATCAATGCATGAAGCTGTTCAAAGACGGTTGGTTTCTGGGGAATGTGCGGATCTAGATCCTAAGTTCACGAGGATGAAGAAAGAGGTTATTCTCCTTCAGAAAGATACCAATGATGTCGACAACGACAAAATTTACTTTTGACACGTGGCACCTCCAGAAGGGGGTCCATGTAGCACCAAATTAAATTAGAATGAGGAAATTCAATGTGAATGGTCCAAAATTGCACACTATGACACTACGAGCCCAAAAATGAGTAACTAAGGTTGGATATTTGAGGTCATAAAAACCCCAAAAACTACGCCCAACAAAATGGCCTATCCTTTACGGAGTACGGTCGACTGGTGCGCAACCTCCGGTTCAAGCGCAGTGCTAACTGTGGGTATGTGTGCTCAATGAGAATCGATCCCGCGCCCTCTGCAGGACTGGAGAACCAAGTACTCTGGATACAGATATCCAACCGGTGCGTTACTTCCGGTGCATGTCAATGACAACGCTTGCTGATTGTACGAGCCGTAACTGCAATTATATATAGAAGTTGATGTAGTACAGGGAATTCTCCGGAGTCCTACCTCGTACACAGGACACTGGAATATATGTTTCACGAATTGAAATTCAGGATCCTTGAACACGAACTGAAATTCACCTGGAAAACCGGTCCAACTTCAGATGTCGGAATTCGTGTTAATTGGATGGCCGGAACATTGACTCCTACAAGTGAAGGCCGACCGTTGAGTTCGGCAAACTTTCAGTCAGTGGAGGTCTGCACTACAGGATCAATCGATCTCCTCCAAGTTAGAGTAGTGTCAATTGACCAGAGGAATGGCAAATGGGCGGCTTGGCGAGGAATCCGGAGCATATACTTGACTGTGGAAACTGGTAGACCTGCAATTGAAGACAGACGTGAGCCCCCAAACCATGAGGACTTGTGCTGCCAGGGATTCATTGGCAGTGAAGCTGGATGCCGAGATCAGTACAAGCTCCGCCCCAAAACCGGGCCGGATGTTTCAGATCCTGCTCTCATACAGGTTTGCTAATTAACATTCTGAATACATTGAAATTGAATGTGCGTTTAACAGTGTTGGTTAAGTTCTGAGCGTCGCCTGCTACACCGGCCAGGCCGATTAGCTAGTCGGCCACCACCAAGTTAGGTGGTATTGTCTGAGACAGGGAACTAGGGAAGTGTTATGTTTTCTCCACATTTGTTAACCCTAAACGGACCAAGGATTCATGCTTTTCAAATGACAATTCAATCGATTATATTGTGAAAATATATAATTTAGATGGGACCAAATTTTATGTCACCGGAATCAATGAATAACATTGCATCTATTGATCAAAAAATAAACAGATTTGAACAAACGGAATTCCACATAAGACCTACAAAAAATTGCTAAAAATATCATGAGGCCCAATTTGGACTTCTTAGTCAGACTTTAGGGGTCAAAGGACTAATCAAGCTCCACGGGCTTGATTTTCTCAGTTTTGACCATGAATTGTTAACAATGGAGAGATGTTTTATGAATTTATTTTCTCTGGCATCATCTATGACAAGAATAGTATGTACCTACTTAAAAATGTAAGTTACTTTTATAATTTGAGGTTAAAACTAAAAAATACTCCTTTCTTTCTAAATTAGGGAATGATGTTTAAGGGTTAAGTTTCTATACTGTAGGCAAGGTTGCTGAACATTTTTGTGCTAAATATTTAGTTTTTGAAAAACAAGGTTTGAAAAATGAAATATTCATGAATATTCTTCAAGATTCTCTATCTATGCTACCTTTTAAACTTTTCAAAGATTTTTTTTTGATAGAATATTTTGGATTCTTCAATAATTTTGTAGCAACTTACTATATTGTACCCCATGGTCGTTGGTTTCAACACATCTATAATGAAATTTATTTATATTTATGGGGCTTTAATTATTAATGGAACCCCAAATTCCAGTTTCTATAACTTCAGGTTTTTTATCCATTTAAATAGTATTTCATTCATTTAAATAGTTTTTTTTTTATTCATTTAGATAAGTCAATCATATTTGCAATTTCAAACAACTATAAATTCTAATTTCTCAAAACATTCAACGTCCTGACTCATCTTCAATTAATTTATCGGTGTAGTCCAATATTTGATATACTTTTGATTCATTTTGACATTTAATTTAATTTAATTTTTTTGAGAAAATCCTACAATTTGGGTTAATTGCGAGGTTAATTATCCTCAAAATCTCCTTGAATGTATGATGACACATATGTCCTCAAAATTTTCAAATAAGTGAACATCATTAGTATCTTGGATCCAATTGTGGGTGAGCAATTGTATGTATGTCCAGTGAATTTCATGTCTTTACAATCTCGAATGTTGAGTACTCCTTGCTACATTCTTGACTTATGGTTCCAGCGAGATCTTGAATTTCATATTTTTTCTTTGGTACATGCTTACTCTGGTACTGCAGTGGAGAGATAATTTGTTCCTGGGTTTGATCTTTCCTGCATCCTGGATCTTGTATTCTGAGGGGTTTTTGTTGAACATGGGAGCAAAGTCTTTACTTAGTTTATCAAGTGCTGGAGAACTACATCTCTTTGATGATGAGTTCCTATATGTGAGGGTTAGATTTTGAGACAAATGACACAATTGCATAGCTAAAATTACAAGTGCAGGTAGACAGAAGCAGATGTTATGTTTGCATGCGCTATTGGGTATCAGTTTTCAGTTTCAATTGTGCAACACTTTCATCATTTGTGGGTGAGTTTCACCTTTGAAATTATATGTTCACTATGCCCTATCTACTTTATCTTTATCCTTCTTTTTTCTTTATTTTGAAAATCAGCAAGGATTGGCTGTGAGTTAATTGGCATGAGGGGTATCTCATTGTTTTTGAAGGATTTCATTCTTGATTGTGTATTGAGTGATTTATTTGATGCTGATTTTGAAACAGAACTACAGAAGTCGGTCATAGTTGGGGAGAATTTTGGGCTCACAGTATGACACAAATTTGAAGCTCCGTTGGAGAGTTCCATTACGGAACATTAGGTAATTCGCAATATCATCCATGTTGAAAGGCAACACTGATCGCTTGATGTGGTTGGAAGGGTTCGGATCCCATGGGATGAACACTCGTTTTGCTTGATAATGCTTGAATTAAATTGTTTCATTTGTAAATTTTTTAATGTTTCATTTGTTTTGGAAAAATTTCAAATTTTTTGGCACATTTTTCAATTTTGGCACAAAATTTAGTCTTGACATGTGGCACCCTCAAAAGGGGGTCCATGTGGCATCCTTAAATTACATTGAGGAAATTAATTAATGAATACCCCAAAGTGCGCACTTTGACACTATGACCCCAAAAAAGGGTTTTTCATCCAAAACTACAATTATACAATGGAGTTTCCAATTCTTTAAAAATATAAAATACCTCCTATTCAAATCTAAGTAGTTTCATTGGAAAGCACATAATGTTAAACAATGAAGTGAAATAAAAAGTGAAAAAAATTAAATTCTATGAGTAAAACAAACATGTGGCTTCCTACTTTTCAACCTTTAATCTCTAACGTCCAACCATCCATTTTTTGGATGGTGTTTGGTCAAAGGCTTAAAAATATCAAGTGTTTTAATTTTAATGGAGTTAGTGTTTTCATTAAATGTTTAAGCTAAGTTATGATACATCTTTTGATCGTTGGAGATTGGAGAATATACTTCATTTGAAGATTCTACACCATCAAGAAATTTGAAATTTGAGTGTCCAAAATACAAAGGGCTTTTTGAGGATGCTCCAACTATGCATCTCTTTTAATTTCTTCACTTTCATTTTTTATTTACCGTAAACATAAATTTTATCTACTTTAAATATAATTTTCGATATTAGATTCGTCAAAAAAATATTTATTTTGAATTTTTATCTTGTTTACATGATAAAATTTGTAAATATTTCAAGTATCTTCCAATCTTGTAGAAAAATTTGTTATACCTCCATAATATTGATGACTATCTATGAAAAATTATAAAACATACAATGTAAATTTCAAATATGCAAATTGTATTGCTTTGGCTTTTAGAAAACATGTGAGGTCCTTAAGGAGTAAAACAACTTCAAGTCACATGGCTGCACCTAAAGGCTCCTCAACAAAAAAAACCAAAAATTGAATTTTTAATTCATTATATAAAAAAGTCTCACAACTTTCACACCCAAACTTGAAATTTGAGGAGTTTAGTGTTGCAAGAAAGATAATGAAAATGGCAACTCAAATATGAAAAAACCAAAAAATTAATTAAAAAAATTATTCTCCCTATAGCTTAGTCAAATCATCATAAATCAAATTTTGGTTCCCAAGAATTTTGGAGGTTAAAATGTCATGAATTATGACATCAATACGGACCCATGAGACCATCAAAAAGCTCTTGGCAAAGAGGGGTACTACGACTTCGTTTCACATGATGCACACTCATGACGTATGAGATTTCTTGAAAAAATTAGAGTTTATGAAAACAATTTGATCGTTTATTGTCTCTGCCCCAACAGGGAAGAGACTACGGAAATGCATCGTTTTCAAGGAGTTACATGACTGAACAATATAAACAGTCATAAAAGTAAATTTAGGGTAAATACTAAGGCCGAGACTTCGCGACTAGCCGCTTGTTTTTATTGTCTCTGTCCTACAAGGGGAGAGACTAAGAAAACGTTTCGTTTTCAGGAGTTACACGGCTGGACAGTAAAAATAAGCCGTAAAGTAAATCTAGCGTAAATACTAAGGCAGAGAATATGCGACTAGCCGCTTGTTTGTCAAGTTAAGATGTCACAAACCAGCTTACTAGTTACTTGGGTCTCCTCTGGCTGCAGCTAAATTTGGCTGCTCCATTTGTACCTCATTTTTTATGCAATTGAATTTCAATTTGTGTCAAAAAATAAATAAATAATAATAATAATAATAATAATAATAATAATAAAATGTCACAAACCCATGAGGCACATGAGGGCACATGAGATGCTGGCAGAAAGCTCTCCGCCCGAGGGTATACAAACTTTGTTTCACTATTTTCATCCTCAATAAAAAGATTAATTAACAAAAAATAAAATTAAAAAAATTATAACAAGTTGGACTAGCAATTCTTTGCAACTTGAAAGTGAATGCAACTCTGTATGCACAATTAGAAGGAGCTCTGGAAGTAGGAGCTCAAGAACAAAAATTGTTGGTGACAACCTCATGCACCTACTGGTGTCAATGGACAAGTTTTTTCCTTGTCAAATTGAACTTCGATTCAATTTTCTCCTGAACAGGGCTGAGCTACTCTCCAACCCTAGAATCCAAAAATCACAACACTCACTCAAATCCTGAAGATCAAAACTGCAACAATCATCAGCCACTTAGTACCCGAGCAGAAGCAACTTCAGCAAGGCCATCCGAATGTAAAGACCGTTCTTAGCTTGACGGAAATAGGCAGCTCGAGGATCACTGTCCACTTCCACGGTTATCTGGCCAGGAACACAAGACCACGTTAGAGGACCTAAAACCATCGTGTACACATGACAGGTTTAGCAGTGTCTACCTCCCTGTTCTTAACAAGCTATTCTACACCCTAAACCCTGAACTGCACCAAAATGGCAATATAGTGTGGGTGATTCATGAAAATTAGGGCCGCTTCACACTATGGCCAAAGGTCGAGAGGCCGTCGGTTTCCACCAATCAAATTGCAAGAAACCATGGTTTCGGCCTCTCAACCCTTCACACTAGAGGCCAAAGTCCAAAGGCCGTGGACCTTCAAAATGCTTACATGGCAACACTTTTTGACCAAGGTGACGGCCTCTCGAGAGGAAGTTTGGGTCCTACATTTTGCAAGACCCGTCACTATGGTCGAGAGGCCGTCGATTTCTTTTCATAAAAAATGAAACTATATTTTATTGGCTATTTTCAGTAGATTTCTTTGGACTCTCAACAAAGTTTGGACTCTCAATCCCACGGCCTCTCGACTTGAACGGCCATAGTGTGAAGCGGCCCTTAGTCTGTCCAATTTAGCAACACCACCACTGCACATCACAAATGTTAGAAAGCCACTTAAATAGTATGTCCTTGTGATAAATACTTAAACTATACTAAATACTCCTCCGTCCCACTAAAAAGTCGTGATTTCATTGAAACTTAGCGATTAAGCCTCCACGTCGCAGAAGAGGGCAATCGGTGCGCCAAAAGCAAAGCTCTTTGCACCACGAAACCAACCTTGAAATTTCTAGGGTTAGGGTTGCCTGCAACCCTAAAACACTTGGCACGGAAGACTTGTCATTTCACAGTCATCTCAAATCACTACAGGTAGCCTTCATACAACTGATATTCATTCGGATTGATCACTTAGGATGTGATCCAACACACCGAACAAGCAATCCAGTGACAGTTATACACCATATCAACAGAAATCATGACTTTTTAGTGGGACAGAGGGAGTAACCGTTTTGGTGTAGCAAAGATTTGACATGGGCCCTCGCAGATATTTTTGCACACATGAACAGCCTTGTGATGCAACAAAGGGAAGAGGAAGAGGAAAGCCAAGGGAATGGGAGAATGCAAATTCTGGGAAAGCCATTGCAGAAATTTAAGGTTTAGGGTTTAGGCTAACTTCATCGAGGCGTGGGAGGGGATGCAGAATCACTCCGTGCTTGGGCAACACATCCATGACCTTGATGTCCACAATGTACTTCCCACGAGCCTCATTGTAGAGGTCGATACGGTCACCGAACCTCTCACGTTGGATGCGAGTTTGGTAGATGACATCACACTTGGATGCCACTTCCATCAAGCCTGCGGATTCTTCCCACTGGACTCCAGAGTCTGTTAAATGATCCTTGATATCATCCTGTGAAAGACACACACCACCATGAGTTCCTGAAACAGTGACACAAATACAAATGACTGGGAAGAAGCCAACAAGAGCGTGCAACAAACTACACTAAGAGTATGCACACCCTTCTCCCTTCAATTCACCCCACTGCAGTATAATCACATCCAAAGATTTGGTGTCAGAAGCTATTTTCTCCACACCCTTGAACCGCTATAATCACCCTCTATATAGTGCGTGAACCAATCACAATCACTATACATGGGTAATCATTATTGTCCATCAATCTAGGATACCGAGCCCTTCGCTACAGAGGGACTATAGATATCTTGCTCATATTGTGTATCACTCTTACTGGCCCTGAATTTTCAGCATTAAATGTAAGCATATTTCATCTAGTTTTCAGAGTCAAGAGCTCATGCAGGCGTAGGGTGTGCATGCTCTAAGTAAATCTTGAAAAATTAATGTGGCCTCCAGTAATTAATTTTGCTGGTTGTAAGCTACTTTGCAGCTTCCAAGATGGTCAAATCCGCCACACTAATTTGGAAAAATATGTATTACTGTGGCCTCTCATCATTACTGCGGTCCACAGTATATGGTGTATTTAGGTAGAGAGATTACAGTACCTTCATCTTGACCACATCAGGGGCAACAAAGTATATTTTGACCCCATCATACTTTGCGAGCAGATAAGCTAATGATCGAACAGTTCGTCCATTAGCTAAGTCACCCACCAGCCCCACTGTGATATTGTCCAGATGCCCAAGCTCTCGTTGGATGGTGTACATATCTAGCAGTGCCTGCGGAAAACAAATGTGTTAATCATTACTACAGCTCTCATGTAGCCATTAGCTGCTCGTTAGCATTAGAATTAGATGTCTAATGCTAATGATAATTACAAGGATATGCTACTAATGAACAGGACATCATTTACATTAGATGTTAATTATCATTAAGATACTAGTATTAGCATGTTCTGATGTAATTCTTAGAACAGCAGGACACTCAGCTCAGCAGTTAACTCGTGTTCAAAAACTGTCATAAACAAATGGCAGTTCAAGCCTTCGCCATAAATATGCAGAAACTCAACATTTCTGAGGAGAGGCTGTTAGCCTGTAACCATGAATCTATCATTCTCTGCTGCAAGCCTGTGCAAGTAGGTGTCATCAAACCATACCACTATTCAAATCTCATCTTGAAGATTAAAATTGAGCCACTAATCAACTCTATTTGACATCCGACATATGCATGACAAAGCAATTCAACAATGAGTAGAAGTACAGACCTGTGTTGGATGCTGACCAGGGCCATCTCCGGCATTGATGATAGGGATGTTTGCTGTATCAGCAGCTTTCATGGCTGCCCCGCTTTCAAAATGCCTCAGCACAATGATGTCCGAATAGCCCTCCACTGTCCTGATGCTATCTGTAATCAATCCCACGGTAGATAGATGAATGGATTATTTGAGCTAAGAATGCTGCCATGTAGACAAGAGTTTCATAAAAAAATTAAGAAATGGGATTGGCTCTCACTGCCTCTTGTTACTTTGTGGTGCATACATTATCTTCATATGTGGTCAACTCTACTTAACTAAGGAGTATTTAACTACATGCATCTCTTTCAACACATATCATGTGGATACAAGAAGTAAAGTGGAATAACTTGTAGACTTTATCCTCTTTACGCCTTTAAAGCGTTGGAATTTCCTCCCACCTGGAGGGTATAAGAAGCATGGAAGAAGTTCATTTCTTTATTTCACTTGCTTGAGGCTTCAAGATAAGGTGGATGCATGCTAACCATGCTGACCAGTATTTTTTGTTTTATACTCCGTAATAAAGTGGACCAGGTACCACATAAATTAATTAATGCATCACGCATCACACTCTCCCCCATCACTAGGTACAAACAAAGAAGAAGAGAAATTAGAAAGAAACAAACCGACCTTCCAAAGTCTCGCCCTTGGCAGCGGAGGAAAATTCACGAGCATTTTCAGTGGTCAGGACTTCCCCACCCAACCTCTTCATGGCGGATTCAAATGAAAGCCTCGTCCGAGTCGAAGGCTCATAAAACAGAGTGGCCATTAAGTATCCCTTCAACAGCTGCGACCCTGCTGAATCCCTCTCAATATCCTCCATGTCTCTTGCCACCTCAAAGATCGAGGTCAGAAGCTCTCTGTCGAATTGCTGTGCTTCAAGCACGTCTTGTAATGGAAACCTTTTGTTCAATTCTAAACTGCTCGTTTCTGTCTTTGAAGCAACAGAGCCGACTATCAGCTTGCCATGATTTCCTCTCTGCCTTCTTTCCATGCCAATGCCCTGACATTCCAATCTACAACACGACAAATGATTCAGTTTCTTATACAAACTTATAAATTTCCTTTAAACCTAAGATTCAAAATGTCCTAAAAACAGAGTAGCTGCAATGTACGCTCAAAGGGATGCACATTCATGCAAATGAAAGCCTAAAACGCCAAGAAAAAGACTATTACCACCAGGTTGCTGCCAATTATACAAAGATCAGCAACTGAATGCACCGTATCAATGTGAAACGCTCGTCCACCGCAAATTCAATCAAGTCCTTTAAGAAAAGGTTACAAAATCTGCGAAACGGGGTACATTGGCCAAAATCCGGCTCGAAGTTCACTCACATGTAGAGTACAAAACCAGAGAATCAGATTTCTTAACCCCTAAGCGTCCACTGTGTATTCTCTGTAGTGTAGGAAAATTGGACCCCCTGCTGCAAATCATTTGTTTGTGTGAAAATGACTTCAGTTTGAGACGATCGACACTGTTGATCTTGTAGTATGGACCAAGAGCTTTAAAATGATGTATTGCAATTAGAAACCGAGGTAAATGAGAAAATGCCACCGCTGTAAAGTTCAGTGATGGTGCAGATGGCCATATTGAGCGTTTTAGACGCTTAGGGGTTAACATGTACAATAAACTACAAACCTAAGATTCAAATACAGCTGTAATGTACGTTCGCATTGATGCAGACGAAACCCTAAAATGCCAGGAAAGGACTATTACCACCAGGTTGCTACCAATTACAGAAAGATCAAGGTGAATTTGCAACGGAATACACAATGTGAGCCGATTCTCCACCGCAAATTCAATCAATTCCTTCACAAAGGAGGTCAGAAAAGGTGCGACAACGGTGTACGTTGGCCAAAAGGTTCACTTACTTGAGACGAGAGAAGCGGCAGAGGGAGCTGAGCGATTTTTCCGTCTTCACCGCGTGGATGGCGAGTTGCGATGACACCAGGCCGGTGCGCGAGCAGGATGCCGCCATTGCCATGATCGCTGGAGCTCCGAGATGAAATTGACCGACAAAATCCAAAACCCCACAAATAAATGGATCCAGTGATGGGATGGATCGTTTTCTCTGACGAGTGAGGGTTTATGGAATGCGAGCTGGATGGGTTTCGGTGAAGGTTGGTGAGCCGGCGACCGGAGGCCGGCGTCTGACAGGCTGTTTCCTGTGGGGGTGAAGACCAGTGGACGGGGCGCAGCAATTGTCAAAACTCAGTCAGTGATTGGATCATTTAACCCCTAAAGGACCGGGGGGGTTTTTAGCTTAGCTCTTGTTTTCTTGACTAGCTCTTGTAACAATCTCAAGTGGGTTAATTTTGACGATCGGTACCGTTGAAATTAAAGAAGACTTACATAGCTTTTGTATGAAAAAATGATCAACAAAATCGCACAATTTTTGAGAAAATGCCACTGTTGAGAAGATTGATGAAACTTGTTCGGGGTATTTTGTACATATGCTAAAATCGGATTGATCAAAAGTGCTCCAAAAATTCTGAAATTTCTACCATGCATAATGATCATCATTTTGAACATGTGCAAAAAAATTCACATAATTTGGAGGTGTGAGGAGGAAGATATGAGGGTCTCAAGTGACACCCACATAGCCTCCTTGTAGCTCAAAAAAATCACCAAAAATCGCACACTTCATGAAATTTCGATCAAGAAGTACCCACGGATTCAGCTCTCAAAAAGAACTAGGTTCTCTTTGTTGCTCACCTTACAATTCATAGCCCAACAACTCGAATGTCGTCACTTTCTAGTTCTAGAAGCCGCGTGGTGGCCTCGTGGTCCTTTAGGGGTTAATTTTTTACAATATTTTTTTGCAACCCATTCATAGGATAATAGAGCAGTGCAATACTGCAATAGAGCACCGTTTTGAAAACTAGATCTACAGAGAATCTTCAATTAGATCCATTTGTTTAAGTAATGAAGGAATGTCATTTGAATTCCATGAATTTTGGGACTACCGTGTCATTATCACATAAACCTAGTTTTTAATTGTAGCTAGACTGTGGTCCCATTGCAAAAGGGTGTTGGCTCCTATTGCTCTATTATGCTATGTTGAAAATTTAGTATTTTAATATTTTTATTTTTATTTTTATTTTCAACATAAAGGCATAAAGTTCCTTGCCTAGAAGGTAAATAAGACTCATTTTTAAGATGAAGACACCTATTGCCAACATTGTTCCTAATGCCACCATATTGCTTTCATCCTAAAAGGGCGATGTAGGGCGACTATACATGCTTAACCGGTTTCCAAGAAAAAGTTAAATCATGTACAATCAGCCTAGTACATCCTCTTTTAAAATGAAGTTGGCAAGTACATTATGGTGGCAATAGGAACATTGTCGATAATGGGGTCTATTTACCTTACATGAAGGGTGAAGGTCGCTTTTGCAGTTTGACAAGCTTGAATCCTTGTAACTCTGTCATTGGTTGAATCTACAAAATAAACCCCATTACCTTTACATAATGAAGTAAGGTCATTCTCTAAAATTTATATTTTCATGAGTTGAAATTGTATTCTAATGCACTAAAGACAAACCTTAACACGGCCGGTGCTTTAAAGCTACTAACAAAAGCTACTAACATTGATTACCCAAATTGAGTTTGAGTTTGTGCAATATTTTCACAAAGAAAGTTGCATCATGAGACAGTGCAATTGAATAAAGTGTAAAAGCACAAACAAGAAAGTTGTAGTATATTCCTTTCATCCCATAAGGTCTTTAACAATCTTGTAGTGCATCTTGAAAGAATTTCAAAGAATTTAAGCTCATTTTTTTAACTCTAAGTGTTTTGTGTATTATGGAAAATGCATAATTGTCCAACCATCTAATGTATCACGTAGAATGAATTCATGAGTCTCATTAGAAGAAATCCAATGCTAATATGACCCCTAAGGCTTTTCGTTCTATTCATTAACAACATTTATTTGATATTCATAGATATTCATGAACATGTCAATTCATTGAATTGACATGTTCATACATGTAATACAAGACAAAGAAAATTTAAGTGAATCAATCTATGAATCTTTGAAATTTCTTCATCTCTTGACACTTGTAATTTTTTTTGTGAATTTCTTAACCTTTAAGCGTGCAAGGAGCCCCATGGGGCTATGTTTGATCATTGCAGTCAAACGCTGATTTTCACCTAGTTCCAAATGTCAAATGAAAATGGTCCCACTAAGAAAGTTTGGGAGCTATCTTGTACTTTCTACTCCAATTTAAGGTTCTTCAAAATTGTTAAAATTGCAATTTTTACAACACTTTAAAACTCAGAGCCTTGAAATTCCAATATACACTGCAGAATTTTTTTTTCAATCGAATTTCTTTTTATATAAGCTCAAGAAGTATGCCAGCTACACCATGTTGTTCATTACTATTATTTTCATTTTTCCTAGAAATTTCATACTATTTTAGGCATTTTTGTAATTACTATGGTTATTGCAAGAGAAAAACTTTGAAAAAATCTTATAAAATTCATTTTCATTTAAATAATCAAGAAAATATCAGTGTAAATTGGTTTAAGAATAAATTATATGCAAAAAATTCAAAAAAATTAATAATACATTTTAAAATGTGAGAAATTGATGAGGTTTGACCAGGTAAATGTAGTGTGGACGTTTAAGGGTTAAGAACCTTACAAGAACTTCAAGGATTAAATTCAATGAAAATCTCTCTAATGTTAACTTAGCAAATCCTTTATTTCAACTTACACAACCCTTCCTAATCATCTCCTAAAGGACCAAGGATTTATGGTTTTGAAGTGACAAATTCAATTAATCATATTTTGAAAAATATGATTAAGAAGGGGCCAAATTTTAGATCAAACGAATGAGTAAAGAACATAGCATTGTTTGTCAAAGAACGAATAGTTTTGAAAAAAAGAAAATCCACATAGAATCTACTCAAAAGTGCTTAAAAAAACATGAAGCCCAATTTGGGATTCTTGGTCCTTCAGGGGTTAATCTAGCTAAGTCTAAAATCCAAACAAAAACATATAGATAAATTGGAAGAGCTCAATCATTAATCAGATGTTGTTACTCAAGAATTAACCCCTAAAAGTCCCATGGGGATAGTAGATAGTATGTCGCTGAATAATTGGCATTTGCTACCACCAAGAAGCTCTAAATTGAGATCTCAAAAGCTCACTAGAACTGTATTGATATGAATTCCAACTTCTTTATTGAACTCAAATCCATTAAAGGGGTAGATCATTTCCAAATACAAAAAAAATACATCCTATTTCACTTGCTGCAAAGGCATTTTCATACGTTTAGGGGTTAAACCATTGGATGACTGGAATGAGAATAATAATAATAGTAATAATGTCATAATACTTTCAGCGAGGAAATAGCACAGTGTCCATTTCTATGCGTGTACAAGAAAGATTATTAGGCCTATCATTGAAGCCGGAACTACTCCCTGCCCTATTATGTCTCCCAGGAGAACATACTGATGGCGAAGACGACGATATCAACAATTAACTCTGACATGAAGGCCTCTCTGATTCTTGCAACAAAGGCTCCAAGACACTTACTACAAACTGCCACAACCACAAAAATCCCTTATTAGAATTGCACGCCACCATTATTAGAATTGCAAGTCACCACTACTAGAAACATTGGCTGCGTAAACTAGAGAAGTGTGCCTAAAAAGACCCACAACTGGTTTCAAAAATAAACTATTTTCAAATCAAAAGTTGGATTGAAGGATACTAAGATTAGGAATTCTCTTCCTCAATTGGAGAAAAAAATGTTAGAGTGAATAAAAATGGACAAAATGTGCAAAGGAGTGTTAAAAACAACCAAAATATGGGAAAAATTTGAGTTTCTTATTATTTTCAAATGTGAATATCTACATGTTGGAATCGTATTTTTTAGTAAAACACATGTAGCGTAAATCCCCCATTGTTAGCATTTTAAAAATGTAATTTTTATCAAATTTGAAGTGAAATTTCTTAATAAAGAATAAATTTTTATTAGGAATGGATCTTTTTAAGCACATCTGGAAATTATAATTCTCTCCCTCTCAACCACAATTGCGTTGAGTGGTCAACTTAGCATTACACCGAAATCACCATATATACTATGGGTGGGTGTATGGCGTGGCTACATTCATCCATTTGGACAAATTCTCATCCATTTGGACAAATTCTCATCCATTTAAACAAAAGTTCATCCAATTGAAGAAAAGTTAATATAATTTGGATGAATATTGCCACAGTATTTTGAAAAACAATTATTAGTAAAGCCTCTCGTAAATACCGTGGACCACAGTATATGGTGATTTCGGTCTAGTTATGGAGAAGTACTTAACGCGGTGCGGGGTTAACCCCTAAATGCCTAGAGCCCTCTCCAAATTCGGCAGTTTTGCAAAGATGCATCATAAAATGCAACGAAGAAGGATATTTTGAACTTGATGTATGAGTAAAAGTTGTACATTATGAATTTTAGATTCTATCCATACGGTTAGATCTATGATTGCTATCACCAATATTTTTGTATAAAATTTGAAACTTAAAATTCAAAATTCTTTTGTAATTCAATTATGAGTAAGATATTGACAATCTGTAGATGAAATTTGTTGTGATAGGTTGAAATGTAATACTCTAAGTGTCGTGATTTTTGGAGATTTTTTGGTTGCTTGATTTTATGAGTTGACTTTTTTAAAAGCACTTTTACACTGAAATCTTTGAAATTTTGGGTGAATCACTACAACATGAAATGAGGCATAAAATTTTCACAAATCATCTTCTTTCTAATCGGATCACACATGCATGAAGCTAACTTCCCATAGAATCTATAGTAAAAAATCCACACTGCAAAAAATGCATGACAAATGAGAAAACATGGATGAAATCTGTACATCGTCCAAAAAATGAACGCTCAGGTAGTTAAGGTTTAACATCTTTTACCTTCATTGTGGGTCGAATATTTCGTTTCAAAGAGGCACACCTCAATCCTAGATCCACTAGTGACATGAACACATCCCGCGGGTAATTTGATCCCAGTTCAGGATCCACCACGCTTTCGATTCCACCTTGACCTGTTGTTGTCATCTTTGCCTTTGTCTGAACACAAATTTGCACAATGAATGAATGAATGATTTCATGGGATACTATTTTGCGCAACACTTACATACTAAATTTATTGGGCAAGAACTTTTTAATAGAAAGTAGTTTGAAGAACATGTAATTTATTTTCCTATTTTCCACAACTCAACCTAACTAGTGCAACCCCCACCAATGTTGGAGAAAATTAAGCCCTAAAGGACCAAGGATTCATGGTTTTAAAATGACAAATCCAATTGATCATATCGTGAAAATTATAATTCAAATCAGACCAGAATTTATATCATCGAAATCTGCGAAGAACATTGCATGCGTTAATCAAAACATGAATGAATTTGAACAAAAGGAACTCCACTTAGAATCCACTAAAAAATGCTAAAAACAACGTGACTCACAAATCGGGCTTCTTGGTCCTTTACGGGTTAAACAATTTTCTTACCCATTCCACAAGGTTGGATTCTTCCTCTGGACAATTAAACTCAATTGCTTTGCGTCCGGTGATGAGCTCCAGAAGGACCACACCGAAACTGTACACGTCACTGGCGGTGGTCAATTGACGAAGCAGAAAGTATTGAGGATCGAAGTATCTGCAAAATTTAAAAACCAAACAATTATGAGTTAACCCTAAAAGGACCAAGGATTTAAAACGGAAAATGGAAAATGGAAAATTCAATCAATTGTATTGTGAAAAATATACTACAGATGGGACCAAACTTTATGTCATCAAAATCAGTGAAGAACATTACATGTGTTGATCAAAAAATATATAAATTTAAACAAAAGGAAGTCCACATAGGACTTTAGTTAAAACTGCTGAAAAAAAACATGAGGCCCAATTTGGGCTTCTTGGTCCATTGGGGGTTAATGCATAATAACGTTTGCAGTGCCTAAGGTAGAGGTACACATAGTCAATTAGTAACCCATAACTAATATGTGGACCTCTTGGAAGCTGCGTTTCATAAACCCAAAAGCTAACATAGTGTTGGCCAATTAAGAGCCGTAAACACATAGCACTTTATGTTTGGGAATTGATCTCATTGTTGTTGGTTATAGGTGAACCTATGTATTAGTCATAAGTTTCAAAGTACTTTTCACTTAGTTTTTTTTTTCTAATAACTTTAATTTTGAGAAAAAAAATTTGAAAAAATTATCATTTTACAATATCTCAGTTTCTATATGAAAGAAAAATATCTCATTAATAAAACTTCAACATTTTTCATGCTAAAATCCTTATTTTATTGGTTATGAGTACTTCTACCTTACACCTCTTCATAGTCCCAATGGCCATTTAACCTTTAAAGGACCAAAGATTCATGCTTTTAAAATGACAAATTCAATTGATCATATTGTGAAAAATACAATCAAGATGGGAACAAATTCTATATGACCAAAAGCAATAATAAAGAACATTGCATGTGTTGTTAAGAAAACCAAATAAACTTGACAAAAAGAAGACCTATTCATAAACCATTAGACCCAATTTGGGGCTTCTTGGTCCTTGAGGGGTTAAGAAGAAGAGTTGCATTGTTTTTATAATCTGTAATCACCCACTTTTTTCTCCCTTTCAGTTTCTAATTTTTGAATTTCCCTTGGAAGATTTTCATTCTTCAACTACAAAATAATCATGAATTCTTCATTGAGATTACCGTACCAGGAAGGCAGGGTCGGCACTTTTGTGTCGAATAATTAATAAAAGTTCAAAAAGTGGAGGTCGGCACTTTCAAAAACAATTATTAAAAATTCGGCTATTAATAACTAACATTGAATTTTACTAGCGGCTAAACATTTTCTTTTGTTTTTTGTCTACGATTTTTGTTGACTTCATTTTTGTTGATTTTGACAAAATACTTGATAAATTTATTTATTTCTTCGGCATTTTTTTGGGGCATTATTTTCTGCCAACCTTGCCTTCCTGGTATGGTATGCTACAGAAGTTTGGATATGGAAAAGTAGTATATCATTTGCCACCATTTGTTGCACTATTTTCCACAACTAAGTTCTAGATACACTCGTAGAAAAGGTGGCAATGCCGAGGAAGATGCCTAGGCAAGTAGTGCCCAATTCCACACATGCATAGTGATTTTGCCTTTGCATCTCCCTGGGAGTGCCACCTTTTCTGCTAGTGACTTGAATTACCAGATTCTAATTCCAAGGTGCTAGGACTCTCGCTAGGACCCCAATCTAAAAACAAGTTGAGGTATACACATTCAAAAGACTTGCAACCACATTTTGTTGTAACAATATTGAGGAGGTGGAAAGGATGGGATTAGGGTTTAGGGTTTAAGGGATTTTATACCCTGCAGTGCCAGCAGGCCTAGTAGACACATGAGTGTCCAACTCAGGCGACTCCTTGGAAATGCCAAAATCTGCTACTTTGGCAACAAGGTGGTCATCCAGCAAGATATTGCTGGGCTTCACATCTCTATGTATCACGGGTGGGTCCTGCACATCCATCAAGCATGTTTTGGATGATTATCATCCACAAGAGTAAGTTCCGTCCTAGAATCCCACTACAAATTAACCTGATTTTTTGATTTAGTGTATGATAAACTGTACCCGGAAGGCAGGGTCGGTAGCTCATGCCTAATGTTTAATTTCTTTGTCCAAAATAATGATGCGAATATTCTCTAAGATTACGGTGGACATTCTTTAAGATTCTCTTTTGCACCATAGAATTTTATTTTATTTTCAAAAAATAATTTCCTAAAAATTGAGACTTCTCTTATTATAATTGTTTTTTGCCGATCCTGCCTTCCAAGTACGGTATTATTGTTTTATACCCAGGATTTGGTGGTAACCACCAAAGATGACATCACACAAGAGAGCTCGCTCCCTATAGACTTGTACCAAGGAGGAAAGAAGAGAGAGCACATTGGTTGTGAAAAAAGAACATGACATCATTTTAGGGTTCCACCTTTTATATGGGGACCGTGGGTTTATAGCCTATGAACATACTGTAACTATTGATAAACATCATTGGTTAAGCTTTTGGATCTTGTCATGGCCATTTGTTGCTTGAGTGACTTTTCACTCAAAATTTTCTCGATCATAATCCCAAAATGCATAAATATGTAACTAAAACAATATTCGCGTATTCTATGAACCACTATTGTTATGTTACTTTAGATCATGAATCATACAAAATAGAATAAATGTAAGGTGAAACTAACAACCATAATTGGGTTGAAGTAGTAACGGAAACTCTTCCACTTATTAGGGAAGTTTAGTTTTTATGCAATGAATTCCTTCATTTTCTTTCCAAAATAACAGAAATAAAAATATAATAGCAACGGGAACAAAACATGGAGTCATTTGTAATGGAAAACCACACAGATGGATACACTACTTTTTGCTAATGGTGCGTGTGGTACCAATTCCAAAGATACTCTATTTTGCAAAATCATGAAATTGGCGAGGGCTGATTTTTACTGAGTGACTAAAATCTTCATTTTGCATTGATTTTCGAGTTGGTTTCACATTCACTAATTACCCTCCTTTACTATAAACCCACCCTCACTATTAGCAAAAAGTAGTGTGGTAAGGGTAGAGGAGTACCGCAAACGAATGCAAGTAGTCTAGACCTTGGGCAACATTCACAGCAATCTCCAACCGCTTGTACCAATCCAATATCATATTCTGGTCTGCAATGTTGAAGGACCTTAGTCACAACTAAAATAACTAGCTGGCTGGTTGGCATAATACAACCAGCTAGTTAGAAAGTCACTAGTAGTAAAAAAGAGATCATTAGAGTTCACAACAAAACGTCACTTTGTTTCTTATTATGACTGAGAATTGAAAGAAAATCACGTTATTTTGTATTATCCGTAATTCAAACAAAGTGACAATCTAGATTGGGCAAAGTTCCATTTTATACCTTCCTTACTTCCATGGAGATGGCTGTGAAGGTTCCCCAACTTCATGTACTCATACACCAGAATCTATTAAGACAAGAAAAAGAGAAGGGAAATCAGAAACTAGAAAGTTGTACAGTTTCTTAGCATCTCAAGAATTGTTATATTCCAAATGATGTCATTTGTGTCACTGGTCATTGCAGGAGCCAATTCATATCACACTAAGATCAGCATAACAGAGAAGACACGGTGAAGTGTCCCATAAATTATGGTTAACCCCTAAAGGACTAAAGATTCATGATTATAAAATGACAAATTCAATCAAACATATTGTGAAAAATATAATTCAAATGGGACTGAATTTTATATCACCAGAATCAGCGAAGATCATTGCATGTGTGGATCAGAACAAAAATACAGTTGAACAAATCGAAGCCCATATAGAATCTACTCAAAACTGCTTAAAAAAAATGAGGCCCGATTTGGGTTTCTGGGCTATAAGCACCCTTGAGAATCAGAATCGGAATCATAGTGGATCCTGATTCTCACAAAGTTTGTGTAACAAGTGAGCTAAGTTAAAACAAGAGTTGGAAATAAATCTTTTCAACCAGAAACGGTCTCCCTGTATCATCTGAAAAGCCCAAATCTTTGGGCCTATGATTGTTGAACAACAACAATATGCAAATGCTAGACCCCATAAAAGCAGTGAGGAATGAATTAATATGTGCATGATTCTGTTGAAGATTGTTTTGAGAGAAAGAACTACCTGTTGATTACCGTCATCACAAAATCCCTCCAGTCGAACCAAGTTCTTATGGTGAAGCCTGCTTAATAATGAGACCTACAACATCAAGAGGAATATAATTAATGCACGCATTCATTCATTCAACCATTCTTGTTCCCAATCGTCAGTTCAACTCTTCTATTTCTGATGGCAATGTCAGTAGTCAGAGAGCCTGAGAGCCAGTCAGAGCGCTCCAAATTGAGAGTGACCATTTCACAGTAGACCTCTTATTACTGTGTTAGATGAATCAAAAGCTGCTTACACAATCTCATGGTTACCAAGGATTCATGGTTTTAAAATGGCGAACTCAATTGATCGTGTTGTGATTCAAAATCAATAATTCAGATGATACCCAATTTCACATCACTAGAATCAGTGAAGTACATTGCATGCGTTGGACAAGAAACAAATAAATTTAAACAAAAGATAGTCCACACATGACCACTCAAAACTGCAAAAAATGAAACATGAGGCCCAATTCGAGCTTCTCGAATTGGACCTCATGTTTTTTTAAGCAGTTTTGAGTAGGCCTTACGTGGACCATCTTTTGTTCAAATTTTATTTGATTCTTGACCAATGCATGCAATGTACTTCACTGATTCTAGTGATGTGAAATTGGGTCTCATCTGAATTATTGATTTTGAATCACAACACGATCAATTGAGTTCGCCATTTTAAAAACCTTAGTCCTTGAGGGGTTGAGGGGTGTGAGTAAAGTACCTCATTTCTGAACTGACCACAACCAGAGGCTGAGGAATAATTGGCACGGCCTGCTCGTTTGATGGCCAGAGTGCGTCCATCCGGAAAATTGCCCACAAACACTTTCCCAAACCCACCCTCGCCGATCTCATTCGCCTGATCAAATCCGTTTGTTGCCTTCATCAATTCCTCCATTGTAAAGTGATGCACACCTCTTGGCACTTCCCACGACTGCATGATCATACTACCTGCAACACCCAAAAAATCAAAAATCAAACCTCAAAATCTACACTAGGACCTATCAAACCTCAATTACGTCTTCATCAATATGAACATTACTTACGTCTTTCTAGTACGAAAAAACAAGGGTTGTGATTCTCACTCTCTTTCTCAGTTTGGAAGTAGTCAGGATGGGAAAGGAGCGCTTGCTTTTTACGCTTTTGTCTGACCCTCCACAAGAAATAGCACATGACGAGGAGCAGCAATGATGCAACCGCTACTACAACAGCAACCACAGCAGCCAACGGAAACTTCTTGCTGGAGCCTCCGGGATCTGCAAGTTTACAAGTTCTATAACAGATGAGTGGAATTCCAATCTCACATTAGCATTCAATAAAAAAAAAACCTCAGCACTGTCAAATAGTAAATCAAATAACTAGAGTCTTGTAGTGTATTAAACCCAGGTACAAGACCAAGACACCCAAATTGAGCCTCATGTTTTTTTAAGCATTTTTGAGTAGGTCCTATGTGGAGTTCATTTTATTTGTCTTTTATTTGTCTTTTACAAACGCATGCAATGAACTGAATCATATTTTTCTCATGATTGAATTTGTCATTTTGAAACTATGTATTATGCTTGGTTAATATTTAGGGTTTAATGTGGAAACCTTCAAAGCAGATGCAGGTGGTGGTGTTGACCATGTGTTGTCCACTTGGACAAGCTGGACATGACTTTCCTGCGTTCAAAAAGTCAAGAGTATAATTATTTGATATGAGTAGGCTAAAACAATCTCCCAACTGTTAGTAATGAAACAAAGCCTTGAGAAAGTTGAAGCCACCATGTGAGACCATAAATGTACCGTTGTTGACAGAGAGCTGAAAATTCAAGCAATTCAAGGGTCGCACGCAAGCAGAGTCCAGGGAACTCTCATTCTCCCAGCAGTTGTAGTCCAGTAAGGCCCTGCAACAGTTCATTTATTTAACCCCTTGTTAGTTTCAGTAGAAATTCCAGTTTGAAGGAATAATTATAACGTTACTTGTACCAGCATATCTCTACCATGTAAACATATCCTTACCACCTATTATTATTATTATTCTTATTGTTGTAGGCCATACTTTCTTTTCTTCGATGGTATAACTTTTCTTAAACTTAATGATCTAAAACAGAATAAGAAGATTTAAGAATCGGACCTCATGTTGTTGCAATGGTATATAGAAAAATCTTCTTAAATGATTCATTCGTGGTGTCGAACCTCCCAATTCTTGCTTGCCAAATTGGGCACAATACAATTCTTCTTTCTTCAAAAGTACTACCTAAATTCCTATCGAGTTTGGAACGCAATTCTAGAATCACCTTCTATAGACCAACTTTGACAGCAACTCCTATAAAAGCGGCCACTTTTGGCCGTTTAAGGATTAATAAGCACATTAAATTTACATCACTAAAGCCAAAGACATATAAAGGTTGAGATGGTTCACTCACGTGATATTTTGTAATTGTGGTCTTGCTCCTTCTAAGTAGTTACATTCCACATATCTGCACATGAAGACCAAAAACAGAGACCCGGTGTTTCATAAAGAGAGAAATAACTCCAATTCTTCTATGAAACTAGTGTGCATCAACAGTCTTGGTTCAAGGTTCCACATGACACACAGAGTTACACCAAAACTACGTACATACCAATTTTGCTAAACATACTCATTTCTCTTTAAAAATGAAGAAGAAGATGAATAACTTTGATCTCGCATTTGATCCTAAGACCAGTGTGAACGAAGAGTCTGTTTGGGATAGTTCTACTAGCTGGGCTACATGGATGCAGATAGCCTCTTTCAAAATGAATTTGCAAATGAATGAAGCAAGAGGAGCAGTGCTCAGCATTTGAGAGTGTGTATGTTATGCATTCTTGTTTGGTTTTTGATTGCAGATTCAATGATGGTTTATGATACTCGATCTGTTGTGTATGGCGATCTTTATTTACGTAAATTTTTTCTCAGTTTCAGCGAAATAAACCCAAAGAATTTGAATGAGTCCCTTGATTTCATCATTTTAGGTTTTTTGTTATCCTTACAGGAAATTCAAACCAGGAGTAACGCTGGCGTTCAGAACTGGTATGGTGGAACCGCGAAGCTGGTTGTTGCTGAGTTGCCTGAGCAAGCAGCCCACATTAATTGATATCAGAACCATGTCCAATATTCTACCTTCTCCTGAAGAAAAAATTTCTATGTTCAACAACAATTACTTGTGAATTTCTAACAACAAGAATCATAAGAAATTTCAGTCATTGGCCCCCAAGATTTTAAGTTTTTTTTTGTATTCATTATTGCAGAACTTTGACACAACATAATTGCATGTTAATAGATGTATTACATGACAAAAAATACCTTGCTAACACAAACCCTAAACCTTTCTTAGTATGTGATTTTTTGACATTTAGATAGTGAACTACTTGGGAACTAAATGGAACAAAAGGACCAAATCTGCAAAGGATAGAAGACTTTCTCAAATAAAAAATATCAAACTTACAAAATAGATAGCTTTGGCATTTGAAGCAGCCACGGAGGAAGCGGTCCATAGAGAGCATTGGCATTAATCTCTCTGCATTTCACGAAGAAAACACATTCATCAATTCATAGTGCTTGATGCGGTAATGGTAGCATTCATTTATTTTACCATTAAACCCTAAACCCTACAGCTTAAACCCTACAGCTTAAACGTAATTTTATTACCATTGCTTAACGAAAAATGTAGGGCAATGGTATTATTCATGTTCATCTATTTTCTTTAAAGTTTCTCAAATGAAAGAAACAACTGCAATTACTATTTTATGCAATACATTCAGAGTTTGTTCATTCAAGGTCCTACGTCACTAACTACCTTGAAGAATACTGAGAGTGACACATGAACTGCTTCTTAAATTATTCATTTCAACTCTTATAGATATGGAAGCAGCAGCCACTTTTGAGCACTTTTAAGGTTTAAGGAAGCATACAGATCTTGGATGCTAATCATTCCACGCCATTCTTCTGGGATAGGCCCTGTGAACTTATTCTTGTACAGAAGGCTTCACACATTCCATTGCAAAAAAAAGTGTCAGGTGCAATTGAGCCATAACGAAATATGAGCTCTGTGAAATGCAAGTGACTACTTCAATTTGGCGTATTAAGCTTTTGTAAGTGCACAATGAAGTCAAAGAGACTGAGGGAGTCTCATTGCTTACAATTTCCGCAATTGAGTCAGCTTTCCTAATTCTGGAGGAAGACCGCCATAAAGATTGTTCTTATTCACATTCCTGCAAGCAATCCAATGAGCCTGTCAGCAATTTCAATTACTAGTGTACCATCTTCACAACATCACTAGAAGGCTCCCTTTTCATAAGCAGAATGTATATATTCTTGAGCAAATCGTCAGAGAGACTCACAAATAGGTTAGATTGACAAGGTTTCCCAATTCGGCGGGAATTACACCGGTGAGAGCATTCCCCCAGATAGTCCTGAACACAGTGCACAACACTTTAGGGTTAGGGTTTTGCCTTCCAACACTTTTAAGAGTACGAGAAAACAAAAGGTTGCGATTGATAGTGACAATAATCTTGATTATCTTTCTTTCGGCAACTCACAACTCACAATTTGGGAGTTGCATATGAAGTCCAATCAATCTCCAACTTTGCTTTACTGATCTTGACTCCTAATTGAATACTTTTTGGAAACCAGATTATATTATTCTGGTACAAAGGTTTGACAAGTTCCGCTAATGAAGGAAATATAAGCCTATTCACTTGAAAGAATTCACATATAATTGTGGGCACATGGAGACTTACAGTTCTTGCAAATTTGTCAAGGAGCCCAGAGCAGCCCCTGGTATGGATCCTGTAAATGAATTATTGCCTAGATATCTGTTGAGAGAGCCGGAAAGTGAGCTTCAAAATGACCATTAGTTTTATGACTGAAATGAAAAGAAGATCTCATCTTGAGGCTAAAGCTTTTTGCACTGAAAGTAACTCAAAATTCACAGAGCGAACAATGTTCGATGTGTTTGACGTACAAATACTTGAGATTGTGCAGCGTTGAGAGTTGCACTGGAAGTTCTCCTTTGATTAAAGTGTTGTCAAACCTCCTGATAATAAAAGGGCAAGGGCCATGTCAGAGTACAAAGCTTCACTAAACCCAAAAACCGAAACATCTACCATGTAACATTCTTGATTAATAGTGGCATGACACCTTTTAAGAACAGTACCAATTTTATTTTTTAAATTAGAGCAAAGTCGTGCCAAATCAAAGAAAATCAATACTTTCGCATGTGACGACATTGCTTAAGGAGCTCTCAACTTTGCAAAATTGGGTGTAAGGGATTCTTTCTCATGCCAATTCCGAGGGTGCTCAACAAGAAAATTATGACCTCGACATCACTTCATTAACCAAAAAAGTTGGCTGAAAGCATTAATCTTTGTTCACATTGAAGAAGTCACTTACAAATCTATCAATTTCGTCAGCTGAAACACAGCCGTGGGGAAGCTCGGAAGAGACAGCTCATTTGATGTCAGAATCCTAAACATTTTACAAACATGAATGTAAAAGCCCAAAACCTCATCTATAGGGAAGAAATAAAAAGAACCGGCAAATTGAATGCAAACAGACATAAGGTGGGTGTGCCTATGACTGCTCACTCCTGCACCAGCAGATTTCTCACCGATGTTCCCGCAATTGCTCACAAACATCAATCAGTAGCTCAGTAATCGGAACTAGCAATGAAATTTATGATTACTCAATTATGAATAATAGCAAAATCAAACACCTTAAGTTTTATGACCTATGTGCAAAAGGAGGCAATTTGCACTTGTAAAAATAACACTTTATCTGTTGAATAAATGTATAATAAATTCACTTGATTTTCGAAACTTTTTGTTTTCAAAGGCTCGTGAACTCACAGGGTCTGCAGATTCAGCAGGCTTGCAAGAGGAGCGAGGTCGCCGGTGACATGGTTCCACGGGCCACACAGTACTGTACAAACCTTGTTGTTTCCCATGTCCAGGTGAAGCAACGACGTGAGCCTCCCCACAGCCTTTGGAACAGGCCCTTGTAACCCCACATGTGTCAAATTCCTGTCAACACGGTCAAATCGATCATGAGGGCTCCCAAAACATTCATTGGAGTTGAACTTATTAGTTGGATAAAAACCGAGAAATTAAAGGGAAGTCTAAAGAAACTCACAACGTGATGATATTGCCTGTGGTGTCACAGTCGATGCCTACCCAGTTACTCACACACGGGTCTGTTCCTGGCATCCATGAGGGAAGCGCCTGCGTAATCCATCCCGCATTTTTCACTTCCTGTAAAGCATCCCCTGCAATCCAAAAAACAAAAACAATTACTCCCTCTGTCCGGAAATAACTGTCCTCGTTTTTGGCATTTTTCAACTTGGTAGACTTATGTAGTTTGTGTCACCGACTCTCATTGTCCGCCCCGTTTGAAGTGGACAGGGCTCATGTTTGAAGTGTAAAATATATGATAAAAACTAGGGGAAAAATGCCAAAAACTAGGACAATTATTTCCGAACAGAGGGAGTATCTTGTAGTCGTTGAAAGAGCTGGGTGAGGGCTTATACGTACCTTGTTCTAGAGTGGAACAAACTGGATTCCACCAGCAGCAACTGGGCAGCAGGAAGTACAGGAACAACGAAGAGAAGAACCTCCTTTGCCATAGCAACGGCATGGCGTCGATGAACACACTCACACGCATCCAAATCTTTGAGCTAGCTTAGAGAATTATATCAAACAGTTTCTTGTGCTTCATATTGCAGCTAGCTACTCTCACTCGGTTGCATCGATCACTGTAACCCTCCCGAGGTTGAATGTTTGATTTCTCCTGCTATGGAAGTTACGATTCAGACGACGACGCTGAGGTACGTCCCCACTCCGGAGCTCATGTACTGTCAGCCTGTAAGTTGCAAATAGACAGTGATCGATAACCAGAATCCTCAAAGCTAGCTAGCTGGCTCACAATTGCTTCATGTCTTGCTCCAACTCCCGGGCTCCAAATGTAAACTTGTCAAAGCAGAAGAACTGTGCTTAAGTTAATTAATCACTCATAATTCAAAGCTGCTTCAAAACGTTACCCACACTGGATCTATCTTGGAGTCGCTGAAGAGCCGTGTCAGAAGCGTGGAAGGAATCAGACATGTGCTGAAATGTTTTCTCACTGGAACTGATCGATGGAATCTTATCAGCCTCCAACTTAATTGCACTCTTGCAGTTCAGTTGATGCTAGCCACCGCCTTCTCAGCAACTGAGAAATTATACGTACTGTATTGTGGCTCTTAGTACTTGACAGTCGTCGCTTTCCTACTGAACGTTCAAACTGTACAAACCTGACTCACACGTCACATGCCTGACATTCAAATGCTCTAGACAACCTGCAACAACTAAAAGCACGCCAGCCTTCAAAGCAGAGCATCGAATCGATCATTCCGGAAAGGGGAACCAAATTGTCAAGCTGGTTTAACGAGGCTCCGGAAATATGTGTCCATGATGTTCCGGATTTGGCCAACCATGATCGAGCTGGATGAAGGCTTGCTAGTCAGGTCCTGGAGTAACTTAGTACAAGTTTGACAGCTTCAAACAAGCACACCGGGACGTGATCAGTCCCTGACACTGGAGTCAGTGGTCGCAGAGACAGCATCCAACTGACTGCGACACCTAGATTTAGCACTATAATCATGGATTAATATACATACCGTTTCCGGCCGTCTGGGTCGGCAAAAAAATAGAGATGCTCAAAGACTGACGTTAATTGAGTTAACCGAAATCAGAACAGGTAATCTGACCCCCAAAATATCAGAGTCTATGTCCTTTATGAGTGTAACCAAAATCAAAGCAAATAGTGAACCTAACATCCTCCAACTTCAATTTTAGATATGAGCTTTGCAAGTCAGTCCAAGTTGTTAGAGCCACCTAATCTCAAATTGGATGTGGGTCATCGCCTCCAAGCCTTGACTCTCAGTGAACTCACCTTAGTCTCAATTTCGCCACCTTTGTGGCGGCAAAACTAGTTCACCCTCCTTTCTATTTTGGATTCTTTGGAAAACATGCCAGTTTGCTTGATTGCCTTAGATACGGGTCAGACTCACCTCACCTAACATGTATTCTCTCTTCTTTTTGGTTAACTCTAATGTCCGGGTACGATAGTCTCCAAAACTGTTGAAATTAACGAATAGAAGTTAAAGCATTTTGTGCTTCATCTCTGCAAGGATAGAAGTCCAGTGTTTGCCACTAGGTTCCCTATATATGATTTCAACTTTGAAAATTCGCAGGCTCATATAATTACGATGTGATTCTCTTTGTTCTGAAATGTTGAATTGGCCCATATAATTACTGTAACTTACCCTCGGTCAAGAGGGATCGAGAGGAAATGTTGCCTTGAGTGAGTGGGATTTAGGAAGCGGGGAATGATAAATCAGTGAGTGGTCAAAGGGACCTAAATGTCAAGGGAGGGACCCAAATGTCAAATTGTTGAGCAGAGCGGGGAGCTGTGAAATCCAGAGCAGTTTGACCATCCGAATGATCGACACCACAGGCCTTGCTTTGGCTATGGATTGGAGGGAGGTTGTCTAAGATTAATGATAACATCTACACTACTGCTAGATCTCAGCCTCTGACTTTGATGCCGACTTCCAGGACTGCCGCGGGTAGTAGAGCTGACTAGTACGTGACCAATCGCTGGGATTCTTCTATCAATGATTCCTTTGAAATTATAATTGGAAGTTAGCCTTTCACAAGTGGATGCTTTATTTCCATTGCACAACGGGTGCCGGGTAAAGTTCTGATATGGGTATCCCTAAGACGTGTCTCACTATATGTAACTCATTTTATATGTGCTAGAAATTTCTTCTATAACATCATGCCGTATGCAACTGCAGCCTTGCCATCCATAACACCATCTAATTTTTGTAATTTTTTATAAAAAAATTCTTACCAGACTGAGAACGTTTTTATAGATCACACTATTTCAGGAGGGGGAACTCATATCATAACTTTGCCCTGCACTACAACAGATTGCAAACATCACGTCAATGCAAACGAAGAAAGCACGTACCCTTTTACTAGATTTGAGATACCAGTGTGTTGGATAAAGATAAAGGTAAGATTTCAAATTTTATAAAGGGCCTACATTCTAGAAATTTACAACCAATACTTGTCTATTATTGATGAGAACATGTGTGAGTGGATCAAAATATCCCTTTGATGTTAAAGCTTGGTTCCATGTTATAAGATACACTAAATAGTGCAACTAGGTTGTCCCTCACTAATTTCTTGACATTTGACACTATATACCTCCATGTGTACCAATGGAAATATTTGTTGACTTTGATGGCTTGTGAAGAAACTTTCTTGGAATAAAGCAACCTAAATTTTTAAGCAATCTAATTGCACTCGTTATTTAGTGTAAGTAATGTTCACCTAGGATGAATTAACACTAGTGGTTAATATAGAGGACACTAGAAGTTAGTCCACCCTAATTGAATAAGGTTCGTGGCTTGAATAAGTGACAAACTAGCAGTTCAAACTTATGAAGAGTCTTGATGGTGAAAGCAATACTTGAAGCAACAAACAAGTTGACGGTTACTCATTTCCTTTCTAATCATTTCCTTTCATTGCCTAGCCGTCCATTTTTTGGACGATGTAGAGATTTCATCCATGATTACTCATCCGTTATGCACTTTTTGCAATGTGGATTTTTTACTATAGATTTTATGGGAAGTTAGCTTCATGCATGTGTGAACCGATTAGAAAGGAAATGATTTGTGAATTTTTTCATGTCTCATTTCATATTGCGGTGATTCACCAAAAATTCCTAAAATCTTAGTTCAAAATAGTTCAAAAGTGCTCTTAAAAAAGTCATTTCATAAAATCACCCAACCAAAAAATCTCCAAAAATCAATGCACAAGAGTATTACATTTCAACCCATCGGAACAAATTTCATCTACAAATTGTCAATATCTTGTTTGTAATCGAATTACAAAATAATTTTTAATTTTAAGTTTCAAAATTTATACAAAAATATTAGTGACAACAACCATAGATCTAACTACATGGATAGAATCTAAAATTCATAATGTACAACTTTTATTCATACAACAAGTTCAAAGTATCCCTCGTAGTTGCATTTATAATGCATCTTTACAATTCTTCAAACCTAGAGAGGGTTGTGGACATTTAGAGGTTAACAAACTGATGTTTACAAACTCAATTTCTTGATTGGTTAAGAATGTTATCTTTAACCTCTAAATGCCTAGAGCCCTCTCGAAATTGGGCAATTTTGCAAAGGGGCATTATAAAATGCAATTAAGAGGGTTATTTTGAACTTGATGTATGAATAAAATTTGTACATTATGAATTTTAGATTCTATTCATACAATTAAATCTATGATTGCAATCACCAATATTTTGTATAAAATTTGAAACTTAAAATTCAAAATTCTTTTGTAATTCAATTACAAATAAGATATTGACAATCTATGGATGAAATTTGTTGTGATAGGTTGAAATGTAATACTCTGAGTGTATCAATGATTCTTAGAGATTTTTTGGTAGTTTAATTTTATGAGTTGATTTTTTTAAGAGCACTTTTGAACACTTTTGAATTAAGATCTCATAAATTTTTGGTGAATCACTACAACATGAAATGAGGCATAGTTTTTTTACAAATCATCCCCTTTCTAATCGGTTCTCACATACATGAAGCTAACTCCCCATAAAATCTATAGTAAGAATTTCACGCTATTAAAAGCACATGATAGATGAGAAAATGTGGATGAAATATGTACATCGTCCAAAAATGGACACTTAGGCAGTTAAGGGTTAAGTTCCCCTAAAGATCCCTAGCTTCTAGAGCTTTTTCAAACTCATTGTTTTTTCTTAAATTTTGAAGGCTCTAAGCAAGAAACATAATGTACCTTTTTATATTGCCACCGTATGACCTTTTTAATATACTTAGAGTGTAGATCATAATACATTTTTTTTAAATCCAAAATTTCTTATAATGGGAAGTTATTAGCCTTTGACCAATTGAAGTTTGACTAGTTTGGACAATACAACTATTTTTTTATTCCAATCCAAGTTTCTTGTTCAAAATGAAATTGAAATATTCAATAAAAATAAACGCACTATAGAACAATGTCTCAACTTGGAATACCAACTTTTTCATAATAGAAAAACAATTTATTGAAGAAATGGGAAGTTTCTAGTGGGAGTCTCTTTGTAAAGACAAAGTTTAAAACTTTAGCATCTCAACTATAAATGTTCAAATTTTGAATATTTTAAGCCATACCCGTAATGCTAAGAATAAAAGTGAATAAAAACCTACATCAAAGGTGGTCATCAAACTTGCACAATAGCAAAGTGTACTTTCTCTAAAATCTTAGGTAAATTGAACGGATGAAGAACATTTAGAATGAACTATTCCATAACATTCAGTAATTTGTAGTGCATCATGTGATTTCCATCTATGTAGTGCATTAAGTGCAACCTTTTATTTTTCATTTTTCAGAGAGTGGGGAAGGTGGGGAAAGAAGCAGGAAGGTCATAAACCATTGTCAATGGAGGGAATTTTTTTATATTATAGATGCCTATTTTCTATTGGTTAGCCATGCACCATAACATTATTGGGTTAAAGTATTATTACTTATAATATTGCTCTCTTTAAAAGTCATGGACATATAGGAATGTGTCAGCAAAGACCATGCATGATTACCTTCCCTTCTAGTTTTCCAAAACCTCCATCTATGAGAAAACATGGGTAGCTATTGATTGTTCTTGGATGAGAATGCAAAATATGCTTCACATTCTCCTCAAGAGCAAGGCAATGTCCTTTAGGGGTTAACCAAACACCACATATAACCAACTTTGAGCTCATTTTATGGGCCCCTAGTAAACTAAATACATTTTACTTCATCCGTTTTAGACCGGCAAGATTTGACAAAAAAAAATTTCTAAAATTTCTTAAACGCCAACTCTTGAAATTTAAAATTTTGTTTAAATTTTTTTTTCTAGGGAAATAGAGAATTTTGAATTTTTTAAAAGAATAGCCTATCCACAAGCCTTATTTCACCAAAATTATTACATCAAAAATTAAAATAAAGTAAAATTGACACATACATGCCCTCCACCTGCAGTACCGTATTTCATCCCCGACTCTAAATCCCCCTCAGACGTTAATGCAAGGATTGTTCACCCATGGGCCCCATTTTCTGAAATTTCTATTTTGGGCACCCTAGGGTCTTTTTTTGACAATTTGTTTTGCAAATTTGAGACCTACGGCCAAAATTTAGTCTAAGGGGATCCCCTTGGGAATTTTAAACCCTTGGAAGAGGGGGTTCATTTTTTAAGGTAGGCCCCTACATGTTCAATATAGGGGGCAGTTTTTGTCTTCTTGCATTAACGTCCGAGGATTTAGAGTCTTTCGTATTTCATGCCCTGTGTTTTGTATTTCATGACCTGTGTAGCTGGAGACCTATTTCTGAGGGTGCTTTTATTCTGGCAGGCAGGAGACCTATTTCCGCGAGATGTACCCACCAGGTACATGTCACTATTATGTAAGAGCATCCTCAATGCAACACTGTGAAACGGGTGGACACATTTCTCATTTATGCCGGTTCTTTTACAGTGTCCCATTGAGGATGCTCTAAATCCTACACACGTGCCGGTTGTGCAAAACCCCGGGACACGTGCATTCGGATCCTTTCTCTCTTGCGAGCTTGAGCAGGCAGAATCGCATTCACCAAATCGATCGCCAGTCTCCACAACTTTAATCCGTCTGTGGTTTTTTAGGGTTTCGTTTGTTGGTTGTTTTCCAACTGGACCTCTGTGTCTTAGTCTTGCGACACTCTTTCAATTCACAGCAGCCATCAATCAGGGTCATGAACACCAACACCTTCGTTGCAGTTTCAGATTCCCATACACAACTTATTTCGTTTAGGATCTGTTGTTTTGACTGATGCAATCGTGCAGATCGAGCTGGAACAAAACTGGCGCAATTGCGGGACACGAGGGCTGCCTGAGGAGACCAGGATCGTTCACGGCGTTTGATGTTGTTGTGGTGTTTGGAAGCAGCGTGTTTTGTGAGGCTGGAACTGAACTAGGTGAGCAATTCAGTATTTGAATTGCCGCTGTGCTTGTTGTTATGCTCGTCACAACTTTTGACCCTGAGCCGCTCGGCATTGCATTGCACTCAATGTGAATCGTTTTTCTGTATCGATAATGGAGGGGTCCAAAGATTGTTCTTGCGGTCAATTAGGGTTTTTTAACACGAGCGTTTATTGATGAAGAGTTCAATGCGGATGTGTTTGTCTCAATTTATTTCAAACCCTTATTTTAAAGGATTCTCATGTTTCAGTTTCACAAGAGTGATTCAATCTGCTTGAGCAGGCTGTAATTTGACCATAATTACCACGTATACCGGTATCTGCCCTGGGGACCCTGCTCGACAGTTGTTTTTTTTTGGAAAATGTGTGATAAATTACCAGGGTCCTATGTATCTATTGATATTTTGTTGTTTGTGTTAATGGTGTGCGCTAGGTTGAAACAACTCGATCACAAATATTAGGGTTTCATTTTTGCAGGGGAGCCTTGCAGATGAGACGGAGACCGCACCACTGGCAAGTGTTTTAAGCTCCTTCCATTATTATTTTTGCATTGAACAAAGTCCTCAGCTGTGATGAAAAGATGTTTGAGAATTATAGTTGCAAGAATTTCGTTCCGTTTCCTTCATAAACCATTCATTGCAGCAGATTATGTTCAGTTGTGGCCGCAACGATTGCAGCAGTTTATGAAATAGCGAAAAACTTAAAACATCTGTCAGCAACTTCGATCATCCTGAAACCTTTCACCACTTTCTTCACACCATTGCTGTGTTTCTGAGGGTTAAGAATCAAGTATAAAGGTATGTTATGCCACTTTGGAATGGTAATTTGGGATTGGAGTGAACTCGGTTGTTCTTCAGATTCAGTAAACTTGGATTGTTTCTTTGCAAAGTCCAGTCGACGGAAATTTTCTTCTCTAAGTATGGGGTTTAGAAGTATATGGGGTTAGAAGAATAGACTTTATTATTCGAGGAGCTTTGATTGCTCTGAAGGTGTCAGTATTATGAAGAGACTCATTTTACATGAGTTCGTGCATTTTGTTTAACAAATTTCTTGAATCTTTAATCTTGCAAATTATACACTGACAAGCTCGTCTATATCAGATGGAGCATTGGGGGAATCCGATGAAGGATTGCTTGAAGACGGGTGAACAAGGGTGACACTGTTGTCATTGCCAGATCCTGCTCTTCCTAAACCCTAAACCTAAGAGGTTGGAGCCATGGTGCACAACGCGTTTGATGTGGTTCAGATCCTCAAGGATTGTCCTGTGAAGATCGAAAGTGTGGGGCTATGGGGCTCCCGGCTGCTGGTGGGATGCATGGACGGGTCACTGCGGATGTATGTGCCGGAGTTTATAGACGACCCTTCTTCATTCAAGGAGTCCGACCTCTCGTCTGCTTCTTCCTACATTCTCAAAGACACTCGCATTGGCTTTGCGAAGAAGGCGGTCACGTCCATGAATGTCGTGCAGTCCAAGCACTTGCTGATCTCCCTCTCGGACACCGTTGCCATTCATTCGTTGCCGGAATTTGACGTCGTTGCTTACCTCAGGAAGACCACGGGTGCCAACTTGTATGCGTGGGATGAGCAGCGTGGGATGCTCGCCGTTGCAAAAGCCAAGCGAATTTTTGTATACAAATTCGATGGTACGTAAGCACTCACTCTGTTTCATTGTCTTTGTGTGGCAATTCTTTGAAATTTTACCCCTAAGCGTCCACTGTGTATTTTCTGCAGTGTAGGAAAATTGGACCCCCTGCTGGAAAGCATCTGTTTGTGTGAAAATGACTTCAGTTTGGCACAATCGACACTTTTGATCTTGTAGTATAGAACAAGAGCTTTGAAATGATGTATTGCAATCAGAAAACCGAGGTAAAATGAGAAAATGCCACAGTTGTAAAGTTCAGTGATGCAGATGGCCGTTTTAGACGCTTAGGGGTTAAGTAATTCTGGACCAAACTACAGTCTTCTTTATACTTAGTGTGGATTCCGAAATAAGGTGGACGCCCTACCTGCCACTGTGTGTATAGTCTTGTCATCAAGATATTAGATTCTAAATAGAAGGGTGCAAGATGATTGGTGCAGTAAAAAAATAAAGTGCCCACACTAAATAGTCTTGAGAGTGTAGTGCCTAGAAATAAAGTAGATCAAATGTGAGAATGTAAATAGAGCCCAATCCTAAGTGTTTGAAAGTAATGAAAAATGACTCAAAAAACCTCAAATCCTCTTATTAACGTTTGAATGAGACGAGAAATCAGAATTTGATTCTACAATTGAAGTGATTTTTGACCAAGAAATTTTTAGGCAAGGATTGACAGGCCGCTGATGGTTTGGATTTTGAAACATAGTCGTTAGGTTTCAAGTTTTCTTAGGCCATGGTCTCTCAAAACATCTAAAAGATGCCTGAACTGGTAATTTGTTTGGTTTTTTGTTTCTGTAATTCCTGGACGAGATCAATATTGTTCATCCTACTGTGCCCTTGTTTCAGGAAATAAGGATTTTGGAGAGGTGAAAGATCTACCAGCTCCTGATGCAGTCAAGTGCATGGCCTGGGTTGGAGACTCACTATGTCTAGGGATCCGGCGCGAGTATGTCATTCTAAACATCTCCACTGGTGCAAGTTTTGATGTCTTTCCCTGTGGCAGACACGCAAATCCTCTTGCTGTGTCGCTTCCAAACGGAGAGCTCTTGCTTGGAAAGGTAATGCTAGTAGATAGAGAGCTCTTTCTTGTGTTTTTTTTTAATTTTTTAATTTTTATGAATATCATGCAGTGTCGTTGAAACTGCTTGTTTGATTCCTCCTGTAATGAAATGAATCTTTCTACTTCTGAAATTTCTTGATGTTGGTGTAGAACTAGGCCAGCATTAATTTCAGCCTTATGTGTCGTTTATGTAGTGACTTATTTCTGCAGGACAACATTGGTGTCATAGTGGATCGAAATGGCAAGTTGTCGCATTCCGGTGGTCAGAATTTAAGCTGGTCAGAATCGCCCAGCAGTGTTGTCATTCAGCTTCCGTATGCTCTGGCCCGGTTGTCCCGTTTCATCGAGGTCCTTCCCTTTTCCAAATCAGTGTTCTACCCTGCATGAGTTCTTAGACTTTTTTTCATTCTTTTCTTTTGTCAGTGCAGCACAAGTTCATGGACATCCTCTGAATTTCTCGATATTGTGCCGTTGTCGGTTGAAGTATCTGACTTTTGAATATCATCTGCAGGTAAGGTCGTTGAGAGCCCCGTTTGGCTTGGTCCAGACACTTCCACTTCGGGACTCTCAAGTGGTGCTTGCTACTGAGGTTGGCATAATTGCTGCATCTGATCACTCAATATATCGCCTCCTGCCAGTTCCCATTGGAGTACAGGTACAGTCTAAATTCACTGAAGCAATTGGCATACTGTATTACTGATTGAGAGTAATCATTTTTGGATGCTTGATTCATATCTGTTTGGCAGTCATATCAGTGGAATGTTTTCGAGCATTTTGTAAGCATCGATTGGCGTTGAAAGTCTTCACAATTGCTTTGCAGGTTGTTCAATTGGCAGCTTCTGGGAACTTTGAGGATGCTCTAGCTTTGTGCAAGTTGTTACCACCAGAAGATGCTGCTTTACGGGCCTCTAAAGAAGATGCCATTCACATACGGTACTAGATTTCTTGTCTCTGCTTCTCTCCTTATTTAGAGACGTTAATACTGCTTGCCCCTGTTTCAATATGCATGCAAGTTCATCACGTGTTTAAAGATTGCACACTTTGTACGTATGTTCTCTGAACCGTTATCTCCATTGATCAAGTTCTTGTTACGTCCTAATGTTATGAATTATCCTCCTTGCAAACTTTTGTATGCACGAGGCAAGGTCAAGCAAGGTTATGTGGACTTAGCTTTTACCAGGATTTTTGAGTAGTTGAGTAGCTTTTACCAGGATTTTACTGGATGCTAACCGGTATCACAGTTCTTTGATTGTTGCCTTTGGCTATTTTTTTACATAGTGCGCAGTTGTTTTGCACCAGAGGCTTCAGCATACAGTAGATCCTCTTACGATGAAAATAGATGTTTCAAAGTGATTATTATACTTCAAAATATGCAGTCCAGAGTGCTGACTATTTTCTTCAATATGAATGAATGCAGGTATGGTCAGTACCTGTTTGGACAGCATCAGTTTGCAGAAGCAATGGAGCACTTTGCCGCTTCTTCCCTTGATTTACCCACAATTCTATGTCTGTTCCCAATGATCAAAATCCCAAATGTGGGTGCATCAAAGGACCTTGCAAACGTTAATGAGAGCGAGTCTGGTGGTCCATCCCCTCTCGGGTCTCTAACACCCTCAGCGTCTGAGACTTTAGAGGGTAAGTAAGTTTCATGAAACCTACTGGCGAATATTCATGAAGTGGAAGAATCTGTAGTGCCTTTGGACATGATGTATATTATTGATATACAATTAGATTCATTTTGTAGCTGCTTGCCCTTGGAGGATCTAAGCGCACTCAAAAGTCATGTGCAGAGAAATAATGCATTTACTGATTCCTTCTGGTGGATGCTTACTGAGGCTGCAGATACTGCAGTTGCATTGCACAATCTTGCCTTAAATCAAGGACCTGATGCAAGACAAACGAAGATTGCGTTGGGAGCTCTTGCAACACTGTTAATGAAGAAAAGGGGCCCTGTGATTGCAAAAGCAGAGGCCGAAGACACTGAAGCAGCCGTTGCTGCCATGGTTGAGGTGGCTGAATCCACCCACCGTCGAGTCAAAAGTGTTGACAAGGTAGGTGACTGAAGACTTATAGTTAAAATGGTTGTTAACTGTACTACATCTTATTTTTATTGATTCTATCAAAATATAAAGGACATCACAATATTTCTTCAATCTCTGCTTGGTATCAATTATTATGACAGGAGCGGGGATCCTTGGTGGAGTTGAGTTTTTGACATGATGCTGTATCAATGTGTGATTGAATGTCTTTTTGTGGCAGCATGCAGAGGCTGGAGAGGAGAGAAACGTTCAGAAACCCACTGTCCGAGAAGTTGCAATTGTTTTAGACACGGCCTTGGTGCAAGCTCTACTGTCTACTGATAATCTATCAATGGCTTTGCAAGTGCTTAGTGGCCCAAATTACGCAGATGTTGGTGCTTGTGAAGACGTCATGCTAGAAGGTAAATCGATAGTCCTAGTACTCATGGACGAATTTGATTATCTGATGAAACCCGGTCAAATCTCCTTCGAGTTGCTAGGTTGCCTGTTAATTTTTCACGGTCCTTCTTACAGAAGATTCTTAAACACATCAGTGGACAGTATTTACCATTTTGTTCTCAGAAGTTGGAGCGGATGAGTTGATTTCATCCTCAGTCTTAGAGATTTGCATCGGAATTTCTTGAGGTCTAATCGCTGAGCCCGTACATCAGAAATGCAATAGTCAAGCTTCTTACTTGCCATTTCCTATTATAATAACTCAATTTTTCCTTCATGCCACTGTGTGGTCTTGATAAATGTTTGCAGGTGGACATTATGCTGAGCTTGTTCAGCTCTACAAGAGTAATCACAAGCATCGGGAAGCTCTTCTCTTCCTAAACCGTTTGGCTGAACACCCAGAGTCTTTTGCTGTGCCCCCAAAGAATCCAGAGCAGTTTGGCCCTAAGGCAATTGTTGATTACCTCCAGGTTTGTCTATGACTCCTCAAATTCATGTACTAGTTAGGTAGTTTGAAGCAAACTCTCGCGACATCCTTCCATTAAACCTGTCTAGTTGTGATTTGCAGCATGCATTTAATTACAATTTACAGTACGATGCTTTTGTTCCTGAACTCTAACGGGGCTTTCATTTGCCTTCCTTTTATGCCCTTACTTCTGTGTGATTGTTATATAGCCATCTGTCAATCACCAGTTTTGTAAAAGAACGATGTTTCTAAGGATTGCCTGAATCGTGCTGACAGGCACTGGACAGCGTAGACCATGTACTCATCATAGATTGCTCCCAGTGGCTTCTCAAAAACCACCCTGAGGAAGCACTCAATCTCTTCGTTACTCTTGACCCACCTCTTCCACCATCATTGGTAATGTCACATCTTAAAAGTAATGCCCCAACTCTACAAGTTTCTTACTTGGAGCAAGTGATGGAGCGGCGTCCAGAGACAAGGTCGCTGGATCTTGAAAATGAGCTGGTATGAACGAGGATTCTTATGCAGACTATATCAGGGCTTGTGAATTCGTCAGCCTTGATAATTGTGTTAACTGGTGTTGTTTAGACTTTGAATCAAGAATCCTAGTACTGTAGAGCTCAAATTAAATTTGTTAATTTTCTCTTCTGCCAAGTATATGTAGTAGGTTGGGAGCTTTTCCTTTGTGGTTACCTCGTATCGATGCTTGTGGTAAGGGTTAAAATTGCTGGGTTAGATTCTAAGCTCTCAGTCTCATCTTTGTGACCATAGGTACAACTGTACTTGACGAAGGTGCTAGAAGAGCGTACTGAGCTCCTGTCTCAAGACAAATGGGATGAGAAAACCCACAGTGAGGCTCGCCAGAAGCTCTTAGCTGCCTTGGATTCTTCACGGTTCAATGCGGAGCGGGTCTTACAGCGCTTGCCTGTTGATGGCCTATATGAAGAGAGGGCCTTCTTGCTGGGCCGTATGAGGCAGCATCGTCTGGCTCTTACACTCTATGCGCACAAGGTGTGGCCTAATTTCGACCTAATTATTCTCCTATCCGTTGATCTGAAATTAAGAGGAACTAACTTTCTTACATCTGAATTAACTTTTCTTTGCACCAACCAAATAGCAATTTTAGCTTACTGGAATTAGTTACTGAATGCCTGCACTACCCAAGTTGCACTACCTAAGTTGTGTCAGTTTGCAAAGTGGTGCTAAACTAACATGCAATGAATTTACATTTGTTTCTACAGTTAACTCCCTGATTTGGAACTAATTTGTCCACACCAATAATTTGAAGTGCTAAATCTGCCAGAAACTACCAAGCTAACTTGATTCCCCATTAGTTACTGGCAGGCATTAACTTTCAACTCGCTGATGAGCCTTAGAACCCCAGTTAGTTAATTGACGTTACTTGCCTGGTGCAGGGGGAGTCTAAAATTTGCTGGACAAAATCCCTTACGAGTCGATTCAATGTATATTCTTTGTGAACCACTTTGTCACTTATCACAGAGACGGTTGTTTTTGCAGCTCCACGAAGCCGACTTAGCCCTAGCTTACTGTGATCGTGTATATGCACCAACAAATCCTGGCATGCAGCCAAACACAGCCTCACTGGCATCTTTGGCTTTCAGACCCCAACCAAAGGACCCAGCTGCAGCAAATATCTATCTTACTCTACTGGAAGTCTATCTCAAGCCTAAAGCAGCAATACAAGAGTTTGATCGTTCCATTGCCAGTCTCGCCCCGGTGAGGAACACCATCAATCAACGGACCACTACAGCGCCACGTACCAAAGGCGTCAAAAAGATAGCACAAATAGAAGATGGTAAGTGGCCACCATTCTCCTGTTACTCCCTGTCCGGAATCAATTGTCCTAGTTTTTGGCATTTTCTGTATTTTTGCAATAGTTGTTCTATGTTTTATACTTCAAACGTGAGCCATGTCCACTTCAAATGGAGCGGACAATGAGAGTGACACAAAAATTACATACTACTATTAAAGATAGACCATTTTTCAAGTACTGAGATGGCTTTTTCCTATCATACCTTGGGATGTTGCACGTGGATTGCTTGCTTTCATGTGTCCAATGTCTCGCTCATAGGGCTCTCATTTCCCATGGCCTCCCTAGGTTTAGGACCATCGATTCATTTTCTGGCTTTGGAACTTGTTTGAGGATATCCTTTTACTTTTTGTTGTCTCTACCCCAATAAGCAATGGTTCAAAAATGTAGAAAGTTTTGGTCTCCAATGAAAATGAGACGTGTGTTTGAAAGCAATAGTAGCATGTGTGGCCCATCGATTGAAAGATTGAACTTCTTATGTCTAGTAGAATTGTGATATGTGATTATAGGAACAATATTGTTCGAACAGGGTGTTCTGAAATTTTCAATCAGTGTTATTGTATTGAGGATTACATGAGAGGAGACATACGAAGATTATACATTTCTATTCAGGGTAGAGACAACCGCTTGTTGATGACGTATAACTGATAACATGTTTGCTTTTGTTGTGAAAACTAGGCGCTTACTATGGGGGCCTCGGTACAAACAGTTCACCTGAGAATGGCCGTAGTGAGAGCGAATCAGAGCCACTTGAGCAGCAGAGTACCGTGTCAGATCAAGGCATAATGCTTGAGGAAGCATTGGGCCTACTCAGTCAACGATGGGAGCGTATGGATGGTGCACAAGCTTTGCGGATGCTGCCTTCGGACACAACTCTTCAGGTGCCCAGACCCGTGCCCAGATTACTAACCACACAATTGAATTATCTCTGACCCAAGTGAAAGCTACTGAACAGTAATATTTCACGTTTTTTTTTTTTTTTTGAGGTTGCATACTTTTCATAACGATCTAGAGCAATGTTGATTGCCGCCCCTTTTCACTGCAGCTGTATCTGATTGCCAGTGATTACACTTGCCTTTAATAGTTGGCTGAGTATGTTATGAATAAACAAGAAAACACAATTTTCACTTGAATGTGTTATGAATTAACACAATTTTCACATTATCTTGTTTCTCTACAACACATTTAGCGTAACAGGGTTTTCTACTAGTGAATATTGTGTATTCAACTTCCGTTCAAAAAAAATTGAAAATTTCACCAACACTTTTCATTCTTGAACTTAAAGATTATTTTGTGTCAAAGAAAGAAGCTGTTAGAGAATCAGAGCATCTTGAATACCCTGATTCTTCCTTGAATTAGCATTTGGGTGTTCAGAGCTCCTTCCTCATGATGGTAGGTAGTATAGCTTTTGGTGTCATTAAAAATTGGGTGAAAAGCTCACTAGTTTGCTTCTGTTTGGCAGAAATTGATAACGTTTCTAGAGCCCTTGCTGTGCAAATCTAGTGAAGCCAAACGCAATGGCTCAGTGATCAAAAACTTGCGAAGGAGTGAGAGCCTCCAGGTATGCACAGAACTCCCTTCACATTTGGTGAGATTGGATCCTATCATTTTATTCTTCATCAAACTGTTTTGACATATTTCTGAGATTCAATCTCGTTTTCAGGTGCGTGAGGAGTTGATGGAATGTCGGAAACGGATGGTGAGAGTCACCACGGACAGAAGCTGCTCCATTTGCCAGAAACGCATCGGCAACACGGTTTTCGCTGTCTACCCGAACGGATCCCTGGCGCACTTCAGCTGCTCCAAATTGGATCGCCAAAGCGCAAAACCAGGAGCTTAATTGATCAGGCCATGAGAAACGGTGTTCTATTTTTATCTTTTGTATAGCTGACTTGCCGTTGTTGTGGCATGTGTACACGTAATTTATTTTATATTATTTTCTAAACTGAAAATGCTTTTCAACTTTTTTCTCTTGTTGCCAAGATTTAACAGTGTTAACCCTTGAAGGACCAAGGATTCACAGTTTTAGAATGACAAATTCAATTGATCATAAGGTAGACGGTGCTATATCCGCGCATTCTCTAATCCTGCACAAGGGATCTGGTCACGAAATCTGTTCACCTGCGTTCTAAAACCGTGCACTGCTGGTGCTGAACGGATGAGCGGACATTGCTCAGGTGCAAGTAATCCAATGGCAATAGAAATTTGTGCTCCACCAACGCACATGCGTTGGCCAAAAGCAGGAAGAGACAAGGCTCTGACACTGCAAGAAATTGTATATTATTTTCGAAATTTATCTTGACTGTAGCATTCCAGGAACGCAATGCAAGTGCTGGAGCTTCTTAGTGTGAATGGGCCATCAAAAAGGCAAACAAACCACACCCGTTCTGACCAAACCCACGCCAGTCAAGTTTATTTATTCTCCTAGCAAACCAGGTAGGATCAGTTATCGGCAACATTCCTCTAGTGTTGCCATTGTACGTGTACAGTGCTAAGGCCAGGCTTCCATGTATGGGTGGCTGGTCCTCAAAAGGAGGAAGCTCTACCGAAATGGGTGAAACCAAGAGAACTCAAGAGTATATATTTCATTTGTGCCGAAATGGGTGGAATATGGGTGGTTCTTGAGACCTCATTTCTTGTCTTGTAGTGCCTTTCACCCAACCGATCCTCACATGGAAGCCTACCCTAAGGAGGAGATAGAAGTTGCCTGTACTCACAAGATTAATGTGGTACTTTTGTTCGTCTCTATCTTAGTGGTACCGGAGGAGTCGCTAGGATGAGGTCCAGTTAACCAAGCCATGTATGTTTGATAGACATTAACACATGATAATCATGTTTGACAGACATTAATGCTTGTCAGGCAAGAGCCAGAAAACGTGATGCACGAAAAGGTTTGGAATGGAAAAGATCGCACTCAGTGTGGAGGTGCAACGTGAGGATCTGCAGCAACGCATGCACAACGTCGAACACCCATGCAAAGAATTCACCGCTGAACGAAAGCAACGGGCAAAAGACTTGTCTCGATGGAGAGGGAATACCTCCATCCACACTACACAAAGAGTTGTAAAAGCGGTTCACCATGTAGTGTATTTTGGATATTTCTGTTCTTCTTACTTAAACTAAATTTAGGTGATGAAAATTAATGAGTTCTATTGCATTTGAGCTTAACCAACAATCTGAAGCTTACCAAGTCTAGTCTCTACTCCACTTTGAATAGTGTAGAAATTAAGTGTTTGATTAGATTCACAAGTTTAATGTAAGGTTGTCCTATCCGCCACTCGACAATATGTTAAATGTACAATGTCGAAGACACACAACAGACCCTCCCGTTTAGAAATATACCATATTCTTAGAATATACATGTAATATTCTAGAATATGCCTAGATATTCCTGGATAATCCTCGATATCCAAAAATATTTCATCCAATTTGTCTAACGGACTAGACATCCACTGAACAACTCGACAATGTCAAACAAGGCAACTCAACAGACATTGCCAATCAAAAGAATAAAATGTCCTGTTGTTTCAAAATAAAAATAAAAATAGACATTGCCAAAAATGTGTCGAAAAAAACAACCCTGGTTTAGTGAATATTACCATGGTGCAACAATTTTTTCTAAATTTAGATGCAAGGATGATTTTCATTTATTGAACTTTTCTTCATTGTAATTTACACCTATGGTAAAAAATAGGATTTTTTTTTGTATATTTTGTAATTGATATGACTTTTGTTTGCAATCCCCAAAAGTTACCAAAAATTCATGTTTAATAGTAGACACATCCCTTCATCTACTAAATTTATAAAGTTGAATTCAAGTCTTATTTATAGTGGCAAAATTGAGTGTGACAGGTAATGCATGATTCTATGGTAATAGGCCCAACATTTAGGGTTAAAAACCTTACAAACGGAGATGGCGTATAAGTATAAATCTAATGTGTGATTGTATGTGTATGTGACAAATTAAATCCTTCTTTACATTTACGCATAGTATCTATGTACGTTGTATGAGTCACAAAAGGGTTCATTCCTTTGAAATGCCTTTGGCTTCCAATAAAAATAAAAATCATGAAGTCAATTTGATTATAAATTGAAATTTCAAAAACCTAATTATATAAAGCAAGTGAATTGATTTTTTCTCTTTGTTTTTACGTAAACAATTATTTTTAAAGTTCAATATTTAGGTCCTAGAAATCAATTTTTTCATCAAAATGTGTCAGGCTCCATTCTTGTCACGGATGATGCATAGAAAAAAATCATAAATTGTTTCCTCCATTAAAAGCAATTCAGGGTGTTTTCACGCTAGGGTGCCATAGTTCTCAACAAAAAAAATTTCTAATGTTGTAAAGCATTTATACTTATGACGTAATATAATAGTTAGGGAAAATACCAAAAAAATTTTAATATAGTAAGAATGGAATATTTTAAAAATATTTTGGAATATTTTCAAAGTATTTTATATTATTTTGGAATCTTTTGGAATATTCTCATAATCTTTTAGAATATTCCTGCTGATGTCATTTAATCCGCTTGCAAACCACGTTGAATGCATATTCCAGCCACACCACATGCTTTGTTTTAATTAGCCAACCAAGCTCGCAATAATTTTCTTGGGAATTCGCCATTTTAAGGAACAAAAATTGACGCTTTAAACCTCTAATATTCACCTTGCTCACACAATCTTTTTGATTATTTTTTGAATACGATACCTTTATGTTATAGGAATTGAGGAAAATTATTGCCATCACTATATCTTCAATGAAACATATCAATTAAGTATCTATACTACGACATCACCAAATGCAATGTATTACATTTTGGTTAAACACTATTTTATAATATTTTTTAAAATTATTAATATACATACAATCCTAGAATACCTTCTCACTTTAGTTACCTTTTTGCCAAAAAATTAATTTCAATGACCAATAGAAAATGTTTACCACCACATTTTGCTTGTTATGCGATATCACACTTCACATTTCGAACGCCGTACCGTGAAAACACCCTTCATGGTCAAAGTGGTTTGAGAACGAAAAAAACTAAGCACGAGGGGCTTGGTCTAACTTTTGAAGGTTAACCCCTAAATGCCGCCCAAACCAAAATCTAGCTTATGAATGTAACTCACTATTCAATTCCAATTGCTCCATGGACGATTTTCATCCAATTTCATTTGTGAAGAATTTTTGTTAGTCATGCCACCTCTTCAAGTTAAATTTAGATCATTCAAGATATTTTTAATTTTTATATGGGGTCCCTGCTACAAAATGAGTTGTAATATGGTTCACAGTGTAGAATATTTTTCATTTTTCAGTTTTATCTACTTAGACAAAATTTAGCCCATGAAACTAAATTCTATTGCAATTGAGCTTAACTAACAAAATAAAGCTTACCAAGTCTAGTTTCTACTCCGTTTTGAACTTTTGGAAAACTATAAAAATTGAGTGTTTTATTGGAGAGTTTGACATGTATTAACATAGTGTAGGGAAAAATCTAAATTTAGATAAAAGGATGATTTTCATTTACTGTAATGTTCTTCATTGTAATTTACACCTTTGGTAAAAAAAATTGGAATTTCTGAGTACACTTTGAAATTGATATGAATTTTCATTCAAATCATTTCAAAAAATCATACTAATTTCAAATTTTAACCATTTTTTTGAAAATTCATGATTTGTAGAAGACACATGCCTTCATCTACAAAAAATATAAAATTGAATTGTCATCTTCCCAAGGAAGTCACTGTCAAGAATTTAAATAACTATGAGAGAACAAATATAAGGTGTCTGTTATTCATTTGGGATAAAAATTATAAATTTATAGAAGTAATATAGGGTGTTTTAAAACCAATTTGGGAATATTTTAGGATATATTCCTAGAATATATCCTAAATATACCATAAATAGTGGAATATTCCAATTATTTCATAGTCCCCCATTTAATACCCTTTGTTCGCTCATATGTACAAAATTTACACTAAGTGACTTCCCCGAGGTCATCTTATTTATGGTGGCAGAATTGAGTGAGACATGTAAAGGATGATTCCATGATTATAGGCCCAGGCATTTAGGGATTTATTTCTATTTATTCAAACTCTGATAACCATTGCTTGGGCTTTAGACAAAAAAAAAATGTTAACTTCAAACGCAAAGAACTTCTGATTTATGCTAACAGTTTTAACAATAAAATAAAATTCATACGTTCTTGTAGTTTAGTGCAAGATCCCACAAAATTTGGACACAAAAAAGAAACCAATTTGTTATTGCCATCATGCTTCTTAATGCACTAACAATGAAAATAATAATAAAAGATCTTACTTTCACTGAAAAAATAAAATCTTGAGAACATTTCTTGATATATTTGAAACTATCACTAAACAAACCTACCAAATGACTACAATTATAGTGAAAGAATAGTTTAACCCTTCGATGCACCTGGGTCCATAATTACAATGAACGACGAACAAATTGCAACATTTCTCTTGACTACATCCTACATAATATCTTATTTTGAAGATCCATATCATACAAATGATATTCAACTAGCACAAGAACCAAGAGAAATTTGGATGGATGAAAAAAAACACAATTGGTTTATGTCAAGTTTCATTCTTAGTTCAAAAAGTGAGTCCTTAAACATGGTTTTCTAAAATAAGTAGAATCAAATAATGAAAACCATACCATCTCATAGTGCACATTATTCCAATTTTATTACAATATTTTCTAATTCTTTTGTGTTGATTTGAGATTTTAATTGAATTTCAAGAGAAATCCTTGCAAAATTAATTAAACAATATCAATGAACAATATGATGAATCCAACCGAACCAATGTGATCTTCACATTGACAGTTACAACTTTGCACGAAAAGGAATGAACAAATGAACAAATGAGACGGTCTACTCAAAACTTAGAAAAAAACCGCATGAGGCTTGATTCGGACTGAAACTAGGCCGTAGAGAAAAGGATCACAGATTTGCGTACCCGAGTATCACTGTTGACGCTGATGACAACGTCAAGAATAGATCCAACACTATCGTTGGAGTATGTTGTTACCTCATCGAAGTAGTTCGTCGAGTCCTTATCGAAAAATCCTCTGAGATTACTGAAATTACCGGAAAATGGTCCTGACAGATTGTTGTTAGACAAATCAAGTACCTGCAGCTTGGACAAGTTCCAAATCCACGGCGATATGTGGCCCTGAAGCTTCTTGTGACCAAGCATGAGCACCTCCAGATTCACCAACGGAGACATAAAAATTGCAGAAAGTTCTCCACTGAACTCGTTCCGACTCAAATCGACTGCCGCTAGGTTTGTAGCTTCGGAGACATTGTAACGGAGTCTACGAGTAAAAGAATTGTTCGTGAGCGACATGATCTCCAAGCCTTGCAAGCCACTTAGATCCAAACCAAACTCTCCTCCGAGTTCATTATTTCCAAGTAGCAACGATTCCATCATAGTACAATTCGACAGCGTTGTCGGCACTGGCCCAGTGAGACAATTATTCTCCAGAGCCAGCATTTGAAGACCCGAGCATTGATCCAGAGTATCTGGAATGGGTCTTTCAAGTTTGTTGTTTGACAAGATCAAATACTGAAGACTTTGCAACCGCACTAGCAAGAATGGGTCCAGTCAGGGAGTTGTTCCGCAAGATGAGATATTGAAGCGCTCCGCAGTTGCTAAGAGAGTCAGGAATGGAACCGTGAACGTTCATGTCGTAGATTGTGAGATCCAAAAGCTCTTGCAAGTTGCCAAGGTCTGGTGGAATGATGCCAGTGAGACGAGGGTTTGATTACAAGTACATATACCGCAAATTTGAACATGTGCCGAGCAAACTGGGAATGGTCCCTTCGAGATTGTTTCAATTCAAAAACAAAACTGGAGGTTTGTGAGACTTCCAAGAGTTGCAGGGATAGTGCCAGTGAGCGGATTGAGGCTGAGATCCAACAATGTCAGATTCTGCAAACGCCCTAGACTAGCAGGGATGGTTTCCGTGAGGGAGTTGTTTAGCAAGCTGAGAATCTGAAGTGCTCCGCACTCTCCATGAGAGTCAGGAATAGAACCGCGAACATTTGTGCCAGAAATTTTAAGATACTCGAGCTCTTGCAAGTTGCCCAGGTTTGGAGGAATGACGCCAGTGAGACGGGGGTTCGAACTCAAGGAAAGCGACTGTAGGCTTGAGTAGATGCCGAGGGAACTAGGAATGGTCTTTTCAAGATCGTTTCCAAACAAAGACAGATATTGGAGCTTCGTGAGACTTCCGAGAGTTGCTGGGATAGTACCAATGAGCGCTTTCCCGGAGAGATCTAGCAATTCTAGATTCTGCAACGTACCAAAGGTTGGATGGAGGGAGGCGCTCAAGTTGTTGCCCATGGCAGTGAAGATCGTGAGGTTCCTACAGTTTGCAAGCTTTGGTGGTATTTCCCCTGTGAAAAGGTTGCCATCAAGATGAAGCTCGCGCAACGAGGCGAGTTGTGCAAGGTCCTTTGGTATTTTTCCAGTGAGAAGGTTGCTATCCGAAGATGAAACTCGTGCAACGAGGCGAGTTGTCCAAGCTCCTTTGGTATTGTGCCATGAAGTTCACTAGATTGCAGGAGGAGCTCTCAAACTGAAGTGAACAATCCAAGTTTTGAGCTGATCTTTCCTTCCAGAAATAGGCTTGAAGAGTCATCAAACGCTTAATTACACAAGAAAGGTAATGCACAAGATGTATAAGGCAACCCAAATTAATCAATTGAATTGATACATCATAATTAATTTCTGCCAATCAACTTCTTAATCCTTAAACGTCAAAGTAAGTCCCATGGGCTTATTTATGAGAGAATAATGAAGAAAAAAGTGGATTTTCTCAACCAAATCAAGCAAGAATTGGTGCGTTGGAAAGCTACTGAAAAAGCGATCTAGATTCCAAATTTGCGCCTCATTTGGGAGATTGTGGAAACATTGGCAAGCAATCAAAGTTATCAAAATGAGCAGGAGTTGAGGTTAGGGCAGCTGAGGTCGTTTTTTGAAAAGTGCCACAGTGCTACAGTGCTGGCCAGCAGTGGCCAGTAGAGCCGTTTTTTCATTTTTTTTGTTTTTTTATTTAAATTTTTAAATTTTTAAATTTTTTAAATTTTAAGTTTTTCCCTCCGAAAATTTAGATGCCTCCCGGGCTGCCCTGCCCAGGGCCTCTTGACGTTTAAGGGTTAAAGGACCTAGAAGCCCGAATTCACACATGTCAAGTAGGGAGAGCAATTTAGATCAACATTCAGAATGATAGTGGGATGTTGTGATAACCATGATGTCCTTTCAATGCATCAAAATGATATTCTAATGTCCTATTGCATTCTAGAATAATGCCATTTTTACAGTGTCGTTCTAACCACCTGCTCCCACTTGTGTGAGCCTTATGTTTTTTTTTTTCCTTTAGTAGTTTTGAGTAGGTCCTATATAGACTTCCATTTGCTTAAATTTGTTTGTTTTTTGACCAACACATGCATGCAATGTTCTTCACTCATTCCAATAATATAAAATATGATACCATATGGACTATATTTTTTTGTAATGTGATTTATTAGCAGCATGACAAGACGAATTAATTCATTAGAGGCCATGAAAATGTTACCAGCAAAGCTAAATATTGAGGTCTTGGGAGCATAATCATTCTAACAGATTTGGGCGCCATCTTGTTTGATTTCAAAGAAAGCTTGGACGAGAGGTGGCCAATTAACGGAGCTGTACCTCCCAAATACATCATTCAACCCTCCCTTGGCAGAGATCAAGGAAAAGCCAAGTACTATAGAAAAATAAATTTGTGAGACCTTGTATCCCTCTTCAGGGGTCTTTAAGAAGGTTCAGACTTTCTCTATTGCAATGCTGCACATGTTAGTCATGATTTCAGATACTTACCCATAAGTTCGATTTTGATGACTCGTTTTCTGAGAGCGTTGCAGGTGATTCCCTTCCAATGACAGTGATTTTTATTCACACTGGCATTCCACCCACGCAACATTTTGCCTGGATCTTTGGTAATGCCTTGTTTGAATGATAACAACACGAGTTGGTCATTCAAATAGTCATTGTTATTAACCCCTAAGCGTCCCTAGCTTTTTTGGGCTTAAAATCATCAGTGCTTTTGATGTGTTATAGGTCTAAATGTAAGTGAGGGATAGGAATCTCAACTATACAATCTTGTAATATACATGTTGTAGATCATGTGGATCAAATTTGGAGTCATTTGGCCATATAGATTGCAAGATCATAGTGTTTGTGTTAAAAAAGGATGCTAAATTTTTTCGAGCAGCACAGTTAGAGGTGAAATTCGTTTTCAAAATTACTCAAATGAAAAAACTTTGAACTATAAAGTAGTTCAAAATCATCATATAAACACCTTGGTACAAAAAAAACCCATGAATTTTATTTAATGTGCCCTAAAATGGCCTTGCAATGTCAAAAAGTAGCCCGAAAAGTGACCGATTTTGACCCAAAAAGCAAAAACTTGCCAAACTAGACCGGTGCACTAAAATGACTCCCAAACATTCAGAACAACATGGATTGACATGAAAATTTTACCATGATAACTAGACTTCAAGGAGAATCCAATCCAATAATTTTTTTTTTATTGAAAACAGACATGGGATGAAGGAGATACAAGCCCCCGAAGTTGCAGCCATCAAAATGCACAAAAACTGTCCAAGAAAAAGACCCCTACTTTCAAATGATCACCAAAAATTCAATACATCTTGGATTGATCTGAAATTTTACCACTCATTCCATATATCATGCAGTTTGTTTTCCCAAAATTTCATTAAATTTGGACACTTTTTGCAAAAGCTACAGCTCTTCGAAGGTGAATGTACCCCAAAAAAGGTCCAAAATATGGACGTCGGGATGGTTAGGGGTTAAGCTCTCTCCTTTTGCTGAGGCCATCCTTCAAAATGACAAGTCAATGTAGAGCGTTATGTGAGTATTCGGACAGTTTAATATGTTGTTATGATCGATGCACCTGGAATGTTCTTACTCAAGTATGAACTGCATTGCTTGCCATGAATTATTCTCAGAGTTTTCAAGTAGGACAAGGTGCATCATCAGAATTAATAAGCACCCACATTCAACTTGGGCTACGTACCATCATTCCTCGGTACCTAGGAGGAGTGGCTTCCAAATATTCCATAATGATGTGCGAACAAATCATAGGGACTCCAAATAAATCTTTGATGGTAATAATCATAATTGGATTACATTAATATTGGGTGCTTAAAATTGATTTCAAGAATAAAAACGAGAATATTACTAATTATGATAAAAATTACTTTTATTTTTTAAGGTACTTTTAAATACCCTATTATTTATCTCAAGTGGTACCTGAAAAGTATCTCTAGAGTGACTCTTTTGTGCTTGTTTGAGTAGGTGTTTTATTGGCATGAAACATTTTGCCCTAGTGCATTGTGTACTCTATAAAAAATTAAGTTTACTCTTAACTAGCTCTTGTTTTCTTGACTAGCTCTTGTAGCAAGCTCAATTCCTCATTGGTGTGGGGTAATTTTGACGATCGGCACTATTGAAATTAAAGAAGACTTACATAGCTTTTTTATGAAAAGAAGATCAACAAAAATGCATAATTTTTGAGAAAATGCCACTATTGAGAAGATTGATGGAACTTGTTTGGGGTATTTTGTACACATGCTGAAATCGGATTGTTCAAAAATGCTCCAAAAATTCTGAAATTTTTACTGTGAGTAGAAATCATCATTTTAAACATGTGAAAAAAATTTCAAGTAATTTGGAGGTGTGAGGAGGAAGATATGAGGGTCTGAAGTGATGCCTAGATACCCACCGTGCAACTCAAAAAAATCACCAAAAATCGCTCACTTGATGAATTTCCGATCAAGAAGTACCTACAGATTCGGCTCTCAAAAAGAGCCAGGGTCTCTTTCTTGCTCATCCTACAATTCAAAGCCCAAGAACCCGAATTTCCTCACTTTCTAGTTCCAGAAGCCGCGTGGGGGCCTTACGGCCTTCTAGAGTTTATGGTTTTTTCCATTACTTAAATTAGTTTATATTATGTTTAGGACTATGCATGACCATTTTAATTAAGGGGTATTGTTTATTTTCTCTGTATGGTTGTTCAAAATTATGTTGGCAGGCCACCGATATTTTTGTTTTAACAAACTGTGTTTGAAATTAATAATCAATTAATCACCATGTGACATGTTCAACTAAATGTACTAATTTCACATAATAATTTTTCAAACTTATTCTAATTCACAAGACCATTACTTGAGGTTGGTGGGACGGTTGGTAAATGTATTGGCAGGCCCCCGATATTTTTGTGTGAGTATACTACAATTTTTTTTTGACTTGGCTCAAATTCAAGTGTGTTTTGTATTTTAATTTTAATTTTTTTCATTTCAATGTTTTTCACATCGCTTTTGTTCCTATTTTATGGTGATTAAGTGGTTGAAATTGTCTATAATTGGTCTATTTATCCATAATTAGTTAAATATGGGTTGACTCCTAGATATCCTCCTTGCAACTCAAAAAAATTCACCAAAAATCGCTCACTTGATGAATTTCCGATCAAGAAGTACCTACAAATTTGGCTCTCAAAAAGAGCCAAGGTCTCTTTGTTGCTCATCCTACATTTCAAAGCCCAAGAACCCGAATTTCCTCAGTTTCTAGTTCTAGAAGCCGCGTGGGGGCCTCACAGTTCTTTAGGGGTTAATTAAGAAAACGTAGCACAAAAGAGCGTGCACTGACTTGAGTGGATTGGTGGAGGGGGAGAGCTGCCTTGAAATGCATAAGCATCAACAAAAGCCACAACACCAACGCTGGTGGAAGGACAACCTTATTTGGCCTCATCTTCACTTCTTCAACATGGGAAACCTGTCAATTCATGCCAAGTAAACTGGATCGATTAGATGCTAATTACTCCCTGAGTTTGTCCGTCCGGATATATTTATCCTAGTTTTTGGCATTTTTTTTGCAATAATTGTCCTAGATTTTATGCTTCAAACGTGAGCGTGTCCTATCTACTTTAATCGGGCGGACAATGAGAGTGACAAAAAAACTACAGACTACTATTAAAGAAAAACCATTTTTCAAGTGCCAAGATTAACACGCAATTTGCTATTTATGCACTTGGTCAAGAGTGCTCATTTCATAAGCATATTTGGAATAAAAAAAATTGGTTGAAAAGTTCTCTAAAAAACATCGATTTTGTCTTTCTGCAATCACTTACATTGTAAACAAACAATTCTTTTATTTAATTTTTATTATTTATTTAATCCTATTTAATCTTTTCTTTTATCTTGTTTTCATTCTTGTCTTCTTTCTTGTCATCTTTCTTTTTGTCTTCTTTCTTGTAATTCATCTTGTCTTTTTTTTTTCTTCTATTTTTCTTCAACTGTGGCTGCTAAACCCTAATTGACGAGATCGTGGGAGTAAATAAAAAATAAATAAAAATAAAAAAATAAAAAAATAAAATTTAACTGTAGAATGCTACTAAATCCTACTAAATCCTATACGGTGGCTGCCAAAAATAAAAATAAAAATAAAATTTGGCAATGGGGTATTGCTGAAAACTATACAACGGCCACCTATACAAAAAAATAAAAAAAAATAAAAAACAATACAATACTATTTTTAGCTGTTGGGTGCGCGGCCGCACACAAAGACCATCTCTCACTCCCTCCCATCTCTTTTCTCTCTCTTCGTCTCCTTCCCTTCTCCTCATATATATAAGAGAGAGGAGAGGAGAGGCAGAGAGAGTGGGAGAGGGAGTGGAAGAGACTCTTTCCTCTCCCCTATATACATGAGGAGAAGGGAGGGAGATGGAGAGAGAGAGAGGAGGGAGAGAAGAGGGACTTTGGATGCGCGGCCGCGCATCCAATGGTTTAAAATAGATTATTATTATTATTTGGACAGCCGCCGTATAGGGTTCAAGTGCACCCCACGGCCAAATAAAGTTATTGATTTATTGATTTATTTATTTTTGTATTTTTTATTATTATTTTGCTTCAGCCACAACTGAAGAAAAATAGAAGAAAAAAAAAGACATAAAGAAAGACAAGAACGAAGACAAGAAGAAAGACAAGTCATGAAAAAGACAAGAAAGAAAACAAGAAAAAGAAACAAGATAAAAGAGAAGATAAATAAAAAAAACAAAATACAAAAAAAATTGTTTGATTACAATGTAAGGAATTGTAGAAAGACAAAAATTGTTATTTAAAAAAAAATTAGACAAAAAAAATTATGTGCATGAGGGCCAAGTGTATTATTATATGGCCAAGTGCATAAAATAGCAAATTGCGTGTTGATCGCGTCTTTGAAAAAAAGGCAAGGAAAAAAAAAAAGCGTTAAGCCAAAAATTAGGACATTGAGTTAGGGACGTGATCTCGTCTTCTATACGTAGTGACTACTCACCCTGTTACCAACAACAACTCAAGTATTCAATCTCTTGCTATTGGACTCCTCATCCAACACCTCGCTGGTGTACGGACGTAAGCGTGACTTGGCTAAATGTTTATGGTCATTGATCCTAGAATGGAAATTTACGGGGATGTCTCCTAATGTACATTGCTCAAATTTTTCGAACAAGAGAAAGCCCTTAGCTTAGACTATAAAACTATGAGACCCAATTTGGGCTTCTTGGTACTATGCAATACATGCACATCTCTAAAAATTGAATCCAGTGCTTTCCTGGGCCTCATCTGAATTGAGTTCATCTGAGTTGCATACCATTGACCACACATTTGTACACAAATCAAACAGTGACCGTTCTAAAAAAACACAAGATGATCACACAAAGATGAGCAATGCAACCAAGAATCATACCGTACCTGAATATCTCTAAATTTCAAAAGATCACTTTAACGCTGATACGAGTTCTCCGGTTCCAGCTAGGTCATATCATTCTAGAGTGATGGAATCTGTAGCAACTCACATAATTGATCAGCTGAATACTAAGCAGCTAGACTTGCCCGGAATGAAGCTCACAGACAAAGCCCATCTTCATCCTGCCATCAAAACAATATGTGAGAACATTGCTCTCCATAATTATCCAGTCAAGTAAGTGACCTCCATCATTCATTCACAGATCCTATTTACCCCTAATGAGCCAAGGAATTCATGGTTTTGAAATGACAAATATATATTCTATATGATTGATCGAATTGTGAACAATATAATTCAAATAAGGCCAAATTTTATACCACCAGAATCAATGAAGTCTCCAGGCATATGAAATGCAAAAAAGGTACTGACCTTGCCTTCCGAAGCTTCGCAACCAGCACCAGAACTCTCTGCGGAGTTTACACTCTCACTGCATCCACATCTCTATCATGCATGGCCTGCGGCCTCATTTGGACAGAGCCTGTAAAGTCTGGAAGAGCTTTCCGAGGAATTCATGGTTTTGAAATGACAAATATCTATGATTGATCGTATGGTGAACAATGTAATTCAAATGAGGCCAAATCTTATACCACCAGAAACAGAACTTGCACGTTGTGGCAGTACTTCAACGTTCTAGAACAAGTGGCTTTCTAGAGTGTAGGTACGATTTTGGCGAATTACGTCCAGGAAACTTGTAGCTGCTTTCAAGTTGCTTATGGCAGGCATGGTTGACTTTCCCATTTCACCAGTTACGTTGACTCAGGGTCCCAAGTTCTTGAACTAAGAAAGTGTGATCATACGTGTGTCAATCGTGTGATGAAGTTGTATTGAAAAGGTCGCCTAAAATGCGGGTGCATTCAAACATCATTTCAGAAACTATTTTATTGGTCACTACATGACATGTCTTCCTTCAATATCCTCGACATCTTTGTCAATGTCTTTGTAAAATTGAAGAAAAATGTTACCACAATTAAAAATTAAGTGAAGCTCAAAGTTTGTCACCCTTTTTGACTCACTTTGTGCTAAGGTTTAAACAATTTCTTATATATATTTGATGCCACAAATCTTGCCATGTAGGATCATGGCATGTTGTTATACATTGCTTTAAAAGCATCTTATCAACAAAGATTTGTGGCACTACAGCAGATCTTCAAAAACATCACGCCCGGGTCCCCTCTTCCTTGCAGCCAGTAGCTGCAAATTTGGCCGGCAGATGAATCATGGAGGAAAGTTATTAACCGTATCGAAACTGACCAAACTGACCGAATGGGTGCGATAGATCATGGCTAATGTAATGCAAATATCACGAATTACCTGCTCTCGCAGCTGAACCTCTGAGGCCGTTGACATCCGGCAATACGGCAAGTCCAATAAGAGCACTCTAGACAGGCTCAAAGTATACAGTTCGTTGATCAAATCCGTTGTAAAGTTACTCGGATTCTACGGGACTCTAAGGAGGTTATTCAAACTCTAATTAATGAACGAGAACAAACCCGGAGACCGTGTCAAAATACTAATTCATGATTGATTTCAAATGGAAACATAATTTTGACTATATTCCAGGTAATAATTATACCTTGGTGACCGTGCTTTGGGAGCAACGTCTAGGTCCGAGCTCCCTTGAGACAAGTTAGTACATGGTGACTGTCACAAATCAGCTACTCCATGACTGTAGTTTAATTCACCAGCTTAGGTTGAGTCAGTGTTGAGTCTATGAAGCAAGGCACTAAGATTGTGATTTAGTGCGAGTCCGGAGGACATGGTAGGAGAGCCCTGGCCTCAAATCAGAAATTTTCAATTGAGAATACACAGCAGCTTTGAAGGCAGCTAAGTCTAATATTCTTTAGTCTAGAATTTGGGCTAAGCCACCGGCCTATTTGTGCCATGTTCACGAGTATTGCCCAACATTCTCAGTGACTGTCAAGATTCTCAGAAATCCCAAATTAATTGGCCCTTATGATTTTTTTAAGCAGTTTTGAGTCTTCGGTTCCATGTGGACTTCTTTATGTTCAAATTTATTTATTCTTTGATCAACACATGCAATGTTCAATTCTTCACTGATTTTGGTGATACAAAATTTGGACTCATGTAAATTATATTTTTCACAATATGATCAATCGAATTTGAATCAGATGATGGCCTCATATGGGTACCCCCTAAAAAAGTGTGATTTTCAAGAAATATCTTTTTGGTAAGATAGAAGCATTGGAAAATTACAAAAATTAGAGGGTGTTGTAGGCACCATGGTTGCAACTATATATATGGTGTTAAAGACATAATTTCTAGCACATAAAAAATGAGTTAGACATAAGTCACACTTTGTGGGACGCGTAAAAGTGGTACCCATATTAGGCCATTCTCCAATCCTTGGTCCTTTAGGGTTCAATACCATCGCTTTTCATTCTTGAACTCAAGATGTGAGGATTATTTTGTGTCAAAGAAAGAAGCTGTTAGAGAATCAGAGCATCTTGGATACCCTGATTCTTCCTTGAATTAGCATTTGGGTGTTCAGAGCTCCTTCCACATGTTGGTAGGTAGTATAGCTTTTGGTGTCATTAGAAATTGCAATGGGTGAAAACCTCACTATTTTGCTTTCTTATGGCAGAAAAAACTGATAACGTTTCTGGAGCTCTTGCTGTGCAAATGTAGTGAAGCCAAATGAAATGGCTCAGTCATCAAAAACTTGTAAGGAGTGAGAGCCTCCAGGTTTGCACAAAACTCCCTTCACATTTGGTGAACACTTTGAGATTCGTTTGTGATTCGTTCCTGTCATGTTTTAAATTTATACTGTGAGTTCTTTTTGACATTTTTCTTTGATTTAAACTTCTACAAGTCCGTGAGGAGTAAATTTCAAAACCAAAATACATTAAATGAATAAAACAAATCCCACTCCAAAAACAAATATATTGAAAGAGGGGCCGCCTTCAACCTGTAAGTACCCCAAACCAATGTAAAAGTCGACCAACGCCATTATTATCTACTAGAACTAAAAGCATGTTCACACTTGGCTGTACATAAGAATGGATTAAGAGCATTAAGAGCGTTGCTTGAATTATTGGAAGTTGTTTTCACACTGTGGGTCATATAGATCAAGAGCTCCGTATTATATGGTGTGGTATATATACTGTACGTTCACACATACCTGTGGTCTTATCGCACTATCCTGCCATGTCACAATATAATGAGTAATTTTGACGGGCCGTTCACACTTGATTCAAAAGATGTGAGGTCTTGGAAATTGGTGGTGCCCGTGCGCGAGGCTGTCGTCTCTCTTCCTGCAGCTCAAGACATCATCTCTCTCATGTTGCGGTGGTTTTCTTCAAGTTGTTTCTGCTGGAGGTTATATAATTCGAGCTGTTGTTGGTGCGTTCATGCCGCTTGTGCTTCGTGCTCGCATGTTGTGCTGTTGCGGTTTCTTGAGTACTGTTTGCGTCTGTGTTTGCTCATAAGTCGATTTTGCGCTGCAGTTGATGTTTTAGGAGCTCTTCCGCGGTTTCAGAGTTGTGATCGGTGGAGAAATATGTGTTGTTTGCTCGTCCTCGTCATTTAGTGCAGAACATGAGTCCGTTTTGTGTGTCGTTGAGTTGAATTGTCCCTATTCCGGTTTAGTGTCCTTGTTTTTCCGTGGAGTCCTTCTGCTGTTTCCGTGAATTTATTTGTTGCAACATAGAAACGCAGTTCCCGTGTGGCATAGGATAATTGTGGAGCAGGGTTTAGGGTTTCACTGTCTTCTTAGTGCGTTATGTCGTTCAGGGTTTATTTTCTGTGAATGCTTTGCGATCAGTGTTGTACGCTGCTTCAATCGCGCGTGGTTGTCATATCCGCTGCGAAGTCGTAGTGATAATCGTGAATTTCGCACAATAATTGGCAATTTTGCCGCTGCTATTGTCACCTGATAGAGTGCTTGACGGCAGACGGTGTTGTTCATGTTCACCGACTCCACAAAAATTCTGCCATTTGGGACACTGTGATGCTGGATTGGGGTCCATCTGTGGACTTAGGGTTTACCTTAGTTTGCGATCCCTGTCGTCGCGGTTCTTGAATACGGAGCAAGTGGACGGATGCGGCTTCACCCTCGCATGGCTGGTTCTGTCGTGGAATCAGGTGCAAGAGTATAGGTACGTTTTCTAATTATTTTTTTTCTATACAATTCACAGGTCCTGAGTCGTTTTTAGGGTTCAGGGTGTTGTATGAAATGAAGTGCATTGTAATGTAGAGGTTTGTGGATTTAGGGTTCACGCCCAGTTCATTGCTTGAACTGGTGCTTCAAAAATTTATCACAAACAAGAACTCATTTTGAAATTCTGTGTAGGGTCCGTATTGACCATTCACTAATGCAATTTTGCACATTGCCTATATACAGGTTGGCACTGCATTGAATATCGTTACTTGCCTGGGAGATTAGCTGCAGTGTGTAGGACTGACAGAGGTTCTGCATTGCACCGTGGACATTAGTTGAGGTAAGTTTCTGTACTACAAACTGAATATTGGATTATGCATTTCGTAACATGTAGGTTTACAGTATATAAACGTTTGCTTGTGAGTTTAGGGTCTTGAAACAGTTAAAAACTGATTCTACGTAGTGCACATGGGTAGGGTTCTCTCATGCTGGAGTGTAGGGTTCAATACTATGTTCAAAGATTAGGGATCTGCACTCTAATGTAGGGTGGTTTAGGGTTGGTTTCAGGGTCGGTATCAGTGATCCATACATTGAATTGATCTATGAAGAGAGTTGTTGATGTAGCCATTCATCACACCAATGAATGTTGTGGCATTCACAATCTGGCTTTTGATGCTGCTCCTCAATGCTAATGAGGCACAAGATGTTCCAATGTTGCTTGGTAGAGACGATGAATGTGAGGATCCCCTTGCTGCCATTGTGCACAGCATGAAGGGCTCAATCCAAGACCCAGAGTCCATACTGCGTGACACTCTACACAACTACAGATTGTGTACCAATTTCACATTTTTCGATGATGACATTGGATTTTGGGTCAAGCCCCGTTCCACAACCTGGTTCTCTAGGTTCCTCTTAGAGCAGTACGACAACAGTCGATGGGTGTCCATGTTCCGAATGACGAAGCCGTGTGTTTTTTCTTTGGCAGAGATCCTAAGGCCACATGTAGCACGACAGAACACCAATTATAGGGTGGCAATTCCCGTTCTCATATGCGTGGCTTGCACTCTATTCAAGTTGACCCACGGTGCGAACTTTACCATATGCAGCGAGATGTTTGCCATTGGACGTAGTACGGTGTCTAAAGTTCTACGTGAAGTAGTGAACGCGATCAATGACACCTTGCGGCACGAGATTGTGTGGCCTACTGGAGAGAGATTGAGAGAAACTCAAGCTAAGTTCTCTAACCTTTGTGGATTACCGGGCGTAGTTGGAGCAATTGATGGTATGCACGTTGGAATATCCAAGCTTCAATTCGGTGCTGCAGGTTACTATTATTTTTTGAAGGTATTAGAAGATTGCACAAGGCACACACAAACACAAGGAATGCGTAGAAAGAGATGATCTTTACTCAAAGGCCTTCCACCTTAAGTAGTGTACACTTACGAGGTCACCATGGCGAACCATATGGAATAACCCATCACAAGGACACTCTAGAGATCAGCCTATGCCTAACCCCTCCTCCCACACACCATTATTTAGCACCCAAACCTCTTTGGCTTCTAGCAATACTACCCTACATCGTTTACCTCAATACTCCCACTTTGCGTAGAGCCAAAGCCTCTAAGTCCAAATGCTATTACTAATCGTTGGTGTCGGTCTCTACAAAGACCCTTCGTGAGCACATCCGCCACCATGTGCTCCGTTGGACAATAATCCAACCGTGTAACTCCCAATTCCAACTTCTCCCGAATGAAGTGGTAATGCACATCAATGTGCTTCGTGCATGAATGATGTGTAGGGTTCTTTGCAAGTGAAATGCACCCTTGGTTGTCGCACATGATTGTTGTAGCCTCACCTTGTGTGCAACCCACATCCGCCATTAGTTGCCTCAACCAAATGGCCTCCTTTGTGCCGTAGCTCGTAGCCATGTACTCGGCCTCCACCGTTGATGTCGCCGTGGTTTGTTGCCGCTTGCTATTCCACGATACCGCTCCCGATCCGACTTTGAACATGTAGCCTGTTGTCGATCTTCGATTGCTCGTGTCTCCCGCGTAGTCCGCATCGCAATAGCCGCTCAACACAATGTCTTTACCACCAAGACACAACTTGACATCGCTTGTGCCCTTCAAGTACCGCATGATCCTCTTGACCGCCATCCAATGCATTGAGCCCGGTCTCGCCATGTGTTGACTTACCACGCTAATTGAATACGCAAGGTCGGGCCGTGTCGCTATCATCGCATACATCAACGACCCCACCGCTTGTTTGTATGGCACCTCCGCCATCGATTTGGCCTCCGCCACATAGTCCTCCTCCGAAAGCTTGACGAGCTTGGAGTTTGCATCCAATGGTGTTGCCACGAGCTTACAATCCTCCATTCCGAATCTCTTGAGCACGTCCATCACATACTTGCCTTGACTCATGGTGATAGTGCGTGTGGCCCTATCTCTTACAAATTCAACACCAAGATAAAAATGCAACTCTCCAAGATCACTCATCTCGTACTTTCTCTCAAGCATGGCTTTTAGTGCCTTCATTGAACTTATGAGTCTTGCAAGAATGATCAAATCATCAACATATATGATCACAATCACCACATGTTGACCCTCTTGCATGAAGTAGAGACTATGATCAGCAATGCTCCTAGTAAACCCGTGTGCAAGGAGAAACGTGTCAATCTTTTGGTAGCACGCTCTTGGAAATTGTTTCAACCCATACAATGATTTTTGCAACTTAGAAACAAGGTGCTCATTACCTTGTTGTACAAAGCCCTCGGGTTGCACCATGTAGATGTCCTCCTCCAAATCGCCATTCAAAAATGTGGTTTTCACATCCATTTGATGGATCTCCAAGTCGATGGCCGCCCCAATCGCAAGAATGCACCGAATGGTGGTGAACTTGGCCACGGGAGCAAACGTCTCGTGAAAGTCCACTCCATGAACTTGCGCAAACCCCTCGGCTACTAGTCTTGCCTTGTGACGCACCACATTACCGGAAACATCCCTCTTTGTACGAAACACCCATTTGCAACCAATGGGGTTGCGATCCTTTGGAATAGGAGTTAATTGCTACGTACCATTAGCGATTAGAGAGTCATACTCCTCTTGCATGGCGCGCTCCCACTTGACCGCATCCTCACCTTGCATGGCTTCACGAATGGTCAATGGACCATCCGTAATGCCACATTTGCATGCTCGTCATCCTTTTGAGGGAAAATGTGATTCTTCCACCATTCTCCAGGTGGCTTGCGTAATCTTTGCGGGTACCGCCGATCGCTTGAAGAAGCTTGCTCCTCTTGCGTGTCTTTTGCGCCATTCTTAGTCTTTGAACTCGATGGCACTTCAACAACCTCCGTGTCGCCATCTTCATCATCACTGTCATCATCACCTATATCAACAACACTAGGGGACTTGGAGGGTGCGTCCACCAATACGTGTCCACTACTCCCACTTGGACCAACCTCCAAAGGAGCCTCCATCTTAGACTCCTCACAAAACGTCACATCACGTGACCGAATGATCTTCTTTGTCTCCACCGACATGAGTCTATACGCCTTGGTACCTTCACAAAAACCAAGAAACACACACTTTGAGGCCTTAGCCTCGAGTTTAGTCCTCCGTTCGTCCGGAACCTTTCCGTATGCAATGCATCCAAAGATGCGCATGTGTGCAACACATGGTTGCCTCCCACTCCACGCTTGCTCCGGGGTCATGTCTTCAACTGCGCTTGTTGGACACCGATTGCGAGTGTACACCGCATTCACCATCGCTTCCGCCCAAAGGTCCAACTTCAAGTTTTGAGCGTGCAACATGCTCCTCGCCATCTCTACAATGGTGCGATTTGCGCGCTCCGCAACTCCATTTTGTTGAGGCGTATACGGGTCCGAAGTTTGCCGTGCGATGCCTTCTTTCTTCAATAGTTCGTCAAACTTCTTGGACATGTATTCGCCGCCATTGTCCGACCGAAACACCTTGATGTTCATCTCGGATTGGTTCTCCACCAATGTCTTGAACTCCTTGAACTTGTCAAAGCACTCACTCTTGGCTTTGATTTGATAGAGCCAAATCTTCCTTGAAAAGTCATCGATGAAGGTCACAAAGTACTTGCAACCTCCCATCGACGTGGTCTTCATTGGGCCACACACATCCGAATGCACGATCTCTAAAGGCTTGGTTGCCCGTGTCGCCGCTTCACCCGCAAATGGCAATCGTTGTTGCTTGCCTTCAATGCAAACTTCACAAGTGAATGAAGAAGGATCCACTTTCAATTGATGAAGATCCATCCCGCTTACCATGCCGCGTAGTGTCTCGACTCGGTGACAATACATAACACCCCTTATCACTAAACTCAACCCGCAAGTGCTTTGCCACTAATTGCCTCACCGATAGTAAATTTGCTTTCAGTTTGGGAACATGGAGGATATCTTTGATAGTGATTGTCTTCACACGACCCTTCACCTCGGTGTCTACAACAATTTGGCCTTTGCCAAGGGCCTCAAGCACCGTATCATCTCCCAAAATCACTCTCTTTGGGATAATGACACAATTCGAATGGAAACAAGTTTTATTAGGTGACATGTGGCTTGTAGCCCCCGAATCAACAATCCAATCACTTACACTACCGTTGCATGATATGTGACTAGCCATGTTTGCATACTCATCACCATCTTCAATCCAATCACTCATGCTTGCATCACTCTCGATGCCATCACTCATGCTTGCATCACCCTCGATGCCATCACTCATGCTTGCATCACCTTCAATGCCATCACTTATGCTTGCATCAAATCTAGCCGTAAATGCGTACTCATCCCCATCATCACGAACTTTGGTGTTGTTTGCACTCTCCTTCTCATTGAATTTACGTTTGTAGCAAAATTTGGCAATGTGGCCCTTCTTACCACAATAGAAGCACACCTTGTCGCTTGAGCTCCCACCGCCTCCATTCTTTGATTGCTTCGCTACGAGCGCCGCTCCATCTTCTCGAGACTCGTTCTCTTTTCGCCGCGATAGCTCGTGCAATAACCGTGACGTCACATAGTCCAATGTGAGCTCCGAAATGGGTCTTGACTCCAACGCCACAATGAGGTACTCGTATGATGATGGAAAGCTCTCCAAAAGTGTCATCACGATGTCACCATCCGTAACCGACACGTCGCAACCGTTGAGTTGATCCGCGAGAGCCTTGACCTTGTTGATGTGCGCCAACATGTCATCTTCTTTGCCCATCTTGATGGTGAAGAACTTGCGCCTCAAAAACAAGATGTTGGCCAATGTCTTTGCTTTGTGAATGTTGCAAAGCTTGGACCATGCTTCCGCGGGTGTCTTGCACGAACGAATGTGCGCAAGTTGCGAATCCGCAAGGTTGAGTGCCAAAATGGCAAATGACTTCTTCTCCCTCCTCTTGTATGCTTGCATGTCCCTAGGATCCGTAGAAGAGAGAGGAGGCTCCTCACTACCCTCGACAATCTCCCACAACTCCTTCTCGGCCATCACCATCTCCATTTTGAACTTCCACAAGTGGAAATTCACCCCATCAAACTTGTCCACGACCTTGGGACCCTCACCCTCAAAAGATGCCATGATCCTCACTTACGAATGCCTCCCCACACAAATCAAACCTCAAACACAAACACACAACTTGTTTTTGTGATTTTGTTTGCTCTAATATTGCACCTTTGTGCACCCAATGGCTTCAAAACAACCCCAAACACTAGATCAGCGCTTTTGTGCTCCACACACACCTTCCAACACTTAAATGTGAGAGTCCTCACCCAAAAAAAACAAAGAGGCTCACCAAAACCCCTCAAATCACTCAATAGAGCTCAAAACAACTCCAAATGCCTCAATACAACACCTTAGTGTCCCCAATCACTCAATGCACATCAATGACACCTTTGTGTCCCTCAAGAGCACTCACTCAATGCACACGAACTCACACAAGTCCCTCAAAACCCCAATTGCATTGAAATTGCTCAAAACCGCACCTTTGTGCACAAACTAGCTCCAAGTGAAAATTTGAGCACCCCAAGAGCATGAAACACATGCAACACCTAAAAACAAGTGCCTAATCACTAGGATCAAATGGTAGACCCTCCACGAGAGCCCTCACACCTCACAAATCACTTACATTCACTCAAATGCTCACAATTGAACCAAACGAAGTTCCACTCGCAAAGAAGAGATAGAAGCAAAAACAAGGAGATCCAAAGGAAAAAATTGACCAAGAAGAGTGCTCCAACATGTTACTTCAGCCCATGCACTCCTCCAAGAGACACCAACACTTCAACAAGCTCCAAAAACTCCAACAATGCTCCAAAACCGCCCGTTGCACATCGACCTCAAAACACTTGCACAAATGCAATCTAATACTCATGAAACACACATGAGTAGGCCCATAACCTTTTGAAGGTAGTAGAAGATTGCACAAGGCACACACAAACACAAGGAATGCGTAGAAAGAGATGATCTTTACTCAAAGGCCTTCCACCTTAAGTAGTGTACACTTAGGAGGTCACCATGGCAAATCATATGGGATAACCCATCACAAGGACACTCTAGAGATCAGCCCATGCCTAACCCCTCCTCCCACACACCATTATTTAGCACCCAAACCTCTTTGGCTTCTAGCAATACTACCCTACATCGTTTACCTCAATATTATTTTAAATCTGGCGGGTACACAATGAATTGCCAAGTCGTTGTCGATAGTGACAAGCGGTTTCTTGACTTGTATCTGGGAATGCCTGGATCGACGAACGATAGTCGTGTGTTGCGTAGGTCGTCATTGTATAACTTAGCCATACATGGAAATTTGATGGAGGCCCAGCATGCGGTAGATGGTTTTACACCATATATAATAGGCGATTTAGATTACCCTTTGTTGCCTTGGCTGATGGTTCCTCATAAAGGGAATGGGCAACTGTCAGTCTCCGAAGCCCTCTTTAACAAGAAACTACAAAAAGGGCGTTGCGTTGTGGAGAACGCATTCGGCATACTCAAACAATCATTCCGGGAGTTGCAAGAGAAGTCAGAGTTACATGTTACTTTCATTCCGGATGTCATTCTATGTTGTGCGATTCTACATAATGTTCTTCTACGCCAATCGCATGAAGAAATGGAGGAATTGCTAGAAATCCTACGCACTGAAGGGTTAGAGTGTGCAGTAGTAGATGAAGATGTACTTGTGGTGGACGCCGGTGAGGCTATTGACAACGACATCGCAACGGCGTTGGGCAGCAAAAAGAGGACCGATATTGGTGTGTATTTAACCATGCGACATCGTCAGCAGCCTTAGAGTATGAGGTACGCCGTCCAATCTCCATTGCATATGTCATGATTGATATGCAAAAGTAATAGAACTCCTTCAAATCAATTTTGGAAAATGAAGTCCACACTTTCGTGAACTCTGAATGTCCTCATTTTGTGTACTGTTGTATAGGCTGGTGGGGTGGTGCTCATCTGCCTGCTCATATTCGTGTGATCAATCATCCAGGTACGCATGGAAACAATCCACAGCCTTTCCTGTCATACTACGATTGTATGTGCATGCATTGTACAGTCCAAGGGGTCTTCGTTGTCCGGTTCGCTTTCTCCATCCTCAAGTTCTTGTTGTTCGTGTTGTGTCGGTTGAAAGTTGGTGTCATTTCACTAGTAGAAAACATGGTCGAAAAGAACCGCAGCCAAAATCGGCTGCGGTTCTTTTGACCACCCTGATCTGCAGTCACTAAACGACTGCAGATTTATTTTTTTAGATTTGCGACTGCAATTTTAATTAGTTAGGGGCGTGTAATATACCGTTGGAAAGGTATTTGGAAAGGTATTACCTTGTAGACACTGACATACAGTTGCATACCTACATTGTAGTGTACTCTTCGTAAATTAGTTGTCATGTACAGTGGGGTACCAATCAAAATGTCGTTTTCGAATTCGCAGTGAGAAAAATTTCAACACTGCCAACTTTGAAAGCCTCCCGAGAGCTCAAAAATTGGTATTTTACCACGAAATGTTTATCAAAGAATTATCTTTAAGTTAATTATATGTGTGCCAAATTTCAAGGCCAAAAGATTCACCAAAAAAAAGTTATTCAAAATCTACCAACATTGGTAGTTGTTTCACTGCTGCCAACTTTGACAGCCTCCCAAAGATTGAATAATTTTGTTTTTGCCATGAAATTCTTGGAAAAAAACCTCTTTATGTTAATAACATATGATAAAAATTTCAAGGCCAAAAGATTAATACAAAAAAAGATATTAACAATCTACCAACGGAATACTTCTAGAAATGGTGAGCAAAATTGCCGAAAACAACACATATTGAAAACACGGTGGGATGAACAAATTTGGGACCTTTCTTATAATACCCTCTAACTGTAAGATCTTGTACCTAAATTTTATATTCTTTTCTCCACAAATTTTCAAAACTTATTGTTTATAGCAATTTTAATTATCAAAATGGTACAACATATTCTTTTCTCGGGGAAGTCGCTTAGTCTAAATTTTGGGTACATATGAGCGAACAAAGGATATTTAATGGAGGGCTATGAAATAATTGGAATATTCTACTATTTATAGTATATTTAGGGTATATTCCATATATGTTCTAGGAATATTCCTAAAATATTCCCAAAGTAGTTTTAAAACACCCTATATTACTTCTATAAATTTATAGTTTTTATCTCAAATGAATAAAAGACACCCTATATTTGTTCTCTCATAGTTATCTAAATTCTTGATCGTGACTTCCCCAGGATTCTTTTCCAATCATGTCTACAGGTGAGGATTCAACTTTTGTAGCAATTTGCTACATTTGATATGTTTTTTGCTCAGCTTTTTGATTTTTTTTGGTGGAAAATTTTACATTATTCTTTTACTAAAGCTACAGTATTTTATTAAATTTACCAAACATCGTTGTTTGCCTAGCCATTTGGTTGTGTAAAAAAGTATATTATTTTCACTAACCTATAAGGTTATTGTTAACAAGTTGAAGTAGTCCCAATTCATTATTCCTAGCAAATGATGACGGAATCTCGCCACCCAAAAAGTTGTTCGACAAGTCCAAAGATTGGAGACGCATGGACCCAATTTTGCTCGGAATCGTGCCCGTGAATGCATTATAAGAAAGGTTGAAGTAAACCATATTTGTAAGTTGGCCAATATTTAGTGGGATGTCGCCAGAGAATTGGTTCATTGAGAGATCCATAGAGGTCATGTATGTCCAAACCGTATATACCTGGTCTTCACCACCCCCTCCTCCCCGTCAAGAATGAGATTCATGTCTAAGCAAGTTTGTGTTTTCTCTCCATTATTAACAACTCAATTATGGTCAAAGTTGTTTGAAAACTGAGAAAACTAAGCATGATGGATTTGACCTTTGAGGGTTAACTTCTATTTATTCACTCTGCTAACTGTGTTTGGACTTTAGACAAAAAAATGTTCGTTCACTTCAAACGCAAAAATATTTCAATTTAATATGATATCAATTTTTCAAAAAATATAAAGTCATACATTCTTGTAGTTTTATTAGCGCAAGATTCCACAAAATTTGGATACAATAAGAAACTCCAATTTGTTATTGACATCTTGCTTCTTAGTGCACTAACAATTAAAATCATAAAGATCCTTTTTTTTCACAATAAAGAATAAAATAAAATCCGCATAACATTTCTTGATAATTATATTTGAAGTTATTACTAAACAAACCTACTTACCTACCAAATGACTACAACAATCAAAGAACTTATAATTCATCACATGTTATCACCTAATAAAAGGACCAAAAATTCACAGTTTTAAAATGACAAATTCAATCGATCCTATTGTGAAATACAGTAATCCAAGTGGGACCAAATTTTCTGTCACCGGAATCAACGAAGAACATTGTGCATATTAGTCAAAAAAAATTGAACAAAAGAAAGTCAACATAAGACCTCTTCAAATCTAAAAAAAACCTTGAGGCCCGATTCGGACTGAAACCAGGTTCTATATAAATAGGGCACAGATTTGCGTACCTGAGCACCACCGTTGACGGTGATCACAAGGTCAAGCGACTCAAGCAAGAATGATCCAGCAGTATTGTACGGGTTCGTCAAGTCCTCATGGTCGGAATTTGCCAAGTCCTTATCCGGCTTATCGAAGAATCCTCTCAAATTACTGAAATTACCGTAAAATGGCCCTGACAGATTGTTGTTAGACAAATCAAGTACTTGCAGCTTAGGCAAGTTCCAAATCCACGGCGGAATGTTGCCCTGAAGCTTATTGTGACCAAACATGAGTACCTGGAGATTCACCAACGGAGTCGTGAAGGTTGCAGGAAGTTCTCCACTAAAATCATTCCGGCTCAGATCTACCACCGACAAGTTCGTGGCTCTAGAGACATCCTGACGAAGTCTACCACTGAAGGAATTGTTAGTGAGTGACAAGACCTGCAAGTCTCGCATGCCGCTCAGATCCACATCAAACTCTCCTCCGAGTTCATTACTTCCAATTAGTAGCGTTTGAATCGCAGTGCAGTTCGACAGCGTTGTCGGTACTGTCCCGTTAAGACGATTCTTCTCCAGAGCCAGCGTTTGAAGACCCAAGCATTGACCCAAAGTATTTGGAATGGGACCTTCAAGTTTGTTCCTTGACAGGACCAATTCTTGAAGGTTTTGCAGCCGCCCTAAACTTGCAGGGATGGTTCCAGTCAGGGAATTGTTCTGCAAGTTGAGAACCTCAAGCGCTCCGCAGTTCCCGAGAGAGTCAGGAATGGAACCGTAAACATTCATGTCAAAAATTGTGAGAAACACAAGCTTTTGCAAGTTGCCGAGCTCTGGTGGAATGACGCCAGTGAGACGGGGGTTTGAATGCAAAAAGAGCACTTGCATGCTTGAGCAGGTGCCAAGCAAACTAGGGATGGTTCCTTCGAGATTGTTTCCATCCAAATACAAAAACTGGAGGTTCTTGAGACTTCCGAGAGTTGTAGGGATAGTACCAGTGAACGTGTTGAGGCCGAGATCCAAATATGTCAGACTTTGCAAACGCCCTAGACTAGTAGGGATGGTTCCCTCAAGGGAGTTGTTCAGCAAGCCGAGACTCTGAAGCGCTCCGCAGTTCCCGAGAGAGTCAGGAATGGAACCGTGAACATTCGTGTTGCAAATTGAGAGTTCCACGAGCTCTTGCAAGTTCCCGAGGTTTGGTGGAATGACGCCAGTGAAACGAGGGTTTGAATTCAAGAAAAGCCGCCGCAGGCTTGAGCAGGTGCCGAGCGAACTGGGCATGGTCCCTTCGAGATCGTTTCCATCAAATGAAAGGGACTGGAGCTTCGTGAGATTTCCGAGAGTTGCAGGGATACTACCTGTGAGCGTGTTGAGACTGAGATCCAAAAATGTCAGATTTCGCAAACGCCCTAGACTAGTAGGGATGGTTCCCGTGAGGGAATTGTTTAACAAACTAAGATTCTGAAGCGCTCCGCAGTTCCCAAGAGAGTCAGGAATGGAACCGTGAACATTCGTGTTGCAAATTGAAAGATACATGAGCTCTTGCAAGTTGCCGAGGTCTAATGGAATGACGCCAGTGAGACGGGGGTTTGAATCCAAGGAAAGAGACTGCAAACTTGAGCAAGTGCCGAGCTCCACTGGTATTTCCCCAGTGAGAAGGTTGTCGTCAAGCCAAAGCTCACGCAACGAGGTAAGTTGTCCAAGCTTTGCTGGTATTTTCCCAGTGAGAAGGTTGCCACCAAGATGAAGCTGGTGCAATGAGGTGAGTTGTCCTAGCTTCGCTGGTATTGTGCCATGGAGTTCACTAGATTGTAGGAGGAGCTCTTGAAGTGAGGTAAGCAACCCAAGTTCTTGGCTGATCTTCCCGTCCAAAAATGATTCTGAAGAGTCATCAAATGCTTAATTACACAAGAAAATCAACGCATAAGATGTATAAGGCAGCCTAAAGTTAATCAATTGAACTGATATTTATAGTTAATTTCTACCAATCCACTTGTAGGACCTAGAAGCCCAAATCTACACATGTCAAATAGGGAGAGCAATTTAGATCAACATTCAGAATGATAGTGGGATGTCTTGATAACCATGATGTTTCAATGCCTCAAAATGATATTCTATTGTCCTATTGCATTCTAGAATAATACCATTTTTACTCGGGGAAATCATTGTCAAGAATTTAGATAACTATGAGCGAACAAATATAGGGTGTCTTTTATTCATTTGAAATAAAAATTATAAATTTATAGAAGTACTATAGGGTGATTTAAAACCAATTCGGGAATATTTTAGCATTATTCTTGGAATATATGGAATATACCTTAAATATACTATAAATAGTAGAATATTCCAATTATTTCATAGCCCCCCATTAAATACCCTTTGTTCGTTCATATGTACCCAAAATTTACACTAAGTGACTTCCCCGAGCATTTTTACACTGTCATTCTAACCACTTGCTCCCACTTGTATGAGCTTTATGTTTTCTTTTCCTTTAGCAATTTTGAGCAAGTCCAATATATACTTCCTTTTGCTTTGATTTGTTTGAATTTTGAACGACACATGCATGCAATTTTCTTCACTCATTCCAATGATATAAAATATGATACCATATGGACTATATTTTTTACAATGTGATTAATTAGCAGCACAACAAGACGAAATAATTTAGTAGAGGCCGTGACAATGTTACCAGCGAAGCTAAATATTGAGGTCTTTTTGACAAATTTGGACCCCGGGGAGTGCACTTAAAGTTAAGATTAGGAATACACGTGAGTGCGTTTTAATAGCATACCCCTTACAATACTTGGCCTTAAAATAGTTTTTAACCCCTAAACGTACCAGGGTGTCCCTAGAATTGACAATTTGAGAAAAATCATCATAAAGTACTATTTAGAAGAATATTTTGGAATTGATATATAAATGAAAGGTCTAGATTTTGAATTTTAGATTCTATCCGTACAGTTTGATTCACTAATACTATCACCAATATTTAATTATAAAATTTGAAAGTTAAAATTAAAAATTCCTTCTAAATTCGATTACAAACAATATTTTAATTTTTTTTGAGAAAAATTTGTTGGAATGAATTTGGAATGAGATACTCTTAAACGTGGTGATTCTTTGAAATTTTTGTGTTTCTTAAATCTATGACCTCATTTTTGCAAGGCCACTTTTGAACTACAGTCAATGCAATTTTGCTTGGTCAACGACTTGATATACTCCTACATTTGTAATTTTAGAAAAATATGTAATCAAGTATGACTAAATCCAACCGTTAGATAAGACAACATCTTGGTGAAGAATCTCCAAAAAATTGGATGACTTTCATCCAAGCATTGATGAGAATGTGAGAAAGGTTTGAATCTGTTAGTCGTCCAGTTTCTGGACGCTGTGATGTTTAGGGGTTAAATTAAGTTTTTTTAGGTGCCAAATCATTATGTATATAACTATCATTTGGTATAAATTTCAGGACCAAAAGCTTTTAAAATCTTATGAAAAAAATGATAGAAGTTTGAACTAATATGTGTTGTTTTTTGCTTCAAAAATCAATTTAAAAATATTTACAAGTGATTATTTTTTGAAATTTACACAACAAGAACTTTAGATTGTGTTTGACAACTTCATAATTTTTTTACAATTTTTAGATGAATTTTTAGTACATACATAGGGGGGTCAAACGTACGCACTCATGTGATTCCTAGTCTTAAATTTAAGTGCACTCCTCGAGATTTGGACGCCATCTTGTCTGATTTCAAGGAGAGCTCAGTCAAAAGGTGGCTAATTAAAGGAGCCGTGCCTCCCAAATACATCGATCCAACCTCCCTTGGCAGAGATCAAGGAAAAGCCAGGTACTATAGACAAATATATTTGTGAGACCTCCTTGTACCCCTCCTCTGGGGGTCTTTAAGAGGGTTTAGACTTTCTCTATTGTAATGCTGGACAGGTTAGTGATGGGCTCAGATAATTACCCATAAGTTTGATTTTGATGACTCGTTTTGTGAGAGCGTCGCAGGTGACTCCTTTCCAATGACAGTGATTTTTTTTCACACTGGCATTCCACCCACGCAATATTCCGTATGGATCTCTGGTAATGCCTTGTTTGAATGATAACAGCACGCGCTGGTCACTGAAATAGTCATCGTTATTTAGTTCTCTCCTTTGGCTCAGCCCATCCTTCAACATGACAAGCCAGTGTCGAACGTACTGTGAGTATTCAGACAGTTAAATGTATAATGTTATGATAGATGCACCTGGAGTGTCCTTACTCAGGTATGAACTGCATTGCTTGCCATGTTTTGTTATCAGAGTTATCAAGTAGGATAAGGTGCATCATGCACGCACATTCAACTTGGGCTACTTCCCGTCATTCCTCGGTACCTAGGGGGAGTCACTTCCAAAATATTCCATAATGACGTGCGAACAAATCATAGGGGATTCCAAATAAACCTTTAAAGGTAATAATTATAATTGGATTACATTAATATAGGGTGCTTAAAATTGATTACAAGAATAAAATTGAGAATGTTACTAATTATGATAAGAATTACTTTCATTTTTTAGGGTACATTTAAATATCCTATTATTGCAAGTGGTACCTAAAAAATACATCTAGAATGACTCTCCCGTGCTTGTTTCAGCAGGTGTTTATTGGCATCAAACACTATGGCCTTGTATGTTGTGTACTCTACTAAAAAAAATTAAGTTAATTAAAGAAACGTAGCACAAAGGACCATGCACTGACTTGGATGGATTGGTAGGGGAGGCGAGCTGCCTTGTGGCTCCTCCCCACAGACCTCGCCGTTTGCTTAGCGGTAACTCCAGACCTGAAATACACAAGTAGCAGCAGAAGCAACATCACCAACTCTGGTGGAAAGACAACCTTATTCAGCCTCATCTTCATTTCTTCAACATGAGGAAAACCTGTCAATTCATGCCAAGTAAACTTGATTGATCAGATGCTGATTGCTCCCTGAGTTGTCCGTTCCGAAATATATTAATGTCCTAGTTTTTGGCATTTTTTGTTTGCAATAATTGTCTTATGTTTTATACTTCAAACATGAGCATGCCCTGTGTATTTTAAACAGGCGGAAAATAGAGTTAACCAAAAAGAAGCTAAAACTCATGTTAGGTAAGGTGAGTTGGAAGTGAGTCAAGGGGAGCCGAGTCTACTGGCATAGTTTCCATTAAATCCATAGATAGATAACATGTTGAACTAGTTTTGCCGTCAAAATGACGGCAAAACTAGTTGAACATGTATTTTGGTTGTTAGAGCAACGTTGAATCAATTGGAAGGCACTTGCGAGGTCGTTTTTGTCTGACAGTTTTCGAGAAGCGGCATGCAAGCCGCTTGCAGCATCCTTCAGCCAACCTCCCCACTTTCGGTTTTCACAGATCCTTCTTCATTTTGGGATTATAGCAGCCCCAAAGACCAAGAAAAAGCTGAGATTTGAACTTGAGTTTTTATTTCGGTTACACTCAACGAGAGCATAGAGACCTGATCCCGTCTTGTATACGTACTGACTCTGTTACCAACAACTCAGGTAATCAGTCTCTCGCAGTTGGACTTTTCAGCACCTGGCTGGTGTAAACATGACTTGGCTAAATGTTTATGGCCATTGATCCTTCAGTTGAATGAAAATTTAAGGGATGTCTCCTAATATTGCTCAATTTTGCCGAACAAAAGGAAGTCCTGATACAAATATGAGATCCAATTTGGGCTTCTTGGTTCTATACTATACATGCACATCTCAGAAGAATGAATCCAGTGCTTTCCTGGGCCTCATCTGAATTGAGTTCATCTGAATTGCATACCATTGACCACAGATTTGTACAGAAAACAAACAGCGGTTCTAAAAAACACAAGACGATCTCACAAAGATGAGCAATGCAAGCGAACCAAGAATCATACCGTACCTGAATATCTCTAAATTTCAAAAGATCACTTTGACGCTGATACGAGTTCTCCGGTTCCAGCTAGGTCATATCATTCTAGAGTGATGGAATCTGTAGCAACTCACATAATTGATCAGCTGAATACTAAGCAGCTAGACTTGCCCGGAATGAAGCTCGCAGACAAAGCCCAGCTTCATCCTGCCATCAAAACATGGAATCATGCATTTGAGAAATCAATGCTCTCCATATGATCCAGTCAAGTTAGTGACCTCCATTTTCAGATCCTATTTACCCCTAAAGAACCAAGTAATTCATGGTTTTGAAATGACAAATTTATATGATTGATCGTATTGTGAACAATGTAATTCAAATGAGGCCAAATTTTATACCACCAGAAACAGAACTTGTACGTTGTGGCAGAACTTCAACGTTCTAGAACAAGTGGCATCCTAGAGTGTAGGTACGATTTTGGCCAATAACTTCCAGGAAATTTTTAGCTGCTTTCAAGTTGCTTATGGCAGGCCTGGTTGACTTTCCTATTTCACCGGTTTTGTTGACTCAGGGTCCCAACTCCTTGAACTAAGAAAGTGTGATGATACGTGTGTCAATCGTGTGATGAATGTGTCTTGAAAAGGTTGCTTAAAATGCGGGTGCATTCAAACATCATTTCAGAAATTATTTTATTGGTCACTACATGACATGTCTTCCTTCAATATCCTCGCCAACTTTGTCAATTTATCTCTCAAAACTGCATGGGTGCGATAGATCGTGGCTAATGTAATGCAAAATATCACGAGTTACCTGCTCTCGCAGCTGAACCTCTGAGGCCTGAAGCTTCTGTGTCGCCTGTACAACCACTGTAGGATCTGAAGACGGAATCGTTGACATCCGGCAACACGGCAGGTATATATATGGTGATTGTCACGAATCAGCCACTCCATGGTAATTTAATTAACCAGCCTGAGTCAATGAAGCAAGACACTAAGATTGGGATTTAGTGTGAGTCCTGAGGACATCGTATGAGAGCCCTGGCCAGCCTCAAGTCAGAAATTTTCAATTGAGAATATGCAGCAGCTTTGAAGGCAGCTACTAATATTATTTAGTCTAGAATTTAATCTAAACCATCCTGTTTGTGCCATGTGAGTATTGCCCAACATTCACAGCGTCAGGATTTGCAAGAAGCCCAAATTGGCCCTCATGTTGTTTTTAACCCCTAAACATACCGACCCTTTGAACACAAGTAGATGTTAGCCTCAAAAATAAATATTAGCATGGCTCAGATGTACATGAGGTGTATATGAGAGGACCATTACAGGTATAAAATCTACCGAACAAATTTGACATACTTGTAGTTGGAGGCCTCTCCAATATCATCAACAACTCCCCATTACAAGAGATTTATTGTAATTGGTAAATAATTTATTAGGCTTACAAAGGTGACTTGGATGAAAGTCATCTGCGATTATATGAGAAAGTTGCAACGCTTTGAATTTGTTCATGATCCAATTTCTGGACGCTGGGACGTTTAGGGGTAAAGCAATTTTGAGTAGGTCCTATGTGGACTTCTTTTTGGTCAAATTTATTTGTTGTTTGACCGAACATAATGTTCTTTACTGAATTACATTTGAATTATATTTTTGACAATTGAGTTAATCGAAAAGAAGCCCATCTAACCTCCCTTTTTGCTCTACTTCTAACCTCTTTATTGAACTATACTTGGGTTGAATAGTATCGTGTCATAGATTGTCCCCTTGTGGGCCATGGGCTTGGAGCTTTGGTGGAAGGTTGGGAGTCATTGCGAGGTGTGGAGAATAATGACAATGGCTTGCTTTAAATTGTCTCCCAACTCATCATAGATTAGTTTTTGGTCTATTTATATTTCAATATGAGTTCAAGAGGAATTCAACACGAGTTTGCTAAAACTTTCCTCTTTAGGCTGACTTTTTTGTTAACTCTAATATGATCAATTGAATTTGTCAATTTTAAACCATAAGTCCTTGGTCCTGTAGGGGTCAACTCATGGCAACAAGAGAAAATACTTGATTAAAAGCATTTTCATTTTAGAAAAAATAAAATAAAAAATTACGTGCACACACATCCATTAATTAAGCTCAAATGCCAAAAAGATCATCTTGATGATTGAAAGCTATATCAATACAAAATTGCAGGCCAAATAACAAAACAGGTTCTCATTACCCAAAATCGCAAGAACTAGGCTATGGCATAGGAGTCTCCTGGATTTACTCACCTTCCAAACCTCTTTTAACCCCTAAACGTCCCAGCGTCTAGAAACTGGATCACGAACAGATTCAAAGCCTTGCAACTTTCTCATACAACCTCGGATGACTTTCATCCAAGTCATCTTTGTAAGCCTATTAAATTCTCTACCAATTACAATAAATCTCTCATAATGGGGACCTATTGATAATATTGGAGAGGCCTCCAACTACAAGTATGTCAAATTTGTTGGGTAGATTTTAGCCTTGCAATGGTCCTCTCATGTGCACCTCATGTACATCTGAGCCATGCTAATATCTACTTTAATTTGAGGCTAGGATCTACTTCTGTTCAAAGAGTTGGTACGTTTAGGGGTTAAAGAACTAAAGGAAACCACACTAAAGCAAAGTTCACCACTAAGTTATTGACGTCACGTCTTAAGAAAGAGCTCCCTGCGTTTGACTCATGACCTGTTTCTCAGTCATCAAAATTGTCCACCTTGATTGGAACGATGTCATCAGCAACTTGGAATCCCCCAACAAGACCGGCTAAAAACGCCACCTGTTGCTCCAGTTTCTTCTGGATATTCTCAGCCTGTCAAACCCAGCCAATCATGCCAACAATTAAAGAGCTGACTTAAAATTTCTAACCATCTTTTGTCGGGTTTTTATACACATGCTCTAGCTTCAAGGGTGTCTCCAGGGAAAAACCTTTCCTACGGTATATTACACGTCCCAAAATTTCAAAAATTGAGGCCGCAAATCACAAAAAACAGTTGCTGCAGTCATTTAGGGGCTGCAGCAGAATGAGGTCAAACGAACCGCAGCTGAATTCAGCTACGGTTTTTTTTAACCACGTTTTGTAACAGTGTTTCAACCTACAAGACAGTTTGCGCAAGAAGAATGGAGATCAAAAAGCTTACTTTGTCTTCAAGCCCTTGGAAAAGGATAATAGAACATGGAAGCTTTTCTAGAAAGTTGATAGGAGAACGGTCATACAGATGCTTTTCCAGGACGTCCTTAGAACCTGAACACACACATGTCACGTCATTAATCCAAAGTTTTGTAGACCTCATCTATCGATAGACATAACAGACGTGTACACACTAGTCACAAACATCAGATGCTTAAGACTATCAAACCAAGTCAATACCTTGTACCCATCCAAAATAGACTTACATTTCCCATGTTCAGCAAGACCACAAACCATGGATTCCACCCTTCCAATATATAATCCTTATGCACAGCAACAAGCAGATGTAATAAACGGAGATACTTGACATGATGTACTGAAACGAATAGCGAAGGCAACATTACACTGGGGATAATAATCTAGCAAGGGATGAATAGCACTTTTAACATTACTTAGGAAATAAACCACTTCAATAATAAATATCCCATGAAGCACAGATTGGGCAGAGGAGGCAGAATCGGCACATACCAAGAAGATTCGTCAAATAGCGAGATTCGAATTTGTGAGTATCTGCTATACAACTCTTCAAGTCGCTTATTTGTTAAATATGCAGTGTACACAGCGGACATCAATTAGCTAGAAATTGATACCCAAGACAACACTGACGCTGCAACATCTTATGGGTACACCTTGAATATTCTTGAAAGGAAGTGGTACTGAGGGTATAAGTTGAGCACAACACTTCTATGACAAAACTAGGTCCGGTTTATGTGAATCTTTGCAGAAAGGCAACTCCTAAGACACTGATGTGCTGTTGAATGTTTGCCATTCAATACATACATGCAATACCCAATCAAATACATAGCCAAAGGCATTGGGCAATGGCCTGATATGGGTACCCCAAAAAGCCCTTTGAACTCTTAAATCAGCCTCCATAGCATCTTTGAATGTGTCCCTCTTTAAACCAAAATAAAAAAATTAATTGATTGTATGTAGTTTAGATTTCTTGCACTCACAAAGTACACAAGAAAAAATTCACGTCAAAATTGAAGCATTTTTAAATGAGACTTTTTGTACAAAAATTAGGATTTGTCCTAGCTGCTAAAATATATCCAAAACATTTATTTAAAATATCAAATGACGTCATTTTGGTCCCAAATTTTGATATATAGTACATGTAGATATGTCTTATTTGAAATGATTACTTAGAAGAATTAAAAATATTATTTACTTTATACTACAACGCCTGCAAATGTTGAATTTAGGCATTTTTTTTCATGAAGCATAAAAGTATGAAAATTAATTTGTTCAATTAAAATTTTGAACCTAAAGTGAAGTAGTTCATGTCATCCAGATGCAGATATTTTTTAATCCACTCGATGGTAGATACCATGTCAAGGAAATTCCAATTGTTGATCAAATTGAAATCCTGGTTGTGTGAATGTGTGATGGACTGCAACCTGACTGCGTTAGCTCTAAAATGCAATTTGTGGCTTTGAAATTGAGTCAATTTTGAGTCTCCATTAGCACTCATTTCAAAGACACACCAAGTCTGTAGCATTCCACCCAAGAATGAAATTCTCATAACATTCATGGACACCACGGTACAATTTTTAATACTTAAATTCAAAGATACGATGTGATTGCAGATTTACACCTCGAGCTTCTAAGAATCATAAACTTGATGTTCAAAAATGTTCAGCTCAGAATTTAGGAGGCCGGTTCTGTGTTCCAATTCAGATGTTGTAGACACATGTAACAGAATCGTCTCTCATTAGTCTAGATTCAGTACCGTAGTACCATAGCTAGGTCGCCAAAAAATAAATAAAATAAAAAACGTAAAAAAACTGGAAATTATAAGGACAAAATTTGAAAATAGAATAAATTATTCTAGGTAGATTTTACTATTTCTAAGCTATTTTGGGCCATTTTTAAATCATGTTTTTGCTCATAAACAAAAATCAAGAAATTTGTTTTTAGAAGAATGAACCTTATTTTTCAAAAAATATTAAATATTCTTTTGTGGGGTGGCGATTCAGTTATGGTACTACGGTAGTCCTCAAGGCCAGCGTTGTCACCCATTCCTCGTGAGTGTAAAACAAAGGATCCAAAAAAGAGATCAACCTTCCTATAGGACAGAATATCCTTGCTACATTTGTCACGGCAATGGCAAAAGATGTACCAAGGCTCTTGAACAATGGCAGTGTTGGTCTGGTATGGCATCTTTCTACAGTGAAGCCTTAGACAGTGGTTCATTCTAAGTATCCGTTTGAGGTCCACCACTTCTCATAATGACTCTAATTGATTCATTTCACTGAGAACCATGTAATACCAGACCAACACTAGAACTAACCCATCACTATATTACCAACAAGACATGTGTAGTCACTGGTATTTGTCGTTTGGATGAAGCACTACACACTTGGTCTTGCCATCCACAACATTCAGTAGCCTTCACGCACATTGCCTTTACATCCATCCAACGGCATAGAAGTTCATTCAGAAAAGGGATGGAGAGAGCCGATCGATGAATTGGAGAAAAAAAAAAATGAAAAAAGAAAAGGAGAAAAAAAAAAAAAAACCACAAATGGAAAAAAGAAAACGCTGCCAATGCCTACCGGCATGTAGCCTGGCGCCTGAAGCGCCATCCAACTTTCAATTTTTTTCATTTTTAATCATTTTTAATCTGTTTTTTTACAATTTTTTAAAACAGAAGTTGTTAGCCAGCATTGGTTGGCGTGCTGCTCCAGTGCCGAAATTAAGTCACTACAGTATCTTCTTCTTTTTTATTATGTGTTTGGAGCTTTGAGATTTTATTGACCTAATCCCAATCAGGCTAAAATGGTGGTTCGATAGGGTGTTTCTAATATCAATGTGGAACAAGGGTTTCGTTAAAAGTCCACTTCAATATGTAAAAGTGCACATGAACAATTTTTTGGAAATTTATAAATTTCATTGAAAATATGATCATTTGATAATTATCCTAGTAAGAAAAATAAAGAATATAGACATGGGTACATTTTAGGTTCATTATGCTTGGTTATTGATCAAATTACAATTTTGTGATTTTTATAAAAAAAGTTGAGTTAACAATAATATGAGAAACCTTGCTAGAAATTTCTTATAATTTTAAATTATTTCTTATATTAATAATTCAAATATGGTTATAAATTTAAATATATATTTGAAAAAATATATTTTTTACTTACAAGATAAAAGATTGAGGTATGTACATGCACGTCTAATATTGAGAAAACATCATTGCATATGACAAAGTTTGGATATTTGAATACACACTTAATAGCAAGAAATTTTCAGTCATAAAAAAATCTCATTCACATGAAACCTTGACAAAATTATATATCAATATCGTATTGTATAAATTGTCAAGTATAAAGTACAATATAGAGCTAATATGGCAAATCTATTCTAAAAGGTTAAGGTGATATTTAAAATGAAACTTTTCACCATTTGGAATTTTTAACTCTCTCTCGGTTCTAACACCCAAAACAATAATCAAATTTTGGGTCCCAACGGTATTCTCCCAAGTAGTAAAAATAGAATCAATTGGAACACAACCATGTGGTTCTCGAGAGGGTTCCCAAGCACGGTGTATACAATCCGTGTACCGATTGTGAAACGTCCCTTCTTCATCTTGTAATCCTCTTGGCATTCTTGGTTGATACCATAGAACGTTTGTAATACCGTTCTCACAAGCTTGTTGACTTAGAGAGAGCACTTTTGCCAAAAAAAAAGGAATGCCTAAGTTTCAATCCATATGATTTGTTTTAAGATAAAACAATGCCAGGTCATACAAAAAAAACAAGATGATTGTAAGAACATGTTAAATTATTTTTTTATGTAATTCAACAATAATCAAAATAAATGATGTAACTTTATGCCTTAATTTCTTAAATGCGAACAAAATTAACTATCGTCATGAGGGGTGTGGCATGTGCCTCACCCTTTAAGATTTAAATAAGGCAAAATATTGTCATAAGGGGTGTGGCATGTGCCTCACCCCTTAAGATTCAAACTAGGCAAAATATTGTTATAAGGGGTGTGGCATGTGCCTCACCCCTTAAGATTTAAACTAGGCAAAATAGGGCTATAAGGGGTGTGGCATGTGCCTCACCCCTTAAGATTCAAACTAGGCAAAATATCGTCATGAAGGGTGTGACATGTGCCTCACCCCTTAAGATTTAAACTAGGCAAAATATTGTTATAAGGGGTATGGCATATGCCTCACCCCTTAAGATTCAAACTAGGCAAAATATTGTCATGAGGGGTGTGGCATGTGCCTCACCCCTTAAGATTCAAACTAGGCAAAATATTGTTATAAGGGGTGTGGCATGTGCCTCACCCCTTAAGATTCAAACTAGGCAAAATATTGTCTTAAGAGGTGTGGCATGTGCCTCACCTCTTAAGATTCTAACTAGGCAAAATATTTTTATATGGGGTATGGCACATGTCTCACCCCTTGAATTTCTATCAAGGCAAATTATTGTCTTACGGGGTGTCCCACCTACCTTATGCCTTCATATTTGAACAAAGTTAATACTATTATGTGGAGTGTGGCATGTGCCTCACCTCTTAAAATCCTAACAAAGTTAATTAGTGTCATATGGGGTGTAGCATGTGTCTTACTCGCAAGCCTAGCAATTAAATTCATAAAGGAAGTGGCACATGTGTAACCCCTAAAATCCTAACTTAACCAATTACATGTATAGATGGTGTAGCATGTATCTCAACCCTCACAAACTTAAGTGAAATTAACTTCAACAAAGGTGATTATTCTCATAAAAGGTGTTGCATGTGCCTCACCCTTTTAAACCTCATAAAACCAAATAAATTTATTAAGGTTGTAAGATTTGCGTCACCTTGTTTAGTCACAAGCAAAATTAAATTGCAAAGTAATAAGTTGAAGTAAATGAAACTAAATAGAAGAATTAATATTGCACATGCCTAACCATTTTAAGGGTGCTATTAATATAGTGCCACCGGCGCTCCCAAAAAAATTCAAGTCAAAATTCTTAAATCTGTGTAAGTTAGAGCTATACAGACTTGGAGATCTCACAAAAGATAAATAAATTCAAATTTGAAAAACCTAAATAGGGTTTAGGTCGTGTTTTCGCTTCTTCCTACCTTTCTCTCTTCTCCGCCGCCTTTCCTCTCTGCCGTTCCTTGCTTGTGCGGCGCTTCTCCACCGTCTTGCTTCACTTGCAAAGTGCCGAATCTTGTATAGTGGTGATTTGCAACATTAATGCCTCCGCCTTGGTACAACCCACGTTCTGATCTACTTGTTCTGCATATCTAGATAACCTTGTTTGTGTGGTACTAAACCTTTTACCTTCTTGCTACAGGTTGCATCACTTCAACTCTACTATGCGGTTAACACCTCATCTATAAACAAGTTTCAGCACACTACCAAGAATCTTGTTGATTTATCTCACTTGGGCCCCAACTTCTCGTACTAAGATCTACTTTGGAGCGCTTATGATTCTTAGTTTCCTTCAGATCTATTGTGTTTATCACTTCAGTACTTAAATAAGGGTAAGTTTCCGACTTTCAAATTTCATCTAGATCTAGATCTAAATTCTTTTTAGGGTTTCTAGCTTCATTTAGTATTCAACCACCAAATTGTTGCTATGTACACATCACAATCTCAAATCTCAGTTCCAATAACATTTGCTTGTATTTATGAGACTCTGAAATTTGCATCTTTGAGAATTTTTGAATCATCAATATGTTAAATTATTTGTATTATAACTCACATTCCTTTAAAGTTCTAAATATTTAGGGTTCTGGACATATATCACTTGATGACACAATCTCAAAATCTAGATTATGAGTTTGTAATTAAGTTCTCATCTCACTTATTACCAAATTCTAAATTTTAAAATTCAATGTTTTTAATTTTCAATTTGAGGAGGATGTGTGGAGTTTTTGTGAACATTTTTTGGAATGAGGCACATGCCTCACTACTTGAATTGCAATCTGATTTTAAATTTCTAAACTCACCACATACCTCACTCCTTGCATCGTAATCACAATCTCATTTTATGTTCATTATGCAAACATACCAAATATATGCCACATATCTCACTCCATGTGTTTGGTTCTCGTTTTGATTGTATTTATGCATTTCACTCATGTAGAATTTAGAAGGTGAGGCACATGCCTAACCCCTGCTGTGTTTGATTTCAATTTTGATTGTACTTGATTGATTTTGCTCATGTGCCATTTTGGAGGTGAGGCACAAGCCTCACCCTTTGTGTTTGATTCATGTTTTTGATGTCAATGAGATTATAATCTCATATTTTTCTAAGAGTGAGGCACATGCCTCACCCCTTTGTGTTTAAGTTTTTTTTTTTTTTTATGTCCTTGAGTTTATGTTCTCATATTTTTCTGAAGGTGAGGCGCATGGCTCACCCCCTTGTGTTTGATTTTTGTTTTTGATATCATGGAGTTTATACTCTCATATTTTTGTGAGGGTGAGGCACATGCCTCACCCTCTTGTGTTTGATTTTTGTTTTTGATGTCATTGAGTTTAGGTTCACATATTTTTCTGAGGGTGAGGCACATGCCCCACCCTTTATGTTTAGTTTTTTTTTTATGTCCTTGAGGTTATGCTCTCATCTTTTTGTAAGGGTGAGGCACATGCCTCACCCCTTTGTGTTTGATTTTTTTTTTATGTCATTTAGTTTATGCCCTTATATTTATGCTCTCATAATTTTGTGAGGGTGAGGCACATGCCTCACCCCTTTGTGTTTGGTTTTTGTTCTTGATGTCATTGAGTTTAAGCTCTCATATTTTTGTGAAGGTGAGGCACATGGCTCACCCCCTTGTGTTTTATTTTTTTTGATGTTCTTGAATTTATGCTCTTGTATTTTTGTGAGGGTGAGGCACATGCCTCCTCCGTTGTGTTTGTTTTTTGTTTTTGATGTCATTGAGTTTATACTCTCATATTTTTGTGAGGTTGTGGCACCCTTTGTGTTTAATTTTTATTTATAACGTTTTTAGTTGTTATTTTTCATATGGGATTTCGGGGATGAGGCACATGTCTCACTCAATGTGTTTAATTCTTATTCTCGATGTGATTGTATGTATTTTTTGCATTGTTGCTTTTCTTGAATTTAGGGGGTGAGGCACATGCCACACTCTTTCTGTATAATTTTGAATTTAGTTGTACTTAAGTTTCTTTGCTTATGTAGGATTGAGAGGGTGATGCACATGCTTTACTCCTATTGTTGATGTTATATTGAAAGGTGTGGCATTTCTTTGATTGATTGTACAAAGAATGAATCTTTTATAAATTTGAGTGTTTTTGCAATTGGAGTTTTTGGAGGTGTGGCACATATCGCACTCTTTTAGTAAAGATCACTTATTCTTATTATTCGTAGTTTTTCATGCATATTGACTATTTGTTTGTTTGTTGATGTTATTGTGTGATTTTAGGAGGTCTTTTTAGAGGACTTCTCATGCGGAGTAAAGGGGGCGGGCCTTCAAAGGCCCCCCCAAAGAAGAAAATGCATTGATACATCCAGATGTGCGCAAGGATATGTTTTCTCTAGGTTTGGGTTTAGACTCTTTGGATGGCTAGATTTGTTTAGTTGATATTAATAATATATTATAGTATTATAGTGATATGATATAGAGTATAGAATATTTGTTACCATGTAACTTATTACTTGAGTATACTATATATTATTGTGTTTTACTATCATGGTGTATCTTTTTTCAAATTCCTTCAAAGAATTTACTGTATAAACACATAATCAACAAATTGAATTTAGTTTGTTTGCTTGGAATTGCCTCAATAAGATTTTTTTATGATTTACAGTTTATTTTCATAAAAAGTACCACACATTCAATCTCATTATAGTATACATTGTAATATGTAAATTTAAATACAAAATTGGTTTAATTGATTGTATGGATTTATTAAGATTACCACTATGGATATGGTTCTCAAAACTTAGTATATATTTTTTAGTTGTTGTTCTGATTATTAAAATTTCAGAACTTCAAATACATAAATAAGACACATGCTTTATTTTTTTGTTTGACTTTATTGTTTTTAAGTATTCAAATATAAAGTGACACAAGTACATTATTCTTTTTTTCTGAATTTATCATTTTGAATGTTTTTGCTTCCATGGTGTGTCTTGCCAATTAGGATTGGTTTATTTTTCAATCTTTTAACTAAAAATTAGGGTGTAAGTGTTACATTTTCTATTAAACTTACAAACAATTATTGAAGATGCACAAAATAATGCTTTTTAGCCGTTTAATTGATCTAATATTATAAAAAAATCTTGATTATAAACTTAAAGCACAAAATAAATATGACACACATATATTTTACATAGCTTGCTTTGGATTTATTTTCAACCAATAATATCTGAAAAGACTCTAGCCAAAGTACAATATTATTGCTTATACATACCAAAATTTGTGATTAAAATATTAAAAAATAATCCCAAAAAATAGTGCACATTTCAATAGGCACTTTTAACGAAACCCTTGTTGTGGTTTGATAGTTGCTCAGTTTCTGTACTCGACAATATATTTGTGGTTCTCGTTCCAATGGCCCTTTGTCCGGTGAACACTGGGTCATTAACATTACGAACAGACACTTTATTCACGCCGGCCTTGAAAGAGGCCGGAGTTTCTATCTATCTATCTTTGTAGTTCTCAGAAGTTACATACTATGGAAGTAATTACGTAGTGGCTACTTAGTCAGACTGAGTGACTTTGCTTTTCCTGTTGACTGTTTAGGCTAGTAAGTGTAGAATATGGGACTTGAAGTCCTTTAACCCCTAAACGCTCAAACGACCATTTTCTGGTCGATGCCCGAATCTAACGGGCTGCCCGGAATTTTAAAAAAGTATATTTTTGAAAAATAAAAAATATTTTAAAATACCGCATCAAGTCTACTTTCCAACCCAATTTGAATTATGTCAATCCGAGTTAAACTCCACCCGGGAGAATTTTTCAAAGTGAATCACTTCAACATTGTCTTAGTGTTACAAAATTTGCTATTTAGGGAAAGTAATGATGTTCCCTTCATCATTTCTTTTGTTTTTTTGAAGTTTACAATAGATAAACCAAATTTAACCAATCATGCTAAATATTAAACTCTAAAACTGAAAATTAGAATTTATACAAATTTTCAAAAGTTAATGCTTTTAAATTCATTAAAAAAAAGATCTGAAGTTATTTTTGGAAGTTTGATTGTACAGATAATTTGTAGAGATGATGCCCTACATTTTTTCTAGTGAACCAAACTTCATCAAACATATGGAAGGCACATATTTTAACACATCTATGTTTTGTCCAGTACCCCTCGGGCTTTTAGGGGTTAATCCCTAAATGCCTAGAGCCCTCTCCAAATTCGGCAGTTTTGCAAAGATGCATTATAAAATGCAACCTAGAGGGATATTTTGAACTTGATATATGAATAAAAGTTGTAAATTATGAATTTTAGATTGTATCCATACGGTTAGATCTATGATTGCTATTACCAGTAATTTTTTATAAAATTTGAAACGTGAAATTCAAAATTATTTTGTGATTCAATTACGAGTAAGATATTGACAATCTACGGATGAAATTTTTTGTGATTGGTTGAATGTAATACTTTAAGTGTAGTGATTTTTGGATATTTTTTGGTTACTTAATTTTATGAGTTGACTTTTTTTAGAGCACTTTTACACTGAAATCTTCAAAATTTTGGGTGAATCACTACAACATGAAATGAGGCATAAGGATTTCACAAATCATCCCCTTTCTAATCGGATCACATATGCATGAAACTAACTTCCCATAGAATCTACAGTAAAAATTCCATACTGCAAAAAGTGTACATCTTCCAAAAAATGGACGTTCAGGTAATTAAGGGTTAACCCCTAAACGTATCAGGGTGTCCCTGGAATTGACAATTTGAAAAAAATCATCATAAAGTACTATTTAGAATTGGTATACAAATGAAAGTTCTAGATTTTGAATTTTAGATTCCATCCGTACAGTTCGATTCACTAATACTATCACCAATATTTAATTATAAAATTTGAAAGTTAAATTAAAAATTCCTTCTAAATTCGATTACAAACAAAATTTTAATATTTTTTGAGTAAAAATTTGTTGGAATGAATTTGGAATGAGATACTCTTAAACGTGTTGATTCTTTGAAATTTTTGTGTTTCTTAAATCTATGACCTCATTTTTGCAAGGCCACTTTTGAACTACAGTCAATGCAATTTTAGCTTGGTCAACGACTGGACATTCTTCTACATTTGTAATTTTAGGAAAATATGTAATCAAGTATGACTAAATCCAACCGTTAGATAAGACAACATCTTGGTGAAGAATCTCCAAAAAATTGGATGAATTTCATCCAAACATTGATGAGAATGTGAGAAGGGTTTGAATCTGTTAGTCGTCCACTTTCTGGACGCTGTGACATTTAGGGGTTAAGAAGTCTAGCACCTTACCAAAGAGTATTTGTAGCGACATTTGTCACATTATTCTTGGTGGGCAAAGCTTATAATCTGCTGTGGTCTATTCCGATGCTTTAAGAGCTGAGGCGGAACGTATGAAGGATCCAAATCCCACCGTCACCTCTCTTGAATTTGCAAATCATCCTCAGAATTCACTCTTGATAATTCAGTCCAGAGCTTCAACTGTCCCAACATACGAGAGCCAGCCCAATGACACACCACAACCTCCAACCAACCTTGACATCGCCCTGACCCATCATGCACTTCGGTGACACGACCACGGAGATCCACAAATTACAATAAATCGTTCATAGATACACGTTGCTGAGTTAAATGTGGCACCACTTACATTCGCCATTTGAGCCTGCCTTCCAGTCCTATCACCAGCTCTCATATGGTCCTGTCTTCCAACAGATCATTCAACCGCGATACAAATGGCCCTTGTCCAACCTTCGTCCTGTCTGTCTCCAATGCAACGGACTGTCCCTAGTACCCCCCCCCCCCCCCCCCCCCTCCAAGAAACGTCGCTGCTGTAGCACCGACCTTGGATCACAACTTTCTAGCCTCTAGAACCAATGGTAGGTTACAAAACCTCACTGCTGCTACCTAAATTTATGAACAGGAAGAAACCCTGACAGTGTCCAGTTCGAATGGCGCTTGCTTTGCGCAACCCTGCAAGCGGTCAAGAATCACCATCCACTAGCTGGATTGAAAGCCTAGACTATTGGTGTCAATACATTTCAAAAACCATGCGCCAAGCTCCACCCATCGCCTGCACGTGGAACGCATCATTCTAAGTTACAGTCTTCTTCCTCGTCCTCCTGAGAGCTACAGCTCATACACTCCTACGAGTAGCTATCAATACTGCACTCAGCGAGGGACGGCCACACCCACCATGTCTCCGCTCCTGAGTTATATGTACCGGGAAAATTCCAGACGATCCAGCCCACAGTCCGCCCTGCCCGGCTTCCTCGCCATGCATGGTCGCCTATCCCCGTGTTGCTTCAGTATAATTCCGTCGAGTTGAACTTTGCGAATGCCTCTTTCAGAAGGTCGAACACCTTCTCAGCAATGTACTTCTGTTGCACCGTCGCTCCCTTCTGCTGCACCTTGTCCGGGTGCACACAAAGGATCGCTCTCTGATAACCCTTCTTCACGGATATGCCTGTGATCAAGTCCGTCAAAGACAACGGCTTCCAGTTCGTCTCTGGCCACAACACCAAATGCAGCGAAGACAGTAGAGCTCGCAAATTGCCCTCTTTGCCCGTCGCCCACCGCCGTATTTCCGCATCCAGGTTCCCTGCAGACCTGCTTCTCTCCGCCTGTTCCATCAGCTGAGCCTTGTCGCGGTCGTTCTTCTCCTTCAGCGCTTGCTGCGCACGCTCTATCGTCTTCTGATGTCTCTCCAGCCTCAGCTTCCTCCTCTCCGGAGTCTCCCCTGGCATGTCCTGGAATTCGTCCCCCGTTGGTGCAGGCTGCGTCAGCAAACTCGTCCAGTCATCCACCACCTTCACCGATGCCTGAGGTTTCCTTGGGGCTGGACTGAACGCAGGAGAGCTTCCCATAGACGAGTACACGGGGTTTCCAGGCGACGGCCGTCGAACATCACCGCCAGAAGGAGCAGCACCAGCTTGGCTCGTGGGTGGTCGCTGCCTCGGCTCGCTCGTCGCCCGGCTGCTCCCGCTTGCAGGTCCCGGTTGTTCCGCTGCACCTCTCTCTCTCTCCCTCCTCCGGTCGCGCTCTCTGTCTCGCTCCCTCTCCTTCTCCCTGTCCTCCTTCTCGCGCCGTTCCCGCTCCCTTTCCCTCTCCTCTTTCGCCCTCTGTCTCCTTGCTCTCTCCTCACGATCCCTCTTCTCTCGCTCCTCCCGCTCACTCTGCTCCTTCTCTCGCTGCTCCTTCTCCCGCGCATTCTCTCTGGCCGCTGCTGCTCTCGCCAATGCTGCCTTCTCCGCTCGCTCTCTCGCCTCCGCAATCGCCCTCTCTGCCGCAGCTTTCTCCATCCGGTGCTGTGCCTCCTTGGCGGCCCTTTCTGCAGCTCGCCTGGCCCTCTCTGCACCCTCATCATCTCGACCATTCGAGCCTTCATTTCTGCTGTCCGCTCTCTCCCTCCCGCCTTCGCGACTCCTTGGCGTCTCCTGCTCTCTCACTCGGTCCTTCTCCCTCTCTCTTTCTCTCTGCCTCTCTGCTCGTTCCCTCTGCCGAGCCGCTCTCTCCCGCTCTGCGGCCTCTCGTTCCTTCTGCACCAACGCCGCCTCTCGTTCTCTCGCGGCCGCTCGCTCTCTTGCTAATTCCGCCTCCTTTGACGCATCCGCCCCATTCGATCTGCTGCTCCTGTACGCCGGCAGCTCATCGGATCTTCCCCTGCTTCTCTCACCCACACTGTCCCGGTGGTTCACAGAACCCCTGGAACTCCTCCTCCTGTCAAAACCGGGCCGAGGAGGAGCACGCAAAGGCGGCCGCGCCGTTGATGGCGCCGTGGCCAGCTTCACGTCGTCCACGGTCAGCCACCTCTCTTCGAAAATGTCCACAGGCACTTTGTCCGTATCGTGCTTGATGCGCCGTCCATCGCCAGCCATCAACGGTTCATCCAACTTTGGCTCGTTATCTGACTTCGCCGCAAACCCGTTCGACTCTGTTTCGCTCCTGTCATCGAATGTCCGGCCTGACGGGTAAGTAGGGGATGCCACTTCCGGAGCTTCGTTTAGGTCCACGTTGAATGGCACGCCGCCAAAGCCCCGCCTTGACCCAGCCCTGTCATCCCATGTACCTGACCCTTGAGATCCTTCTCTACCCTCCAACCCGGATCCCGACCGACTCGGAGCGAAATCCTCCTTTGCCTTCACCGTGGCCACAGGTGCTGGATGGGCAAATCCATCAAAAGGATCAAATGATCCACTCCCATTACTCTCCCCGCCACCATTGCCAGACGGAACAGACGCTGCAGGAGGCAAATCAAAAACGTCCAGCGGGTCTGCATAAGAAGACGCCGCAGGAGGAGGAACCGAGTCTGCAATGATGTTCGCAAAAGGATCCACCTCTGCACCTGACGCAAACGGATCGTCATCCAGTATCGGAGAGGAACTCATGGGCGGGATTCCACGCATTTCATCTGCATCCAATGGTGCAACATTGGGGATCCCTCGAGAACTGTTGCCTTCGCCGCTGGACTTGTCGCCAGGAATGCCTCCAAAAGGATCCGGCGTCGCAGCCGACGTAGAGCTGGGGATGCTGCTGAACATGTCATCATCATCTGTGCTTATGATCGGAATGCCCCGCATTGCATCTGCCTCAGGGACAACGTTCCTCTTGCCCTGCTCGCCACCGCCAAACCCAGGAAGAAACTCGTCGAACACAGGTTCCGAATTATTGGCCCGAGGAGGGCTGGACTGCGGAGATCGGAACGGCGTCGCCTGCTTTGAACGCCCTGAAGAGCTCAAAAATCCTCCCAACAGGTCACCGTCAATAGAAGCATGCAACGCTGCTCCTCTCGAGGCAGACTTGGGTTTGGGTTTAGATGCGCCGAAGTTCCAATCATCATCAAACAATGTCTGAGATTGTGTCACCTTAGGCTCAGCTTTTGGCATGCCGAAGGAACTGAACGGGTCATCATCATGGTTCACGAAACTGTTGTGTGATGACGTTCGGGTTTGACCCAGTCCTCCAGAAAAGATGTCGTCCAAAGAGCTGGATGACGCGTGAACTGCTGCTTGAGGTGGCTTGGATGTGCCGAATCCACCCAACAAATCTTCAGTAAAGGAGTTATTTTCGGGCTGCGGCTTGGATCCGGAAGCTCCAAATCCTCCCAAGAGGTCGCCAAAGTCGTTGTTGCTGGAGGATCTCACTCCGGTCGGAGGCCCTCCGAAAACGTCGTCATAGAGAGCGCCTGAGCTACTGCTTCTGCACATTTGCAACATGCCATTTCACACTCAGAACTTTGACCTGCGTGATGTATAAACCTAGGTAATGTTTTAACTGCACCATGCATTGTCTAATCCCTGTGAGACCGATTGCATGTGCCAGAATTATTAAACAGACTACTTGTAGCAGGACGTGCGGACGAACCGAAAACCTACTTATGCTGAGGGACTGACCAGACATGTCGATATCTGTATCTGTCAACGAGATTACAGCGGCAAGAAGATATTTATTTTGGAGAAGCGGATACAGGAATCTGAAAACGACCTCGTTTTTCAGAAAAATGCCCTTCCTATGTCGGTTTCGGAAAAAAAAAAAAACATTTCCATTCACCTACTGATGACACTGAGTCCTGTGAAATTATTGGGATCGGAGATTTGTATATCAATGAACTGCTTAACGCGCTCTTCAGATCTGTCATGTTAGCCCAGAGTGACGACGAAAACCTAGTCAATGCCATTCTCTGTGCATCCGAGAAAATAACGTGATCTTTAAGCTGAAGAATCTATGTGCCTATCCTTTCCCAAGTTCCGTCACAACCACATTACGCTTTGCGGAATCCTACGAAATAGGTCTTTTCTAGCCAATGTCGAATTCACGGAGAACAAACCTAAGTTGCATCGTAGAGGATGACCTAACGGGGTACCGTTCACCACTGTTATTTCTGGAGATCCTATGAGGAAAATCAACTCGTGGAGAAAAAAGACATCAAGAATGCGACCATACTTAGGCCTGAGTAGAGACATTTTGAATCGGTTCAAACTTAATTAAGCACGTCACCGACAGAATTCCTAATGCCGTACTTCAGTGTCAGATATTACGCTGCGGTAAGACGAGGAGCATAGGAGCTTCTGAACGACTACAGCTGAAATTCGAATCGCCTAGAGTATCATTACCGCAAACTCTTTCCAAAATTTCCGGTAAATTTTACACTGACATTACTGAAGAGAGTGCGTTGAAAGATACAGTACTACTCGTCTCGTAACACAATAAACTCATAAAGTATGATTTCAAGAAAACTCATAAAGAGTAAAATCTAAAGTCTAACTCACTCCAATGATTACTAGGAAACTCAAATTTGACACGATTCAACAAATGTTATAATACGCGACTTATAAGGAGGATTTAGGGTTCATTCGAAACAAAGACCAAGTCACACACAAATGTAATATGAAGTGAACCCTACGGCACCAGCTGATCCCGTGCAAAGACCATCGCATCGCTATAACCAATTTATGTCGCACCGACGCGAATATCTAACCCCTAATATCGAATTTCGGCGGATTCACACGTACACACCTGGCGTTCCCTCCATTGACGGAGGACGAGTTGAAAACGGAGCTGAAAACGTCGTCGTTGTTGGCCATCCGCGAGGCCGATCCAGAGCGTTGGCCCATGCCCGCACCGCCGGACGATCCAGCTCGGCTGTGGCTGCCACCGGACATGGGCGCGCTCTTGCCGCCCGGCTTCAAGCCGTAGTCGCGGTGCAAAATGTTGGTGAAGTCCTCCATCTCCAAACAAACCCTCAAGAGACTATAGCAGTGGCGTGAGATGTGTGTCTACTATCTAAAGAAAGAGGAAACTAAGGGAATCGGATCCGTCGCTCCAAACCTCGAAGCCGATCCGCCGCTCCAAACCCTTACACCTACAGATCTGCGGCTCGCGCGGCTCCTACCTAAGAGAGAAAAATTGCGGACCTCACTCCATGAAGGGGGAAGCAGAGGGAGGTGGAAGAATCAGAAGAGGGAGGGAGGCGAGGCGGCCATGGCCGGGAGCGGCACCAGCATCGCCATAGCCGGGAAGAGGATGCAAAGCTGAGTTTACAGCGGGGGCTCAAATGACGAATGCGCCAGACGAGGGAGGTGGTGTCTCTCGGACAAACAGACATACCGCTCACACGGTTGATTATTGACTTGCCTCAGTTCCTCCCGGACTGAGTCCAGTTCCTGTCTCTCTTTTTTCAGTTGCAGATTTAAAATGGCCTGGAGCCCGTCATGCTCCCCTTGAGCATCTCCACCGCTGCCTCCAAATCCGTCCACGCGCTAAAATTTCAGTCTCCGTTTGAAGAGCCCGTCAATTTAACCCGTAAATGACCAGGTGACGCATTGCGTCGAAGAATTAGTACATTACTTTAATAACTTATTTGAATTCCACAATTTTGACTCAATGTTAACTAAAGAATTGTAAATGTTCGTTACGAGAACACAAAAATCCTGCAATTACTTTGATCAATCTATATGAAAAAAAACTAAAACATCAACGCAAGTGAACTTGGGACATGGTAGTTAGGGAGGTTGATGACCTAGAGGGCGTTTTCACATACAGTACATCTTTTGTATGCTCCTGAAATTTCAAATGCTAATCATTGTTTTAGAATTTATGAGAATGTACGCAATGAATGAATGACTTGTTGATTTTGCTCAATTTTTTTAGAAAACAACTCATGATCAAAGTTTATAATTATGTAATATATATGGTAGATTGTTCTAAAAATTGATATACAGTCTCATCACTAAGTCCTCTTTGAGCTTCAATGGTGAAGTTTTCTATATGAACACCATTTAAGAGATACAACTGTCTTTTTGAAAGCATCACCAGAAAGTGATAGAATTTTAAGGATGAGCATGGTCCTTTAGGAGTTAACCCCTAATTGGACCAAGAAGCCCAATTTGGATCTCATATTTTTGTAGCAATTTTGATAATCAGTTTTGTTTCATTTTTTATTTTTTTTTACCGGCTTTTGCGATGTTCTCCTCCGATTCCAATGATATAAAATTTGGTGTCATCTGAAATATATTTTTCACATTATGATCAATTGAATTTTTTATATTAAAACGATGAATCCTTCATCCATGTATCACTTTGTAATGGAGAAGAGAAGTAAAGGTGTTGCTAACCATTTTGGTATTTGTATCTACAAACAAGGTCTCAATTTGTGATATAGGTCTCACCTTGTAAATAGAATTTATTTAGTTTTTGAGATGGATACAGCTTGGTCTTGGATTTCAAGAAAAATGTCCAAACTGAATCATCCTTTGCACGTATAGATACTAAAATAGCTACTAATGCCTTAAGGGAGGCTAAATTATACTATGAATTGTGAGGCCTTTTCTACTTGGGGTCATTTTGAAGGAAATATAGCATCCATGCCAACAACAAAGAGGCCTTGACAAGTTGAAAACTAGTCCCAAGGAAGAAACCAGCAAAAGAATATTTATTTTCCTTGTCAATCCATGCATGTATTTAATGCATTAAAGGTAGAATTGGGGTTGGGTTTAGACGCGCTAAAGTTCTAATCATTATTGAACAATGTCTGAGATTGTGTCTTCTTGAGCATGTCGATGGAACTGAACGGGTCATCATCATGGTTCACGAAACTGTTGTGTGATGACATTTGTGTTTGACGCAGTCTTCCAGAAAAAATGTCGTCCGAAGTGCTGGAAGAAGCGTGAACCGGTGCTTGAGGTGGTTTGGATATGCCGAATCCACTCAACAAATCTTCAGTAACGGAGTTATTTTCAAGCCGCGGCTTGGATCCAAAAGCTCCAAATCCTCCCATGAGGTCCCGAAAGTTGTTGTTGCTGGAGGATCTGACTCCGATCGGAGGCCCTCCAAAAACGTCGTCATAGAGCGCATGGCCTACTGCTTCTACACATTTGCAACATACCATTTCACACTCAAAACTTTGACCTACGTAATGTACAAACACTGCACCATGCATTGTCTAGTCTCTGAGATTAGTGGCGGCGCCAAAATTATCAAATGGCTGGAGAGAGTTAAATACAACAATTTTAGAAAGATATTTAAATTGGATGAAAATTAAAACCGAGTGATTCTGAGGGACTATCCAATGTTCAGAAACATGGGATGACTTCTAGACCGGGATGTCCTACTATCATCACTAGAAGAAAAGAGGGACTTGTTCACTCAACCTGGAGTGGGATTCTGAGTGAATTTGGCCACATTTGAGTGAATTTGGTCACATCTAAGTGAACATGCTCAGGGTACAAGTCCCTCTTTTCTTCTGGTGCATACTCATAACATTGAGTTCTTTGATTTGGCTGAAATCGATAGTTTGGAAGATTGGTGAATCCATGAACTGCTTTCTTCGACAAATCTCAACTTCAAAAATGCGCCGGGATTGGTCTTAATGGATTTTATGGATGTAGAAGATGAGAGAAAGTTCCACCAGAATGTATGTCTCATTTAAGCTAAACCGTTGACAATTTTCTTCACTTCCGTGCAGTTAAATCAAAGTTAAAATTGCAGTTTACATCGCATAAAGTAAATCAGTCTTCGTGTTCGCACAATTTGACTCAATAAACCAAACACGGCTCTTGCGGTTGTCGTCAAACTCTCACACCCAATCAAAAAGAAAGATTTAGGGCTCATTCAAAAGCAAAATTCAAATTTGCAAACCTAATAAATCAAATAAACTGTACAGTGCAACAACTCACTGCTCAACGACCCGATTGCGTACAAACAACATGCCCTATTACAATACTTATATTACTAATTATGCACTTCTCTCCCATTTGTTTTGTCACTCTTATTGGTACTGCACTTCAACATCATTTAGATACAGTAATTGCCATAACTGAGTATGAAATTTGTGATTATGGCATCAACCACCTATATTTTATAATGGAATGCAATTACAGCCAAATCAGTTGGTGAATCGGCTTCTATATTGAGTTAGTGATGCACATGGCTAGTACCAAATTGCAAGTCCAACAATAGAAAGTAGATTGAAAAAGATGTGGACCACATAAATAACCTTTGAAACTCACTTATGCATACACTTGGATTACAATGTATGATGCAATCTAAGTCACAAATCCAACATGCACAAGTGGCTTTTTGAGCTTGATTGAGAGCATGGATATGTTTTTGACCTTCACAAATATTACTCTCTACATCATATGTGCACATCACCAATGCATAGTAAACAAAATGTAGTCATTACAATATCTCTGCTGCTAATAGGAAGCTCATAGAAGTTGTAGCTTTGCAGAAGTTGAAGAGAGGTGAGAGCACTAGAAATGTTGCTAAAGATTTGCAAGTGTCTCAAAATTGGGTTGCGCAATTCCGTAAACAACATTTTCCTACTTTGAATGGAGTGTGAATCATAGTGTTGATGGTAGACCAAGACTATATAGTGCAGTCGATCAAAGAGCATGTGTACGAGCAATCACAGTAGGTGGCTTAGAAACAACGCAACAATCAATCAAGTTTAGAGGTGGAGCAGTGATGATGTAGGATAGTATGACTTCGAACAACCTTGGCATGATGTGTAGGATTGAAGGACGAATGAATCAACACATGTACAAAGAAATTTTAGAGCAAGAGTTGATTCATACAGTGCTTGCATACAATATGAATCCTACAAGTGTGATTTTTCAACAAGACAATGATCCGAAGCATATCTCGAAGAATGTGCGTCATTGGCTAAATTTGCAAGAATTTACTCTGTTGCAATTGCCAACGCAATCTCCAAATTTGAATCCAATCAAACATTTATGGACGACTCTTAAATGTCAATTAAACCAATATGAGACACCTCCCAAAGGAATGCTAGAATTTTGGGAGCATACTGAGGATTGTTGGGCTTCAATCACTCCTGATGAGTATAAGAATTTATATGGAAGCATGCAGAAGCACATTAGAGTTGTGATAGTTGCTAAGGGCAGGTGGACAAATTTTTTTAACTTGTTTCAAATCGTGTGAGCAAAACTGAGTTTTAACTTAACTTCATTTGATTTTTTCTTATATATATATATATACTTATCTATAATAGACTTCAATCATCATCAAAGTATGTCTTACTATAGGGTAATCTTATGCAATTGATGGTTCTATTTTTATTGTCTCTGTCCCACAAGGGAAGAGACTACGGAAACGCATGGTTTCAAGGACTTACAAGGAGTTACATGGCTGAACAGTATAATCAAGCCATAAAAGTGAATATAGGGTAAATACTAAGGCATAGACTACGCGACTAGCTGCTTGTTACATCTATTTTACCTACATTGCCTATTGAATTGGACCAAGCTGATCTCATACTAATATGGCAGTCACTGTAATTGCATCAATCTTCAAAAGCTTCATTGCATAAAAAGGTTATTACACAATGCTTCACAATGAGTCATACCAAAATTCTTCATAAAAGGGGGGACACATGAGGCATCCACCTGCATGTGATTTTGGTGCCATAGTAAAGAACTTGCACTATTGATGTTTTTGAAGGAAGATAACAACGGGCAGTAATTACTTCCATTCACACACATGCATCACTAACAGGGCTAGTGCTTGTCCCCATCAACCATGATTATTTCCCTCACACAAAATCTAGGATAGATTGCAAATGAAACTCTCGAGTACAAACTGGGGCCCTCTTTGCATCCAAATCAATGACATGGACTTGGAGATATCTCGAGTTTCCTTTCACTAGCAATTCAACAACGGAGATCTATACCTCAATCAGGAGAAGTGCAGAACTTACACTACATAACCAGCAATTTGATCAACTCGGCCTGCAAGCAACGTATGTAACGCTGATGAGGAAGCAGGAAGCCGGAGAGAGGAGCTGGACTGCAATGTGGGAGCATGGAAGTCGAAGACGAAGGTCATGGCCAGATGGGCGGGTGCATCCCAAGGTCGCTCGCTGGGTACAGGAGGAGTACAAAAGCCGCAACATGCCCTTCTTCATCAAGGTCCTCGGCACCACTGGCACCATGGCACACCGCATCGTCAACCATGGCACCAACCTCGTAAGCTTTTCATTTCATTTGTATCATGCATTATTAATTAAGCCCCACAAGTGTTACCTTGAATCACTTCTAGCATGAAACGAATCATGCACAACTTTGTATGTTGATACACCGGAATACAACAGGCCGGAACCACTATATATGTCCAGAATGTTACTGTACTGTACAACTTTCTCCAGGCTTTGAAAACCATTGTTATGTGCAGTGAGAGCCCACTTTTACAACGGTAGACAGACTGGTGCTCTAGCTCACTGGTGATTGATGTTGATTACGTACCGGGAATTGTTGGACTGTAGAGGATCCCGGCGGCGTTTGCACGAGAACACTCGTGCAAGATGGACCAGGAGGTGAGTTTGGAGGACGCAGTGGACGGCAGCACATGGAAAGTGGCCTTCCGAGTACCCGAGGAGTTTTCTGTGTGGACACACGGCTGGCCTGCATTAGCGCTCCACTACAACCTCCAGCCGGGCCACATCCTGGTCTTCGTCTTGGTCGCCCACTCCCGTTTCCTCTTCACTCTCTTCAACGACCATGGTTGCCAGATCGTTCACCCCCGTCCCAACCTCTACGTGCAAGCCGCAGTGTTGGATCCAGCTGATGGATTCTATCCTACTCGCGGTCATAAGCGGAAAGCCAAAGCAGTGGAAGCCAATAATCACCATATTTGTATCCACATGGGTATGTCGTGTGGAGTACATCACCGAGAAAACCCCAAGAGCCGAGCTGTGAAACACAAACTTGAGCAGTGTGAAGCCACTGAGCCCCTCGTGGAAGAGAATTCCATTCACTTCAGCTCAGTTCAATTACATCACCGTGAAAAGCCCTGGAGCCGAGCTGTGAAACACATACTTGAGCAGTGTGAGGAAGCCAAAGCCAATGAGCCCCTCGTGGAAGAGAATTCTAGCTCAGTTCAATTCATTCCCCTTTCGTTTGCCTTCCTTTCCAAGCGAAGGGATGTCACGTCGGTTGAGAGGCGAGCAGCTAAAAATGCTGCCTCCCGGTATGGCCGCGTCCTCAGCAACCTGAACTCCATGACAGTGCTAAGGCCGTCTCACGTTTACAACGAATTCAATTGCATGGTCAGAGCTTTCACTTTTCCAGTCTAGTGATTCTCAAACTAGAATTGAATACATCTCAAATTTGGAAACATTATTGAAAAAATAGGCTTTGCTATATAACGTTCTTTTAATGCAAACTATGATAAAACAACATATGATGTCAATTTGGTGTCTTCTCAATATAGTTATTGGTACTGAAACGACACCTAAGCATGCTATAAACATGGTATATAGCGAAGCCTGTTGTTACAATAATGTATCTTACAAAAAAGTTTCAATAGCCTTCCAAATACTAATAAGTACTGTAAGAATTTGTGGATAAGAATTGCTCAAAATGAAGAAGAGAATGTTACGCACTTTGACAGTGCTACTGTATGCAGCTATAGAGGTGGTGATACAAAACCTACAGTATAAGTATCATGGTTTGCGGACTACTTACTGTGTTGTGTTGTGTTTTACAGGAGTTACCACGAAGTTTGTCCGGGGGTGCAGCTGTGATGTCTCCACTGACCTTGATTGACGCAACGGGACGGTCATGGGAGATGCAATGGACTGCCCGTGGACGCCACCGACTGGCTCTGTGTCCCAAGGATTGGGCCCTGTTTGCAGTTCACCATTTTCTGGAGGAAGGGGACGCTTGTGTTTTTGAGGCTACCGACGCGGAAGCCCTCACCCTCCTTGTTCGCATCTTCCGCATCCTGCCCATCCCCAGTGGTCTCTGCATTGACGATGTCTACACACACTACTCGGTTCTAGAGCTTGCATCTTGACTGGAGTAGTAATGACAGAGGACCTTACTGTATTTATTAAAACTAAAGGTCAATTATATCAAGACTCTTTCCATCTAGATTTAACGTTTTTGGACTTTGAAATGACACCACCTCGCATGACATGCCAGAAGGGAACATTTTGGCCCATACGTAAATCAGTAAATAGCACTACAGAACAGTACAGTTTGTATGAGCGTGTCTTAAGATTTTTGTGAAAATAAACTTTGTATAAACTTGGCACCATAATAAAATCTGAGTTAAAGATACGAAGTATTTCATACCAGCATTCGGGCTACAGGACGAAACCATAAATACATAACAATAGTGTTCAACATTCCTTTGGATAATCATTGGAATGCATTATAGATTGATTGAGCCATTTCATCAATAATTTGGTGTGATCTTGAATAACCATAAACAAACTTGAAAAAATAGTAAGAGTTCTACAACTGTTAAAAGTTCTATGATACACTTTGGACTTCGGCTCCATTAGCATCATGAGTATGCTCGGTCAACAAAAGTAGCTCCATCTATGGAATTCTCTCTCTTTCGTCGAAAGCTACGGTCACAAATGGAAAAATACAACAGGAAAAATGGCCTCTCAGGAAAAACGGCTCTCTGCAGCACTGTGGTCTGGCTCTTGTGGAGAAACAGTAGATCCTCTTTAATGAGATGGGCCTCTCGTACCTTTACAACAGGAAATGATTTGTCAATGTAAAAAATATATGGAGAGAGTCTCAAAACTCATGCAGTGCCGCCCGCCACAAGTTGCGTAGTTGGAGCACCGAGTCTTTCCTGCTCTTTGCTCAGCTCGGTATTGTCGTCGTCGGAGTCACCGCTGCCATCTGATTGTTGTTTCTCCTCGTTGTTGTTGTTCGACGGATTGTTGGCCAAAGGTTGAGATTGGCATGCAGGAAGAGGTTGACCATCAGCTGGCGCTGGACCAAGCCTGGATTTCTTCAACTTCTTCTTCTCCTTCTTCTTCTGGCGAAGCGCCCGCTTCTTCGCAGTTCGCTCTTCCGCCTCGTGCAGCCGCTCTTCTCGCCGCTGAAGAAACTCCCGCTCGGCAGTCCTCTTCTGATAATCAATTTCCATGCGATGTACCCGATCTTGCTCTCTCCTCCGCATTTGTCGATACTTTTCACATCAAAATCAAAATCAAAATACAATTAAAAACACTCCATTTTTAACCCAAGCAGAAAAGACAGCACCGGTATGGATGCAGTCCTTGTCCAGAACCAATGTTTTGAAGACCTAATAAATGAAGATCCCAGGGCTCTTCAAAGACCTTCGTAAATCACAAGCTCTACAGAGCGGAGCAAGTAATGATTTGTGATAGGGCTGCTAAAACCCTAAACGGTGTCTAATCAAAAAATATATGAAAAAGGTGTCTCCTTAGAGGTTGATCTCATTTGCATTTGGTTTTAATAATTGCACTACGATTCTCTATACTTCGGATAGAACTTCGTCGCCTTCCGTACCCTACGGGGCTCTATACTACTGCAAATTATGTCATACCTGATGAAAATCGCCGGACCCTGACCCAGCCGAGCTTCCGGAAGTGTTACTAATGCGCACTGGCACTTGCTCACTAATCCGCCGCAGCTTGACCTCCAAATCCTCATCGTCCAGCGGCTTGATTGCGCCCTCTTTACCTCTGTACTCCACAATCGCACCTACTGCGGCCGCTACCAGCGCCCCAGAGGTATTATGGCTGGCGCTTTCCCCTTCCGGAAGCGCCACAATCTGCGTGTTTCCATCTGTGTACGTCTGCGACGTCGTGTACCTTGGCATCGCCTCCAAAACCCCTCGAAATCCTTCAGAAGAAAGAAAGGAAGGGGAAAAAAAAAAAAACCCGAGGTGGAGAAAAGCCTTCTCTAAGTGAGAGAAGAGAACTGCTAACAGCTTGCCATCGGCCAACAATCTGCACACCACAACGCAAAGCTGCAAACGAGGTCTCTGTCCAACACACTCTTCTTCGAGAGTGCAGAGAGCCCTGAGAGACGAGCCTCACGAGCCGAGCCTCGATAGATACCCGCCCCAACTTTTAAATTTCTCTCCAAGAGAGAAAGAACTCGGGTCCACTTTTGAGGCCGGCGTGAATAAAGTATTTGTTTGACCCACCCTTGATACGATGTTCACAGGGTTTGTCTTCAATTCTAAATTCTTTTCTATGTGGATCCGTCTTGGTCTTTTACTATTATATATTCTATTTTACTTATAAAATATAGAATGTCTTTATATTAAAGTAAAAGACTAAAGGTAAATACAAATTTCATGTGGAATTGTCTTGGTGATCACATCAACCAAAAAACACCCTCCCCCAATGTACATGTAGATTAATACAACCCTTATAAAAGTTCCCTTTCAAAAGTAGAGGAGATATTGATGTTTGTAGCAACAATGCATTAACTCTTAAACGTCAAGATAAGCCCCATGGGCTTATTTAAAAGAGAATAATCAAGAAAAAAGTAGATTTTCTCAACCAAATCAAGCGTGGATTGGTGCGTTGGAAAGCTACTGAAAAAGCGATCTAGATTGCAAATTTGCGCCTCATTTGAGAGATTGTGGAATCGTTGGTAAGTAATCAAAGTTATGAAATTGAACAAGTTTTTAAGGTTGGGGTAGCTGAGATGCCGCAATGCTACTAACATTGCTACAGTGCTGGCCAGCAGTGTCCCGCAAAGCCGTTTTTGCATTTTATTTTTTTATTTTTTATTTTTTATTTTTATTTTTTCCCTCCGAAAAATTTAGATGCCTTCCGGGCTGCCCCGCCCAGGCCCTCTTCACATTTAAGGGTTAATAGTTCATGGATCCTAATGTCATTGTTTGTTGGGGTTCTGCTTTTAAGAACGTCAAAAGGCACATTCTAACTGCAAACGTATATTACATTATAAAGGGCAATGGCAAAAGCATGACATTTCAATTCCTAGGAAGAAGGCAATTGTTTTGCTAAAGGTCTCGCGATTTTGACTATGGATTGCCAAAGAACATGTAGCAACTATGTAAGAGAGTCTCGTCTTGGAAATTCACCTCCTCATGTCGGCAAGAACCCTCGAATCATAAGTTACCCCTTAACCCCTAAAGGACCAGGTGGACACATTGTGTCCAAAAATAATTTTATCACTTTAACCCCTAAACACCCAAACGACCATTTTCTAGTCGCTCCCCGAACCTAACGGGCTGTCCGGAATTTAAAAAGTATTTTTTTGAAAAATAAAAAATATTCTAAAATACTACATCAAGTCTGTTTTCCAACGCAATTTGAATTATGACAATCCGAGTTAAACTCCATCAAGAGAATTTTTCAAAGTGAATCACCTCAACATTGTCTTAGTGTTATAAAATTTGCTATTTGGGGAAAGTAATGATGTTCCCTCCATCATTTCTTTTTCCTTTTTGAATTTTACAATAGATAAACCATCTTTAACCAATCATGCTAAATTTTAAACTCTAAAACTGAAAATTAGAATTTATACAAATTTTCAAAGGTTAATGCATTTAAATTCATTAAAAAAGATCTAAAGTTATTTTTGGAAGTTTGACCATATAGATAATTTGTAGAGATGATGCCCTACATTTTGTTTATTGAACCAAACTTCATCAAACATATGAAAGGCACATATTATAACACATCTATGTTTTGTCCAATACCCCTCGGGCTTTTAGGAGTTAACAACTTATTGGGATTCCATAATTTTAATTCAATGTTAACTAGAGAATTGTAAATGTCCGTTATGAGAACACAAAAATCCTTCAATATTTGCAATTACGTTGATAGATTCACCGGGAAAAAAATAAAACATCAACGCAAGTGAACTTGGGACATGGTAATTAGGGAGGTTGATGACCTGAAAGACGTTTTCACACAAGGGCGTCACATTTGTCAAAAAAACAGTACACAATATGTAAAACATTTGCCATTACTATTATGAAAAAAGTACACAATATGTAAAAATATGCAATTTTTTTCGTTCTTTTTTTTTTTTTTTTTTTTTTCCCTCCAAAAATTTAGATGCCTTGCGGGTTGCTCCGCCCATGCCCTCTTGACGTTTAAGGGTTAACGGTTAGTGTAAACAATCAAGTTCAATTTTAAATCTTATTAACAACCTCTTAATACTTACATTTGTCCTTTATTGTGAATGTAATCAAGGAATTGAAATTTTGGGCAAACCATTGTAAAGGTAGCATTTGACAAAAAATACCAGAGATGTTCAACAGTGTTTTTTTTTTTTCTTTAAATAAATTTTAAATTCAAAATTACAGAGCTCACTGCAGAATCGGGATTTCATTGTATTTTTAATTTATTTTTTTGGAGTGACATTGTTCACTTCATTCACTGTTTATAGAGGATTTGATAAATTCTCATTGGTTGTTCACATTACTCAAAGGGCTACTATCAAGACAACTCTCTTAATTTTTTTATTCCTTTGGACTGCCCATCTAGGACCCTCTTGACGCTTAAAGATTAAGAATCATGTCCCAAAATGTGTTTTCCTTTCCAATAGCGAGTCTAATGGAGACAACTGAAGAACTTTTTTTTTTAAAGTTTATTTTTATTTTTATTGAAACTTTTTTTTCATTGATTTTCAACTAAGTTATAAAACATATAATCAATGATTTGAGTTATAAGGCACACATATTTTTTGAAAGATAAACTACAAAGTTTTCCTCAAAACTTTTGGAAAAATGTTCATCTTTCTCAAATTTCCTCATTTTCCTCATAAAATGGCAGTGTGTCTTACAACTTTCATTAGTTAAGTATATGTTTGATAACTTAACTAAAGAAATGATGAAAAAGATCAAGCAAAACAAACTTAAAATAAAAAGCTTTTAGTTGAGAATGACAATCCTTCTTTAGGTGGCAAAAAGAAAAATGATTTTTTAAGAGCTAATAAAATTTGAACTCAAAACACGTTCTGATAATGCCAAAAATGAATCAATTTGAGAAAATATTGTTTCACTTATGATGCCTTCATCTTGTTAATGACCATAATTATAACAAGCATTAATTGTGAATATCGAGTTAGCAATCTGATTGGACTAGAAATGAAAGACAGTTATTGGTACACCTACTAACATCAATAGTGGTCTATGCATATTAAGTTTGAAAATTTATAACAAAATCATACATTGTGAAAAAATTAATTAAAAATTGAGCTTGGTTATTAAACCCAAAGTTTTATGTGGTGCAATTTTTTATCATTCATAACATTCAGTAGCCTTTGTAACTCCTGCCTTCCCCCAATGAAATGATGCGGGATATTCCACATCACATCAATAGCTATGGGGGCAGGTAGCATTAAGGACATTCATAATCAACTTCAGGAATTAAACAAGTGCATTTATAGGTGACCACAATTGGTACCTAACAGTTTCTAGTGCTTCTACCTTGAATGTCAGGGATATATTTATTTTTTTCAACCTTGACAGTCGAGTACAATACATACCGTTCTTTAGCCCTTGCTGGACCACACCCTTTATATCATAGCAACATTGTAACATAGCAACATTGTAGAGAAACTAATACCGATAATAAAGTAGTCCAACTCTCCAACTCTCTTCTCTTGGATTAAGGCCCACTTTATACATAGGTCGGGGGCCGGCCCAATTCAATCCGGCCCAAGTTTGGAGTTCGGGTCAAGGAAAACCTTGTCCCAATTTCATCAAACCGGCCCAAAGATTTGGCGCCAAAATCATGCCACATAGGACGCCACGTAGGAAAAATTGCTCGTTCTGGCCCGGCCCTAGTATAAAGCCCTTGGACCGGATTTGAAAGAATCGAGTGATCTTATTGGTTGAAATTTAAAGAGTTCGGGCCAGCCCTCAATCCGGCCCCAAGTATAAAGTGGGCCTAAGTTAGTTGAAGTTAAAAAAAATTCTCTGTGATTCCTATGACCCCATGACAGATACTTCAGATTCAGAGGTGCGACAGTGGGCCTCTAAAGAACGGTATGTAGCTTTGATAGCTTTTGAGCCAAACTGAAAGCAAGCATGGATCAATGGATGAACTGAACACACTTGGACCGGTCAGTACTGTCTACTCAGAACCCTTTTCATGATGTCACGGTCTTGGCATCAACTTGTGGAAGCCTCACTCACTCACTCACTCACGTAACTGAAAGCTCATGCAAATGCACCAACAGACCCTTTTTCTTCCCTTCCAGTACAGTACAGTTCCGGCACTTTGTCATCATCACTCACTGTACAGTGCACTAACTTAGTCGGAATGAAGCCCACTGATTCCTGGCACCCTGGCCGGATCTCTTGAGGAAGTCTCCATCGCCCATCACTCAATTGTACCACCGCCATAGCCCACCGCCATTCCCCCACCCTCACACTTTTGCTCCAAAACTCGCACTTTTGCTCCCAAAACTCGCACTTTTGCTCCCAAAACTCGCACTTTTGGGCCCTTGTTTGGTCGCTGTCAGTTTGTGTATCTTGTGATTCTCCATCGCCCTCGGAGTGACTTGGTCGGGATGCCAGGGTCGTCACCGCAGTCGCTGAGCTTTGAGGTCAATGGGCAGGCCGTGGAGGTGGCGCACCCGGATCCCCGGGCGTCGCTGGGCGAGTTTCTGCGCGGGCATCTGCACCTGCAAGGCCTGCAATTGAGCTGTCGCCAAGGCGGCTGCGGCTCCTGCACGGTGCTGCTCTCTTCTACTGCTGCCAATTCTTCTTCTAATTCCCAGCAGGCTGCCGTGAATTCGTGCTTGGTGCCCTTGTGCTCCGTCGATGGCAAGCGCGTCACCACCGTCGAGGGCGTGGGCAGCGTGCACCGCGGCTTGCATCCCGTGCAGTCTGCCATTGTCGATCACCATGGCTCGCAATGCGGCTTCTGCACTCCGGGAATTGTCAGTTTTCCGCTCCCTCTTCTTCTTGTTTGCTTTCTTGATTAGGGCAGTGAGATTCGCCCTATTCATTCTGAATGTGAATAATTTGGGCGTTGCAGGTCATGAGCATGTATGGGTTACTTCAGCGTGATCCGCAGCCTACTGCTCAGCAAGTGGAGGATCAACTTGATGGCAACCTCTGCAGGTTTGTGAATTCTTTCAGCTTTGTGAAAATTGGGAAGGTGGATCTGAGCGAAGGAGGACAATTTTAGTCTGTCGGTGTAGTAGTTGTGACCTAAGGCGCAAACAGAACATCCAAGATCGCCGCCACAGGTGGAAAGAACTCTTTTGTTGAAATCATTGAGATTGGAAGGTTTCAGTGGGATCTGAATTTGGGCAGCTTTGTATCCAAGAATGGCTGCCATTTTCAAAGCCGGGTATTATTACACACTTCATCAATATAAAAAGAAAGGGAGAAAACCTAACGAAATAACAATTTGATTGCTTTTATAATATTCGTAAATATGTTTCAACAAAGACATTCATTACAATATCTTTCGTGATTCAAAGCTCTCTCAGTGAAATTTGCTGGCCAACGCTGCTGGTCCAACTATCACATTCGGTACACTCTTTGAGCCTGTAATTGAGGTGGCCACTTAGTGGTTATCACAGTTGGTGACATACCATTTGTTTGGTTTGGTTATGCAACACTTCCTGTCGTCAGGGGATTGCTCGTTTTCAGTTGGTTGCATCCAAACTGAGAATGACAATCAACAATCGTTTACAAATTGCTGGATCACTGAAAAGCGGGATCCACAATGCGTGTGTCTGTTGTGACTTATAAATAGGGTAACTCTCAGGGAACTTTTTAGGTCGACTGAGTCTGCTTTTTGACCTGTATATGATAGGGGTTAGCTCCATAGGTATGTGCAGAAGCTCAAGCTCGTAATGCTAAAGAAACGTTTATTGTTTGTGTTTGTGTTGTTGATGCAGATGTACAGGATACCGTCCCATCCTGAACGGGTTCCAGACGTTAGCCAAGAGTCGGCAGTGTAGGAACGGATCCTCTTGCCCTTCAGCATCGGTCTGTCAAGGCGACATTGAGGAGCTTGGCAAGAGCGTGCCGTGTCTGTCAAGGCCAGCGCCGACGTTGGTATTCTCCAAGGAAGGTATCACATGGGCGAGACTGGGCTCCCTGCAGGACTTGTACACCCTGCTTCGCACAGCCAAGAACAAAGGGGAGAAAGTGCGCATTGTGCGAGGCAACACTTCCACTGGCGTCTACCAGCCCCCTCCCACGGATTTTCTCGTCGATGTTTCCCAGATCCCTGACCTGACCAAAACCTCGGTCGGTACCAACGGCATTACTCTTGGCGGTGCCGTCACTATCACCCAGTTCATGCAGCTTTTGGATGTACATAAAGACCTCTCTCCAAGTTACGAGCCTCTTCTCAAACATCTGAAGCGAGTACGTCAAACAATTCATCACCATTTCTGCACCGTTCTTGTTTTTCTCTCACTTTGGCACGAATAGTTTGACTCTCGAGTATATGATTCGTGTGGGTTCATATATTGTGTCGATGTTTCGAATGTTACTCAGCCTATAGTATGTCATTTAATCAGTGCATTCACGTTATTGTATTATTGCTGCCTGGGAGGATGACTTTGAATGTATTTAGCTGGAGTGAGGGGATTCAAAGTCGGTATGGAAAACGGCCCTCAGGAATTCAATTGTTAGTAAGATATAGAGACTCACAGCTAATGATTTTTAAATTTTTTTCTGGCAGGTGGCTCATGACCAAGTACGCAATATAGGCAGTGTGGCCGGGAACCTGGTAATGACGCATCAGCATGGGGAGTTTGTATCTGATGTGGCGACCATTTTGATGGCAGCTGAAACAAAAGTGAAAGTGGGCTCTGCATATAACAATGGTTTTGAGCGCATTTTAAGCTTGGAGGAGTTTTACCTCACATCTTTGGACGGCCTCGTGGTTTTGGACATACTAGTTCCTATTCTTGGTAAAAATTCCCGTCTTTCAACATACAAAGTTGCCCTACGACGAGTGAATGCACACGCTTTGTTCAATGCAGGATTCAAAATGGAAGTGAACACTTCGAAAGGTACGTGGTTTAGATTTCAGTCGAATGTATAGTATCTGTCACATATCAAAAGTGCTCTTTAGTGCTAATCATTTTACAACTGTTATGTATTGCATTACCCTATGAAGGACCAAGAAGCCCGAATCGGATCTCAAGTTTTGTAGCAGTTTTGAGTAGGAACTTCCTTTTGTTCAAATTTCTTTCTTTTTTAGCAACGTTCTTCACTAGATCCGGTAATATAAAATTTGGTCCCATCTGAATTCTATTTTTCACAATATGATCAATTAGACTTTTCGTTGAATCATTGTTTTGGGACTCTCACTAACAAGTTGCAGGTTTCCCAGGGATTATTGAAGGTAATCCAGTAATTGTGTACGGTGGAGTGCGGAAGTATCCACAACGCGCAAGAAAAACCGAGGACTTTCTTAAGGGCAAGCCTATCTCCGATCAAAAGGTAACTTACTAGTAGCCTGATGTGGCTGTCTGAGGCATTGGTTTATTACAAACTGGTACGTTTCATGGAGACGTTAGTAATTGGGAAATTTTGAAGCAGGTGTATGGCAAGGCACTTGAAATTCTAGAGAAGGAGCTCGTTCTAGATCCTTCTTTGGAGCGAGCTGCTTATCGTTCCGCTTTGCTGGGAGCATTTTTGTACAAGGCTTTGCTGTCCCTTTTACCTGAAGATTCAGTTCCAGCTCCCTTGCGTTCTTCCATCACTGAGGTAGCACTAACTATAATTGACGAGTTTGGTGTTCTCATAAAGTTTTCTTTTGATAGTCCTTCAACATGGCATTGAACTAAATCCTGAATGTCATGCAAATTCTTTCTTTTTCAATTTTCTAAGTAATGAGGAATCTCTATTGTTGCTGAGTATACCGTTGCCTCTTGCAGTATGTGCGACCCATTTCCACCGGTGAGGTCAATTATGATAAGGTACCTATGAACGTAAAACTGTTTGGCTTTGAACCCTGTGCTTGATTTTCTCAACACTTCAATCCATGACCTTCGTTCGCATTTCAGCACAAAAAAGAGTTATATACTGACGCGTAAATATTGTACGTGGCAGGGCGATTCAGCAGAGTATCCTGTATCATTACCAATTCCCAAGTTATCATCTGGAATTCAGGTTCTTGCTCTCTTAATGCTGTCAACTTTTATCATTCCATTTGTCGGTGGTTGTAGTGTGCACAATACACACCTGTCAATGATATATCGATGTTTGAAACCGGGATTAGTACTAGAATTTGTGAATATAATAGACTGTGACCTGGTATAGCAAATGTGGGGCTGGTCAGGCTACTGGAGAAGCGCAGTACCTGGACGATATAAATGTCAGTGGTGGATTGTTTGCCACGTACGTTACTTCGGAGGTTGCCAATGCGGCTATTAAGTCCATCGACCCTTCGGAAGCTCTTGCGAGGAAGGGGGTTGCCACTTTCATTTCTGCAGCCACTTTAAAAGCTGATGGATATTGCAACTTAGCGAGGTACTGAATGTGATATTTTATGCGGCATCATGTAACGTATAGTCCTCAAAAGATGCACAACCCCAAGCGCTAGTGTCACCAAGCGCTAGTGTCATTAGAATAATGCTTTTTGTACATCTTGATTGGCAAATAAATGAGAGCAGATCGTTGATCAACGTTGCGCTAGATTCACACCAGTGACATTTACACGGAGGTCACTAAGACTTTATTCTTTCGTTGTGCAACAGTGAGTACGAGGAAGTTTTTGCCACGGAACGCGTGTTGTACTTTGGCCAACCTCTTGGTCTCATTGTTGCAGATTCAAAGGTGATTTTTCATTTTTGCTTCTGAACAAATGTATCGACTACGTTCATGGGTATATTAGAAGATGTTTTCGTTTTTTTCCATTAGTGTCACCAGTTTTACGTAGAACAAAATCAACACCATGCAAATTATTATTTTAAAACCATTAACTGTGTTGTTTCTGTGCATCAGAGAGTGGCAGATGAAGCAGCCAAACTTGTGAAGATCGATTATGCGGATGTTCAGAAGCCCATATTGACTTTCGATGATGCTGTTGCGGCTGGTTCCTTTTTTCGAGATCGAGGGGTTGACTTTCAGCAGGGTACGAAATAATAATCTACAATGGTTGTAAGTTGGATTGTTTTTTGTGTGTCTAATGTGGTTGGAGATCCACAACCTTTCTCTACAAAATGTAGTCCCCTTCTGTAGAGATAGACCCGTCTTTTTTAACAGTGTCTTTTTTGCGGCTTGATAGTTAACAACATCCAGGTTGGTAAATGTAGCTGAATAAATCGATTTGGTTACGTCTGTGCAGGCGATATTATGGTTGGCTTTCAGAAGGCTGATGTTATTATCGAAGGACAGGTGCGTTGCTAGTTCCTTCTGTGTCGTAGCTATTTTTCTGAGATTATTAGTTCAATCACTGTCAATCAGATGCAGTTTGACTATTTTAACTTCTTTTCATCAAAGAGCATAAATCTTATGCTTCATTCTTATGCCTTATCTAAGAAAGAGTTTCACATGTACTCATGAATAGAGAAATAGAGTGAAATATTGTATTAATAACTTGTCATGATCTGGTGGTGTTAAGCAGGTGAACTCGGGTCATCAGTATCACAATCATCTAGAAACACAACGAGCTCTATGCATTCCTGGCGAGGATGGCACCATGGAAGTCTTCTCATCTACACAAAATCCATCTCAGGTTTGTAGGACTGCTTAGCAAGCACCAGCGTAGAAAATTGCGTTTATTTCATATACATATATAGATAAATATCCCAGCACTCATTTCCATCTAACCTTGTAGCATTGGGGTTTGCAGGTCCAGCATTGTGTAGGGGTTGCTCTGAATCGACCTCAGCACAAAATTACTGTAAGCAACAATGTCTGTGAAGTACCGTTTTTTTTTTTTTCACTCCTATTCATTCATACCAAAAGGTTATTTGGGCTCTGCTAGGTCTTCCATATTCTTAATCCCTAAAAGACCAAAAGGGCCTCAGAAGCAGTTTGTGTGGGTCATATGGAGACTTTCTTTTGTCCGTTTTTATTTTATTTTTTGACCAACACATGTAACGTTCTTCACTGATGTTGGTAATATAAAATATGGCCCCATCTGAATGGTAGTTTTCACAATATGATCTATTGAATTGGTCATGTTAAAAACCATGAATCCATGTGTTGTTTCATTTAGGTTTTTTCAGTAATTCAGCCACTATGACAAAATTAAACTGTGCAGGTAAATGTGAAAAGGATTGGGGGTGCTTATGGATCGAAGCTCAATCGCTCCATAACCCATGCCATGGCATGTTCCTTGGCTGCTGACAAACTAAAGAAGCCTGTCCGCCTTGTTCTCGATATGGCTACCAACATGCAGGTTTGTTCGTTTTTTTAAATTTTTTATAATCTATTTGTATGGGTCCGATGATTTATTTTCCTATTTAGCACATCATCGGGGTTTAAGTGATTTCTGTTAAGCTTTTTGTTTATTATTCTGCTCCTTGTCATATTAAGTATGCATGGTTGAGATTTGAGGTTTTCGTACAGACACAGGCTTCTGTAGTAGTTGTGATATTACTACTTTTTGTGGATGTTTTCGATCTGGTTTTTCTGTGCAATAGGAATTTAAATTTAAAATCCATGCTGACCAATGAATGTGGGATGTGTCGGTAGGGTGTTGGAGCACGAAGCCCCTACAGGTGTGATTACAGGATAGGTGTCAACAAAGAGGGCCGCATATTGGCTTTGGGTTTGAACATCTTGAACAATCATGTTAGTTCACACTCCTTCCTATCTGTGTTTATGCTACTCCTTGCATTGTGTACCTATTATATATGTAAATCAAACAATACTTGTTGTTTGAATACAGTATCAAATTTTATCGAAGGTGTTACAATTTTATTTACATATTTTCCCATTTTCTGCACATTGTTTGAAATAAACAAACAGTGTCGGCTCTATGTCTTACCGTTTTAGGTTAGATTTTATGTAAAATGATAAACCTATTTTATAAAAGAAAACCATTTAATTACGTAAGAGAATTAATCGAGAAATGTCTTATGTTCAATATTTCCTATCAATGTTGAGAGAGAATGATGTTTTTTTGTGTCAGGGTGCTCATTTTGATTTTGAAAATCCGGACATGTTCACAATAGTACAATTCATTGACAACACTTACAACATTCCACACTGGGATATCAAGGGGAAAGTTGCGCGCACTAATCTTCCCGCATGTACTTACATGCGAGGACCTGGTAAATCCCAACCTCACACTACAGTTTGCCACATGGGAAGTTGTGCATTTATTTGTGTTATACTATGCACTAGGAAAGTTTTGCGCTACTTGAAGGCATTAAACTCACTTTACTTCTTATTTAATATCTGGATAACAATCATCCGTCTGTTTTTTTTATTATTATGTCCCTTGCATTTTCTTCAATCGAAGCTGATGTGGTGAGAAAACCTCTATTGCTGGAAGTCTAGAATGTTATCAGAACGATCATGAAAAAATGTGTTATGTGGTTTTAGGGTTTAGGGTTTAGGGTTTAGGGGATTGTGTATTGACAGGAATTGTGTGGGGCTGGGCTATTATGCAGTGTTTGTAGAGACGGTCTTCATGATGGAGACAATGATGGAGCATGTGGCATCTGTACTTCAAATCCCAGCAGACGTTGTACGTGAGGTTAATATGTATAAGGCTGGGGACACCACACCATGTGGGCAGAAACTCGATTTCTGCAATGCCAAAGAAGTATTCAGGGCTGTGAAGGTGACACTTTAATCCTTCAATACCCACTTTTTTTTTTCACATGTTTTTAAAAAGAGTAAGATGGAGGTCTTTTCTTACCTCAAAATACAGTTGCAAATCATCCAATGATAAAATACAAATAGTTGAGTCACAGTGTTGTACTATGGCTTCTAGGGTTTACAAATGGTAGTTACAAACACACCCTGCCTGTGAGGTTTAGGGTTAAGTGAGCCCGTGATTAAAACATGACAATTGGTTTTGGTTCTAAAGGCAATAATATTCTCATCAATCATGTGTTGTGTGGTTACAGGAATCTAGCAGCTATGAAAGCCGTGTTCAAAGCATTAAGGAATTCAATGCTGCAAATCGGTTCATCAAAAGGGGTATTTCTATAGTACCTGTGAAGTTCAATGCATCCTGGGAAGCGCAAAACCACATGGCTCTTGTTAATGTTTATCCCGATGGGAGTGTCGGCATCCATAATTCAGGGTGTGAAATGGGGCAGGGCCTTGATGTCAAAGTTGCACAGGTAGACACTCCTTTTTCCATTACCTTTGTTATGCTAATCTATACTACTATGAGGAGATTTTTTTTAATAATTTAGTAGGTTATGAGAGTCAACAGCTTCGTTAATGGGAGAAAAGAGTATTTCAACCCCTGAGAAATCGATTTGTGATAAATCTGAACTTGGCCCATAATTAGGACGAAGAACTCCTCAACTTATTATGATTTTAGTGGATTAATCCCCAAATGGCTAAAAGTGGCCTCTTCCATATATATACATAAGTTGAAATAAATGATTTAGGATGCTCAAAATGTATCAATAGAAAGAAGAAATCATACCCTATACTTTTGAACAATAGATATTGGTTTGAAGTTACTGTAATCAACCATTAACTTCCAAAGTGGACTTTCTCCTTTTAGTTTGGAATGATGGGTGCATTTGACTGAAATATATAAAACACACAAAAACTTCTTTCAAGTAATAGTATTTCAACTAATATCTGCGCTAGGATATGTTTGCTGGTAATAATTACGATTACACCAAAATGGTTATTTAATTGGCAAGCATGAAAATTAGTATATCCAATCAAGCAGCGCCACTACTTCACATTATGTTATAACACCACTGAATAGTATGTCCTTGTGATAAATACTTTAGACCATACTGAATAACCATTTTGGTGTAGTAACCATATATATTTGCAATTGGTCAATTACAGCTTTTGGATAATTTACCCTATTAGTCTGTTTGACAGGTTGCAGCTATGACTTTGGGGAGTTTGGTAAAAGGTGGATTGGATTTGGCCCATATCCGGGTAAACCATGTCACAACAATTGTTGCGAATAATTGTGCTGAGTCTGGAGGCTCAGTGACCTCGGAACTTGCTTCAATGGCTGTGCAGGTTGGTTTTCTTTGTCCGGGAACTCTAGGAATTAGTATAATAATTTTCATTCACACCAAAGAGTCAATGATTCTTGATGTTTAACCCCTAAAGGACAAAGGACCCATGGTTTTAAAATGACAAATTCAATCAAACATATAATTCAGATGGGACCAATTTTTTTTTATCACCGGAATCAGCGAAGAACATTGCATGTGTTGATCCAAAATCAAATAAATTTGAAGAAATAGAAGTTCGCATAGGATGTACTCAAAAAGAAGTTTAATGATTATTTGTAGTTTTATCTCAAATACCAACTATCGTATTACTTTGTGAACTTATTGAGGTCTAATGATGTTCACATGGTCAGTTGGCATGCGCGAAAATTGTCTCGCGGCTTCAAGTGACAAGCAAGATGCTTACAACACCAAAAGGGAAACCAATGTGGCGTGACCTCATTCAATCAGGAGTAGACAATGGTGTTGATCTTCAAGCGCGTGGGCGTGTTAACCCTGCAGCTGGCAAACATGGCCCATTTCAGTAAGTGACCATACAATTATGTATCTCAAATTGCCACTTACTTTCGAGCATATTATTAGATGGGTCAAATTTTTATATTTTCTTGTTAGCAAGGATGTTAATGCGCCAAAATATGCACTAGATACAACGGTTCAAAGTTTTATGGGTAGATGATTTAAAACATACACTTAAAATAGATGTTTAGGTGGTCTACATCCTCCTAATACTAATTTTGTAACCATTGTCTGTGTTTTTCAGATATGTATCTTTTGGAGCAGGTTGTTGTGAAGCTGAAGTGGACGTTTTGACAGGTTTCACTGTTCCCACCATTCAAGTTCGATGTCTTTTCTTCAATGTGACTATGGTTTTAGATGGCATTTCTAGGGCTCTCTCTTTTGTGACTGAAAGGCTCCAATTTGTTGTTCAACACCAATGCAAGGATAGAGGCTTTTCATTCTCTTCACTTTTGTATTGTAAACTTGTAGAACTCTGAACTCAATAAAAAGCTTTGAACATGAATATTGCAGGGGACACACGAATTTTGAGGTGTGATCTTTTACTGGATTGTGGAAAGAGCTTGAACCCTGCTATTGACATCGGACAGGTGAGGTTTTTCATCTTGAAATAGCATGTAAAATTTTACTCTCATGGATATATATATATGTAGTAGACTACCAGTCAAGGGCTGTAACCCTCTCGTCCAAACTAAATTAGGACCGTCAGATCTTGGAGATCTATGGCGATGGAAGCAAGAGAAAAGGGTTATGAAACCAATATGAGAACATGTAACTTATGTGAGTTGAAAAGTTGGTGTTATGGAACAGTAGATTTTAGAGAGGTTGCTAACTTGGATCTGTGATGACAGGTTCAAGGAGCCTTCATTCAAGGACTTGGTTTTTACTTGTCTGAAGAATATCGATTCAACAGCGAGACTGGCAAGGTTTGACCATCTCTTGTTTGTTTGTAGCATAGACTCATGATTGACAATAAGGCTCGCTGCGAAAACTTGTTGCAGAAGCGCATGCAAAAAGGATATGGAGTTCTGCCACCATTGTGGCAATTAATAGTGTTGCATGTAAAAAGGATATTAAAGAAGTAATTGGGATTGTAGGAGTCCAGAAGGTGGTCTAGAACCCTTTTTCACACTTGTTGAACTCATTATTATTATTATTATGCGAAATCTTGTGAAGTAAGTGTGCGTGATCACATTTGTATGCGAATCCTCATAACATATCAGAGTATGACAGTGAGAGTTCAAAGTGAGTTTTAAACTCAATATGACCATTCATTCCCCTAGGGTTTGGTAAGAGAACAGAGGATGTGATATTAGAGAACGGGATAATTGAATAATGTTACCTAGAAGAAGTTTATCGTTTAATTTTAGTTTTTTTTCTTGTGTTTCTTGTGAGTGGTGCAGCTTACGACGAACGGTACTTGGGAGTACAAAATTCCATCTTCCAAGGACATCCCCCACGACTTCCGGACTTCTTTGTTGCCCAATAGTGGTAACCCATCAGGCTTCTTGCGGTCGAAGGTAAGGCTCTGATTATTACGCATGGAACTTAGAGCATTAACATAAAACACAAACTGTTATTTTAACGAAAGATATGACAAGAGATTCAGTAACAAGATTTTCAGTAAAATTAGACTGTTTCAATACCATTATATAGAGAATCTCGCTTTGATCTTAGTGATCATAATGAATTATGTAAAAAGATGCCGCCTTTTAACGATGTCGTCTAAAAGTTCCTGAAACAATCTAATTTTACTGAAAAAGACCCTTGTTCAGGTTTATACTGCATTTGTTTTCGGGTTCCAAGTTTCAGTCCTGACGTCACAGTTTGAATTTGCCTAGGTTGGATAGGAAAGGTCTTGATAGGAAAGGACTTGAAAATTGACATTAAATAGATTGAATGTTCAATATGAAAAAAATGTGAAAACCGACATTTTGGATGTTTTACAAGAAGGAACGTTGACACTTTGAATGATGTGTTTAGTTTGAATGATGTTTTTAAAGGTCTGAAAATTAATACTTTGGATGTTTTGACATAAAAAGTTATAATTGGTCATTCAATATGAAAAGTCAAAATTTGAATATTATTTTTGCATTTGTATTCCGAGTTTTGAGAGCATAGAGATTTGGGCTTGTGTCTGACAATTTCCATCTTGTTGAATGAGTTGCAGTTTTCTGGGGAGCCTCCCTACGGCATGGCGTGCAGGTAAAATAGTCTCAACTTTACACCAATCTTCACACTAATTTCAGTACATACATCTCTAATGTGATGTACATTATTGTAAGAATTCTCAAATACTCTCAATTACTGTGACTCACACTTTTGTTCTATTACCACAATTACTGTGAGAATGCTGAATTACTGTGAGTCACAGGAATGGCAATAATCGGTGTAGAGTTTCATTTGGACTTTGAGCTGATTACATGTTTGGGTAGAGAGACTAATTGAAGGATGTGGTGTGGGCAGTGTCCTTTTTGCAGTACGTCAAGCAGTAGCAGCGGCAAAGGAGCAATGGGGGGACAGCACGTGGTGCTCTATGAATGCTCCTGCCACCGTGGACAAGGTTGCCCTTACTGCCAATGTGCCGGTCTCTGCCCTTCGCTTTTCTTAGTAAAATAGTGTTCCTTTAATTAGTGTTCCTTGAAGGTTGGTTTGTTTGCCCAGATGGCTACATTGACCTTTGAGTCACTGCCAAGATTAAGTTCGAGTCAAAGTAAGTAGGTGTAATGTAAAGTTTTGTTTTTTAGGGCCAAAAATAAGGTTTGTGAGTTTGATACTATTATCATTCCCCAATAGCTTGTATTATTATACCCACATGGGTGACAAATATATATGTGCTATATCATGAATTATGGGTTTTATTATTCCATAGTCACATTACCATTGGTTAACACTTTACAATTATAACATCATTGATTTTGTGTTGTAAACAAATTAAAACCCTAATGCCCTATTTGCACCTGCAGGTAGGGTAGCTGCAAAAAATTAATAAATAAACTTGCTTGAACGAAGCCATTAAAATTCACACGAGTCCGAAGTGGTGCAAGGTGTTTTGAGTCCATGTTGGCAGAGTTTATCCGTTGTAGTTACAAATCTTTGTAGTTTGGTAAGTAGAAGTTCACATCATCGGAGGTTTGTTTCTGTCGTTTACGGAATGATGCCATATTTGAGATCCATTCATATGTAGATCTAATGGAACTCAACAATTTGGAAAAGGATGGGCATAGTAGGCAGTCCCCTCAGGCAGGGTTTCAGGCAGGGTCCCCTCAGACATGCCTCTCTTTTTGAGGGGATTCGGTAGTTAACCCCTAAAGGACCAAGGAGCACAAATTGAGTCTCATGTTGTTTTTTAAGCAATTTTTGGATAGATTCCGTGTGGATTCTCTTTTGTTTCTTTGACCATCACATGCTATATTCTTTACTGATTCTAGTGATATAAAATTTGGTCCCCTCTTAGTTATATTTTTTACAATACGATCGATTAAATTTGTCATTTTAACCCCTAAGTGACCGATCGACCATTTTCTGGTCGCAGTCCAAACAGTAGTGATTGCCCATGGGCAGAAAATGACATTTTTCAAATTTTGATTTTTTGTTGAAATAGAGGGTAGAGATCATGTTCTAGTGTTGTTTAATACATTTCATTTGCAATATTGAGGTTCACTAAGGAATTTTTCAAAGAACAAGACCTCAATATTGTCCTAGTGTTATAAAACGTACTATTTTGGGAAACTAATGATGTTCTCTCAATTGAAAATTTTTCCTTTTTAAATTTTAGAATAGAATGTCTAGTTTTAACCAATCATACCAAATTTCAAATTCTAAAAATAGAATTTGTAATTTTGGTGAATTTTAAATGGAAAATGCTTCTAAATTCATTAAATGAGTCTCTAAAACTATTTTTGGAAGTTTTACCTTATGGATAATTACTAAACATCATGCTTCTCATTTTCTCTTTTGAACCAAACTTCATCAAAGTTGCAGAAGTAACATTTTATAACACATCTAAATTTTGCCCTTACCCCTTTGTCATTTAGGGGTTAAGACCATGAATCTTGGTCCTTTAGGGGTTAACCCTTTGACGCGCGTGCGTTCATATATTGAACATCGGACAAATTACAATTGTTTGAATTCCATTTAAACTTAACAGTTTTCATCCACCCAAATTTCTCTTGGTTCTTGTGCAAGTTGACTATCTTTTGTACGGTTTGGATCTTCAAAATAGTTTATTATGATTTTTAGAAAAATAAACAATTGATTTATGTCAAGTTTCATCCTTAGTTCAAAAAGTAAGACCTTAAATATGATTTTCCAAAATAAGTAGAATCAAACAATGGAAACCATACCATCTCGTAGTGCATGTTATTCCAATTTCATTACTAATTAAAAAAAAAATGTGTTAGTTTCAGATTTTTAATCAAATCTCAAGAGAAAACCTTTTAAAATTATTTAGAAAATATTGATAAAATATATAATAAATCCAACGGTATAGATGTGATCCTCACATTGATATTTACAAGTTTTCCTTGTACATCAACTCCATTTTTGGTTTCATCAAGCATTTTATAACGCTTCTTTGAAAACAGCTTTGAATCGGGACGTTAAAGGGTTAAAGGCGATGCACCTACCTCCACCTTGTCAATGCTTGTGATCTTCGAAGAGATTATATCACTGTTGATTCCAGATGTCTCTTTAATTTCAATCTAGATGTCACTTTTTTTAGAAATTCAGAATTCCGGATGAGGCTGTTAGCCACAACTTCAGAGCACCTCCATCGCTGATGGAGGCCGAAGGCGCGCTGAAGTAATTTGGAGTGCTCCTAACCAGAGTGTATGGGCCTCGATTTTCTGAATCCCCCACCGCAAAGCACGACGCAGGCACGGTGAAAAGAATTGACTATTTTAAAATAGCAGCTGCCGGTGATTTGATCGGGCCAGTATTCTAAAGGGTTTAAAAATGGCAATGCGATTTGCCTGCGTGGCAGTTGGACCTCTTTACAATATGAGTTGGCGTTACAATTAATGCAAAAAGGAAAATTCATGCACCAAATCTCACTTTGCAAAAACCGCCGGGGCCTTCATGTCTGGGCCCTTCAAACCTGCTGCGATGGGGCAGAATAATCTACACGGGCCCTTTATTCACAATCGCGGGCCCACTGTAACCGCTGCGGTGGAGGTGCTCTCAAGACAATTCTCCTCCCTCACAAAACAAGATTTTTTCCAAAAAAATAAAAATAAAATCGCAAGGATATGTCCTATGTTTGAACACCAAATAAAAAGGCAAGGATATGTCCTGTATTTTACAAGAAAAGGCCCAAAACCATTCTTTACATGCATTGTTTTAAAATCTATTTTAAGGACTGAAACACCTAATAATACGGCCAAGAGGAAATTTAGACCAACGATTTTGATTTGGATTTGTTTTGTAATTGGTTTGATCTCCCGCGTATTGAAGGTATCCACATTTTTAAGTCTTATAGCCATGAAGTGCCGAATACCCTAAAATCAGTCCAAGCAGTCTGAACCCCCACTGCGAGAATTCTAGCATTTCTGATTGTAGTTTGAAGAAAAAAAAAAAAACCTAAATCGAAGGCCTCCCAAGAGGACTTCGGATCTGAAGCCCTCCACCATTAGAGGGAAAATGAAGTGAGTTTTTGGGCCCATTCTTGTAAATGTTCATTAGAAGTAAGCGCATTAATCCAATTAAATGTACAGATTTCATCCACGTTTTCTCATCCCTCAGGTACTTTTGCAAAGAAAAGAAATACAACAAAATTTTATGGCAAGATAGTTTCATGCATGTGTGATCCTACTTCACGAGGCCTACTCTGCAGCTTTGTTTAAAAAAGATAAGAGTATGTTAACCCCTAAAGGACCAAGTGTCCTAACTAGGACATTTAGAGAATTGGGTAGGTTCCGGCGAACACATTTTTAATCGAATTTTGAAGGAAATTTAGTAGTGAATTCCCCAATGTGCCACGAAAATGGGGATTCTTTTTTTTTGAATTCTGACACCGTATGTGGAAGTTATGAGGGGAAATGTGTTTTTTTCGGGAGAAAGGGCAGCGGGACAGTAGAGAAATAGTTGAATTTTGTGGGGGGCTGCAACAAGTTGGGCGGAGTGTGGAAAATGGGGTGGCCTGTGGGGCAGAAGACCACCCCATTTTCTACTCATTAAAAATTTTAATAATAATATTTTTTTTTAAAAAAAATTTAATTTTTTAATTTTAAATTGAAACTTATTCTTTTATATTAAAATTTGTCATTTAAATTACAAATTCAATTTTATAATTAAAACAATAAAAAAATAAAAAAAATAAAAAAACAAATTGTCCATTGAAAGTCTACCATGTGGCAGTCCACCTTCAGAGTTAGTGGGGTCATGAACATTGGAATGGGTTGGGCACTTCGATTCCCTTCCTCTACCATTTGTTTCCTCCCTGGCCCCCAAAATTCTTAGAAAATATGCTATATGTCTTCAAAAACTTGGAGATTATTTTTTTTTTTCGAATTTTTTTCCTCCATTCTATAAGGGTGGAATGTACTTATGTTTCACCGTTCGGATTCATATTTTAAATAACAAAAGTCAAAAATATTGCAATTCCAAAAACAAATCGTCTTTTTAAAACTTTTGAACCCCCAACAAGTGTAGGGTATTCTTCAACATCCTAAACATCTCCAAACGCAACGAAAATTGGTACACAACTAAGTAACATCATATAGAATGTGAAAGTGAAATGCGACAGGTTTCGGTAGTGAGGTTTTTCTGATGTAGCCACGGTCAAACGCATCTGAAATTTTCGGGCATGTGTTTTATTGGGGTGATTTTTTCCATCAAACGCAATTATCTTGCAATCCGTGTGGTCAAAATCAACGAAATTTGTTGTGTATGTTTTCAAATAGTTTAGGACAAGATCTTATGGTTAGAAGGTAAAAAATGACATTTTTTTGGAATATTTGCATGGGGGAGTAAAAATGGCAGCATTGCAATGTTTTTGGAGGAAAAACGCTCCGGTCCTTTAGGAGTTAAGTTCTACTTACCTTGGATATAGAAGATACGAGAAAAAGTGTTGCATTCTGGGTAGTTAAGGTACTTATAGAAGTGTTTTCTTTTTTAAATTTCTTATTTCCCTTTCAATCATAGAACTATCACAAACATTCAATAGATTCATGAAATTTATATCATACATTGTTATTGGCAGCAGAGGCAGAAATTTCAAGTTTGTACTCAATGTAAATTATTTAAATTTAGGCATTGAAGGAGTGGCGGGTAATTCAAAGACTGTGAACTTGTCATTCTGAGAAAAGATGAAAAAACATTAAAAAAAAACCACCAAGGGAAGCACCAAAGATATTCATATGCACCACATGTCACCTAAACATGCAGACATGTCAAGTGGAAGTTGCATGTCAATGGAAGTGATCATAAAAGAATGGTTGCGAGATCTATAATAGGAAAAACAATGTTCAATGGCCATTCGAAGATTGACAACGAGCCCTTCTTTTTCTAGTGACTCGTTGGACGGTGGGAACCAATATTCATTTGTAGGCATGGATGAATACAACCTCAAGGGCACACAAGTGGAAACTGTAGTTATGAAAGTCCAGACATGAATAAACTTTCATGTCATGGAAAATTTATGTACTGTACAGTATTGATGTCGGTTTTGCCAGGGTTAAACCAGAACCCACAAGTGCAGGAAATTGAGTACCATATCGAATTTGTTTCTCTTCTGGAGGCTCGTGTTTGTTGAACACAGCCAGTTATTCCTCCTCAGCTTTCCATCGCTACCAATAACAGCTTTCCATTGCCACCAATAAGGCTCGTGTTTGTTGAACACAGCCAGTTATTCCTCCTCAGCAATTGGTGGCAATGGAAAGCTGGTAACACAATGGTACATGGAAGAACATTCTAGAGGAGTGGTGACTGCCAACCCTTGTCACTGTAGCTGCATTGTAGTAAGCAATAACTACCCTTGACTAGTATAGTTGGCTGAGTTTCATGCCAAGATGTGAGAAACGTAAGATGTGAGAATCTATGCCAAAGAAAGATGTCAAAAAATCAAAGCATCTTCGATACCATGATTCTTCCTTGAATCAGGAGTTGAGACCGCAGCTCCTTTGAAGGATGGTATGTCAAAGAGACACGATGTTGCATCAGAAACTCATCCTCCACATGAAAATTCTGGAATGCCAGAGACGAGAAGTTGCTCTTGAGCTGCCTGTGTCATCGTCCAATGCCCAATTGACTTCCTAGCTCTCCTTCTACGAAATGCTCAAGTAGCAGATACAGCCCCTTCGGATCCAACGGCTGCCACACGATCATGTGACCATCAGTTTCCAACTGCATACTAGTCTATAAACAGCACTCTTATTTACTAGTCTATAATCAAGGATCCATTTCTGTTTCCAATTAACCCTTAAAGGACATACCAAGCACCTCGGGCTTAGTTTTCTCAGTTTTCAAACCACGTTGACCATGAATTGCTAACAATGGAGAAATGTTTTCATGAATTTTTTTCAGGCATCATCCGTGACAAGAATAGTATGCACCTACATTTTTAGAATGTAAATTACTTCTATATTTGGCGGTTAAAACTCAAGATTACTCCTTCCTTTCTAAATTAGGAAATATCCTTTAAGGGTTAAGAAGTGTGGTTCCTTCGGCACCATTGTGCTGACTCATGAAACTGAAGTCGTATCCAGAATTCAAATGACACTAAGAAGGGCATGTCTGTCACACGTTTTGGTTAAGATAGACTTCTCACCTTGGAAATATAGTCATCCATGCCCGCATCAACACAAAGCTCATGTGTCCCTTTCATGACATCTGCTGTTACCGCAACAATGGGGAGATGATGGTGAGGGCACTTCAAAATCTGAAGCGACCTGCTGTCACGCTCATCGCCATTCAAAGCTTCAGCCTGCTCTGAGCACTGCTCACAGGCCTCCACTTCCCATTTCCGTATTTGCCGGGTGGCTTCGTAACCATCCATCTGTACCCACAATGGAGACAGTAACAGCTATCAGATGTCCACAACGCCCCATTCAATTTATTCCATTTGAAAAACATATTACGAAAATTCTACATAGGCTAGATAACAACATTGAAATACCTCTGGCATCTGAATATCCATCAAGACAAGATCATACGCCTCGTCAGGCTTCTGGTTCCGTATCGAGTTTATTGCCTCCTGTCCTCCATTGACTGCAATCACAGTAGCACCATAACGGGCTAGCATTGAAGTGGCAACTCTTCGGTTGACCATATTGTCATCCACCTGCATTGTGCACAAGCATTCAAGTTTGAATTCAAGCTACAAGAAATACACCCAATACTGAGCACAAGTGGCCACTTCAAATGAGTGTCGCAAGCAACATGCAAGTTCTTTCATATCTGCAGTAGAACAACCCCCAAGGTATTCAAAAAACACCTAACCACGATAAAGCCTGACAGTTAAAACGCCATTAAGGCAGTTTCTAATTTAACTCTGCCAATTGTAACACAGCTAGGATTTCTAGAATACCTCTGGGGTATGGTTTTTCTACTAGTGCATCCAAGCAGTTTTAGATCCACAATAAGCATCCATCCATTATTTTATGTATCCAGTTTACAAAGAAAACGACAATCAATCTAAAAATTGGGTTGAAAAACGTACCACTAGAAGGCGTTTCCCTACCAATAATTTTGGATTTGAGTGTACTTTCTTAGTAGGCATTTGAGCTCCGACCCCAAATGCTTGCAACAAGATTGAGGCGACCGTAGCATGACGTAATGGCTTCGATATACTAGATGAAAATCCAGCTTCTTTCAGCTTCTCATCATGTGCTCGTAGGAAGGTGAGCGCAAGTATCGGTAGGGCCTCATAACCAGTTTCTTTCCTCACGAGTTGGCCTATCTGCATTGTCGACTCTTCATCTACTCCTTGCAAATCTACTATGATTGCTTGTATTAAAGGTTTCTCTTTCCTACACAAAACAACCACAACTTACAGATGAGTGCACTTCTGCGTTCTCAGAATGACAACATGTTATTGCTTCAACAAGTAGTTCCATCAAAACATTCAGCTTTCAAGACCAGAAAAAGCTTAGAATATGCAAGAAGCCTACATACATTAAAAACTTACATTCTGAACAGAGTACCTCAAAGGATACCCTATAAGATTTGACAAAGTTACTAATGATAAGATAATATTAATTTAACATGATATTAGATCTATATTAAAATAACATTGAATTAATGTTACGTTGATGTTGACTTAATATTAACTTAATACTTGCCAATGTGATATCAGGTTAATGCTAATGACACCAACATTAACACCATTTGCATTACACTAACATGAATTTCACAATAACTCAACATGAGGACCATGAATCTACTCCCTATAAACATTAAGAACTTTGTCGATCTAATGGAGGGTCGTTTGTGACGGTGAGTGTAACTTCGATGGGTTTAATACTATCTTCCTTTCCACTTTTCAACACTATCTTTCTTGTTAAATACATGTATGCAGCTTCCACACATAGGTCTTGTGAATGTAATGGAACATAGAGCAGTAATGTGTACCTCCTCAGCAACTCTAGAGTCCCCTGTAAGTCTTCTGTTTCTTCAACCACTATGCCTAATCTTCTCAAATAGCTTGCAGATGCTTCCTGGTGTCAGGTTTACCACGTAAAAGTCAACTTCCAAGCAAGGTGCAAAACATACTACACCCTTAATGCAACTCTCTAACGTACGACTAAACAGTCAACAAATCCATCAACAATCATGAAATTTACATATTACAAGTAAAAACTCCTGCCTCCTAAATTTGTCAAAAGCATGGAAATGAAAAAATACCTGGCGCACAGGATGAGTATCAACCAAAATAACCCTAGCTCCCTTTAATTTGTCATGATTTGAGATCAGTGGCTGATCAGACTTCAAACAACAAGGCTTCTCTGGATACTTTGAATCCGGTGCCATCCCTAGTGTCATTGTGAACTCAAAAATACTACCTTCTCCAGGAGTGCTATTCACAGTGAGCTCTCCATTCATCAATGCTGCAAGTTTCTGCAACACATCTCCACATCAGTTGATGTTATATTCACAGGAATTTATCGAGTCCCAATAAAATTATATAAAGGCCAGTACCACAACAATACATCTGCAATATTTCCTGCCTTCCCCGCAACAATAGGCTGCTGAAGCGCACACAGCAGATAGGAATATAAAATCAATAGAATTCAAACAAAATTGGTCGATCAGTTACTTTGAGCATTGAAATCAGATAATACAGAAGAGCCATACCATTACACGTGCTACAAAGAGAATGATTCAACCAACGACGATCGTAGAAACTTACAAGCAAAAAACAGTTTCTTCCTATACATGCAAAAACATTTCATTTTTGAGCGTACCTTGCATATGGATAAACCAACACCCGTGCCTCCATATTCTCTCGAGGAGCTACTGTCGGCTTGAAGGAAAGGTTGAAACAGGCGATTGTGTAAATGTAGTGGAATACCAATACCTACACCATCGAGAGAAGAAAATCTGGGGACTAAGGATATGTCCAACATCAAGACCACTCACAAAGAAGGATCAAAACGGACAGGTAGCACTACACTAATTTGTCCTACTAGTGCGTGAAATACTAATTCCCAAAAGTATGTGCAAATAGTGCGTGAGATACTATGTGCAACATATTCGAATTTGAGCGGATTGAAATATTTACTATATTGTACTAGTTTTCATCAAATAGAATTACTATGTATTTCTGACCTTCAATGTATGGAAATTAGTGCGTGTATAAATTGTACCGTCTATTAAAAGAATGTACATGTACGTGAAACATCTATAATATACCTTGATTTGTGGTGTCACTAATTTCTAACAAAAAAGTGAATTAAAGTAACCTATCCTAATGTTGAAGTGGCTCTAATTTTCCACCCTCACTAATAGGTTATAGTGTAGTAGAGAACCACCTCCAAGAGGTATACTAGAAAACCTAGCTTCATTACAATTGGCATGATTTGCGTTAGAAGCTGCCTTAACCCCTAAAGGACCAAGAAGCCCAAATTGGGCCTCATGTTATTTTAGCAGTTTTGAGTAGGTCCTGTGTAGACTTCTTTTTGTTCAAATTTACTTGTTGTCTGACCAACACATGCAATGTTCTTCACTGATTCTGGTGATATAAAATTTGGTCTCATTTGAATTACTTTTTGCACAATATGATGGAGTGAATATGTCATTTTAAAACCATGAATCCTTGGTCCTTTAAGGGTTAAATGGCATAACAATTGGCAGGGTTTAACGCTACCAGGTTTCTAGAATACCTGTTTTAGGGGTGAGTTTCTACTAGTATAAAAAACAGGCATAAAAAGAGAATGAAGAGGCACCTGTATCTTCGACAGAAACTACAACAGTAACCGGCTTTGAAACTGTAGTCTCCGACGATCCCTTGGGCTCCCATCTCCTCCATGCTGCAACCGCTTCCCGTGTGCTCAAAGGGCCTGGCACCATACTGAGCCTGGGCGCCACCAGATGCATCTCAGAGAGCCTGGTTGACCCTCCCCTGTAGATCGTATCTCTATCGCTTCCTACCATGTAGGTTGTATCACTTCCACTCGGGGACTTGGGTACCACTTGGGTACCGCTGACACTGCCCAGAGTGAAAAGCTTTGCGCGAGAAAGTTGATTCATCACTTCGACAGGTGGATCCAGGCGCTCAGAATGACATGTTTCCAGAATCCGAACGCATATGAAAATACTCCCCTGCTTTGTAAACTGCAATGCATCCAAACTCAAGTGCATGATTTAATAATCTTCTCCTACGAAATTAGGATGAGACTAATACGGTAATGTTAACAACAGCAATTCGGCAATGACTGGTAGAAATTTATCAATAAGACATTGAGTTTACCTTCAAGGCATTACTGACAAGGTTGACAAGGACCTGCACACAATGACCAACCAAGTCAACAAGAATCGGATCTCCAACAATGTGACGAAAGACATAGATTTTACATGGAAACAATACCGCTGCCACCGACCTACAATAACATAGGATATCAAACCTTCAACACGCATACTATCAATGTTTTTAACCTTTTCGTTCACAAATTAATCCTACTTGTAGATTAAAGTGGACACAGGACACAACCTCCAACACAAACATTAAAAAAGAGAAACAAATAAATAAAATAAAATAAAATAACTCTAGTGGAATCTAGGTGACCCTTCCTGCCAACAAAACGTGAGAACCAAACCTGCCGAATGCGGGTGGGGTCTCCCATCATACACGATGGCACTGAATCGTGAATCAAAGCCGCCATCTCAAGTTGTTTGTTGGATACTTTCTCATCAAATAACGAAAAGATTTCATCAACCTCATTCCGAATGTCAAACTTAACTGACTCGATTTCCATCTTTCCGGCTTCAATCTTTGACAAATCCAGCACATCGTTGATAAGTGCTCTGCATATAACAGAAATTGCAAAATATTCAGTTTTGAAATTTGGATAGCCAGTAATCCAAATGATCCTCTAGCCAATTACTCTAGCCAACATCCTCTAGCCAATACTCGAGCCAATGATCCTCTAACAGTGCTTTCTAAATCAGTTAGTTTTGAGCCAAAGAAAGTATCCAGGACAGATGAGACGTATAAATCAGTGACGATACTTACAAAAGGGCCTTTCCACTAGCTTGGGCAATGTTGACATATTCAAATTGCTGTGGAGTTAACTCTGTTCCCATGAGGAGGTTTGTCATTCCTGGAGCCAAAACCCATACTGTAAGGCAACTACTTACAAATAGACGCTGCACTTTCTACAAAGAATAAAGTCCACCAAAACACACCCAAATAAATGCTGAAACCATGGCTATAATTAGAACTCGTGATCCATTATTTATATAATAAAAATAGCTAGCGCATACTAAATTAATTCTTGAAACACTGACCAAACTCAGTAAATAATATTCCTCCCTAAAAATCAGCAAGTGAAGCTTACCGATAACTCCGTTCATGGGGGTTCTGCACAACAAGACCAAAATAAGAAAAATGAAGAACTGGTCCATTTAGCTAATCATTAAAACATGTTCTTTCAGTCGCTCCAATTCAAAGCAAGCTATCATTCACATGTGCACATCGCAATTGGCATAGGACCAATACTACTGACGACAATGAAGTGCCAACAGAATACTGAACAGAATATGCTCCAAAAGTATTGACGTAAATGAAGTGATAAACCTTGCTAGAGAAATTAGACAACCTCTCTAGATAAAAGCAATTAGTTAAAAAACTTAGCAATCAAAAGTTGACAACCAATGGAGTTACCCTATAAGTAATGGTGTGTCGCCCCTCGTTTTGCCCCAATTTGGACCTAGACACACTAATAACCAGATACGGTTTAGGGCTAGCACTCACCTTATCTCATGGGAAACTGTAGCTAGAAAACTTGATTTCGCCTTATCAGCAGCTTCAGCAGCCATCGTGGCAGCCTTGAGTTTGTCGTTCATCCTCTCCATGATGGAAACGTCCTTCTCAATTGCCGTCATCCGCCTCAACATAAGAGACACAATAATTGCACAGAAGAGAACCACCAAGGCCATCAGAAGAGGCCATGCTACTACGCTCCGAATAGAATCGAGCTTCAAGTTGCCCTTAGGTAAACACCGGAGCTCAAAGTTCTGCGTCCCGACCTCCCATGGGACATACACCTTGCTATGCTCCTTGTAACGATGTGCTGGATCAAATAACGGAAGAACGCAGGGGGCAGTAGCACTGGTGCAGTTGTATATTATTGCTTCATTTGCTGATAATGTCTTGGGGTCCACGTTGTATACAGCCACAACGTCCATGTCCTTATTGTCAATAAACCTAACACCCCCCCCAAATTGTAAGACACACTCTACATGGCCGCCAACCCAAAATGTTACTGAATACCAAGTCATACTCACGATCACCACATAAGATGCTTTACTACGGAATTGAATCTACCTCCCGATCACATATACCCAAAGTCACGTTGACGGAATATCCTAACCCCTAAAGGACCCAGGATTCATGGTTTTAAAATGACCAATTTGACTAATCGTATTGCGAAAAGAATAATTCAGATGGGGCCAAATATTATATCACCAGAATCAATGAAGAACAGTGCATGTATTGGTCACAAAATAAATATAACTGGACAAAAGAAAGTCTCCACATGACCTACTCAAAACTGCTGAAAAACATGAGGCCCAATCTGGGCTTCTTGGTCGTTAGGGATTAATAGTACCTGGATAGGACGGCACTAAACACTTCGACGATATTGAGTACTGTTGCCACATAACCCCTACATGCAGCTCTCCTCGCATCAATGTCCATAAAGCTTCCTGAATCGAGGCCAGGTCCATAGTATGCTAAGTAGGCTCCCATTTGAAAACTACCTTGAAATGGACTTGGTGGCGAAAGAGTGAATAGGCCAGTGTCACCTGAAACAAAAAAATACTTAAGATTAGCCTCAAGGTTTCCACATTTGAGTGATTTACATCTAAATACTCATAGACAGGGCTCTTGAAGTCCACTTGATTAATCGTCAAGATACAACGATAACAAATATGCAAACCGGAAAAGAACAAAACAGGGAGATAAGAGCTCTTAAGACCATGAACCATTAACCCCTAAGCGTCTAAAACGCCAAATATGGCCATCTGCATCACTGAACTTTGCAACGGTGGCATTTTCTCATTTTACCTCGGTTTTCTGATTGCAATACATAGTTTTAAAGCTCTTGCTCTATACTACAAGATCAACAGTGTCGATCGTGTCCAACTGAAGTCATTTTCACAAACAGATGATTTGCAGCAGGGGGTCCAATTTTCCTGCCCTACAGAAAATACACAGTGGACGCTTAGAGGTTAAGGAATTGCTGGATCACAAGGGGTGACTTACGCGCTGTGAAAAGTGCTTGGGCGAGTATAGGAGAGGAAGCGGCGTCGTACATATACAGTTGTACATCTTCAGTCTCGAACACGACTGGTGCATATTCGTCTTCCAGTGACTGGTTAACCCAAGTCCCGTTTGCAGTGACTGTAATTATGGTTGCATTGTGCTCGCGCTCAAACTCCGCCCGCTGGCTGGCCAGCACGCGCTCACAGTAAACAAGCGTTTTCACGTTGGGCCGTAGAAACAACGTCCGCCGTGTGAAGTTCTTCCATTGGGCTTCGTTCAGCGTAGGAACACTAGCGAGCAGTCCCAGTATCACAAATGAAGCATTCAAGCTGTTCTCCACCTCAGACCTAAGAATCTGCATCAACGACGGTTCCCAAATGATCACCAAAGCAAATATGAGTATTTCTTAGTTCCAGTCTCCAGGATCAAATTCCATGCACAGAATATGCTTCAAACAATTTATCTGAGCGTACTTACTAGACAAAGTGAGCAAAGCCTACAACTGGTAAAACAACAATGATGCATTGTGCCCGTTGATTGCTTAGTTTGTACCCTTTCTACATTTACAACAAACGAGTCCCTTAGGAGTGACCAAAGTGAGCACTAAACTCCAAATCATGAGCATCACTATAAAAAACTTATTTATCGAGCGGACCTCATGCTTGCAAGAGTCATCAATTAAGTTGTAGAGAGGGACCTATGTCACCACGTATTGGATTTAAAGCTGCTGTTAAAGATGACAGGTTGCATCTTTAGTCTAATGTCATCTTTAACAGCAGCTTTGAATCCTCTGATACATGGTCCACTGTATCATTAACCTTTGGGATTTAATAATACACGGTGGTTCCTTAACGAACAATCGTTCCCTTCAAATTCAAGTTGTAGCATAATCACTGCTGGCCTCACCAGGACTCGTGAGAATATATCCCTGTTTCATTTCCTTCTACTTAATAGCATCGGAGTACCAGCTCAGTTGCTAGAGCAAACACCAGATTTTTCACTGCACAATGCCGTACGCGCATAGAAGAGACACTCGATATCACGAGAAATTCCATCACATATAGGATGTCGCTCCATGAAAGGAAGAGTCCTCACATCCTCACAGAATTAATCCCAACCCTAATAACGAGCACCGACAAAGTGGTAAAGAGGGAGAAAAATGGCACCTCCTTGTGGTTGTCGCACTTCAAAGCGAACTCTTTGTTTCGGGAACTCAAGGAACTGCGACAGAGCAATACGCCGATTAGGGCAGCCAGCAACCAGCCCACGGCAACACACGCGGACAGCACTAAAACATGGCGGACGGGATGGCCCTTCCCGGAGCAGCTCGCGAGCTGCTGCTTGAACCGCAAGCGCACTCGGCTCTCCATCATGGTCATCCTACCCCACCGTCACTCCAAATCCATGATGCTCCCGAATTCCGAATCCTCATGCCATCCCCAGGTTCATTCAAAATTAGGGTTTCTATCTCACAAACCTACTAACCTCCAATACAACCCGATCGTCCTCCTCACTGCGGGAAATCCGGAGTCTCAAAATCGTCGAAGCCTCAAATTTCAACAAGCTCCTGATCTTCAGAATCCAAAACCCTACAACTACTACTACTACTGCTGCTGCTGCTGCTGCTGCTGCTGCTGCTGCTGCTGCTGCTGCTACTACAAGATCAGCCTGCTCCGAATAATCGCCACTGTGATGCGCACTAACTCACCCTGTAGACCCGAATCTTCTTGGATGCCGCCACGTGTACTCACGGCGTCTCGCGCCGGATAGGAAACAGAGGAGCGTATGCACGCCATGGATCGCTGGAAAGAATTCATAACAAGAACTATAACAAGAAGAACAAGAACAAGAACAAGAACAAGAACAAGTGGCAATAGGAACGGAGTCGGAGAATAATGTGGAGAAATGTCTGAGGTGATGAGAATAGAGAGAAATGAGGGGCATGTATGTAAGACAAGGAAGGAGAGTTGTAACTAGAGAGGAGCATCAACTGGATACAAGTGGTAGGGGAGCAGCGGGAGCTGAGGCGGAGGAAGGGGGAGCAAGCAAGCGAGGTGGAAGTAGTGATCTAAGTTAGTAGCGAACTGTAGACTGAATGGGGAGCTCCTTGCTGCTGCTGCTGCTATTGCTGCTGTTGCTGCTGTTGCTGCTGCCGCTCATGGCGATGGCGAAAGAGGGAGCGGAGACAAGTGCCATCATCGACTGGGTCTCCGAAGCTCAACGCCCCAGGGACAGGGAGAGGGAGAGCCTGCGTGGTGGAAGGAGATGCAGTCACAACTGTTCCCTCTCTAATTGCACATTCCCTATTGTTGGAAGTACAGTCTCGGAGCCTCAGTGACGTCGCCGTGAATGACGTCAGCCTACCGGTAGATACCCGGTCTATGTCAGTAGATTCCCGGTCCACTCAGTAGATTCTAGCCGCTTTCTCACGAGGATTTATTGGCTGTGTCCTATTGAGTATCCTTTTTCATAATGTCCACTTCATAATATACCATTTTCACACTAAGCTCAGGGGGTTTTTCTTTGGGTTTTTGGGTCATCTACCTTTAGGCTACAAAGTTGGCATGCAAGTGAATGAGGTGGCTTCTAGATCCCATGTTTTTATTCTTTATTTATTTGAAAAATTTGGCGGCGGATCTCTGGTTTTTCATACATTCTATCTTTTTCATTCAACATATTGGCCTTTCGCAAAACCCTTCATACATCGTGTTTTTTTTCATTCAACATCTTGGCCTTTTCATGTATTACGTGTGGCTTGTTGGGACTTGGTGGCTATATAAAGTGGCATTTTTTTTTCATTATGCTCTCATGTAGTGATTGTCCCAGTGGATTTCTGTAGCAAATTCACTCTAAAAAATCAACAAAGAAAACTTTGGTGGTGACCCGTCGATAAAAGAAGGTCCATGAACTATGAGAAGGGTCGTTAACTGTATTACAGTCCAGTTGACATTAGAACTCGCATTAGAAGAGATTTGAAGTCTTTAGAAGGTCATTTCGATGTTCGTGCAAGAATCTAATTTATTTATTGAAACATATTATTAAAATAAAATAAAATTTTAATACAAAATGTTTTTTAAATGGTTTTAAATTAAAATTTTATTAAAAAATAATATTCAATTTGACGTGGCCAAGAGACTGCTACAACATATCCACATCAGACTTTTATGGTTTTTTTATATTTTCTATTTTATTAATTTTTTGGAATAGTAACTCGCAACCTTCTAGAGGCCTTTTTAGTTCATCTAATGACTATTTGTTAATTCCTAAACGTTTGTTAGTTTTTACTCCTACCGTATGTGGAAGGCAGGGTCGGCAGAAAATAATTCTCCAAGAAAATGCCGAAAAAATAAATAAATTTATTAAGTATTTTGTCGAAATCAACAAAAATAAAGTCGACAAAAAGCCAAAAAAAATAGAATAAAAACATAACACTCAACAAAAATTGTAGACAAAAAATAAAATAAAACGTTTAGCTGCTGGATTTTTTTTAATGTTAGCTATTAATAGCCGATTTCTTAATAATTACTTTTGAAAGTGCCGACCTCCACTATTTCAACTTTTATTAATTATTCGACATAAAAGTGCCGACCCTGCCTTCCACGTACGGTATTTATGTTGCACCCAAGGACAAATAAACTATGTTTTAGTATAAGGACAATATTGGACTTAAAGATTTTTTAGGATTTACCAATCACATGATCTCATTAAGCACACGGTGGTAGGATGGTCAAAGGCCATCACCACTACATAGAGTTGATCTACTTATCTTATGGGTGCCAATTATAAATCCCATCACTCGCCTCCATATAGATTTTGAAAAAGATATGAAATTGAAGTATGAAAACAATGAGACCATATCCAAAAACTATTTTATTTTATTTTATTTTATTTTATAAACCCATAGCATACCCAACTCCTAATTTTAAAATTATGTATGTATGATTGATAAAAGATTCCCTTATAAATGGTCGTTATGGTGATAGAAGATATTGATGTCTACTTGCAATTAGGAGTAGCTACTTCACCCTAACTCTAGATGGTTACTAACATTTTTCCTTCTCACTACAAATTTAACCCTTGAGCTATTGAGAGACCTTTTTTGGTCGATGCCCGTTTTTAATGGACTGCCCAAAACAAAAAAATGAGTTTTTGAAAAAATTAAAATAATTTTAAAATACTACATCGAGTCTACTTTCCAACGCAACCTGAACTATGCCGTCAACGCGAGTTAAACTTCATTGGGGAGAAATTTTCAAAGTGGATCACCTCAACATTGTCTTAGTGTCATAAATTTTTCTATTTGGAGAAATTAATGATGTTCCCTCCATCATTTCTTTTGTTTTCTTGAATTTTACAATAGACAAACCAATTTTGACTAATCATCCTAAACTTTAAACTCTAAAAGTGAAAATTATAATTTATACAATTTTTCAAAGGTTAATGCTTTTAAGTTCATTATAAAATATTAAGAAGTTTGACCGTATGGATAATTTGTAGAGATGATGCCCTACATTTTGTCTATTGAACCAAACTTCATCAAACATATGAAAGGCACATAGTATAACACATCTATGTTTTGTCCAAGACCCCTTGGGCTTTCAGAGGATAACTATCAACACACATGCATTCCAAAAATCTCTCATTTTGCGTGCAAATTTAATTGGTTTACTTCCACATGTCTAGGTGAACACATTTTAGATTGCATGTAAAAGGCCAATAGTAACCGAAGGCAATGCAATTAGAGAAAGTGAAGCATAGTGCAATCATAACATTCTTGCCCTAGTATGAGAACCATGCTTTTGGAGCCAATGTAGTATTCCTTCCATCCCACAAACTATCATGATATCCACTTAATTTTGTTCAAAAAGATACCCGATTTCTGATCTTACACACTTGTGAGTCATGATTCACAAATTACCCCAACCAACAAACTTATTATTTGAATCTCAATTTAATTATATCCAATATGGCTTGAAGTACGTTCTCGCCTAGCCTTAGGGCGCGAGTAAGAGCGGTAGTAGGTGGTAGTAAGTGATCGTATGTTCACACTAACAAGGGCCATTATCCACCAAACCTATGTGGAATCTTTGCTAGCAGAAGGATAACATCGGTGTTAGTCTTAAACTCACCAATTGACTTGAAAAAACTTCGGCTTTATAGCCAGCTCTTACATAGTGACACAATCCAAGGAAATCAAACATTTAAGGACTTTGTGGAGTTTTAGGTGCGTTGTTTGTAATTGCCCTCGGAGGCGACCATTAGCAAAGAGCGGTCTCAGAATGTTTGGCAAGGTTTTCAGTTTTATAGAAGCGCTTGTACTTCACCAAGCATGGACACCCTACTATTTCTTTGGGAGGAACGAGCATTCAAAAAAGCACATAAAAAGGAATTTGCGATTTCACATACCTGGGCGTTCTCATGGTACAGGTGACTAAAAGGCCTCAAAATCAAATATTACTTTTTAAAGTAGTGAATGTAGTGAATGTAGTGGGAAAAATGCCTTTAATTATAAAATATTTTTTATTTACAACTTTCTTCTTATCTAATTATGATGTCCATCAAATTTGTTTTCAAAATTATCCTTCTTTGATGCATTAGATTTGATTTGTAATAACAATGTAAAAAACTCGTTTGCTGCAAAAAATGATGTTTTAATGTTTTTTACCCTTCCCACACTATTTTTGAAATAAAATTTTCATGTTTCACTAAATCACCATATGTACATGTGTTTTATGAAACAAACCCTTCATATGAGTTTCATGTTCTTGCACATTTTTTCATTCTTAGATTTTCGATGCTTATTAAATATCATGTAATGGAAGGATTTTAATTTTAAAAAATAACTTCATAACTATTCAACATCTAATCACATTAAACCACCTAAATTTTTGAATAATGAAGTTCTAATTATATACAGTTCCTTTTACACTACATTTAGTTGAAACACTACATTGTATTTTTTACTAATATGGTCGTAGTGGAGCACTAACCCAAAAATAAACCCAGAAACCTTTGTGTGGATATCCCTCATACCCCTAAACCTTCAAAATCTCGTACATCCACCATTTACAAAAAATTAACTAGGATTTTTTAAATTCCATCACTTCGGACTACGTTTTTCACTCACCCGTACCATGAGAACGTCCACCTGCATTGTACGGCTGTTGACTTCAATTATCTTGCAAGTACATTCTCCCTCCGGAGGTTGTAGTTTGAAGCACTAGCTTGAGTTTAGAAAATCCTCATCTGCATTTGCTTCGAGTTCATGCACTGTTAGTTTCAGGTTTTCTATTTCAATTTGTTTCTCTAAGTTTGCCAATTCTACCGATTTTGCACATAATTGTACGTAATTGTGTCAATTCTATTGATTCGCACAAAAAATACACCAGCGCTCTAGCGCCAAGCCTTCATAGATCAGGTGCAATGCAGTGACAAAGACGAAGCGCGTTGCACATAAATGGAAGATAGTGCACCTTGAAGAAATTCAGCAATGCAGGAAGAAGACAGGATGTGCCTGAGCGCACATAGGATGATAAAAAAAGAAGTTGGCACACATCACGTAACATCGACTTGGATGTGTGAACCTCCCCACTCTTACATGACGTTCATCTGCCAAGCTGGCAGATTTATAAGATTGTAACATCGTATGTCTGAACGTTGCGTACTTAGTAATACTGTAGTACCCGGAACCATATGTGCAAAGGGGTATGAGTGTGAAAACAGCCCAATGGATGCACCCGCCAGAAAATTAAACATAAACACACGCTCTTATGTAAGCCCAGGTGTGAAGGTACCTTTGAGGTCCTCAAATTTTGGACAAGTGGTTAGATCAGTCAGTGTGATTAAATTAGATAGCCTTACTAGCATAGAAATACCAGAAACCGTGAAAATAAGGAGATTTGGATATTAGAAATAAAATTTTATCTTAGGACTCAATTTTTCTATATAGAAGAGAAGAAATCATAAAGAGGCAAAGTGATTTCATATTTTTATCCCATACATATATTTTTCTACAATTTTTCTAAGTGAGAAGTATTTCAAACCCCTTTGTGGTTACATAGGCTCATCTTAACCCCTAAATGCCCACAGCCCTCTCCAGATTCAGCAGTTTTGCAAAGATGCATTATAAAATGCAACTAAGAGGGATATTTTGAACTTGATGTATGAATAAAAGTTGTGCATTGTGAATTTTTGATTCTATCCATGTGGTTAGATCTATGATTGCTATCACCAATATTTTTGTATAAATTTTGAAACTTAAAATTCAAAATTATTTTGTAATTCGATTAAGAACAAGATATTGACAATTTGTAGATGAAATTTGTTATGATGGGTTGAAATGTAATACTCTAAGTGTTGTGATTTTTGGAGATTTTTTGGTTGCTTAATGGGTGGTTGCAAGCTACGGTCACCCAAACTTTTTGTCGCGGTATGCAAATTTGTGCACTTACCCAATCTTTGGAAAATCATCAATAAATATTTGGAATGGAATTTTGTGACGAAACAAATTGCATTGTTTCTAGAATTCCAAAGTTAAGATGTCTACCACAATAAATTTTGCAAAATTCCAATCTTTCTATCCAAATTAAGCATTTCTACTTGGATTTGGTAGCGTGTCGCTTGTCAAAAGTGCACCTATTTTATGGGAAATGCCATAAGGGGGTCAAATTTGAACTTCAAAAATTTATAGCAACATACCACAAGTGTGTAAAAAGTTACCATATTTTATTTTTTTTGGTATTACGCTTACTTATTTTTTAATTAATTGTTTTGTGATGTTTTTGTTTTTTTAGATTTTCGTGCAGTTAAAACTTTTTTTTGGATTTTTTTTTTTGGAAATGAAATAATGGTTCAATTTCAGAGGTGGGATATGAAATGAATTTTTCATAAAACCTAGCTAAGGATGTTATGTAAAAAAGGCTCTAATTACCCCTACTCGGTAAAAAACAGAAAAGGCTATTGAGTAATGCCCAAAGACTTGAAATTAACTTAACAATTGCTAAAGTGAAAGTATTAGCATAAACCCTATTTGGGATGGTGAAATTTTTGATCTAATTGAAAGTTGAGAGGTGCGCATTACTACGCTAGTGCACGAGCTGCATGGCCTTTAGCTGCACAAGCTGCACTCCCCACTTGGTAGACCATAGCTTGCAATCACCCTAATATTATGAGTTGACTTTTTCAAGAGCACTTTTGAACACTTTTGAACAAAGATTTTAGAATTTTTTGGTGAATCAATGCGACATGAAATGAGGCATAAAAATTTCACAAATCATCCTCTTTCTAATCGGATAACACATGCATGAAGCTAACTTCCCATAAAATATATAGTAAAAAATCCACACCACAAAAAGTGCATGACGGATGAGAAATAGTCAATGAAATCTGTACATCGTCCAAAAAATGAACGCATGGGCAGTTAGGGGTTAAACCGATACTAGGACTAATCCAAAGTCAATATATGGGTTGACCCACCATTCTACCCAAAATAAAGAAAATACAAGAAGCCGATTGGTCAACACTAATCTCCTAAAAAGCGGTTTATCGTCACAGTCTTAACTATTTCAATGTCAATCTATTGCACAACTTTTGGACCTTCACGGTTTATGGTATTCCTACGTTACTCAGGACAAGCGGTCACTGGTCACATCATTCAGTGTGTTAAGTTATTAAATTAGGTAGTGACTACTTCTTGGGACTGCTTAACTGTTTATTACTCCCTTTGACTAATTAACTATTTTATTCGCTCTGATCATAGGGAAGAGTCATTGCAGGGACACTCATTTTTTTGGGCTAAATATCACTATAACAAATATATTCCGTCCATGATTCCACTGAAATGCATTCTTGTCCTTCTGGTCTAAGCTCTTCGTAGCATAGCTGCTTGTTTTACTTATTAACGACTTCCCATGTGGTTTTGTCCCACAGATTTCAGTAGTATCATGGTCATTTTGCGGGGTAGATGGAGTACCTAGTAATTTCTTGTTTAATAGGGTTATTTTACTATAGAGAAATGTAGGAATTTAGAGACAAAGAAGTGACAACAAAGGATTCAAAGAAGGAAACGACAAAGGCAAAGAAGGTGATGAAAATTTCTTTTTGTCTCCTTATTTTTCCTCTACACAAAAAAAAATTCCACTATTTCGTTTAACACTATTATCACTAGAGATAAAATTGTCCAAGATGAGATAAAAATTTGGAATCAAATTGGTATCAAGTTGTACAAAAAAATTCTTTATGACACATTGGATAATTTTTACAAGGACGAGATTCTCTAGGGTCAAGAATGTGATAATGAAGGATGGGATTTTGTACTCCCATCTGTATTGAGGCCTTGGGAAATTTGTACAATCACGAGGCTGTAAATTTTTAAACAAGTTTTAAATTGAATTTGTATTGTTCGAGCAACATGAATGTGTAGATGATATACACTACTAGGAGTATAAGATAATATATGTTCTATTATGATAGTACATTGTTTGTAAAATTAAAATTTTCTTAACCCTTGAACGTTGTTGTGTCCAGATTATAGACATCGAATGAAAGTAAACGGCTCCTGCGATCTAGTCCAATTGTGGATGACTTTCATCCAAAACTTGGTAGAACAAGCTTGAAGTCCTATGTCTTGTATAACAACTTGAATTCAAAGTTGATCATTTGATAATTGTATAAGTGGAAATGAATCAAAGTATGTATGGATTCTTAAAAAGGGAATATCTTTACAATGTAGAGATTTCAAAAAAAATTACATGATAGTATGTATCTATTGCATAGATGCCAACTTTCTATTTCAAGGCCTCAGACATTCAAGGGTTAATTTAGCTAGCATTGAGTGAAACGGGTACATTTTGAATAATTCTTAACACTTAAATGTTAAAGTAAACCCCACGGGCTTATTTGGAAAGGAATCTTGCCCCAAACATAAGTTAACACGCAATTCCCAATTTATGCACTTGGCCATATAATCATGCACTTGGCGCCCGGGCGCAATAAAAAAATTTGTCTAAAAAATTCTTTAAAAAATAGCAATTTTTGTGTTTCTACAATCAATTACATTGTAAACAAACAATTTATTTTTTTATTTTTTATCCTTATCCTTATCTTTTCTTTTATCTTCTTTTTCTTGTCTTGTCTTTTGGCGGCGGAAGGGGAATTTTTTTTTTTGTTTTTTTTTTTGTTGGTTTTCTTCTTCTGTTCAGGGTTCAGGGTGGCTGAAACCCTAACGGCGGCAATTTATTTATTTATTTATTTTATTTTATTTTATTTTCGGATTTTCTGGCTTTTTCGGAAGGGTCCGCGCGCGCGGACCTTATGTGACTCACTCTCACTCTCACTCTCACTCTCACTCTCACTCTCACTCTCACTCTCACTCTCACTCTCACTCTCACTCTCACTCTCACTCTCACTCTCACTCTCACTCTCACTCTCACTCTCACTCTCACTCTCACTCTCACTCTCACTCTCACTCTCACTCTCACTCTCACTCTCACTCTCACTCTCACTCTCACTCTCACTCTCACTCTCACTCTCACTCTCACTCTCACTCTCACTCTCACTCTCACTCTCACTCTCACTCTCACTCTCACTCTCACTCTCACTCTCACTCTCACTCTCACTCTCACTCTCACTCTCACTCTCACTCTCACTCTCACTCTCACTCTCACTCTCACTCTCACTCTCACTCTCACTCTCACTCTCACTCTCACTCTCACTCTCACTCTCACTCTCACTCTCACTCTCACTCTCACTCTCACTCTCACTCTCACTCTCACTCTCACTCTCACTCTCACTCTCACTCTCACTCTCACTCTCACTCTCACTCTCACTCTCACTCTCACTCTCACTCTCACTCTCACTCTCACTCTCACTCTCACTCTCCCACTCATATATATAGGGGGAGGGAGAGGGAGAGGGAGAGTGAAGACTTTTTTCTTTCTTGTCACCCCTTTTCAGGGCATTTTCTGTCATTCCAAGATCCATATTTCTATACGGACAATTTATGCTACATGTTTCAGAATCGATTCATACATTTGCAAGAAATGTCAAAATCCGCATAACTTGTTCATATTCTAAGATCAGGGCTCATCAAAGAAATATCAACACGAATTATCATGATTTAATCCAAAATAATTAATACACAACTGCAGTATACTTCATAAAACACTCCCATGACTCTGGTTTACCGTCATGAATTCTTGCGAGTCTTCTTGATTTTTCATGACGAATTCCACAAGTTTCAGTTAATCACGCATGAAACTCATACATGACTGATAGGGAGGGTGGGTACTTTATACCTCACTATACTGTCATTAAGCAATGTATCTCCTATTCAAACATTGCAATCAGTCTATGATCATTTGTTATCACCCTTTGCATTCATGTTATTCTAAATAAGCATGTTGTGTAGGTGACAATCACAGAACAGAGAACATCCTGTCTTAATCTACTCATCGAGCAGTTAACTCCTGTGCAAGCCAATTGTATATTAAGCATACAAGAGCTTATAGCAAGAAAGTGTAGAGTAGCATAAAGTGAAAACCAGAAGTGCAGTAACGGCTGCTCTATATCCCAATTTTGAGCAAGCATGTCTCACCTGTGCCCATACCACCCAACACACAAAAATGAGTGTTAGAATGACGTACACAAGGTGTCTTCAACATGCCTGCACCGTGTTATTGGAGCCAAAGATTAACATACATATCAACCACCTGCAAGCATAGTTTTCGTACACAAAATTGAAACCCTCTTTCATCTCTCAAAAACTTCACGGGTTGCAGAACCTGTGTCGTCATGCAGCTGTCCATGCTGATCGCAACAAAACCGGGAGATCACGAAGCGATGCGTGAAGTCGCGCACCACCAGTATGCACGGAGCCAAGAAGAACGTTGAGTGTCAATGAGCTGTGCATGCCCTGGCAAGACATTAAGGTACTACAGTGTACCACCTTCTCAAGGCGGGGATCCCAATGCTCATTCCATTCATCCCAGGCTTGCCTTGCTGGCATTTGATCCTATTGATACCCCTTTAGCCAAGTACCCGTATCCAGGTACCATAAAAGTATCATGCTATATCATGCAATCACCTCTTCATAGGAATATCCATATTAAGGTCGATTTTTAGCTTATGATCCTCACTGCATTTAAATTATTATAAAGTAATTTATTTTTGGACCTCGGTTTTTTTCACAATTCTAGTTGTTACTTTGTAAATTCCCATTGGAACTACCAATTTATTCTAGACATGATTGAGGGAGAGGGAGAGGAGAGAGGGAGAAGGAGAGTGAGAGGGAGAGTGAGAGGGAGAGGGAGAGTGAGAGGGAGAGGGATAGGGAGAGGGAGAGGAGAGAGGGAGAAGGAGAGTGAGAGGGAGAGTGAGAGGGAGAGGGAGAGTGAGAGGGAGAGGGATAGGGAGAGTGAGAGGGAGAGGGAGAGTGAGAGGGAGAGGGATAGGGAGAGTGACAGGGAGAGGGAGAGGGAGAGGGAGAGGGAGAGTGAGAGTGAGAGGAGAAAGAGAGGGAGGGGAGAGTCACATAAGGTCCGCGCGCGGACCCTTCAGCCGGAAAAGCCGGAAAATCCCGAAAATCCCGAACAAAAAAAAAAAAAAAAAAAAAAAAGTTTTTTTTTTTTTTTTTTTTTTTTCCGCCGCCGTTAGGGTTTCAACCACCCTGAACAGAAGAAAAAAACCAGCACAATAAAATAAAATAAAATAAGGTTTTTTTTTTTTTTTTTTTCTTGTTTTTTTTTCCGCCGCCGTTAGGATTTCAGCCACCCTGAACCCTGAACAGAAGAAGAAAACCAGCAAAAAACAAAAAAAAACAAAAAAAAAAATTCCCCTTCCGCCGCCAAAAGACAAGAAAAACAAGAAAGAAAAGATAAAAGAAAAGATAAAAGAAAAGATAAAGATAAGGATAAAAAATAAAAAAATAAATTGTTTGTTTACAATGTAAGTGATTGTAGAAAAAAAAAAGTCGTTTTTTTTAAAGAACTTTTCAGACAAAAAAAATTTTGAGCCAAATTTGCTCATGAATGATTGCACTTGGCCATGTGCAAAAATAGGGAATTGGGTGTTAGTTGTGGTCAACCAAAGTTGATAAAAACAAAGCATGAGGGAGCTAACTCCGGAGCGAGTCAAGGTTCTTTGAAATTTCTGCATGAGCGGCAAAGGCCATGTGACAGGATGTATGAGCAATCACGATGGGAAGCATCAGTAAACTTGGGACAGATAAATGTAGTGTCGTTTTCATGTGAAAATCATGCACCATCATTCTGACATGGATCTCATGCAAAACTCATACACTTTGTAACATGAGGTTCATGTTGTACTGGCAAGCACAGATTACTTTTTTAATTTTTATTGACACAAAGGAGCTAAACACTAATTATTTTGATGATCTGTGTCATACTAACATAGAAATCATGCCATCATTCTAATGTAAACTTTGGCAATCATAAATCTCGTGTGATTTCTGTGTCAAGGTCCATGCTGGTTTCGTACCATTTTCACATCAGAACGATGCTCCCTGTTTTTACTGATGGGGGTGTGTGTTAGGGAAGGGCAGTTGACTTGTGAATATTAGTGGGAAGGCAGTTGGCAAACCCAATCAAGTATTGAACAACAATCAATCATATGAATGGGCATTTGCTTGATTCAAAATAATCAAGAATTGATTTCTTTTGCCCGCCCAGAATACCTTTGACATTTAGAGGTTAGTGGGTAGTGTGAAAAGGGTGTTCAATAGAAAGTGGACTTTAATACACAATGTTTTGTATTCTTTTATTTTTTTGGTATTGTGGTGATACACCATGCAAGCAACGGAAGGTGGTCTCTCTAGATTTAAACCACTATGATTGTGCCAAACCGGTGGTGTTTGGGTCCAAGAAGTTAGAAAAAAGAACCTTGGTAGTCTCTATCCTTGGAACATATCCATTAATTAAAAAAAGAGAACAACAATTATTATGATTCAAGGGGATGGTTATTCTACTAGACCAATGTTTAACCCTTAAAGGACCAGGGGGGTGTTGAACTTAGCTCTTGTTTTCTTGACTAGCTCTTGTAGCAAGCTCAATTCCTCATTAGTGTGGGGTAATTTTGACGATCGGCACCGTTGAAATTAAAGAAGACTTATGTAGCTTTTTTATGAAAAAAAGATCAACAAAGTCATACAATTTTTGAGAAAAAGCCACCGTTGAAAAGATTGATGGAACTTGTTTGGAGTATTTTGTACACATGCTGAAATCGGATTGTTCAAAGTGCTCCAAAAATTATGAAGTTTTTACTGTGAGTAGAAATCATCATTTTAAACATGTGCAAAAAATTTCAAGTAATTTGGAGGTGTGAGGAGGAAAATATGAGGGTCTGAAGTGACGCCTAAATACCCTCCGTGCAACTCAAAAAAATCACCAAAAATCACTCACTTGATGAATTTCTGATCAATAAGTACCTACAGATTCAGCTCTCAAAAAGAGCCAGGGTCTCTTTGTTGCTCATCCTACAATTCAAAGCCCAAGAACCCGAATTTCCTCACTTTCTAGTTCCAGAAGCTGCGTGAGGGCCTTACGGTCCTTTGGGGGTTAAGACGATCTAGTAGTCTAAATATAGTCAGTTGAAGTGTCCAAAAGCAGGCTCAATATATCATTGTAAAAGGGGCTCCAAAATTGAAATATGTGCCTTGCAAGCACATTTTTCATTTATATAGCCCCTTTTATGGTGATGCATTGAGTGATGCATTGAGTTTGCTCTTAGTAGCTAAAATTGTAGGCAAATATTTTATAGTGATGCATTGACAATAGCAAAAATTGCAGACAAAAAATTGATCTGAAATTGAAAGAAGTTTCTATTTGTAATAAAAATTAGATGGAATAGCAAAGAGATATCATTGGGTTGTTGATTGATTGAAGTATATATAGGAATCTCCCACATTTTTCTTATTTATTTTCTAAACACTATGCTAGGCAACAATCCTTTGGTGATAATTTAGAGTTATTTGTAAATTCAAAAAGTTTTGAACATTTGATTTAGACGAGGGTTTGACATGATGTACTCAAAGATGCACACACAAGTTTTGGCGATGTTGATGTATTTATTTGAATTATAAAATAACTCTTTTATTTCCAAAATTTTGGAAAAGTTCCGAGATAAGTTCAAATGATCTTGAAGAATAAACAAAGTTTAGAAGCCTCAACCTCAAAGAGTCCATGAATTTCTTTTGGTATTGTATTAGTACGTTGGTTGTAGTCAAAATATATAATATGTGTATGAATATTAATATTTATACCAAACATTTTCAATTTATCATGTTGTAGTTGCATACATACAAGTGCACATATCATTTCAACATCAGGGGTAGCACCTATATACTACTAGAAAAGTTTAACCCCTAAAGGACCACGAGGCCACCACGCGGCTTCTGGAACTAGAAAGTGAGGAAATTCGAGCTGTTAGGCCGTGAATTATAAGGTGAGCAACAAAGAGACCCTAGTTCTTTTTGAGAGCTGAATTCGTGGGTACTTCTTGATCGAAATTTCATGAAGTGTGCGATTTTTGGTGATTTTTTTGAGCTGCACGGAGGTTATCTGGGCGTCACTTCAGACCCTCATATCTTCCTCCTCACACCCCCAAATTACTTGAAACTTTTTGCACATGTTTAAAATGATGATTTCTACTCACAGTAAAAATTTCAGAATTTTTGGAGCACTTTTGAACAATCCGATTTCAGCATGTGTACAAAATACCCAAAACAAGTTCCATCAATCTTTTCAACAGTGACTTTTTCTCAAAAATTGTGCGATTTTGTTGATCCTTTATTCATACAATAGCTATGTAAGTCTTCTTTAAATTCAACAGTGTTGATCGTCAAAATTAACCCACACCAACGAGGAATTGAGCTTGTTATAAGAGATAGTCAAGAAAACAAGAGCTAACCCCCCCCCCCCCCCCCCCCCCCCCCCCCCGGTTCTTTAGGGGTTAACATGTGTTCAATACAAGGACTAACTTAGCCTTGGTTTGAAGATTTATAAAATATATAAATATTTAAATAAACTTTACTAGCCTTGTATTTAATCCTTCAGTTAGCATCCCAATTCAACACATCAGTAAATTATGGGCAGGCATTTCCATGTGAATCATTTAACATCATTCTGATGTTGATCTCATACAAAGCTCATGTATTCTGTAACATGAGGCTAATGTTGTACTGGCAAGCACAAATTACTTCCTTTTTTATTAACACAAAAGAGTTAAGCACTAATTATTTTTGTGATTTGTGTTGTATTAACATAGAAATCGTGCCATCATTCTAATGTAAACTCTGGCAACTATAGATCTCGTGTTATTTCAGTGTCAAGGTCCATGCTAGATCTTGTGTGATTTCAATGTCAAGGTCCATGCGAGTTTCATACCATTTTCACATCAGAATGATGCCCCTTGTTTTTACTAATGACATTGTTTTCAAATGTTTGATGAAAAACAAAAATGGAGTTGACGTACAAAGAAAAGTTGTAAATGTTAATGTGAAGATCACATCTCTACGGTTGGATTCATCATTTTTTAATTAAATTTGCAAGGCTTTTCTTTTAAATTCAATTAAAAATCCAAATTCAACACAAAAAAATAAAAAAATATTGTAATGAAATTGGAATAACATCCACTACAAGATAGTATGGTTTCCATTATTTGATTCTACTTATTTTGGAATCATGTTTAAGGTCTAACTCTTTGAATTGAGAATGAAACTTGACATAAACCAATTTTGTTGTTTTTCAAAAAATCACAATATCTTATTTTGAAAATCCATACTGTACAAATGATAATCAAATAGCACAAGAACCAAGAGAAATTTGGATGGATGAAAAACTATACAAGATGTAGTTAAGAAAAAGGTTGCAATCTGTTTGTCGTCTATTATATGAATGCAGGCAAGTCAAACAATACCAATACAACATTAGTCTCTTCCACCACATTGTATTGAAGAACAAGCAGCTATGCTACAAGGAGCTATGACCGGAATAGAACAAGTGAAGGACGAGAATACATTTCAGTGGAATCATGGACGGAATATATTTGCTATAGTGGTATTTAACCCCAAAAAATGAGTGTCCATGCAATCCCTCTTCCCTATGGTCTGACCCAATAAATCTATGATTCACTTAGAACATCATCATAAAAGTTGGGCCAGATTATTTTGGTGCCATTTTGACACCAAAGGCCGCATACATATCATTTTAGTGTCATTTTATCTATACTAGGTTGGTATGGAGGTTGCCACCAAATTATCTTAATTGCATTTCAATGCACCATTATGACACCATGTTCACATGCCTTGAAGTTCCTGATGATCAATGTATAGCAACCCTCTTTATTGTCTCTGTCACCACAAGGGAAGAGACTACAAAAATGTTTCGTTTACAAGAGTTTCACATTTGGACAATAAAACAAGCTATAAAAGTAAACTTGGGGTAAATACTAAGGTAGAGATAACAAGACTAGCCGCTTGTTTCATTTAGTATCCTTAACCCCCAAAGGCCCAACCGACCCTTGTAGAGTTGATGGATGATTGTTTTCACCCATATCTCCTTCCTCATGATCTTCTTCACTATGAAACATTTTTTAGAGATCCTTCATAAAGTTGTTGTTCTATTCAACGGTTGGATTTGGTGTTATTAGAATACATACTTCTCTAAAATTACAAATTTATAAGTATGTGAAATTTTGACCAAGCCAAAATTGCATTGACTTTAGTTCAAAAGTAGTCATGCAAAAATGAGGTCATAGATTTAAAGAACTCAAAATTTTCAAAAAATCACCACGTCAAGAGTATCTCATTTCAAATCCGATTCAACATTTTTTACTCAAAAATTATTAATATTTTTTTTGTAATCAAATTTAGAAGGAATTTTTTTTCCAAATCTTATAATAAAATATTGGTGATAGCAATGATGAATCTAACCATACGGATGGAATCTAAAATTCAAAATCTACAACTTTCATTTGTATATCAATTCCAAAATATTCCTCCAAACAATACTTTATAATGGTTTTTCTCAAATTGTCAATTCCAGGGACACCTTGTGACCTTTAGGGGTGAATCCTTTAACGCGCCAGCGTCCACTATGTGGATGACTTACAGATTGAAATTGCTAGATTCTCATCTAAATTGAACAATTTTCATCCACCAAAAAATCTTTTGGTTCTTGAGCAAGTTGACTATCCTTTGTACGGTTTGGATCTTCAAAATAGGTTATTATGATTTTTAGAAAAAAAACAGAATTAGTTTATGTCAAGTTTCATTCTTAGTTCAAAAAGTGGTACCTTAAATATGATTTTCCAAAATAAGTAGAATCAAATAATGAAAACCATACCATCTCGTAGTGCATGTTATTCCAATTTCATTACAATATTTTCTAATTTGTTGGTGTTAATTTGGGATTTTAAATTGAATTTCAAGCACCTGTAGGATTTTGGTGCTTTATAATTAGTCCTTTGTGACTTACATGGTCCTTTGTGACTCCATTCTTTATAAAAGAAGTCGTTTTGGACCATTTAAGTCACAAAAGACCAATTATAAAGGACTAAAATCCTACCAATGAAGAGAAAACCTTGCAAAGTTAATTTTAAAATATTAAATAAAAATATAATAAATCCAACCGTACAGATGTGATCTTGACATTGACATTTGACCATCAACCCCATTTTTGGTTTTCATCAAACATTTTATAACGCTTCTTTGAAAACAGTGTTGAATCAAGACATTAAAGGGTTAATGATTTAACGCAACACCAAAATAGAGTAATATAAAGCAAGTAACTGTTTTTGAATCGTGCACCTTAAAACCACCATCAATGAACTTCTCAATGAATAATCACTCAACGCACAAGTTTTCTTTTGGTAAGTACTGGTAGTACAAGTTTTCTTTTGGTAAGCATTGAACTTTCCTAACAGCAAATATGCATTCCCCCAAACGTGCTCTGTTTGTATTTGTGAGGTTTGGAGTGTTTAATGTGGCAACAAGTTCACGCATCTGACAGGACAATGAAATGATATTTCTAACCCACCTATCTTACAGACAAACAGGGTATATGGGTGATTTTCTTCCTCTTCCTCGTCATGGAATAGAAAGGAACTGAAAGGCTCCGCAGATAAATTGCCGATACTGCAGTAATTTCTGATACTTCTATCTGCTGACTTATAACGAGTCCCAAATGACCACCAGTAAAGAACACTAGTGCTCAATTTTCAGTTTCACATCACCATTGGAGAGCGAATTCCCTGTGTGAGTTGCCCTTCGTGACTCCTGCGACCAACATTTCAATAAAGTCAATTGCTAGTGATCTGAAATCAAAATATTAATGAGTTGCACACTTCTTCCCTAGTATTGAGGTACACTTTCTCGCATTTGGAGAGAGTATCACAAACAACTGCAATTTTTATTGACGTGTCCAACCAAGAAGACAAGCTGAAATATGATTAATAATAGAATTGCGAAACTCAAAACCCCCTAACTCAAGCTCGATAGAAAATCCACAAAGCTATACAGATATCATATGAGAACCGTTTCTCTGTGAGATATATTTAAAGACCTGTACCTATAAAGTTCATAATAAGTTACCTGGACGACTTGAAATAAAAAGATAACAGCACTGATAAAGAATTACAACATATCTACCACATCATAAGACACAGACGGTGTGAACTGTCCAAACTCAGTTTCAGGAACAATTCTTAGATCCAACATGGTGGTCATAAACATAGAGAAGATACTGTACTCACAACAGATGACTGACTGCGTATTTCTCGATATGCCTCAGTTTCGGCTGGAAATACTTCCTCCACTTGTTCCAGCAGATTTTTTCGTAGTGCCTGGAAATTTAACATTCAAAGTGAACCATTTAGTAAGCATATCTAATCAAGAAAACGCCAGTTAAGTGGCAGAGTTATGAAAAAGTGATGACCATGCAACATCAAAGCTTAACAAGATCGATCGACCAGTCCTAGTTGACGCACCCACGACATCCTAAGCGCATAGGGTTTGTGATAAGGCCGGGAATCCGTGTTGAACGTTTTGCTTAGGATTGAATCAAAAAATTAGGGTTTAGGATCCCTACGGCTTCATCACATTTAGGGGTTGATGACATTGAGCTTTGGTTTTTATAAATACATTAAGGTCCGCTATTCTACATGCCTCCCAATTATTCTTTAAAAAAACAAAGGAAAAAAGGGAAGGGAAAAGGGTAGCACTTGCTTTCTTGAATCACTGCCAATAAATATTCAATAGCTATCAACTTACCTTGAAGGAATCCACCTTGCCCTTCGATGCCTGATTCTGCTGGACACAACCATTAAGTAGTTGCTTTGTAAATTCATCAGGGTTGCGTCCTTCATCAATGAAACTGCTCATGTTCAAGTCCACGAATGCAACCACGGATCAGAATACTCAACATAGATGCAATTTATTATGGATGTCTACAGAATAGTACACTCGAGATTGTAGTAACTCAACTGCAAAAAGGTCCAGAACAGAGATACCAAAACAATTTAGTAAGGGGTTTCAACAACCTCTAGAAAACCAAAAGAAATGAGAGCCTTCCGACCTTAAGGTTAAGGAATCAGAATATAAGAACGACCTGTGCCACTTAACATTTCATGTACACAGCGAAAATTTACGCATCTGGCAGCTATTCGTGAAACAATACCTTATAAGACCAACAAAAGAAAACCCTCAGCTATTCTAGGCCCACTCAGCACACACCGTTATTTTAAATTTCTGTAGCCAAATCAGAACATTCCAGCACTCGCGTTCCAAGACAGATCGCATCATAAAATTTCAAACGACGCCGTGAAGATATACCAAGTTTCAGTTTCCGTATTGCATTCCTACAAAAAAGGCAATTCTACCAAAACCTAAACGATGGGTGCAGGGTTCGATAAAAAAAATCTCCGTCATCATGTACAATTAATGTGTGCTGAGCCGACCTAGATTCTCAACAAAACCTCATGTCAATTCAGGCAAACGTACTTCAAAACTTCGAGGGGAATCTGAATGTGACAATCTTGTGCAGCTGAGTGCATATTTCCAAGCTCAGTCACCAATCCATTCCTGTCACCTCCACCATGGAAAGACTCAGATAAAATGAAATTGCAGCGAAACCAAAACACGGGATCAATGGCAATAATAGGAGAAAAATTCGATGAAGGAAGTGGAGAACTTACAAGCGCTCGAGAAGAACAAGCTGGGAGGGAAGCTGGAAACCGGAAACGGAACACTGGAGCTGGTGGAGCAAGGCCAACGCTCGCTGCACCGACGCGAGAGTGTCCTCCGTGGACGATTGAGCCGGAGCATCAGCCATGGAATAAAAAATGAATGAATTAAAAGAATAACGAGAAGAAGAAAAAAGAAGACACGGACAGACACACGACGATGTGGAGAAACAGGAAAGTAGGCGATGGCTCGATGGGTAGAATTCAAGCGCACGGCGAGCTCTGAAGGTTGGCTATGGCGAGGTGGAAAGCACGATCTGGCTATGGCGAGCACCAACCTTTCATTCATCCACGCCCGCTCTCCCAAAAGTTTTCGTTCATCCTCGCCGACAAAAGCCCGACTCTAAAGCCCCGGACGTTTCTGCAAGCACTGTTCACCCATGGGCCCCATTTCCCGAAATTTTCATTTTGGGCGCCCTAAGGTCCTTTTTTGGCAAATTTTTTTGCAAATTTGGCATGTACGGCCTAAGTTTGGTCTGAGGGGACACCTTCGAGAATTTTAAACCCTTGGAAAAGGGGGTTATTTTTTAAGATGGGCCCCTACATGTTCAAAATAGGGGGCAGTTTTTGTCCTCTTGCATTAATGTCCGGGAGGGGATTTAGAAAAATTTGACAAAAGCCCCCTCCACCAATGCTTTTTTCTTTTTCATTTTCTGGCAATATGGAAAGGTGCTGATTTCAAATGTAAAGAGGCGAAATTTGTATCTTATCCCTTGAAGGATGAATCCATTCTTAGAAATTTTTGAGTATTTTTTATTTTCAATCCCTAAAACTATATTTCAGCCAAACTGATATTTTGTGATCTTGGGCACACGATATGAAACTTCACTTTTGTAAATTATTGAATGAATGTTTTTAGGGTAGTTACTACTTCTTTTATTCCAAAATAAAAAAGGAACGTTGAGAACTGGAAGCTATTCTCTCTATTCCAAAATAAAAAGTACCTTTGAAAACTGAAAGCAATGTTCCCATGGGCTTTTTATTTTCGAACAAAAGGAGTAATTGTCAAGATCTACATGCCAAACTTTGTTTCATATGATTTCGATGAATATTGCAAAAGTAATGATGTCTTTTTAATTTTAGAGCCAATGTGGGTACTGGTAGCTTAAAATTTATTTATTTTTGTAATTTTAAAAAACTTGAATATAAGGGCCGTTTCACGCTATGGTTGTTCAAGTTGAGAGGCCGTGAGAGTTCATAGCCAAAGGATGTTGAGAGTTCAAAGGTTTGGGCTTGAAATATATAATATAATGTTGAAATCGGAGCCTTTGGTTGGCCATTGTGTGAAGCCTCCAAAGGCCAAATCCGAAGAGTAAGTCCAAGACTTCGAGCTAAAATAGTATGAAGTCCCATTTTGGAATTTCAAAGGCCAAGCCTTTGGCCCAACCTTCATCCAACCATAGCGTGAAGCCCCAAAAACCAAATTAAAACAAATAAAGCAAATAATTGACCCATCATATCATCTAAATAAACTGAAAATACCAAAATCCAAAGTCCAAGCCTTTGATGGCCAAGGCTTTGATAAAATTAAAAAAATCCCATTAGTTTATCAAAAGATTTTGACGGTCTCTCAACCGTAGTTTGGTTTCCATTCTTGTTCGACCCAACCTTCCCTTGAAAGTTCATCACCTTGAAACCAAAATGATCAAAAAATGTTGTTGTGTAGGCATTTGGAAGGCGACGGCCTTCAAAATTTTGCTTCTAGTGTGAAGGGTCAAGAAGTCAAAAGCAACACCCTTTGATCTTTCTTGCATTGGTGGAATTCGACGACCTCTCAACTTTATATATGTGTGTGTGTGAGAAGGAACTTTGTAATTATTCTACCATTTCTACATTACAAGTTTGTACAAACCATGGTGAATCAATGATTTTGAAATTCAATTAAAAAAAATTGGGATATAAATAAATAAATAAATAAATAAATATTTAACATGAAAATTTTACTTCTATGTCTTCAAAATCATCTCTTGTAAAGCAAGAAAAAAATCTTTTATTTTTTGATTTTTTGATTGATCAAATTCTTGGATATTTTAGTTGACTCATTTTAATTAGCTACATCTTCCTTAATTAAAAAATAAAAATAAAACATTAATTGCATGATCACAATTTTGTTTAGTCTTTGAATTCAAATGTTTTTCAATCCTTTCCAAATGTTAAATTTCACATGTCAAACACATATATTTAAAATTGTATGTATTTAATAACTTGTGCTATTTGATATTAGAGTTATTTGCTAATTCACCTTGAGTTTGAATAAGATCCCACGAATTTTGCTTTAATATACTCTTATTTGTTCACTCCAAATAGCCAAAAGATGTGAAAGAATTTGGTGGTCTCTCGTTATTGAGTGTATAAGAGCTTGGTGGTCTCTAAACTTAAGGAGAACTTTTTTTGCCATCTAAAAAGACGGTTTTTGGAGTTCTTGTTGAATTTAGAGACCACAAAGCTCTTACACATCCCACTCATGGCAGCGGAGGGCCTTGCTTTAGATTATTCTTCAACTCACCATAGACTAGTTTTGCAATCTTTTTGAACACAAAACGAGTTTAAGGTGAGTTTAAAGTGAGTAAGGTTTCTTTTCACTTTGAGACACTCTTTTTGGTTAACTCTATTATGTCTTGCACATTTACCGTCATGGAAAACATGTACAAGTGTTGTCAGAAACTTTCGTCCAAAATATGCCGTAAAAGGGTAGATACAGGCACCAACTTCATTAACTTCTAAATGACAGAGGGGGTAAGGGCAAAACCTAGATGTGTTATAAAATGTTACTTCTACAACTTTGATGAAATTTGATCCAAAAGAGAAAATGAAAAGCATGATGTTTAGTAATTACCTGCACGGTCAAACTTCCAAAAATAGTTTTTGATACTCATTTAATGAATTTAGAAGCATTTACCTTTTAATATTCACCAAAATTACAATTTTTATTTTTAGAATTTGATATGATTGGTTAAAACTAGACATTCTATTCTAAAATAAAAAAAGCAAAAATTTCAAATGAGAGAACATCATTACTTTCCCGAAATAGAAAGTTTTATAACACTAGGACAATGTTGAGGTGTTTGTCTTTGAAAATTTCCTTAATAAACCTCAATATTACAAATGAAATGCATCAAACAACACTTGAACATGATCTCTACCCTGAATTTCGACAAAAAATCAAAACTTGAATATGTCATGTCCTGACCATGGGCAATCACTGCTGTTTGGGCTGCGACCAGAAAATGGTCGATCGATCACTTAGGGGTTAATGAGAAACAAGCAGCTACTCTACGAGGAGCTCTGACCGGAATAGGAAAAAGGTGAATACATTTGCAACAGTGGTTTTTAGCCAAAAAAGTGAGAGTCACCGCAATCCCTCTTCCCTATGGTCAGAGCCAACGAACTCTTCACGAAGCGTCAGCGACTCAAAGTTCCTCTCAAGAGCACCTGACTACTGGAGCCCTGGAGTGGCCGAGAAGATGCTCCCGGGGCCGCGGAGAAGATGCTCCCCCATTCGCCGCACCGCGTGCCTCGGCGTTGCAAATCCTTCCTTCCTTCCCTCTCCCGCTTCAAACGATCCTCCCTTTCTTTTCCCTCGCTCGTTTTGCTTTCGTTTTGCCCTCGTTTGATCACCCTCGCTCCCTTGAGGCCCTTGTCATCATGAAGTGGCATCGAGGCCAGCAAGTCTGGCTAGCGCTGGCGGCCATAGTACCCGGCGTGCTGGTCTACAAGAAGATCCTGCAGCCCCCATACGCCTCGCTCATCCTAGTAGTCCTCTACTTCTGCTCCAAGCGCCACGCGTTCCTGGTGCAGCGCCAGTTCGAGCGGGAGGACCACGATCGCAAGGTGCGCGACGCGGACGAGAAGCAGCGCCTGGCGTCCCTGCCCATGCGCAAGCGGCGCGCTGCGGAACGCGCGGCCGCAAAGCTTCAGCAGGAAAACGACGACGACGGTGCCGCCCCCGGTAGTAGCGATCATCCCAAAGACGAGTAACTTAGCGCCCTTAGCACTCCAATTTATTTTTTTATTTTTTATTTTTTTGGTGAGTGGATTTATGGATTCCTCGAATTTCTAGGGTTTCAAGCTCCCGGCGGACAATACGATGAATTATGAGCGCGGGAGCTAGTTTTACGAACGAGCGGTGACCTAGAATGCGAGCGCTTGAAGAGAACTAGTGGAATTCATACTCTGAATTCTTTGATTTCTTCATCATCTAGAGATTTGGAGCTCGCTTTCCTTTGGCAAGTCAATGCAGTTCAGTTTGCGGTAGTTTAGTGTCGACTTCCAATCCATAAGCCTTCGGCTCAAGTCGTACCTGTACTCTATGTCAGCTTCAATACACTCAAACCCTTGAAGGTCACAGGGTTTTTCACAGTATTGTAAGTGTCTTTCCTTCTTTATTTCTTTTTACTTTTATTTTACAAATCTTTGTCTGAATTCTTTGACTTCTTCATCATCTAGAGCTTTGGAGCTCGCTTTCCTTTGGCAAGTCAATGCAGTTCAGTTTGCGGTAGTTTAGTGTTGACTTCCAATTCATAAGCAAGTCGTTGGTAGCCTACCTGTACTCTATGTCAGCTTCAATACACCCAAACCCTTAAAGGTCACAGGGTCTTTCACAGTTTTACGAGTGGCTTTCTTTCTTTCCTTTTATTTTGCGATTTTTTGTCAGGGCATTGTCATGAATACAAAAATGAAGCCAAAATTTTACTCTACCCCTAACATTGATTAGATTATTGAATTTGTCATTATTGTAAAATAGGTCATGAAAGTTGTGAATACTACTTGACTTTTTTTGTTTAGGAGTGACAAGATGGATTCATATTTTGAGTAATATGAATAGAAGTATTTATTTTACACACTTGGGAAATGAAAAAAAGAGGTCAATTAGAGAAAATCTCGTGGATTTTTGAATAGTCATAGTTTTGTTGATTTTTGCAAGTTGTTCACCTAAGAACATTCAATCCTTGCTTGACATATGTTCACTTTATAGCAAGAGTGAAAATCATAAGTGTTGTATGTAAAAGTGATATTAAATAAAAACTTGGGATTGCAGGAACTTTTTGTTATCACCTTTTTGTTTGCATCCTCATTGGGATCTAACGTGTGATAGTTACAGTAGAAAATGAGTTCTGAACCGGAAACGTGTTCCCTAGGATTTGGTGAGAGTACAAAGAATGTGATATTAAACAAGTCTGGGTGTAATTTGTTACTCCTCTGTCTTTTGGGCATGATGCTTTTCTATTTTACAAGGCTGTAATTATTTGCAATGAAAGTACGTGAGGGTCAGATTTAGTCAACATGGTGTCGAAATTAGATTTCCACCTCATTTTGAGAGTTTCATGTCATTCTAAATCTGACTAAATCATGTGGAAGTTTGTTTTTTTTACAAAAATTGATTAATTTATGTTGACCATGATGTAGGTAGTTACCAGTATGAACAATTGAAATTAAGTTTATCCTCTTTGTGTTTGGAGCAGGAATACAATGTTAGCAGCAGCACTCTTTATCATTTCTCCTTCAGAATCCTATTTCATTAGTGGGAGTTACAGTCATCCAGATCTCTCTATACTACTACTAGTGGACCCAGTTTTTTTGGTTTTATCATTTTGGGGTCCCATAATCTATTTTTGGAAATTTTGAATACTTCAGGGGCTACTCTATGGAATCAATTGGGCTTACCCAAGTTCATAATAAGGGAGGAACTTGATTATAGGGGTTCACAAAACCCATGTCCTAAATGTGTTCATAGGACTAATTTAGAGAACTCCCAATCAACCCCATTTTCCATTCAACAAAATAGAGAAATTCGCAAAGTAATTGGGTGAGCAATCTTTTTTTTATACCCCATCCAGAAATGTGAAGAGAAACAAAAAGTATTGAAGATTCCTCATATTTCTTCAAATAGCTTGGAAATAGTGACCTTAGTTGAGTGGGCCAGTACATGAATAGTGAGCTTGGGTTGGTACGTGAATAGTGAGCTTGGACCTTCACATGCTTGGAATAGCAAGCTTTAGGCGATTCCCATGCGGTCCACACGATGTCAGTTCCATCTCCATATGAAATTCAGTCACTTAACTCCTAAGGGACCAAGTGTCTTAATTAGAACATTTCAATGTTCGGGTAGGTTCCCACGGTGTCAATTTTTATTTTTATTTTTTGAAATAAATTATGTGAATTAGGTATATCGATACAAAAATGGGGTCTAATTTTTTTTTGATTTCGACTTTTTAAGAGGAAGTTATGGAGCAAAAGGGGATTTTTTTGGGAGAATGGGCAGTGCAGCTAGGGTTCAAAATAAACCTTAGAAATTATTATTTTTCAACACTAACCGTAGGATCTTGTTTTAGATTACCAAAAAAGTGCATGGTAATTTTCATAGAATTTGACCATAAAGATTGCAAGATTATAGCATTTGAAGTGAAAAGATGAAATTGCAGTTTTTTTAATATTTTCTGACTGTCTTTGAAGACATGGGAACAATTGTTAAATTGATCAAAAGAATTCTTAAATTTTATTTAAATGTTTGATTTGGTATTTTCTATCAAGAGCAAAAAGAATATTCATAAGAAAATGAATAGAAAGAGGTGAAAATGATGCTCAAAAACAAGAAAAACCCACAGTCCTTTAGGGTTAAACTTAGTTTCCGAAATAAATCTCATCATTTGTTTTTAGATCAAAACACAATTCCTGTTTTTGGGATTTGTCGGGTCTTTACTGCTGACACAGTCCCAGAAACCAGAGTTTTTGCTACTTAACAAATTTCTCTAATGCGCCAAATAAAATCACATGAAACAGACATAAAAGAAATCCAGATTTGAACATTGGATGACCGAAATATGCAAGTATGCCATTACAAAATATACTGCAGTAGTGCACTCTATAATCTTAGTGTAGAGTTTTACTGTTGCCTCCATGATTTGCTGTAATTGTACAGAAGCATGCAAGAAAGAAAAAAATTCCCATTATGTAAATCTCAGAAAATTAAAGAATAAAGATTTTGAATATCTGAATTTTGTGCAACATCTATCACTGCATAATAAATTAACCCCCTAAAGGACCGAGAAGCCAAAATTGGGCCACATATTTCTTTTTGTGGACTTCTTTTTGTTCAAATTTACTTGATTCTTACCAACACATGCAATGCTCTTCACTAATTTTGGTGATAGAAAATTTGATCCCATCTCGAATTACATTTTACACAATATGATTCATTAAATTTGTCATTTTAAAACCATGAATCCTTGGTCATTTTTGGGGTTAAGGGTGTTACTAAAATAAAGGCAGACAACACCACTTTTAACTACTAGGACTCACAAGGGATCTCAACAAAACCATGAAGCCTACATTAAACTCTTGAGTTTGTCTAGTATGAACCACTTTATTCCAAAAATTCGCTTAATGCACCAATAATCTTGCATCCAAGTATTTAGAATCAAATGACTTAGAGCATGGCCACCCATGCCCTCCCATAATCTTGCATCCAAGTATTTAGAATCAAATGACTTAGAGCATGGCCACCCATGCCCTCCCATAATCTTGCATCCAAGTATTTAGAATCAAATGACTTAGAGCATGGCCACCCATGCCCTCCCATAATCTTGCATCCAAGTATTTAGAATCAAATGACTTAGAGCATGGCCACCCATGCCCTTCCAGAGCCTCTCACACTCAAGAAGTAGATGAAAAGTGTGAAGGCTCCTTCAAAAATGCCTCTTGACTCTCAATCCTAATGTGATAAGAAATGGCCCTTCAAATCACTACTTAGTTGACCATATCCCCACAATCTACTTGTGATTGGTTCATTGACTATTTGATGTGCACTTTTGATGTGTGAGGGGTGTGCAAGGGTGGGGGAGTGTAAGTGCAACATCAAGAACTTCAAGGCATGTGAACATGGTGCCATGATGGTGCATTGAAATGCAATTAAGATAATTTGGTGCCAACCTCTATATCAACCTAGTATATATCAACCTAGTATAGATAAAATGACACTAAAATGACTTGTATGCGGCCTTTGATACAACTTTTCTGATGAAGGGCTCGTCAAATGTAGATGAATAATTTCAGCGAGTCAGCTCTAGTGTGCATGGGTGGAGATGCTCTTATAACAACACTATTGACACATTCAAACCAAAGGAGATAGAAGAGTGTAGCCGCAAACGCCAAGAATTCAACAAGCTCGGCACGTACATCAATGTCGGTGCAATCCAACAGTCGTGCCCCACTTGAATAATACTACTTAACTACCTTCATGATACATGGGCGCTAAAAAATCATTCAACAGTAGAAGATCCGTCCTCTAATCTCCCTTCTCCTTCAATACAAGGGAGTAAAGTAAGCTAACTTAGCTAAACTTTACACAGACATCTGCCAGCAGAAAGCCAGACTCGCCTAACACGTCGTCTCTACGTGTCCTGCACAAGTGATCCAAACAGAGAAATCTCTCTCTGCACTCCATCACAGGCTCAATTTTATACGTTCAGACCATTTGGGCAGGTCTGAGTAGATTCGGTCACCGCCTACTTGCTCACCAGTGCATCCAGCAGCCACCCTCAGAATGTCCTCTATCAAGGCAAAGTTGCCCATGATGTCAACGTGGCTGCCACTCTGTGAGCCCCGCCCCTCCAGCAAGTTGGAGGGAGGCGCGTGTTTGTACTCTCGGACGAAGCTTGGGCTTCCCGCTGGGTTGAATTTGGTCTTGCCTTTCCAGGGTACCTGACACATGTAGCCTGCACTCAGTGCCGGCACGGTTTCGTCTCCATCTACAAACTGCACTCCCCCTTTCAAGCACCCCTCCGAGTCTCCGTCCGCCGATGTGTCTATGCGGAACGGAATGTAGCAATTGTCTGTTGATGGCGACACTTTGTAAATATACGACCTCTCTGTCGGAATGCCCACTCCATAGAGACAGTAGATTTCCAAATCTGGCGCATTTGGTAACCTGCGTCATCGTCCATGTCAGTAACCAGGACTATCACACATTTGCTTGCTTCATCTCAGCCACAGCGTAATATTCTAGAGTTCCACTGTAGCACAGAAAGAATTTAGGGTACGAAGATCTGGTGATATATTCCATTGTTAGACATGCAATCACTGTTTGATGACAAACATGCTGACTCCGACTGGATGGAAGGAAATAAATGATTCTAATGTGAGCTACACCTGCCTTCACAAACATAACATGAGCTCAATATTGTGCACAAAAAGAATCTGGATTCCTTTTCTTGGCTCATTGATTCCAAGGGTGTTCAGGCAGGTCCTCAAGAATGTTGTGACGGAGGGTTTAGACTCACGTGGTTTCCAGAGGATTGGCCCAATATCGGTAATGGTCGTGCTCTTTGTCACTGGGGTCATCAGCAATACCAAAACTCCAGTTTTCTTCACCACGAGCCATGAGTTTTGGAGCCACCTTCCTCATGACTCCAACAAGATCATCAGCATCCAAAATTCCACGGCTAGCTATGTCTTCCACAACGTCCCAAGTGAGGTCCTGATACTCGTTCCACACATCACCGCAGGCTGTGGTGTTCCGCAATGAGGTGTTTGTTGGTACCTGCGCAGACAAACAGCTCGCACTATTATATCACCCCACATCTCCAAAATCAGAGCAAGAATGGTGAGGCCAGAACTAGACAATTTAAACCCTTCAATAGTAATCATAGAGTAGCTGATTCTGAAATAAAATTAGAAACTTAACTTTGTGTAAAGGGAGAGAAAAGAGAGGTACCTTGACCTCGTGTCGGTTTGCAATTACTTCTTCGGATAACGATGCAGCCTCTTTTCCAAACGCTACCATACGACCGTAATGTGCAGAAGGTTTCCCATGTGCCCCGAGCTCCAACCCGTCTGCGGTTTTCTCCTTCACATACCCCTCTGCATTGCCAGCTACTTTCTTCGTGCTGCAATCGTAGCCTTCTTCTGGTGACCAAGACGCATTACCCCAGATGGCTTTGCCTCCCTTGGGGAACATGGACAAGCAAGAGTCCCAGGTGCGTGTTACCTTCATGATGTACTGGATCGTTTGCAGCCCAAATATGTCGTTGTCTAGAACCCCAGGCGCGATTGCCCTGGAAAACACAAAAGAAAAAGGGCTTGGATTAGGGAGTGACGAACACTAATCTTTTAAACCGGAACACCAGGTATAAAAGCCTTGCTGACATCATTCGGCGAACTTCAACCAGTCCCTGTGATCTCATTACTGAAAATCAGAACATGAGTGATGACTTGTTAGAAGAGCGTCGTTCCCTAAGCTATCCACTCACATAATTTGACCCAGAAATGAACAAGAAATCGAAAAAAAAGAACAGCTTGTTGGATATGTGTGTCGTATTTGCCGCACATCTTTGATTGTTGGCTGTGAGTTAACCCCTAAAGGACCAAGAAGCCCAAATTTGGCCTCATGTTCTTTTAGGATTTTTGAGTAGGTCCTCTACGGATTTCCTTTTGTTCAAGTTTATTTTGTTTTGTTACCAACGCACGCTATATTCTTTGCTGATTTTGGTGATATAAAATTTGGTCCCATCTGAATTATATTACTGACAATCTGATCGATTGAATTTAGCATTTTAAAACCATGAATCCTTGGTCCTTTCGAGGTTAAGAGGCGTAGTGTAGCCTCATTAGAAGCGCATTTTCAGAAGCTCTCCAACAAGACATCACTCAAAACACTGGTTGATAAATGAGCACAAAATCTCAATTGGAAATTTTGGGTGCAACCATTGATCGTGGCCTTTTATACCCGGCATTCCAGTTCAAGAGAGAACAACTCCTCAACCTACATCACAGAAATACGATACAATACCACCCACCCGAGAGGAACTGAGTAGTAGTACCTTGCAACGGCGATGTCCTTGGCTTCTGCAGAGAAGATGCCTGCGAAAGCTTTGGGCACACCCAAAAAGGGACCTGCAATGTTCATTGTTGCTTTGATATGACGAGCTACCCAATCAGGTCCCCCTCCACCACCCATGGGCGCAGGAGCCTCAACCCATTTCAGAAAGTGCAAGAAATAAAGAGAGCCCATAGAGTGCGGTATTACCACCGCTTTGTGACCACTCGTCTGCACCATGGTCTCTATTGTATTTTTCAACCTGGTCAGTGACCTGTCTCTTACCTGGCCAGCACACCACAAATGGTTAGGTCAGTGACAACACATGGAATATCCTGGCAGTCAAATCGAATCATGAACTCACCTGTGATTGATAAAATGTACTCCCTCTGTCCAGAAATAATTTTCCTAGTTTTAATGCAATATTTGTCCTATGTTTTATACTTCAAACGTGAGCCTTGTCCACTTCAAACGGGGCGGACAATGAGAGTGATGAAAAACTACATATTACTATTAAAGATAGACCATTTTTTGAGTAATGAGATAAAAGCCTTGAGTTAAAACACGCCAAAAACTAGGACAGTTATTTCCGGACAGAGGGAGTATTACTACGGAATCGACCTGATCCCGTCTCCCTATTGACTCACCCTTATTACTAACAGCAACTCATCTCTTCCAATACACTTGGTTGGCCTTCAGTTAGCAACTTGACTAAATGTCTATCTTTGAATGGAAATGGAGCTTCTACTGTCCCTTCAATAGTGGTCTACAACCTCCCACTTTGGATAATTTACATAAGAAATTATCATACATAAACTGTGATAAAATTTGAGTTTGGCTCTTGTAGTAGTACCTGGGGATCTCTTTAGTACACTATACTGATCTCCCGATGAAAGCACACTCCTACATATGTTAAAGTGACGCAAATAGTATCGTCTACATTACGTTTCTGGTTACAGTCATCCGAATATGCAGGTACAGAATGAAATATTACTGGCAAACTCCTACATGTGTTAAATAATTTGTGATACATAAACTATGATCAAATTTGAGGTTGGCTCTTGTTGTAGTACCCAGGGATCCCTTAAATACACTAACCTGATCTCCCAATGAAAGCACACTCCTATATATGTTAAATAGTATCTTCTACATTACATCTCTGGTTACAGTCATCCGAATGTGCAAGTAGAGAATAAAATATTACTGGCAAACTACATACAACTGAGTAGAGAAGAGAGAAAAACCTCGGTGTTTTGAAAAGTGAGTCGCCAGTCGTAAGCAGCCATGTACATGGACTTCTCCTCGTAGCCAAGGCTTGCAAGATTCTCAATCAGTACTGCCCACACGAAGTAGCCCGGGGCGAAGTAATCCGCTGCAACAAGACCTGAAACGGGTCGCACTCGAATTCCTTCAGGATCTAACCCAGTCTCATTGTCGAGCGACATGTGCTCCATCCAGCACCTCGGCCTGCCACACACCATCAATTCTCAGAAAACCCCAAGGTCCACATATAATTTCATTACCATAAGTGATGGCTTGTGCTGCACTAAACCCTAATTAACGCACCTGCGGTAAATCTCCCCAAACGTGCCGCCCCAGAGGCGTTTCCGGAAGAGTCCATCAGCGCAAGGCTTGCCTTCCCAAAGCTCCAAGCCACCGGTGACAATTCCCGGCACGAACACGACGGGGTGCTTCACAGACAGCCCCTCTTTCTTCAGGGTGACGCCAGGGGGATCAGGCAGGGGGCCGGTGATCTTCTCCGTCACGTACTGCGGGAGCGAATGCGGCAATGCGTTGTACACAACGACCAAAATCCACCACACCACACACACGTACCCGACTAACCAGCAGCACGAGTCTATGCAGCCCCACGCCGCGGACTTCTTCTTCTTCTTTTGTTTCTTCTGGTGCTTCTCAGACTTGGAGCTTTCGCTGTCGGACTCTTTCGCTTTCTCGTCCTTATTGTGTTTCTTCTGGTGCAGCTTCTCGTCGCTGTCAGACTCTTTCGTTTTCTCGTCTTTGTCCTTCGCAGGACCACCCTCGTCGGGCGCTTGCTTGTTTGCGCCCTTGCGACGAATCATGGTGACGGGCGCCAACTCTGCTCAGAATCTAGAACATGGGGCCATGTGCTCTTCTCTCTCTCTCTCTCTCCCTCAAGTGGGTGCGGCGCAAACCCTAACACGCAACGCCCTGCGAGCTGCACCACACAAAATGTGAAGCTAAAGGGGAAGTTGAATCATCGTCATCATTATCTGGGACGAGTCGGATCAAATAGAGTTGGGAGTACCGAGTTATTACACTAGCCGATGAGTGCGGATGGAAAGCAAGATGCAGCGCCGCATCTGCATTGTCGAAGAGGATTGGTAGCGAAATCGCAATACTGGGAGGCAGGGGGGAATCAATCAAGGTGCGACAGGGCGCTGTGGAGAGCGCTTGCGTTACTCACGGGGCGCGGCACACGCGGCCTCCATCGCTGGCTCTGGACTCAGCACCACAGACTTCACATCACACTGGCGGGTACAGCCCCGCCATATTGGTTGCTTTTCTACTTTGGGAGCCTACTAGCTAGTAACCCAAAAAAAGGTCTCTTCTGGAGTGTTTCGTTACTTCTTAGAATGAGTACGTGGCACTTTCTTCTTGAATTGTGGAGGACTCCGTCATTCTTTAAAGATTGAGAAGCTTCATTAGCGGGTGTCACACCTCTTTTCTTCCCGTTCTCAATCCTCATAAGGTAGCAGTGCATATTTCTGTCCAGTCCCAATTTCCGACCCCTAGGATTGGGGGGCTGGGTCCAGAAACCACCCAGCCTGGACCTAAAAATTTCCTAGGAATGTTCTAATTACGTCCATGCCTTGGAAAGTTGAGTGCTTCTGATTGGTGCAGTAAGTGCACTATTTTCAGAATCCAACCTCTCATGAAAGCTAGGACTCTACAGGCGGTTAATGGGCACTCTATGCTTTCAAGTTTAAAAATTCATAGAAAATTGTAGAAATGCACAAAAAATATGTTTTTTTTTGGGATGCCTTTGCACTAGCTTTGCGGAGCATCCAAAAATTATAAACTTCTTCTTTCACAAGCCTAAATATGCAAACCTGAAATTCAGACGGAAATATGCACCACTACCTTAACATTCAGTAGCCTTCATGCCCAGTGCCTTCTCTTCATGCACTTTGCTCATCACCTTGAGCCTCCATCTGTCCACTTAACTACTGATGAAGTACTATTGGGTGTAGAATATTCCACCCCATCTACTGTAGAGCCACAGTGCATGCTATTGAATGTTACACTCAGAGAATGCGTACATGGCATTTTTTTCTTGAATTGTGGCGGACCCATTCTTTGAAGATTGAGAAGTCGTGTCGATTCTCATTCTTCACACAATGATAAGCGATGGAAATCACACCTTCTTCATGGAAAATGGCCACAATTGGCTCCACTTTTTCTCTCCCAAGGCTCTCATCTACAGAGAATCAGTCTTCTTGGTAGAGGTGTGACAACCCTTATTTTCAACTAATAGAATTCATTTTTTCTCATAATGTCAATGTAGAATTTTTGCTTGGATTTTTCAAACTGATTTAGTGGAGTTGAGACACTAGAATTTTTTTGGGATTCCACGACTACAAGTATACGACTCAAACTAGTTTGTTATAATTATCATTGGTTATTACAGATTAGTTTGAATCGTATACTTGTAGTTGTAGAATCCTACATTTCTTTTAGTGAGAGGAAAATGAGTAGTAGACATTACATTCACCATTACAAAATGGAGACCGAATCAACAAAAAAATCAACAACTCTTTCAGTTGTTTCGTGCACTACAATGACCGTTTTCATTCATTTTTAAGTTTATGTTAGGCAACAAAAAAACTCGTCTATTTTCTTTTAGTTAAAGCATTGCAAGAAAAATCTTGACCGAATCAACAAAAATCCAACAAATTTCATAAAATACCAATTTCAAAAATGTTGAGAAGTGCATTATGAAGCATCAGATTTACAAAAACATTAAAAATGAGATTGAAAAATATTAATTTTATGAAAATAGAGTCAACAAGTTCATTGTATATAATAATGTAGTAATAATATATATAAAGAATGTACTACTATTATATAATATTATAATATTATACTACTTATTTTCAAGGGTGTTTTCATGCGACGGGTGTCATAGTTTTGAACAAAAAAAGTTTCTATATTCTTAGAAATCAAAATTTGGTATTCTTGGTTGTAATTGTAATTTTCATCATAGAAGCAAAAAAGAAAGATTTAATGCAAAGTACAACATTACTTTTTTTTAAATAGTAAAACTTGTAACACAAGACAATGTAAAGGTGTTGTTTTTTCTAAAGTTCCTGTAGGTGGAGTATAACTTGAATTGGCATGATTCAAATTGGGTTCAAAAGTATACTTGATTTCCTATTAGAAAATAAATATGATTTAATCAATATTTTATTTTATTTTTATCTCGGGCAGCTCATAAAAGGGGGCATTGACCAAAAAATGGTGCGTCAAAGCATTACGGGTTAAATTGAGTTTAAAATTTGATTTTCTTTGAACTCAATTTGAACAACTTTTCAAAAATAAAATTGCAAAAGCTTTTAATTGCTTGCTACAACATTCTGACCATTGAAATTGACTTCATTCAATCCCAAAGTTATGCACTTTCCAATTTAGTTTTTTTACTTTCATTCTATATACCTCTCTTTCATTACTCTATTTCAAGGTGAATATCCAAAGTTGTACTTTTTATTTTATTTTATTAGAACCACAACTCGTTTCTTGAATAAACAATCAAGAAAATTCAATTGAAACACAAAAGCATATTTGATGAAATGTCAAAAAGTGAAAAAAAAAAGTTGCAAAATCATAAATAATCTTACAATGGAAATAATGATTTTTGGTTGAATCAAATATAAAATAAATTAAAAAACTGAATTTTTTTAACATTTCAAAAAAAATTCAAACTAAAAATAAAAATAAAACAAACTCCAAGCCATCAACCCATCACGATTTCATTAAAAAAAATTCAATTTTTTTTTCTAGATATACAAAAAAAAGCCTACACGATGTACTACAAAAAATTGGATTTTTTTTTTGTTTTGACATCGCTAAAAATATCCAAAGTCCGTTGCAAAAATGAAAACAGTTCTCAATCTTCACGATTTCATAAAAAAAAATTCCAATTTTTTTTAATTATTTTTTTACATATATAAAAGGCACGCATAATCTATTGCAATTTTTTTTTTTGGAAAAAGCGCTTTTTGCATCGCTATAAATATCCAAAGTCCGTTGTAAAATAAAACAATTCCCAGCCTTCACGATTTCATCAAAAATAAAACTTGAAAATTGTGGAATTTTTTCTACACATATAAAAATGTTTTGCATGATCTACTACTACAAAAAAATTTGGAAAAAATCGTTTTTGACATTGCTAAAATAATCCAAAGTCCGCTGTAAAAATAAAACGGCTCCCAACCTTCATGATTTTATCAAATATAAAATTGAAATTTTTTTGAAATTTTTTCTACATATACAAAAAAATCCTGCATGATCTATTGCAAAGAAAATACTGAATTTTTTTTTTTAATTTACATAGCAAAACTATCTCCAATGGTTATGTTCATTTATAATCAACAAAAAAGTTCATTGACTTGTATGAAGAATTCTACATAGTGTGATGGTGTAGTGCTTGGTTTGGAGGTAGAAGGTCTTGGGTTCGATTTCGTTTGACATTAAAGGAGCTATGATAGACCTAGTGGATCCCACGGTGGTATTCAGGCAACCGTTTTTTTCCTTGGACAACCCATTTTTTATTTGGGTAGCCCCAAATATTGTTTGTGTAGGCCAGAAAAAATTCAAGGCAGGTTTCATAGATTTCATCGTGGACTTTTAAAAAAAATTAAATTAAATTATTTTGACCAAATCAACAGTTTTGGAACAACATATTTCGGTTGGAAAATGTCCAGGTTTACGCGACCAAATCAATTGCCACGATCAACGTTTTCCGGTTGATTCAGTCATAGGATTTTCTAGTAATAATTCTATAACAAGTAGAGTTCTGCACTCCCTACTCCTTGGTTTGATTTTCACTAATACATTGACTTTCCTTGGAACTAGAATGAAAGATGACACTTGCCATTATATGAAGGAACTTAGTATGAATCAAGGAAGTAAGACAAAACTTAAGATGTGAAAACAAAGAGCATCCAAGAACATCAGAGAGAATCTTAGAAACTTTAGTAGGGGTACAAAGTCCATAGCTTAACAATGTTATGAATCTGTGATGCCAGATTTGATTTTTGAGTCACTTTCTCGATAAATAGTCAAACAAAAGTTATAACAGAACATCCTTGAGTTCTACTTAGTGTGAGCTCTTTGATCAACTAAAATAATGCAGATTTGGACATTCAAGATTCAAATAAGTGACTTGAGTTTTCACTCTAAGTTGTTAGCCGCTAGGTTATTCCTTTCACTTGAAGCATTGGAGCACTGAAACAAGGGTTTCGTTAAAAGTGCAATTCAATATGTAAAAGTGCACATGAACAATTTTTGGAAATTTATAAATTTCATTGAAAACATGATCATTTTATAATTATCCTAGTAAGAAAAATATCATCATGAGGGGTGTAGCATGTGCCTCACCCCTTAAGATAGGCAAAATATTGTTATAAGGGGTGTGGCATGTGCCTCACCCCTTAAGATTTATCAAAATATATCTGAAAAGACTCTAGCCAAAGTACAATATTATTGCTTATACATACCAAAATTTGTGATTAAAATATTCAAAAATAATCCCAAAAAATAGTGCACATTTCAATAGGCACTTTTAACGAAACCCTTGTTCTAAATAATTCTCTTCATTTTAGATTTAGAACAAACGGCTTTGAAGTTCACTCATGTTGACACTTTTATTTGCCCTCTCGTCTCACTTTCTCTCTCTAAATATATATATTAGTATTTTGACATTTAGTAGAAGCTTTTAGAGGTCCTTCCTTAGATTTATTAGGCTTCTATAAAGGCTTCTTTGTTTATCTACAAATGCTTGGAAGGTTCTAAAGGATTATCGAAATTTCTAGAGGACTATAGAAAGTTGTAAAAGATTGAAGAAGGTTCTGGAAGTATCTAAAGCACTGTAGAAGCTTCCAGAAGCTTCTACTATATAGCGATCCACGTAGTACAAATTTGGCACTAAAACTTTGGCTAAGGGCAAGGAAATTGACTCCAAGTTCACAATTCGGGCCTAAACACATCAAATGCACCTTTGCTATTGGATCTCATGCCTATCTCCATCATCCGTATAATAATTGACCCAATTATTTCACAATCGGGTGGGGCCCTAATAGAAAGTTGTCTTCAAATGAAGACTTCAATTTCTTGAGTGCATACGTCCAAATTATGAGAAATAATCTTATTAAAAAACAAAAACCTCCCATAACACATCCACTATCCTCATTCTCCAAAAAAAAAAAAAAAAAAAAACAAAGACGGTATAACCGTGAGGTTGTGTTCCAATCTTCTTTATATGTTTTGTTATTTTTTTTAAATCGAATTTCTATCTTCAAAGTAATATAAATGTGTAAATAACATATACTGCTAAAAGTATAAGATAATATATGTTCTATTAGGATAGCGCATCTGCTGCATTTTTTTCTTAACTTAGTTAGTATTGTGTGAAAAGGTATATTTCAAAATGTTCTTAACATCTAAAGGCCCAAATTTTTAGAAAATGAATATTTCAAAAAAATCTATTTTAAGTGGTGAAAAAAGAATCTATGAGAATATCCACAAAATTTTAGAGAATATTCGCATCATTTCGGCAAAAAAAAAACATTCTACAAGAGCTTCCAACCCTGCTTTCCAGGTACAATAACGTTCTTCACTAATTCCAGTGATATGAAATTTGGTCCCATCTGAATTATATATTTTACAATACAATCCATTGAATTTGTCATTTTAAAACCATAAATCATTGTTCATTTAGGGGATAAATGGGCCCTGTTGTTTAGAACCCTCGTTGTCTTAATGACGGAACTATTCATCCCACCTCCATTTTCCTTAGAATTTCCATTTTGGGAACCCTAGGGGTTTTTTTTGGCAAATGTTTTTACAAGTTTAGGGCCTTTGGCTCCAAATCACCATAGGGAGACCTACTTGGAAATAAATAACCATGGGAGGAGGGGGTTATCTTTTTAGGTGGGCCCCAATCGGAACAAATTAATTAGGAGAAATTTTGTCCCATGCATTAAAGACGACCAAGGGATTTAAACAATTCTTTAACCCTTAATTGCCTAGATGTCCATTTTTTGGACAATGTACAAATTTCATCCGCGTTTCCTCATCCGTCATGCACTTTTTGCAGTGTGAATTTTTTACTATAGATTTTATAGGAAGATAGCTTGCAGCATGGGTAAAACAATTAGAAAGGGGACGATTTGTGAATTTTCTATGTCTCATTTCATGTTGCAGTGATTCATCAAATTTCTTTAAGATCTTAGTTCAAAATAGTTCAAAAGTACTCTTGAAAAAATCAACTCATAAAATTAAGCACTCAAAATATCTCCAAAAATTACTACACTTAGAGTATTACATTTCAACACATCATAACAAATTTCATCCATAGATTGTCAGATTGGAATCATAGATCTAATCGTATAGATAGAATCTAAAATTCATAATGTACAACTTTCATTCATACATCAAGTTCAAAATATCCCACTTAGTTACATTTTATAATGCACCTTTGCAATTCACCAAATCTGAAAAGGGCTACAGGTGGGCATTTAGGGCTTATCCTTGATGGGCTGATGGGGATAGTACATACTTTTCCGTATATTTGACATTTATTGTAAATAGAAAGTTCCAAATTGAGACCCCAATAGCTCATCAAAATCATGTCAACATGAATTTTAACTTCACTTTTGATTTTAAACCCATAGGAGGTGTGGAACCATGCCAAATACAACGGAATATTGGTGTACAATACTTGTTGGAAAGGGTCTCGTTTGGACCTTTAAGGATTAACCCCTAAAACAACAAGAAGCTCAAATTAGGTCTTGTGTTTTTTTAGCAGTTTAGAATAAGTTATATATAGAGTTCTTTTGTTTAAAATTATTTGTTGTTAACCAACACATGTACTCCGTAATGTTCTTCACTAATTTTAGTGATATGAAATATGGTCCCATCTGGATTATATAAGGTAAGGGGTACAATTGCCGTCAGTTTAAGCATTTCAACCACATGGAGCGCTGATTTTCAAAGATAAAAAATTGCAACACATAAAACTTTGGGTTTAATAACCAAGCTCAATTTTTAATTAATTTTTTCACAATGTATGATTTTGTTATAAATTTTCAAACTTAATATGCATAGACCACTATTGATGTTAGTAGGTGTACCAATAATTGTCTTTCATTTTTAGTCCAATCAAATTGCTAACTTGGTATTCATAATTAATACTTGTGATAACTAGATTGGGAACTCCTGAAGTTGAAACATGTACTTTTATAGGTGACCACAATTGGTACCTAACAGTTTCTGGTGATTCTAAGGTGGAACCACCTATTGGCGTGCGGTTCCTATGGGCGGACTCCATAAATGGCGTGGTGGGCGCCACTGCACAACCCATGGGCGTGGAAACTTGGAGAACACTACTAGAGAAATGGGGTTCCTAACCCGCACAAAATCAACAGAAATTCTGTTGGTTCTGTGCGGATTAGGAACAATTGATTCCGGAAAATCAACAGGAACTTGTTGGTTCCAAGAGAAAACTTGTTGGTTCTGTGCAGATGACTAAATGTTTGCTACGTTAAACCCATTCTCTGTTGGTTCCAACAGATGTGTCTTGGTTTTGTCTTGGTTTTTACGTACTCTCTAGTAGTGTAAGCACAAAATTAGGTGACTCAATGTATGGATGTAGGATGGCCCATGACGGATGTAGGATGAATATTGACAGTTGAGGGTAGTCTTTAGTTCTTGCAGCCCTACAATTATATTAGTGAGATTTGGTTTAAAAGGCGGCCTTTGCATGTTTAAACACGTGGATTTAGCAATAAATCACTACAAGAATCTGAATGTCTTGTTTGACAAAAATTTGACAATAATTTGTCACTTTTTCTGTTGAATAGGACACCTTGTTTAGGACTAACACTTGACATAGAAGTAGACACAACTCTATCAAATTGTCTATGGTACATAATATTTTTCCAGGTCTGATGTAACATCCACTTCAAAATATAAATTTACTTTAACATCCACATCAAAATATAAATTTACTTCACCTTTGGATAGAATTTCCATCTTTATGTCCAGTAATTATAAAAATAACTTTCACCCATGTATGAAACTGGGTAACTTTTCCTGAAGTTATTCTCTCTATTTTTGATCGACTTATAACTTATGGTACGAAGACATATGGCATGTCCAAATTGGCAGGGTCTCATGAGGTGAACGAATTACATGATCACACCTGTACGCAAGCTGGCCTCTTAAGAATATATTTTATCCAAAAATTATTGCTATTTCACATTTAGGTGGGGCTATTTCCTACAAATCAGATTTGATATCCTTGATGAATTAGCTCATGAGTTTTACCCTATTTTAGTTATCATGTAATTTTTTATTTTCCTAGCTGTCATTCATGTGGGAACCCCATTGATCTTATTGGTTACCGTGTACAATTGTACATGCATGTCAATGTGGATTGCATTCCTCATACAATGGGAAACTTAACTGTCCACCTTCCATGTTGAAAAGCCCCAGCTTATTCACATTCCATCATTAAAACATCATGAAAATATGATTTTAATATTATCATAAAACATTGTGCTTTGGATCATGTGTCCTTTTTCTACATAACTAATTCAGCCTAAGAAGACAGCTCTCCATCTACTATGTTCTCCATCTACATAACTAGTATGCACTGCACGATGTATAACCATTGTCTAAATCTGAAAACTAGGCTACTTCCATACACTATCAACTACAACACACTACACTCTTGCTTGCAATTTTAACAAAAAAAAGTGAACATTACGAACAAATGCAATTTGTACATACCATTAGCTTTAGTGGATGCATGTCCCCTCATTTGCGCTTAAATTTGTTTGCAGCTCCCCTCACACTTCGTAGTGTTCTTTTTGAGATTGGATTCACGCTGATCGAATCATTAGCCTGCAAGTATAACATGTTAGAACTGTAGAAAACATCTCTACGCACCTCTAATCCTACCGTGTATAATCCATTCCGTTGCACCACTTAATTTAACAATATAGAATGTAAACCATGTATGGAAAGTCAATATGGAACAACCTGGGTACACCATAACTATGTATCATCATACCCCATGATACCTGATTGAAAGGCGTGTGGCCAACAACAATGCTGGAGCTTCCTACTAGCAATATCTAAGACAATGTCTAGTCCCCTCATTTTTTTGCAGCATCTTGGACAGTGTATAGTCCCGTCAATTGTTCTAGTTTTGTTTCAGTACTTTGGATTGTTTTACAAGAGGAATAAGTACATGTACATGCATATGTGTTATGTCAAAAGCTCAACAACACTATTGACATAGATAGGAAGTCAAACTCTTCTTCAACAAAATATAGCTTATGTCAATTGTAGTTTGTAGTTACAGCTTTTAGTCTATACCTGTGTAGTAGGACTTGCAATTGTTGAGGATTCCGGTGGTTGTAACTCTGCAGCTACTGGTGTCGCGCCCATTTCTGCAACACCTGCTTTTGAAGACTCACCTCCAACTCCGATGGTGTGTTGCCGTGCACTCTCCACAGAGATGACTCTCGCCAACAAGTTCTTGACCAAAGGATGTTGCATCATTTCCTCAACCGACATAGATGGGATTCTTGCTAAATTGTCATTGGTTATAGTTGGTGGGCAAGCAGTTAACAATGAGTTCAGTTCTTTATCCTGCTGTAGCAAGGAAGTAGGATCTGTTTGACCTGGGGAACGTCCTTCACCTACGTTTAATTCGCCCACCGCCTTGCTTTAGTTCACTCCTTCTAGAGGCCCCCCGGATGGTCCTACCAAAGGTGACCTTATTTTTCATTTTTTTCCGCCGTAGCCTTTGTCCCGATTCATCTCTCTTTCCACTTCGTCTGGATGCGGAGATCGACAGAGTTTTTTTCGAAGTCGCTCTCTCACTCCATGCTCACCTGCTGGTCCACTTCGTCCTAGTGTGACTCTCCTGGAATTTGCATAACTTGCATTTTTTGCTTTTTGAATGATAGTTGGGTTATCCAACAATCGGTCCAGGGTATTCCACTCACGATCTTTTACGTGTGCTGGTTTGTTTTCGCCATGTCGTAATATATTCCATAGTTTTGCGCGGTACAAAACTACACCTCTTGCAATAATGTCCCTAATAACCTTCACCTTCACAGGGTATTCGTACTCCCAGTCGACTTCAATGCGATCCATTAAGTCTTCAATGATTTCTTCATCCATGCACCGTATATCCATAACTGATGGGTCCAGGCTTTGTCTAGTCATTGCCATTAACTCCTTCCTCCATGCGCCAACACCCTGCCCATATGGTTTCCCTGATCGAGGGTCCACCGACAGAAAGTTCCGTGGACATCCAGCTCTCTCCCTCCTGTCCCCTTCTCGTTCCCGAGCCGCTTCAGCTCTTCTCCTCGCCCTCCTTTTTTGAGTTTCCGTTAATCGAGGCAACTCTTCATCAGCTTCTTCTAAATCCCTTGATAACATGTTCTGAGAGTGGTTGCTGTTGTAGCTGCGCTCGGACCGATCAGATCCAGAGCCTGCACTGTGATACCTTGGACTTCTCTCTCTTTGGCATTGATGACTTGCACTGTGATGCCTTGGACTTCTCTCTCCTTGGCGTTGATGACTCACAATGTTTGCTTCATTTTTTCTGCCCTCCCTCCAACCAGTCACCCCATGTGTCCTTGTGTCGTCGGCGCTGTGTGACCGGGACCTCCTCCTTCCAAAACCTTGAAGATTTCTTTCTTGACCGCTACACGAAATAAGCTCACCCTCATCTATTTGGTTTCGCCTATCGCGCAACTTATCACCAAACCTGATATCCTCTCGTCTAGAATGTTCTCCTTCCCGACGGCGAGGTTCTTCATGATCTTTGTCTCGGATTTGTGTATGCCCTGTCCGGTATCCGCCTCTCTGAAATTTCAAGCATCCACCAAATCGTTAAACTCATTGACTTTTCATCTTCAAACAAACATTAATTATATTTTTTTGTATACGAGTTACTTTAAGCCTTAATAAGCGTCCATACTACATTTACCCAATCAAACTTCATCAATTTCTCACATTTCAAAGTTTATTAAATTTTTTTGGCATTTTCTCATATAATTTATTGTTAAGCCGATTTACACTAATTTTTTTTCATAATTATTTAATTGAAAATGAGTTTTATAAGATTTTCAAAGTTTTTATGTTGTAATAGTCATAGTAATTACAAAAATACCTAAAATAGTATGAACTTTTAGATAAAATGTAAATAATAGTGATGAACAACAAGGTGTAGGTGGGATGCTTCTCAAACTTACATAAAAAGAACTTCAATTGAAAACCTTTTTCTGAAGTGTATATTGAATTTTTAGGATTTTTAGCTTTAAAGTGCTGTAAAAAATGGGTTTTGAACAATTTTGAAGAACCGTAAATTGGACTAGAAAGTAGAAGATAGCTCCCACACTTTCTTAGTTGGGACCATTTTCATTTGAAATTAGGAACTAGTTGAAAATTAGTGTTTGACTGAAAAACGATCAAACATGGCCCCACGGGACTCTTTCCACACTTAAAAAGTTAACTAAATGCATGAACGATGTTTTCTGAACATATGACCTCAAGTGTGACTCCCCTTTTACAATAATGTCTAATTCCATACGTGGTGTTTTTGTCTATTTAATTTAGCAAGTGTCACTTGATCTTCTCCTTACCAGCATTTGTATAGTTTTAAACAACGTATATTGTTATCAATTACATCAACATGCACAATAGTATTGTATTAGCATAAAATCCAAACGTATAATTCCAAGGAGGGTGATGATGTAAAGTGATAGATGTATACGTACCTCAGTTCTGCGTCTCATGTGCTGGATTGGACTTCTTGAGAGATATCGTGCATTACGGTCATCAGGGCTTTTTTGTCGGTCAATATACCTGTTGCATTGTTCTGCTGTCCTACCGCTTGTTGGAACAGTTGATTGTCGAGGAACATTGTGCTCCCTTTCCTTCACTGCATCATAGGACCTTGACGGTGTAGAATTCCAATGGTTAGCGTCAACCACCTCTTTGTCATGTCTTCGAATGCCCTGCACTGGAGTGTTCCTTCTTCCTCCAATAGACATGGTACGTGGTTCTTCTCTTTCACCTGATTCACGATAACAAAATGTGGAATTTTCAAATTCAATATTAGTCGGTGTTTAAATTATGTACAAACAATGAATCAATGAGATATATGTAAAACGGTCCACATGATTGTTGAAAAATGTTATATTCACATCACCTAAGTCTGGCGGTAGGTACTACATACATTATGGTGAGATCAAAGTCATCAAACCATCACCATCTGAAGTTTCATCGTCCAAACTATGGTTAAAATTGCCCCCAATACCTGGGCCTCGATATGATGGTGTACCCGACGCTGTCCCACCGACATCTCCCTCTTCTATTTCATCCTCGACGTTGTCAATAACTATGTTTGTGGGTTCTTGTCTGCGCACAACTGAAGGTTCTAGATCGGGTGTGACATAGTGTGTTGATGAAGGCATCCTTGACTTTTTCTTTTCCCTCTGGATATGGGACTCGACATTGCCACCATATGATGCCATCCCCGATGACTTAGGAAGAGAATTCCCCTCTTTGTCAGAGAAGTCGTTCCAGCGAACAAACCCCTCCTGATTTTTCCCACTATCTGTTCGTCTTGCCATGGTCTGTTATCAATGAAACATAATTCACTGAATACACGAGTACTATAGACATCTACATGCATAATTCTTTGCATTTGAGCTGTATTAAGAAAAAAAAATTAACTTTCACAACATGCCCCTAACATTCATATGTATTCACAGAATACAATAATAGTAAGTACATCTTCTAGCTTTGTACACTATAATGAAGCAGTCATATGAAATCATGAACTTCACTAGTACAAGAAGATTGAATCATATGCTGTTTACAAAGCATCTCATCCATTCCTACAAGTACCAAATAACAACACTGGATCACGAAGACTGAAAACAAAAATAATATAGTTTTACAATGAACTTGGGAATCAATCATTGGTTAAGGAGTAATATCTTATGTAGCTGACGACCATTTCGCTATCGAACAACTACAGAATAGACAACAAAGTCTACGGTGCAATGGATGGCATACCTCATGGGATACTACCACTACAAAGATGCAAAATCATTAAATCACATTACAAAAATGATTACTCTCATTACTTTTCTAACTCAATGGGCTAACATCATCTCACAGACTACCGAGTACATACTACGGAATACAGGGAAAGAAAAAACTACGTGTTTATCAATGCCACGAGTATTTTTCATCAGCAATTCTTCCTCACATTACATCTTAATATTGAAATCCGCTCTATTTGTTCATTGCTCACGGCTATTGTTGATTACTAACTACCATTTATAAACCCTCACTAGACCATTCCACATAAGAAGTTTTTATTGTCAAACTGAAAGAGCAATATACCAGGCTTGAACTCTTGAAGCACTTGGTAGTGCACAATGTGCGATTTCAGCTGGTTTCAGCTTGTGTGTGTGTATATACATATATAATTTTCCAAAGGTCCTTTCCTAGATAACTTGTCCCCACTTAATTTTCACGTATCTCCGCACTGCCTACGTCGTCGTACACTCGTACCAGAGTAATACTCATGTACAGTGGGGTACCAATCAAAATGTCGTTTTCGAATTCGAAGTGAGAAAAATTTCAGTACTGCCAACTTTGAAAGCCTCCCGAGAGCTCAAAAACTGGTATTTTACCACGAAAGTTTTACCAAAGAATTATCTTTAAGTTAGTTATATGTGTGACAAATTTCAAGGCCAAAAGATTCACCAAAAAAAATTTATTCAAAATTTACCAACATTGGTATTTTTTCACTGCTGCCAACTTTGACAGCCTTTCAAAGATTGAATAATATTTTTTTTGCCATGAAATTCTTGGAACAAAAACCTCTTTATGTTAATAACATATGATAAAATTTCAAGGCCAAAAAATTTATACAAAAAAAGATATTAACAATCTACCTACATGTGATTGAGGCAACATATCTACCAACTTTGACACCAACTTTGACACCAACTTTGACACCCTCCCAACGGTTGAGAATTTGTCTATTTACCATGAAATTTTTGGCACAACATGCTCTTTATGATAACAACATTCATGCCAAATTTCAAGGTCAAAAAATTTATACAAAAAAAAATATTTACAATCTACCAACGTGTATGTCCTCCTTTTGCCTCAATCACTGCTTGTAACCTAGAGGGCATGTTGGTAGATTGTTTATATTTTTTTTTGTATTAATTTTTTGGCCTTGAAATTTTATCATATGTTATTAACATAAAGAGGTTTTTGTTCCAAGAATTTCATGGCAAAAAAAATATTATTCAATCTTTGAAAGGCTGTCAAAGTTGGCAGCAGTGAAAAAATTTCCACAGCTACCAATGTTGGTAGATTTTGAATACCTTTTTTTTGGTGAATCTTTTGGCCTTGAAATTTGGCACACATATAATTAACTTAAAGATAATTCTTTGGTAAAAATTTCGTGGTAAAATACTAGTTTTTGAGCTCTCGGGAGGCTTTCAAAGTTGGCAGTACTGAAATTTTTCTCACTGCGAATTCGAAAACGACATTTTGATTGGTACCCCACTGTACATTGTTCGGAGTTATGCAACCGGTTTCCCTCCTAAGGGCACCAAATCAAGAGCCAACTTCCATGGATCGATGTACATAATTCATGGAGAATTCAATCACCTACAATCAGATTCAATTGATCGAAATTGTTTGCTACCGAGAAATTAAGCCAATTACTGATAAGTACTGTCATTTTATCTATACTAGACTAAGTCATGCATGTTAGACAATTAGTTAGCACGTAATAAACTCAATAGTCACATACCGTTTCGTAACGTCAAACGGTGTGTCTTTGACTCTGTCCTTCATAAGATGGACTAATACTTGTATTCTTTTGACCTTTAATATAATACACATATTTCTCTTCATCGTCCTGCATCACACACAACATGGTATCAGAGCATAAGCTTAAATAAGCATCATGTGCTACATTCAAGTACATATCGCTAATGCAGAAGAACTGATTATTGATGAAGAGCTTCGAGAACAATCTCTTGCACTTCAAATCATCCCATATGGGATCTTCAATTCTTTTGCAAGCTATTTCAACGTTTTAGCAAATTATACATAATTTATTTATTTTTTTCCTTCCTCAACATGGCCAACATTGGAATAAGTTCGGCAAATCGCGCTTATGTGATTCCAATTCTCAGCGCGGAAAATTATGCAACTTGGAGTATGAAACTTGAATTATTGTTAATTCGCTCCGAAATATGGGGTGTTGTGGATGGAAGCGATGTAGCTCCTCCTGCAAGTGACGTAGCCGGTTTGACTGCCTGGAAATTATAGGATGTCAAGGCACATTCAGAGATTTTGCTCCATTATAATGAAAAGCAACTACTTTCTTTGCGAGCTCTTAAAACCTCCAAGGAAGTTTGGGAGCGTTTGAAACAACTTTATGAGAAATCTAATAAAGCGTCGCAGGTCAATTTGCATAAGCAACTCTGCCGCTTAACCATGGCTGATTCTGACGATACAATGTCTTTCTTGGAGACGTGGCAGTCACTCCTTCAAGAAGCTGAAATCGCCGGCTGTACCTTTACAGAGGATCAGCAAGTTAATTTATTACTTGGTGCTTTGCCAGACTCCTGGAGTGCTTTCATAACCACGCAGGGTGGCATTGCGAATCTTACATTTTCAACTTTACTCTTAAATATACTCCAACAAAATTCCATTAACCATTCTAAACCTGAAATATCCAAATCCAGTGCCTTTTACGTCAAAGGCAAATTTATCAAGTCATCTCCAAATAATAGATTTTCATCAAGTCAATTTCCAAAGAATAATCAGCAAAGCTTCCGCTCACAACCGAGGAACAATGGGAAGAATTGGCAGGGACAAAAATCCACTGACCAAAACACTTCCTCATCTTCTCGAGTTAATATTATCTGCCATTATTGTGGAATTCCACGGCATAAGGCACTTGAATGTCGCAAGAAAAAAACGTGATCAAGCAAAGCATGGGCAAGGTCAACCTAATAATGCCCTTACTGCTGACACACATGCTTATCTCTTTTCAGCCATGTCTGATAATTCAGGTTTTTCCTCGTCATGGTATCTTGACTCAGGTGCGAGTCAACACATGTCCCCTCAAAAGGAACTTTTTCGAGATTATCAACTTCTTGAAACTCCAAAAATTATACTACTCGGTGACAATCGCTCCCACAGTGCTCTTGGCTATGGTTCTGTACTTCTAAAAGTCCCAACTGGGCAAAGTCTTTTAATTCCAGACGTATTATATGTACCTGGCCTTACCAAAAACTTGCTTTCTGTTAGTCAAATTATGACTACAGGAAACACAGTTATTATATTTACCCAAACTCAATGTCTTATTAAGACCAAGTCACTGGACTCATCTAAGAAAATGATATATCGCATCCCAATAGAAGGCAGTTTATTCTCATTTGGCGTTGGTATTCCTCCTACGGAATCTAATTATGTGACAACAACATTGTCTAAATCTGACTCCGAAACACTCAAGTGGCATTATCGATTAGGTCATCTCAATATAAAATCTATTAATCTTATGCAAACACATAATATGGTTAATGGACTTCCTCCATTAAAAAGCAATCTCCCTCTTTGTGAAGGTTGTGTGTTTGGTAAACAAACTCAAAGTTCTTACCCAACAACTCTTTCTACAAGAGCTATTGTACCATTGGCTTTGATCCACATAGATTTGTGTGGACCTATGAGCACGCCATCATTAGGCGGAGCTCTCTATTTTCTCTTATTCATTGATGATTACTCCCGGTTCACCCATGTATATTTCTTAAATAAGAAATCCTCTACTTTGTCCTTTTTCCAAACTTATAAGACGTTAGTCGAAAATCACCATGGCAAACATAAGATACTTATTCTCCGTTCTGATAACGGTGGTGAATTTATATCCAACAACTTTACAAAATTTTGTCAAGATCATGGAATTCAACATCACCTTACCAACCCCTATCATCCTGCTCAAAATGGAGTTGCAGAACGGAAGAACCGTACCTTGGTTGAAGCTGCACGCAGTATGCTTCAAGTTGCTCATCTGAGCAAACATTTTTGGGCAGAAGCTGTGGCAACTGCCTGCTATCTACAAAATCGTTCTTATACTACCTCTCTAAGCAATATTACCCCATATGAACTATGGACTGGGTTCCGACCAAATCTTACTGATCTGCGAATTTTTGGCTGTCCGGCCTACTCCCACATTTTAAAAGAACATCGCAAGAAATTAGACTTTAAAGCTTCAAAATGTATTTTTATTGGCTATTCATCAATTACTGGTACTAAGGGCTATCGCCTGTATAATCCAGACACCAAACGAGCTTTTACCAGTCGTGATGTTATTTTTTCAGAAGATGCCTTATTGGATGATGGTTCTTCTTCTTCAGCTGGACAACTTATTTCCTCTTCTCCCGAACCTGGTAGCTACTCAGATTTTACTATGCCTGAGTACTCCATCACACAACCGGCTCCTTCCAACACCATACCACTCTCTCAACACGTTGGAGATCAGTCCAACAATTTGAACCAGGACTCCCCAGAATTATTAATTGAGGAGTCCCCAAAGCTTCAACCAAAGACCCCAACTTCTTCTTCTTCTTCTGATCCTAAAGATATCTCCCACATTTCTCACCAAACTTCCCATCAGCGCTCTCATCTTCGCCAAGCTCAACCTCCTCGTACTTCCCCTCCACTTAGGAGGTCAGAGCGTTCTACTAAAGGACAACGCCAAATTCCGCGATTCCATGATACAAACCTATATAGCTTTGGCTTCTTAGCTGAGTTGGCTGACCCTCTTACGGTCACTGAAGCACTTACTAGTGCCCATTCTAAAGATTGGAAAGAAGCTATGGACATGGAATATAATTCCCTGATTAAAAATCGCACCTGGGACCTTGTTGATCCGCCGCCAAATAGGTCTATCATAAGCACCAAATGGCTCTTTCGAAGAAAGTACAACTCTGACGGGTATCTATCGCGTTTTAAGGCAATATTTGTAGCTCGTGGCTTTTCTCAGCAAGAAGGCATCGATTTCACTGAAACTTTTTCTCCTGTTATTCGGATGACATCACTTCGCCTTCTTTTAGCTCTGGCCACAATGTACAACTATCACATCCACCAAATGGATGTGATAACCGCCTTCTTAAATGGAGTCTTACGCGAAGAAATTTATATCTCACAACCTGAGGGCTACATTAAAGCTGGCACTGCCCATCAAGTATGTCGCCTATTAAAATCTTTGTACGGTTTGAAACAGGCCCCTCGTGTTTGGTACGAGACATTTGATACATTTTTATTAAGTCAAGGATTCATCAAATGTGTCTCGGATCCAAATGTTTATATCAAACGATCCCATGATTCTATTCTTATTTTGGGTCTTTATATCGATGATCTCGTTCTTATATCTGATAATTTTCAGTTTTTGACCACTACCAAAGCAATCCTTACTCAACGATTTTCCATGACGGATAACAATGAGATTGGCTATATTCTTGGCATCCAAATTCGACGAGATCGCTCCAATAAGACATTAATCTTATCACAAGAAAAATATACCAATGATCTATTAACTAAATTTAATATGGCTAGTTCCCGTCCATTTGCCACGCCTTTAGAAGTTGGTATTCGCTACTCACGTCATCACCCTGACAGCGTTTCTTCTTCTGAACAACAAACAACCTAGTTAAAATACCTTATGGCTACAATCCCATACAAACAAGCCATTGGAAGTCTTCAATATCTAGTTACTTGCACCCGTTGGGACTTGGCATTCTCTGTTAATCATCTGGCACAATTTATGCAGGACCCAACTCCAGCTCACTGGCTTGGTGTCAAACGTATATTTCGGTATTTGCGTGGCACTTCCAAGCAAGGACTTGTTTATTCTAGCCTTACTTCAGCTTCTCCTTCTCTCCACCAACTCACTCGTTGGAGCGACGCTGATTGGGCCGGTGATATCGACACCCGCCGGTCTACTTCGGCTTATCTCTTTCAACTTGACTCTTCTTGTCTTTTTTCTTGGCAGAGCCGCAAGCAAACTATTGTTGCTCTCTCGTCAACGGAAGCTGAATATATCGCCGCAGCCACAGCCACAAAAGAACTTCTTTGGCTCCAAGCTCTTATTCAAGAACTGGGTTACTCTCTACTTTTACCAAGCACTTTGTTCTGTGACAACCAGTCATGTATTAGTTTAAGTGAGAATCCAAAGTTTCACGATCGGTCAAAACACATTGACTTGCGTTTTCACTTTCTCCGTGAGAAAGTTCAAGCCAAGCTATTGAAACTTCACTTTACTTCAACCTCTACCATGTGGGCCGACATATTAACAAAGTCTCTTCCCAAAGATAAGCATCAAGCCTGTATTCACGCCCTCACTCTGCCGCTTCTTCCGAACTGAAGCAAGGGGGCGACCAAGCAAATATTTCTTCTTTCTCAGAAGCTTCAAGAGGAGGCGTTTACCGAAAAGTTGTAAGTTACAAATTTAATTAGTGATTCATTCTTTCAGCCATGCGGCTGAAGGGGGTGTGTTAGACGATTAGTTAGCACGTAATAAACTCAATAGTCACATACCGTTTCGTAACGTCAAACGGTGTCTCTTTGACTCTGTCCTTCATAAGATGGACTAATACTTGTATTCTTTTGACCTTTAATATAATACACATATTTCTCTTCATCGTCCTGCATCACACACAACAATGCAGGCGTTGATTACATGGACTCAACAAGTTCTGAAGATGATTCAGATGACCAAAATCTTCATCCTCAAATGATATAAAACTTGAAGGTCTATGTGAGTGCATATTCATTCGACCTTTGGAACTGTCACAGAATTGAAGAACTTCAGCAGAGACTAATATAATTAAGCCCGGGTGCAAAGTGCAAGTTCTAAGACCTTGAATCTAAAAAAACGCTTAGTACTCACTAGTGAGTTGTGGATAATTTATCCACATCTAAGTACTCACTCAGTAATTATTGATCCAGTCAATAGCTTACCCGGCAGAAGAATGTCGGGTGGAGTAGTGCACACCCACGAGGGGCGGACCGCTCCTCCCGACCCAAGATCCAACTACATCGACCTTTATACTGATTCAATGAATAGAAATCCTCTACACAAAGCAATTGATGTTGAGCTCCAAGCAGATTTGTGACTCTACAAGAATTGTTGATTGATTTTCAGGTACCAAGATTCATGTGTATGAGTGACTATGGTGGGCACCAAAACTGAATGATTCTCCGTAATCGCGGAGCCTCGACACAGGCACCAAGCTACCATACTCACAGCTCTTCTTTCAGTTTCTTCTATCCCTGTGGAAACTGAAACTCTACAGATACTCTCTCCCATTTTACAGGTGTCAACTTGTACTCTGAGAATGGAAACACGAAGATCAAAAGTGATTTCAGAATCATGTTCCAAAACTCTACAAGAGATAAGAATCTCACCTTGGTAACCAACCTGCAATTCATGAAGTAAGAATTGCAAGGTCTCACACAATATTCACTATTGGAGCTGGAATTACCGCGGCTGCTGGCATCAGACTTGCCTTCCAATGGGTTCTCGTTAAGGGATAGTTTAGATTGTACTCATTCCAATTACCTGACTTCTAAAAACACAGTGTTGTTATTTATTGTCACTACGTCCCCGTGTCGAGATTAGTTAAAATTATGTTCCTGCTGCCTTCTTTGCGAATGGTTGCCGTTTCTCAGGCTTCCTCTCCGGAATCTAAAACTAATTCTCCGTCACCCGTTAAGGTCAACTGCAACCGGTAGCCGTTTCTCAGGCTTCCTCTCCGGAATCTAAAACTAATTCTCCGTCACCCGTTAAGATCAACAGACGGAGTAAGGAAGGACACACATTCCGTTCAAACACCTTGCATGCCACTAAGCAAAATAAGAAACGTTTACGACATCATTGAAAACTGTGATCATGTGCATTCGATACTTTAATGTGTAAACTCACCTGAATTGAGGGACTCGCGTCCTTATTCTTAGAGCACTTGGAGTCTTCGGCTGTAGAAGAGCTACCGTCCGTTGAGGTATATAATATGTTGTATCTGAGGGAGACTCCTTGGTTTCAAGTTTGTACGTAGTTACCGTTTGATGGCTGTGGTTCACCGTCCTCCGTCTCGTCACTACTGCAACACAATTCCCATATTCCAAATTTTCTAAACTCTTCATATTCAATGCTTGTTTGCCACTTCTATAAAAATGTGTTCCATTGAGGTTATGGACTACAAGAACAATGAGCAAGTCCAAGTTCAAATTTCAATCAACCAGGTGCAATTTGTACTTCTTATTGATAATGGGACTCACAAAGAGGAGAAGTGTTATAAGTTCTAACCGATACCTGTACAACAGAGTCCACGAGCTCAGTACAACAGATGAGAAATTGTGAGCAGGCAAGATACATCAGTTCAGGTGTTGCGGAGGAAATATACCAGTAGGCGATCGGCCACAAAATCAATATACTCGCTCATCATGATCTTGTTCATGCCGACAAGGTCACAGGAAAGCGCTTCACAAACAAACTCCCGTTCAATTTCCACAGCCTCACAAACAATTTCATGAGCTCTGTCTTCGGAGAGTTTGTTATTCAGCAACCTGGAAATTCATACAGTACCATTTAATTCAGCCTGAGCAAGAATTGAACACCATCACAGACACAACCTGGCGTCCAGATGTACAAAACAAAAGACAGAATTTGCCTAGTCTAGTGACTCAGAGGCATAGCACTAATACACTAACAATCGACAGCCTAACCAACAAATTAACAAGATAATTCGTTTAGGAAAGTGCTCTTATGATTGATCAGCTAACGAAAAAGTGACACAATTGCCTTCATATTATGAAATGAGAAGGAGCGTTGAGGAATTGAAATTACCGATGTGGTGGCGCCTAAACGAGTGACTGCTTGATTAATTCGCATGATCACGTTGCGCTCCTTCCATTCCTGAACGGTTTGACGAAGCACCAAGCTGGGTCGCAGTGCGGTGGCAGTGAGGATCTGCGCAGAGACAGGGCCTGTGGGAGGTCGACCGAGCTGTCGATACGAGTTTAGTCACCGCAATCTTCAAACTGGAGTCACCGGCTCACTGCCATCTTCCGCACTGTCTGCTTTTTCCACCTTTTCACCAGCACCTGCTGAATCACTGTCATCAGTTGCGAATTGATAACACCTGGCGTTCTGATTTCTCCGGTTAGCAAAGAGGTTTCACCGTCCTTGAGCGCCTTGGCGTTAATGTATGCGTACCTAATGAACAGGTACAAGAGCTGTGAACTCCCACAAACTCTCAGGACCTCACAAGGCAAAAGCACCGCTGAAACTGAACAACAGTACACAACATGCAATTCTGTTCATCATCTATGTTCTCAAACTGTGTGCCTTAACCCAAATGAATGACTTTCATCCAAAAAATTGCATGTTGCAATCGTCAATGTCTATCCGTCCGACTAAACTGCATCTAGAGAACAATGGGTGGACTCCTGGATACTACAAACCTCCAACGAGATTTGTGGGACGCAAGGAATCCATGACTGTGCAACTTCTATTTTTTAGAGTACCAGCGGGGTTATCTTCCCATAACTTTCGCCACTTTTCTAAAAATTAATCTAGAATCTGCAAGTTGTATGCTAAAGAGATGCAGCAGTAATGTTAGAAAGCGTTTACAATTGACTTCAGTGTAATCCGTTTTGCAGTAGAAAGCAATATATGTTCAGTTAGGCTGAGTGGCAGACATGGTTAATTGCAGGTGTTATTCTTTTAGCAACTTGTGCAAACAGCGGTGAACGGTGGGCTCCTCCTGATTGATCCACCAGGGAGCTGATTATGGGGAAGAGATCAGCTTACCCAAAGCCAACAACAACGGCAACAGTACTCACATGCAGATGAGCTCCCTGTCGGCACGACACGAGAACTGGGAAACCGTGCACCAGGATTTCACGGCCGAGAGAGAACGAAGCAGCATCCAACAGGACGCCACCAGCAAGCACGTGAAAGCCAAAGGTGTGTTACGTGCTTTCAAACCTGAGAGGTTGTTCAGTAAGTTGGTTGTAAACCGCTTACACTGAATGCATTGCTCAGGAGTTGCTTCAAGAGGTAAGCTTCGTTTTTCGCTTCTCTTATCGTTTTCTTTCTCATTATACTTCAATTGATGAGATTCCTCTCTGGTTGGTAGAACGACCGAGTTGCTGTTTTTCTTCACACATTTGTTCTTCAAAATTCCAAGCGATAGCATGAAAGCCCATTTCCTTTTCGGTGTGCTACAATCTCTTGTGCTACGTTCATAGAGACATATGGATTACCTGTACAGTAGCAGTTGTGCTTTGAAGCATCTCAAGTCGCTTGAATTGAACTCCAGTTGCTGTGCATTTTTGTGGCAGTTTCGGGCTGTTGAGTTTCGACTGGAATCAAAAGTTGACAGAGGCTCAAATTCCAGCATCATCGCACTTACACCCGCAAGGTTTCTATCGTGTGCCTGATAGATTGTCTTCTGGACTACCATTTCAGGCTCTCAGCGATCTCAATTATAGTGCTGAACCAAATCAGCTCATCGCCAGGTACCTTCTTTCTTGCCAGCCAAATCGCAACCTTCTTCAAGTGCATCCGCGACGTCTCGAAGAGCGTAAACCTGAATCTCGCTCTTCTCTGCTGCGCTCAACTAGAACGTACGACAATTCCAAAGGCGACGGCAGGACAAGCACACGGAAGGACCACGCAATAAGGGCGGAATTACCGGCACACAGTGAGGGCGATTTAGCACCAAGGGAATTCCGCCGCGAGGTGAGCTCTTTTGAAACCCTACGTTCTAATAAAACCAGGTAGTTCACGTCCAGGGCGTTCACGTCCAGCTGCATGCGGTACTCCGCCACCTGTTAGATGCTGCAGCATTTCATCATCTTTTATACTGGTATGCTTCGGGCAAAAACTGACCAACCTTTCAACAAGGTTTGTGAAGAAAGAGCCCAAAGTAGGCACACCCAAATCCAGCTGTCAACTTAAACCAATAGTGTGTACCACAATCACGCATTTGAGGCTCCCAAATGTATGCATTTGTTACATACTGTTGATTTTGGGTTCACTGTCGGTTTTAAGTATACACACCTGTCAGCTTGGAATATGAGTGCCCGTGGCCCAGTGTCATCGTGAGTCCTTGCTTCCTGGCGTTCACGATCACCGTGATCATGATCACCCTGATCACCGTGGTCCATTGTAGAAGGGTTGTCATTGCTAGTGACTTGCGCATTGAAACTGCGGGATGTGATTGTTTTGTTCTATTGTAATTATGAGTTTCTTGTTAATTACACAAAACAGTATACAGTCACGTCTCCATTGAATAGAGACTGTGAGTGAGACTTGACGTGTTTGACATCATGAGTACTCATTTTTATCGTAACTGTTGATTTAGACTGTTTAGTGGAAACTTGCAATCTATGAACTTATTATATTATATACAATCTATATCTAATAATAATAGCCGTATGGAAGATCAATTAAGATATGGAAATAGTTTAGAGTTATACTCACAATATTTGAAGAACCTATGTTGATACTGTCATGAACTGCTTCATAAATTTTCCTACCAAAAGTCATCTGGAGTATTCTCCATATCTTTATTCTACGTTCACAGTCCTAAAACTCCTGAGTACTAGGCCTTTAGTTCCGACCACTTTATCATGAAGTGGAGATGATTTCACTATTGAACTCCTTGAATTCCGGTCCATGCTTCGCTCCTAAAGAACATTAACAGTCCACAATGACAGCCTAAAAAATTTGTAAAGTGTTTTTTAACATTGTAAGAGGGTATATTTTTCTTTGAATATATTTATGTATTGATAAATTCATGCAGTGTTCATTCAAATTCTACCCAAAATAAGACCATGTATATGATTGACAGTGTCATTCCAAAGCAAGACTAATTGGTCCTTGCAAAGTTGCAAGACAAAGCAAAGTTGTAAATGTCAATGTGAAGATGACATCTGTACGGTTGGGTTCATCATATTATTTATTTTTATTTTTTTAATTGATTTTGCAAGGTTATCTCTTGAAATTCAATTAAAAATCCTGAATTAAATCAAACAAAATTAAAAAATATTGTAATGTAATGAAATTGAAATAACATGCACAACACGATAGTATGGTTTCCATTATTTGATTCAACTTATTTAGGAAAATCATGTTTACAGTCTCACTTTCTGAACTAAGAATGAAACTTGACATAAACTAATTTTGTTGTTTTTCAAAAAATCACTGTATCTTATTTAGAAGAACCATATTGTACAAATGATAGTGAACTAACACAAGAACTACGAGAAATTTAGATGGATGAAAAACTGTATAGAATGTAGTCAAGAGAAAGGTTGCAATTTGTTTGTCGTTCATTATATGGACGCAAGTGCATCAAAAAATTCCCTTACCATCCTTCTAACCATCTTGTCAATGGTGAATTTAGGGCAAAGGTGGGACTACCTGGTCATCTTTTAATATCGAACCAAAATTTTCTATCGAATCCGACCTTCCCACAACTTCCAACCACTACTTCTACCAGGTGAATTAACAATTAGTAAGTCCGGACTTCTGGCAGTTCTCTATTGCATTTTCTGTGATGTACTTGTCAGTGTCATTTCAGCATGTTGTACAGTATAATGTGCGCTTCTTATAGCATTTTCAATGGGGCCTCTATACAATGTGGGCTGGAAACTATATATATTATGATGTAGATGTATTTAGAAATTTAAATTACAATTACTAGAATAACATTTAAAAATTCAATAGAACATATAAAAAAATTATTTGGATATTGGATAACGGAGATACATCCCATTAAAAAATAGCTAACTTCCAAAAACTTGAGAGGGCTCTTCAAATCTAATGTAAAGATTTTTTTGAGAGCCACGGGCACAACCAATGTGGTGTGTTTTGTTGTGTTGATCTGTAGAGGGCCCTCTTTAGCAATTTTTTGGAGGCCCTTTAAATATGCACATAGCTAATGGAATGTGTCTCAATTACACAATGTTGACTCAGGAAAAAGGAGGTCAACTCTGGTTCCATTTCCGGTGTAATACATCCAGATCCACGGATTGCAAGATCACGAAGTCTTGAACCACCAATTTGCTCAGGTGAATTATTATATTACTAATTCAAATTTATCAATTTGAATATTTGCATAGTGTGGCATTGTGGCGTATCAAAATCGTAAAATCATTTAGATGGACTTCCATCCTAAGTCTTCGTAAATTATTGTAATTTCAGGTACAGTTATCTTTGTCATTCAAAAATTGTCCCCGACTTTGGAGCTTCATACACTTGACGGCTACAACTTTGGTCAGGTGATTTAAATTCTTCCATATCCAAATATCAGGCTACACATTCTTCTACATTTTTGGAATATTTCTAGATTGTCAAAATTAGATACTTTAGAGGTGCTATGGAAGAGCAAGGCCAGGGTAGCACCTCCAAGCCCATTCACACCGCCAAGGACTTTGACCATAGGGGTGCGCTCGGGCTGACGGTGAGAAGGCTTAACGCAGCTCCTTTGAGCCGTTGTCGTCGAAGGCAACCAGTGAATTGTATGAACTCGGATTCTGACTTCGCTCTGATTGCTCTCCCTATAAGGAAGGTTCCTATTTTGAAGTGGAAATCATACAAATCAATAAAACTACTTGACTCTAATTCCCAAGCCATTGAAGCCAAAGGTCGAAGTCATCCATGTGACTTTGTCATATTGAGTGCCTCATTGGCCCCCACAAAGAAGAGCATCATAGCAGAAGCTCACAAGTTGTAAGACTCTGTAGCATTGCTTCGAAAAGTTCAGCAGCTGTGTTTTTTGCTTCTTGAGACAGCAACCGTAGAGACCGTGGAGGGATGCGGACTAGAGGTAGATGATATTATTGCGTCTTTGGACGCCACCGAGGCTGGTACATCAGTTGTAGGCCCCAGTGGCGACTTCCATAAGGGTTTCACGGAGGACTATACCATTACTTAATTTTGTATTCGTTCCACAATCCCAATTTTGAGATGGGAATATTTTATGAAAGTATAAGGGGTTCCTTTAGCAACCTTTGTTGTTAGAATTTTTTTTTTAGTGATTCTGACTAAAAATTTGAATAGTCATCATTCGTAACTGATATTGTAATTTCAATGTAATTATGAATTGAACACTGACATAATTCAGAAATCAATGTAGTAAGTACATGAGAGTCTCGTGCCAGTTTATGAAGCGCTTTGATATGTAAATTCCTTCAAATGCAGGAATTGTGATCACACCATGATGAGGAGAAACCTTGGAGCAGCGTACCACATTGAGCGTGCAATTGCCGCAAGACAAGGCATTCGTAGATACCCATGCGCTTGTAGGAGGTGTCATGGAGGGAGTACTTTGGCTACTGACAACGTGGCATCCCATCACCGAAAGTTTGGTCGAGATCCTTATATCCCGCACCCATTGCTAGTGAGCATCTTCCTCCATGAACATGGTTCTAATGTTCTATACGTAGAAGAACATTATGGTTATACTCGTAACAGTCGAATGTGAGTTTCATAAAAAAAAATTAAGTAGTGGGCAATGGTCTGATATGGGTACCCAAAAGGTTCTAATGACTTACATTCTACAACTCATTTAAAGCATGCTAAAAATTTCACTTTTTCTACTTACATGAGTTTAATGACAAATTAATGATGAAGTTGTAATACCTCGTCCAATAAAATATTGAGCAAGAAAAATTTAAGAATTTTGGTATTCCTTATCATTCTTTTGTTCTTCAAAAGAAATATTGTCCGAGGTCCACATTGTTGGCAATTGAATTTTTCCGGGAATACCATTGTATGGCAAAAGAGTTCATGAACATGAAATTTAGTTAATACAATGTTTGAGTCATATCTATGTTTAATTTTAACTCTTAATTTGATGTATTACTATATTTTCCTATTCATTAGGACCTTCTTACAACACATAATTTTACACAATTTTAAAAGGAATATAATTTTATAACATCTTCGTCCTATAACAATATGATATACTTACAGACAAACTTAATAAAGGGCATGATTATTTTTTTAATAGAAAACCTCAAATACATAGTACGTTCACTACAATGACGTTGACTAGGTGCAAGATTTGATAAATTTGGAAATTTAGAAATTTAGAAATTTTACCTATATAACACATAATTGTTGTGTACTAGCATGTTGCTTGTAACACCATGTAATGATTGTCATTTTTCAATATTATTTTCATTTCAAAAAGGATGTTTTCTCAAAGTCCAAAGAGTCCTTTCTGGGATGACTATAACATGCCATTGTCCTCATATATGGACAAGTTTGTATTATCTCACTACTACTGAATTGTAGATTGATATGTTAAAAAAAATGAATATTTTGATTGAGCATTTTGCCAGAACCCTTGATACCGGCTATTGTTGGTGAATTTGACGATTGCCCTTGTAACTGCAATGAAGAACAAAATGAAATCATTTTATTCAAACTTTCAAAGACATTATATGTTGATGCTCTTTTATGATCCTTGTTTAGCATAAACAGTGTAGATGAAATTATTGTGTGGTGCTATGGTGTATGTAGAGGGAACCAAGGGTCGACGACTATGAAGATTTTGGTTCAGAATCTGAGTACTCCGATGCCAGTTCTGATTTTATCATGGAAGATGATGTCTCGGGAGGAAGCGTTCCCGATGGCACGAATGTTGATTGGGATCGTATGGTGCACAACACATTTGGGAGAGTGGACGAAATTCATGGAGCACAATCAAACGTAGAAGACGAGGTCATAGATATGGGCGTATCGTCCGATGAGGAGGACAAAGAATAAGATGATGTAATGCAAGATTACATCCGTCAAGCATCTCTCCCCCTATACCAGAACTCCAAGATCAACAAGCTTCAATTTTCTATCGTTCTCATGACCGTTTGCACTCTATTCTCGGTTAGTCACCACTGCCTGGATGAGTTGTTAACCTTTCTAAGACAGGATGTTCTACCTAAACCGAATGAAGTACCCAAAAATTCGTACGAGTAGAAAGCGCTCATTAAAAAATTAGGACTATCCCATGAAATGATACATACTTGCGAGTGTGGTAAATTCATATACTGGGATGAGAATTCAGATAAGACAACATGTCCGAAATGCCAGAAGTCAAGGTACATTCCAGGTTCAAATGCAGTGCCCACGAAAGTGCTACGGTATTTTTCCATCATCAAGAGGGTGAGAAGGATGTTTCGATGCCCTCGAATTGCCACTCTTCTGAGATGGCATAGTACTGGAAAATCCCCCGATGGACAAATGAGGTCAGTAGTTGACAGCATTTCTTGGAATTTCATTGAACGAGAGTTCCCAGATTTTTCAGGACAAGTTCGAAATCTCCGGCTTGGGTTGGCTCTAGACGGAGTGAGCCCACACAACCTTCAAAGTAGTCGTCATTCTGTATGGCCTGTCATGTTGGTTATATATAACCTCCCACCCTGGCTACTAATGAAAAAGTTTTTCATTACCTTGACTCTCATCATACCTGGTCCAAAGTCACCGAACGAAGACAACATAGATATATTTCTTGCCCCTCTCGTCCATGATTTAAAGAAATTGTGGAAGGGTATACCAGCAACAGACAAGTCAATGCGAGAGGGTAATCAAAAATTTAATGTAAGGGCTCTACTAATGTGGACTATTAATGACTTCCCGGCATATACACTCATATCCGGTCAAGCGGGTAAAGGATATGCCGGATGCCCCGTATGTGGAATAAGTACTGTTGCAGATCATTCCAAAATTCTTGGAAAAATGGTGTATCTTGGTGGCCGGAGATGGTTGTGCCCAACCCATCGTTTCCGCGATGCTCAAGCTGCTTTTAACAATAGCCCTGAACACCGGCCTAAACCTCCTCGACAAGACGCTCTCAGCATTATACAACACAGCGGTTTGCGGGATTCATATTTGGACCTTGGGGGCCGGAAGGAAGGACCACATGATCCCGTCAAGAGAACTGGTGTGAAAAGATTGAGTATCTTGTTCGAATTGCCTTACTGGAAGGTTAGTGAAATGCTCCATTTTGATTTCTTTTTGAGTTACACTAGTACATAATGTTTTTGTAACCTTGAATTTGATGTTTAATCATGATCATGTCACATGATATTTCTGATGAAGATAGCAACGGTTGATGAACTAGAAAACTAAGTGATTGTAACAGAATTGACTCGTTCTCTTAAAGTATGTCCACTTTAGGTGATTAATAATGTGACCAATCATCCATTATCCTGTTGTTGTTGTCATCTAGAAAGTAAATACAATATGTAGGTCTCACTTTACATGTGAAGTACCCACTGTGGGTTAACCCCTAAGCGTGCAAAGAGTCCTATCGGGCCGTGTTTGGTTGTTTTTCAGTCAATCGCTAATTTTCACTTAATTCATAATTTCAAATGAAAATGGTCCCAACCAAGAAAATGTGGGGGCTATTTTATAATTTCTGGTTCAATTTATCATTTTCCAAAACTGTTAAAATTGCTTTTTATAGCATTGTAAAGCTCAAAACCCTAAAATTCCAGTATACAGCAAAGGAAAAGTTTTTCTGTCAAATTACTTATTATGTAGGCTCAAAAAGCATGCCACCTACCCCTTGTTGTTCATCTCTATTTTTTACATGTATCCTAAAAAATTCATACTATTCTAAGCAGTTTGTAATTACTATGATTTTACAATAATAGAACTTTGAAATAACTTATTAAATTTATTATTATTTAAATAATTATGAAAAAATCAGGATAAATCGGTTCAACAATACCTTCTATGAGAGAAATACTAGAAAATGTAATATACTTTAAAATGTGAGGAATTAATGAGGTTTGACTGGATAATTGTAGTGTGGACGCTTAAGGGTTAATACATATGTGAAGTTCATACAGAAAATGGTGCATTTGTGAAGCCCTGAAAACCTAGTAGGAATGGAGCCTAAGGAATTTGCAGAATGACATGATGTACATATGTCAAGCCAATCCACGGTGGAGTATAACGCATAATGGTACACCAATTATTGTTATTACTGTGATTCACTATTTTCATAGTAATTGTGGTATTATAATGAAAGTGTGAATCACAGTAATTGAGAGTATGTGACAATACATACAATAATGTACATTTCAGATGTATGCACTCGAAGTAGTCTAAGGATTGGAGTAAAGACTCACACTAATTTTATGACTCACAGTAATGACAATAATTGGTGTAGTTTCTCTGCAAAACAGTTATTGCAGAGTTTCTATGCATGTCAATTTCACCAAAGCTTCCATTACAAGTAGTTAGTATCTATCATTGTCTGGAAACTGTTGATTTTCAATTAAACAGATTGTGCTTAGCTCCTAGCAATACCCATTCAAAGTATTGACCTGGTGCATGATTATAATATCAATTCCACATTACAAGTATATTTTTAGTTCTAGGGAGCGATACTTCATGTTTTTGGATTGATTGTGGATTTAACATCACATGCAAGCAGTAACTTCGATCATGGGGGAAGTTTATGGGTAACTCGTTGTAACATGGGACTAACTGTGAATTAGTTAGAGCAGGGTGTCATCATGTCCTACATGATGTAACAAGTCCTTTAACCCTTAAATGAACCTTGGGGATAGTAGATACGTTGGTGTATAGTTGGTATTTCAATTGTTGTAAGTAGAAAGTTTCAAATTGAGATCCCAATAGCTCATTAAAACCATGTCGACATGAATTTTAACTTCATTTTTGATCTTATACCATTAGGAGGTGTAGAGTCATGCCAAATACATTGGAATACTGCTATATAAAACTGGTCACAACACGCTCTCTAGACTTTTAAGGGCTATAGTAAAGATGGTAGAATATAGAATGTCAAATAATTTCATCCAAAGAACACATATCTGAGATCTTTTGAGATTTATAGTACTTCACAGAATAGTGACATGGGATTGTTCAGGCTATATTGACAAAGATTTTTTTTAACAGAAGTGTGCAAATGGCCATTTGTTTTTAATGTAGAAATTGCCAGTTCGACATTGTTTGGATCCCATGCACTGCGAAAAAAATGTGGCAGAGAACATATTCAGAACTTTGTTTGGCGAGAAGGATGGAGCCAAGTCCCGGGAGGACATGGAATTTAGAGATATTCGCCCTCAATTGTGGCTGCAGCGTATTGGGAATGGAGAGCGTTACTTTGTACCGGATGCTCGATATATTTTGAAGCCACAAGAGAGGCAGGCTTTTCTGACCACACTGCGGTCGATCAAATTTCCAACAAATTATGTGGGATCTTTGTACAAGAAGATCAACGAAGGTGGGTTAAGCGGGCTCAAAACCCACGACTGGCATATACTTTTGCAACAAGTGATGCTTGTGTGTTTGAGAACCATTGGAGACGACCGTGTAATTGGTGCGGTAATGAGGATATGCCGGATATTTCGCAAAATTTGTAGCAAATCAATTAACCCGGACAGTGAAAGAGAGTGGATGGATGACGTGGCAGAGACTATCTCAACTCTTGAAAAGGAATTTCCACCTTCAGCATTTGACATCATGATGCACCTAACGATACATCTTGTAGAAGAAGTGTTTTTATGTGGTCCTGTTGCTACGAGGTGGATGTACCCCATTGAGAGGTACTTGAAAGGATTGAAAGGTTATGTTAAAAATCGGGCGCGTCCAGAAGGAAGTATGGCTCATGGTTATTTGAGAGACGAATCTTTGGGGTACTTGACGAAGTATTTAGCCCAGTATGAGCCCGTATTAACAAGAGCATGGGATGCTGACGAAGAGCCAACGGTGACTGGGGAAGTGATGGAGGGGAATTGGAGGAAACGACATCTGAGTTCCAACTTTTCTAAATGGATTCACAATTTTGTGCTTGACAATGAGACACACATGGCTCCCTACAGGAGGTAAGTGCCACTGTCATGATGTTCATTTGTGTTGGCTAATGCTGCATTAAAGTCGTGTATATCAGATTTGTTTTATCATTTGATATAAGGTCATTCAATAGCTTGCCAACATAACTAATTTTATATGCCTAAACATAAAAATTTCGAGTCCATGCTTTTATGATAGTGAAACGTGTGCTTGATATATACATAATTTTGGCTTTTATAAAAAGCATGTTTTTCATGTAAGGGACCAGAACCCCAAATAATTGGGTTTCATACACAATTGTATTTTTCACTCCCTTTTGAAGTTATTAGTGTAATCATCCTTCTAAGCATATGTTATAGTGCTTTTGAACCCATGGATGTATGGTTCTAGTATGTGAAGTGAACCGTATGGTTCTAGCATGTGAATTTAACCCCGAAATGCCTGGCCTATGACCATGGAATCATGCTTTGCATGTCACAATCAATTTTATCACAATAAAGAAGATAAGTATTCAATTTTATATTTTTAGAAGATGAAGCCATATGTCTACTACAAATCATGAATTTTTCTTAAATTTTGGTGAAAATTTGAAAATTTGATGGTTTTCTGAAATGACTGTAAAAAAATTCATATCAATTACAAAGTGTACAAAAGAACTCCTAGCTTTTTATCAGAGGTGTGGAGAATATTATAGTAGCTCAGAATCATGTATGTACCTAAGTTTAAGATTTTGTGGTATACCATGTCAATGTATGTCAAACTTGTAACTACTCAATTGTCAGAGGTCTTCCTAAATTATAATTGCAGTAGAAATTGGAGTAGAAAATGGACTTGATTAGCTTCAATTTGTTTGCAATAGTAAGGAATTAGGTGGTGGGGATAAATTATGTTTCGCCATTTGGATGAGGGAATATTTGGTGTGGTGCCAGATCAGTCAATGACTTTGGAATGTAGGTGGTGCACTCTTGCATCCTAAGTTTGGACAGTGCTCTATAGTGTGCACTCATAGTAGTGTAATTGTGTGGTCCTTTCAACATGGGGTGTCATGACTTGGTGTCGGAAAAATTAAAAGAATTGGCCATAATATATCATGTTGTGTCTTGTGTTTTGCCAATCAGTATGTTAGAGCATGCCAAGCAGTTGTTCATTGTGCACCAAAGTCACATGCAAGATGGTGTATGAAAAATTGTCCCAACAACAATCACTAAGTGTGCTTGGAATAGAGTGCGTCAACCAATTACATACTAGTAACTACATGGGACAATTTGTCACTACATGGGACAATTATAATAGCCAAGAATAAATTTAGTAACACTGAACTTCATAAAGTGTGAGCATGGTCTTGTCATAGAATAGGACAAAATGTTTAATTTGAGAACCACCACTCACTATTTTGACACTATTTGGTTTGCAAATATCAAACTTCACATCATAAGATGTACTTTATCATCCAGAAATAGGTTTGGTGAGTGGAAAACGACTGCTACTAGACCTACCCTTAGAGTGTTGTTTTTCTGTATAAAAATACCTTTTGATAGGATGTAGGTGGTACTTTTTTTCCCATGATCGATTATTTAGAATTTTGTTGGACTTTTGGGTCGCACATGGTATCCAGATGTCTTTGGTTTTTGTGCCCTAGGGATCAGGTATTCACATTCTGATGTTTTCTCCTACTCCCTCTGTCCCGTATTAAGCTTCTTGATTCATTTCTAAAATCTGTCCTATAACAAGCTTCCTCTTTGCTCAAACTACTACTCGCACTGGGTGAGGGTCCACACCATTGTGCTTAGGGTCTATACTATTTGACTGCTTCATTGTTCTATTTTGAGGGTTGAAGAAGGTTAATATGATACAGAGGAGTATTTTTTTAGCAATCAATAATTTTGAGGCTTGAGGAAGGTTAATATGGTACATAGGAGTATTGTTTAGCAATCAATAGTTAAATTGTATCATTTTCTGTGATAAATGTGCAAATTGAATAATGTTTAATGATAACATTCTTAAAATCAGGTAATCTATGTATGTTGACCAGATGTGAGCTTCATTAAGGAGTGTTGTACGCTTGATATGGGTGCTATTGTATACATGTACTAGAATAGTGTTCACGGAAATATTTTGTGAGATACTGCTGCGAGTAGTCCACTGTATATGTGTCACAGTAGTCAATTGATTTTGATTGTTAAATATTGGTTAAAAATGTAGTCTAAGTTATGAACCACGACAAGTTCTAATTGGATATAGCTATGTTGTTTTTAGTATGCTAATCCGATTCACAAAATGATTAAATTATACTGATTTTTGTACATGTTGCTGAAAAATCCATTGTAGTCGTTACGAAGCTGTAGTGATAGAACGAACGACGATGCAGGAGCACTATGTAAGAGATAATCGTATTCGACGGAGACATGGAAGAAGACCAGCTCTACCTGTACATCTGAGGAATTTGCCTACATTCAATCTATGGGTGGAGGAGGAGGTGCAACGGGAATTGGCAAGAGGCATAAGAGTTGAGGAAGATGTCATAGACACATCCCGACCGCCTCATCCTGTTGCTAGGTCATATAGGGCTATGTATGCATACGGAAACCATTTTTGTGTGAGGACCGCAGAGGAGCATCTAAAAAGAAGTGATTGTGGAGTAGCCGCGATGTTCCGAAGGCCTTGGAGGTCGTCTGTTGGCGATGCAAATCCAATTGAAGCAGAAGTGGAATATGTTGGAGAATTGGAAGAGATTTTAGAACTAAGATATCAAAAGCATCGCACAGTAGTTTTTGTTTGCAATTGGGTTAAAGCAAACTATGCAGGTGACAACGCTACTGTTATCAAAGTCAAATGGGGGTTCACTCTCGCCAATTTTAACGCTAGAATCAATTTGTCAAAAGAGTCGTTCGCATTTCCAATTCAATGCGATCAGACATTTTATGTGAACGCAATTGAAAAACCAGGTTGGAGAGTAGTTTTGCGCAAGTTGGTGCGGTCCAGGAGGATTGCACCCGATATTGACGTCAACAGAGAGGAGCATCAGATGTTTGACATGGGACGTGATTATGACCATGTTGGCCTACATCCTGAGGAGATTATATCGGAACAGCAACAAGCACCTGTGGAAACATGTACAGAATACCGTCGAGAGGAAATTTTCAGGCCCGCGAGTCGTTACCGAGGTCGTGGAAGGGCCGGTAGGGCTGGGCAGATGCAACATGGCCGAGGTCCCGCATTTGCAAATGTTGCTCAAGGCATTCGCGGGAGGGGTGGTAGAATGCGCGGTAGAGGCAGAGGTTTGGCAACCCGGGGTGGAGGACTATTTGAAAGGGGTGAGACATCGTTTTCCGAAGATGTCGTGAACGATGGCAATCATGGCAGTGACAGAGGTTTGTATCAGGTACAACCATCGTCATCCTCTGATGAAGACGAAGATTCCTCGAGTGAGAGCAGTATGTCGTCCGAAACTTCTTCTAAAAGCCTACAAAGTGCGGACTTCCATTCCAGCGAAGCAGATTAGGTAACGAAGTTTACCAATGTGTGAGTTTATTTTCACTAAACTTTGACGTCATTCAATTTTTATTTAGGATATTAAAGTCCATTATAATATACTCATTTGTAAAAAGAAGATGGAAGCAGTTCAATGGTATAAACCCAAAGCACAATAGTGTGGACCCTGAGGCAGTACGAGTAGTAGTTTGAGCAAAGAGGAAGCTTGCTTATTATGGGACAACTGTGGAAGGGAATGGATAAGCTTAATATGAGATAGAGGGAGTATTCACAATTGGCAATAGAAAAAAATTGGAAAGGAGATTAACTGTTGTTTTTGTGCATTCAAGGCGAAGCTATCCAGACTGTTGTGCGGCTTATTCAGAAGTCACAGCACTCATAACATTCAATAGCCTTCATGTCCATTGCCTTTCCTTCATGCACTCTGCTCATCACCTTGAGCCTGTACATGCCCACTTAGGTACTGATGAAGTACTAGTGGGTGTAGAATATTCCACATCATCTACTGTAGAGCCAAGGTAGGGACAATGCATGCTATTGAATGTTATGATGAGGATTACTAGATTCATGTATTTCTTGTGTTAGTGCAAACTTTAGCATTGTCAATATTATAAATCAAGCACGGTGATTAGAGTTTTTGTGCATAACTCCTTAGTTCTTTTATAGCGTGTTTGTAGTGTTATGGAATTTGAAATGCATATCTGCTTTTGGCACATGAGGTCAGGAGAACTCACGTGGTTGTTCTACTTCTGGAGCATGCTGTGATGCCTATTTTTGTAAAAGACGTTTGGGTAGTTATTCTCTAATATTCTATACTTTTATGGATGTGGTGAATAATATTATACAATCATCAAAGGCCGTACAGAATGAGGTCCTGAATCCCATTTTTTATTTGAATGAAGATGTACAGTACAATGTAAAGAGGCCCATACACACACATTGGTGTGAACACATCTGTATCAAAAGAGATGTGTTGACTTGAATAAATAAGTTAAATCATATAGTACTGGTTATTATCTTCTTTTTAACAGCAAGGTCAATATGGGTTCCCTTAGAATGTAAGTTGAGAGTGAAAATCACCTTTCCAAGTCTATGATTGGATGAAGATTGTGTTGGATGAAATATAAAATCCACATTAGATGACCACAAGCGTTACAAAACCATTTGTCTATTTTCTTGGTAAACTGTAATTGACAAGCAAAAGGACAAAATACCAAAATTTATGTCAATCTCAGGCTATTGAGGGATAGGGACTATGAAAGTCTATGTCTTTCATCAAAATTGACATAATATTGGTAAAAATTGACAGTTCTTTGTCAAATAGGGTCCAATATTCTTGTAGTGAATTCAACCGATCACTATAAGAAACCTGCATTTTTTGTGATGTCCAAAAAAACGTGAGAAGATGTCTAAAATGACAGGGTTCATGTTTGCGCGGATGTCACCAAAAATCGGTCGGAGAAAAACATCACCGATGTCCAAAAAATCGCAGAAGAACATCGAAGATGTCTGTAGGAGACATCCGTTTTCGACGTTCCTTTGTGGTGACGTCATCTGTGCCATGTGGATGCCACGTCGTCGCCACATCAGCGGTAATTTCACGGGCAGTGCCACGTGGGAATGGATTTCATCCGAGGACTTGGTGATGTGGAGGATGACGTGGTCCCGCCAAAATCTGACGTGGACCCGCCAACATATGACGTGGCGTGCCACGTCAGCAGAGTTTGGGTGGGATTTTCACTGTTCATTTGGACGTCAGCGACATCATTTGGACGTCCCATGTGACATCCGTTATGTTTCTGTAGACATCTGTGATGATACTGTGGTGTTTCCCGAGATGTCTATACTGACGCGTGCGATGTCCATTTCGACGTTTTGGCGGACGGACCTAATGTCACAGATGTCAGCGTGTTTGATAGGGGGATGTCAGTTTAGATGTCAGTTTAGATGTCAAGGTGGACGTCGAGTATGTCAGCGTGTGGATGTCCGTGGCGTCGTTGCTGGCGTTGCAGAAGACATGGGAGATGTCAGTGACAAATATCAGTGGCGTTCATTATGACATCTCTTGAGACATGGTTGATGTTACGTGTTGACATCATCCGCGTTGGAGAAGATGTTCTACACGTCATAGTAGACATCATCTTCGACAGCCACTAATGTCACCGCAGACATGCAGATGTCAGTATACAAACGTCTAGGTTGTTACGTGGGACGTCTCTCCCAACGTCCAGTATGATGTTGTACACGTTATAGAAGACATCATCCTAGACATCAGTGGCATCTACCTCAGCGTGTAGACGTCCCTATGCGAACGTCCATAGTGTTTTGTCGGATGTCTCGCTGAACATCCAGAATGATGTCCTACATGTTGTACGAGACATTGTACTGGACATGCATTGGTAACACTGTAGAAGATACCACATATACAACGGGTTTAGGGTTCACAGTCACACATACGTATTCCCACTGGATATACATAATACACCGCAACATTTGAGTTTAAAGTCGTATCTCCATTGATTGTGAACAAAACATCGTGCTGAATGTGCACAAACCCTACACATACGCACACGACGGTAACACATGCGTCTATTGCAGATCCACAAATTGCATGAATGACCTACATAATAAAATCGTTGCTGTACATTACCGTTCCCTGACACAGTCCTGATGTCTTCGCGCACCGCACTTAGAGACATTACATACCGCCAATTGCAGTGCCCTCGCTCCAATGCCGTCCACTCGCTATCCGTGCATTTGCAGGCCTGTCAAGTATCATCGGCCATCCTCCTAGTCTGCACATGGACAACACCCAAATTTGCGATTCAAACGATTTTCATGACCACTTCAATTGAGAATGACATTGTCCCCTACTATATATCAATGCTACAGTGTCGTTGGGCCGCTCATGTCCTATTACTGCACCCGGTTCGATTGACTAGTGTATTTGCAAAGCCCTGATCCTTCAGCAGAGACAATGCTCCTACTCCAGTACTGGGACTCCTACTCCATCAACGCCAGGATGTCTCTTCTCAGGTTCTATAGTAAACATCTATGGCGTCTCTTTGGACATTTCATACAACATTGGGGATGTCAAATCAAACGCAACGGGCATCTACGCGGAGAGGACTGTTGATATGTCCATGGCATCACGATCGCGTTTTCAGTTGGCTTGCAGCAGGCCTACGCGGGTTGCCTGAAGTTCCACACACCTCTGAACATGAAATAAAGCCTCTTACAAGTGTTATCACTCACCAAATTGCGTACACATGCGTATCATGTCATCTCTTCTTCGTTGCGTCCGCTCTCGTTGAGGTGCCGACCTTCGCAACGGGCTTCCCGGGTTTAGACAGGCCCGCTGGCTTTGGTGTATCGGACTTCGCCGACTTGGACTGTCCTGCTACCTTCGGTGCATTGGGCTTTGCCGGTTTTGAGACGCTCGCCGCCTTGGTTGCCACTGCATTGTTTACAGGCTGACCCACGCGCCTCGCCCGTACCGCGGACTCGGGCATTGTTTCTATCGCAGCCTGGACATGCATTGCAGCATTGGATACGGAACTTGCAATCACATTCATTTATGCACATTGCAGAATGGCTCTGTATAGTCTATGCATTGAAGGATGACATTGTACATACTATAGAACAAGTTAACAACACAATACATTGCACACAATATACATGCATATAGAAAATTGTTAACACTGTCATTGTCATAGTGGCGCCAGTGCAGGATGTCTGCGTCGATGTCTGCAAAAACGTGGTGACGTCTCCATAGATGTTCCACTGTGTTTCCAATGACATCCAGTAGATGTCATTCATGTCATACCACACGTACATAGTGTCTTACAGTTGCAAACTCTCTATGCTGATTGTACCTGCTGCAGCTGCTCGTCCTCCACTATATCTTTAGTCCCCGGCGCAGACGGTGCATTGTCCTCGTTCTCCGCGTTCTCCGCTTCGACTTCCCTGCCTCCATATGCCAGCCCCTCGTCCGCGGCTCCTGCGTCGGCGTCCTCCTCCTGGCCAGCCTGGACATCTTCTTCAAGGCGCCCTCCTCCCCCGACGTGCTCGTGTGCGGCTCCCTTCCTTGCATCGTCGTCGCCGCTTTGATTGGACACCCCTGCTGCACCGTGGTTGGGAGAAGGTGGTCGCTGCAAGTTGGACACGCCGGGCGGTGTGTTGGTGACCTCCAGATTCACTTCCGCATCCACCACTGTCGGTGCCGACGAATTCGAAGCCCTCGCGCTTAAAAGTTCCTTGAACATTGCCTCCAACCGTGTGTTTGCAGCATCAATCTTTGCCTCTAGCCGCTCCTGGGATGCATCCATCTTCGCCTCCATGTCATCCATCTTCGTGCTCATATCTGCAATGTCTTGGTCGATACCCGCCTTGGTATTGTCCCGATTCAGTTCTTCGAGCCGTTTGTATTCCTTCTGCACCTCTTCATTGATCTCCGTCTCGTACGGTTCTCGTTGAAGTCGTATACTCTGCCACAATGACGTGCCCACAAATTATATTCAGACGTACTTCAAAGGAATTGAAGGCCAACAGAGAGAATGTGAGAAGCAGCACCGCCCGTGCTGCTGTGGACCCTGTCACTCTCGACGTCGACATCAGTGGGACGTCGAGCATGCCCGCGCAGACATCTTCACGTTATGTCTGACGTCCACAGAAACATGTGAGACACTACTACAACATCCGTCAACATTGGAACATCGTGCCACTACATTGCAAAGACACGTCCAACAGTGGCATCAATAGTGGAACAACATGCATGACGAATGCCTGACCAGCCTCACGAGCGCCTCCTCACGGAGACGCTGCATTTGGGACGCCTTGGCCGCCTTCCGCTTCGAGATTCCACGCATCTTAGCCGACTTCTGCTGTGCCAGGTCCGTCGCCCGCATGGCGATGAGGTCGTTCCATTGCTCAAACGTCAGTTCGGGGGGTTTCGGTGCGTTCTTGTCAATCAACCGATTCAATCGAAATCGGATATTGATTAAGGTCTTCGTGACCATCTTTTGGAACCACATTTCGTCTATACGCCTCGCAGCGCCCTTCCCCTTCAACTCCCAATCTGCAAACACAACGTTGCCAATTCCATCAATACTGCCAAAGTCATATATACATAGACTGACAGAACAATTCCACGGCACAGATAAGCAGCTATGAAGTGCCCGTTCTGGGATCCAACCCGAAATACAATAAACCCTTTGCAGTTCAAAAAATTGAACTGTACTTCATTCCTCCACATGTCGTAACCAATGCCGTACCGGACGTCCAAGGTGTTCTTCGACGTTTTGTGGGACGTCACACAGAACACGTCACTCCGGCTATTGTCTGCATAACAGTAAGCGCCGTGGTATGTAAAGGTCTGAGAAGGCACATAGCATCAACCCTCACAACATCCACAACTGCTTGCAATGGCTCGCGCTGCAGACCACATTCTTCATCACCAGTGTGGAACAAAGTCATGTATGATTAGGAATTCGGGCCCAGACATCCAGCCGAGACATCGCTGCTGACAGCTGTGGTGACATCTGTGGTGACATCTTTGTTGACATTTGTGGTGACATCTCTGATGACATCTGTGGTGACATCTCGGATGTTCATATATGGTGCTTGCCACGAACATGGAAGCCATACCTGCATACACCCGCTGGAAAAATCGCTCCTTTGCTTGCCGTGACTGCCCTTCCCAGTTGTGTCTGGGATCAAAGTCCTTCGCCATCAGCTGCACATCCTTGTGCAAGACCTTCTGCATTGACCCGTACGGGATGCCCTTTGCATCCACAAACACCGGCTTCTTCATGTCATCCGTGGCCGCGACCTTGCCCGTCGTTTGTTTCGGACTCGGAGGTGGTGTATCGTCGTCGTCGTGTCGTCCTCTTCGTCGTCCGGTTCCTTATCCTCATCCTCCGTCTCCGAATTCGATGGATATCCGCGGCTGTACATCAAAAACCCTTGCCTAGATAAGTGTTAATGTCAGTGAAGAAAGCAATACACAAATACGAAGCGTACCTAGTACTTCAATTCCGTTCTTGCACTTTAGCACATCGGAGAACAAGACATCACGTCAGCACATTGCAACTAATCCTTCTAATGAAAATTGAAATGAAATGATGACGATACTGAATTACATGTCATACGCATATGACGGACGGTACATGCCCGCTGAACGTCTCCGGAGACATCAAAATGTCGTCGTGGACGTCGTTTGAGACATCTGTACAAACGTACCTGTGCTGCTAATCACATCACAAGTATCACATGACATTTCATGTCCCATGATACCTAACCCTGCTACTCAGCATGCAACAATTCTGAACTTCAATTTCATGTGGCATTACACTTGAAAGCAACAACATACTGTACCACATTCAGACGGAAAACACTTATTTGCGAAGTGATACACAGTTGTCATGTCGTCTCTAGGTTGTACGCTACTTCAGCACCACAAAACTTGAGCACATACCAACAAATCCTGAGGATGGAAATTCACTTGGGATACTCACATCCTGAGCATTCAAAATTCTAGGTACATGACAGCCAACAATGAGTACGACAGTGCACTCACTGTTGTCGATATTGTCACCCCTCTCATACTGCAGACACGAGCTTTCTACTAACGTCGGGTGACACCTGTGTGAAGGTGGACGTCCCCTTAGACATCCGCATGTCATGGGAGACGTCGTTTCGGACGTCTCTGTCATCATCTGTCATGGTAACGCTGCTTGTACTGCTGCATCAGTGGTGAACATGAATTCCATGTGCCATGAGACCGTCTGACTGCATGTCCCCAACTACACCCTCAGTCTGCCAAAAATCTGCAAAATCTCCAGGGCTTGGAATAACCTCACCGGCGTTTCTCAAAATTTATATATGCAGAGGCAATTGAATTAGCGTTTGTTATTGCTCTACAGTCGAACATCTTTGCACCCATCACCGTCTCGCTCTGACTTCCATCTGCTGTGCATTACAACTGTAGTCACAGTAACTATGAATAACATACCTGACTTTGAAACCCTAATCCCTGAAGAACTACTTCTCCGGTTCTCCTGTAGAGACCGTGTCACTTTCTGGTTTGCCAAGTACGAGAGGGTTAATGGTAGGTGCTTATTGGGGACCATGCCCACAATTAACTGATTATCTATTCAGAAACAATTGGTTGGGACTCTTGACATTCCAACTCAGGGAAACATGATTGCTCAGTCTTGGATCAACTAACCTATGGAAATTAAGACATTCTGATCAGATTAAAGGCAGACTGAGGGTTCTGAGTAGACATCCAAGTAGACATGGACCTGGATATTGTAATGATGTCCTCAATGTCAGTTGCAATAATAAGACGTTGCACAAAGAACAAACACACCCACATGTTTGCATACATATGTTTGCAAATTACACACCTGAAATCTTGCTGCATGTCAAGCTCTGTCATCCCCCCTGGACGGTGCTGCTCATCCTCGTCCGACGACACGGCTACTATCTTGCGCTTCTTGCTGACGGGAGTGTTCACCTTCGCCTGGCCCTTGCCTCGAGCGCTTGCGCCAACGCGCTTGTCATTCTGATATTTGGTCCGCCGCTCCACTACGTCCTCCTGGTTTTGACCGTCGTCATCGTCCCTTCGCTGAGATGGCGACAACGGCCACTTCTGCAAGTTTCCCTTACGCTTCGGCATCCTCACGCGCCGGGCAGGCCACTCCACGAACGCCTCGCCTTTCTGCTACGCCCATCACCACCCACAAAGTGTACACAAACTCTTATACTATGATTGTCATGGTTTATTCTACATGAAACCAAACTCTGTAACATTAGACACATTGAGTACACAGAAATTGGGGGAAACCTCGTTCCCTCTTTAGCACACAGAAGTGCAGCATTTAGAGAGTATAGAAAATGTGGGCACTTATTAGAAGAAACACTTGGCCCCATGGACAGTAGAAACTTCGACATAGCCGGCACTTTGCTTCACTGGAACGGACGTCAAAGACATCACAGCGACATCAGTGGAATGGACGTCAAAGACATCACCAGAACATTGGTGCACTGCAGTGGAGACATTGAGTACACAGACAGTGGGGACAACCTAGTTCCCTCTTCAACACCCACAACTCCAGCATCTGGAGAGCATAGAAAACGTGGTCAATTATTAGAATAAACACTTGGCTCAATGGACACTACAAACTTCGACATAGCCGTCACTTTGCTTCACTGGAACGGACGTCAGAGACATCACAGCGACATCAGTGGAATGGACGTCAAAGACATCACCAGAACATCGGTGCAGTGCACTGCAGACATTGAGTACACAGACAGTGGGGAAACCTACTTCCCTCTTCAACACACACAACTCCAGCATCTGGAGAGTGTACAAAACGTGGTCAATTGTTAGAATACAGACTTGGCCCCATGGACAGTACAAACTTCAACATAGCCCTAACTTTGCTTCACTGGAACGGACGTCAGAGACATCACAACGACATCAGTGGAATGGACGTCAAAGACATCACACCAACATCGGTGCAGTGGATTACAGACATTCAGTACACAGAAAATGGGGAAAACCTAGTTCCCTCTTCCGCACACACAACTGCAGCATCTGGAGAGTGTATAGAAAACGTGGTCAATTATTAGAATAAACAGTTGGCACCAAGGACAGTAACAAAGAGGTCATAGCCCTAACTTTGCTTCAGTGGACTGCATGTCAGAGACAGCAGAACGACATCGGTGCAGTGGACGTCACAGACATCACACCGACATCCGAACAGTGCACGGAGCGGACGTCACACCGGCATCCCCGAGCATGGAATCAGCAACATGGAGCACGCAAATTTCAAAACCTGTCACTCACAGCAGCGCTACGCAAGTACTTCTGCGCATACAAGAGCTGTTCTTTTACGCTGCATGGACGATCTTCCAGCCATGGCCGTGAGCAGGGAAACCCTCAAGCGCAACATAGAAGACCAAGGTCGCAACATCCACGACATGAACAACCACAAACACAACTGCGAATAAAAGAACCGGATCAACGAACCCTGCCGCTGCTGCCTCGAGCCAGATCGCAGGAGAGAGAAACGTCCGCAAACCCTCAAACGCTGCGACAGAGAATTTGTGCCGTCACTCTGCCACACCTCCACCCAGTTGGAGACATCGGCAACAACATGCAGGAATGCTCCGCGGACATCAACTTATACAGAGGCGGCTGGGGCCCTATGACCGTGGGTGGGCGGGACCTATGGCCGCGCGATGTACTGCACAGCGTCCACGACGCCTACCATAACAAGAGAGTGCAGTACCGCTCATTGCACTTACCTTGCGAACTTGTGGTGCAAGCACATGCATTGATTTTGAGACATCAGGTTCCACAAAGGTTGTCAATTTTGTGCTCCTCCGCAATTGGGTTTTGGAGTTGTCAGGTGTCTCCGTCATTACTGCTCCAGGGGTAGCGTTTGCTGCAATCTGTTCTACAAAATTGTTGAAATCGTGCAGGGCTGCGGCTGTGACGTCCAACTCTACCCTCTGGTTATCTGGTACATTGTCTCTCCCTACTAAAACCCTAGGTGGCTTCACTATTTCTGCATGCACTGCCATATTTGAATGGTGTATCTTAAATGAAACGCTGGAAAGGAGGGTTTTGGAGAACCCTAAACCCAATATATTGTAGTTCATCCCGCCCGGTCGGTGTTCTGGCAGCGTTGGTATTATACAACTGGATACGCCGCGCGACACGTGGACTGTAGATGCCTACTATTCACTGCTGACATCTCGGATGTCAGTCGAGACATCTGTACTGACATCTAACGTGACATCTCAAATGACATCTCTGCTGACATTCGAAATGACATCTGTGGTGACATCTGTGGTATCATCTAAAATGCCATATCCGGTGACAGCAGTAGTTGTCACGGTGGATGTCCATTCAGAGAATAGTGCTATTTGATTGTGAACAGGACTTGAGAACTTCAGCACTTCAGTGCTGCCGTAATTGGAATTGTAGTTTGCCACGGTTGTGGAATTCTGTCATGTCTGTGCACAATCAAGTGCTCTGACATGTGCGAGGAAAAAAAGTACTAACCGTGAAGGTCCGCATGTGCCCTGTTCTTCATTGATAGTGTTGTTGCACCCGCTGGTTGCGGCATGTCTATATCTCGCAAGTTATGCTGTATTTGCAACACATGTCATATTCGTCATCACCTCGACTAATATGAAATGTGATCCCAATGCAATCATATGCAACCTGTATTGATAAAAGAATACATTGTTTGAAGAAGGACAAACCATGAAGATATATGTTTCGGATATAATGAAAAGGAAGCTTGGACGCTCCACTACAGACATGTCCATGTCAGCGGAGACGTCGGGCAAGATGTCACTAGTATAAAACATTGTGTTTTGCCACCAAGTTTTGCACCAATAAATTGGTGCATTTTAATTGATGCACCAACTTTTGAATTGTAATTTATTGGTGCTTTTTATTGAGGTAATTGATGCAACGTAGTATTGCTAGAAGCCAAAGACGTACGGGTGCTAAATAATGGTGTGTGGGAGGAGGGGTTAGGCATGGGCTGATCTCTAGAGTGTCCTTGTGATGAGTTATCCCATATGGTTTGTCCATGGTGACCTCCTAGTGTACACTACTTAAGGTGGAAGGCCTTTGAGTAAAGATTATCTCTTTCTACGCATTCCTTGTGTTTGTGTGTGTGCCTTGTGCAATCTTCTCTACCTTCAATAGGTTATGGGCCCACTCATGTGTGTTTCATGAGTATTAGATTGCATTTGTGCAAGTATTTTGAGGTCGGTGCGCAACGGGCGGTTTCGGAGCATTGTTGGAGGTTTTGGAGCTTGTTGAAGCGTTGGTGTTTCTTGGAGGTGTGCATGGGCTGAAGTTACATGTTGGAGCACTCTCTTTGGTCAATTTCTTCCCTTGATCTCCTTCTTTTCTTTCTTCTATCTCTTCGTTGCGAGTGGAACTTCGTTTGGTTCAATTGTGAGCATTTGAGTAAATGCAAGTGATTTGTGAGGTGTGAAGGCTCTCGTGGAGGGTCTACCATCTGATCCTAGTGATTAGGCACTTGCTTTGAGGTGTTGCATGTGTTTCATGCTCTTGGGGTGCTCAAATTTTCATTTGGAGCTAGTTTGTGCACAAAGGTGCGGTTTTGAGCAATTTCAATGCGATTGGGGTTTTGAGGGACTTGTGTGAGTTCATGTGCATTGAGTGAGTGCTCTTGAAGGACACAAAGGTGTCATTGACGTGCATTGAGTGTTTGGGGACACTAAGGCGTCGTATTGAAGCATTTGGAGTTGTTTTGAGCTCCATTGAGTGATTTGAGGGGTTTTGGTGAGCCTCTTTGCATTTTTGGGTGAGGGTTCTCACATTTGAGTGTTGGGAGGCGTGTGTGGAGCACAAAAGTGCTGATCTAGTGTTTGGGGTTGTTTTAAACCCATTTGGGTGCACAAAGGTGCAATATCAAAGCAAAAAATCACAAAAACAAAGTTGTGTGTTTGAGTTTGAGGTTTCATTTGTGTGGGGAGGCATACGTAAGTGAGGATCATGGCATCTTTTGAGGGTGAGGGTCCCAAGGTCGTGGACAAGTTCGATGGGGTGAATTTCCACTTGTGGAAATTCAAAATGGAGATGGTGATGGCCGAGAAGGAGTTGTGGGAGATTGTCGAGGGTAGTGAGGAACCTCCTTTCTCTTCTACGGATCCTAGGATCATGCAAGCGTACACGAGGAGGGAGAAGAAGGCATTTGCCATTTTGGCACTCAACCTCGCGGATTCGCAACTTGCGCACATTCGTTCGTGCAAGACACCCGCGGAAGCATGGTCCAAGCTTTGCAACATTCACGAAGCGAAAACATTGGCCAACATTTTGTTTTTGAGGCGCAAGTTCTTCACCATCAAGATGGGCGAAGAAGATGACATGTTGGCGCACATCAACAAGGTCAAAGCTCTCGCGGATCAACTCAACGGTTGCGACGTGTCGGTTACGGATGGTGACATCGTGATGACACTTTTGGAGAGCCTTCCATCATCATACGAGTACCTCATCGTGGCGATGGAGTCAAGACCCATTACGGAGCTCACATTGGACTATGTGACCTCACGGTTGTTGCACGAGCTTTCGCGGCGAAAGGAGAACGAGTCTCGAGAAGATGGAGCGGCACTCGTGGCGAAGCAATTCAAGAATGGAGGCGGTGGGAGCTCAAGCGACAAGGTGTGCTTCTATTGTGGTAAGAAGGGCCACATTGCCAAATTTTGCTTCAAACGCAAGAGGGATGAGAAAGGGGAGAGTGCAAACAACACTAAAACTCGTGACGATGATGAGTACGCATTTACGGCTAGATATGAGGCAAGCATGAGCGATGGCATCGAGGGTGATGCAAGCATGAGTGATGGTATCGAGGGTGATGCAAGCATGAGTGATTGGATTGAGGTTGGTGATGAGTATGCAAACATGGCAAGCAATGTATCGTGCAATGGTAGTACGAGTGATTGGATTGTTGATTCGGGGGCTACAAGCCACATGTCACCACATAAAACTTGTTTTCATTCGTATGCTCTCATTAATCCAAGGAGAGTGATTTTGGGAGATGATACGGTGCTTGAGGCCGTTGGCAAGGGCCAAATTGTTGTAGACACCGAGGTGAGGGGTCGTGTGAAGACAATCACTATCCAAGATGTCCTCCACGTTCCCAAATTAACGGCAAATTTACTATCGGTGAGGCAATTAGTGGCAAAGCACTTGAGGGTTGAGTTTAGTGATAAGGGGTGTTATGTGTTGTCACCGAGTCGAGATGAGGTGGCCATCATTGAAGAACACGAGGGTTTGTACCACATCAAGTTCTCCAAGGTGCATTCGAAGGAATCGGCGGCGTTGGCGCATTCAAACTTGAAGGACGACAAGTTGGCGTTGTGGCATCGTCGACTTGGCCATTTGAACATCAAGAGTGTGAAGACACTACGCGGCATGGTAAGCGGTATGGACCTTCATCAATTGAAAGTGGATGCTTCTACATTCACGTGTGAAGGTTGCATTGAAGGCAAGCAACAACGGTTGCCATTTGCGGGTGAAGGGGCGACACGGGCCACAAAAGTTTTGGAGATCGTGCATTCGGATGTGTGTGGCCCCATGAAGACCACATCGATGGGAGGTTGCAAGTACTTTGTGACCTTCATCGATGATTTTTCAAGGAAGATATGGCTCTACCCTATCAAAGCCAAGAGTGAGTGCTTTGAGAAGTTCAAGGAGTTCAAGACATTGGTGGAGAACCAATCCGAGTTGAAGATCAAGGTGTTTCGGTCGGACAATGGCGGCGAGTACATGTCCAAGAAATTTGACGAGCTTTTGAAGAATGAAGGCATCGCACGCCAAACTTCGGCCCCGTACACGCCTCAACAAAATGGAGTTGCGGAGCGCGCAAATCGCACCATTGTAGAGATGGCGAGGAGCATGTTGCACGCTCAAAACTTGAAGTTGGACCTTTGGGCGGAAGCGGTGGTGAATGCGGTATACACACGCAATCGGTGTCCAACAAGCGCGGTTGAAGGCATGACGCCGGAGCAAGCGTGGAGTGGGAGGCAACCATGTGTTGCACACATGCGCATCTTTGGATGCATTGCATATGCGAAGGTTCCCGACGAACGGAGGACGAAACTCGAGGCTAAGGCCTTGAAATGTGTGTTTCTTGGGTATTGTGAAGGTACCAAGGCGTATAGACTCATGTCGGTGGACACGAGGAAGATCATTCGGTCACGTGATGTGACATTTTGTGAGGAGTCTACGATGGAGGCTCCTTTGGAGGTTGGTCCAAGTGGGAGTAGTGGAGACGTTTTGGTGGACACACCCTCCAAGTCTCCTAGTGTTGTTGATGTAGGTGATGATGACGGTGATGACGAAGCTGGCGACACGGAGGTTGTTGAAGCGCCATCGAGCTCAAAGGCCAAGAATGGCGCAAAGGGCACGCAAGAGGAGCAAGTTTCTTCAAGCGAGCGGCGGTACCCCGAGAGATCGCGCAAGCCACCTGGAGAATGGTGGAAGAACCACATCTTCCCTCAAGTGGAGGACGAGCATGCGAATGTGGCATTATCGGATGGTCCATTGACCATTCGAGAAGCCATGCAAGGTGAGGATGCGGTCAAGTGGGAGCGCGCCATGCAAGAGGAGTACGACTCTCTAATTGCTAACGGTACGTGGCAATTAACTCCCATTCCAAAGGATCGCAACCCCATTGGTTGCAAATGGGTGTTTCGGACAAAGAGGGATGTTTCGGGTATTGTTGTGCGTCACAAGGCAAGATTAGTAGCCAAGGGGTTCGCGCAAGTGCATGGGGTGGACTTTCACGAGACATTTGCTCCCGTGGCCAAGTTCACCACCATTCGATGCATTCTTGCCATTGGAGCGGCCTTGGACTTGGAGATGCATCAAATGGATGTGAAGACCGCATTTTTGAATGGCGATTTGGAGGAGGACATCTACATGGTGCAACCTGAGGGGTTTGTGCAACAAGGTAATGAGCACCTTGTTTGTAAGTTGCAAAAATCATTGTATGGGTTGAAACAATCTCCAAGAGCGTGGTACCAAAAGATTGACACGTTCTTGGTTGCACACGGGTTTACTAGGAGCATTGCGGATCATAGTCTCTACTTCATGCAAGAGGGGCAACATGTGGTGATTGTGATTATATATGTTGATGATTTGATCATTCTTGCAAGCCTCATGAGTTTAATGGATGCATTAAAAGGCATGCTTGAGAGAGAGTACGAGATGAGTGATCTTGGAGAATTGCACTTTTGTCTTGGTGTTGAGTTTGTGCGAGACAGGGCTACACGCACTATCACCATGAGTCAAGGCAAGTATGTGATGGACGTGCTCAAGAGATTCGGGATGGAGGATTGTAAGCCCGTGGCAACACCATTGGATGCAAACTCCAAGCTCGTCAAGCTTTCGGAGGAGGAGTATGCGATGGAGGCTAAATCGATGGCGGAGGTGCCATACAAGCAAGCGGTGGGGTCATTGATGTATGCGATGATTGCGACACGGCCCGACCTTGCGTATCCAATTAGCGTGGTGAGTCAACACATGGCGAGACCGGGCTCGATGCATTGGATGACGGTCAAGAGGATCATGCGTTATTTGAGGGGCACAAGCGATGTGAAGTTGTGTCTTGGAGGCAAAGACATTGTGTTGAGCGGCTATTGTGACGCGGACTACGCGGGAGACACGAGCGATCGAAGATCGACAACGGGCTACATGTTCAAGGTCGGATCGGGAGCGGTGTCGTGGAATAGCAAGCGGCAACAAACGACGGCGACATCAACGGTGGAGGCCGAGTACATGGCTACGAGCCATGCCACGAAGGAGGCCATTTGGTTGAGGCAACTAATGGTGGATGTGGGTTGCACACAAGGTGAGGCTACAACGATTATGTGTGACAACCAAGGGTGCATTTCACTTGCAAAGAACCCTACACATCATTCACGCACGAAGCACATTGATGTGCAATACCACTTCATTCGGGAGAAGTTGGAATTGGGAGTTATACATTTGGAGTATTGCCCAACGGAGCACATGGTGGCGGATGTGCTCACAAAGGGTCTTTGTAGAGACCGACACCAACGATTAGTAATAGCATTTGGACTTAGAGGCTTTGGCTCTACGCAAAGTGGGAGTATTGAGGTAATTGATGCAACGTAGTATTGCTAGAAGCCAAAGACGTACGGGTGCTAAATAATGGTGTGTGGGAGGAGGGGTTAGGCATGGGCTGATCTCTAGAGTGTCCTTGTGATGAGTTATCCCATATGGTTTGTCCATGGTGACCTCCTAGTGTACACTACTTAAGGTGGAAGGCCTTTGAGTAAAGATTATCTCTTTCTACGCATTCCTTGTGTTTGTGTGTGTGCCTTGTGCAATCTTCTCTACCTTCAATACTTTTGAACACTCTGTCGTAAAGCAAAGAAATAATTCACTTCATTACGTTTATATTGCAAATCACGTAATCCTCTTCAATTTACAAATTCTGAAATATCAATTTTTTGTGAAATTTGAATGCTGTGAAAAAAATGTGCGTTGCTTGAAAAGAAATTTCAGGCTGCCCAAAAGTAAAAATTCTGGTTGCCCGGAGCCATTACACCTTTGACCTCACCCTAGTCAACACCAAATCCACTCCTCGTCATCACGGTCAACCGCGAGTCAACTCCACATCATGTCGCTCATGAGATTTGAACTCTAGACCTCATGGTTATGGATGGAGAGACTATCACCACTTTCCCAACCCACTTCTCATGTCCAAGATGCTTGAAAAATCGACAATATACAATTACCAAAAAAATTCAGCAATTTACATTGTTTTGAAAAAATTTCAAACGGTCATAACTTTTGCAATACAATACATTTTTGAACTTTTTTTTTTTCATGGGTAGATGTTGTAATGAGGAATGTACTCCAATAAAAAATTTGGCAAAAAATTTAAGAGTTTTTCTCTATTCAATTTAAAGTGACAGCAGAGTTAGAAAAACATGTAGTAATTTTTAAACCTTTATAACTTTTGCAATACAATACATTTTTGATCGTTTTTTTTTTTCATGGATAGGTATTGTAATGAGGAATGTACGCCAATAAAAAAATTTGGCAAAAAATTTATGAGATTTTCTTTTTTCAATTTAAAGTGACAGCAGAGTTAGAAAAACATATAGTAATTTTTAAACCTTCATAACTTTTGCAATACAATACATTTTTTATCGTTTTTTTTTTTTCATGGGTAGATGTTGTAATGAGGAATCTACTCCAATAAAAAAATTTGGCAAAAAATTTAAGAGTTTTTCTTTATTCAATTTAAAGTGACAGCAAAGTTAGAAAAACATATAGTAATTTTTAAACCTTCATAACTTTTGCAATACAAAACATTTTTGGACATTTTTTTTATCATGTGTAGATGTTGTAAAGTGTTTGACGAGGAGCTCTTGTATTTTACTAATAAGAGGATTTTTTCTTGAAATTCACGTAAGACATAATTCACATATTTCTCAAATTCACGTAGGCCATAATTCATGTATTTCTTGAAATTTACGTAGGACATAATTCATCTATTTCTTGTGGTATGTGATATTTGTCACTAACTGAAAGATGACGTGAATATAAATTATGGTACTTCGTTGAACCATTATTATGTATGTTCTTGTATATAAGAATCCCTTGATAAAAATATGTAACATATCCTAAACATAAGTTTAATACATACATGAATAACGTAATCTTGAATACATGATATCATCAAATGAAAGTTTATTTTTTCAACAATGACAAATTATTAAACTATGAAAAATCGGAGTACAAATAAGACATGAAAAATAAATAATTAATTAATTGGTTATGTGCTTCAATTCGCTTTAAAATCCAACAATATAGGAATAATAGACATCGCATTGTTAAAACTGTCAAATCCATGTAAATTTCACATACAAACATGAATGGCCGTGAGAATGTATTTTTGTCACCAACATTGGTGCTACATAGCACCAACATATGAGTTTGGTGTTTTTTGCAAAATTCGATTGGTGGCAAAATACCATGGTTTGTACTAGTGTGTTTGGGTGTCTCTGTGAACGTAACAGACGTCCATGTGGATGTCAATGTTAACGTCACAGATGTCCGTATGGATGTCAATTTGAACGTGTAGGATGTCAGTATGGATGTCAATGTCAACGTCACAGATGTCCGTATAATGAGGTCATGAATATCCTCTGCGATTTGGCGCGGTGACAGGGCCACTGCGGAGTATGGAGTCAGATGGGGAGGCCTTTCCAGACGCGGAATACGTCGAAGAGTGCGATCATCCATATGAACCATATCCCTTTGAAGAATACGATGTAGAGCATGTCGAGTACCTCCAGCGCTTAGCCGTTCTCCATATGGAACACATGTATTTGTATGACCATGGTTTCTTTGACACTGAGGACTTCATGCCAGAGTCCGCAGACGACGTGTACAACAATAATGTATTCAGCATGTCATGGTTCTATCATGGTTGTTTTCCATTTGACAGTTGGGAGGAGAACTATGAAAACTGGCTATACGAAGGAGTTTTCTTAGCAATGCTTACGGCAAACCATACATGGACACCGTCACGCCCTGTGAAAGGCCCAGAACAGTGAGGCTAGTACAGCGCTATAGGTCATGCACCCTTAAACATGATCAAAGGACCTTCTGGGCCAACTTTATGGACATGCCGATTTTATTTGTTCATAGACACTATGTAAACCATCCATGTGTTATGCATTGCTTGTGCTTTTTGTGCGATGTGTGTCATCGCGTGTCATCGTGATGAATGTTTCGGATGTTTCGGATGTTGGAGATGTCGTCATGAATGTTGGTGATGTCTACTATAAGTGTGGTGTTTTCACTGACGCAGCGCTGCACATATCACCCGTGATGTCCACCTGGACGTCTACATGTTGCCTCGGATGTTTTAGTGGATGTGAACATGGTCACTGCAACTTCAGTAGTAGATGTTGTAACAGCGCTATCCCCATTGCATACAACGCAGCACTAGGTAAATCGTAACACGGTCTCATGGTGTTGTAAATGTTCTATCCTTCATCCAGATCATTTCCGACAGTGTTATTGTCATCCATCGGATGCTACATATATATGTTCCAGCGAAGTGCGGAAACATGCATCCGGATTTGCGTCGGCGCAAGGCGCGCATCCGATTCGCAGATGACGGACGCGCACTACGTCATATTCTACTTGCTGACCTTATCCTGCAGACGGAGTTGCGGGTCGCAACTGAGCAAAATATAGGAGCGTTCAGATGCCCGTGCAAGGACTGTCATGGGAGCCTACGCAATTCGATCGACATCATCAGAGCCCACCTGCAGTCCGTGGGCAGGGACCCGTTTCTGAGGACGTCCATCATTGGTGGGGACCCACCGGACGGTTATCCACCGATGGTATTTGGGTTGAGGATATCCCATACGACAACGATGATGTTGTCGATGTCGACCCGGGCGATGTCGGCAATGACGGCGTCCCCGATTTTGTTGTTGATGTGCAAGGTGATGAGCCTGTCGGCGGTGCCGAGACGCCCCTAGATGAGTATCACAATGTGCAGAGGCAGGTTATGGAGGCCCTGGACCGAGCAGATGTGTTGCACAGGGAGGTTGTGGCCGAACCGAACATGCCAGCGCAGGAGGACATGGACAATGACACACTATAGGGCCTAGAGGACTTGTACCACCAAGCCACTACTCCGCTGTACAGGGGCTCCAAGACTAGCGTTGTCTCCGCCACGATTGTCATCCTGAACATGTGTGTTGGGTTTGGTGTCAGCAACAATTTTACCTCCGAATTGTTGCGCTATTTGTCGGAAGATTTGCTACCCAAAGGGAACAAGCTACCACCACTACTAGAGAATCGTGACCAAATCAACAGAAAATCAACTGATTTCTGTTGTTTCGGGCACTCCAATGACTTTTTAAACTTTTTGTAAAAATCAACAGTTTGCTACCTACTTTCTGTTGATTTGAATAGTGCGATGACCAAATCAACAGAATTTTAGTGAATCTGGAATCTTTTTAGAATCTTTCTATAATCTTTTTGGAATATCTAGAATCTTCTGGAATCCATTGGAATATTTTAGGAATATTTGGAATCTTTTGCAATTTATGGACTCGACTTCGTATGTTTATAAGATTTTGGAATGTTATTATACCATAGCAGTAGGGCAAGGTTGGTATATTAATGCCAAATAATTAATTAACTCTCGAAACCATGAGTTATGATTTCAAACCATTTTCTACTTTTGAGTAAGCCTTTTTTGATACAATATTTGTTGAATACAATTATTGTACAAGATGTGAATTTTTTAATAAACTTGTGTTTCACTATTAAGTTAATGCCTAGATTTTTTTGATCAATTCAAGTTGCAATTAAAAAGTTATTTTTCAAAAGGTGATTTTTTTTTTGAGTTTTGGGTAATTTCGGGCACCCATGACAAATAGATCCAATTGATTTTCAATTCTTTATACAAATTCTAAACAAGATTGTGAACATAATCCCCAAAGTTGAAAAACATCAAAGCACAAAATTATGACTCTCAAAACACTTAAAACATTTAAAACACCCTCATTTGGGCAACATTTAAAACTCCATGGTTGAAGTTCTATGTACTTTGAAAGTTTTTTTAACTTAATCATTCACAATTTAATCCCTAAAGGACCGGGGGGTGTTGAACTTAGCTCTTGTTTTCTTGACTAGCTCTTGTAGCAAGCTCAATGCCTTATTAGTGTGGGGTAATTCTGACGATCGGCACCGTTGAAACTAAAGAAGACTTACGTAGCTTTTTTATGAAAAAAAGATCAACAAAATCGCACAATTTTTGAAAAATGCCACCGTTGAGAAGATTGATGGAACTTATTTGGGGTATTTTGTACACATGCTGAAATCGGATTGTTCAAAAGTGCTCCAAACATTCTAAAAGTTTTATTGTGAGTAGAAATCATCATTTAAAACATGTGAAAAAAATTTCAAGGAATTTGGAGGTGTAAAGAGAAAGATATGAGGGTTTGAAGTGATGCCTAGATACCCACCGTGCAACTCAAAAAAATCACCAAAAATCGCTCACTTGATGAATTTCCGATCAAGAAGTATCTACAAATTTGGCTCTCAAAAAGAGCCAGGGTCTCTTTGTTGCTCATTCTACAATTCAAAGCCCAAGAACCGGAATTTTCTCACTTTCTAGTTCTAAAAGCCGCATGGGGGCCTTACGATCCTTTAGGGGTAAAAAAAAAACTCAACAGACTTTGGCGGCCATTTTGTCATAGTAGAATAACATTTTTTTTTTAATCTTTGGACTAAGAAAAGCTGGTAAATCAAGTTAAGTTACATCTCCAAAAATCCGTTTGTGATTTTGAGCCTCCATTCAAAAGTTATAGACAAAATTCAGAGTGGGGTAGCAAGGAATATTTTCTTTGATATTTTCAAACACCCTCTCTGAATTTTGTCTATAACTTTTGAATGGAGGCTTAAAATCACAAACAGATTTTTGGAGATGAAACTTAACTTGATTTCCCAACTTCTCTTAGTCCAAAGATTTTTGAAAAAAGTTTATCTACTATGTCAAAACGGCCGCCAAAGTCTGCTGAGTTTGAAAACACAGAATAGTAAGTGTATATGTAAGAAAAAAAATCATACATTGCTCATCAAGTTCTAGTGGTGGTGAATTGGTTAGTGAATAGAGTCATAAGTGTGAGGTCTCGAGTTCAAACCCGAGTGGCGACCATGTGTATATGGCTTGGCTGCCCGGAAGTGCCGGGCAGCCAAAAAGAAAGAAGTTTTTGCCCGAAAATCAACAGAAAAAATCAACAGATTTCTGTTGATGGATGACCGGAACAACGCGACCGAATCAACAGAAACTATCAACTCTTCTCTGTTGATTTGGACGCTGAATTTTCTAGTAGTGCACGTAGTCATCATGCAGCGGCGAAGACCATCCGCAAATTGAGCTTGGACTACAACATCATCCATGCTTGTCCAGATGGATGTGTGCTTTACGAGGGTGACCACGCACTGTTGGATACATGTCCACAGTGCTCGAAGTCACGTTGGGTGGAGGACAGCAACTCTATACCAGCGAAGGTGATTCGACATTTTCCTCTCATTCCGAGACTGAAACGGATGTGGCGGTCACCGGAGCTTGCGACCATGTTGACGGGCTACACAAAGCATGTCAGTGACGATGACATAATGCGATCGGTGGTTGACAGCCCTGCTTGGAAGCACATCGACACCGACGTCGCATTCGACAACTTTGGCACGGAGAGCAGGAACATGCGGCTGGCTTTAGCGTTGGACGGCGTGAATCCTTTCAAGTTTAGCAACACGAACTGGTCCACGTGGCCCGTGTTGATCCTGATATACAATTTGGAGCCCTGGCTTGTGACCAAGAAGTTTTTCATTTCACTGTGCATTTTGATCTCGGGGAAGTGGTCACCAACGGCCACGAATATTGACGTGTTCGTGTGGCCACTGCTGAACGAGTTGAAGCAACTGTGGCAAGGCGTTACAACACTGGATTACTCCCAACCGGAAGGGTCTCGTGGTTTCAGGCTACGAGGGTTGCTGATGTGGACAATCTCTGATTTTCCTGCGTACGGACTCATCTCCGGGCTCTACTGTAAGGGATATAAAGGTTGTCCTTGTTGTGGCCCCGACACAGATGCTCGGTCAGCAAAGACAGGTGATGTGCGTCCGGATCGTACCACGAGAGGTTCCAAGATTGTGTTTGGCGGCATACGGAGGTATCTCGCTCGTCACCATCCGTACCGGCGAAACACAAGGTTTAATGGCAACCGTGAGAGCGGCATGAGGCCTGCAACAGTTTTAGGGTTGGACGTCATCAGGTATGCTGCATGGCGGCAATCGTACTTGGATCTCGGTGGCACGGAAGGTGGCAAGGGTGACCCTGTGCACAGCACCGACGTGAAGCGACTGAGCGCTTTCTTCGAGCTCCCATACTGGCAGGTACAGTGATTCTGACCTTGCAGTTCACAGGGAATGCCATGCTGCTGTACCGTGATCTCAGACATCCGAGACGTTACGTGCGTCTCGTTGGATGTCCTATCCGACAAGCGGATGTCACAGAAGGCGTGTCCGTGGACATCTCTGACATCAGGGAATGCTGCACCACAGATGTGCACAGTGAAAGCACTAGGGATACGATTCTAATGAGAAACAGTACTTGTTTTGTACAGCATTTGAAGGTTCGGCACGTCTTGGACATCATGCATTGTGAGAAAAATCTGTGCGAGAACATATTGAAGACTCTGTTTGGTATGAATGACAGCCCATGCAGTCGGCAAGATGTAGAGGACTTGAACATCTGCGAAGAGCTTTGGCTGCAGCCTCCACGACGCCACGGTGATCAATTCTACATGCCGCGTGCCCCGTACATATTGAAGCCAGAGGAGAGGAAGGAGTTTGTCCAGATAGTGTCAAATATCCGCACACCAACCAACTACGTGGGCGCCATTCACAAGCGGCTCGTGGACGGAAAACTTCAATACGTGAAGACCTACGACTATCATGTCCTCATGCAACAGGTAATGCATTGACCGTATTCCGAATTATACACATCGTTAGTGCTGTAATAGTCGCGCGGCGCACAATAATAAGAAGTTGCAGAATACAAGGAACCAATGTTTTGTATGACGGACGTTTGTGGACGTCCTACGCTTCTCTGGGGACGTTAGCATAGACATCCGCCGTCACAAGGGGACATCTGCACGTTACGAGTGACAACCGCAAGAATGTTGGGGATGTTACGATAGACATCGTCTGTGCTCCTGCTGTCAAGAGTACAGGGACATGAAACTACAGAGCCGGTATTCCAAGCATGCCTGGTTTGGGGATCACTGTATTTGTATGTTAACATGTAAACAATGTGCGCATTTGTGGCTGATGTAGATACTACCGGTGGCCGTTCAAAGCGTGCTGGACGAAGAGGTGCGCTTGGCAATCATCAAGATGTGTAGAGTGTTCCAGAGAATTTGTGAGAAAGAGGTACGAAAAGACGGCGAGCAGGCTCTCATGCGAGACGTGATAATGGCGACATGCGTGATGGAGAAGGAGTTCCCGCCCACGTTTTTGAACGTAATGGCACATCTTCCCGTGCATCTTGTGGAGCAATTGTTCATATGCGGACCTGTCCACTGCAGATGGATGTATCCAATCGAGAGATACATGAAGACGCTGAAAGACTACGTCCGGACCTACGCACATCCAGAGGGCAGCATAGCAGAAGGGTACCGTGTGGAAGACACATTGGGGTTCTGCACGGAGTACATGAAACGGCATAGGACAACAACACACCGTGTATGGGACCCCAATGAAGATGCAACTATGAATGACGAGGTGTTGCGGCAAAATGAACAGAGGAGGCGCAGAATGTCGGACGAGGTGCGCGGACACGCACATGCATTCGTCATCGACAACGCACCATGCTTGGAACCGTGGCGAGAGTGAGCACTTGACCTACAAAACTACGAACATGAGCAGCGCCCAGGACAGAAATGTGTATGTTGCGCCGGTCTAGTGCAGATCAGTAATGCAGTCCTGTCAGCAGTGGTGTCAAAGTGTCCGACATGTAGTCATTGACATCTTGTACCACGGGTGGACGTCTCGTAAACATCAGGACATGTCACTGCAGATGTCGCAGTAGACGTCCATAGTCACAGTGCAGTGTTTGAACAATGGGCTGCTCGTTCCAAATCCGGTGGGAACTGCTCTGTTTGTGTTGCAGTAGAATCACAGAGCAGAATACTAACAAGAGATGTGTGGAGCACTGTACAGGGAATACGTCGTCGCAAGGGGTCGCAGGTGGGAAGAGCGCGAGGCATTTTGGAGCCAAATAAGGCGTCAGCGCCCTGGTCGACTAGTACCATACCCACCCGAACTAAGCGACCTACCCCCTTTTACAGATTGGCTGAAGGCTCGTGTGCAACATGCGCAGCGTGCCGGTGAGGTCATGCACGACGACGTGCTACAATACTCATGTCCACCGGAGCGGTACGCAACGTCACACCGGCAAATGCACGCATTCGGGATGCACTTGCGTGTGTGCAGTTCCGAAGGCGGACTTGTTACACGGGATAGTTGTGTGGTAGCCGCCTTCACACAACAGCTTCGATGGGGGATTCGCAATGGGAGGCCGATTGAACGCACCGCGGAACATGTAGGATACATACAAGAAACATTGGAGCTGGATTACCGAAATCACTGCACAATAGTGCTGCTGTGCGAATGGGTTAGAGCCGCACGTGATGCATGATTCCCCTGCATTGAACGTGATAGGTACGGTTTTAGTGTGGCGAACTTCGAGCACATGGACAACAGGGTGCATCCCAATTCAATTGCATTTCCCTTGCATTACCAACAAGTATTCTTCTCCGATGATCCGACGAGAAGAGGATGGAAGATTGTGTGCCGCACTGACGTTAGAGGCAGACGTATGGCAGTGCAACGTGCAGAACCCGGACCCACTGTGGTCGCCGTGGGTAACGACGATGACTTTGTAGGCTTGCAACCGCAGATGTTGGAAATGGAAGTGATGAGAGAACCTGCTCCTGTTGGCGGCAGCTATGTGACAGCACCAACAAATAGAAGGGCATCCTAGATTGAGGAGGAGGAATGACACTGACATGTATAGTTTTTCGTCTTCCACATCTCTGTTGCAGTACTACAGTGTCCATAACGTACAGTAATCAACGTACGTGCTACGTAAATATATGTACAAATGAGCAACGTAATTCAAGTATTTGTAGAAGGCAGCCTCATCGCATTGTCCAGAGACTGTACATGACACTGACATACACAGGATCAGCGAGCACGTTGTCCACGATGTCAGGGCGTTACTTGGGACGTCGCACGGAACCGCCAAAGGAATCAGCGAAATGTTCGTTTGTTGTCAGCATAGACGTTTTGTACGTTTGCGAGGATGTTATTGAGGACGTTCCCGTTTTGGGTGCGGATGTTTTGCTAGATGTCAGCGTGGACAGCAGTGGCATTCACGTGGACATCCGAATAGACATTTGCCGAGACATCAATCTCAATGTGAAGGTGGACGTCGAGTGCAACTTGTACAATGCCATTGGGGACGTTAGAGAGAACATTCCCAGTGTCGGCGCGGATGTTGTGGTAAATGTTAGCGGGGACATCAGTGGCGTTCACGTGGACATCCAAACAGACAGTTGCCGACACATCAGTTTGGATGTCAAGGTGGACGTCGAGGGCAACATCTACAATATCATTGGGGCTGTCAGAGACAACGTTCCCGTTGTATGCGCGGATGTTCTGGTACATGTTAGCGTGGACATCCAAACAAACATTCGTCGAGACAACAATTTGGATGTCAAGGTCGACGTCCACGGCAACATGTACAATGTCATTGGGGACGTCAGAGACAACGTTCCTGTTGTACAAGCGGATGTTGTAGTAGATGTTAGCGTGGACATCAGTGGCGTTGACGTGGACATCCGAACCGACATTTGCAGAGACATCAGTTTGGATGTGAAGGTGGACATCCACTGCAACATGTACAATGTCATTGGGGACGTCAGAGAGAACGTTCCCGTTGTACGGGCGGATGTTCGGGTAGATGTTAGCGTGGACATCGGAACTGACATTTGCCGAGACATGAGTTTGGATGTCAAGGTGGACGTCCACGGGAACATGTACAATGTCATTGGGGACGTCAAAGACAACGTTCCCGTTGTACGCGCGGATGTTCCGGTAGATGCGAGCATGGACATCAGTGGCATTCACGTGGACATCCGAACAAACATTTGCGGAGACATCACATTGGATGTCAAGGTGGATGTCCACGACAACATGTCACTACTAGAAAACGCTGTCCAAATCAACACAAAACCAACTCATTTCGGTTGATTTGCGCACTGCAATGACCGATTTCACTGATTTTTGAACTTTTTGTAAAAACCAACAAATTGCGTACTTACTTTCTGTTGATTTGAGTAGTGCAATGACCAAATCAACAGAAATTTAGGAAATATGGAATCTTTTAAAGAATCTTCATGGAATCTTTTATGAATATTTTGGATTGTCTGGGAATCTTTTTAGAATCTTTTTTGGAATCCTTTTGGAATCTTTTCAGCATAGGTTATAGCATTCTGAAAAATTCTTAGAATATTCTTTGACTATTTAGGAATCTTTTTATAAGTAATACCTTATAATAATGGAATTGTAATAACATATTAACAATATGTATATTATAAGAACATAATAACAATGTATGTTATTATAAATATTATACTACTTGGTTTCAAGCTTCAGGAAATATGAAAATTGTAGCGTAGTCCTAAAAGTAAAAAGAATCATATATTTTCACTGATTTTCAAACTTAGACTAATTTTCAAACTTTGAAATGGTGAATGGTGGTGAGTCAACAACATTTTTCAATTAAAAGAGAGATGCCCTAGCTTTCAAATTCAATCATTAAATAATGAAGACAATTAAATCCAATTTCTAATCCACATTATATATGAAATAAATTCAAAATATTTAGCACTTTGAAATGATATTACTAAACCTACTCTAACCAAATAACTTCCAACTAGAAAGTTATTTAGGAAATATTGGTACAAAATATTTTTTATACATAAACTTTGTATGTTCAAAATGGCTTGGAAATTCAAACTCATGCATAAGTTTTACATCAACGACTAGAACGAACCCTTAACTGTCAAAGCGTTTATTTTTTGGACATTGTACAAATTTCATCCACGTTTTTTCACCTTTCATGTACTTTTGCAATGTGGATTTTTACTATAGGTTTAATAGGAAGTTAGCTTCATGCATGTGTGAACTGATTACAAAGGGGATGATTTGTAAAAATTATGTCTCATTTCATGTTGCAATGCTTCATCAAAAAAATTTAAGATCTTAGTTCAAAATAGTGCAAAAATGCTCTTGAAACAGTAAAATGGTAAAATTAAGTAACCCAAAAAAATTCAAAATCACTATACTTAGAATATTACATTTCAACTCATCACAACCAATTTCATTCACAAATTGTCAATATCTTACTCGCAATCAAATTACAATAGAATTTTGAACTTTAGGTTTCAAATACTATAGAAAATATTGGTAATTGTAACCATAGATCTAACCAAATGGATAGAATCTTAAATTCATAATATATAACTTTTATTCACACATGAAATTCAAAATACCCCTTTTAGTTTCATATTATAAGGCATTGATTTTTACAATTCTCAAAATATGGAGAGGGTTGTGGGCATATAGGGGTTAAATTGGAATCCAACCTTAAAATAACATGCATGCATAAAATGTCAAAAAGTTGAATATTATTGCAAAGTGGTAAAAAACTAACATTCAAATGTTTCTTGGCCAAGCCCCCTCTAGTAAAATGCTTCTCAGAAATTCATATCATCTTGGATTAAAGTGAAAATTTTACCACACAAACTAGACTTCAAGACGCAGCTTTTCCAAGAATTTTCATTAAAAACGAACACTATATGAAGGAGATATATGCCGCCAAAGTTCACTGATTTTGGACTTTACCGCAATTAAAGTTTAATAGGTGACAATAGCCACAATCAAACAAGTAATTTCGGCCATGTTGTAATGGTTGAAGGTCGTGTGTTGTAGCCATGAGATCCCCGATTCAAACCCGGGGGGCATTGATTTGATAGATTTGGGTTCGGGCTGCCCGGACTTCAGGGCTGCCCGGATTCCGGGGTTTCAAATATTTTTATTCTCTTTTTATGTTTTTCATATTTTATCAACGGGTCTCGATGCAAGAGATGACCGAAATAACAGAAACGGATCAACAGAATCGTGTTAAAATATGTCCAAATCAACGCGACCTATAGCACAGAATGAATCAACACAATCGTGTTGAATTTCTGTTAATTCGGTCACTGAATTTCTACTAGTGTGTACAATGTCATTGGGGACGTCAGAGACAACGTTCCAGTTGTACGCGCGGATGTTGTGGTGGCATTCACATGGACATCCGAGCAGACATTGGCGGAGACATCAGTTTGGATGTCAAGGTGGACATCCACTGCAACATGTACAATGTCATTGGGGATGTCAGAGACAACGTTCCCGTTGTACGCGCGGATGTTCGGGTAGATGTTAGCGTGGACATTGGAACTGACATTTGCCGAGACATGAGTTTGGATGTCAAGGTGGACGTCCACGGGAACATATACAATGTCATTGGGGACGTCAAAGACAACGTTCCCGTTGTACGTGCGGATGTTCTGGTAGATGCGAGCGTGGACATCAGTGGCGTTCACGTGGACATCCGAACAAACATTTGCGGAGACATCACATTGGATGTCAAGGTGGACGTCCACGACAACATATACAATGTCATTGGGGACGTCAGAGACAACGTTCCAGTTGTACGCGCGGATGTTGTGGTGGCATTCACGTGGACATCCGAGCAGACATTGGCGGAGACATAATCCTAGATGTCACGGTGGACATCATAGAGAACGTTCCAGTTGTCGGCGCGGATGTTTTGGTAGATGTCTCCTTGGACATTAGTGACATTCCCGTGGACATCCGAGCAAACATTTGTGGAGACATCACTAGTAGAAAACATGGTCGAAAAGAACTGCAGCCAAAATCGGCTGCGGTTCTTTTGACCACCCTGATCTGCAGTCGCTAAATGACTGCAGATTTGTTTTTTTAGGTTTGCGACTGCAATTTTAATCATTTAGGGGCGTGTAATATACCGTTGGAAAGGTATTTTCAGGACCTTTCCAACGGTATATTACACGCCTTGAAATTCCTAAAATTGCAGTCGTAAATCAAAAAAGAAAAATCTGCAGTCATTTAGCGACTGCAGATCAGGGTGGTCAAAAGAACCGCAGCCGATTTTGGCTGCGGTTCTTTTCGACCATGTTTTCTACTAGTGCATCATCCTGGATGTCTATGTGGACGTCATAGAGAACGTTCCCGCTGTCGGCGCGGATGTTCTGGTGGATGTCACCTTGGACATCAGTGGCATTCACGTGGATATCCGAGCAGACATCTGCGGAGACATCATCCTGGATGTCACGGTGGACGTCATACAGAACGTTCCAGTTGTCGGCGCGGATGTTCTGGTAGATGTCACCTTGGACAGCAGTGGCATTCCCGTGGACATCCGAGCAAACATTTGCGGAGACATCATCCTGGATGTCTATGTGGACGTCATAGAGAACGTTCCCGCTGTCGGCGCGGATGTTCTGGTGGATGTCACCTTGGACATCAGTGGCATTCACGTGGACATCCGAGCAGACATCTGCGGAGACATCATCCTGGATGTCACGGTGGACGTCATAGAGAACGTTCCAGTTGTCGGCGCGGATGTTCTGGTAGATGTCACGGTGGACGTCATAGAGAACGTTCCAGTTGTCGGCGCGGATGTTCTGGTAGATGTCACCTTGGACAGCAGTGGCATTCCCGTGGACATCCGAGCAGACATTTGAGGAGACATCACACTGGATGTCTATGTGGATGTCGAGGGTAACATCTACAAAGTCATTGGGCACGTCAGAGACAACGTTCCCGTTGTCGGCGCCGATGTTTTGGTAGATGTCATTGTTGACATCAGTGGCATTCACATGGTCATCTGAACAGACATTTCCAGAGATGTCCTGTTGGATGTCACGGTGGACTTCGAGGGCTACATATACAATGTCTTTGGGGACGTCAGTTGAACGTCAGTTGGAACGTTTGGATGTCAGAGACGTTGTGCAGACATCCTCTCAATGGTCATCTATGCTGACGTGGAAATTCTCATGCCACGTGGATGGTGCGTCCTAAATTATAAAATTTATTCTATATCCACGTATTTGTAGTTCCAAGAAATTCTGAAAACTATCCTACATTTTGAATCTTAAGTTTTGAGTACATTTCAAATATAATATTATAATAATATAATAATAATAATAATATTAAAATATTAAAATATTCTGAAATAATAAAATTTTATTAAAAAATATTAAATATTGATTATTATAATATTAAAATATTAAGATATTGATTATTATAATATTAAAATATTAAGATATTGATTATTATAGTATTAAAATATTAAAATAATTTGAAAGATATATAATTTATTATTAAAATATTAAAATACTACAATGTATACAATTTCATAAAATGTCGGCGAATGGAAATATTTCAGATATCAAAAGCAATATTTTTTCTAATATTATTACAGTATTTTAATATATACAAAATGGAAGTATTATGTCAAGAATAAAATGATTATAAAATGGGTTGGAGTGTTTTTTCTTTTGCACTTGTATGCCCTGCCCTTTTTGCTGATTTTTTTACTGCCGGGCTGCAATTTACCTAAAATCCCAGTAACTTTCACATAGTTACTCACAGTCAAACCAAATTCCCTTGCCGACGTGGCAGTTGGACGTCTCCTCGGATGTCTTCCGTGACATCCCACTCACCGTGTACGACGTCTCAGACATCTCCACGTTAAACCGTTGACATCCCCATGTCAAATGGCAGACATCTCCATGATTTTCTCTGATAACGGGGATGTCTCTCACAAAGTGCAGACATTTTTGGACATCTCTTCGACATCAATCGTGACAGGGGGGACATTCCACGGACATCTGCGTGATGCCAGCAGACATCACCAAAAACGCAATTTTCTTATAGTGGATTTTAGGTGAAGATATGGATGTTTTGAGATTCAATTGCATTTGTTTTAAGACTATGTGGTGTTTGGTTTAAGGGTAAGTGTTGGCTCATCATACATTCAGCGCTGTGCATGTTCCAGGAGAGAGTGACTGTGCTTAGATTTTCAGAGCCTCGGATTTCATGACTTACTGTGCAGTTTTCCATTTTGATAGAGACGTTCTACCTTAGGTAATGAGTTTAATTAGAAGACACCTTGAGCTTGGCATTCGCATGGTTGTGATTTCTGGACGTATTGTAGCTTAGTTTTCAGTTGGTTTTGAAAGGAAACGATTCGGTGGTGACGTTACATTGGAGAGAGCTTTGCCGATCAGAAGCGCTGTTTTGATAGCTCATTGCAGACCTTCACAATGTTGCCGTGAGCAGTATAGTGATGTCCCTATAAGTAGCAAATGCAGCAGAATTTGCGAATATCTGGGTAGAGCAGTGTGCAGCGGGGAAATGTAGGGCGTGGATTTCAGCCCGTCCGCCACCCTGCGGCACTGTTCACAAATCTCCCGCAGACTTGTAGCAACAGTCTTTCATTCGGAGATTTTGGACGTGAGAGGATCCCTGCAGAATGCGAAGGTGCAGATTTATCCCTGGAGACATCGGGTGCCTGATGGAGAGGTGCTCACGCCGACGCTTTTCACAATGGCCAGGAAAGTCTGGAAGGCAACATGCACTCGCAAGAAGAAAACAATGCATCACAAGTCTACTTCGGCTCACCATGTGCGTTTATTCGAACGTGCACATCGCAAGGCTCTCCAAGCGTTGCAGGTCCGTCGATGTCGCAAGGTTCACCAGCAGTGGCGACTGTCGCTGCCGACGCATCGCAAGGCTCAGCAGATTATGGTTTCCTCCCTACTTTGGCATCGCAGGGAGTGGGAGTGCGGGAGCGGGAGCGGGAGCCTTCGAAGGACAGAAGATCAACGCCCCGCTGCGGGGAGAGAGGTAAGCGAAAAACTGTCGGAACCTGGATCGACGACCAAATGAAAGCGGCTCTTGCTGCTGTAGAAAGAGGGACAAAAATCAGAGCAGCTACAACTTATTTTGACATTCCAGCAAGCACTATAGCAGATCACCTACATGGGAGAGTTTTAAAAAGAAAAAAAAGACCATCCACAGTTTTGACAAACAGTGAGGAGAAAGCATTAGAGCAATATTTATGCAAGATGCAAGAATATGGATTTCCACTTAGCATGGAACAATTAAAAATGAAAGTAGCAGAAATGACACAAGAGAGAGTGACGCCATTTCCAAATGGCATCCCAGGGAATGGTTGGCTAAAGTGGTTTAAGAGGAGGCACCCAAACTTAACCCTACGCCAATCTGAAGGTTTAGAGTTTGCTAGAGCAAGAGGATTATGCCCTGAGAATGTCAAAGCTTTTTACTTTAATCTATCTACACTCTATGAGAAGGAACACTACTCTCCAGATCGGATCTGGAATTGTGATGAAACGGGTGCACAGGCAGGGAGAAACGGAGGTGGATTAGTGTGGGCTAAAAAAGGGGTTAGGAGTGTGCACAAAATGATGCCAAATGAACGTGAGTGGCTCACAAACTTCACTTGCATAAACGCAATAGGACAAAGCATTCCAAGGTTCTATATTTTCAGGGGCAAACGAATTAGAGACAACTATGTGGCTTTGTGTGAGGACGGGGCAGCCATGGCCATGCAAGAACACGCATAGATGACAGGGACTCTGTTTTTTTCACTGGATCTCTCACTTCATAAGGGCACTACAAGGTAGAGGAGGAATATCACCAACAAGAAGGCATTTATTGATTGTGGACGGCCACAACTCGCATGTGACTCTTGATGTGGTCCACAAATGCAAAGAGGTGGGTCTGGATTTGCTCACACTCCCAAGCCACACAAGCCACCGTCTGCAACCACTTGATGTCAGCGTATTTGGACCATTTAAACGTTATTTCAAAAAATTTAGAGATGTATGGACTATGAAAAACAGGGGCAGAGGAGCGTGCAAGAAGATTTTGGCAATGTGGGTCTCTAAAGGACTACAACTAGCTCTCACAGAACGCAACATAACCTCTGGCTTTCGTGCAACAGGCATCTACCCACTAAACATGAGTGCCATGGATCCTCACCTTGGGCCCTCAAAACAATTTACTGTGCAGCAACAATTTTCAAACAGGGGACCAAGAAGCGTACCTTATCTACGTAGAGAGCATCGCAGTAGAAGCGGCACTTGCCTGGACAGGGGCCCATCAAGACAACACGCCGAAGGGGGCAGGGGAAGTCTCATCGGAGACGACATCACAGACTCTATCGACGGGGGCATGAGGGGTTGCTTCCCAGAGGGCCCAGATCCAATGCAGCCCGAAGGCGCAGCTGCCGACGGAGGCAATAGGAGTTGCTTCCAACAGCAGCTCTATGATTGCAACGACGAGTCGCTTGACTCTGGCGACTCAAATCTTGAAGCTCTCGAAATGGACAGTGAGGGAGAGGCCGCCGGAGGGAGCCCGCTGCGGGGAGTCGACGAAGAAGTAGTGCCTTCGTCCCAACTCCCCCGGTAGCATTATTATGTGGGGAGCTTGGACGAGCTAGGCGGAGCGTGCTCCGGCTCTGAAGCGAGCGATTCGGACTCCGACGTGCGCTCCAGCGATGAAGTGGGCGGCCAGCAGCGCCCGCAGATCCAAGATCGGTTGACAAATCTCCTGCAACTCCTTGACATCCCAGTAAATGCGCCTCGCAAGCGCAGTGCAGACCCACTTGTAGATTACTCGCAGTCCATTCTTCTCACATCAGATGAATATATTCTCGCAATGCAGGAGAGAGCAAAAATAAGAGATGCTACAAGGAGAGAGGGAGAGCGCAGGCGCCTAGAAGCACAGCAACGCAAAGTTGAGAGAGAAGCAGCGCAGAGAAGGAAAAATCTAGAAAAAGCTCAGAAAGAAGCTGATAAGCAAGCAAGGGCGGCATTCAAGGCAAAATGGACAAAAGATGCAATCAGGGATGCTGGAGAAAGGCTGCAACACATTGTAAAAAATCCCCCCCCCCCCCCCCCGTGCTCCTACAGATTATGTTCCACCATTCTGTGGTGTTTTCTCCTCTCTCTGCAAAGAAAACCAAGCACGTCGCTTGGCAAAACGTCGTGCAGTGAAAAATGGCACAGAAAATCCCAAGAGTCTGCCCTCCACAACTCCATCCCCTTGGGTTCACCGCTGTGATCCAAAATTTCAAATTGAGATCTCTCAGTCGGCGCCTTGTGCCGCAGGTGCCGCAAAGCTTGGTCAAGCCGAGCAGCTGCCTGCGCAAGATTGGAGCCCGCGCGGTTGACGCTTTGGAGCGGTCGAAACTGCAGATCCACATGCACGCCTTTAGGACCCCGCCATGCGACATGCAGGAGCCAACAAGGTCGATTGTGCAGATCCAGCTGCCCGGTGGCAGGAGCCAATAAAGTCGCTCAGGAGTCACCGCGGGTCGCCTGAACGGCTCTGCTAAACGGTTACCCATCTCGTGCCGCGGCCTACCCGATGCAAGTCGCACGATTTTCCCTGGTCACTGCGCGCTTTTAGACTTCTCTGCGTTTGCTTTTTCCAGCCCTATGCATTGGTTTTTGACAATAGTATTCGCAACTTTTAGAATAATTTTGCATGCTCATAACTAAGTGCTGGACTATGATATCCTTGCATGGTCGTGAGAATAGGTAAAGTTTTGTACAGAAATGGACGGTACCTATTTACTACTATAGGAAGCTAGCGGAATTTTCTTTGAAAAACTGCTGTAAATCGAATTTTACATGAAAAAGAATAATTCCACTTCTACTATCATCCCTTGCTATTTGCTAATCTGTGGAAAAAATTCCAAGTCCAGAACATCAGCACAACTATGCTATTCTCTTAAACGCACGAAAATAGGTTGTTCTACCTTACCTTATTTCACATTGGAATTTGTCATTTCAAAACCGTGAATCTTTAATCCTTTAAGGTGGTTACCCCATTCCCAACTGAATAAGAAATACGGATATGAGGCATTGATATTATTTAGTATTATTATTTTTTAGAGGTAGGCAAGAAGAAATAGATTCCAACACAAGTTGAAACATAATTTTTGGATGAAGAATGAATTAGTTATAAATTTTCAAAGTTGAAGTATGACGCATCCCATTCACGTCATATAGGTACACCTCTTTCTGTCTAGAGAAGATGCTTAAACCAACAACAACAAATCCATAACCACACTTACATATACTAAAACCAACAAGACAAAACCCATTACCAACTGTAACTCAAGCTACAACCAACATCATTGCAGCATTGATTGTGGATAATGCCACTAGCTGTTGGTGAAAGGAGCCAGTTGGTAATGGGGTAACCACCTTAGGGGTGAAGTGGGCAGTGTGAAAAGGGCGATCAATGGATACACTTACAGAGCCCTTCGTCGTCCCCGGACTTGATTCACAGTGACTGACGTTGTGTTGATGTTGCCATCATCGCCATCGCCATCGCCATCGCCATCGCCATCGCCATCGCCATCGCCATCGCCATCGCCATCGCCATCGCCATCGTCATCGCCATGGCCACGCCCAAGCCCTTGCGAGTCCTCCGCGCCATCATCGACCAGGACGACGACGACTCCTCCCAACCTCCGCGCCGAGGCAGCGGCGGCCTGGTGCCTTCCAAGTCCACCGTCTACGTCAGTAATCTCGATTTCACTCTCACCAACAACGACCTTCACACCATCTTCAGCTCCTTCGGCAGGATCGGCAAGTAAGTCCTCCCCTCTCTTACTCCCTGCCGCTGTCCTGTTTCCAAATTTATTCCAAATTTATTCCTCCTCTACGCAAACCCTAAACCCCGTGAAATCGCTGCATTTGCTCTGCGTGGATGTAGCCAACAGGTTGCAGATTGCACCTTTCTCGGATTTGTAAATGAAATTTTTGCTACAGCAAAGTATATTTCGGAAACCCTAACCTCGAGACAGGCTGTATTTGCTCTGCGTCAACTCTTTCGATGTAGCGTATTTTGGAATCCCTAACCTCGAGAAAGTCTGTATTTGCTCTGCGTCAAATCTGCGGATGTAGCCAACAGGTTGCAGATTGATGTTTTTCGGCTTTGTAAATGAAATTTTGCCACAGCGAAGCGTATTTTGGAAACCCTAACCTCGAGAACGGCTTTATCTGCTCTGCGTCAAATCTTTGGATGTAGCCAAAGAATGTGTCATCTGCGTGTTTTGTTCTGTGTCTATATATTGTGCCATACAGACTCAAATAATTACTTACGCTTGTCTTTGTTGACAGGCCGTTAGTCTCTTGGAGAGATACTACTCTCTCTGCAGATCGTATACTAATCTCCTGACGGGTTGCTCTTGGTCTTACTTACAGGGTTACAATCATGAGAGATAAAAATTCAAGAGAAAGCAAAGGCGTGGCGTTTATCTTGTTTACCGCTCGTGATGACGCTCATATGGCGGTAAGCTACTAGAATCACCAATTTCTATGTGTCTGTCGCAAGAAATTCACGATGATTGCTGTTGGTGACTGAGCGCGGTGAAGTATGGAAATTGGTGGATATCATTACTTAACAATGCCTAGAATCATGAGGTCTTGCTTTTGAGTTGTCATTATCTGTCTTTTTGTTTGACTTTGAAACTTGATGCTGTAGGGGTGCTGCAGGTGAAGACGATGAATGGGAAAATACTGAACAAAAGGACATTGAAGGTGGCTATTGCTGAGGATAATGGTCGGGCCAAGGAGTTCATTAGACGCCGGGTAGAAATCTGATGCCTTCATTAATTTTCTTTAGCCATTGTCTAAGAAAATTCTCCTCCTATAGAATTCTCAAAACACTTTATTCAATCTCAGGCCAATTTAGTAGGATGTTTTTGAAATGTGCAATCGATCATATTCAGTATGGTATGTGATTTATGTGGAAGCTAAGAGTTTTGTTGGAATGGTTGTAGGATTACAAGGATAAGAGCCGATGCTATGAATGTGGAGAAGAAGGTCACCTCTCATACGAATGTCCTAAGAATGTGGTAGGATTTTGAACTGATTTTTGGAAGTTAAATTTGATATTTGTGATAATAATAATAATAATAATAATAATAATAATAATAATAATATTGTATTCATAATATTAACTGATGGATTATATCATTTATTAAAATGTAGATTTACCACATCTGGTGTAGATAGTGATAACCAGATAGCTGTGCAGTCTTATTGAGGTATACTTCTTTTTCGTGCTATTTCTCATCTTTTTGTGACCGATTTCAAGAATAGTGGATCTCACCTTGGGTGTTTGTCATACCAGTTAGGTCCAAGGGAACGGCCGGCACCTAAAAGAAAACGAGAACAGGCAAGGCACGATGGTGGACCTAGAATAGAGCACAATGAGAGGTAAGTTTATTTGGCGTTTTTTTGGGTTTTATATGTAATAATTTTTGTGATACAATGATGTGATTTGCAAATAATTGAAGGTGAGTTGATACAAAGCAATCAATGACTTGCTTGCAAACTCGAGGATCACTGGAGGTTTTTTTTGATTGAGTGTAACCTTTGAATATTGTTAAATTCAGTGGCAGACAACCACTGAATTTAAGTGTGGTTTGTTGTGTGTAGAATGTGATATGGGCTGAAGATAAGCTCGTGTATATAAAGAACAAAGTGGATTTTGTGCACTTGTTTAATGTAATATTTTCCAATGATCTTGACGTAGTTCTCTTTCCAATATGTTTTGCATGATGACTGTGTGTGTAGTGATGAGGAGTTGGATGAAACTCAATTTGAGGATGATGGTTGGGCATCTGCTGTAGCGTCAACGTAAGTTTCCACAATCTATTTTCTTATTGGAAATGTTCCGTATCAGACATTGCGAGTTTGTTTCTAACATTATCTCCTTCACTGTGCATTGGCCTTATAGTTGTAGGAATGTATATTTTGGCATCATCTTCTGAGGTTATGCCTCATATCAGTTCAAATTCAAACTGAGATGAAGTTGGGCATCATGTCACATATGCTCTGTAGACATGTGTTGTATGTATCAACCTAAGGTCTTTAAAGTTTCAATATTGGATGTTTTTTTTTTTTACTGAATTGATTTTACAGTTTCTTTGTCCTTGAATAACTAACTTGATGTGTCCTATACGGGTTCTCTTTATCTAACATTATGCTCTTGTGTGCAGGGGTATGGTCTCCGCAACCGATGGTAATGGGTCTCATAAGAATGCGGCAACTTCTCGGGGTTTGAAGGTATGCTATGATGTGTCTTATCATCTCCGCCTGGTGTGTTGAAATGGTTGTCAATTATGCATCTAAAGCTTATTCATTTGCTGCAGGGACCCAAAAAGAAAGCAGGTTATTTTAGTGATGAAGATGCCAGTGGAGATGATTCCTGACACGAGTGTTAACCCTTTTAGGTTTCACTACTGGTATGTCACGATGTGTAAATTCTACCCATGTCATGTAATTGCCCCCCTTTCTAGGAAAATGCTTGCGGTATTCACTATCTCATTTGGTGAATCGTTTGATGTTATGGGCCGGATTGCACAAGATCCAAGTGACTCATTCTTGAAATCTCATTGATCCAAAGCGCTTCAGACCAAGTCTAGAGTTCCAAGTCAGGATACAAATAGTAATGCTTACATGATGCATTGACGCTCAGAGTCTGAGATGCTCAAGTTTAGGTTCAGTCAACAATGTAGGAATAAAGAGAATAGGTTTTCTTGGACTGAATTTGGTGATTGAAGTTGTCTACACATAAATATATACAAGATAATGAGTCTGAGAGTAATCTATGTTTTTAGATTGAGGCTTGCATGTGCTCCCAAGAACAGTGTAGTGACTAACGTACATTTAATTTGCTTTGGAATGCTATAAATCCTAAAACAGAGGAGTTACATCTTGAGTCAATTGAACAATGTGCAGCAAATAAACGAATGCTGACAGATGAATTAGTATTTGAAAATGAACTGATTCCCGTGAGTTCAGTTGATGTGTAACGAGATTGTTCATTTGCAAACATACTAAATGAAATCGTGAAGATGGCTCATTGCCTCAACAAAGTGCCACACTGCGTCCGCCACATTGGGAAGATCAAATTCTCTGGGCCAACTCTCTAAACGAGAGGAACTTTGGCCAGCGTGAATGAAGAGTCTTTTGGGGGAAGTGCTACCAACTTGGCCACCAGGACCAAGATGGCGCGTTATCTCCTACACCAAAACGAATTCCAATTTATATTTCTCCAATACATCTTGGGATATTGTTGAAGGATGGAAGATTTGAATTTCTTATGTATACACATCATTTTGATTTGTGTACTTTGATTGAGTGCAATATGAAATTGAGACGTGGTGAAGATTGTGGACCATTTTCAAAGGAGGAAGCTGAATTTTTAATTTATGATGTAGCATTGGGGGTGAATAGTTTGCACAATCGTGACACTGCTCACAGAGGCTTGAAGGCACCAAATGTCTTTGTAAAGGAAGATGAAAGTGTCAGCGAGATAAAATGGACTTGTTTTGTGGCATACTATGAATGTTCAATTGGAGTTGTGGGCACCCATTTCTTTAGGGTGGTTGAGACATTATAGGTGCACAAAGAGCGATGAGATGCAGGAGGTGTTTTCTAACGCATTAGATGTTTATAGCTACGGAACGATTTGCTATGAAATCTTGACACATAAGATTCTATTTGAAGATCTTTCATTGAGGGACGATTGCTCTTTATTGATTGATCTTGTGATCAATCAACACCTCCGCCCAGAGGTACCCGAATATGTTGAGGATTGGGTATGTCAATTGTTGGGTGGATGTTGGTAAACAGATCCTACAACAAGACCTAGAATTGGAGAGATATTGAATGTTTTTTTTATTTTATTTTTATCTAATTCAATAGAAGTTAGAGAATACATTGCTGCATTGAAGGAGAGATATGGCAAATTTTTTAGAAATTAGTTCTATATTGCATGACTTTTATAATGTTTGGTTATTTGAAAATTGAATTGTGTTTTGCAATAAAATGTGTTTTGATTTGTGTTTGGAATAACAATGAGTTGAATTAAATTTATTTCTTGTCTTTGACAATTCTAGGTATTGTGATGGTTTTGGCTATGAGGGTTGGTTGTAGAGTTAGTGTTGGATATTCAAGATAAGTGCATATTTGGATGTGTTAATTTTTTTGGATTTTTAGACATTTTTTTATTTTATTTTTCTCAAATGTTAAATTGAATTTTTCATCCGTGGAGGTTTATATAAAGTGAAAGAAACTTCATCATTGGCCTAGTGCTATACATTCTTTTTAAACAATGCATATAGAATTCATACAAAATTATGTATTTGTATATGATAAGCTTTGTAAGTTCTTGTTAATTATTATACAATTTAACCTTGGAAAGTATCAATACAACAGATTGCATCCGATTTGATAGGGTTTTCTACTTCCACCTCAGGAGTGTATGGAAGAGAGTTATAACTCCACAGGTCACCACATAGTTTTTGACTAATTCTTGTAATCGGGCAACTGCCATATTTACGTAGTCAAATAAGACACCTCCGTACAATTAGGAACGTTACAAATGGCGCATATTGTATATCTTATTGTCTTATTTAACTGTTCATTTGATTGTATTCCTTTACTACATTACGGGATTACAAATTCAGAGTCAAATTGCATTGAGTATTTTACTGTTTCATTTAACACAATTCATGCTTATTTATTCAACTTCAAGAATGATAGAAAATATGATTACCAACTAATCAAGAATATAAATTGGGTGATGGCCGGATATGGGTACACCTTCTAAAAAGAGTGTGATTTTCAAGAAATATTTTTTTAGTAAGAAAAAAACATTGGAAAATTACAAATATTAGAGGGTGTTATAGGCACTATGGCTGCAACTATATACATGGTGTTAAAGATGGAATTCTTAGCACACATAAAATGAGTTAGATATAAGTCACACTATGTGAGTCGTGTAAAAGTAGTACCCATATCAGGCCATTCCCAAATTACATTGTTTTTTTGGTGGTAGTCAAATGTTCTAGCATCTTGTCAAGTATATTTGACACACTTCGTGCACAACATCACATCTTGGAGTCAAAAAGGCTCTCACTATTAATCAAATTTTCTCCATTTGACAAGCATTTGACTAGCAAAGTGCATATTTGACATAAGTTTGTCAATAAACAAAAATCAAATATCCTATAATGTAGTCAAATTCTTTAGTTTTCAATCAGTAAAATTTGATGCGTTTAGTGTAAATCTTGACTTTCTAGAGTCAATGTGTACGATTTGGTCAAGAAAATATGACAATTTGGGTGCATATTTGACATATTGGAGTCAAAAATAATAATCATGTTCTCTCAAAACCAATCATAATATCCCTCTCTTGAATCACAGAATTATAGCACGCTTGGTATATAATTTGACTTCCATGAATCAAAATTTATATGTGACATAATTGAGTTAAGAATAGTTGTCATACTTTCCAAATTTTAGTCAAATTTGTTTACTAATATTGAAAGAAATATGACAAAGTGGATGTACGGTCACATGTATTCATTTGAGTAGTCAAATTGTCTAAACCATACTCAAATATATTTGACACTGGCTAGTCATACTTCTGTATCATTCAAATATGATTGAATTATTTTATTTGTTCTGCACATACATGACTCCTAATGTGCTATAAATGACTCATGTTTGTACACATTTAACTACAACTATAGTAATAAATCACAAAGCATTTGGAATATTTACTAGTCAAGAACTTATAATGAGAACTTTACTACATATTTGCAATTTTGTAATGTATACTATATAATTTAGTCAAGAATTTAAACTCTGTTGAAAGTAACTACGTTTCACTTACTTGTAGATTGAACATGTGGAAATATTACATTTTTTGTGTCCAATGTAAATCAAGAAATACCCCAAAATGAAAATATTAAAGATAGCTTCTTGTTGTATAGTTATTTCTAGTGATTTGTGATACATATTGTATACATCCTTGTATAGAAAACATAAGGTATGAATTGAGTTCTTTGGACATAAGGTGTGAATTGGACACACTGGGTATTCTAAACATGAATTGGATTTAACAAAGTCATGGTGTGAATTGAGTTCACTAGACATAAAGTGTAAATTGAATATAATTGTCCAAAATACTTTCAATGAATAGAGACAAGTTTCTCTTAACCCCTAAAGGATTGAGAGGTTTTGATCAAAACTAAATTTGTAATTTTATGTGTTTTTCACAACTTTTATTAACTTGAGTTTTAAAGAATTGATCAAAACTAGAGTAAAGAATTGAAGATTGCCATCTATAAGGATGATTTTCAATTGTTTTTGAATCATTTATTATATATTTTTCAAAAAGAAAACTATGAATAGGGCATTTGTATCGTACGGTCCACTAGAATTCCTGTGCATTCTTTTGAAGATTTTAAGAATTTGTAAAATCCATTCCAGAGAGAGAAAAATATTTTTGTGAAATCTAAAGTGGTAGGATGGACCGTACCGATAAAAGAGAAAAACAATTGCTAGAAAATTAAAAATTTGGCGTTACATTTTAATGGAGGATGAAACAAAGGGTAAATTAGAGCATTGTCATAGTGCATAATATGCACTCTAAATTTTAAAAGAGAAGGAGAACAAAGGGTTGTGGATGGACTTTTGAGCTATGAATTTTTTGAGTGTTCAAATATGTGAAGAAAAATATCTTCCAATTTTTTCGAATTTTATTGAATTGATTAAAGTTTCAAATTTAAAATGTCTTATTTGTGGGAGGGATTAATTGTTTCTCTATTTAAACTTTCTTTTTTGATGGATTTATTTTCTTAATGTACTTGAGAATGAAATTTTGCAGGTTGGATTATTTTTAGATTATTAAATATAGAATCAAACGTGAGCTATATTTACATTCAAAGTTTGATCATAAATTGGTAAAACTGTTATTAAAACGGGGGTTTTGATACTCAAAATCTTCAACATAAAATCATTTTAACATTCTAGAATTTTGTTTTTTTGGATAATATGAACAATGCCCAAAGTGCCCAAATGTGCACTAAAATGTAGTTAGATCACCAAGAGGAGTTAGTACCATACAAATGCCCAATATCGTACATGATCGTTAGGATCGTTAGGATCATGCCAAATATATATATTTTTTGAAATATTGCTTTTCAACAAATGCCAAATCATATGGATGTTCTCTAAAGTTCTCTTTTTCACCATACAAAATAGATATTTTTTGAAAAAATAATTTTCTAAAGATTTGGGCTTATCATCATATAATAGTTTTTTTTCCAAATCATCACAACCTACTACAATATATATTAAAAATATGGAATTAAATTATGTATTTTAAATTGAAATTTGGTGTGATTGGATAAAAAAATGATATTTGTGATTTAGTCAAATTTATATATTTTTAAAATATTTTTTTGGGTATAAGTTCCCAAATTTTAGATTTATAATATTTAAATCATGATCGTGACAGCTATAAAGAAGATGTGTATTGCCTCGTGTATTGCATCTTTGAGTGTATTTTTTAAATCTCATAATTTTAACCAATCATTGAATTTAAATAAATAAATTTTATGTTTATATTTAAAGTTGAAATTTAAATGCTTGTAAATTGATTTTTTTGAATTTTATGATAAAATTCATGGATTCAGTTGTATAGATGTAATCTATTGCTAAAAGACTACCAACTTTTTTACAATCCAACAAAAAGAAGTTGAATTTTCTTTTAGTTTATAATACATTTAACAAAAGTAAGAATCAAGTGCATCCAAAATCATTGTAAATGGCCTACATTTAGCATACCCCTGGATCTATAGTCTAAATCCACCATATAGGAAATTTTAATCTACACACATTGGTGCAACTAGTTTTCTAATCCAAGTCATAAATCTTACGCAGTTGGCATTCTAAAATCCGAACAACCAATTTTTGATTACTTTGTCCTCACTCCTTAAGCTTGATGCATTTTTGTCATTTTTAGGGACATTTCACAACTTTCCTTTCAATCTTTTGAGATATTTTTATTTGTACTGTATACCAAAATGAAGCAAAATATGTAACTTAATAGCTTAATTGATTAAATTTAAAAAATTAAATTCATTGCTATAAAATAGGTCATCAAAAAGTACTCTTGAGACCAGTTTTTGGATGATGGGTTGAACTTAAAACTAGAAATTTGAAAGACCAAAACAAAAAAACATTCATTTCTCACACTTTGAGAAAAATTACATGATTAAACAAAATCTCATGGAATAAATGCATGGTCAAAGTTAAGTTGACTTCTAGATATTTTCATGTGTATATCTCATTTAGTGTTGACTATTTTGAGATATAAAATACTCCTACAAATGAGATGGAAAACTTTGGAAGGAGATAGTTTTTATTTCTTTTGCTGAAAACATCATTTTGGAGCTCAAAATACCATTTTCGTGACCCAAACACCATGAAAGGGCCTTCACTTCACTCATTGTCCCTCACTTCACAAATTGTGTTGTAATCAATAATCATTGTCCCTCACTTCACTCATTACAACAATGAAAATATTTTGAGTGAATTTTAGCCAAGTAGCTACAAATGAAAATTGACGCTCATTTAATTAATTTTTGAGGGAATTAGCCACTACTTTTTAGCCAAATGGCTTTTCTCAATATGGTGAAATTAACCCCTAGACGTTCTCACCCTTTTCAGATTTGGTAGTTTTTCAAAGATGCATTATAAAATGCAACTAAGAGGGATATTTTCAACTTGATGAATGAATAAAAGTTGTACATTATGCATTTTAGATTCTATCCATACGGTTAGAGTTGCGATTGCTATCACCAATATTTGTGTATAAATTTTCAAACTTAAAATTTAGAGCTCTTTTGTATATGATTACGAATAAGATATTGACAATCTAATAATGAATTTTTTTGGGATGGGTTGAAATGTAATACTCTAAGTGCAGTGATTTTTGGAGATTTTTTGGTTGCTTAATTTTAGTAGTTTACTTTTTCAAGAGCACTTTTAGACTAAAATCTTCGAAATTTTCGGTGGAACACTACAACATGAAATGAAGCATAAAAATTTCACAAATCATCCCTTTTCTAATCGGATCACACATACACGAAGCTAACTTCCTATAGAATCTACAGTAAAAATTCCACACTACAAAAAGTGCATGATGGATGAGAAATCGGAGTTCAAATCCGTACATCATGCAAAATATGCATGGTTGGGCGGTTAGGGGTTAACCAATTTTCTACTATATAGTTTAGCTCAAAAAGATCCATTTCCAAAAGAATTGACTCATATTACACTCATTTTGTTCCAAATTCCATAATCTTTTTATATGCTTGAAAAGCTCACGAAATGAAGATGAAACTATTTATTTTTTGAAGGAATAAAAGCTTTTACTGAGAAAATATTTGCATTTAAAACATTAAAACTAATATTACAAATTTTCTAATTAAAAGTTATAAACAAAAAAAAATTCAAATCAAGATTTGGATTTAAGGATATTGAGATTAAGAATTTTCTTCCTCGATTGAAGATTTTTTTTGTTAATTAGAGTGAATAAAAATGGAAACATGTACATAGGAGTGTTAAAACGTCCAAAAAATGGGGAAAATTTGAGTTGCTTATTATTTTCAAATGTGAATATCTCCATGTTGAAAGCATTTCTTTTAATAAAACTAATGTAGCTTAAATTCCCCATTGTTAGCAATCTAAAAGTGTAGTTTCTATCAAATTTGAAGTGAATTAGCTTTGTTAAAGAGGTTTGAAATTCCTTACCTTTACGGTCTTGCAACAAAAGGTTCTTTAGCCCTTGCCAAGGTTCACCCTTTTGCTCTTATTGCATGAAAGTTAAAAAATTCAAAACATGTGATTCTTGAGGTGGGGCTACTCTGGACTTCCAACTCTCGACCATCATTCTTTAGTTAAAGAATTACGTGACTTGTCTCTAGAATCCGCTACAGAAATTCTCGTACAACGATTCTTATTTCTAGGTTCACTTACAAGTGTTAAGAGCATCCGCACCCATGCCCTCAAACTAAGTCTAACACGCTCAATAACTAAATGAAAAATGTTGAAGGCCCTTCAAAAATGCCTCTTGACCCTCAATCATAGCGTGTTAAAAATGGCCCTTCAAATCTAAGTTTATTTGACTATATCTCACATTCTACTTGCGATTGGTCCATCGACTATTTGATGTGCACTTTTGGTGTTTGAAAGGTGTTTGAGGGTGGGGGAGTGTAAGTTCAAGGGCTCTTCAAATGTAGATGAATAATTTTAGCGAGTCGGCTTTAGCGTGCATGAGTGCGGATGCTCTAAGGAACCTTATGAATGCCTCTGTTTCAGTGTAAATGTTTTGTGTGAATTTTAGCCAAGTGGCTACAAATAAAAAATTGATGTTAATTTTTACTCATATTTGAGGGAATTAGCCACTACTTTTTAACCAAATGGCTTCTCTCAATATGGTGAAATTAGTCAATTTTAAACTATATAGAGTAATTTGCTACAAATACATAAAGGAATCTAGAATATTTCGCCAAAATTGGCTATAAATTGGCAAATTTGCTAAAGAGGCTGAAATTCCTCACCTTCACTGCTCTATTTCCAAGAGAACAAAACCCCCAAAAAGAACTCCCCAAAAGAACAAAAAGAACTCCCCAAAAGAACAAAAAATCCCACCTCCATTGGTGGCACATTTATTGCATCCTATCCAATGTTGAAAAAGATTCCCACACTCGTCAGTACAGACAGTTATGAGCTTCTCCAAGTTGGAGTGGGATCTGCGGCTACTACATGACAATAAGAGTCAAAAGGCTCTACAAATAGACAGTAGTCCTGGAGCTTGGAGCAAATGAAGCCAGATCTTTGGTGACTTTTTGAACTGTATCTTGCATCATCCAATCACATTAGAACTCAAGCATGTGCCCCGGATTAAAAAAAAAACACAAACCCTCCATAAGAAAGAACCCACCCCCGGATACTGAGAGAAGGGTATGGCCTCCAACAACGCTGAGGAACTGAATGAAGTTAAGTTAGCAATGGGTACCAAAAATGGGAGCCGACTCACAGGCAGTGACATAATCTAATACTGCAATGTGTATGGGCTGTGATAGCGGCCACATGGAGGATGGGATGTGCCGATTGGCTGGACTTGAATTTATCCAAGGCATCATTAACGCGGGGCTCATAAAAAGAAGTGTGTGGCAGAGCGCAAAGGAGATCGATCGATCAGCAGGTGGACGAGAGCATGTTGAGATGGAGGAGAAACATGGCGCCCATTAATTAGTGAGGCTCACCTAAACTAAGTTAAGTTAAGGCGAGAGGATGCGAAGCTAGCTAGCGCTAAGTTTAGCGGTAGCTAGCGCTTGGCCATTCCTGCGAGGTCCTGGCACATGCCGGATCGAGCCAGGACAGGAGAATGGGCTTCAGTGGAGGCTCATCGCTCCTTTCTGTGAATGGCCGCTCGCTCTGGTCCACAGCTAGGGTTGATTGTCGTATTACCAACCACTTAAGCAATCTGACCTATATTTGGCAGTGGTAAATCCGGAAAAAAATTATGACTGCGTTCGAAATAGGATTTCATGAGGATTGCAAAAAATTGCAACTTATAAGAATAAGTATTTGAATAAGTACAAATTTTCAAAGTAAAAGTCACCCTAAACCCCAAAACCGATCACATGCTCTAATGTACAAATGAGGTACATCTTCCCTTTGAAAATCTAGAAATTAGGCAAGAATCAGGGTGGTTGGTTTTGGGTACCTGGTTGGTAATAGGACAATCAACCCTAAGTTACGCCAGGCCACCCTAAGCGCTCCAAAAGGGACGGAGTCTGGCTGTGGCTCTCGTAAATTTCAGTAATTAAAATGGACTAGCAAACACCCTGTTGCAATGCACCAACATTGCATTGGGAATGTGGAAATCAGTTGGGAACACAAAAGGAACACGGGAACTTTGGGAACATAAAGAGAACTTGGGAACATGACGGGAATGCTAGGGAATGTGATGCAAAGTTTTGGGGAACATCATGGGAATTGTGGAGAACGATTTGAGAACATGATGAAAATTTGGATGAAATATATGGATGTGAAATGTGGATGGTTTCGTGACATGGTATCATGACGGATACCAAGCAGGGTAGTGACATGGTATTGTGACGCTTTGTACTTAATATAATAAATGTAAGATGTTTCACTCCAAAAGAAGTTCACTTATGGCCCATTCACACCAGTCACCCAACGCGAGTGTGGCAAAGAATTTGCGCTCATCAAGTAAGTTTTTGGTAGCTATAGTGGGCTCTTGTAAAATTTATTTTTTAACCTAATGCATGCAAGAAGCTGCTCCAACTCATTTTCAAGAAAAATCCAAACCTCATCAAATTTTGGATGAAAAGTGTAAAGGGAATATTTGAACCTACCTTCAAAGTCCTCTAAATAAGCGATGTTTAGAAGGATCAACATCTTCTCTAAATCGTCAACAACACTACTCCCTTTGTCCGGAAATGATTGTCCTGATTTTTGGCATTTCTTTTTTCCAATATTTGTCATATGTTTTATACTTCAAACATGAGCCCTCTACACTTCAAATAGGGCAGACAATGAGAGTGATACAAACCTACATACTAATATCAAAGATAGACCATTTTTCTAAGTACTGAGACTACTTTTTTGGACAAAAAACGCGTTGAGTTAAAACAAGCCAAGTTATTTCCAAGTTGAGGGAGTATTTTTATAAAAAATCTAGAATTAGAAAGTCATCATAATAAAATGATACTCCCTTTATCCATAATAAGCTTCATGTTTGTTCAAACTACTACTCCTAGATGAGGGTCCACACCATTGTGCTCAAGGTTCACACCATTGGACTAGTTTTTTTTTTTTTTTTTGAGGGTTGAAGAAGCTTATTATGGGACATAGTAGTAACTTATTTTTTATTTTTACACATTAACCCCTAAGGGACCAAGGATTTATAATTTTAAAACAAAAAAAAATCAATTGATTGTACTATGAAAAATATATTTCAAATAGGACCAAATTTTATATCATTGGAATTAGTGAAGAATATTGCATGTGTTGATTTGAAAAAGAAATAAAATTGAATAAAAAGAATTCAACATAAGAACTATTTAAAGGTGCTAAAAAATCATGAGACTCAATTCAATTTGGGTTGTATGGTCCTTTAGGAGTTAAGAGACTTGCGGCTGGTTAGAAATAGAGAAAATGAGTAACTTGGCACATAACATTCAGTAGCATGCACTACTCTGTCTTGGTTCTACAGTAGATGATGTGGAATATTCCACATCCAACAGTACCTTATCAATAGCTAAGTGGATAGGTGGAGACTCCACGTGATGAACAAAGTGCATGAAGGAAAGGCAGTGGGCATGAAGGCTAAGGTAACTATATCTAAAAGCGACTCTTTCCTTAAAACGTCCCTAGCTCAATCTTTCATAATAAGTAGATTTTGGCACCCTACTATTGATGAGAATGTGCACAATCTGAACATCAGAGTTTAGGGTCGCTTTAAGGTCAACATATAGTCAGCACTTTGAAAATTCATAACTTATTCATATGGTGTCCAAATAATGCATGCTAAAATGCGTTGGAATCCTCTTGAACTTGCTATTAAGACCCACTGAAAACATTTTCTGGTTTATCTGTGTAAATAGGCGCAGTTGGTAAGGTGGACGCTTTAAGGTATAGATACCTTACTGAATATTATGCACCTTCTACATGGAACTCCAAAAGGTTGATAAATCAGTTGTTTTTTTACAAGGGTGAGGATGCTCAGTAACTGTAGCGTAGTTACCGGGTCATGACTCACTGCTGGTGAGGCTGATCATCAGTTGGGCGTAGCATGTGGTGTTACGCAGGCACTTTCTAGCATGTGGTGTTACGCAGGCACTTCCTAGCATGTGGATGCCAACGACGGAGCCTGCGGGTAAGCTGACGGGGCTCTCCAGCCTGCCCAGCGCAGCCAATGCAATCTCTGCAACCTCATGTTCTCCGCTGCTCGCCATGGCAGCCCAGCCTTGTGATTTGAGTGCCTTTTTTGCTCTTTTTTATTATTATTATTATTATTATTATTATTATTATGACGAGAACTGATCAATGAGAGGACCGTAATTTGCTCTTCTAAACTGGCCCAGTGAGTAGTGGAGGCCTGGCTCCTTGTCAGGAAAGGAATACTGTACACCCACAAGTTGGCTCACTCACTGATCATCATCCAGATGATTCCTTCCTCCTCGCGGCCGCTGTCTTTTGGAGATTTCCTCCAATGCTCATGCAGTCATGCGCCTTCTCACATCAGGTTGCTTTATCCAGTTAAGTTATCCATCACTCACCTCCCCTGCCATGTGGCATCTCAGCACTTGCAGCATTCTTTCTTGGATGCAAAAGCTCGCTCCGCTTCCCGGCCCTTCAAAAGTACCACTACAAGGAAACTGGTCGCAATTTTGAGCCATTTCAGAGTTGGTGAGTGCTTTTGGTCACATAGGACAAGGGTTTTATCGATTGCAGTCAATGAAAAGCGATGGGTTTGCTTATAGTGTACACGTACACTACAAGGAGATGGTGTTGCTTTTCACTAGTTCAGTGAGTCAAACGGAGCCACTTCGCACTCCTTGCCGAGGTGCTCAAGACTTGGTGAGTGCGATTTGTTACGTAGGACAACACTACAAGGAGAAGGTGTCGCTTTTCACTCCCTCTGTGAGTCAAATGGTGCCACTTCGCACTCACCAATTTTTTGGTTGGACTTGGTGAGTGCGATTTGTCACGTAGGACAAGCGTGTACAATAAAATAAAATAAAAGGCAATGAACATGATCCTCTGAGTGAGAAACGACGCCTCTCCTTGTAGTGCAAGTGTGTATAGTGAACTCTAACATTGTTCTAGATTCTCGCGAGTGAGAAGCAGTACCTTTGCTAGTAGTGGTAGAACTTCAAATTTTATAAGCCCTCCTGCTATCCTTAACTCCCATTTGGTTTGATGGGGAAAGAATGGCATAAATTGACACCTTGTAGGGTGTATTTTATTGTCAATGGTGTCCCTCTACATCCAAAAATAAAGGTGTTTGTAGGAATACTCAAAAAATTTAGGGGTGTCCTCCTAGATATCCTATCCAACTGTAAAAGGCAAAGGTAATTTAAGGGGATGCCTTTGGGAAAACCTCTCTCCTAGCTCCAAATCCCGGGGACGTCACTCCATGTATTTTTTTGGTACCACTTGCAATAGTAAGGTATTTAAAAGTACCTAAAAATAAAAGTAATTCTTATTATAATTAGAATATTCTAAGAATATTCTCATTTTAATTCTTGTAATCAATTTTGAGCATCCTATATTAATGTAATTCAATTATAAAAATTACCTTCAAAGATTTATTTGCATCCTATGTTTGTTCGCACCTCATTATGGAATATTTTGAAGTGACTTTCCTGCCTAGCCCTAAATATCTCCCTTGCCTTTGTTGCATCAACGATTTTGTGACTTAAGGATCTTTAATGCATCAAAATCATTTAATTAGCCCTATCTCCTATCCACTGATTGAACAAGTCTTTACACAAATGCTTGTTGTTGACAACTTCAAAGTTTTATTGGGTATTTCTACACTAACAACAAAGATTTTTTTGATCCATGGATGCGCTTTGAGATTAGAGCTCCGAGGATTTATGATACTCTTCATATTTTATGTGTTGGTTTGAAAATGTAGAAGGCTTGGGTGGTGTACTCTTTTAATGTAGATTGCGTTGGAGAACACTAACACATGACTAGTTTGCATTAGGTTGTGCTCACAATTCCACCTAACCTTGTGAAAGAGGCTTCTCAACTCAAAACCACATCAAATCATTTGTATGGTGTAGTTAAAAAGCTTTTGAGATTTTGAAGGCCCAAATGAGAGTTGCAACGGCACAAATTTCCATAGAAACCATTGGTTTTGAACAAATATGGGTAAAGTGGTGTGCTATAAAAGGCTATCACATTTAAGATTTTTTGCTTGTATAGTATGCATATTTGTGACTATTTTGGTTTGTAATTGAAAATTTGAAATGAAATGAAGTGTTTGTGGAATATAGGATTATGAAAAGAAAAGAAAATTAGAAAGTTAGAATAGAGACACCCAAAATTTTAACATGGGGTCCTTTTGACATCCAAATTCTAGTGATAATCTTAGTTGGAGTTAGTTTAGCAAAAGTATATTGGTGACTATAGGTTCCACTTGTGGATTCCCAGCGCTTATAGGGTATGTAAGTGAGCCGGGGAGCCGAGGAGCCGTGAACCGCGAGATGTTCTAGGGAAGCATATTCTATGACGTAACCTTTCTATGATATAAACTAGCCTTTCACATCCTTGGATGGTCTTCACATGATTGTTTCATTTTGTGCTAAAAAACCATTATATGAAGTAACTTAGCCATTCACGTCTTTTCAATTTCATAGCTTTTCATGTTGTCACTAGTCGTGCAGAGAAAAGCTAAGCGTTAAAATTTTATAGGGATTCTCTTTCAATTTCAACTAGGGTGTCAAGTTTATGGCGTGCTTAGAATATTTGTACAACATGAACAAGGATATTTTCAAATGTTTTGACTGAGTTAAAGAATATAATCAAGGATGTTCTCAAAAGTTTTGAATATAAGTGAATTCAATTGAAGCTCATTTGTAATAGGAAGAATATATGTGTTGGTTGAGTATCTTGATGACTTGAACCTCTTCTTAAGATTGTTCAAGCATTTGTTTGTCATTATCCTCTCACGATTGCTCAGGTGTTTGTCTACTACTATCTATTAACCTCGAGTTATTTAATCCTTCGAGTTTGACAAAGTAATCTTCCACTAGCATATAATTATACAAGTGACCGACCAACGAGAAATCGTAAAGTGACAATAAAGTGACATTGAGGTAATTACAATTAGAATCTTTTTGAATATGGTGTCTTTTCACCTTTTAGTAGGGTTTAATCCCTAAAGGATCAAAAGGACGCATTGTGTTCAAGAATAATTTCATTACTTTAGTAACTTATTTGAATTCCATAATTTTGACTCAATGTCAATTAGAAAATTGTAAATGTTCATTACGAGAATACAAAAATCCTTCAAGATTTGCAATTACATTGATCAATCTGCTAGGAAAAAACTACAAAGTCAACATAAGTGAATTTGGGACATAGAAGTTAGGGAGGTTGATGATCTGGAGGGTGTTTTCACACTAGGGCGTTAGATTTGCCAAAAAAAAAAAGTACAATATATAAAACATTTGTCATTATTGCATCATAAAAATTATATAACAATTACAAATTTTTTGCAATACGTAGAATTTATTCCTAATTGCTTAAAAATAATAATTCTATAGTTCATAAAAAATATAACTAATACATATACATACATACATACATACATATGTATGTATGTATATACTTTGATGATATAAGGTTGTAAATCTTATAATATTTTTCAGAATGGTTGCAAACACCTTGAAATTAGAATGAGGTAGGAACACCCAATTCCAACATTGTACCTAATGCTGATAATTTCTACACAAGGTAATCATTTTAGAACACAAATCTAAGCACGTCATAGAGCCCTTATTGTTTGTTGACTGAAACAATAAGCTATCTATGGTCTATTTAAATTTACGTTTTAGAATGACTACCGTGTCAAGAAATTATCGGCATTGGGTACACTATTGGAATTGGGTGCTCCTACCTTAGACAAGATTTTGGTGCTCCTACCTTAAACAAAGAGAGTTAATTGATACAATAAACAAAACCAGATTTTGTTTCTAGTGGATCAGTGATATTTCATTGTCACACATATGATATGTAGGCTAGGTTGTAGGCTAGGCAGATGTATCAAATCCAATATCGTTTGGGGCTGCAGAAGGTACGGCGCGAGTGACGACCATGTGCCGACTGCCGAGGCAAGTAGCGCCCACAACTGAGCAGCAGTGCCGGACTCCTGGCAAAAGGCCCCACCCTTTGAGGCCCAAACCATTCTGCACTTTGTTCCCGTGGGAATGAAAGTGAGGCCGGAAGTCAGCAGGCCCCAGAACTTTCATCGTGAACAGTTCCACAGTGACAGTAGTCCGGTCCAGTCAGTGCACTTGACGGAGATCAAAATACATTCTTCCCTTTTTCCAGTTTATCCATTGCTCCAGTGAAAGCGGAGCCAGGGCCGCCGCTTTCTCCTCCCGCCCTACCTCAGCCACACTACTACAAGACTGGATCATTCGCCTTCCACCTCTCTCACACCATATCACTCACTCACTCACTCACTGCAGATCCCTCATCCTCATCAGAGAATCCCTCCTTTGCATTTACACTTCTAGTTAGCCAGAGCTTGGAATTGATGCTGTAGTGACCGTTCAAGAGCTAGCTAGCTCGGACATTGTAGAACTGATCGATCGATGGCGTCATGGATCCGGGGGAAGTTACTGGGCGCAGGGGCGTTCGGGAGTGTCAGCCTGGCCATTGATCGAGAAGACGGGGCCGTGTTTGCGGTGAAGTCAGTAGCAATGGACGCGAATTCACAGGTAGCAATGCGAGCCATCGAGAACGAGATCACGCTCCTGCAGTCATTAGATTCCCAGTTCGTGGTAAACTGTTTAGGCAGCGACTGGACAGAAGAGAATGGCCAGCTGATGCGTAACGTATTCCTGGAGTACATGCCGGAGGGTTGCTTGACAGATTTCGTGAACCAGTTCGCACGGTCCGGGACGCTCGACGAGCATCTGGTGCGAACCTACACGCGCAGCATAGTGCAAGGGATTGATTACCTCCACAGCCAGGGAATTGTGCACTGCGACATTAAGGGGAAGAACATCCTGGTGGGCAACGGGAACGTGAAACTCACGGATTTCGGGTCTGCAAAGCGAGTGGGGGAATATTGTGAGGGATCCAGTGTGAATGGCACGCCGTTGTGGATGGCGCCCGAGGTGGTGCGGCAAGCGGAGCAAGGGCCGGCGTCGGATATCTGGTCGCTGGGGTGCTCGGTGATTGAAATTGCCACGGGACGGGCCCCGTGGAGTAATCTCGTGGGTATGGACAAGTTCGTGGCGCTCTACCACATCGGCTGCACGGACGCGCTGCCCGCCGTCCCGGCGTGGCTGTCGCCGGAGGCTCACGACTTTCTGTCGCATTGCTTCGAGCGCGACCCGCGTCGCCGGTGGACGAGCACGGAGCTTCTGCAGCACCCGTTCCTCACCACCCGGTTTGTGGAAAACGCTTCTGAATCACCGCAATCTCCTACCAGCGTGATGAATCTCCCGCACGACGAAGACTGTGAGTCCTGCCAGAACTCGGTTCCCACTCTCGCCGCGCCGTTCAAGCGCAACGCGCAAGTACTGCCAGAGCATTACTGGAGCTGCAGCCCTGACTCGGGTCCTTGGATTGTGGTGCGATCACCGAAAACCTCGACACCCGTGTTTGCTCAGCCTGAGGATCTAGAAACGATGGTGGAACAAGAGAATGTCAGTGCAGATGAAACTGTGGTTGCATCATCTTGCAATGCGCGGCCTGATGAGTTCAATGTCCTCGAATTCGATGATCTAGATTGCGTTGGAAAAGAGGGTGCTCACGTTAGATGGTTTGCTGATGAATCTGTTTACAGTGTCACCAGTTTGAGTTTCGGTTTAGTTTGTGAGTACTCGTTTCCTGTGAACCAGTATTCTTATTCTCAGTCTAGCGGGTCAAGAGATATAGAATTTCTTCTAGACTACTGGTGGCACAAAAGGAGGTTTAGTCTACCAAATTGTTGGAACTTTTGTGGTCTTTCATTCCTCTGTGTCTTACAATTACTAGATGAATATATACGATTGAAAAAACCAACCTTCTTCGCAATTGTGTGTACTGTGTGTGCTCGCGATCAAATGTTGAATTTTATGAGAGGCTCTTGTTTGCATTAATTAGCACTGATCATTCATTCTATTTTCATGCAAATGGTTTTCATGCACTAGTCACTCCATTAGGGGAGGCTGTTGCATGTTTAACCCTAAACGTCAGTTTCTGGATGACTAACAGATTCAAACTCACCCTACGTTCTCATCAATGCTTGGATGAAAGTCATTCAATTTTTTGGAGAGTTGTTGTCCTATCTAATGGTACAGATTTAGTGATACTTGAGTACATATTTTTCTAAAATTACAACTGTAGAAGTATGTCAAGTTGTTGACCAAGTCAAAATTGCATTGATTGTAGTTCAAAAATGGCCTTGCAAAAATGAGGTCATAGATTTAAGAAACAGAAAAATTTCAAAGATTCACCACGTTTACGAGTATCTCATTTCAAATTCATTCCAACAAATTTTACTCAAAAAATATTAAAATTTTGTTTGTAATTGAATTTAGAAGGAATTTTTTAATTTTAACTTTCAATATTTATAATTAGATATTGGTGATAGTATTGGTGAATCGAATCGTTCCAATGGAATCCAAAATTCAAAATCTAGAATTTTCATTTGTATATCAATTCCAAAACATTCTTCTAAATAGTACTTAATGATGATTTTTCTCAAACTGTCAATTCTAGGAATTAACCCTTTAAGGTCCCGATTCAACACTGTTTTCAAAGATTTGTTATAAAATGTTTGAGGAAACCCTAAAATGGAGTAGATGTATAGTGGGGTGACACCCAAATTGGCACCTTGTGCAATTCGAGGGATAGTGCCCAAACTACTGCCAACTTTGACACCCTCCCGAGGGCTGGAAAATTGTTATTTTAACATGAAATTTTAGAAACAAAATCATTATTATGTTGAAAACATGTGTACCAAATTTTAAGGCCAGAAGATTGATAAAAAAAAGATATTCAAGATTTACTAACAAGGGGTAGCTGTAAGAAATGTTTCACTACTGCCAACTTTGACACCCTCCCAAGGATTGAAGAATTCTTTTTTTCCCATGGAATTTTTGGAGTAGGAATATCTTTATGCTGTTTACACATTTGAAAAAATTGAAGTCCAAAGGACCCACAAAAAAAATGATATTCCAAATCTACCAACAGGTGTAGTTGTGAGAAACAAAGAGGAAAATTGTCTCACAACTTTGACTGCCTCTCTAGGGTTGGGAATTTGTTATTTTAAAATGGAATTTTTGGCACAAAATCACTTTTAAGTTGATAACACGTGCAAAAACTTTCATGTTGAAATAACAAATACTCAACTCTAGGGAGGCTATCAAAGTTGTGAGACAATTTTCCTCTTTGTTTCTCACAACTACACCTGTTGGTAGATTTGGAATATCATTTTTTTTGTGGGTCCTTTGGACTTCAATTTTTTCAAATGTGTAAACAGCATAAAGATATTCCTACTCCAAAAATTCCATGGGAAAAAAAGAATTCTTCAATCCTTGGGAGGGTGTCAAAGTTGGCAGTAGTGAAACATTTCTTACAGCTACCCCTTGTTAGTAAATCTTGAATATCTTTTTTTTATCAATCTTCTGGCCTTAAAATTTGGTACACATGTTTTCAACATAATAATGATTTTGTTTCTAAAATTTCATGTTAAAATAACAATTTTCCAGCCCTCGGGAGGGTGTCAAAGTTGGCAGTAGTTTGGGCACTATCCCTCGAATTGCACAAGGTGCCAATTTGGGTGTCACCCCACTGTACAAAGAAAAGTTGTAAATGTCAATGTGAAGATAACATCTGTACGGTTGGATTCATCATATTTATTGTTAATATTTTTTAATTAATTTTGCAAGGTTTTCTCTTGAAATTCAATTTAAAATCCAAAATCAATAGAAAAAAATCAAAAAATATTGTAATGAAATTGGAATAACATGCACTACAAGATGGTATGGTTTCCATTATTTGATTCTACTTATTATGGAAAATCATGTTTAAGGTCCCACTTTTTGAACTAAGAATGAAACTTGACATAAACCACTTTTGTTATTTTTCAAAAATTCACATCATTTTATCTTGAAGATCCATATTGTACAAGTGGTAGTCAACTAGCACAAGAATCAAGAGAATTTTAGATGGATGAAAAACATCACCGTATGTGGTAAAGGGACGCGTCAGAAATCATCCAGCGTCCAGAATATGGACGCTGGCGCGTCAAAGGGTTAATATCTGCAAGCAAGCACAGGTCTTTGAGGTTCCATATGGGCGTTTCTTGAATTTAACTATTTTAAAAGTATACTGACAATTGTTTTAACCCAAGGATTGGCACTTGTACAAATTCAATTGATCATAATTATTGTGATGAAAATATGATTCAGATGGGACCAAATTTTATATCATCAGGACTCCTAGTGAAGATCAGATCATTGCATGTGTTGATAAAAAAATTAATTAATTTTTTTAATTTTCAAATTGAACAAGAGGAGGTTCAAATAGGACCTAGTTACTCAAAACTGTTAAAAAAATTATGGAGCCTAATTTGGGATTCTTGGTCCTTTAGGGATTAACTTTGGTTTGGTTGAAAACAGGGGTTTGTACTGGTGCGATGGCCATACTAGTACTCTGGATATGTGATTTCCTCTGAATTGAAGTATCATTTCTTCATGAGTGTCTATTCACATTACATTATTGAATAGAGTTGTTGGAGGTCTTCTTTATCCCCTAAAAGCCCGAGGGGTATGGAAAAAAAACATAGATGTCTTATAATATGTGCCTTCCATATGTTTGATGAAGTTTGGTTCAATAGACAAAATGTAGAGCATCATCTCTACAAATTATCCGTACAATCAAACTTCTAAAAATAACTTTAGAGCATTTTTTAATGAATTTTAAAATATTAACCTTTGAAAATTTGTATAAATTATAATTTTCAATTTTAGAGTTAAAAATTTAGTATAATTGGTTAAAGTTGGGTTATGTATTGTAAACTTCAAAAAAGCAAAAGAAATGATGGAAGGAAAGTCATTACTTTCTTCAAATAGAAAATTTTATAACACTAAGACAATGTTGAGGTGATTTGCTTTGAAAATTTCTCCCAGGTGGAGTTTAACTTGGATTGTTGTAATTCAAATTGCGTTGGAAAGTAGACTTGATGTAGTATTTTAATATGTACTTTTTATTTTTTCAAATTTTTTTGTTTTGTTTTGGGCAGCCCGCTAGATTTGGGCAGCAATCAGAAAATGGTCGTTTGAGCATTTAGGAGTTATTGTAGAGAAATATTCTTTTATGTACAATACTTTTTAAAAGTTGGAAAAGATTGAATCCTTTGGACTCTTGCTCGCGGTACTGCTCTTTCGACGGTTTGGATTGCTAGAAATGATGCCGTTTTCAATCATGATAGGTGGAACACTAATAGGATATGAGGCAATATTGGAGAGGTCTAAATGACCATGCGCGCAGTGCTTGGAACAACACTTCCTCCAAGATCAGAAAGACCCCCAATTCATTGCTTTGGAGGGCAAGTTTGACCAGTTATGGGGCAAACAACTTTTTTGCATGAGACTGGGCGGTCACATTACTTGGGTGGTTCATGCCCCTAACTTTCTCAATTATTTTTAGTGTCTGAGTTCGCCTCGTGGAGGTTCTGGCCGGTGGCTTTGTATTTTATTTCTTCTTGCAATTGATTTTTCAATTTGTGCCAAAAAAATAAAAATAAAAATTGAATTCAGGGTTGTTTGAAGCCTTGTGCAAAGTGAAGACAAAATTAAAGGATGTCTTGTTGAATGATGTCATAAAAGAATGCATGTGTCAAGAGATGGAGACAAACACAATAAAGTGAACATAAAAAGTACAATTTTCAAGTGAAAAAAAGTGTTCTTTAAGTGAGTTTAGTTTTACCTACTCGGCTGATCTTTTTTAGCTTATAATGTCTTTTGACTTTTCAAACTCTCTTTTTTAGTTTGTAAAGAAGAATGATGTTTAACCTATTCAAATCCATAAAAATGAATTCAAAATTATTTTTTCTTTTAAAATAGAAATTCTAATATAAATATCAAAATTCAAACTATCAAAAATCGTAATTTATTTATGCGCTGTACTTTAAAATCTATGTTCATAAAAACTTCATTTTTAAAAATTTATAATATCATTAAAAAATAATACCCGAAGGTGCTAGCATAGTAAAGTGAACTTTTTGTGTGCGCTTTTCAAAGCAAGAAAAATAGAGATTTAAAGAGGAAAGGGGATGTAAACATAATATAAAAATGGTGCAATTTTTTTTCTACATATGTAAAGTTAATACATTAATGCAATCCAATGCATTAAAATATGTTTAATTTGAAAGTTTAAAAGGTGTGGAAAGTACAATTTCATTTCTGCCATTCAAATTCATTTTAATTAAGCTTCAAACTTTATTTATTTATTTAAAAAATCATGTTAAAGTATGTCTCGCATTGAACTCTACAAACGGTTTATTTTTTGTCCTCACTTTACATAATTTTTTTTGAACTTTTGCTTCACTTTGCATAACACTGAAACAACTAATGTGGACAAAGGATATACAAAGTTCCATCATTTTTCACCACAATCATTATACAAGTGTTAATATTGACTTCTAAGCCAACGTTTTAGAAGCGGTCTTCTCTAAATTGAAAGAATTATAATTTCAAACCCCACTTTTCCCTTCATACTTATACATAGACAAAGGGAGGTAAAAAAGATACCTTTTTTCGTTCATTTTACCGTGCTTGAAACCCCAAAAGTGAGTTTGAATTTTTTTGTTTTAAACCTTTTGAACCGTACTTTTTTAAAATTGCGTAACAAATGCTTGAAGGAAGTCATTACGCAGTACTACCCTTCATCATTACGGAGGACAGTGAATACTAATGAGACCATTATCATATGAATTCCCTCTGGTTTTAGTGGGGGAAAAAAATAAAAATCAACCATTTGCTACATGATTCACTTCGATGTCATGAAAATCCTAAAGGTTGTATGGTTCTTGGGCTAAAATCACATTCCTACAATGCCTATGCATGTTAGGAACATAAGAATATGCCAAAAAAAAAAAAAAAAAAAAAAAGAAAAAAAGAGAGATGATAATCAAAGATCACCTCATTTTTTGGTGTTTTTGTAGGCATGGGTCATTGTCCAATTTGAACATCCCGCTTTTGTGATACACTTTATTGTGCTTGCTCCCAGACATAGAATTTATTTTATTTATTATTTTTGCTTTATTTTATGGGCAATGCAAAGAGTCCTTATATCAGAAAAGTTGGGCCAGACTATTTTGGTGCCATTTTGACACCAAAGGCCGCATTTAGGTCATTTTAGTGTCATTTTATCCATACTAGGTTGGTATGCGGAGGTTGGCACCAAATTATCTTAATTACATTTCAATGCACCATCATGGCACCATGTTCACATGCCTTGAAGTTCCTAATGTAGGAAAGGGATCCAAATGTTGTTCTATTTATGAATGTTATGCACAACATATATAGAGGCATTTTCATGTTGAAGTTATATTAGAACATTTGTTTAGTCGATCCATAAAAATTTAGCACTAAAATTTTGCTTGAATTAGTGCTACTATGTTGTAAGTTGTGGTTTCCACTTATTAGATATTTAGTCTTAAAACTTGGTCAAAATTTTAAGGCGTAATCAATGAGGGCTTGTGTCCTCATCTTTTAGGATTATTTTGGATTGTTCTTGATAGTTATGATGAGTTTTCGGATGGTTTCAAAGCGTTTTTGAGGCATTTCAGAACATTTTTGGGATATTTGAGTCAAATGTAATTCATTTTGACTTTTTTTTGTTTGTTTTTTTACAAATGAAGGCACACAATCTAATTTCTCCTCAAAACACAAAATGGTTGTTTTAACAGAATATGACTTATTTTCAAATAAGTATTAGTTAAATACATAGATTATACTAGTTTTTAATCCCTTAGCATCACAAAATTCCTTTTTGGAACAATGAACAATTGAGTAAATTTGAGTGTGTTCTTTTACTATATCCACTATAGTACTTGCACTATTATATATATATATATATAATTATATATATAATATATAATATATAATATATAATAAATATATTATATTATATATATATATTCTTTTTGCTATTAAAAAAACAATTCAAGTGACTACCGTTGGTTCAAGCTGGTTTAGGAAAATGATATTGACGACTATAGGTTCCACTTGTGGCTTTCCAATGGTTTTAGGATTTGTAAGTGAGCCAACGAGCCAACAGTCGACAATAGGGTAGGGTTTTTTATGATGTAATTTTTCTATGATGTAACCTAGTCTTTTACATCCTTGAATGGTCTTCCCATGACTGTTTCATTCCGCCCTCAAAGACCATTATATGAAGTAACTTAGTCTTTCATGTCTTATTCAATTTCATGGCCTTTGACTTCGTCACTAGTGGTACAGAGAGAAGCGGAGTATAGTTATAATTAGTTAAGGCTCGACTTCTCTCCATACTACTAGTGACGAAATATCAATTGTATACATGGTTTTAATGACTATTTAAAAAAAAAATCAAAATTATAAATATAAACATGAATTATCACTTTATAAATTAGGGCTTTGCTTCTCTCTGCACATGAAAGGCCATGAAATTGAAAAAATGTGAAAGGTTAGGTTACTTCACATTATGAGTCTTCAAGGACAAAGTGGAACAATCATGGGAAGACCATCCAAGAATGTGAAAGGCTAAATTAAATCATAGAAAGGTTACACCTTACCTTTGACAGCTCACTGATAGACCCTATAAGCCCTATAAGCGTTGAGAATCCACAAGTGAAACCTATAGTCATCAATATAATTTTTCTAAACTGGTCATCACTAGAATTCATTATATAATAAATTAGGACTCCGCTTCTCTCCGCACCACCAGTGACAAAGTAAAAGGCCATGAAACTGAATAAGACTTGAAAGGTTAGGTTACTTCACATAATGGTCTTTGAGGGCAGAATGGAATAATCATAGGAAGACCATTCAAGAATGTGAAAGGCTAGGTTACATCATAAAAGGGTTATATCTAAGAAAGTCAGATTCCAAATTTTCTTTTTGCATCATCAGCAAAATCAAAAGTTACACATCTGAACTTCAGACACCTAACTGAGATGGTTCACAAATTTTAGAGGATTTCATTTTCTGGTGATCTAGTGACCACTTACCGGTTACTTGGGCACTAAAGGGTTAAAGGGTTAACCTTTGGTTTGGTTGAAATAATATATTGTTTCGAATTTCAACCAAAGGTTTGTAGTAGTGGGATGGCTATACATCTATACTAGTACTTCGGGTACGTATGTAATTTCCTATGAATTCAAGTATCATTTCTTCATGAGTAACTATTCACATTACATTCTTGAAAAGATTTGGCGGGGTCTTCGTTATTTGTGGAAGAGTGTTCTTTTATATACTATACTTTTTAAGAGTTGGGAAAATTTGAGTTTAGGATTTTTTGCAGCCTTGTGAATACAAAATGATGGTTTGTAGAATGTTGTCATAAAAGAGTGTGTCAAGAAATATAGAATTTATTTTTAAAATGAGGTTCCATTTTATGGACAATTATAAGGAATCCAAATGTTGCTATATTTAACCCCTAAACGTCCAACTGTCCAAAATGTGGACGATGTACATAATCAAACACAGTTTTCTCATCCGTCATTGACTTTTTTGCAATGTGGATTTTTTACTATGTATTTTATGGGAAGTTAGCTTCATGCATGTGTGATCCAATTAGAAAAGGGATGGTTTGTGAAAATTTTATGACTCATTTCATGTTGTAGTGATTCTCCATTAATTTCGAAGATTTCAGTGTAAAATTGCTCTTAAGAAAGTCAACTCATAAAATTAACCAACCAAAAAATCTCCAAAAATGACTACACTTAGAGTATTACATTTCAACCAATCTTGTACTTTCTAGTCCAATTTACTATTCTTCAAAATTGTTAACCAATAAGGACCAAGTGTGTCCTAACTAAGACATTGCAATGTTCGGGTAGGTTCCCACGGTGTCAATTTTTATTTTTATTTTTTGCAATGAATTATGTGAATTTGGTATATCAATACAAAAATGGGGATCTAAATTTTTTTTGATTCCAACTTTTTAAGTGGGAGTTATGGAGCAAAAGGGATTTTTTTGGGGAGAATAGGCAGTGCAGGTAGGGTTCAATATAAACCTTAGAAATTTTGTTTTTTCAACTCTAACTGTAGGATCTTGTTTTAGATTACCAAAAGAGTGCATGGTAAGATTTTCATAGAATTTGACCGTACAGATTGCAAGATTATAGCATTTGAAGTGAAAAGATGAAATTGCAGTCTTTTTTCGTATTTTCTGACCGTCTTTGAAGACATGGGAACAATTGTTAAATTGGTCAAAAAAATTCTTAAATTTCATTTAAATGTTTAATTTGGTATTTCCTATCAAGAGCAAAAAGAATATTCACAAGAAAATGAATAGAAAGAGGTGAAAATGATGCTCAAAAACAAGAAAAACCCACGGTCCTTTAGGGTTAAACTTAGTTTCCAAAAATACAAGAAAAAAGCTTTGAAAAATCTTACAATTTTTTTATTTATTTAAATAATTATGAAGAAAATCAGGGTAAATCGGTTTAACAATACCTGATGTGAGAAAAATACCAGAAAAATATAAAATAGTTTGAAATGTGAGGTATTGATAAGATTTGACCGGGTAATTGTAGTGTGGACACTTAAGGATTAAAGATATTTTTTGAGTACAGAGGGAGTACGGTATTACTCTTGGAACACAATTAACATGTTTAAATTCTTTCCTGGATCATATAACCTACATTAGTATGGATCATTGTGGGATTTTATTGGAGAAGTGAGTAATCAAAGCACGTACATATCTGAACAATTCAATCATGAGCATTGTTATACAATCGATATCTGTAGAGCTTTCAGAGACACACCCATAATGCACCAAGTATATAGTGACTGTTTTCAAAATATAATCCATTGATCTGGTTGGCAGCTATCAAGAAATATACAGCAAGATCAGCGATGACGCCAGAGAGAACCCGTGACCAGGTCAGTGAAAGCTCATAAAAAGACTTCCAACAAACAGTGCATCCAGACATAAAGCTGTCATATGATGTGTTGCCGTCTTTTGAAATTGTTTTTGAAAATTTCTGTCGCTGACTAAACAGTAGAGGATTACTGTGAGTCTCTGTTTACAACCCTGTCCTTACAAAATCATCCGCCATGTTACAATCATGTCCCAAATATTTCCCTCATTTATACCAGCCAGCCATCAGGTATCGGAGTGCAAAGCAGAATCCACATGCCAGGACCTGCACACATGAGGTCACTGTGAGTGCAGATCCACTGATTTAAGAAAATCTTTTTCTACCTCTAAAACTTGATCTCGACAATACAAGTGGGAGACAAATTAAGTTAAATTCTCATACCTGAAAAGCTAACAACCGTATACAGAGTTGTTGCTCAGAGCAACGGCCAAACCAGCGCAAAAAGAGATTGACGAGATTCATGTCATTGCTGCCGGTCAGAAGTCCTGTATGTGGTTCATAGCTGCGGAAACCAACAAGAGGTTAAATATCGTGATACCGGTCGCCTTCAAATTGAAAGGGGGATAGAGTCAAAAAACACTCATTAGTAGATGCCAAACATGAAAACCCTTCAAGAAGATTGTGGAGCCTTAAAACAGATGCTACATATAGTCTTTGATTAATATATATCTACATTTTTTCTAGTGACTTACCTGGGTAATCGATGACGTGGACAATGCACCCATTTGAATAACTGGTCACAATTCATAGGCAAATAGCATGTAGACGTTAGAAGACATGCATCGACGTTGGAGACAATAATGCCAAGTGGATAGGCCAGGCATTATGCACACAACGCACACCTTTGTAAATACTGAAACATGAATGAAAGGAGCATCAATTTTGCAGAATAAACATCTGCCAAAACTTACCTGGGGAATGGAGTATAGAAAGTTGAGGATTTGAGGCAAGAAGAATAACAACAACGTCTCACTGCACAGCCATAAAAGCATAAAATCGGTAGTGATTACACATCCTGTATCTGAAAGACATGCAACAGTATGGAACCAGCTTGACGGACTCCATAAAGATAATTACGCTGATGACAGAAAGTGATGGCACACCTGAAGTGACCAAGGATGCCAACTACTGCCATAGCCATTCCTGCAAAGTAGGTGTATGTGTCACCAACAAACACTGACGATGGATACCTGCAAACGATTTCCAGTAATCTGTAAGTTTAAGTTTGTTCAATATTCGTCTCCACAGAAAAGATCCACACAACTAGTCCTTTAGTAAGATTTGTTACAATGACGATCTTCCATTTGAATAAACTTTGCACATATACAGTTAAATGGTATAAAACTTTGCACATTGTAAAAAAATTCCTTACAAAACGGCCTTAAACTTTGCACAGATACAGTTTAAAAATTTAATTAAAGATTCATTCAAATATAATAATTAGCACGAAATTTGCTATATGTAGTTAAAAATTTTACAAAGACAAGTTGTGACGAAACATAAGACCTCTGTGCAATAGAACATGAGATTAAGTCTCCATCATAATAAATACAAGCCAAAGTTCATAAGATAACTAATTACAAACGCAATAAGATGTTTGACACCAAAACATTCCACATCATGCCCTTTCACATCCTATCCTTACCAGCCTGGTCACCTCCGACGATGAAGGGTTTAGGGTTGGGAAAATTAAAAAGAGGAAGTTCATCACGTTTGACGAACTTACAAAATGATTCTACCGTAGACCGCATCATGAAATAAGTAAAGTTGATCACGAAAAAAACTGTAACTTACCAGTTAAAAGCCAGTAATCCAAGAGAGGTGGCAACAAGTGGTTGCATAAGATACAAGGAGAAGGCATGAGCTTGTCTAGTCTCTTCACTACGTGATATTTGCATCACATTATGTACTAGAACCTGCACAATTAAAGATGCCAGTACGTCAACAACCTATATAACCATACAGTAATAACTGATGCACATCCAATGTCTAAGTTCAAAGACAGGAAAAATAAATCTCTGAACCTTTACACGGTTAAACTCACTGTTGAAAGAAGGAACTTTTTCAGCTGTTCTACAGAGCAAGAGACATACTTAACCGCTAAAGGTCCAAAGAGCCCGTTCCGACCAGTATTATACAACAGTATTCTATTGTATTTGGAATGGTTCTACACCTCCTATGGGTTTAAGATCAAATGTGAAGTTAAAAATTATGTCAACATGGTTTTAATGAGCTAATAGGGTCTCAATTTGGAACTTTCTACTTACAAAAATGCCAAATGTACGCCAATGTATCTACTATTCCCAAGGGACCTTTAAGGGTTAAGACGGAAATAACTACAGCAATGAAGGAATAATTGGGCAGACTTGGCACAAGAAGTCAAGAAATTGAAAAGAGCGTCCCAGTAAAGAATGTGAATCTACCAAGTGTGTCACTCCCCAAACCTCAGATTTAATATGAACTTCAATGATGAGCTGTCGATCACTGCCAAATGTCTAACCCGAGCTCATCATCAAAAGTACCAGGAGAAGATCCATGCAGCGGTTGCACCACTATAAGAGTGGGGTATAAGTATAGCCAACAGTAACGACAATAGTAACTCTTTGTCTCCACCATGCGTGGAATTTTCTGGCTTTCTGCCTCGACCCACATAATAGCAGGTGTAATATTAAAATGTCAAACACGCTAAGGCTATGTAGACAAAATCATGGGTTCCCATACTTCACCAAAGGAATATCCTTAAAGCCTATATGACTGCAGCTCAGCAGGATAGAATCAGTGCAGAAGGCTTACCGCACAAGAGATGATAACAGTTTGACCAACTTCCAGGCCATTCACACCAGCCAAAATGTTGACAGAGTTGGTGCAGAAGACAGCCAAAAGCCCCATGTACAGCTTATACAACCAGCCTGCAAGTATTAACAAATCAGCGGTTTCCGTGAAAAAGACATCCCAGAGAAGGCATCATTCATTATGCTCGGTTAGTTTGCCAAAGGATATTGAAGAGAATCTCCAGAACCAAGTGCGATCAAAACGCCATTCAAGTAACGCCGGAACTGGCAAGGGAACAGAGGGAAACAATTTTGTGACAACAAGAAACAAATTAAGCTAAAATCATTAAGCCATTTAAAAACAGATTCAAATCAATATTTACCCAGGTCGAGCTCCGTGAGACCCACAGTGGAGCGCAAAGGTTTTGGAATGACAATGTTGGTTCTCCCAGCATACGCCATCAATAAGGGGAGGGCTGCAATTGATGGGAGTAACAGTTTGCTGCAAAAAAGACCATTATGAGTAACAATGATTACCAATACGCAGACTCTATCGAAGAATCTAAAATCGACATAAACAACGAATGGCATGACGTATCGGAATGATAAACTTCACCAAATGATTACTCTAAAAAAGACACAGTGAATCACATCAAGGTTCACCAAATGGACGGAAACTCGAGACACTTATTGTTGATTCTCATCAGCTCAACGACAAGGTCGGTACTTACACACGCCATGGAATGTCTAAAACGTCGTCAACGAAGCCCAAGAAGAGCATGAAGCAGATGCTCGCCAGTGCAGCATAGTACTCCGTGAGCCACTGCCAAACACCACCACAAATCCTCGGTAAGATAAGCACAAGTATATCAAAATACCAAATATCAAGACTTAAATCGTACAATGAAGCGTGTTTCAAACTTCGCCGTGACTGATCGAGACTATTTCAGCAAATCTACTCAATACGTTCCCACTGAATCAGATGCATTCGTCTCAAAAATAATCATCACTCGAGTTCTTCGAGGAAGTGCAAGACTAAGCACGATTAAAATCAAAATTAAAATTAAAAATCTGTACTAACACTATATACGCACGTGTAACGTAGTAATCAAGAAACGTTGAAACACTCTTACCGACACTTACTATCCAGATGAAAATGATGTCACTGGCTTCTTAACAAGGAGCAGGTCAGCTAAAAAAGTATGGAATTAAGTCATCAAGATCGGCAAACCTAAGCTTGACTCATGCACGTATCCACCTCACAGAGCTTTATCTTGGCAGCAAGAGCTCGGGAGAACTGGATATCTGAAACTACTTAACAAAAATCCTAGAGGGATAATTTACCGCAAGAAAGGCTGGAAATAATCGCATACAGCGTTTTCAGGCGGGCAATGATCGGCGACGTTATTCTCTGGACTGAAGATGAAATGCTGAAACAGGATTGTCACCACCAAAAACACAATGCCCGTCACCAGTCCCAGCGACTCAGGTCTGCAAAATACATCCGGCATTTCAACAACTCTAGCAGCATCAAAAAAGAAACAAGAAAAACCTTCTTGCACATCGGGAATCCATCAATGAAAGTTAAATTCAATTCCCGCAATAATAAGCATCCTGCATTTCTGCATTCACAATTTTTTCAAGTTGAAATCAAGAAACGAAACTTACACTTTAACCTTCCCGCCAGCCGAGCCGCGCTTGTTGATATCGTATCCGAACATGTTGCGCCGGAGCACGTACTTGGAGGCGACGGGAATGAGCAGAATTGTGCAGCCGAAGCCCGCCACGCTCATGGCAAGGTTAATGAGGATGGAGCGCAGGAGGCCAGGGTCGATGGGAAGAAAATAGAGCAGAAGTAAGTACGGCGTGAGCGCGAGGAAGGCCAGCACGGCGAGCTTGCGCCACTTGATCGTGAGCGCGGGCGCATTGTCGTCGTCGTCGATACCGGCGGCAGGGTCCTGCTGATGAGGCGGAGAAGCAACAGGCTTGCTACTGCTGCTGTTGCCGCGACGTCGGACTTCCGAGCCCGCCATAGCCAAAAAAAACCGGCAAAAAATCCTTGCTACGAAACAGAGTGAGTGGCTATGGCGAAGCGCAGAGAAACCCTAACTCTTCGTTGCAAATTGTCCTCTTCGTCTTCTTCGATCTGCCAGAGTTTGCAAAACTAGAGATCGACAAACGTGAGCAAAGTGTCTCACGAAGCAGGTTCAAAATTATGAGTCTATTGAATACACCCCGCCACAGCAAGGTTGGATGAAAAAGATACGATTTGGATGATAGATCGGCTGACTGTGCACTTGCTCATACACCTGGCGATCTCTCATTGATCCATGGCGATGTGTACCCGTGGAAGTGACGCTCCCCGACGAATGATCGCCGATGAATCTCGTCGGAGTGACATGCCCTGTTTCTCTTCAATTGGCATATCCGGGTGTTCATTATAGGCAGACCTCTTTTTAGGTCCCAGGAGCTAGAAAGTGCTAAAATGGGAATTTTCTGAAATCAATGACACATATAGATTCTGCGCCTAATTTTAGCTTCTAAGGGTCGCTTTACACTTAGAGGCCAGGCCAATTTGTTGTGTAAGAGGCCTGAAATCCTCACTTGTGATTGGTCAAAAGGTTGAAATCAGCCCCAATCCCTTTACACCTAAAGCCCGGGCCGATTTGGTGATATGAATTTTTTACTTAAAAAACGCATGGTATGACACGGCCCGAGCTCGTTGAATTGGGTGCACTCAAAATGAAAGGCCAATTCTTGGCCTCAGGGCCAATGTCAAATTTCAATCCAAAAAAAACTTTTTTAATATAAAATATGATATTCTTCAACGAACTAGATCCGTTGGATTATGTGGCAATCTAAACGGCTCTTTTAAAAATAGAGAGAGGGGTTGAAATTGCTACATTTATTGAATTGGCTTGGCTTCTTGGCCCCAAGGCCTTTACATATGGGAGAATTGGCCCTCGTTATAATCTTATTATAATAGATAGTTGAGGCCAGCCTTTAGCCCAAAAGGGGCTGAAATTTCATGCAATTGGCCTCAAGGGGAATTAGCCCGACCTTTAGGTGTAAAGCGGCCCTAATTCATTTGTAAAGTAGACATACTTATTACCATCCATTTAATAATCATGCACTCATGTACTTGATGATAACCTTTGTGTTCTATAATGTACACTACTACTACATGAGAGTGGAATTGGGAGTTGGTTGGTAATGAGTATGTCCATCTTATATGCAATACCATACCCACCTGTCAAAGTTGGTAAAACAAAAAGCCCAATTCTTTAGGATATATTGTATACCTATATGTTTTTTAAATCTATTTTCTATGGTTAAAAAAAGAATCTTAGAGAATATCCACATGATTTGGCATTTCTTGAGGACAAGAAAACTAAATATTTGGCATGATTGGTTGACACTGACAACTAGGTACGATATCCATGTGATTGTTGAATCATCAATAAGAGTCTTCAATAATGAGATATAAAGCTTATAAGTCATCAAGTTAAATCCCTAACTAGACTTAGCAACTTGACTGTGGTTGTAGTTGATTTTTAGTTATCATTTTCAAAATAATGGGGTAACTTCTGTTTGGGTTTTAGATTTATTTATTTTTCTATATTTTTTTAGAAATTTCATCTTCTCTTACACCAAACTCTAGTTAATTCTAGTTTAGATGCATTCTTATATATATATATATATATATATATATATATATATATATATATATACGTTCTAATAATATACTTAACAATCTTTTTGCTATTTTTTACCCGGGGGGTGCACTACAATATCACGTATGGAACTACATGAGTGAACAAAAGGGGTATTAATTGTGGGGTCGGCTTACAAAATATACATAAGCTTAGGGTATTACTTTGTTCAATTTTGTAAATATACATAGCCTATTTTTAATGTAATAAAAATTGAAAATTTACATATAGGGCCATCCACTCAAACTTGGTATTTAGGAAGGGTTCATAGAATGCGTAGAAAAATCACTAATAGGTGGGTTGAATATAGAGAACCAATTGATTTGTTGGATTGACCATCTCGTATAGAGATTGGATTGTATTGATACAAAAAAGATCGTGGATCACTATGGACTTATGACTTGACAGATCATATCATGGTAGACTTAGAAACTATTATTGCACTAGCTTCAGTATCTTTTGTAATAGAAAAAACTTGTTTGAGTTACATCCTACAGATAAAAAAATGTTTAATGACATGTATTCAATGATAAATACTTGTTTTTAGGCCATGTTTTTCATTGTATACATATATTGGGCTTCTGCTTTTTAAATTTATTTTGAACATGCATGCATACATTAGGCTTCTATTTTATTATATGTATGTATGTATATCACTTTTTTTTAATGAAAGAAAAACCGTATATAGGGGTATTAATTCGAAAGTGATGCACGCACGTTATACCTTGCTTTAAACACTAAGTGCACCCCCTGGGATTTTTTAGCGGCCAATGAAATTTATTTTCTATTTTCTAAGAGTGGATAGTAACCATTTACTAGTTTTAGTGGTAAATGGAACTACTTTGAAAGTTTTAGTTTTAAAGTTTAGTCTATTAGGGATTATATGTCTTGATAAAATTTTGTAAAAGAAATGTGAAATAGTTACTAAGTATATATTAGTAACCACTGAACAAGTATCCAAGTAGGCTTTAGACAATGTATGCAGGCATCTAAGAAGATCCATTGCAATGTAAAACATTGCTTAACTCCTAAATGTTCTCACCCCTTTCTGAATTCAGCAGTTTTGCAAAGATGCACCATAAAATGCAATCCAAAGGGAGATTTTGAAATCTTATGTTTGAATTAAAGTTGTACATTATGAATTTTAGATTCTATCCATATGGTTAGATTTTCAATTGCTATCACCAATATTTTTGTATAAAAATTAAAACTTAAAATTGAAAATTCTTTTGTAATTTGATTACAAATAAGATATCGACAATTTGTACATAAGATCTGTTGTGATTGGTTGACAAGTAATACTCTCAGTGTAGTGATTTTTGGATATTTTTTGGTTGCTTAATTTTATGAGTTGACTTTTTCAAGAGCACTTTTACACTGAAATCTTTGAAATTTTGGGTGAATCACTACAACATGAAATGTGACATAAAAATATCACAAATCATCTCCTTTCTAATTGGATCACGCATGCATGAAGCTAACTTCCCATTAAATATATATTAAAAAATCCATATTGCAAAAAGTCAATGACGGATGAGAAATCTGTGTTTGGTTTTGTACATCGTCCACATTTTGGACAGTTGGACGTTTAGGGGTTAAAGGAGGATACTCTAAATATAACATTGGACATTTGCACCTAATTCTATCAAATTAAGTCAAGGAATATATTTTAGGACAAAAATGCAAAACTACAATACATGCATTTAAGGTAGTTTTCCATCCTCATTGGTTCCCCATTCCCATAGCTGAAAGCCACAAAAATGGAGAGACTGCTTCTACCAACTCAAGAGATAAGTGTGTATAATATTTAAGCATACACATTTTCATGCTTATACAAACTATCTAAATACATTTTGCAGTATTAGGTCTAGTATCAAAATTAAAGCACATATTAAAAACCTATCCAAAATCTATCAAAAAATATAAACAAAATATGAAAAGAATATTTGACTTCATTCACACTAGGATAAATAGGAGGGATTTAAACCACTTTTACGTACGTGTCTTAAAATGTCTTAATTTTTTTTAAGACACATGAATAGGAATGTTTAAACAAGTGTCTTCAAAAAAACTCTTATGCACATGCCCGTAAATGATGATTTTAGGCAATGCTATAAATGCATGTAAATGCTAATTTTAGGCATTTTTCCACGAAGCATAAAAATATAAAAATTAATTAATTAAATTAAAATTTTGGACTTGATTTAAAGTATTTCATGCCATCTACATGTGGATTTATTTATAACTTATTTATTATAATTTTAGTCAATTGAAATGGACAAATTTGTCAAAATTTTAAAAAACAAATATATGTTTGAAATTTTGACAAATTTGTCCACTTCAATTAACTAAAATTAAATTTTTATAATTAAAAAACCCACACGTGGATGAAACAAAATAATTTAATTCAAATATAACTTTTTAATTGAATAAATTAATTTCATGTTTTTATGCTTATGCGTGGGAAAAAATTGTCGAAAATCAGCATTTCAACCATTGTACTACAAAATAAATAATATTTTTAATCCTTGAAATTAACCATTTCAAATAACACATATCTTGATGTACTTCATATCAAAATTGGTACCAAAATGACGTCATTGGATATTTTAAACAAAACATTTTGGATGGTTTAAAGTAGTTTGAACAAACTTTGAATTTTGTTCAAAAATTCTCTTTTAAAACCTTAAAACTCTTCAATTTTTAAGTGAAATCTTTGGTGTACACAATGAATGTAGGAAATGAAAACCACATCTGGTCAATTCATTTTATTTTTTATTGTAGAGAGGGACTAATTCAAAGTTGCCATAGGAGTTGATTTAAGAGTTAATAGGGCATTTCGGGGTACCCATATTAGACCATTGCCCAATATACATGTTGTAGACGAGTGGATCAAATTTGGAGTCATTTGGCCATATGGATTGCAAGTTCGTAATGTTTTAGTGTTGAAAAAGGATGTTGAAATTTTCCTAGCAACACATTAGAGGTGAATTTCGATTTTGAAACCTACCCAAATGAAAATACTTTAAAGTATAAAGTGGTTAGAAATCACCATATAAGCACATAGGTACCAAAAAAAATTCATGAAAAAATTTGATGTGTCTTAAAATGGCCTTGCAATGTCAAAAAGTAGCCAAAAAGTGACCCATTTTACCCAGAAAGCAAAAAGTGTCCAGCATAGACCTGTGCAATAATATGACTTCCAAACATTCTGAACAACTTGGATTGATATGAAAATTTATCATGATAACTAAACTTCAAGGGGAATCTAATCCAACAATGTTTATTGAAAACACACATTGGATGAAGGAGAAACAAGCCCTCAAAGTTCGAGCCATCAAAATGCACAAAACTGTCCAAAATCAAGACCCATGTACTAAAATGATTTTCAAAAATTCATGACATCTCGGATTGTTCTAAATATTTTACTATACAAACTAGACATCAATAAGGAGATTTTTGGAAAATTTCATTGAGATCGGTTTGAGGTACAAAAAATACAGCTCTTTGAAAGTGAAAGCAACCCAAAAAATGTTCAAAATATGGACGTCGGGATGGTTAGGGATATATATATATATATATATATATATATATATATATATATATATATATATATATATATATATATATATATATATATATATATATATATATATATATATATATATATATATATATATATATTATATGTGATATTGAAGGAAATATTGAACATGATGAAAATGGTTCCTTAGAAGGAAGTGTAGAATGGAAAGGCATTGTTATATGATGAATAATTACATGTTATTCTAATGAATGAACTAAATGAAGATGGTAATTGTGAAATAATATTGGTAATTTGAATAATATAAATTCACCAATATTTCATTTGAAATTAAACAATCTCAATATTTTGTATAAAACTATACATAGGCTTTGTTCATTTACAAATGCCTTATTCAAATATTACGTGCAAAAAAATATAAGAGGATTTTTTTTCATTCACAATTAAAAAAGACAATGAAATTTTATTCATTCATTTCCTTGTAATTAAAACCAACACTGAATTAGGAATTTTTGCACTTGGGGGTATGACAATGTACTTGTCGCCCGTCGAACAAACTCAATGAACCTTTTTTGAAGTTGCAAGGGAGTATAATTTTGGTACTCGTGGGCTTCAGGATTATGAATTGACAAACTGTTAAAGTGGGAATTTTGGAGGTTTCTAATTACTCCAATCATGCAAAAATTTGGTTACACATGGATTAAATGTTACACTGATACTTCATTTACTACAAAACAATGTATTAAGGGGGTAGTCAAAAATGGATACAAAGTTATTTGCATTTTCTACCAAAACATTAAGTCATTTAAAGCACCCATGCACATCAACCGAGTACTGCACGCTGCGCTATACTATATAGCTAGCTATTGCTGCTACGTAATACAACTCATAGTACCATCTGTCTCATACGATGTACTAAACCTATTAATATGCATCTAAGTCATTCTGCAAACGTTCATTGTCTATTTCTTCCAATAGTAGTGCAATACACTCCACCAAATGCGGTTTTGCTTTTGTTGGAACTTTGATATTTGCCTCCGTTAGCTCACCATGCACTTGCACATTGTTCTCTTGTCCAAACCCACCCCTTGTTCTTACTGGTACGTTTTCCTATGAAAATATAGATGCGTCTTTGACAACCCATCCGTGTCCCTAACGAAATGGCTCCCACAATGCTTCTATGCAATTCGTACACCTTACTCTACAAGATCCCTGCTCGTCTTGCCTTCCCCGTCCACTCATGGGTCAATCTTACACGAACAACATGTTAGGGAACCTAGAGGTTAGGGGGACCCAAATTTCATGTTGGCTTCCGAGATCTTTAGTAAAAAAACAACTAAATTTAGCAAATTGTGCCACACATGCTTGAATTTGATGTAGATTTCCACAATTTGGAAGACAAAAATATGTTAGGGCACCTAGAGGTTAGGGGGACCCAAATTTTATGTTGGGTTCTGAGATTTATAGTCAAAAGCGGCTAAATTTAGCAAATTTTGCCATACATGCTCAAATTTGATGTAGATTTCCGCACTTCGAAAGACGAACAACATGTTAGGGTACGTGGAGGGTAGGGGGACCTAAATTTCATGTTGGGTTCCGAGATTTATAATCAAAAGTTGCTAAATTTAGCAAATTCTGCCATACATGCTCAAATTTGATGTAGATTTCCACAATTTGGAAGACAAGCAATATGTTAGGGCACCTAGAGGTTAGGGGGACCCACATTTCATATTTTGTTTATGAGATTTATAGTAAAAAGCTGCTAAATTTAGCAAATTTTCCATACATGCTCGAATTTGATGTAGATTTTTACAATTCGAACGACAAACAACACGCTAGAGCCCTTAGAGGCTAGGGGCAACCAAGTTTCATGTTGGGTTCCAAGATTTATAATTAACATCAACTAAATTTAGCATATTTTGCAATGCTTACATGAATTTACTGCAAAGTTTTGTGATTTGAATGCTATATGTACAAAACAATACGGTCTCTAGAGATTGATGGCCTTGAAATTCCATCTTGGGTTTTTAAAATTTAAAAGTGATTTAGTATACGTAGTTGTTTAGTTAAAAAAAGTCCAAATTTGACTTAGATTTGTTGAATGCAAACCTCAAACCAAAATTTGAGCCTCTACAGCTTCGAAGCCCCCTATATTTAATGTTTGGTGCTATGAATTCAAAGCATGAGCTGCTAAATTTTATTTTTTCCTATAAATTTTATTTAATGAGGATTATTTAAGTTTCAGTCTTAATGGTGTGACTTGTATATGGAGAGACTACTAGTACGGAGTTTACGATGCTATTATTTGCATAGGCCTTAGCAAATCATTGTATGACACTTGAACTTGATGAATTATACCATGACCTCGAGAGAGTGAAGTATTGTCATTTGAAAGAAAATGGTAACTACACATACGAGCTGGTCGCCTCCAATTCAGAGGGTGATGTAAACGCGAATAGGATTTCTTCTCTGGTGGCGGAAACCATGGTCATGAGAGCGTTGGATTATGCTGATCCTTGGACCCTTTTAGAGATTAGAGCATTACTCAGGGATCAATGTTAGAGAACAAGACATGAGAAGAAGTAGAAACTCAATCCTTTGAGGTGGTTCTTGAGACTCAAGAGATGGAGCGGTAGTACAGATTGAGAAAGTACTAAAGGGAGAATCCTCTGATGTAGTAGAATAGTGCAAATTTTGTTTACTTTGTAGTGTGTACCTTCATTTATATATGAAATGAAGCGTTTTGTTTTGATTTTCTATTAGATCGTAATAAAACAATATTGCTTATTATGTTTAATTTTCATTTAATACATGGCAAATTTGATATGAATGAATGTGTTGTTGCTATTTTAAAAATGATAATATATGAAATTTCAGGGGGGTAAAATTTCAAAAAAGTGCAAATTTTGCACTATTGTGGCCATCGGACAATGCACTTGGTCAAGTGCAAAAATTGCTAATTCGGTGTTAACCTTGTACAATATCTACATGGGCCTACTCATATTATAAGGACCCATCGTGCACTGTTTTTTTTGCCTTTCTGTATCCCTGCAACTTCAAGATGATTCTATGTGAACCTTACAAATCCAAATGGTCTAATTTTGTTGGAGTATTTTCTATTATCTTCCAAAAGTCTCTATCACATAAATATGAACTCATAATAATGTATTTAAGGGGTCTTTCAAGTTATGGACTTCGTTGTGGAAGCAGTTGTCGACAACTACTCTAAATTTTGGACATGCTTTTGGCACCTCAAATGTTTATAAATTTACACAAAACTTGGACTTCAACTTGTGTTATAGTATGAAGTAGAAAGGAACCATGATGTCTTGTTCCATGCTTTACCCCTAAACGCTCAAACAACCATTTTCTGGTCGCTGCCCAAATCTAACGGGCAGCCCAAAAAAATGTCTTTGAAGAAATGAGAATATTTTAAAATATTAAATCAAGTCTACTTTCCAATGCAACTTGAATTATGTCAATCCAAGTTAAACTCCACCCGGGAGAAATTTTCAAAGTGGATCACGTCAACATTGACTTAGTGTTATAAAATTTCTTATTTGGGTAAAGTAATGATGTTCTCTCCATCATTTCTTTTGCTTCTTTGAAGTTTACAATAGATAAACCAACTTTAACCAATCACGCTAAATTTTAAACTTTAAAAGTGAAAATTATAATTTAAGCAAAATTTCAAAAGTTAATGCTTTTAAATTCATTAAAAAAAAGATCTAAAGTTAGTTTGGAAGTTTGACCATATGGATAATTTGTAGAGATGATGTCCTACATTTTGTCTATTGAACCAAACTTCATCAAACATATGAAAGACACATATTATAACACATCTATGTTTTGTCCAATATCCCTCGGGCTTTTAGAGGTTAAGTGACTACAAATTTTAATTTAGAACATCATGCTTTTGGACTCTTCAAAAAAGAAATTAAGGTATGTGCTCTAAATGAAGTTGTTCACAACAATGTATAAAAGGCCACTAACGGCTGTGGCATCAAGGGGATTTTGGGGAATACAACCTACATTTAGGCCATATTTTTATTGTTTCAAAATAAATGATCAATTAAATGTGCAAAAGGCGAACACTTTTATAATTGAAAGTCACATCAGAAATGAATATTATGCATTTATGCATGATAACTTCAAACCATATTGAGTGATAGATATAAATAGTATTGTGCCACATGTTGGTAGAGACTTGTCCAATAATTGAGACCATGTCATAGGCAATTGAAGAGAAGTCTTTCAAAACCGAATTATTGTATGTGGGTGCAAACATGCCAAGAGGACCCATCTTGATTCCTATGACAAAGTGGTGCTCCCAGCTATTATTCAGGAAAATGTATAGGGTTTACACTCACGTACATTTCCTTGTAGGGCATTGATAATAATCTCCTTACAGTGAAATGTTAAACATTCTAGATGCATATCCGAGAACTAATGAAAGAACTCACTGACTTTGGCAGTTAACACAGAAGTATATTGACTCGTTTCTTTCCAGGTGATATAAATTTACACAATTGCTTCAGACAAAGGCTGGGTGCAGGGAAAAAAATGGTCAAATTTATTATTATAGCAAATTTCAGTGTGCCAAAATGCTGACGTTCAAGTGCTCAGATCGGTTTTCTTTTGTTATAACTTAAACCTCAATAAAAGCTCTAAAATCAATGACACATATGATATGAAATTGCTAGTTACTAGTTTGAGTCATTCAAATATAGAATCTATCTCGGCAAGGAGGCATGAAGAATAAGTCTTGCTACCCATGTCCTTCAGACATGAATAGATGTCAAACTTTCCCCCACAGACTCTTTTATTCACGATCATGGTCTTCAGGTCAGCTTTATGATTATTGTTATTATCTGAAATTTCACAAACCACTGCTGCAGTTCTGGATGAATCACTTCGGTTCCTACTTTGAGAGCACCTCTTTGAAGTCCAGAACCGCTCCAGTTCCTAGTCACTGGAATCGGCCAATTTATCAAATACGAGATTAGTTATTAACATTCTGAAGTTATTAATTACTGCTACATATGCCAGTCAACATTATTGACTATAAAGTTAGCACATCTAGAACTCAAAACTCTTGACATTCCAACTTTGAGTTGCACTTGAGCTTTTACATTCAGCAATTTCCCTCGAGTGCAACCTCCGTAAATCGAAGTTGAAGAAGCTGAAAAGCTAGATTTTTCTAAATAACTTTCTATGGAGAGTTTTTGAGCTTCTTCTTGAACTGAGAGACATCGATCAACGATACTTATCAGATACTTGTTCATAGAAGGCATTCAGAAGCGATGTCTGAATGCCTTCTATGAACGAATATATATTTACCTCAAGTGCAGACTACCGGCCTCCTACCACAATAATCACTGAATATCTCCTAACGCGCGAACGGCCCGGCCCGAACACGGTTTCCAAGTGATTATTGGCCAAAACATCGAATCTGGCCTTGGCAGTAAACCAGCGGAAAGAGCCGGAGAAAACAAGCGATCCAGAATTGATACTTCAGACACAATCATGCGGTCAATCACAATCTAGCCCAGTCGTATATGATCGTATCATCGTAACTATCTCACTTAAAAGTGTTACGAGCATTTCTCACATGACCTCCCACGCACCTTGATTCAACCAGAAGCGGCGAGTCGACAAGGCGAATCCTGCCTGCGGGCCACAGCAGGTAGATGCTTACTAAAAGGCCAAGTGCTTGGCTGTGTGTGTGTCGAGCAGTGGTACGCATCACAGCAATAATAATTTGCATACAAAATTTCTGGTATGAATATATGCTCACCCTTGAATTGGCTTACCACCCGGCCGGGAGATGGGAGAAGCTGATCAATCAAAGCATGTCATGTTCACAACATCAGGGTCATGCTCACAAGAGAGCCTGAATAATTACCCAGATGACAACATCATTTGCTATGCTTTAGGTATGGTAGTGGCCTTTTAAAGTATGTACGTAAAGAGAATGCAAAACCATTACTAGTTAGCTTCATGAGAGTGGGAGCGCCTCGTCTGATGCTTGCTGCCATAATAAATACACTGGACATACAGATCAAAGATAAGAGAATTAGATTAGTCGCCCGGTGAGACGCGTCTCACTATGTTTGATCGACTTATGTCTTAACTCATTTGTGTGTGCTACAAGCTGCAGCCATGGAGCCTATAACACCATTTAATTTTTGTAATTTTCCGATGATTTTTTTTTACCAAAAGAATATTTCTCGAAAATCACACTATTTTTGAAGGGGTTACCCATATCAGGCCATCATACATATGGATCATTCTGTGGTTGGTCAACTAATCAATATTTACAGCGCTAAAAGCATTCAGTGGAATTAGTTTACATAGTTACCTGCAGCTAGCAGGGGATCGGAAGTGGAGCTGCATGCATGCAGTATTAAGTTGATAGATCTGCTGGGGGTGGGAAAGGACGTACGTACGCACGCCTGGCTAGCTCTGATCTGAACCGCGCAATGGTATCAAGTCTCTCCCGGTGACTAACTGCTACTGACGTACCTCTCAAGCGCGAATCGAAAAATGGAGACTGAAAGAATGAGCTGCAGGCAGGCAGGCATCTTCATTTGACACAAACTGTAACTAATTATATACAAGTGATTACATCTAAGGCAGAGGATTTGACGCACTCTATACAGTATATATACCCATACTAGACATTCAACTAGCACGTCCACGAGGACACCATCATGACGGGTGTTTGTTGCCAGCCCAGGCTCAAGCCGCCGAACTCCGGGGACAACCTGAAGGGCATGCTGTCCGAGGTTTCGTACAAGCTGAGCAGCAGCTGCGCTTGGTCGGCCGCGTATCTGCTCAAAGGAACCTCCTGGAACCCGGCTTGCCGGAACAGGGATTGCCACGCTTCAGCGCGCACATGGCGAACCTCCCGGTCCACGCCCTCCAGGGCCACGATGCTGCGAATCTCCGCGCCGAAGCAGAGGCTCTCAATGCGCAGGCGGTCCATGTTGGTGCGGTGCAGCGTGGCCTCCAGGGAATCGAAGAGGGCGCAGTAGTAGTGGAGAGCCTGCACGAACCGGGACATGAAAGATGTGACATTGTGGTTGGCGTCTGCCTCCAGGACCGTCACCACCACGGGACGCAAGCTGCGGATCTTGCACAGCAGCGAGTGCAGCTTGCCCTCTTTGCGGAGCAGCTTGTGCAGAATGTCCGAGCAGTTCACCGCCAGTGCCTCGTCGTTGCCTCGGGGACTGATCATCCCCCGATGGAAACTCTCCAACGTCTCCTCGATGACGTGAAACTCGAACGGCACCTGCAGCAGGAGACAGTTTAGAATTTTTGTTGCTTTTCCATGGCTTGAAGACCAATCTAGGCTCCTTGGATTCTCTTTTCATATTAATATATAGGTTATTCAGGGTAATACACATGGGAGCCTACCTAGGTGGTACTTATGCAATACCTGCGTGATACCTATGATTAAAGAGATGACACCATGTAGGAAATCTGGCTATTATTCTTCAAAAATCCTTTGTATTAATTACGTAGTCAGCCCAAATTTTATGTAGCAATTTGGCTAAAATTAGCAACAAAATATCACTGACCTGCAGGGAGCGTGCAAACTCAGCCAGACGGTTGCCCGTGACGTGAGCGGCGGCTACGTCCGTCTGCACCGCCGTGATGCGCAGCTGTGGGGGACCCTGGGGCAGCAGCGCCAGAGACTGCAGAAACGAGGGCCACTGCAAACCTTGGCGGATGTTGAAGTCCACGATGTGCACGCGCGGGTAGTTGGCCACCACCTCCAGCAACGCCTGGTTGGCGGTGAAGTGCGTGAATTTCTGGAACGGTAGGATCTGGTAGTACGCCTGGTAGGCAATATCACACTCCAATGCGTCCCCGGGGCTCTTGACAGCAGGAGTGGCCTCGTTCGACTGAGCCATTTCGCTGGCCAAACGTTCCGAGAGTGCCTCTGCAAAGTAAAGAGCAATTCGTTGCATGGGATCTCCCTCGGGATCAGAGATGAACCGTAGCCTGGCCAGCATTGGCTCGGCGATGGTGTTCTCGCAGAGGTCGATTGCTTCAGCACAGGCTAGCAAAAGGTGCACCAGGTGCAGCCCATTCTCTTGCTCCTGTGGCACTCCAGTCGACAACGTCGAATTCCACTTGAAATTCGAAGTAGACGACATGATCTGCCCCGCCGAGCCTGATGTCCCTAAGGTTACACATACACGAGACAATCTCAGAACCCCATAGGTAAAGCAAGAACCAAGTTGGAAAGAACCACTTACAGTACTTGATCTTACTACTGTGCCGATATAATTGTGTTTACAACAGCTAGGACTCACCCTGGTCGGTGGAACCATGCCCGCCTTTCACTGGATTCGTCGTCGTCGTCGTCTGGTTTTGGGAACTCAAGAGCCGCAAAAGCTCGGCCGTTGGAACCACGGTGTAGTCTTGAAGCTGGGAAGCCGGGATTGCACAGTTCATACTGTCAAACCCCGAAGGAATCATCGTCGTCGTCGTCGTCGTACCTTGAGGTTTACTCAAGTCGTTAGACTGCTGGAAGCCCGGGCTCGCCTGGCATAATAATGTTGGACTGTTGTGGGAAAAAACCTGGTTTTGTGCTGTCGTTGGGTCACAAAGTGGCTCAAAAGTAGGAGTAACTGTACCTTGATGGCTCGACGGTGTAGTGGCAATGCTCTCCATGGTGCCCACGTCAAAGTCAAGGTCCATGTCCGCACAGGAATTGAAACTTTGATCACTCGTCACCAGGTGCTGCTCCTGCCTGGACTCAGGAATATTGTCCGGCTCCGAGTCCCGCATGAGCTCCATCCAAGTGAGGATGTTCTGATCGATGAGCACGCTGTTTGGCTTGGCACTGGTGCATTTTGTTGACACCAGGAAGGCAGAATCTTGCTCATCACTCAGCAATTGATCCGTGACGGTCTGAAGAGCGGTACTCGTCCCGTCGCTGACTGAATTGAAGCTGTGCTGTGATGACAAGGAGCTTGTTTGCAGATCTAGAACTGACCTGGGCTCTTTGAAAGTGGCCGCTAAGTTCCACGAATCCAAGTCATGTCCACGTTGCTCGAAGGTGGTCGCGTTATTCATGAAGGGATTTGTAGCATCGCCTAGTTCCCAAGGCTGATGGCGCTCCATCCACAATGCGTTCAGCGCGCATGACGAGTCGATTGCCGCGATTGCATTGAAATTATTCATGGGTCTGTAGCAAGTGATCTCTGCCATGATTCTGAAAGCTTCGCCAGCAGGCCACCTAGCTATAGCAGCATACTCCCAAGTGTTAGCCAAGAGCGTGTGAATTATAATACTGTTCCACTTTCTGAACTGCGCTAATAAGGACAAGTTCATGCTACTACGAACAGCAAGCTATCGTTCGACAATTACACTAATTCGGAAAATAGCCTAAGAAACGTACGGCGCATTTGTTATATCCTGCCAAGAGTGTTCGCCGAATTGATTATCGTCCTCTGAGACCAAGTTACGTTGCCTGACTCACGTCTCAAGGGGATCCAACAAATGAATTCAAATGCGAAGCTCTTAATACGTGCACACTTCAGAGTTCAGGCTATCACAAGTTCACAACCATTGCTATGATCTCCCAAGAGATCGACAGTTCAGAAGATCTCTGTGAAAGTTCAGAAGGAATAAACTCTGAAAACTGGAGGAGCAGAACCCAAAACTGGATCTTCAAAACTGGGCGAAGCCTAGTTCATGAGATCAAGGCCTCGAAGAACGATCTCTTATCCGCGGCCACACAACCTCCAGTGCTACAATATTCGTTACGTAACGAACGTATCCCTGAAAATCTGGACTATGGAATCTGATCAATTCTATACACTTTTTAATCGAGCCTTCACGGCTCTGATTAACAAGAACGTAATTTCTTGTCGATCGATTCAAATAGCCATAGAAGGAATTTACAACAACTACTCGAGTTAGAGTCTGTAATTACAGGCAACAGATCTATATACTATTTAATTAAGATGCTTCATCAAGAAAGTAGAGTACATTTAGACTGTCAAATGGAGGCGACTGAACCTGGTATCTCGTAAATGACACTGATAGACAAACTTCTGATAGTTTAAATTTTAAGGTCATACTAGTAAACAGTAGAATGGGTCCTGTCTAGACACCAGACCCAAATTCAAGGTACTAGGCTGTATCTGCCCAGAGAAAGTCTCTCGTGGCTCTTACACAAAACCGCATGATTCAAGCAGATTCATAGTACTTCAGCGGAGGAAATTGAAAAACCCTGGTGGCGCATATTAACAGTAAAGAGAATTTGATAGCAATTCAATCACTAACCTGGTCGAATCTTCGAGTCACGAGCAGTTGATAAGATGAGAGAACAGAAGCCTGGCTCTTCAAGATATCATCGCCAAAGAGACGGACTCATTCTGCCTGGGGACGACGTCCTGAATGATCGAGCAATCAGCAATCGAGTCCTTCATTACATACATGCCAGGAAAAACAAAACCAAACAGAAGAACGCAAACTAAGGCATATATGTTGTCTACGAACAAGGACTGAGTTCTGAGCACTGACTGGATATCAGTGTCGCGCTGCATCAGGATGGCTTGAAGTTGCCATTGATCGAAGAGCATCGGACCGACAGTCAGACAGTCAGGCAAAACTCAGAATTCAGACGACTTAATGAATTAGACCAAGTCGACTGGTGACTCACTCGGCGACGTCGTGGGGCGGTAACCCATCAAAAAGTTCTTTATGCTGGAACCTGGAACAGACACTTGACCGGGTCGATGATGCTGCTTTGGTTGGTAGGTAGCTTCCGACTGGACCGTCTGCAAGTGGGAGACAGTAGCTGTCGATCTAGGAAGAAATAAAGGGCATGAATTGAATGGCGTCGAAGCTGATGCACAGGAACGCAAACACACACGATCGAGATCGGGAGAGAGAGAGTAGAACGAGGAAATCCGAGCAATACTAATGTTCCAGTTTGGTTGTTCTGTGTGTGCGTGCATCCTGCTCGCTAATTCATATTTACAGCAGCTCCAGTGAATACATACATGGTCCGTGGCATCCTAGCTAGACTGACATTTCAGAAAACTGCTAGCTCGGAGGGACGGACAGAATGATTGCATCAGACAGAGAGAGAGAGAGCGAGCCAGGTGATGGGAATCGACATTTTTAAGCGATTACAATGAATTCTTCGGCTCCGTAATCACGGTTGCTAATCACGGCCGGACCTTGATGGTCATTGGGGTGTGAAAAGACAAACGTCTAAATGCGTCCCGAGAGTTCCGACCAAAGCCCGGCCAGGCTGGATGCCATCTCATGATCTATTTTACTGCGATCTAATTCACCGAAATAACCAGATATTGTCAGCCCCTTCCTGCCCAATCAGGTGGGCTCTGTGGCCAGAATAGATAGGTCTGCCTTGACTAGGATGCGTCGTCTCCCCTGAGAGCTGCTCCAGCAGTAACTCCGGCACTTAGCCCGCTGTAATGCCCGACCAGGACTTTGAGGATGCCGTGCACATAGACTTGCCCACTGGGCCTGTAAAGACCCGGCGCTTCAGGCTGACGTGGCGAGATGAAGGTGCCACGAGGGCGGACTGATGGCGCAAAAGAATGCGGTAGAAACATGCGGCTGATTTTACTTACTTCAGTCTACAGTGTCGCTTTTCGTCCATGTACTGTACAGTGTTATTTTTTATTTTTTTATAAAATTCATTTTTAAATGTGTAGCCAACTTGCAAAAACAATATTGCAAGTTGGTGTTGCAACGCATCTTGGTAGATGCTATTGGTTTGCTTCAAAGGAAAGCATTTGCGTTTGGAAAATACCCTCCTACATTTGTGGGATGCAAACCCAAGTGCGGCAAGGGTTCGGTGTGAATGGCCCATGAGCAGGAGTAGTAGTAGCGGTTGGAACATGCATGGGTTTTAGCAATTGAAACTTCTATGCGAACACCATGTGCTCCGTCACAGCTCTTGCACTACAAGGAAATTGGTTGCCTCTCACTACTCTTTTGAGCCATTCCAAGGTTGGGGAGTGCTTTTGGTCATATTGGACAAGGGTTTCTTCAATTTCAGTCAGTGAAAAGCGACAGGTTTGCTCGTAGTATTGCTTGCTTGTTGTTCTTGGTTGCTCTCTATATCACGACTTGTACTGTTGGCATTGTTTTTACTACATCTCACACTAGTAGGAAATGTGTTATTTTTCACTTACTATAAATGAAAAATGAATGAAACCATGCCGGGCACATGGGTTGTGTTAATGTTGGTGAGTGGTTTTGGCCACAAGAAGACAAGAATATAAGCATAATATTCAGCCACTAGTCATTGTTTTCAAGAAGTGAAGAATGAAAAACGACGGGTCTGCTACTAGTGTCATATCAATTAAATGACACAAGTACACAACCCTTTGATAAATCCCGACAATAGCATCTTGACTTACATTCAAGGAAATGTACACAATAGCATCTCCTCTACTAGAGTTAATTGAAAAGAGTATCTCAAAGTGGAAACTCACCTCATACTCACCTTCAACTCGATTACAGTTCAAAAAGACGGCAAAACTAGTATATGGTGAGTTGAAGAATAATCTAAAGCAAGACCCTACACGGCCCACGAGAGTGGAACTCATGACCTCCCCAATGCTAAAGGAGAGTTCCCACACGTTCCTCCAAGCCTATGGCTCTATTCAGGAAGGAACCAAAGGACTATTCATGCCTGCAAAGTGTCTTGAAAATCACTTATATAAGATTGTTGACTCCGCATAGACTCTGTACAGAGCCCTCCTTGTTTACCGTTAACTCAAATGTACAAAATTTCTCTCCCGTGCCAGTCTTCCCTCAATCGGAACATCGACCTCCACTACCGCCGAGAACTCCATTTTCGCGTCTACATACATGCGGCCATGACAAAACTCTCCCCACCACCTTTGGATTTGAGGGCCTCTTTACACTAGAGGCGAGAAGCCGTGAGGAGAGAAATTTCAGCTAATGAGAAATTGGTCTTCTTGGTTTCTAGGCCTTCCATTGGCTGAAATTTCTCTCGTCATGGCTTCTCGCCTCTTGTGTAAAGAGGGCCCTGATACAACAACAGAGACAGATGCAAAAGTGAAAAATGTCAGGTTGAACGAGAGGACGGCAAAGGGAAGAAACTCAGGTCTAGGCAGTTCCAGTAGTACAGCTGGGGCGGACCTTTTGATGCGAAAGACACACCGGCCGGTAAAATGCCGTGTTGAGTTTGGAAGTCCGGTGGAGCTGCTCTGAATATCCGGATTCCCAAGCTCCCAGTCTCTTGCCAATTCGAGAAATTGTCAAGTTACCAAGGACCATTTTGAGCCTCCCAGTTGCTAATTCTCGGCCATGTAATGATATCAGACGTTGACTAGCGCCGGGTGATGTCATTTGGTGATTTTAGCAAGGATCTGAAGCTCCACGGCGTAAAATCCTCCCGGCCTGCCTGCCTGCCAGTGAGAGAGCTGAGCGGAGTTCCTATTGCAGATTTGAAATTTCCTAACGAACTTATGACAGTACTATTACTATGACACTATTATTATCACCTAGCTAGCGCTAGGCTAGACTGGCGACCCGGCGTTCGGGAAACCAGGTTACCCAGCGTCCTGTAGAATGTTTTGCGGTGCTTGTCAATCCCTGTGTGTGTGACCGATGAGGGCCGGCAGCAATTGACGTAAACTTAGTTAACCTATGTTTATTATTATTACTTTGCATGCAAGCGAGAAAACACCAATTCTATTGCCCTGAGAACCGCAAACCCAGTCGAACGCAATCCCTGCGACTCGCATCATCTCCAGGATATATCCCGGGTTTCCAAATACCTTGTCACTTGACAACCCTGCCACTCCACTGTAGCTCCGTTGATTTTTGCATGTCGTTTCTTCCTTTTCCTTTTTCTCAATCTTTGTTCTTGTATGGTTCTAGCGGAACCGTCGTCTTGGGAGGCCCTCAACTCTAACAACTTCTTCCTTTTCTAGTGACACATGCAAGGAGCAAGTGTGCCTTGAACCGTTTCCAATGAGACAGAAAAGAGTTAACCGAAAAGAGTATACACATGGAGAGATATAGACATTCTCAGTTTCTCACGTGGCATTTCATATGGGAAGTGGGACAAAATTCCCACAATTGTAACTTTCCTGAGATGATTGTATTGTATTTTTGATATGGGAATGTTACAATTATGGGAAATTTGTCTGCGTTTTCCATATGGGAATTTTGTATTTATCTCCTTGTGAGTGTCTCAAAGTGGAAACTTACCTTATACTCACCTTAGACTTGTTTTCAGTTCAAAAAAATTGTAAAACTAATCTATGATGAGTTGGAGTAATTTTGTTCCAATGGCCCTTTGTTAAGTGGGCATTGGGTCATTGTCATTACGAACAGTTACTTTGTTCACGCCGGTCTTCAAAGAGGACCGGAGTTTATATCCTATCCTGATGAGTTGGAAAATAATCTAAAATAAGGCCATACACCGTTTGGGGGAATGGAGCTCGTGACCTCCCCATTGCTAGAGTGAAGTTCCTACAAGTTCTCCTGAGCCTAAGAGAGCCAACCAATGGACTATTCACGAACAATCCCTATCATAAATTGATAAAATTGGGATGTAGACTCGACGACGTAGAAGTTACAAAACTGAGTGTTTGTTTTCGGTTAACTCTAATAAGTTATTCATGATGTTTTTTCATGAGGATCTCTTTCATTCTTACATGAACTTTTAGACATTATTGTGAGAAAAATCTTCTCCGTGCTTAGTGGAGAGATTTTGTAGTGATTGTAAAAAGGTTTTCTTATGATTAAAGTAATCAAATGGAAGTTTCTCTAGGTATTATAGGGAGGCCTTTGTATAATCATGAAAAAAAAAATCTTTGTGATATTGATTTCTTTTTTAATTTTAATTTTAATTTTTACACTCTGTTGATACATGGCATTCTGAGAAGATTTAGCTTGTGGCACATTTGATATGTTATATACATAACAATTTTATATTTGGTGTTGTTTAGTGTTATTCAAGTGTGCGACTTGGCTTAAAAAAGACATCATTTATGATTTTTCTTGAGCATGGCTTGTCAACGAGCAAGTCCCAAATTAGTTGGGACATGTGATGAGTGAAAAATAGCATAGGAGCTTTAATTCTTTAAGTTTTGTTGTACTAACTATATTTTTAGCAATGATAATTTATACACATTGTGTTAAAAATCCAAACCGTTGCTCATGTTTTTAAAACTTAAATTAGATATATGATTTCAAAGAGATTTTTTTCTATAATTGATGAAGGGGATTCCTTGTTGTCTGAATGACATCGATCATATAAAAGCATTTCTATCAATTTGTGATACATAGAGCGACCTCCATATAATTATTGTAATAAAAAAAGAAGCCTTCATATAATCATTAAGATTATAAGAAATCCCATTTTAATTTGAAAAATATTTTCATTATAATATTAAATTTCTCGAAACAACTTAATTCTATTGAAAGTTGAATTTCTTGAATACAACAAATGTTCATTGAAAATTGAATATATCAAACTTTCTTATCAAATCAATAGGGCAAAAACCATATTTTAAGTATTTTATTGTTTTAAAATGATAAAATCTAAAGTTTCGGAGTGCTAGAATTTTGACAAGTGAATAATTGCATGTGACCTTCATACCTATATTGAGTCTCATAGCAGGTTTAGTCCCTGCACCTTCTCAACTTACACCTCCATTGCACCTGCACATCACCTTGAATGTTGTGTGGGACTAAGTGACAACCCTTGTAACTAACTTGAATATAACAAAATCCAAGCAATTCTTTTTATGTTTTGGAACTTTCATGTGTTATTTTCCACATTAGAAGGAATTTCACTCTTGATTGATTTGGTATATGTGGATTTAGTGATTGTGGCCCGGGTCATTTCACAAATTTCATGAAATTCTTTTATCTTCATTCTAGATTTGATACTACCTAAATAAATGTGCAATTGGATGGTGTTAATTTGCCAAAAAAATATTATTAACTATTTACATTTTAATTTAGTATTATTATGTTTTTTCCCTTTTTCATAATTGGTATTTAATCATAAATTCATAAGATGTGATACGTTGTAATTTGTGTTGTAAAAAATTGTTTAAATGGTCAATGGTTTGATATGGGTACCCTGAAAAACCCTTTGAGCTCTAAAATCAGCTTCTATGGCAACTTTGAATGAGTCCTCTTTAAAACAAAATAAAAAATGAATTAACCAGATGTGGTTTGATTTCCTACACTCATGCAATACACACAGAAAAAAATCACGTTAAAATTGAAGAGGTTTAAAGATTTCAAAAGAGACCTTTTGTACAAAAATCAGAATTTGTCTTAGTTGCTTGAAAAAATCCAAAACATTTGTTTAAAATATCCAATGACGTCATTTTGGTACCAAATTTTGATATGAAGTACATCTAGATACGTGTTATTAGAAATGATTAATTTGAACGATTAAAAACATTATTTATTTTGTCCTACAATGCCTACAAATGCTAATTTTAGGCAATTTTTCTCGCGAAGCATAAAAACATGAAAATTAATTTATTCAATTGAAAATTTAAACTTAAATTAAAGTATTTCATGTCATCCAAGTGTGGCTATTTATTTATTTAAAAATAATTAATTTTATTTAATTGAAATGGACAAATTTGTAAAACTTTGGAAATTTGGAAATTTCAAACATATAGTTGTTTTTCCAAATTTTGACGAATTTTTCCATTTCAATTGAACAAAATTATAAATGAAAATATCCACACCTAGATGACATGAAACATTTTAATTCAAGTCCAAATTTTTAATTGTATTAATCAATTTTCATGTATTTATGCTTTATAAGAAAATCGCCAAAAACTAGCATTTGCAAGCATTATTATACAAAATAAACAATGTTTTTTAATCGTTCATATTAATCATTTCAAATAACACATATCTAGATGTACTTCATATCAAAACTTGGTACCAAAATGACATCATTGAATATTTTAAACAATTGTTTTGAATTTTTTTTAAACAACTAAGACAAATTTTGATTATTGTACAAAGAGTCTCTTTTAAAATCTTTAAACATCTTCAATTTTTAGGTGAATTTTTTTTATGTACTGCTTGAGTGTAGAAAATCAAAACCACATACAGTCGATACATTTTTATTTTGTTTTAAAGAAGGATTCATTCAAAATTGCCAAAGAGGCTGATTTAAGAGTTCAAAGGGCTTTTCGGGGTACCCATACTAAACCATTGTCCAAATAAAAAAAATTAAGAGTTGTTTCTAGAGTTTCACTAACTACAAAATAAAACTCCCTATATCTTTTGTGTCAGTAATAATTATGGATTTAATCAAAGCATTCTTGTAACACAAGATTAAAAATGATTTTTGAATATTAGATATTTTAATTCATTTTAGTTCCTTGTCAAATCCTCATTTGTTCACTAAACACTTTGTTTTCACTAAAATCTACAGGTTAAGCATTTTTTTCACTGCAGTCAATGGATTAAGCATTTTTTTCATTGAAATCCATCAATTAAGCTTAATCTTGTGATTATAGAGGGAGTATGTTAATTGTGATGCAAATTCATAAATTAAATGAGTACAAAGGGAGTATTTTAACTACTAGAAAGTGTATACATGATCAAAATCTATGACCAAAATCCATAATTAGCATATTCAAAATCGATGTTCATCATGGATTACATTGCCAGATTATCTACAATGCCCTAAAGCAGTTGTCAAGGCCGCGCAAAGCTTAATTTTCACCAAAGAATAAGTACAGTTGGAAATCATGGTTTTATTTTGGGACGAAATCTAAGTTGATATCATGGTCTTTTAGAGAGATATAAAGAGTGCTAAAATAACTACAAATTTTCATAATTTTTTGCAATATTTATTGGAATCTTATGAAAAAACTTTTGATGTAAAACAAAGGCTATATAAGCTAAGTTAGCTAAGATAAGAATCTCAAAAAAGAAATCAAATACACAAAGTCATTAGAGTCTACCTTAAATTTATAAAACTACCATGTTGAACTCTCAAGGTTTTAGGGGGTAAAAAATGATGTTGAATAGAGCAATTTTTGGACAAAATAGTGCCAGATTGCACCAAAAACAAATAATTTTGCTAAAAATGGCCAAAACCATGAAGTTTTTCGCCATAAAACTTCAAATTATAAAAATATATTGGATGAAATCGCTAGATTGTGAAAGAAAATAATACAAAATGTTGGATATGTGATATGTTGAATATGTGATATGTTGGATATGTGATAATTATCATTAAGGTATAAAAGAATGTCTTCATTGAATATTCTTTTTTTAATAAGTAAATATTAATTAGAATATGTATGTATGTATGTATGTATATGTATTCATGTATATATGTATGTATATATATGTATAAAAAATAGTGCCAATAGTATCAAATTAAATTTGATTTTTGAAAAAAAACAAGAATTCAAAAAAATCCTCCAAAACAAGCTTTATGTTTACGAGTCAAACATAACTTTTACATGCGATTTGGATTTTTAAATTATATATAAATATAAATATATATTTTTTACTATATGTGATCATATATTATCTATGATTGAAAATTCAATTCACTAGTTTTATGCAAAAACGTAAATGTTGGGCATACAATCATTCTTCTCTGCGTCCCCCTCTATAAACACAATCACACATTTTTGTGCATTAATTGAAAATCATCATGAACATGTGGTTAAATTTTTATGGATCAATTTTATTCTATTTAAATATTTTTATAACTTCTATCAACGTTGATGGTGATTGGAGTTTAAAATTAGTTTGAATAAATGACAATTGCATTCAAATCAATTTTTAAAATTAAAATATTTTTGTTCGAGATTGTGCCCTAAAATCTTGATCCTTGGATAGGTACTATCTTAGTGAATTTTATATTCAAAAATAAATAAATAAACTCAATGCAAGTTCTTTTGTATTTTTTGGACTTGTATAGAATTAATTGTAAATTTTCAAATTTACTTGTTATAGAAAACCATGCACTGTGTTATGTTTATTTCAACATTCCTAACTCCCAAACGCATTGCACAGTGAAGAGGTTTAAATCCAAGGCCTTCTTTATAAATGCAATCTTTATATATGGCAATTATCATTGGTTAGAAATTGTTACTTAAATCACATTAGTTAAATTGTTCCAGTGACGATCTTAGGTCGGAGCTTGTTTACAACAAATTCCAGTGACAACCATAAGTTGGAGCTAGTTTCAAAAAATGGTATAAAGACTAAAGGTTCCACTTGTGACTTTTCAATGGTTGTAGAGTTTGTAAGAGAACCAGCCGGAAGTTGACAGTTTTAGGGCATGGTTTTCTATGATGTAACCTTTTTATGATGTAACCTAACTTTGACATCCTTGGATGGTCTTCCCATGATTGTTCCATTCCGCCTTTTAAATACCATTATGTGAAGTAACCTTGCCTTTTACGTCTTATTCAATTTCATAGCCTTTCACTTCGTCACTAGTGTTGAGGAGAGAAGGAAAGCCCTAATTTGTATTGGTGACTATAAGTTCAAGTTGTGGATTCCCACGCATATAGGGTCTGTAAGTGATCAGTGGACGATTCTAAGGTAGGGTGTAACCTTTCAATCATGTAACCTTTTTATAATGTAACCTAGCTTTTCACACCCTTGGATGGTCTTCCCATGAGTGTTCTATTTTGTCCTTAAAGATCATTATGTGAAATAACCTAACAATTCACATCTTTTTCAATTTCATGTGCATAGAGAAGCAAAGTGCCAATTTATAAAGTGGTAACTCATGTTTATAATTATGATTAATAGTTATCAACGCCATTCATGTATACAATGAATGTTTTGTCACTAGTAGCGCGGAGAGAAGCGGAGCTCTAGTAAATATAGGATTTAAGAAACAAAATGTTATAAAGGCACCTACCTCAAGTGGATAAAAAGTGCATTGGATTAGTCGATTTCAAATTCATTATTCATGAGCATATTTGGAAAACCTTTTGTATGACAATTGTAACTATCAATGAAGGTCTCTCAATGAATCATGGAATTTTTTTCTTCAGAACATTGTCTTAAAGTTTTCAAAATATCATAATTTTACTAAAATTCCAATTTTAATTTTAAAAGGACTCAGTCAACCTTATTTGATATATGTTCCTCTTTGAGTGATAAAAATAAGTCTAAAATATAAAAAGGTTCAAGTGTACAAAATCAAGATAATGGATGAAAACAAAGTGTACAAAATCAAGATAATGGATGAAAACAAAGTGTACAAAATCAAGATAATGGATGAAAACAAAATGTACAAAATCAAGATAATGGATGAAAACATATTTTTGAACACGTATATTTTTTTTGTCTACAAATTTTTTTCTTTATTGTCATGCTAAAGTTTTAATATTTACTAGGGCTTAGCTTTTCTTCACACCACCAGTGATGAAGTAAAAGGCCATGAAATTGAATAAGACATGAAAGGCAAGGTTACTTCACATAACGGTCTTTGAGAGCGGAATGGAACAATCATAGGAAGACCATTCAAGGATGTGAAAGGCTAAATTACATCATAGAAAGGTTACATCATAGAAAACCTTGCCCTAGACTGTCAGACTCTCCGGCTCACTTACAAACCCTACAACCATTGGAAATCCACAAGTGAAACCTATAGTTGTCAATACCATTTTTTTTCTAAACCAGCTCCGACCTACGGTCTTCATTGGAATATAATGTAGATTAAATAAATAAATAATTAATTAATTATTCAGTAATACAAAGAGCGGAAGAGTGTCTCTAGCCACTTATTTTTTCCTCAAAACTACATTGAATGGTGTATTTAGTGTTTAAGACACTTTCTCAAATCCGGACACTATTCAATTTTAGGGAGATATAGTGTCTTCGTAAGAAAAATATAAATGTAGTGTTCCAATGACGTATGGCAGCTTTATAATAAATATGGCATGCCACCTCATATCACTCTCATTACTTGAAAAGAACATGGTACTCTCAATGAAAGTGAGAACGACAAGTGGCAAACTCCTATGTAGTGTCAAGGGACACTATTTCTCTTCACCTTTGAACGAATTGTGGTAAAAGACATCAATTATCTCCAGACACTAAACACGCTATTTAGTGTAGTCTTTTAAGATAATAATTTTACAACTTGAGTAATATTGAAACTTGCAAAAATTCATCGTATTTAGTGTTTTACTTTCCAATCCATTGTAATCTATTTCAATAAAAAAGACCTCAAATTTTGATGTGATAAAATTTAGCATTTATAATTAATTTTTAAATATTACATAAAATTTTGATAGAAATGGCACATTTAACCCCTAAGTGAGCGTGGATATAAAAGTCGATTTTTGGTAATAATCTATGATCAGAGATGTAAAAATTGTTGAAAAAATGTGAGATTTTTTGTGGAGCCCTGTAGAAGGTTTAGAAATGTGTTTGCAAAATCTTGTAATTTTTAGACAAAGAATATGGGCTCTAAAAATATTTGTACAGTAGAATGTATATGGACCACTTGAGTTCATCATCCCACTCAAGGGTTAACTTTATGAATATAATCTACAAGTCTTTGATCCTAAAAATGAAACGACCATAGTGGACTTTGACCAGTTTTTAGACCGGCAAAAAAAAAATATAAAAACAATTTTTGAATTTTCAGTTGACAATTTTCTTACTGTAAAATATAAAGTAAACAATTCTACCAGTAGCTCATTATGATACAATGTAATTTTCAATTTTAACCAATCATTTGAAATTTGAAATTTGAGAAATAATACCAAAAATAAGACCAATCAAATTTTAATACACCTTAAAATCTACTACTGGCCTAGAAGCCACAAAATTTATGACAAGGAGATCATTGCATAAATTAATTCATGAATTTGTATGAATATCAAACCCCTCTTTATTTCATTTGAGGTTGCCTTCCCTTTGTATATTAGGGTTCAATAAAGTTACAATTTTTTTTTTCCTTCCCTCTTTGCTACGACTAAAAACCGAAACCTTCATGCCTTTTGAACATGACGATGCAATTAGTTTTTCAAAATGTTATTACAATTCAAAAACATCTATTTACAAATGCTGGATAGATGACACCATAGTTTATAGTATCAAGTATGCAATTCTCTTGGGCTATTGGGCTATAGACTTTACAAGGAGAGATGTGAGCATTGATATTTGCTACATGTTCACACAACTCAATTTAAAATAGACGAATAAAAAATTTAAAATTCATCATAAATAGAGTTTTTCTTTTTCAGAAGTGAAACTTGACGTGATTGATTGAAATTAATTTTAGATGTGCATCACAAAAACTAGGCATAACATTCAGTAGCCTTCATGCCCACTGCCTTTCCTTCATGCACTTTGCTCATCACCATGAGCCTCCACTTGTCCACTTAGCCATTGATGAAGTATTGTTGAGTGTGGAATATTCTACACCATCATTCTACTATAGAGCCAAGGCAGAGACGCAATGCATGCTAGTGAATGTTATAGGTATTATGAAAGGACATAAACACAAACACATAGGAAATTTATAACTTTATTGGACCCTCCGGTAACCTAATTCACACTGGCATGCACATGAGGTTAAAAAGTGTGTAGAATTATTGGCTCTGACCATAGGGAAGAGGCATTGTGGGAACACTCATTTTTTTGGGCTAGATACCATTGCAGGAAATATATTCCGTCCATGATTCCACTGAAATACATTCTCGTCCTTCACTTGTTCTATTCCGGTCAGAGCTACTCGTAGAGTAGCTGCTTGTTATTTATTAATGACATGAAATCTGGTCCATTTTGGATCTGAATCAACTCTCATCTACACAAAGCCCTGCCCTGGATCTGCAAGAACGCTCGGCCCTGGATTAGCATGCATCAATGACCGTGAATGCACGAGCTCATCCACTACATCATTGACTTCAACACTTCAACTTGCAAAGTAGACTAAAGGGCCTGATTCGATTGACAAGTAATTGGGTCAATGATTGTATGGTTGGTAAAGATCTATGAGATTTAACATTGAGTGATCGAGGGTGTCTGTAACCCCTAAAGGACCATTCTCATTCCTAATATTTTATCACTTTCTCATGATGCTTTCAAGAACGCAGTTGTATCTCATAATTGATGTTCATGTAGAAAATTTCACTGCTAAAGCTCAAAGAGGACTAAGTCGTGAGATTGTATATCAAATTTCAGAACAATCTACCGTAGATAGATAGATAGAAACTCCGGTCCTCTTGCGAGGCCGGCGTGAATAAAGTGTCTGTTCGTCTTGACAATGAGCCAATGCCCACCGGGCAAAGGGACATTGGTATAAGACTACTCTCCCCTTCCGGGAATAGACACTTTAGTGACCAGAAACTAGTAATTAGTAGCCCACAGTAACCACTAACAACTATTTACTTCAATTATAATGGTATAATTTGAGGTTTATTTTGTTGGTGGTCACCAAGTCATGGTTCCTAGGTTGGTTGAAGAAGGACGTTTGTGTTACAATTATACGGTCCGGATTCAATTCCCGTTGAGTCCGTCTGAACGTTGATGTGATATACATGACTTGGTGCTGCTAGTGAGTTTATCATAGGCAAGAAAATTGTACCAACCAACCGGCCCCTACCCACCTTCCTGAGACAAGTGGTGACACCGTGCTAATTGCTTAAAATAAATAGTGGTCTTCACCACTACTCCCTCTTTTTATTCTATTGGTATTGATTGGTTGTTTTCTATTCGTCTTTATGTAGAAGGATTGATCCGGCATATTGTATAGGAATAGTGTTTATTGCTTTGAATGTGTGTTTAACAGAGGTTTCAAATAATTTAAATTTTGTTTCGAGTTGTTTCATTGACGGGACGTGCGTAGTTCCTCTAGCTCCAGCCGAGATGACTATAAGTGGATCTACTTTCCATCCTTGATGAATGATGCTATTAATTAATGGTTGATATTTTTTAATTTTATTGTTTATTGTATCTTGTGAGAATCTGTCATTTTTGTATGTGAATTCAATAAATTGTATGGTGAGGTTGTCTTTTGGGTTTATTGGTGGAGTACTTTGGTGTGGAAGTTCTTTAATACATAGAAGATCGGGTTTGAATCTAGCGTTGCAGTGGCATCTTTGTTGTTTGCATGTACATGGTAGGAGCCATAGGGGGACTGTATTTTCTTGTGGGTTGTTGTTAAATGTTCCTGCATTCATGAGGGTGTAGCATCTTGATTTTTGTGATGATAAAATTAGTTTTCTTAGTTCCCATACTGCTTTGTTATGTCTTTTGGTTCTAAGGGCATGTATGTGGTGTTGATTACATTTTAGGAGTACATGAAGCCATGTGTCTGCATCAAAGGAGTTGCAAATCAGGCATGTGATTGATGGAAATCTTTCTATGCCAAAAAATAGTTGTTTTCTAGCATTGCCCATGTATTGTCCAGTACGGAATTTTAGTAGGCTTGTTTTTTGTGAATCTGTTATTGCAGGATTAGACCATAAATTATTGGATATTTCATTATCTATGTCAGGGTTCATTGTCCATTTGCTAATGTTGGGGAATTGTTCTGCCATTATTTCTAAGTTGTTTTCACGGTCATGTTTAGTGATGTATGTTTCAAGGCATCTGACAGGGCCTTTGTCAGGTCGCTTTCTTGGTCCAGGCCATGTGTCTTTTTGAAAGTAATATGGTGTGGTATGTGCAAACTCATATGATTTGGCAGCGAATCTATATTTCTTTTTAGTGCCGTTTTTTGCGAGTTGGTCTGCTTGCTCATTTCCGTCAATGTTTGGTATGTGCTTTGACTCAATCTATCGTACATATTACATGATTAAAAGGTTTTATCATGAGTTGTTTTCTGAAAAATTTTAAGCAAAATCAACAGGTCATTCACTACAAACATTCTCATAAATTTTAGAACCGCGATTAGCATTTGAAATTTGAGGAGCGTAAAAAGATGTATTGTATTTAGGTGCTCACAAAAAATGATGTTCTAAAACTAAATACAACAACAATGATTGATTCTAAGAGATTTATGTTTGGGTGAAGTGACTTGTTAGTGACTCGTTGAGCCGGTGTTTGTAATCGTTATTAATTGTTAGATTGCATAAAATGTGTAAAGATTTCAAAATTATTTTTGGAATATTCCCAGATATTCCCAAATAATATAAAATATGTACAAAACATTCCAAATATTTTGAAAATATTCCATTTTAAATGTATTTAAACATTTTCCGTAATTATTTGATATTGTTAATGATGTAGTAATGGCAAATGTTTTACATATTGTACACTTTTTTTTTGAAAATCTGACGCTCAAGTGTGAAAACATCCTTCAAGTCATCAACCTCCCTAACTATTATGTTCCAATTTCACTTGCGTTGACGTCTTAGTTTTTTCTCGGTGGATCGATCAATGTAATTGCGAATTTTGAAGGATTTTTGTATCAAACAAAAGATCTCGTAACAAACATTTACAATTTTCCAATTAACATTGAGTCAGAATTTAGAAATCCAAATACGTTACTAAAGTAACGAAATTATTTTTGGACACAATGCGTCCATCTGGTCCTTTAGAGTTTAGAGTGTCTTAACCCTTAAGTGGGATGGTGACCCCAAGAGGTCCATACGCATTCTAGTGTACAAATCTTTTAAGAGCCCACCTTTTTTGTCTAAAAATCACGTGATTTTGCAAACACATCTCTAGACCCTCTACAAGGTTCCACAAAAAATCTCACATTTTTTCAACAATTTCTATCGCTCCGATCATGGATTATTACCAAAAACCGACTCATGTACAATATCGGTATTCTTGTATCCAGGCCCACTTAGGGGTTAACGCTTAATGGTCCATTGGGGATAGTAGATACGTTGACGTATAATTGGCGTTCGTTGCAAGTGGAAAGTTTCAAATTGAGACCCCAATAGCTCATTAAAACCTGTCGACATGAATTTTAACTTCACTTTTGATCTTAAACCCAAAGAAGGTGTAGAACCATGCCAAATTCAATGGAACAATGTTGTATAATACTGGTCGGAACGAGCTATTTGGACCTTTCAAGGTTAAATCTCCTCTATTTGTGTATTGAATGAAAGAAATTCATTCTAAGAGAAGAATTACAACAAACTCAACCATACATTACATTCTATAACAATAGGGTACTGCACCGCCTACTGCTTGTTTGATTTTTTACCGATACAAAGTGTAGGGCTTAACAATGTTGTGATACTTCTTTGAGGGATTAGTGGGTAATAGTCACATAACCAATAAATAACATTGATCTGAAAACGGTATTAGTACATGACGCACCTCCGAGGATTCTTGGTGGTAGCAACCACATAGGGCCACAACCGGCCGGGCAACATCACTAGTAGAAAAGGTGGTGCTCCCCAAGGACATGCCCAGACAAAATCACTGTGCATGCGTGGAATTGGGCACTACTTGCCTAGGCATCTCGCTCGGCAATGCCACCTTTTCCACTAGTGCATTGTGAGTGCGACGCTCAATGCATTTGGAATCTAAAATGGCTTCTATTGGGCTATACAAAGCTTGTTGTTGATATAAACAGCGAAAACCCTGTTTCTACGTTCCTACACCATCTATCAACAAAATCTTGCAACATCTTTGGATAACTTGACCATGAATCTTTGGATAGCTTGATTCAGTTCCACACACCCGTGGTCAAGCATCCATTGCCAAATCAAATTCTCAAACTTAGTATGCATTCAGTTTTTTTTTTTTCTCTGCCCCACCACGAGAGGCTACGGAAACACATCGTTTTAAGGAGTTATATGCTAAACAATATAAACAAGTCATAAAAGTAAATCTAAAGTAAATACTAAGGCAAAGACTACGCGACTAGCCGCGTGTTGTTTAACCCCTAAATGTTTGTTGAAAATGCCTTTGCAGCAAGTAGAATACAGTGTCTTTTCTTGTATTTTGAATGGATTCACACCTTTAATAGATTTGAGTTCAACAGAGAAATTGGAATTTAGATCAATGCGGTTCTAGTGAGTTATTGAGATCCCAATATAGAGCTTTTTGTTGATAGCAAATGCTAATTATACAACAACGTATCTACTATCTCCATGGGACATTTAGGGGTTAAAGCAACATCATTCCTGTCAATCCATAATGTCCAAAGAACTATTGCCCATACAATGCACACTACATCAAACTTCATGGGTACGAAGTTTACAATTTATAAACCCAAAAAGGGTCGGCGTTGATAACTTTGATGGAAGAATGAATTGTACGCTTGTATTTTTGTCCATGATAATGTCTTCACGGCACCTTTAGTCCAAACCTCTATATTCACACTTCATAGCACAATTTCATGCATATTTCAATTTTAAGTAACCAAACTACATTCTCTACATGTACATGTTAAATAATCGATAGACAATCACAACGGTCACTTATTTAGAATGTAGGACAAGGTTCTATTAAATACAATAATATATCTAAATTTAGTCTTAGAGGGTGGTTTAGAGGGTTTGGCACACTCTCTAAATATAAAGTGACTACACCCATAATCTTATTTACTATGAGAGCCACAATTAGTTCGATTTTTTTTATAAATCCTCGAACTAAATATGGTATGTACTATCTAAATTAGTCTAACAATATAATAATAAAATTTTATTTATTTATTTAGATTATAATATTTTGTTTTCAAACAACTAAAAATAGTATTTTATAATATTTTATTCATATTTGATATTAGGCATAGTAAATTTATAGTAATTTGGATAAATGCTTTTAGTATAGGCCACACTATACCTACACTACCACAATTACTATGAGTTATCTCAATTACTTTGACTCGGACTTTCTTCTAATTCCACAATTAGTTGGAGCTTTTGTTATTAGTCCGAGTCGAACTAAATAAGATAATTGATGTACTTGACTTTCATGGTATTTTAGAATGGTTTTAATTCAATTTACTGCTCAATTGTCACATAAATTGGAAGGTTGGATTGACGATGCCCTCAAAACAACTCACTCTACACTGGCAAACACAACAAATGAATTGTTAATTTCAATTCCTATGGATTTGAAAATCAATATTAGTATCATTATAAAAGCGTCCAAAATTACATAGAACAAACACAAGAAATTTTGGATTTGAAAATTGGATGGCCGAGGTACACCTTGTTGAAAGTACCCTAATTTTTGAAATTTTCAATGTCTTAACCCCTAAAGGACCACAAGGTCACATTGTGTCCAAGAATAATTTCATTACTTTAATAAGTTATTTGAATTCCATAATTTTGACTCAATGTTAACTAGAGAATTGTAGATGTTTGTTACGAGAATACAAATATTCTTCAAGGTATGGAATTACGTTGATCAATCTACCAGAAAAAAAACTAAAACGTCAAAGCATATAAATTTGGGACATAGTATTTAGGGAGGTTGATGATTTGGAGGGTGTTTTCACACTAGGATGTCAAATTTTTCCAAAAAAATGTGTAAAATATGTAAAACATTTGTCATTACTATGTCATTAACACTATATAATAATTATGGAAAATGTTTGAATACATTTAAAATGGAATATTTTCAAACTAGTTAAAATCTTTTACACTTATTTTATATTATTTCAAAATCTTTTGGAATATTCCAAAAATCATTTTGAAATCTTTACACATTTTATGCAATCCAACAATTAATAACGATCACAAAACCAGCTCACCTAGTTACCAACAAGTCACTTCACCCAAACAAAAATCTTTTAGAATCAATCATTGATGTTGTGTTTAGTTTTGGAACACCATTTTTTGTAAGCACCTAGATACAATACATCTTTGTATGGTCCTCATATTTCAAAACGCTAATCGTGGTTCTAGAATTTATGAGAAAGTTTGCAGTAATTTCAGAAAACAAATCATGGTCAAGCCTTATAATCACCTAATCTATATGGTAAATTGTTTTGAAAATTGGTATATAATCTCACAGCTAAGTCTTCTTTGAGATTCACCAGTGAAGTTCTTGAAAGCATCACAAGAAGTGATAAAATTTACAGATGAGCATAGTCCTTTAGGGGCTTAAAAAGTGTCTAAAAAATGTGTGCCTAAAAAAGTGTGCCTAAAAAAGTGTGCCTAAAAGAGTGTCTTAAAAAGTCGGGGAGTCCACCTCCAAATATCACATAACAAAGTGCAAAAAATGATAGGGTCCAAATAAATCATTAAAGATAATTTTTACAAATGCATTACATGAACATAGGATGCTGGAAACTAATTACAAGAATAACAATGAGAATATTCTTTTAAAATTACTAATTATAGAGAGGTTTTATTTTTATTTTTTAGGGCACTTTTAAATTTTAAATACCTTTTCTTCACATATGATACTCAAAAGATACAAAGAATAATCTCCCTGAGCTTAAAAATACACTTTTAAACACTTTGTCACTTTTGAGTATGTTTATTAGTTGATGAAGTATTGTCTGCTAGTTGTGTGTGAATATTGATTTATTAGTGTAGAAAATGATATTCCCAACAAACAAACGTACAAATATATATTGTGTGTGTACTAGTTGTGTGTGTGAGATCATGAATTTGTATGTGCTCTTCACTTGCGTTCTTGATGTTGTCAGAATCAAAGCTCTTGACGAGAATGGGTACACCAAAGTTGTTTCGTGGCTTCTGGATTTATGGTGTGGAAGTTATGAATTTTCAAACGAATATTGTCACCATAAGTTGAATAAAATTATGGATAAATTATTTCAAAAATAGAACAAAAAGTAAAAGCATGGCTAAATTACACGGAACAATGATACGTGCCATACTAGTGTACACAAATTAGTGCATTTAGGTTGCCACTTTCTAATTTCTTGATGTTTTACATTGTATAAATACGAACTGTTATTGTAGAACGATGCAATAATTTTAATTAATAAAACATTATAATATGTTATAGTACAATAACATATTATTATACATCTTATGATTCATCTCACAAGTAAATTTGAAGAGACCTATGCGCTTCCACCTGTACAAGTGGTGACTCATGAGGTACCTATTTTGGGTATTGCAACTTAATTTTTTAGGCAACGTAAATGTACTATTTTGTGTACCTTTTACACTAATGTAATCTATACATTAAAATAGGTTGTTTTGTTTTTATTTGTTATTATTTGTTTTGTTTGATATGTTGAGATATCCCCAATTATGCGCCTCTTGATGGCCTTCTTGGTACCGTCAGATAGCTCTCAATAAGGAGGGGTGCACATAGTTTGTTTCATTGCGTTTGTTTTTGATGTCATTCTTAGCGTCGTCAGGAAACTCTCGACGAGTGGGGGTGCACTAAAGTTGTTTTGTAGCTTTTTAACGTACGGTGTGAAAGTTATAGATTTTCAATTGAATTTTGTCACCATAAACTGAATTAAAGTATGGATAAAGCGAAAGCAAGTGTACACAAACACAGGGAACATATGGGAACACGGGGAGCAGAAGAATGCACAAAAATACGGGGAACATCTAAGCCAATGGCATAGGGCCATTTAAGTAATTCATAATTCAATAGGTATCAAAATATATTATCCAATGATTATGTGTATTTATTTTTAAATAATTAAATGACTAAATATTATTAAAATATATTGTTTATATTATAAACATTAAAATAACATTATTTAGTTATATTTTACAGCTAGGTTGCCCCATATCCAAGTCTCACACAATAGTTCCAAAGGCGGAATTGTGAATGCATGCTCGCTCTGTATTATATTTTACTAGTGGAAACACGTTTAAAAAAATTAATTGAATACTATTATTAAAAAATAAAAGAAGAATAAAAAGATTTTAGAATTTGAAATGGAAGATGAGTGAACCTTTGACTACCTAACCATGAGCTTTTAGCCTGATGTACAAAATCGAAATTTGATTTCTCATTTGTCATGCACTTTTTGCAAGTAAAAGTAATACTACAAAATTTTATGGCAAGAAAGCTTCATGCATGTGTGATCCAATTAGAAAGGGAATGATTTGTGAAATTTTTATGCCTCATTTCATGCCACACATTTCCACCAAAAATTTCTAAGATCATAGTTCAAAACGAATCAAAAGTGCTCTTGAGAAAATCAAGTCATAAAATTAAGCAACCAAAAAATCTTCAAAAATCACTACACTCATAGTATTACATTTCAACCCATCACAACAAATTTCATTCACAAATTGTCAATATCTTATTCACAATCGAATTACAAAAGAAATTTGAATTTCACGTATCAAATTTGATACAAAATGTTGGTGATTGCAATCACATATTTAACCATATGGATAGAATCTAAAATTCATAATGTACAACTTCTTGGGGAGATTACTCTTTGTATATTTTGAGTATCACGTGTAAACAAAGGGTATTTAAAAGTACCCTAAAAACTAAAAATAATAATTATAATTAGTAATACTCTGAAAATATTCTCATTTTTATTCTTGTAATCAATTTTAGCATCCTATATTAATGTAAATTATTTATAAAATTTACCTTCAAAAATTTATTTGGACCCTATCTTTGTTTGCACATTGTTACATAATATTTGGAAGTGACCTCTCCAAGTACAACTTTTATTCATAAATCAAGGTCAAAATATCCCTCTTAGTCGTATTTTATAATGCATCTTTGCAATTCTCCAAATCTATAGAGAGTTGTAGGCATTTAGGGGTTAAAAGAAATTGAAGGTAAATAAAAGTTGAGTTAAAAAGTAATAGAAGAAATATGGAAGTTGGACTAATGTCAGTAGTAGAAGGAAAATGGAAGTTCAATTGGAAGTTCAATGAAAAGTAAAGGATGATGAAATTAAAGAAACACAAATAAAAATGAAGTAGATGAGTGAAGTCAAATTCTTTAAAAAAAATTTACAAATATCATATATAAAAGGCATCACTCTTAACATTTGATTATGCAAAAATCAACATCCCATAGTTTTTTATATTCTTAAAGTTTTCACAATTTTAACAAATTTCAAACAATTTCTTAAGTTTTTTATTGTGATACTACAGAAAAAACCAAAGCAATGAAGATTGGTTTCAAGAACCAAAGCAAATTATGTGGCGCAAAAAATTTACAAGGTATGACAAGTGGAAACCTTGATCAATGTGAAAGAAAAAATATTAGGGACGAGACATATCTATTTGATACTATAACATACTATAAAAAGACTTCTAAGGCCTCAAATTTAAGTAAAACCTTGAGGAAGAAAAGTTATCATAAGAAGGATCCCAAACTTGTTTCTACTTCTTCAAAGTTACCTTCAGAGTTTGACAACACAAAAATCAATTTAAGCATTATATCAAATTGCAAATCAGTTGACCAAGGACATGATAATGAACTTGAATTATTTTATAAAGAAAGTCATCAAGGTGACAATGTTTATGAGACCGTTTTGGAAATTGAAGAAACAAGGTTTCATTAGCTACCGGTATATTAGAAAAGTTGGGCCAAATTATTTTGGTGCTATTTTGACACCAAAGGCCACATATAGGTCATTTTAGTGTCATTTTATCCCTACTAGGTTGGTATGGAGGTTGGCACCATATTATCTTAATTGCATTTCAATGCACCATCATGGCACCATGTTCACATGCCTTGAAGTTCTTGATGTATATAGTGTTTTTGATAACATGGCCATGACCTAGAAAAAGACCTGACAAAGGCCTAGTCACATGCCTAGAAAAATACATCACTAAATATGACCGCGAAAACAACCTAGAAATATTGGCCGAACAACTCTCCAACATTAATAAATAGACAATGAACCCGATTATAGATAACAAAATATCCAACGACTTTTGCACTAATCCAACAATAACAGAGTCACAAAAAACAAGTCTGTTAAAATTACGCACTGGCCAATATATGGGACATGCTAGGAAACAACTATTCCTTGGTATCCAAAGATTCCCCTCAAAAACATGTCCCATCTGCAACTCACAAGACGCAAACACATAGCTCCATGTACTCCTATGTTACAAACACCACATACATGCCCTTAGAACCAAAGACATAATAAAGCAATATGGGAAATAAGAAAAACAATTTTATCTTCAAAAAAATCAAGATGCTACACTCTAATAAATGCGGGCACATTTAATAACAATCCACAAGAAAATAAAGTACCCCCATGGCTCTTACCATGCACATGTGAACAAAATAAATGTCATTGTAATGCCAGATTTAAACCAGACATCTTATGCATCAAAGGCCTTCCACACCAAAGTGCCCCACCGCTAAATCCCGAAGATAATCTCATAGTACAATTTATTGAATTCACTTACACTAACGATAGATTCTCACCAGAAACAATTGGCAATAAAATACTAAAATATCAATCACTAATTAATAGTATCATTCAACAAAGATGGAAAGTAGACCCACTCATAGTCATCACAGCTGGAACAAGAGGAACTACACATGCCCTCTCAATGAAACAACTCGAAACAAACTTCAATCTTTGTGAAACCTCCATAAAACACACATTCAAAATAGTAAACAATATTGCTATACAATATGCCGGATCAATCCTTCTAGATAGATAGAAACTCCGGTCCTCTTGCGAAGCCGGCGTAAATATAGTGTCTGTTCGTCTTGACAATGAGCCAGTTCCCACCAGACAAAGGAACATTGGTACAAGACTACTCTCCCCTTCCAGGAATAGACACTTTAGTAACCAGAAACTAGTTAAAGTAACCCACAGTAGCCATTATCAAGTATTTACATCATCTGTAATGGTATAAAACGAGGTTTATTATGTTGTGATCAATCCTTCTACATAAAACACGAATAGAAAACAATCAATCAATACTAACAGAATAAGGATATTATATATATATAATAAGGGGTGGGTGTAGTGGTGAAGACCACTACTAATTACTCTTTTTGATCACTAGCTCAGTGCAAACACTTGTCTCAGGGGCAAGATAGGGCCGGTTGGTTGGTACAAACTTCCTGCCATAATAACTCACCAACAGCGCCAAACCATGTATATCACACCACTGCTTAAACGGACCCAAAGAGAATCGAATCCGGACCACTTAATTGCGATATATTGTCCTCCACCAACCAACCAAAGAACTCATGGCTTGGCGATCCTACTAAATACAAAGCATACCTTATACTCAAACAAATATACAACCATTAGTGCATGGTTACTTTTATTGTATTACTTGTTACTAAAGTGTTCATCTCCGAGAGGGGAGAGTAGTTTAGTTCCAATGACCCTCTGCCCGGTGGACATTGGGTCATTGACATTACGAATGAATACTTCATTCACGCCGGCCTTGAAAGAGGACTGCAATTTTTATATATATATGTGTGTGTGTCTCTAATATCAAAGATGTGATTTAGAGCATTCCCACCCATGCACGCTAGGACTAACTCTCTAAAAATTATTCATCTATATTTGAAGGGCCCTTGCACTCACACTCCCCCACCCTTGTACGCCCCTCACATATCAAAAGTGCGCATCAAATAGTCAATGGACCAATCACAAGTAGAATGTGAGGATATAGTCAACTAAATAGTGATTTGAAGGCCCAATTTCTAACACGCTAGGATCCAGAGTCAAGAGGCATTTTGGAAGGGCCCTTGGCACTTTTCATCCACTTCTTGAGTGTGAGAGACTTTGGGAGGGCATGGGTGGCCCTGCTCTTACAAGAGATGTAATTGCATGCATCACTGACAATAATGAATATTTAAAAAATGAATTATCTAATGAAATTCTAAATGCAAAATATAAGAAGTTATTATAATCTCTTACATATAATTTTAATCAATTTCACATTGTTTCATGTAATGCCAAAAAAAATCAAGTACGTTTCTTAACAAAGATTTCAAATGACATTCTTATTCTAAAATTATGGAGAGATATATATATATATATATATATATATATATATATATATATATATATATATATATATATATATATATATATATATATATATATATATATATAATATTGATATTAGTATATGCTTCTAATCTCTTATTTGAAAAAAAAAAAAAAAAAAAAAAAACAATCATAGTTCAACACTTTTTTTGATTGGAATAGAATTTTACTTTAATTTAAATATTAAATTATTTTGTAAAAAATCAAATGTTTTGTGAATTTTTATTATTCACTTTGTCTTAAAAAAAATCTTTGGTTTTTTTTACATAACTCTGCAATTTTGACAGTAAAAAAAGTCTAATTTCCCCAAAAAATAATCATAAAATTAGAAAAGTAACAATAGGATCTTGAAGTTACCTTGAATGACAACAACATCAAAATAATCAACTCCTAATTCTATAGGATCAAGGAGATTATAGAATTAAAATATGTAAGTATTTTGGAAGGTTTTTATTTTCAAGGGAAGGATCTTGATCTAAAACTCCAACACTAAAAAAATTGCAAATTTTCTGGAAATTTATCAAAGACATCACATTCAAATCCAAAGAATGAGCCACATTGAGATTACATCATATAAACCCATGTGAAAGAAATAAGCATGAAAATTTATTTATTCTTAAAATGAAGGTCTTAAATTCTCTTGGCAAAAACAAACTTAATAACACACATTTTGTTAAGATTGAACCACATTTTGTTAAAAGTGGACTACTAGATTGGAAAAGTGATGGGGACTGTTGCCCTTCTCAATAGAGATAGGTCCCCAATTTTTCTATTTGTGGAATAAGAGCACTGTAAAGTGTAAAAAAATTGGGGACCTATCTCTATTGAAAAGGGAAGCACTCTCCATCACTTTTTTAGTCTTGTAGTCTAATTTTAAGGAAATGTGATTCAGTTTTAACAAAATGTGATCCAGTTTAAACGAAATGTGTGTTTAATGTTTGACACCCTACATAGGCAACTTTGAGTATCAGTAAGGTAAGATAAGATTAAACATCAAATCGAGTATGGTAGAGCTATATGATTCCTTGGTATATAAATACTAGAAAATTCTTTATTATCATATACACTTGGTCAAAAACACTATGGCTGAAAGCATGACTATAAAAACATTAATTGTACAAATAAGCAATGTGCTACCCCCTCTATCCCACTAAAAAACCCATTACTTTTTTTGTAATTTAAAATGGAAAACATGAATTTTTAGTGAGACACAAGAGTCTCAAGAGAGAAGTATAGCTTTTGTGACAATCTTCACCATCCCCATCAAAACATTGTTTAGGATAAATACTTTGAACTTGTGATCAATATTACTATTATAAAATTCCATTAAAAGTCATAACTTTTGACATCGATGTTTGGTAAATTTTATTGAAATTTTTGTTAATTTATTTTCTACATGCAAGCCAAATAAAAATTATTAAATAAAGCTTGCATTTACCACTACTTTCTTTAAATTGAATTTATAGTAATTAACCTTAAAAATTTAACCTTTGTACCAGTATACGTAGTTTGAAAAATTTGTTGAAGTCGGATGATTGCGTGGGCTGAAGTTGCTCATAGCCAATGCGTATGAGCTAGTGTAGATGGTGTGAATGGGCTGAAGTTGCATCTAGTGAAGTAGTAGTAGTTAGATGTAATGAGAATTGGTAGTCCTAAGTGATATGGGCTGACCTTAGTGTAGTAGGAGTTGAGTATGGGCTGATGTCCCATGTGGTTTGCCAAGGGGACTCCCTTGGGTGTGCTACTAAAGAGGGGCATCCCATGAGTAAAGGTCATCTCTTTCCTATGCATTCCTTGTGTTTGTGTGAAGCTTTGGCAATCTAATCTAACTTTCAATAGGTTATGGGCCCACTCATGTGTGTTGCGTGAGTGATAGACTAAATTGCTCATCGTGTGGAGGTCGTGCGTTGGAGCGCTGATTTTGGAGTTTTGGAGCGCTGATTTTGAGCTTTGGAGGGCTGATTCGACCTTTGGTGGGCTGACTTCGACATTGGAAGGTATTACAATCTTCCTATCTTTGTTCTAGGTGTTGGAGGGCTGAATTGCCACTTTGGAGCAATCATTTGGTGATTCGGAGTTTTTGGAGCACCTTGGAGCATTGTTGGAGTTTATACACGTCCACAAGGGCTGATTTGGAGTTTTGGAGCTTATTGGAGCTTATTGGAGTTTATTGGCTCAATTTGTGCTCAATTTGTGCACTTGTGATTTTGCAAGGCACTTTTATGATTTGAGGCTCTAGGGGTGAGTCTACATCTGATTTGAGTATTGCAATACTTGCACAAGGGCTTTGAATGTGTTTCATGCCGTTGGAGTGCTCAAAGTTGGAGTTTGTGTTAGTGAATGCACAAGAGGGCTAATTTGATCAACTTTAATGCAATTAGGATTTGAAGGGGCTGATTTGGCTCAATTTGCATTAGTTTAGAGTCCTTGGGAGGCACAAGGGTGCCAATTGGGTGCATTACATGTTGTGAGGGACTAGTGTGCTGATTTGAGTGGATTGGAGCAAAGGAGTGCTCAATTCACTTAGTGAAGGTGTTGCGGTAACATCTTGGGCGTTTGCATTGAGAAGCATCACGATTGAGTGTCGTGAGGTTGATGTGTAGCACAAAGTTGCTGATTTAGTGTTTGGAATTGGTTTGGAGGCATTGGAAGCACATACGTGTGCAATTTGCTTCACAATTCACAAAATTGTCAAAAATTCATAAAAACAATTTTTCTTAGCTTTTAGGGGCTGATTTTTGAGAAGGTACGTACTTGACTCTAGGAAATGGCTTCATTTGAGGGTGAGGGTCCCAAGGTTGTAGACAAGTTCGATGGTGTCAATTTCCACTTGTGGAAATTCAAGATGGAAATGGTCATGGCCGAAAAGGAATTGTGGGAGATAGTTGAGGGTAGTGAGGAACCCCCTCCTTTGTCTTCGGACGCTAGAGTGCGAATTGCATACACTCGGCGAGAGAAGAAGGCCTTTGCGATTCTTGCTCTCAATCTCTCCGATTCCCAGCTCTCTCACATTCGCTCGTGCCAAACTCCAGCCGAGGTATGGGCCAAGCTTTGCAACATTCATGAGGCAAAGAGCTTGGTCAATATTTTGTTCTTGAGGCGCAAGTTTTTCACCATCAAGATGGAAGAAAACGACGACATGTTGGCGCACATCAACAAAGTGAAGGCTCTTGCAGATCAGCTCAACGACGCGGACGTGAACATTACCGACGGTGATATTGTCATGACGCTCCTCGAGAGTTTGCCGCCGTCGTACGAGTATCTTATCGTTGCTATGGAGAGTAGGCCCATTAATGAGCTCACTCTTGATTATGTGACATCACGGTTGTTGCATGAACTCTCGCGGCGCAAAGAGAACGAGACTCGTGTCGATAGCGCGGCACTTATGGCGAAGCAATTGAAGAGCGGTGCGAGTGGGAGCTCTACGGAGAAGGTATGCTACTATTGCGGTAAGAAGGGCCACTTAGCAAAATTTTGCTACAAGCGCAAGAGAAATGAGGAGAGTGCTAACAACACAAAAGTCAACGACACAAGGGATGAGTATGCATTTATGACTAGCCATATGTGTTGTAGTGATGACATGAGTGATGGCCAGGACGAGTATGCAATGATGGCAAGCAACGGTAGTGTGATAGATTGGATTGTTGATTCGGGAGCCACGAGTCACATGGCGCCCAATAGGAGTTGTTTCCAATCATATCACCTCATTTCTCCAAAGAATGTCATTTTGGGTGATGATACGGTACTTCAAGCCGTGGGTAAAGGATCCATCGTTGTAGACACCGAGGTGAAGGGTCGTGTGAAGACAATTACCATCCAAGATGTCCTCCACGTTCCCAAGTTGAAGGCAAATCTTTTATCGGTGCGGCATTTGGTGATGAAGCATTTGCGAGTGGAATTTAGCAACGATGGGTGTTTTGTGTTGTCTCCAAGTCGTGAGGAGGTTGCCATTATACACGAAGTCAACGGCTTGTATCAAATCAAGTTTTCGAAGATGCACGGGGCTGAATCGGCGACGTTGGTGCAATCGAGTTCAAACGTGGACAAGCTGGCGTTGTGGCATCGTCGACTCGGGCATTTGAATGTGAAGAGTGTCAAAGCACTCCGTGGAATGGTAACTGGCATGGATCTTGCTCAATCACACGTCGGGCCTAGTTCATTCACATGTGAGGGTTGTATTGAAGGCAAGCAACAACGCTCACCGTTTCCAGTTGATGGGGCAACTCGTGCAACCAAGGTACTTGAGATTGTGCGTTCCGACGTGTGTGGTCCCATAAAGACCACTTCTATTGGGGGTTGCAAGTATTTTGTGACGTTCATTGATGATTTTTCGAGGAAGATATGGTTGTATCCGATCAAAGCAAAGAGCGAGTGTTTTGAGAAGTTCAAAGAGTTTAAGGCATTGGTTGAGAAGCAATCGGAGCACAAGATCAAGGTATTGCGATCGGATAATGGCGGCGAGTTCATGTCCAACCAATTTGGAGATTTCTTGAAGAAAGAAGGCATTGCTAGGCAAACTACAACGCCATATACGCCACAACAAAACGGAGTTGCGGAGCGTGCAAATCGAACGATTGTGAAGATGGCGAGGAGTATATTGCATGCTCAAAATTTGGGTTTGGACCTTTGGGCGGAAGCGGTGGTGACTGCGATGTACACACGCAACCGATGCCCGACAAGTGCGGTTCAAAACATGACACCAGAGCAAGCGTGGAGTGGGAGGCCACTCCGCGTGGAGCACATGCGCACGTTTGGATGCATCGCATTTGCAAAGGTACCCGATTCTCAAAGAACCAAACTTGAGGCCAAGGCAACAAAATGTGTGTTTCTTGGATATTGTGAAGGTACCAAGGCGTACAGGCTCATGTCGCTCGACACCAAGAAGATCATTCAAGCTCGTGATGTGACATTTTGCGAGGATTCAAAGGTTGAAGACAATTTGGACGATGGTCCAAGTGGGAGAAGTGGCGATAAACCGGTGATTGTGGACCAATCTTCCAAATCTCCCGTTATTGATATTGTTGATGAAGACGATGGTGACGAAGATGGCGGTGATGAAGAACATATTGTTGAACGTCACTTGAAGACGAAGAATGGTGAGAAGAATGCACAAGCAACGGCGGTTGAAGACAATTCATCCTCGAGCGATCGACGTTATCCAGAGAGAAATCGTAGACCACTTGGCGAGTGGTGGAAGAATCATATTCTCCCTCAAGGTGAGGAGGAGCATGCAAACGTTGCACTTTTAGATGCTCCTTTGACGATTCGTGAAGCTATGAGTTGTGATGATGCAAACAAGTGGGAGCAAGCCATGCAAAAGGAATACAAATCATTGATGGACAATGGCACTTGGGAATTGACTCTCCTCCCCAAGAATCGCAACGCTATCGGTTGTAAGTGGGTATTTCGTGCAAAGAGAGATGCAACGGGTGATGTGGTTCGTTATAAGGCAAGATTGGTGGCAATGGGCTTTTCACAAATTGAAGGTGTTGATTTTCATGAGACCTTTGCACCAGTGGCGAAATTCACCACTATTCGATGCATTCTAGCAATCAAGACTGCCATGGATTTGGAAATGCATCAAATGGATGTCAAAACGGCGTTCTTGAACGGCGAGTTGGAGGAGGACATCTACATGGTGCAACCCGAGGGATTTGTGCAACGAGGTAATGAGAACCTTGTTTGCAAGTTGAACAAGTCATTGTATGGGTTGAAGCAATCTCCACGGGCATGGTATCAAAAGATTGACACCTTTCTTGTTCATATCGGGTTCACAAGGAGCATCGCTGATCATAGCTTGTATTTCATGCAAGAGGGACAACATGTGGTCATCGTGATCATATATGTGGATGATTTGATCATCCTTGCAAGTTGCATGAGCTCTTTGAAGGCATTGAAGGCAATGCTTGAGAACGAGTACGAGATGAGTGATCTCGGTGAGTTGCACTTTTGTCTAAGAGTTGAGTTTGTGCGAGATAGGGCAACACGCACCATAACTATGAATCAAAGCAAGTATGTTATGGATGTGCTCAAACGCTATGGTATGGAGGATTGCAAGCCGGTTGGCACTCCATTGGACGTAAATTCTAGGCTTGTGAAGCTCACGGATGAGGAGTATGCATTAGAGGCTCAATCTATGGTGGATGTGCCATACAAGCAAGCTGTAGGGCCATTGATGTATGCAATGATTGCAACAAGGCCTGACCTTGCATTTCCAATCAGCGTTGTGTGTCAACACATGGCAAGACCGGGTTCAAGTCATTGGGTTGCGGTCAAGAGGATCATGCGATACTTGAAAGGCACAAGTGATGTGAAGTTGTGTCTTGGAGGTGACAACATTGTGTTGAGTGGCTATTGCGATGCAGATTATGCGGGTGATACCAATGATCGTAGATCAACCACGGGGTACATGTTCAAAGTTGGATCGGGGGCCGTTTCATGGAATAGCAAGCGCCAACAAACCACGGTCATGTCAACGGTTGAGGCGGAGTACATGGCGACGAGCCACGGTACGAAAGAGGCCATTTGGTTGAGGCAACTAATGGCGGATGTGAGATGCTCTCAAGAGGAGGCTACAACAATCATGTGTGACAACCAAGGGAGTATGTCATTGGCGAAGAATCCAACGCATCATTCACGGACAAAGCACATTGATGTGCAATATCACTTCATTCGAGAGAAGTTGGAGATGAAGGTGATAGAGTTGAAGTATTGTCCAACGGAACATATGGTGGCGGACGTGCTCACGAAGGCACTTGCGAGGGATCGACATCAAAGACTAGTAGTGGCATTTGGGCTCCAAGGCTTTGGCTATTCGCAAAGTGGGAGTGTTGAAGTAGGATGATTGCGTGGGCTGAAGTTGCTCATAGCCAATGCGTATGAGCTAGTGTAGATGATGTGAATGGGCTGAAGTTGCATCGAGTGAAGTAGTAGTAGTTAGATGTAATGAGAATTGGTAGTCCTAAGTGATATGGGCTGACCTTAGTGTAGTAGGAGTTGAGTATGGGCTGATGTCCCATATGGTTTGCCAAGGGGACTCCCTTGGGTGTGCTACTAAAGAGGGGCAGCCCATGAGTAAAGGTTATCTCCTTCCTATGCATTCCTTGTGTTTGTGTGAAGCTTTGGCAATCTAATCTAACCTTCAATAAAATTAAGATTTGAAAGTTTGTATCAATATTTAAGAAAATTGTTATCATATTTATCAAAAAGAGAAGAAAAGACAAAACAAATGATTTCTTTTTTACAAACAAGATATAAACACCTTCTTTTTTAATTATTTTTTCATCCGAATTTAAGAACCTAAATTTGAAGAAAAAATTAACTTAAAAAGTTGAGTTTGAAATTGTAGTCTTGAATATGTTTTCAATTGAATTTCAAAATGAAAAATAAATATCACTCATGGCTATGAGTACAATTTCAAAATCATATATATATATATATATATATATATATATATATATATATATATATATATATATATAATGATTGTGCGCTTTGAATAAGGCTTTTCAGTTCACTCATGTTGTGAAGAGTATGAGGTGAGACCATTTAGATGATAGAGGTCTCGAGTTTGACTCCAATGAAATTCAACTAGAGATAGTGGTTGTGGGTTGGATTGTTGGTGACAATGTAGTGGCCCCACTTGTTTGTATGTTGGCAATTATTGGCAATTTGTTTTATTTTAAAATTATTTTCTTGGATATTAAAACTTGTTTGTAAATTTATATAAACATATTTTTTTGCAACTCTCTTTGACATTTTTTCAATAGTTTAACGACATTTTTTTGTAAGACATCCTCCCGCCTGTTGTTACAATGATTTCTATTAAAAATAAATCTAAACATAAAACAAAAATCGCAAACTTCAATTTGAGTTTTTGGATTTATAAATATTGATTTGGTTTAGATTTGTTAGAAGATAAAACAACTTTGGAAACAACCACCACATGGCATGTTGTGTACTATTTCATTAATGCAAGAAAACCGAAGATCTATTTTTTTACTTTTGACATTGTTGATTAAAGTGAAGATCCATGGATGAGCCCATGGTTAGGGGATGGTCATTTGAGCCCCAAATTGTAGTAATCAAAGTAAGCGAAGCCTTAAAAAATCCTTCAATTCATATATTATGGCACGATAATTTATGCTAAAACGTCAAGTCCTTCAAAGGTTACTTTAAAAATTATTGTCATCAATAGTTCTTATATTAAGTACTAAATAGATAAAAATCATAGAATCAAGAAGCAACTTGAATATCCAGTTACCTTACATTGATTGGTTTTAAATTTATTTGAGAATTTCTACACGTTTCTAACACTTATATTCAATGACAACCTTCATTCTTTTATGAATTTTCTTTTATAAATAAAGTAAAAAAGATACACTAAATTTTGAAAATCATTTTGGAATATTGAAGTGTATCAATAACCAAGGTGATTAACAATTCAAACTATTAAGTTGTTAACTTCCTAAAAGTAGCAACGAGTATATTCAAATGTAAAAAATGTAGTGTATGGTTTCCAATTTCTTTTTAACCCGCAAAGGACATACCAAAGCACATATTTGGTTTTCTTAGTTTTTAAACCACTTTGACCATGAATTGTTAATAATAGAGAAAAAAAATTATGAATTTTTTTCAAGTATCATTTGTGACAAGAATAATATGTACCTACATTTTCAAAATGTAAGTTACTTCTACATTTCAAGGTTAAAACTCAAAATACTCCTTTATTTCTAAATTAGGAAATGATGTTTATAAGTTAAATTTTGCATGAACTCCTAAAACCTTGGCCACCTAAATTTTTTGGCTTCATGCATGTTTGAACTCTTTGTAGAAATCTAAGTTCTAAGTAATTTTTAAAATTTTCTTTTCCATTTTCTGTTTTAATTTTCTTTTTTGACACAAAGAAAGGGAGACCCTTACTCCAAGAAGAAATAAGAGCACAAATACAACAGGACCGACGAGAAGGGAGAACAATAAAACTATTTCTTTTACTTTTACTTTTACTTTTACTTTTTCAAAGATGTCTCTGCAATGATGTCTAAGGAATACCGACTATGTATTTTTTTAGAAACAAAATTTGAGATATTGATTCCATTTTGTGGACGCAGGAGGTCGTGCAAAACAGCAAGCTCGGTATCTGGGCCTGAAAAAAATGGCCATGGCTCAAGAAAATGGACCCAAAATACAATATTTTTGTGTGATATGGGATTATTGAAATATGAAATTTCATTTTTGTGTATGAAATGGGGTTGAATTTTTGGGACACAGGCCTATTTTCAGGCTCTCATCAATCATAGTTTTTACTGTGGAGGCCCACAAAGTGGAAGTTGAAAAGTTCTACCCCTACTTTGAATGAAATGGTGAGTCTGGGAACTCCATGCTTATTTTTTTTTGAGGTGAACCTAGTTGTCTTACCCTTGGATTGTGTTATATAAATAAAATATAATAAAAAAATTACGTATTAATTATAACATTCTTTTAGCAGTCACACTGTTCACCTTTGGGAATTAGCATTATAGGCCAGAATCATTGTAGGGCTCGTATTCTTCTGAAGAATAAAAGCCATCTTTAGGTTAAGATGGCTTGGCAGCTCAACAAACTTAAAAAATAAAAATAAAAATAAATTAAAAAAAAGGTTTCTACATGTTTCACATCATCAAATCCATAACATTCAGTAGCTTTCACTAGCTTTGCCTTGCTCTTGGAGAGAATGTGTAGCATATTCTGCATTATCACCCAAGAACAATCAATAGCTACCCATGTTTTTTCACAGACAGTTGAGTTAACCGAAAAGAAGCCCATCTAACCTCCCTTTTTGCTCTACTTCTAACCTCTTTCTTGAGCTATACTTGGGTTGAATAGTGTCGTGTCATAGATTGTCCCCTTGTGGGCCATGGGCTTGGAGCTTTGGTAAGGTAGGATGTCCTAAAACCACCAACTTAAGAAATATGGCCTCATTTTTTCACGGTTATTTATGAGAAATATTTTTCGGTCATTTGGAAGAAGATTTCTCAAGGAATGCACAAATTTTCGCAATTTAATTCCCAATATTCAAATTGATACAAATTTTCGAAGTGAAAAGAACTTCGTCACCCAAATCAGACCTCTAGATTTCCCCATGACCACACCATGTGGTACTAATTTTCACTCATAATGATACCCAAAACCACCAACTATTTCTTTGCAATGTTTGGCATGTCATTGGTCCACTTGAATAGTAAAATTGGCGGTTTTGAGTCTCAACTGTGGTGGTTTTAAGTCTCAACTGTGATGGCCCCAAGAAAGGTCTACATGTCATAATTGGGGGGGTTGGTGGTTTTAGGACATCCTACCTTAGAAGGCGTGGGAGTCATTGCAAGGTGTGGAGAATAATGACAGTGGCTTGTTTTAGATTGTCTCCCAACTCATCATGAACTAGTTTTTGGTCTATTTATATTTCAATATGAGTTCAAGAGGAATTCAACACGAGTTTGCTAAAACTTTCCTCTTTGAGCTGACTTTTCGATTAACTCTAGTGGTTTTGGAAAACTAGAAGGGAAGGTAACCATGCATGGTCTTTGCTGACGCATCCCCAATTGTCCCTTACTTTTACAGAGAGCAACGTTATAAGTAATAATACTTTAATCTAAGAATGTTATGGTGCATGGCTAACAAATAGAAAACGGGCAAGCAAAATTAAAATATTCATTGAACATTGTGCCCCTTCTTTTGTCCTTCCATTGACAATGGTTTATGACCTTCCTGTTTCCTTCCCCACTCTTTGATAAAAATAAATAAAAAGAAGGTTGCACTTAATGCACTACATGGATGGAAATCACATGATGCATTACAAATCACCAGGGTTTTTTTTGTGGCACTATAGTGTCAGACTCCAATGTGGTGGCACAGTCATAATGGTCTAACTCTGGAGGGACCACTCTCCATTGCATGCATGGAGCACTGCTACAATGCAAAAAAAAAATCCTGCAAATCATTATAGTGGATGGCCCATTAACCAACGCTTTAAGCTTTTCACGCAAATCTAATACTGGTATAGAATTAGAAGTTTTCAATGAACAGCTGTTGGAGATATTGTTGGTTTATAGTACAAGCCTGTTATTGGGTCATCCACCTTAGATGGATAAAAAGACATAGTGACTGAATGCTACTGAATGTTATGTCCCTGTTCAAATGTTAATTCTTTGTACAAGCAAAAGGGTGTGCTACAGTACTAGCTAAAGAATGTTACTATGCAAATAAATAAAAGAGATCAGTTTCCATGCAAAGTTTGTTTGACCTTGCTACCCATGTCCTCAAGTGAGGGATAGATAGTTAAACCATCCTGACAAAGTCTTTATTCACTATGGTCTTCAAATCAGTGTTATGATTAATATGATTGGGGGTATAAGGACTCCAGAACAAGGTGTTAAACTTAAGTTTCTTTTCTACTTGAAATTTAGGTCTTTACAAATAAATAAATTTAAAGTTGTTTCTTTCATAAGGTTTTATAATATCCTATACTCTCCAATTGCAAGTTACGTAATGTTGGAGTTTTCAATTAAGAATCCTTTTAACCAAAACACTAGAAGCTCACTCAGGCTCACAGTCACGATTAGAAGTGAAAACTGAACCATACTTGGTCAACTTGATTTAGAAATGAATTTTAATTTTCTTTTTAAAAGATTGAAAAGAATCTCTACATGAATTTGAAGTGAACCTTTAAAGGACATAGCTTTCCCAATTCCCACACTCAAAATCTCATTTAAAATCCATTTTGAACATGATTCTCTTTTTAATTTTCTGTGATTCAACTCTATAGAAGTATAGATGTGATTCAACTCTATAGAATTATAGATGCCTTAAATATGTTTGTTTTGGCATTTAAAAAACCCCATTTTGATTCAATGGAGTAGAAGTTATGAGCATGTCATTCTCCCAAAAAAGAAAGTAAGACTGTGGAGCTTAGTATGTCCTTTGGGTTCACCTCTAGTTTTCATCCAAAGTTCAAGTTTTTGTCGTTAGACTTCCACGTAGGGTCTAGTGCCATGACACAAATATAATACTAGTTCAAACTTTTGGGAACAAATGAGTCATATTGAACCCCTAAGCTCCCAAGAGACCATTTTTTGGTCATTGCCTATTTTCCCGGGCTGCCCAGCCCCAAAAAATAACTTTTTTTCAAAAAAATATACATTATCATAGATAAACAAGTCTTCTTTCCAACCCAATTGGAATTATGTCTATCAGATCAAAACTCCATTTAGGGAATTTTTCAAAGTGAAACACCTCAATGTTGAAAGGCAGTTTCAACACTTCGGGTAAGCTTGCCAAAAAAATTAAGACATTGAGATTCATTGGGCACCTCAAAAAGCCCACATGTATTACATGCCATGACTTGTGGGCCCTTCCAATTGGAGGAGAGTTGAAAGGATAATCTAATCTAGTCAAAATCTCTTGCTTTTCTTCATACCCCCACCCAATACAAGGTCTTTGAAAATATGCTAATGAATTGAACGTCTTGTCAAATTGAGTCATGCATCTTTTTAACTATCTCATCTTGAGGATGGTAAAAAATGGCACATCATTTCAACTTTTCTTTTGGGTTTGAGAGTCCATCAAAGCAAAGCTACCCGGATTTTTCAGGGCTTGAAATTTCAAAATCTCAACTTCATTTACTATTATTTATCTTAACATCCATACGGTCAAATACTTTGAAATTTTGAGAGATGGTTTATAAGGCCTCGGAGTACAAGATCCTACACTTGGAATGTGAATCAAAGGTTAAGTAACAAACTAAGGTCACTTAATCCGTAAATGTCAAATGGGTATTGGACAAAACGTAAATGTGTTATAATATGTGACCTCTTTATCTTCGATGAAGATTGGTTGCACAAAGAAAATAAAAAGCATGATGTTTTGAAATTATCCGTACGGTCATATTTCCCAAAAAAAGTTTTAGATCTTCACGTAATGAATTTAGAAGCATTTAACTTCAAAATTTTATCAAAATTACAAGTTTCATTTTTAGAATTTGAAATTTGGTATGATTGGTTATAACTAGACATTCTATTCCAAAATTTTAATTTTTTTTTTCAAAGGACAGAACATCATTACTTTCCTCAAATAGTAAATTTTATAATAGTGGGACAATATTGAGGTCTTTGTCTTTGAAAAATTCTCCTTGGTGAAGTTTAACTTAGATTGACATGATTCAGATCAGGTCGGAAAGTAGACTTGATTTCCTATTTTGAAACTTTTAAAAAAAAAATTATAAATATATTTTATTCAGCCACTTAGGGGTTAACCCGTAAAGGACCAACCGTCCATTTTTTGGACGATGTACAAATTTCATCCACGTTTTCTCATTTGTCATGCACTTTTGCAAGGAAAATAAATACAACAAAATTCCACGGCAAGATAGCTTCATGACTTGTGATCCAATTAGAAAGGGTATGATTTCGGAAATTTTTATGCCTCATTTCATGTTGCAGTGATTCACCAAAATTTCTAAGATTTCAATCTAAATGTGCTCTTGAAAAAATAAACTCATAATATTAAGCAAACCAAAAATCTCCAAAATCACTACACTTAGAGTATTACATTTCAACCCATCACAACAAATTTCATCCACAAATTGTCTGTATCTATTTGTAATTGAATTACAAAATATTTTTGAATTCCAAGTTTCAAATTTTATGCAAAAATATTGGTGACAGCAGTCGCAAATCTAACCGCATGGATAGAATCTAATATTCAGAATGTACAATTGTTATTCATACATCAAGTTCAAAATAGTTGCATTTTAGGATACATCTTTTGCAAAACTGCCGAATTTGGAGAGAGGTGAGGACGGTTAGGGGTTCCCTATCAGACTTTATCTGAAATTAATTGAATTTCCCAGACACTGGCATAAGGAAATGGGATGCTGTTTTTGTGTCGTTGAGACAAATTGACCCAGATTGATGGTGGGACCCTCCACCACAAGTCCCGGCCATGGCTCTTCCGAATTCAGGAGCCTGGTATCTGGTCTTCTTTTATGCATAAGCCAATTGGGCGCATATGGGGCACTCCAGCTACACGCAATTTGCCTTCAGTGAGTTGCGGGAGATCCTGTCATCCGTATCTCGAGAGATGTGGTGATTATGTCCTCTGAATTTGTCTCTACTACGTTCACATCATGATGATTATGATGACGATGATGATCTCGCACCACAATGTGACAAAACCCAACCTTATTAGGGCCTACCCACATGTGAGCCCCATCTCCACTCAACTTACTACGATAAGCGAAAAAAACAAGCCACAATAGCATTTAAATGGAAATGTGTGTCTCACGTGGAATCAAGCTCTTAGAGCATCCACACCTTATCATTGAATGAGCCTTTAACTCTCAAAAATGAAATATGTTTACATTTGATGCAAATATTTCAGAACCAATCATTGAATATGAGCATGATATAGTAATATCGGCGGTAATACTTCTCTCTAGGGAAGAGATTGGTATCCTAAACTGATGGACAATAATGATTATCCATGTATAGTGAATATGGTTAAAACATTTATACGGAAAAATCTCATCACATTGAAACTTCATCACTAGTGGGGACCACTTATTTAGAGCATAGGTCACATGACTACCCCACCCATGCAACTTGCTATATTAATTTCCAACCAATCACTAGTCTCCCTGTGTGCAGACGTAAAAAAGAATCTTCATCATTTTATAATTCAACCAACTAATTGTAATTTTTTTATTTTAAAAAATTGATATTTGCTGAGGTTGCACAACCATGGAAAAATTTGGCTACCTATTGGGGCAAAAAGACTGTATATTTTGGTGGGTCCCACAAGGTTCTTTAGCCCTTGCGAAGGTTCAACCTTTTGCTCGCTACATGAAAGATAAAATAAATAAATCAAAACATGTAATTCTTGTGGCGGGCGGGTACTGTGGACTTCCAACCCTCCATCATCATTCTTTTGGTAAAGAATGACGTGGCATGTTCAATATCCTAGAATCCGCTACAACGTTTCTTCTACAACGATTCTTATTCCAAGGTACAGCTCATAAGAACCTTATACCAATTATGGTGAATTACTTGCTTTTCATTCAAAAAATGCTGTCCTTGTCTATTTTTGAAGGAGGGGTGGCGATGCTCGTACACATTTCAGAACAACCATGATTCACCAATCTCAGGACCAACATCGATATCTCATGCAATGTATTTTAATATCTCGTGAGTCATGAGCTACCCATGGGCACCAAATATCCACCTACACTACTATGGACTATCGCGGCTTCAACAGCCAAGTTCACCTGGAAATTGATGCAAAAGTGTGCGAGACTGAAAACATGCAAAAATGATCCCTTGTTCCACTCCTTTATTTTTTATTATTTGGGGTAGTACGAAAAACATTGCAATGTACAGTACATGAACTAGAATGAAATGTCCAATGAAATTGCCAGAAGCATTATTCTCAGAATGTGGTCGACTGTTGTGAAAATTCGTCAAAAATTCTGAACTTTTGCATCACGATTCAAGCACTGTGAATCTGTTTTGCGCGGACCTTGCTATAAACGTTTCTCCAAGGGGTGCCAGTTTTTTTTGTTCTTTTTTAAAATTTTGGATGTATTATGAGTTTTTTTCTAATTTATTTATTTTTAAACAAAATTTACCCTAGGTGACCACCCCATGGAATTTTGGGGCCCTAATTTAACATACGTGGCAACCTTTTCGTGAGGCCCCCACCAAACCTCATGTTGGTAGCACTCCTTTTCCCTCTTAACCCCTAAATGTATGGGAGGTCAAAATTGGGCTTATGAATGTAACTCACTATTCAATTCCAACTGTTGCATGTATGATTTCCATCCAATTCTTCTTGTGAAAGATTTTGCTTGGTCATACCACCCCTTCAAGTTAAATTCAGATCATTCAAGGTATTTTTAGATTTTACATGAGGTCCCAACTACAAAAAAGAGTCGTTGTAGTCTTTTTCTATTATCCAACTTTATCCAATTGTTGAATTTTGTAGTGTAAATGCAATTTTTATCAATCGGTATGTAGGTTCCATAGTGTAAATACGGTAGGATGCGTATTGGTGTTGATTCACTACAATATGTAGATATCAATAGGTTTTTTTTTTGCCAATGGGTAGTTACAACTGTTGATGAGGTGAGTCAGGTAAAGACTTTGCTTTCCCGATTGGTTTTTTTTTTCAGTATCTATACGAAAGAGGCAAGATCTCCTTCCGATTGAAGAAGTAAATCAATTGTGTGTATGAGTTTGTTTGTGTAATAAGAACTTAGTATTAAAGGTGTGTGCTTGTATTGTGATTATGTATTGTGTGATGAAATTTGAGACTGCTGGTTGAAACGACTTAGGAAATTGTGTAGAAATTGATGTGTGATTGGATACTATTGGACTTGAAAATTGTGAGTAATTGTGGTGAGCAATTGGAATTCAAACAGAAAGAATGATTGAAATTGGAGTTAGACAAAAAAAAAAATATAAATAATTGGATTGTGGTAGAAAGAAATAAATGTGAGATTGAAATGAAAACAATTTGAGAATGTACAATCCAATTGATAATTAAACAGTGTGTCTAAATAAAAGTAAAAGAGATAGAGTAGATGAAAGAATCAGTTAGAGATCAAAGTGACAACCATGAAACCAATTGGAATTTGTAATAATATATTAGGTGAAAGACAGAAGATCAAGGGAGAATTTGTGATGTGCGCACAATTAACCAAAGTGGAATTAGGAAAAATTGATTGTCTACCAATAGGAGTATAAAAGAGAATTGTAGAGTGGAAATAATAAAGTTAAGGGAATCAATTGGTATGTGTTTGAAATTCAACCAATTGAATTTTCAGTGAACTGGATTGATGAGACAATTGATAAAATTGTAAAATTAGAGTAAGGGAAGATGTAGAGTCCAAGAAAGAAGAACCACCTGAAAGAATATTGTTGCGAGACTACATATTGTCACCTAATAGATTCAATCGGGGAATATAAAAGTTGTTTAAAAGAAAAGGTCAAATCAACATCCAATCAGTGGGAATCCAATAAGTGGAGTAAAGCTTGAAGATGAAATATAATAGCCTATTGATAAGTGGTTTCTATACCTTCACCTATTGATTTATATAAGAATTTTATCTATAATTTTCTATTCCAATTGAGTAGATCCAACCAAATAGACATTACCCTTGTTGAAAATCTAAATTGCCTCACTGTGAACGAATTCATAAACTATAATTAGTTTTATTTAAATTAAGATTAATTTCACTACAATTGTAAAAACAGTTCACCATGTAGTGAATTTTGAAATTTTTAACATTTTCTGCTTAAACTAAATTTAGGCCATGAAAATGAGTTCTATTGCATTTGAGCTTAACTAACAAAACGAAGCTTGCCAAGTCTAGTTTCTACTCCACTTCGAATGTTTTGAAAAACTCTAAAAATTGAGTGTTTCATTGCAATTACAAGTTCAGTGGGTATTACTATGGTGTGGCAAAAAAATCTAAATTTAGATACACGGATGATTTTCATTTACTAAACTTTTCTTCATTACACCTTTGCTAAAAAAATCGGAACTTTTGAGGACATTCTGTAATTGATATGAATTTTCTTTACGATCACTTATAAAAAGCATAGTAATTTCAAAATTTCACCAAAATTTATGAAAAAAATCATGATTTGTAGTAGACACATAGCTTCATCTACTAAAAATATAAACTTGAATACTTGTATTATTTATAGTGGTGAAATTGAGTGTGACAGGTAAAGCGTGATATAGGCCCAACCTTTAGGGGTTAGCCCTTAAAAGACCAACCAAGCCCCATAGGCTTAGTTTTCTCAATTTTCAAACCACTTTGACCATGAATTGTTAATAATGGAGAAATGCTTTTACAAGTTTTTTTCAGGCATCATACATGACAAGAATAGTAGTTACCTAAATTTCTAGAGTGTAAATTACTTCTAAATTTTGAGGTTAAAAATAAAAAAAATACTCCTTTTCTAAATTAGGAAAGGATGTTTAGGAGTTAATCCATCAACTCTTTAACCCCTAAACGTACCAGGGTGTCCATAGAATTGACAATTTGAGAAAAAGCATTATAAACTACTATTTAGAAGAATATTTTGGAATTGATATACAAATGAAAGTTGTAGATTTTGAATTTTAGATTCCATCCGTATAGTTTGATTCACTAATACTATCACCAATATTGAATTATAAAATTTGAAAGTTAAAATTAAAAATTCCTTCTAAATTTGATTACAAACACAATTTTAATATTTCTTGAGTAAAATTTGTTGGAATGAATTTGAAATGAGATACTCTTAAACGTGGTGATTCTTTGAAATTTTTGTGTTTTTTAAATCTATGACCTCATTTTTGCAAGGCCACTTTTGAACTACAGTCAATGCAATTTTGGCATGGTCAACGACTTGACATACTTCTACATTTGTAATTTTAGAAAAATATGTAATCAAGTATAACTAAATCCAACCGTTAGATAGGACAACAACTTGGTGAAGAATCTCCAAAAAATTGGATGACTTTCATCCAAGCATTGATGAGAACGTGAGAAGGGTTTGAATCTGTTAATCGTCCACTTTTTGGACGCTCTAACGTTTAGGGGTTAACAACATGATCCAAGTAGCAGCCAATTTCTTTTGACATTGTAGAGTTATCCGTAAAGTCCATCAAATTTTGAAGAAGATACCATGAATTTTGCTTTATTATACTCTTATATGTTCACTCCAAATAGTTAAAAGGTGTGGAAGATCTTGGTGGTCTATCGTTATTAGGTGTGTAAGAAGAGTGTAAGAGCTTGGTGGTCTTCAAAAGTTTTTTAGCACCAAGAAAGGAGCTAAAAAACTTTTGAAGATCACCAAGCTTTACACACCTCTTACACACCTAATAATGATAGACCACCAAGATCTTCCACACCTTTTAACTATTTGGAGTGAACAAATAAGAGAATAATAAAGCAAAATTCTTTGTAGATTCATCAAATTCAAGGTGACTTTATGGATAACTCTAGTGAACCTAAAGTTACATATAGAAATTCAGGTAAGAAAAACATCCATATGTAGACTATTGACAAGTTGGAAATGATTCATATGTTTTACTTACAAATTCCACATGTTTTATTAGAAGAAATTTTAAAGTTATTTTTATTTTTTAAATCATAATTTAATTTCAATTGTTCATTAAAAAACACTTGATTAATTCTATAGTATATAAATATTGCAATGAACTCTGATGAAGAAGTAATTGTAGCTCTAAAATTGAGCCACTCAAGGGGTCTTTGCACTAGTGACCAAGAGCCGGGATGGATAATTCTCTTGGTCACGGCCCTTGGTCAAGAGCCATGACCAAGAGCCAACTTTCCCATCCATTGGTCACCAACAATAGTGTAAAGTGAACTTGGACTGGCCGGCTAGGTGGGCTGAATTTTTTAATGTATTTTTGAAAAGAGTAGATTTGATAACTTACATTTCTTTTGCACTCCTCGTCTAGGTCTTCTTCTCTCTCTTCTTCTCCCTTTCCTCTCTTCTCTTGTTTTCACTCATCTTCTCACCTTGTACTGGAATTTCAGCAATTAGGGTTGTAATGGAGGAGAGGAAGAGGGACCTTGTATTGACGTTGGGATTGTATATGTGCTTGTATATGATAGTACAACATGTTGTGAATATGCAATCTCTGATTTTGCAAGGAGAATGGGAGCAATTTGCCATTTTCAACATTTTGTGGGAGAGCATGGGACGTGAGGAGCGTAGTATTTGGAGTCATGCACGACAAGTTGGGTTTACGGATCGTTTCTTGTTGGGTTCTTTCACAGAGAAGATGTTTAAGCAAAGAACTCGGATTAGCCATGGTACATTCAGATTTCTTTGTGAAAAATTGGGTCCATTTCTGAAAAAGAAGGATACATGTATGAGGGCTGCTATTTCTGTTGAAACTAGGATTGCGGTTTCTTTGTGCAGATTGGGTACTGGAAATGGGTTGTTGCTTGTAGGAGAGGTGTATGGAATTGCTGAATGTACAGCTTCTTGCATAGTAAGGGAATTTTGTAAGGTTGTTAGAAAACACTTATTAAGGGTTTTAGTCCAATTTCCTAGTGAATCGCACTTTAGGGTTTTGGCTTCTCAATTCGAAGCCTTACATGGAATTCCTTACATAGTGGGTGCAATTGATGGTTCACATATTCCTGTTTTAGCTCCTGTAATTGGGGGGGAAGATTACTATTGTCGGAAATCATTCCATTCAGCAATTTTACAAGGAATTGTTGATGTGAATTGCAAGTTTTGGGATTTTGAATTCGGGTGGACTGGTAGTCTTCACGATTGGTCTGTCTTTCAAGTGACAAAAGTAGGGAAAGCATTCCTGGAAGGAAAATATATGTCATATAAATTGATAGGTGATGCAGCCTATCCGGTTAGGCCATGGATGTACTGCCCATTCAAAGGGCAAAAAGATGGACTATCTCGATGTCGTGCAAACTGGAATTTTATCCAGTCTTCAACACGAATGTGTGTTGAACGAGCATTTGGCATATTGAAAGGGAGGTGGAGAATCATAATGAAACGATGTGATATTCCATTACGTATGGTTCCTGATGTAGTTTGTACTTGTATAGTATTGCACAATTTGTGCATAACTATGAAGGATGCTTTTGACAAAACCTGGATTGATGAAGCAGAGAATGAATTGGCCAAAAAAATTGCAAATGGCGAAGCAAGGGAAGGATCAGAAGTGCGTGGTGCACGAGCTGCAATTGAAGAAATGAGGAGCAGAATTCAATATAGACAAAATTCAGTAGTTGAAGATGTAGTTGATGAAGAAAATGAAGTTTTTTTGATTGCAGAAAATGAGGACACAGATTTGCTTCGGGAAGCAACAAACATGCATGAAGTTTTGGCTACAAGCCTGTGGGAAGCCAAACTTCCTGAATACAATCCTAGTGGCTATTCTGATACTGATTCAGATTCAGATTCTAACTAATAGAGTAGTTAGAATTTCTCTAGCAAGGTTGCAAAATTTTTATCCATGTTCTTCAACAAATCCGTTGATTGTTGAAATGAGGAAATGAGAGTACTGGAATTGCTAATTACCTGTTCCAGCAATGCATGCATTTTTTCTTGGTTAGTCTTCCTTTTCTCTTCTGATTTTGGTGCTGAAGAAGTAATTTGTGATGATAGCGGTGAAGAAGGTGATGTACTTGGTGTAGATGGATTGTCGAGGTCCTCATTTCTTTCTGTTGCACTTGCTGGGATCGCATTTTTTACACTAGCACGAGTACTGTTCCATATGTCCATCTCATCAAACCACCTACAGTCTTGTTTCCTATCCGTGCCTGAAATCTCGTTTGCCCTCTTGTCATTTATGTAATCCTTCAAAATGGCCTTGTACTTCTTCTTGCAAGAAAGCCATGTGCGGTTAAATCCTCTAATTCCCGCGACCATCCGAGCTTGTAACTTGATCCATGTGTTCATCCCTATGGTAGTAGAGAGAAACCACCAAGAAAATGTCAAAAAAATGCTCCAAGGCCATCAAATTAGCTCTTGAAAAAAGTGGACAGCACATGTGGTGGCTCTATTTAGCATAAAGAGAAGTGGGAGGAGATTGTGGACACCAAGAAAGTAGGAGGAGATGGTGGTGGAAGGTGTTGGAACTCTTTGCTCGGAGGAGAGTGGGGTTCAAACCCCCTCGCGCGCGAGACCTCCAAGGTGGAAAAAGGGAACCCCGAAACCCCCGCGGCAGCGGCCGTTCACGTATTTTGGAGGGCAGGGGGGTAGGCCAAGGCCTTTAAAAGGCCACAAACATGGCCTCAACAAGGCCGCAACAGGCAAAATTGGCGTATTGTTTTTTTTGCTCAAAATCTCCTACCGAAGCTTCAAAACATTTGAGCTTGATGTATAGACATTCATACCTTGCTTGTTTGCTGTCTTGGAGAATTCCTCTTCTATTTCACCTTGGATGGCTATGAGAGTCTCCACTTCAATATCTTTCCACTTCACAGCTGCAGCTTCCTCCTCTTCATCTGATCCTAGCTCAATTACTGTCTTCTTTCCCTTCTTCTTAGCTTTCTCTTTTGTTGGAGTTGTTCTCGCCCTCTTCTTTGCTACAACTTGAGGACCCTTTGTTGCAGCTTCTTCTCTTTTCACTTCTAAAATCTAGGCCCTCTGTAAAATTTCGGTTTCTTGTCCTATGTTTTCTATCTCTCTGTCCTCACTGTATGGAAGTCTCCTATACGAAGGTGTAGGATACCCTTGAAACGCACTTTGACCTAAAGTAAACATATTCGGTCCATGTGCAAACTGTAGCTGCGGATTTTCTGAAAAATTTGGCACAGGGAATCTAGTCATCCACTCTGAATTCTGAGACCATTCTTGTCCTACTTGAGATTGAGAGTACTCATTGTCCAGACCATATCCCTCCATTGCGAACAAATTGCACTACAAACACACACAAACAATGCAAGAAAAAGAAATCATGGATGTAGTTAAAACATGACACATGAGAGAATTGGAGAAGAGAGACATATTTGTTGTGGAAGGATTCAAAAGTTAACGGTTTTTGGGATCTTAAAGACTTAACGGTTTCTTTTCATCTTCGAAAGACAGGTAGCCGCCCTGCAACAGTAAAAACAGTTGAGCAAAAAAAAATAGGCAAAAAATGTTTAAAAATTTATTAAAAAGAAAATTCCATTGGTTCTTCGTTTTTTCAGCTCTTGGTCACCCGGATATTGCGGCGAGAGAACCTCTTTTGGTGGTCTCGCCGCATTATCCGGGTGACCACGAAACCTTATCCATTTCTGGACATGTAGGATTCCATGTCATTTTCTCATCCATTTTTAGTCTTGGTCACTTCCTCCTTTTATGGCTAGTGTAAAGTGTACTTGGACCGGCCGGCTCTTATCCTCCAATCATAGTACAGAATTTCCCTTGGCCACGGCCTTTGGTCACTAGTGTAAAGATCCCCTCAATTACCAGTATACATTCACCTCCTAGCCTTGAAACATTCTAATACTCCAAAGTTAAGATTATGTTATGTTTCAGTGATAATATTTATTTCATTTGTAAACTTCTTTGTGACATTACTCTAGAGCCACAATTTGCATCTAAGTTTTGGAAGAGGCTTTTTCAAAACCTTCTCATAAAATTCAGACCCGGGGGTCATCGTCGAAAAATTTAGAAAATTACATGAATTAATATATATGGTCCTTTTTATTCACCTAGAGGTAAAATGTACACCTAATTATAAAATTTTAGATGTAATATGGGATGCTTTTAATTCAAGTAATGAGTAATTCGAGAATATTCTAGAATATACCTCAACCATTCCAATTATGTGAGAGCCCCCATTTAGATACCTTTTGAACACACGTGTATGATGGCCATTCACACCAACAAGCTCCAACACTTGCGTTGCGTTCATAGAATGCTACAAGGTAAATTTCGAAAGTAATAATACAATTTATTGTGGTGTCAAAGCCTTGTCTCTTCCTGCTTTTGGCCAACGCATGTGCATTGGTGGAACACACTATAGCTACCAAAAACTTACTTGAAGAATGCAGATTCTCTGCCTCATTCATGTTGGGTGACTGCTGTGCATGGACCATGACTGTATCCCAAATTACTGAATGACTGATGTTAAATTTAGTGCAACTAGGTGGAATCGAGGCATTTAGGATGCAATTCATGATACTTTTGCGTTGAAAAAACAACACCTATAGCCACAAGTGGGATGTATCACAGGACTCCTCTATTGCCATATGCAGAAGAGTCCATTATTTATTGCTCATTGCAGACCTCGTTGGCCCCAAATAGCGTCATGCAGAATCAGACACGGTTAGCGTATAATATTTTAAAAAATAATGCTAAATTATCTGGAAGTTTATTGTTTTAAGAAAAAATTAACTGTAAAAAGAGAATCCTAATGAATATTCCACATGACAAATTTTATTTTTTTGGAAAATAATTAAATATTTGTGCCAATCCTACATTCCACATAAGGAAATGGGTAATGTATCAAAAGACCACTCAAATCCTACACTATCCCATGTTGTAATCAAACCTGAAATATTATTTTCAATAAACATTTAGAAGTAAAAGATTTGAATCAGTATGGTCCATCCCATGTTGTAAGTAAACCTGAAATAATGTTTTCAATGAACATATAGAAGTAGAATACTAGAAATAGAATAGTCCAGAGTGTTTGTCCCCTGTAACATACCATTCAAAGGCACATGCAATGTCATTTGATTAATAATGATGTATATATAGTTGTGAAAAGAAAATGCATCTGATGAAGATGGTGCCACATCTTCAAACCTGACAATTAAAATGGTACAACCAAAGAAAAACTAAGAACATGAAAGAGAGGAAGGTCAATTGGAAAAAGTACACGCCGCAAGCGTCATCTACAAAGCGATATCCTTCCACAAGCCATCCATCCATCTTGTGTTGCATGACTCTTTTTTCCAGCAATTTGAGCATGATGGATGCACACATGCAACACATAAAAAAATTAAAATTGCAGCCAGTAAGTAAGTCTGCATTTTTTTAATTAGTTGTTGGATGCTTCAGATGACTCCCAAAAAGTCTTCTTGCAGAACAAAAGACCGTCTGTGTCTGCAGGGCCGAGCTCAGTATCATGGCTTGAGCATTTCCATCGCATCGCCTCGCCCAGGGTTTTCGCATTCTCCCTGAAGTTCAAGGCATCACGCAATACCACAACGCCATCTGGTCTGAGGATGCGATCCATTTCCAGCATGACATCTTTCATCTCACACCTGCAGTTCAGACAAAAACAACGCGTGCCAAACTGAGAAAATGGCCAAAAGTGGCTGCTTTAGGAGTTGAAAAAAAACCAATTAGGAAGGCATCAATTGTACCAGTATAGAGAAGAAATCATATCCTACATTTTTGAAGAATAGAAATCGATTTTATCGGCCTCCAAAGAGGACTTTCTAGTTTTAGCTTGAACGCTTCAGAGAGTGATATTACTTATGGCTGAAATAGAGCTCAGAATATGCAACATGTTACGTAAGGAAAATTCTGAAGGCAAAAGGAAAAAAGAAAAAACAGTCAGTTATCAACCTGTGACTCTCAGCAGAAAAAAGCCCAGAAACGTGGATCCAGTCGTATGTTCTTGGATATGTGGAGAATGCCTCACACCTGCCACAAACATTAGAAGATAAGTGCTTTGACTCATAAAACTTGTTTATCTCCCAATAGAAGAGAGAACAACTACAACATGTATGTGCAAAAAGTCAACTGTAGAGGTGAAAATTCTACAAAATCAATGGAAAAAGACACAGATCACAAGGAACCCTAGAACATTGAGTCCAATTAGTTACACAAGATGCAATAGAAGTTGATGGAAATGAGTAATACCAGTCGTGCACTGCGCCAATCAAGCCACGATCGTAGACAACACCAAGTGTGTTGGCAGCGTAGGAGGACACAACATTCATCACCCATACATCCGAATCGATGAGCGCAGTTGCAAAGCCTCCAAATTCAGTGTACATATCCATCACGTTTCGGATCTGGTTGGACCTCAAATCTGCCCACAGATTCTTGTAGTGCGAAATTCGGTTCTGCCACAGTTTTGTATCTTCTTTAAACGCATACACTCTCTTGTTCAAAAGTTTCAGCCTGTCTGAGGGAGTGTTCAGCCTCTGTGGCCATTTGGCAATTTTGCCAACAGCAATCGACTCCATGCCCTTCGACTGCGGAACCACACATGGCCGCAGGGGTACATACCTAGGAAAGAGGCAACAGAGACAGTTCTTAGAACAAAAAATGACCGAATCAGTATTCTACAGTAATCAAAATACCAAGATAGTGTCAAAGCAAGCTTTGGTACTACAATTAGAAAGGGTGACATCTATGTACCAAGTGAATGAACAATGACAAAATCAATTCGATGTGCCAAACTTAAGCATTTTCTTATGCCCTAAAATTAAGAATGCAAAAACCATATCAACGCCATGACTAAAGAGATACATCATTTTGGGGAAGAGTGAGTACCAGGCAGCATCAGGCTCAATAGCGTCATCACATACTGGTGGGTAGGTGTCCTCCGCACGTTCCTCGTAGCAGCTATTATTGAAAGGCTTCTGCCACACAGCCAGATCCCCTTTCTTTGCAAACCTCTTCCAGCACATCCTCGTAACCAAGTCCTCAATTTTATCCTGCAATGCTTTCTCCTTCTCGGCCGTGGTCGCCCAACCTTGCCAATACTTCTCGTAATTGATAGGTGGTCCAGACAGAACCCAGAAGCCTCCGGGCCGCAGAATCCGGTCCACTTCAAGTAGGAACACCCCGCCTGATACACAACACATACATCAGCAAGTTTTCAAAACACACCTGAAAACCAGCATCGTCCATGAAATTTGATACTGTGAGAAAGAGAAGAAGTAACTTAGGAGCTCACATGGACAAGGGAAAGAAATGCTAACTTACCAAATTCAGTCCAAGGTATCAGACATCTGGAACAGTGGGCCATGTCAAAAGAATTAGAAGGAAATGGCAGTCGTTGTGTAGCAATCACGCCGAGAATTGCAGGAATTCCACGCTCTAAAGCAAATTGCACTTGAGCTTCGTGATTGTCTCGAGGAGCAAGAGACACGGTCAAGATGTTCCTGTTCAATAACTCCCCTCCCCAACTGGCAACCTGCATGTATAGCAATCACAACATTATTGGTATAATGGTGTTGTAGCTGTTACAATACACAAAGAGTGCCTAGCCTGAACTAGAACTAGATCTCCATTTGTGTTTAGAAACTCACCCCACAGCCAGTGTCTAATGCAGTTCGAACGGTGCCATCTTTCATTCCTGGTATGAGCTCCTCCATGTGATCAATGTATTCACCCACACCGTTAGGGAACATGGTACCGCCACCAGGAAAGAAAAACTTCTCGCCTTGCTTCTTCAACCAGTTTTGATTGGCTTTGATGTTATTAATCCACTCATATGGAACGTTTCTGCAAATGAAAGAAGAGCACGTACTGTTCAACTTCTGCACACAAGTCACCTTCCTACAAGATGGCTCTAAATGGAACCCCAAGGAAACAATCCTGAATCAGTCGGAACAGCTTCAAAGGTTTCAAATCTGACATTGTTTGAGGCTTCTTCGCAGTTAACCCCTAAAGGACCAAGGATTCATGGTTTTAAAATGACAAATTCAATTGATCATATTGTGAAAAATCAATAATTCAAATGAGATCAAATTTTATACCACTGAAACCAATGAAGAACATTGCATGTGTAAATAAATTTGAACAAAAAAAAAGTCCACATAGGACCTACTCAAAACTGCTAGAAAAAAACACAAAGCCCAATTTGAGCTTCTTGGTTCTTTAGGGGTTAAACTTGTTCAAGATCCTACGCTTCAAAGTTGTACGCATTTAAGGATTGAAGATCATACCTGTACCAGCATTCATTGCGGCTTTTGGGCCACGGAATGGGAACTTTGTAGCCCGCCGGTGGAGGAATGAGACACTGCAGCCGCTCAGAGCGAGGAGGGCAATGGCGCTCTCGAAAAGCCATGCGACGCCTGTCGAACTTTCCCCACCTCTAGTGCCACCCAACCCAGAGTAAACTCAGTATGAATGCGAAAGAAAAGTCAATCTTGTATGGATTGCCACAACAGACTTAAAAAACACTAGAACCAACATGATGTGCAACTAGGGTGAGATGTACAAAAAGCTTAAAATAATTTACTGCATTTATGACACATTTGAGAGAATGAGGTCTACGGTGCTGACCTTGGGATCGGTACACGGGGTGTGGTCTTGCAATGTGATGTTACATTCCGGGAAGGGGTCGACCTTGAGAGTCTGGAGACAGTTGCCAGGCTTCTCGGAAACGTGCTCTCCGGACTTCATCTCATCAACTAAAGTGGACTTTTCGGTGTTGTACAGATTGCCCAGGTAGAATGAGATGCTGCAGAGTGTGGCCACTACCACCACAAGCGGCACCAACCGGAACGACCGCTCCGTGGCAAAAGCCCCTCCGCCGCCCCTCGCGTGGCTAAACATTGTGACTACCACTCACTTACCTGCAGAAAAAAACATCAAATATAAACAATGCAGGCCCATGTTGTGCCCAAACAAAAAGCCGACTCAACCTGAATCATAAACAGTAAACCCTAAAAGAGTCCCCATGTAGCCCTAAAATGATCCTCCCGGCCATGAATGATTCTCCAGTTCCGCCTCAACATACACGCGCGAAGGCATCGCTCTGACAAGTTTCAAGGTCATTTATTTTCGATCTACAACTTTGGAGGAGTCACACGTTCATAAATTAACAGCTGTGAGACTGGCTACCATATTGAGAATCATCCTTTCATGGACTGAGTACTACACCGGACATGATGTACTGATCATACCACTGGAACCAACGAACCGTCGTCGAATTGCTGATACTAGATACAACTCAGCTTTTTAAGGTACATCATATTGTCAGGAGCACAAGCACAAGTCATTATCAGACTGTATTAACTTTAAAACTAGGAAAATGAGGTACCTCCGAATGGATCAACGAGGTCCCACGTTACATGAAATCATCAACACCTGCAAAACAAACACCACTAAGTTAATGGGACTACGAGGAGCTACTGAAACCACGGATCTATACAGAAACGATGATATGACAACCACCAAAACCCCAAACTGAGCAAATTTGTGACAAGTACGCTCTCGAGCTACATAACCACAGAATGTAATGTTGGGAAATGTAGAGACAAGAACCACCGTCACAAGCCGAATGCGGGCGATGCATTGTAAATGACATCTCACATACTTGAGAGAACGGCATAAAAGCATCTGAAACACCAAGAGCACCGACCTAAAAGCATCTGAACTAACAAGCTAGATATATATGTATTCCCGCTTCAAAGCTCTCAACACAACCAAGCACAAACACATGAGAGATTCATCCACACAAACGCACACCATCGGTGCATGAGGGCGCGAAACAGGAAGACCAAGTCAACACCCACAGTATCAACACAGCAGGAGCGTCACCTCACACAAGCTCAAAGCTCAAACACCAAAGCGAAAGCAGGGTGGTGTTCACAAGCAAGCAAGTAAGAGCTGCCTAGATGAAAACACGAAGACAAAAACAACAACAAAACTTAGAGTTTTGCAAAGCGTACCAGCGAAACGGAGACGAGCAAGGAGCAGCAAGTTGTGAACAATGTGAAGGGAGAGAGAGGAGGTGAGGGACACCGGATTCTGCAAGTTCTGCAACGACAGAAGAAAACAGGGCCATCTGTGCCCTCTGGCGACGCAGAGTCCTGGGATGCCATAAAAGGAAGGCGCAGTCTTCGAGAGTGACAAGGAGAGATTTTCTTCCCGTTTCCTAGATTTCTGGCCCGCATCTACGCACGTATGTACATGCTGGGGTACGGAACTTTCGTGGTGAGTGCTGGATCTGCCTGTGGCGGTGATGGGTTTCGTACACTGATGGTTCGGGTTTGGATTTTATTATTAGGGGTCAATTATTAGGGCCCCTTGAGTATTTTATTATTATTTTGGATGAGCTTCATCCTTATTAGTTCTCTTGCACTTCATCACGTACTTATTCTTTGTATTTCAAACTACTTATTTTTTATAAAATCTCTACATGTTTTGGATTTAAATATATCAAATATGTTTTTAAAATTAGTAATTTAAGGCATATCAATGTAGAAGATTTGTTGGTTGATAATGGAATATTCTTTGTATTATGGTGACGTTGCACTTCACCCGTCTATTCTCTTGGCAGAAGAAATGGAAGGACTATGGTCTTTTTATAGGGTATGTATGAATTTTAACCCCTAACCATACCGACGTCCATATTTTGGACGTTTTTGGGGGACATTCACCTTCGAACAGCTGTAACTTTTGCAAAAAGTGTCCAAAAATAATGAAATTTTGCAAAAATTCCCCGCATGATGTATGGAATGTGTAGTACAAATTTCAGATCAATCCGAGATGAATTGAATTTTTGGTGATCATTTGAAAGTAGGTATCTTTTTTTGGACAGTTCTGTGAATTTTGATGGCAGCAACTTCGGGGGCTTGTATCTCCTTCATCCCAAGTCCGTTTTCAATAAAACTTGTTGGGTTGAACTCCCCTTGAAGTCTAGTTATCAAGGTAAATTTTTCAGGTCAATCCATGTTGTTATGAATGTTTGGGAGTCATTTTAGTGCACGGGTCTAGTTTGAACACTTTTTGCTTTTTGGTTCAAATGGGTCACTTTTTGGGCTACTTTTCGACATTGCAAGGCCATTTTAGGGCACATTAAATTTTTTCATGAGGCATTTTTGGTACCAATGTGTTATATGATGATTTTGAACTTCCTTATAGTTGAAAGTTTTTTCATTTGAGTAATTTTGAAAACGAATTTCACCTCTAACTGTGTTGCTAGGAAGATTTCAGCATCCTTTTTTAGCACTAAAACACTATGATCTTGCAATCTATATGGCCAAATGACCCCAAAATTGATCCACATGATCTACAACATGTATGTTACAAGATTGTACGGTTGAGATTTCTATACCTCACTTACATTTAGACCTATAACACATCAAAAGCGATGATGATTTTAAGCCCAAAAAAACTAGGGACCCTTAGGGGTTAAAAACATGTTTATTTAATACCCCACACTAGGAAAATATTTGAGAGTACTAAAACTACGTCTCCTTTATTGTGAAAGGTGGACTTTATATTAACCCCTAAATAACCATGGATTCATGATTTATAAATGATTGATTGTATTGTAAAAATTATAATTCAAATGGGACCAAGTTTTATATCACTGGAATTAGTGAAGAACATTGCATGTGTTGATTAAAAAACAAAAAAAATTGAATGAAAGGAACTCCAGATAGATAGATAGATAGAAACTTTGGTCGCTTACGAGGCCGGCATAAATAAAGTGGTTGTTCTTAATATCAATGACCCAATGCCCACCGGACTGAAAGGAATTCCACGTATGACCTACTCAAAATGCTTTAAAAGAAAATGAGGTTCGATTTGAGCTTCTTGGTCTTTTAGGGGCTAAACTACTATTAACATCTCTCTCTCTATATATATATATATATATATATATATAATTGACTATATTTGTGTAAATTCTTACAGTAGGTCATTAGGTGCTAAATAATAGTTGGTGATGTTCAAGCCTTCTATTGTTCATTGAGTGTTAAATGCATTTGTATTCATTTTTGTGGGTATTGGTTTGATGGTGTTTTTGGACATTTTGTGTGAGAGTTTGAGATATGTTGATGCTTATTTATATGTGTTGTGCTTCCTATTCCAACTACACAATGAAGTTTGGATCAAATTTCGATCTTTGTTTGTCCATGTCTTAAATTAGAGATTTTGATTTGTCAATTTGTTATATCATTTTATTTATGAGAAAATTGTCATTGTAATATGCAAATTCTATCAATTGAATACCGGTAGTGAGGAGAGAATTAGGATGGTTTCATGGTTCATTATTAAAAATATAGAATCTGACATATACCATATCTACCCGTCAGAATCGACAAAAACTAATTATAAAAGAGAAGTCCAAATTTATAGGAAATTATCTTTCTAAAATATTATATTTTCTTTAAAAGAGAATCTTAGAGACTATCCATATAATCTTATATAATATTCACATAATTTGGGCAAAATAATTAAATATTAAGCATGAGCTACCGAACCCCGACGACTAGATACAATAGTATGTATGGTCTATGTATAGTATTAAAATAGCGTAACTCGGGGTAAGCACTTGTCTTAAGTAGGTAAGATAGGGCCGGTTGGTTGCTATAACTTTCCTACCTATGATATTTCACCAACAACACCAAGTCATGTATATCACACTACTGCTTAAACGGATCCAACGGGAATTGAACCCGGATCCTATAACTGTGATACATTGCCCTTCACCAACCAACCGCAGACCTCATAACTTGGCGATATTACACTGCACCAAAAATCAACTTATATCCAAACATTTTTTCCAACATCTAGTTCTGGTTACTTTTATTGGTTATTGGTCACTAAAGTGTCTATTTTCGTAAGAGAAGAGTAGTTTTGTTACAATGGCCCTTTATCCGGTGGGCATTGAGTCATTGTCATTATGAACATACACTTCATTTACGCCGGCCTTGAAAAAGGACCGGAGTTTCTATCTATCTATTGAAATAGTATTTTGGGTAGTGTTTTGTGTATGTGCAAGGGAGTGACAATTATGAGATAGTATTTTCTTGTGGTTTATCATTATATTTGATAGCATTAATTAGGATGACGCATGTACAATTAGGTGACAAGCTCTAAGTTAGTGCATTTTCCATAAAAATTCCATCATGTCATTCTTTCATGAATTGGATATCAACTAGTTTGTTGAAAACACGATGTGACAAATATTGAAGAAACCATGTTCCCAAACTCAACAAAGAATTATAAAAAAACTCATCAATTCATTGAATTTGTTTCTCAGCCTATTAAGATTAATATGTCTTAATTCTCCTATTGATTGATTTGCTTTTGATTGCAATTAAATATGGTTTTTCATATTCTCGCCTAGTATATATCAAAAGTACTTTGGTAAATTAGAGGAAACACTTCAATTGGTGTATTGTAGCATACAAACAATTGTTGTGTACATCATTGTCCAATATAGTGGGTCTCGGAATCTTAGCCTCTTTGTTCTCAAACTATGTCTCCTTTCAATTCACCCTTCGACCACTATCATCACGTTCAAAATTTGGTGTCACAAGCTGTCGTCTCCATACCCTTGAACCACTATGTATCCCTCTATATACAACAAGGGTTTCGTTAAAAGTGCAATTCAATATGTAAAAGTGCACATGAACAATTTTTTGGAAATTTATAAATTTCATTGAAAATATGATCATTTTATAATTATTCTAGTAAAAAAAATATCATCATGAGGGGTGTGGCATGTGCCTCACCCCTTAAGATTTATCAAAATATATCTGAAAAGACTCTAGCCAAAGTACAATATTATTGCTTATACATACTAAATTTTGTGATTAAAATATTCAAAAATAATCCCAAAAAATAATGCACATTTCAATAGGCACTTTTAACAAAACCCTTGTTATACCATAACTAAGTAGCAATTCCTGTACTTAATCGTCAAATGATTATTAAAACCACAAAAAATCAGCACTTTGCTAAAAATAGTGGATATTATCAAAGATTCATTTTTTCCTTTGAATTTTTTTGAAAAAAGAACATTTTTTCTAAATTTCCGGCACCTATTTTTAGAATTATTCTTGTGCCGGAATTGCTACCTAGTTACGGTAGTCAATGAACCAATCACAATTGCAATCACTATACATGGATAATCATTATTGTCCATCAATCTAAGATATCAAGCCCTTCCTAAACTTGGTTATAGAGGGACGTATTGAAGTGTCTATATAATGCTCCTATTCCAAGTGGCTCACACACCCTCCTTGGATATGCATGTTGAGTTTCATTTACTTTTCAGAGAATCTCAAGAATTCACCAGTAGAGTGGGCATGCTCTAAGTTACCCAGAAATGATGCCTTTTTAGTAGCACTATAGAATACAATTTGTTACATAATTTATTAGATCATTACGTCAATACCAGAATGCCTTGTGCAAATACGATATTGCTATAGCCAAAGTCCATGTTGCCCTAGCCAGAAAACCAAAATGCCCTAACCAAAGCACCATATTGCCGAAACCAAAGAACATGTTGCCGAAGCTAAAGAGCATAACATTCAGTAGCATGCATCGGCTCTACAGTAGATGGTGTGGAATATTCCACACCCAACAATACTTCATCAGTAGCTAAGTGGACAGGTGGAGGCTTAACCCCTCACGGACCAAGGCTGATTTTCTAAGTTCGGTCAGCTCATTGTAGAATGAGTATTGATCCTCAATTCTTGAGATTTTTTGTGGTGATTCTACTCTTTGTAACGAAGATGGGATGGTAATTTGCGTACGTAGGTGATGTATAAATCAAAAGATACAATCATGCAAAGGTGAAAAACCTAACTGCGGGCAGCTCCTGAAAAATTTCATACAATGAGCTATGCATCTAAATTTTTGCACACAATGAGCTAACACCCTCATGCACACAAATTGCCAAATTCATTTTACCAAATTTGAGACTAAACTTTGCATTTTCGGCATTTTCAGAAAGTTTCAAATATGGGCAGCAAGCCAAAAAAAAGGTGCAACCAACTTTGAAGCTTATAATCTTACTATTGAAGAACCTTGAACGGTTGAAAATTTGTAGGTGGTAATAAATTCAAGCTGCTTGAAATATCCTACGATTGGATTGGTCAAAAAGGTCATAGATCAAAAACTATTTGTCTTTCTATGAGAAGGGGTACTTTGGAGTGTTTGGAGAGGAACATAGATGTGGTCCTTTAGGGGTTAAGGTGATGAGCAAAGTGCATGAAGGAAAGGCAATGGGCATGAAGGCTATTGAATGTTATGAGCACGTTGCCGAACGTTATGGTCATTGGTTATGACACTGCAATCTTTGGCCATGACAATGTGGTCTTTTGTGATCTTTGACATGACATTCTGGATTTTGGCATTGTGATCCAGTGAATGTAACAAATTGTATTCCATACAGCATTGCAGAAAGGGGACCAAGCCAAGGCAGTTTCCCTTGGAATCTAAGCAGCCCAGGTTGACGTTCCGGGCAGAACTGCGGGTAGTTTGACAAACAGTTGGGCCCATTTCTCGGTGCCAAGTAGGGTTTGCTTTTGGTGTCATGCAATCCAACATTTTGCTGCGCAGGATTTCTGCTCTACCAGGCATTCATTCCATTCTTTCCTTTTGTGCTTCATCGGTACGGTTGGAGGAGATTTGTATAGGGCTCGTTTTTCCTTCATCAATGCTGTAACCTCGCTTTGGCTTTTCCATATTTGCATGTTCTCAATGGTACAATAGATTTCTCATTACAGGATCTGGTGGCACAAAATCTTCTGAAGCATGTGAACTGAGCTCTGAACTGCTTCATTGGGTGGCATGACTACAGGGACGATCCAACTGTATAACAATCCATGGATAACAACAACAACAACAACAACAACAACAACAATTCGTTCTTTGTGCAGACGATGATGACACCTGTATTCTTTCTTGCTTTAGTAAGAAATCTCATGCTACACTTTCTCATTTGATGTGCATCATCAGATTTTGCCTCTATAAGTACTTTTCTTTCGAAACCCTAAAGTAGTCCAACGCACCTGTGCATTGGGATGCAGGTTTGCCAATTACACAGGAAGAGCCCAGATGGACGACGGGTTTCACTCTTCTCAGTCAAGGTACTAGTCTCTTCAGTTCATAGAAAATGCATGATTTTCTGGAAGGGATGATTCCATGAATTTGGAGATACTTTATACGGTTATCCAAATGATCGTTGCATCCCCGAAAAGATGGAGATTTTAATTTGAATGGTCATATTGTGAAAAATCAAGAGTTCAAATTTTATTGATCAGTGAAGAACATTGCAAATGCTGGATCAAAAGGAAGTCCCCATGTGACCCTAAAAAATCATGAAGGCTCATGGTCCTTTTAGGGGTTATTATTGTAGTAGTGTTGTTGAATGTAGAACCATTGGGGCATTGATAGTCATAGTTTGTGCATTATTGAAGAATGAAAAGGAACCTTGGGTGAGCAGTCTTAGTCGATCTGCTAGTGTCGTTTACATCTGCGTTTTGAATTTTCCTCGTTGATGGTGTCTTTCTCTGGCTTGGTTTTTGTGGTTGGGTTAGAATGCCATTCCAGAGAGGTTGTCATTAGTACAGGTCATAGAGAAGATGAGAGCTTTGATATTGGTAACATTTTTGATGACTTGCTTTTTTGAGTCCCTGAGAGAGCGTGCATTATCTCCTGAAGGACCAAGAATTCACGGTTATGCAATGGATAAATTGGATTGATTATATTGGATAGAAAACAATTCAGATGGAGCCAAATTTTATATCATCAGAACCAGTGAAGAACAATGCCATGTGTTGGTCAAACAAAACCAAAAGTGGACAAGAGAGAGAGACCCCATATGACCTACACAAAAATGCTAAAAAAAATACGAAGCACAATTTGGGCCTTTAGGGGTTATGCATAGTGAAGATTGGACCGTATGGAAGAGATCTCTGTCTTTGACGCTGTCCTTTACTTGGTCGATATGCAGAACTGTGTGTACTGATAGCAGCCGTTGGACGAATCAACTTATAAACTGCACCTATTCGCCAGATCAGGTTTGTTTCCATCTCCCTCGTGTGTCTTTGAATTGGCTGTTCATTTGTTGGAAATCACGTAGCTCGATAGCCAGTGGGCAAGGTAAGGTTACTCGTCTTTTTATGGTACTTCTTACAGGACCTTGTTCATGTAACGCTGCCCGCTGGCGATGCTGGATGCTACAGAGGATGGTAATGATGAAAGGCCTGCCTCATCAAGAAGGGAGGGGTCCCCAGAAGCTATCCAGGCGGATGTCATCGGCGATCGGAGGGTATACAAATTGGTTAAAGTAAATTGTTCTTTTTCCTTTTGATGAACAGAAACAGAAACACATGTTTTGATCTGTCTGATCTGCATCCTCCTTTTGCTCATTTGCACCAAAAACAAATCAATCGGCCTTTGTCTTTTACAACGTTGTTGTTGTTATTCTCAGTCTCTCATCGCATTTGGTTTTGCCTAGTGACAGTTGTTACATACAGAATGGTGTTATCTAGTGCATGATTTTTCTTCTTTTATGATGTGCACATAAAAGATCAACTGTTCTTTTTTGCAGGTTGGAGATGATGGATCAGTTCTTGCAGCTACGGAAGATGACGTTTTCCAGTCTCTCATTGGAGGGCCGGACAATGGGCTTTCTCCTTTGGATCCGGACGTTAGTGATGCCGTAGAAGATGACGAAGACAAGGAAGGAAGTGATGATCTTGCTTCAGATGGGGGTGATGCGAGCGTAAAGGTTAACATTAGTAAGCTCTTGAACGTGAAAAAACTTATGCGTTTCCATGTTTACCCTCTGCATATGAAAATTGCCCACGAAGTTTATGTTGTGACAATACTGATGTAATGAGGTCTCACGTGACAGTTCCAATTCAAGACCTTGCAGTTGAAAGACAAAAACTGAAGGCTCAGATTGAGGTACATTCATGTAGCGGTCAGCCTTAGGATTTTCACTTATACTGCAATTTGGTTTCTAGACTGCTAAATATCTCTTTGGATTTGATGAGCTGTAACAATATTCTCTCATTCTGAAAGTTTTGGCAACTATAAGAGAGTTCTCTGCTAAGTATTCATCTCCTTGTAGTTTGAAATTAGTGCTTTGATCTACATCATTTTTGTTGCTCACCTAACCACAGATTTGATTTACTAGCTCTATTTGTGTAACTCCCAGCATGCTTGGGGTTTGCAGGTGTTGGATTGTATCTTGATGAGAGTGGATATTGAGAAGCAAAGGCAGGTTTCTGCAGAGAAAGAAGTAGCTGAACGTGTGGGTTGTCATGAAGGCAATTGCTCAACCTGCCTTAATAATAATGCAGGGGAAGGATCTGGAGATTACAAGAGGCAACGCCGACCAAATCCGAAATACTTTGATTATGATGCTGGGGATGATTCTTTGACGGGGCAACAATTGAATTCAGCAAGCGGAGAGCCCATGCCAATCCCTGTGTCTTCGCGAAAAGCTCGCAGAAGTGCAGTAGTGGTTTCTCCAAGAGTGACCTCTGGATGGGGTTCGCATCGCAGGTCCGGTCGCGCAGCTGCCTCACACAGGGCTAGAGCTGCTGCTGCAGTTTCACAAAAGCCGTGTTTTACTCGGACACCGGGCAAGGTGGCCTCAACATGTGCTGCTACTGTGTCCAAGGAGGAAGTGTCCCTGGATAATTTATCAATCCGTGAGCTTCATGAAGCTTTCTGCTCCACCTACGGTCGCGAGACATTTGTGAAAGACAAGCACTGGCTGAAGCGTCAAATTTCTGCTGGGTGGATGATGAGGCAACAGCATGTTGTGAGTTCTCAATCTCAGCACAAATTCAAGGCGAGGATGGATCGAATGACTCCCGCAGCCGAGCAACCCCTTCCAACTCCTGCAGCCCCTGTGGATGTTGGAGACACCGACAGAGATGCTGCTAATGAAGCACACGTCCAGGGAGCAAGTGAGGTTGAACATTTCAGGGATGCATTTAGAAACAGGCTAGGCAGTAAATGTTTTCAACGACGGGTGACTACCCCGGCAGTGTTATCTAGAGCTGGTAGCTTTGGCATCTTAACTACTGGAGCCTTGAATGGGTCAGGGGCTGCAGTTGGTCAAACAGCTATCTATGGGGAGGTAGTAAATACTGGTGAGTTTTCATGGATGAGTATCTCTTCCCAATAAAAGAACTTTTTCTTGGTGAAACGAAGGCACTTTTGATGCTCTATTACATTATTTAATTCTCTCTCTTTTTTCTCTTCTGTCACCTAATCATGTGATTCTACAGGTGAGGTGGTTGAAGGTAAAAGGCAGCGAAAGCCAAATCGTCGGTACATCGAGGATGAAGCTCATGTAGTAGCTTCAGCGTTTGTTCCAGTCCATGAGACTCGGTTTTTTTACGGAGAATCCGAGTGTGATGGGTTGAATTCAACGACAAATTATTCCTGGAGAACTGTGGAAACAGATGGTTCATCGGATATGATTGGGAGACATGGCACTGTAAGAGGATCCACTCCGCGAAACGTTTCCGGCAAAAAATTCTCGCCAATTCAGCTTCCTAAATTCATCAGTATTGGCATGGTGTGTAGTTCCTCTTTCTCTGCCAAATCTTTTACTTTAGTATTTTGTTCGTTCCAGCAGTGGTAGAAGAGAAAACATGGAAGCAAAGATTAGTCAGATTACGATGACTAGTATTGTTTCTTGGTGTCTTGCTCCCAGAAGCGGAAGGTTGGAGGCAGAGCTGCAAAGCTTGTGAAGATGGCACACTCCACAGCTCGAGCAGCACGACAAGATGCAGAAGCAGTTATTCGCAAGGCCAAGTTTCGGCTACCTGCTACACCAGATGTAGTAGAACCGGTATTGCAGTCAACTGTCCACTTTTACAATGTTAATTTTTTTTCTGTACTCAATTTCACATTGATGAAAAGCTGCGCCTTTGAAAGAGGTGCCGTAGTTCGTGGTCTTATAACAAACGTTTGGGTAATGTTTGCGTTCTTCTGCATAGTGATCGGCACTGATTTCCTGGCCTTTCTAGTTGTATGTAATGAGGTGCTTCTTGTTGATAACTTTTGTTGTGTCAATTCTATTCTAAGTGTTGGACTCTATGTCAAGAGATACTAGTTTTGTATGTAGCAAAAATGCTTAAGATAACACTGGCTGCAACAGGAGCTAGGAAGTTTACATTACCTGCTAAGTTAACAAGCGACGAGTAGGAAAGGGTGTTTCTTTTGTTTTGTGTTGCATTAATTTGTGCATGGATGGTGCAGAATGGCATGCCTGAGATGAATGGAGAAGCGGGGGAGCGAGCATCAAATGGAATGCATGTGGTGCAATTTGATCCTTCAGCCGTTGGGCAGGCGATGGTATTAGATAGTCGAGGGGAGAGTGAACAGACCATTGTAACTGTACCAACTGCTAACGGAGGAACCAGGCGGAAACATCACAGGCCGTGGACCTTGCGGGAAGTCATGAAGTTGGTTGAGGGTGTCGCACGATGTGGTGGGGGAAAATGGGCTGATATCAAGAAGCTCGCGTTCTCAACCGTTGGGTACAGGACGGCGGTTGACCTCAAGGTTGGTCTTCTACTCTTTTTGCTTGTCCCAAAATTTGTCATTTCTTGATAGTAGGCTCATATACCTACGCAATGCACTTTGCGGTTTTGGATTCTGATAATTTTTGTGCCTAAAATCCCATTTTGAAAATCATGGCTTGACTTCATATGTAAAAATTACGTATCATTGGAGGGGGCTACTGTACAATTGTGATTGGGTAATCTCCACATGTAGTGTTTTGATGCACATTGGTTGCCAAATGAGTGACCATTCAGTGTATTCTATTTAGTGTATGATACACTATTTCATAGTTCTATGAAACACTTGAATTGGTGTACCTATTGATGACCACCATTTACTAAGCTTTGGATCTTATGTGGGCCACTTGTGAACTGCCCTCTTGTTGCTTGAGTGTCTATTCACTACAAAGCTTCGTGATGGTTGTCCCAAGGTACACAATTTTACAAAAAATATTCATTTACTCTACGGTACACTATTTTGGTGTTACATTAAATCATGGATGACACTAAATAGAATAAAAGGTGTATCTCGTCACGCTTGTTTCCTTTAATTACTCCGTCGTTAAGAGTGTTAAATTGTGTGGGAAGTGACCGCAGAGAAGTGGTCCTTGATTACAGGGTTGTAGGGGGATTGTGGATTGATTGCAACAGATTATTTTTGTAAACATGGTCTATGTGGTCATTGGTTCAATCTAGTCACTCAAGCAACAATAATAGTAAATTTTATTGCAATAATATGCGCAATTGCTCTATGGGCTGAGGTACTTGAGGGTCATTATTTTCCTTGTGGTCTTCTTGCAGGATAAATGGCGGAATCTTTTGCGAGCAAGTCGAGCGCAACTACATCCCGCCAAGCAGGTCAATTTTTAACAGAGATTTCGTGATTTTTAAATGACCAATTTGATTGCTCATATTGTGAAAAACATAATGCAGACGATTCTAAATTTTATATCACCAGATTCATTGAAGAACATTATCAAAAAAATTAATGAAAGAAAGTCCCAAATAAATTTTATATGTTTTTTTGTGACGCTTAGGGGTTAATCAGAGCACAATCTTTTTACTGGATGACTGGGCTGTGATCGTTTTGCTCAATTGTGATAGAGCAGTTATTGGGATGGCACTCATGGTTCATTTTCCTACACAGGATTATGCTTCTTTTGGCCTATATACTAAGAGATTATTTTTCTAACTTTGTATGTGCTTTGATAGATGATGATATGTGCATATCATTAACAAAATGTCTGGATATTCTCAGGGAGAAAGAAAGAAGCAATTTACAGCAGCTATCCCTGCTCCCATTTTAGCTCGTGTCCGTGAATTGGCATCGCTGCCAACCCAATTTGCATCAGGCACAGTTTCTAGTAGCAGCACAAGCCGCAGTGGACGAATTGTACATAGAAAATAGTAGTTGTAGAGAGAGGCACCTGTATACTCGAGTTGGGTTATACAGCAGCCGCACAAGCTTTATTTTCTACCCTCTTCCTTCATTTCTTTCACCGGGAACAAGTACATACAATTTGATCTCAATGGCTTTGCATGCTGTGTAGCTAACATTATTTTCTTTTAGACCCTGCGTTCAGGTGACGAAGCAAACGAGATGACAGACAGTATTACGGTCAACAGGTACAGTAGTTCATTTCGCCGTCAGTGAGGGATGCTGTAATATGATCTCGTTAGCCTTGTTTGGTAGAAATAATTGCACTTGTGCTTGTGCGGTTGTATAATTCTGTATCCTGAGTTCAATTTGATTTAGACTTCCTCGCATAGAATCATTCACCTATATATGCTTGGCATTTCTTGTGAAAAGAAATTATACTGAACTCCTTTGTTGAAGCTGCAAGGAACTTAAATATGATCACTGGTCGCCTCTTCATCTGATCACTGGTCACCTCTCGAGTCACCTCTTCATCTGCTTGTGCAATTTGATCCATGGAGCGTTGTGACCTTGTCGTTTGAAGCCATATATGTTGATCTGTGTCAAAGTTCCCTCTAGTTTGAGAGCATACAGTACCCACCAATAAGTTTACGTTCATTCAGCTTTTCAAAGAATTGAAACAAATAATTATATTTATAAAAAAATTTAATTTTAATTTTAATATATATTAAACCATTTGAAGTGTGAAAAATTACTTCTTTGAACAATTTTTGGATCAGATATTAAAAAATACAAAATTTATATATTCAAATTGAACATTTTTGAACTGAAAACTTCAAACGTTGATATTTTAGTAAATATGACCCAAAAACTTATGATTTTTTATTTCTATAAAGGATTTGCATTCTTTCCAATGAAAGTTTTATAAACCATAAGTAACAAAATTTGCATTCATAGTTGTTTGAATTAAGGGTAAAAAATGAAGGTTTGAAATTCAAATAAAAATAGATTTAAAAAATATCTTTTATTATCAAAATTCAATTGTATGAGTAGTTCATCTTGTGCCCTACAACTTGTCAAAATTAGGCTCAAAGTTTATAATTTTTGTAATTTTTATTGGCAATTCTTTGAAAAGTTGAATGAATGTAAACTTGTTGGTGGGTACTGTACATCAGCTTGAAGACCAGCATGAACAAGCGGCTAGTTGTGCAGAATTTGCCTTAGTATTTACTTTAGATTTACTTTTACAATTTTTTTGTATTGTTCAGCCATGTAACTCCTTGAAAACAAAGTATTTCCATAGTCTCTCCGTTGGTAGGACAGAGACAATAAAGAGATTGTTGAGGGCAATAAGGTCTACTTTTGGTGCCTCCTCGTGGATGTAGAATCTATGACTCGGACTCATATAGTAAAGTATGTACCATACCCGGCCATCAGGGTCAGCAAAAAATAAATATGAAAAGAGAAGCCCAAATTTATAGGATTTTTGTTTTGTTTTTTGAAACTGTTCTTTGTGGTGAAGGTGAGAATCTTAGAGAATATTCCTAAATTTTTAGAGAACATCTGCATCATTTTAGCAAAAAATAAAATATTAGGCATGAGTTGCCGACCATGATGGTTGGGTACGGTACCTAGTATCAAGTAGTCGACAAATAGTAACCATTATTAGTTGTCGTTCTATTTCTTTTATGTTCTATAGTTTTTGTATATCTTTAGGTGGTCACTTCCTTTATATGGAGTATTGGGATATGATTGCGAGGGGTTAATAAAAATTTCTTGGATAAAACCCTCTCCAAGTATACTTGTTGAGGGAATTATAAAAAAAGCCAGAATACAGGATTTTGGTATTTTAAAAAAGTCTTGTAGGAGGAGGTGTATAAATTAACCCCTGAACGTCCAACTGGCATCTATTTTTTAGATGATGTACAAAATCAAACTTTGATTTATCATCCGTCATGCACTTTTTGTAGAGTACATTTTTTACTATAATTTTTTGGGGAAGTTAGCTTCATGCACACGTGAATTGATTAGAAAGAGGGTTATTTGTGAAATTTTTATGCATCATTTCATGTTGCAGTGATTCACCAAAAAATTCTAATATCTTAGTTCAAAGATGTTCTTAAAAAAACCAACTCATAAAATTAAGCAACCAAAAAATCTCTTAAAATCACTACACTTTGAGTATTAAATTTCAACCCATTTACAACAAATTTCATCCACACGTTGTCGATATCTTATTTGTAATCAAATTTCAAAAGAATTTTTAATTTCAAATTTTATACAAAAGTATCGGTGATACCAATCATAGATCTAACCGTATGGATAGAATCTAAAATTCATAATGTACAAATTTTACTCATATACCAAGTTCAAGATATCCTTCTTAGTTGAATTTTATAATGCATCTTCACAATTCTCCAAATCTGGAGAGGGATGAGGACGATTAGGGATAAAAGGTTTCATATAATTTAAACACATGAATCAAGAAATCCAATAAATTCAACTTTCAAGTTGGTCTCTTGAAGTACTTGCCGTTGTAGGTAGCAATAGTTCAATTTGTCATGAGCCACTTTGGTTCAAATCCAACGGTCAAGTCGGTTGGCAGAAAGTGGGCTACTGAAAGACGAAGTCATACGTACCACGCCTACCAAGGTGATGAAGACAAATATAGTACATGACACATGATGTGGAAGAACAAGTCATGAGTGATGGGATTGTTTCAAAAACCTGAATAGTCGTTGGAGCAAACGTTGGGTGAATGACAACACCAAGACTACAACTACCTAGATGGTAGTTGCAACGGTGACATCCACCACCACCCAACATGCACCAATATTACAATATCGTTAGTGGATATTAAAATGATTCCATATTTTTGTTTATTGACTTTGGACGGTCTACTACATAGGAAAATATTGTATTTTAAAATTTCTATTATAAAATTTTCTATTTAATAAAAAGTCTTCCAAAAAGGAATTTTTATCAAAGGTTGTGTTGACGTACTAGTTGTATCAACAGATATGTCATACTAATCTACATATTAAGTTTTTATTGAGATATTTAGAACCCAGGGGTGCACTCTACATTATGTTTGAGAATCACCTACGTTTATGACCACCCTCTAAAAACCCCCTTTATACGAAGGTTTATATGTCTAAAAAATTTGTGTACAGATCTATTCCATCCTAAGTAAATACTATGTATATATTTAATGTAATTATAAGTCAATATTTTCACCTCTAAATATGTTTATTGTATGTATACTTTGTACGGCAACGTTCAAATTAATACCCCTTTTGTGCACCCACGTATACTTTCACAAATTTGACATAGTGCACTTCCAAGGATTTAAAACTATATTAAAATGTTAACATAATCTTTTTTAACAAAAATAAAATTATTAAAATTATTTTTATGATATTTAAAAAATTAAATTATTAAAATCAAAAGTGATACTTTAACTTTAAATTTAATAATAAAATTGAATCAAAACAAAAGTATAAAAAATTATAGAAATTAGAGCTACGCAATGCAATGCACAATCATCGACATAATGAAAGTCATAATTGTTCCTTTTCATAATACAATATCGTAGTACCATAGCATGGTTGCCAAAAATTAATTTAAAAAAAAAAGACGTAAAAAATAGGAAATTATGAGCACACTAAAAAAAATAGAATAAAATATTTTAAGAAATATTTTGCTATTTCTAATCCATTTTGGGCCATTTTTAATTATTTTTTTCTAAAAAACAAAAATCAAGAAATACATTTTTTGAAAGACGAACCTTATTTTTCAAAAAAATTGATTTTTTGTTCAAGAGGTGACGACCCTCCTGTGGTACTACGGTAGCATCCTTTCAATAATAACCTTTCAATAATATTATTGAAAAGATAATTATTGATACCATTGAAAGGATACTATTGAAAGGCCGACCATAACGACGACGACTTCCCTTACAAAAATTCTTTGGTAAAACCCTCTCTTAGTATTCATTTTCACAGAATTAGAGAATGTAGAAAATATTTCAACTGAATAGGGACATGAAATTCATGTGTCTCTGCCACTATCATGTGGACCATGGATGTGAAACCTTGAGCAAATAAATTATCAATTCCTAAAAAACTCTTCATGGTTTTAAAATAATCAGTTTAGTTGATCATATTGTGAAAGATATAACCTAATGTGGGCCACATAATCAACGAAGAACATTACATGTGTTGATGACAAAATTAAAAAAATTGGACAAAAGAAAGTCTTTATATGACCTATTTAAATTTGTTCAAAACAATATGAGATTCAATTTGGTCCCTTCTTGATCCATTAGAAATTAAAGGACACTGATTTTACACGTATTTGAAGTTCTTTATCTCTCATATATAAGAAATTTATAAATAGTGATCAAAATTTGATCTTGATAGATTTGACTAAAACGAGCATACCAAATTATTAAAAAGTAGGTTGGCACAACAGTTCTAGCAATGAATCTATCTTGTTGTGTGTCCATGTATATTATAAATTATATAATAGATTAGGTTGGTTCATGTTGAAGTCCTACACGCCCATTATGTAGTTTAACATTGTAACTGTTTTAGCGACGAAAAAGAGAGCGTGAGTGCATGCACCACTCTATATCATATAATAAACTAGATTGTCCCATGTCGGAGTCTAGCATGATAGTTCCAATAGCAAAACTGTCCTTGTTTGTGTGCACAATCTATATTATACAATAGACTAAGTTGGTTTGTATCGGAGTTTGGCACAACGATTCTAACCGATGATAACCATAGTGGAGAATGTGCGTATACGGCTTGCGTTATATAATAGATAGATTGGCCCATGCTAGAATTTGCATCTGCGTTCCGATGGCAGAACCGTTGTGGGGAGCATGTATGCATGCATGTATGCATGCATGTAATCTTATAATAAATTAGGTTGGACAGAGCCCGAGTCCGACATGACAGTTCCAGTGACGGAACTGTCCTAGTATGCCCCCATTCTTATATACACGGCATGAGTTAGATAATCATGTACTTGGATTTCCTAGTCTTGTGCTCATATAAAAAAATTCTATTTGTTTCAAAATGTTGTCAATAAGTATATTAGATATCTAGGTGTAAGAACCTACTACCAGTACATGCCCTTTCCTTCTCCATCTCCAACCATTCGACCAAATAACTTTCCTTACTTTGTAGGAGCAAAACTACATAGTATAACAGTGCAATGGAACACCCTTTTGAAAACTAGATCGAAAGAGAAGCTTCACTTAGATTCACCTTTTTAAGCAATGAAGGAATGTCATTTTTATTGCATGAATTTTAAGATTACCATGTCATTGCCACATAAACCTAGTTTTTAATTGTAACTACATTGTGGTCCCATTGCAAAAGGGTGTTGTCTCCCATTTCTCTATTATGCTATTTTAAACCCCAAATGTACCAACCCTTTGAACAAAAGTAAATGCTAACCTCAAAAATAGATATTAGCATGGCTCAAATGTACATGAGGTGTACATGAGAGGACCATTGCAAGCATAAAATCCACCCAAAAAAATTGACATACTTGTAGTTGGAGGCCTCTCCAATATTATCAACAATTCCCCATCACAAAAGATTTATTGTAATTGGTAGAGAATTTAATAGGCTTACAAAGGTGACTTGGATGAAAGTCATCCGAGATTGTATGAGAAAGTTGCAAGGCTTTGAATCTGTTTGTGATTCAGTTTTTGGACGCTGGGATGTTTAATATGTATAGTGAAATATAATGAGAATAGTGAAATAGTAAAGTAAAATTCAAAAAGAGAGAGAGGAACTCTAACCCAAAGGGTCACCGTGAATGAAGAGTCTCTTGTGGGAAGTGCTACCAACTTGGCCACCTAAAGTTCAAATATGAAGATTCCTCGGCTAAAAAGACAAAAGGAGTGAGAAGAAATGCCATGGTACAGGTGGCGAAAAGAAAGGGCCGAGGTGGCAGGCGGAGGTGGACCACTCACGGCGCTCCGTCAGGCCGCAACGGCCAGACCCGGAAGACACGCGGGTGGACACGACGCGAACCAAAGACGACGACGACGACGACGAAGACATCGCGCAGGATGCAGACGCAAATGGCAGGGCGCCCTTTTGGGTAGTTTGAATCCTCTCACACTCCATCGTCTTCTTCCCTCACACACACTCACACTTCCTTCACCTCTGGAGCTCCAATTGCATCACCGCACACCAACTTACAACACTCTCACAACACTCTCGCATTCTCTGTAACTCGGCAGTTCCCCCTTTTTACTCTTGCGCAATCACGCTCTAATCGATGAGAGGCGCGGAATTTCAGCTATGGCGGAGCCGTTGTAATTTTGAGGTTTAGATTGCGGTTGGAGGACGATTGTGGGTTTGCAGAATGTTGTTTACAGGGGAGCTGGACGAGGTGTTCCGTCTCCCCGCGGTCCGGACGAGGCGGCCAGAGGGGAGATCCATCAGTCCCTCCCCCCACGCGCGCAATGTGGGCAGCCCGCACGCCGCGACGCCCACATCGGGCCTGTCCGGCAGCCCCCGCATGTTATCCCCGGGGAAGTTCGTGTTGAAGAAGGCGCTGGAGCCTCAGCAGCGGACCACCGCGGACATGGCCGGCTCGCCGAGCTTTCGAAGAGCCGATGCAGGCGAGACCTCGTGGAGCGATCAAGGGGAGCCAAGTTCCGGTTCGTTTTTTAACAATAGCCCGTTGTGTCCCGGCACTCCCACGCGCCAGCATTACCCGCAAACGGCACCCTCCACGCCGCTGCAGCAGCCGGACGTGAAGAAGTGCATGCCCATGTCGGAGCCCCGGTCCGTGCTCGACCTAACCATCAGTCCCCTGCAACACCAATTGCCCACCATTCGCGCCACGCTGCCGCGTCGCTTCCGCGAGTCCTTTCTGGATCACAACGTGGTCAGTACCTCGCCGCGCGTGCTTAACTTTGAGAGCTGTGGATCGCCCTGTGGGTTATACCCCAGCCTTGCTAAGACTACCACCTGGGCGCCTGATCTCGGCTACCCGGCTTCCATCACGACGCAGAAGGTGGAGGGTGACGAGCTCGTGGCGTCGCAGAGCTTCAATTCGAGCTTGGACGAGTGGGAGGCCGCGACGACAACCTCCACACAGCACAACCTGCGCGCGAAGCAATGGATGGCGTCGTTGATGGAAGATCTGCAGACTGGCGACGACTCGACGCAGGAGACTGAGGAATGCACCACGCCCTTCACTCCCGGCGTGGACTCCTGCTCGCCTCACTTTCTGGCCTTTCAACGCGGCTACGGCTCGCCCTGCCCCAGCGATTACACGGGCGACGACAATCCGGGCTGCAGTGGCTTGGAGTATTTACAAGTCGAGAGTCCCGGTGACACACCGCGTGGAGGTGGCGATGGCGATGGCGAGAACTCCCCTGCCGTGGTGGGTCACGAGCTCGTCACGCTTCTCATTGCGTGTGCCGAGGCTGTGTCGACTCAGAGCTTGAGCTTGGTCAACCATTTGCTGCAGAAACTCGGCGAGCTCGCCTCTCCGGAAGGGACTGCAATGCAGAGAGTTGCTGCATATTTCACCGAAGGATTGGCGTGCCGAGTTGCTCACCTGTGGCCTCACATCTACCAGCCCCTGCCCATCGATTCGAGTTTGAATGAGGAGGAGCTCCAAACTGCGTTTCATTTGCTCAACCACGTCGTGCCCTACACGAAGTTTGCGCATTTCACTGCGAATGATATCATCTTGCAGGCCTTCGACGGCGCCGATCGCGTGCACGTCATCGATTTTGATGTCAAGCAGGGCCTTCAGTGGCCTGCGTTGTTCCAGAGCTTGGCTGTGCGCGAATGTGGCCCCCCCTCTCACATCCGTATCACAGGTATGAGTTTGGATTTGTATTGCATGGAGTCAGTTTGCCTTTCCTCTGTCTAGAGATTGTACATGTTGAATTGCCAATTCTAGAATGCTAGTGAAGTTGAATCACATGATGGACGAGGAAGTCGTACCCTGGAGTTCCTTCCATCAAACCCTTAAAGGACATGGTTTCGTGATTCTCACACCCAGAATCTCTTTTAAAGCATGATTCCCTTTTTAATTTACTTTGGTTCTATTCTAAAGAAGTATAGATGCCTTAAATATGTTAGTTTTGACATTTAAAATGCTCGTTTGGTTCAACTGAGTAGAAGTTATGAGCAAGATTCTTCCAAAAAAAGAACAAGTAATCCCGTGGGGCTTAGTATGCCCTTTAAGGGTTAACCACCTATGCCATCATCCTCCATTCCGGGGTATATATGGGTCTGAAAGCCTTAGCTTTTCGACATTGGCGATTTTTCCAAGCACATTCTTTTTAGATCAGACAGTCAAAGCCTTTTTCAGCTGATGGTTTGTTCACCTTGCTTCATACGCGGGATGTAAGCGAGCAGGAAGCCTGATTAGGTTTTCTCAAGTTTCATAAACCTTTTTCCTTGCTTAGGGTTACTCGGTCTGAATTGTTCCTCACACGGTAGTTTAGCTTGAAACGTACAGGGGTGTGCCTAGTTTTGTAGGATCTCCCTCTTACAATTTGTGCTTGAGCCGAGTTCAGTTCCTTTGCTTGAATTTATTTAGGTGAAAAGTTATTCTCTGATCCAATATAATCTCCTTCGTGTAGTTTCTTTAGCCAGATATGTAGACTTGTCTGGTTGTGATAGAACTTTAGTAGAAGCTTGATTGCCCAACTTGTAGGCAGTGAGAGGTCATTGATACCAAGTGACAATGTGTATGATACAGGAATTGGCGAGTGCAAGGAAGATCTTCTGGAGACCGGCGATCGGTTAGCAGAATTTGCGGAGGAGTTCAACATTCCGTTTGCCTTTCACGTAGTAATAGACAGGCTGGAGGATGTGCGATTGTGGATGCTGCATGTGAAGGAGAATGAAGCTGTGGCTGTGAACTGCATCTCCCAGCTTCACCGGATGTTGTATGATTCAGGGGACGCCATCAAGGATTTCTTGAACCTGATTGGGAGCACAAAACCCAAGGTGGTGGCTGTGGTGGAGCAAGAAGGGAGCCACAACAGTCCACATTTTGAAGGCAGGTTCCTGGAGTCCCTGCAATACTATTCTGCCATTTTCGATTCTCTCGACGCCAGTCTTGCAAGGGAAAGCAATGCTCGTGTACAGGTAGAGCAGCTGTTTGCACGCGAGATTCGCAACATTCTGTCTTGTGAGGGTCCTGAAAGGGTGGAAAGGCATGAAGACATTACGAGGTGGCGCTCACTTCTGAGCCAGTCGGGCTTTGTCAGCGTCCCTCTTGAAGACAGTGCGCAAACGCAGGCACAAATTCTTTTGCGCATGTTTGATTCAGATGGCTACACTGTAACAGAAGAGAATGACGCCTTAACCCTTGGTTGGATGGAGCAACCCCTCTTCACTGCATCGGCATGGAAACCGGACAAGGATTTTGTTCCCACAGGGACAAGCTTGGTGTCGAACGAAAAACCAGCTGTGTGATTCATTCTGGCTTTGACACTCCCAACCAGTATGATTTCATTTTCGCTCTCACTGGATCATTTTTTGTATAGCTGTTCACTGAGACCGTGTTGTTAAGGGGTTAGCCTAGTCTTTGCTAGCGAGTCAAATAGTTGCACAACTTCGGTGTGCAGTTAAATTTTGAGAGCTCTTAATTCTGGTGCTACTTCACATTTTCCGCGGTGGCCGTCAGTAACCAATTAGACTGCGACAACATTCATCTCCAAAGCAGTTGTACAGCACCACCGACTCCACTAATTTTCTTCCAGCATTGATGGATCAAGGCTTTCATCAATTTGCTTGATGAGCCGAGTTAAAAGTAGGAAATATTCAACTGCGGCACTATTATGATGAACCAGAACGGCTCCGAAGCTGGTAGGCTCTTTTCGCGAAGTAAACACTCTTGTTACATAATTCTTTCCATACCAGTAAAGCTCGGCAGTTGTACCTAGAAAAGTTGTTGCATGCAGCTCGTATCTAAACCTTTAGTACAAGTCCCAGATGTAAGGTCGCCTTTTATTATTCTCAACTATGATTGAAATCATGTCTGGATGGTCTTCAGTTATGAGATGAGTGACGTGTTTTTTCTTGGAATGTACGACAGTGGCCGGACATGTGGTACATTGACGTGGCTTTTGTTGTCACTGACGTACTTCGTCAGGATGTAGCTGGGAGACTTGGATGTTGCCAGCTCATGAAATCTGCATGTTTACGGTAGGATATTGGCCCAATTGTTTAGGCTCATTTGTGTGATTAAGTCACTGCCTATGCCAATTCAAGAGTCCTTGCTACTTTTCCTTTTTTGGGAAACTAGAGGGAGTGCTCACTGTTATAGAAAAGCAATGAAAAGATGAGTGCTTTTATTCCTAAAACCGCTGGAACCACTCATTGAGTTTACCTCGAATGTATGGAGAGCAGATTCGTGTTACTACGAACAATTGGGATTCTGTTGAAAAGGCACAAATTGTGATTTCATTGGCGACAAGATGTTGCAGGACTATCCAGCGTGTAAAGTGGGGCTTCAGAAAACTGTCTTTGGAAACGTTAATGCGTTTGACCCCTAAAGTACCAATGATTCATGAATTTAAACTGACAATTTCAATTGATCATATTGTGAATAATATAATTCAGATGGGACCATATTTTATATCATCATAATCAGTGAAGAACATTGCATGTATTGGTAAAAAACCAATTCCATTTGAACAATAGGAAGTTGACATAGAATCTATAGCTACTTAGAACTCAAATAAAAATATGAGGCTCAATTTGGGCTTCTTGGTTTGGGCTTCTTGGTTCTTTAGGGGTTAATATTCAGTGACGATGAACTCATTTGGGAGGAACAATTCAGTAGCACAGTTTCTTTCAGGCTTCGTGGTCTACAAATATGGTCACACAGCAATTGTTCATGCACAGTGGATGGCCAGGGGACTCCCCGAGTAAACCATCTCTAACAAATGGGTGTCAACTGTCGACATTGTCAGAACCAGAGCCTAGAACTCCTTTTTGAGAACTCTGGTTACCAATTTACCATACAGCTTTCTCTAATTGCATCAGCCAGTCTGACAGTACTGGCTGTATCAAATGTTGCAAAAGGCAAAACTAATCAGATCTGCAGGTCGGATACTCCAGCAACCTAGTATCACATATATTCACATTTATAGCATAGGCCGGATCGGAGGTCAGTGCATCATCACAGTGGGTATTATTAATTAAGAGGCAAGTTCGACATTAGTTGCAAATCAATATTTTGCGCATCGACAAGTTGGAAATCAACTCAAGAGTCACCAATACTCAATAGTCACCAGAGTGAGCAGAGAAACTAACTTGAGTTCATGTTACCTACTAACTCTCATAACTGATGTAATTAGAGAGAACTGATGGAGGGTGGAAAATCGGGCTGATACGATTATAAATTGCACATGCAGATACATCGAGTGACTCGGCAGGCTGCTTACTCGTCACCCCCAGAGGCATCCAGCACCTGGAACGGGCCTGGCCTGTGTTGCCAGAACATTCAAGCGCCCCGCGCCTGTTGTTGGAAGCCTTTGAGGGAGAGGATCAAGCCATCTGATCAAAGTACGTCGACCTGGCTTGCTAGTAGTACCCTTCGTTTCGTCTTCGTCACTCCGCCGGCCCTGACGACGACGTCCTAGCTACGAACTGCACCATCGATCGATCTACACATCTAGTGGATATATCGACAGGTCTCATTAATTCCCATGCACACAAAGTACTACGTAACCTGCATCATCAAGTTACCCGTGTTTCTGGCCTCCTACCACTCATACTTAATCGATCGCACTTCTTCTTCTTCGATCACCACGCTGTCTAGCTTCTTGCAGATTCTCATGACCAGGGTCCGGCGCTAGCTACGTACGTACGTACAGGACTGTCTCCACTACTAACAGATTGCATTCTCCACTACGGCTGACGATATCAATGCCGGCAGAACTGTATAAACTGTAAAGCTGGGCACCGATCAAGGGAGAGGAAGAAGCTAGACATGAGTGAGTGATCCAAGCGGTGCTAGGAACGGAACGGAACTGACACCGAGCTCAAGAGAGAAGGCAGAAGGTGGCTGCCTTTATAGGAACGCAAGGCAGACTGGTTCCATGGTGCAGAATGGACCACATCCATCGCCGGACGGGAAGGCCCACATCCATCTCCGGGCGGGGAGGCCCACATCCCGTATCACTTGCCAAGGAAATCGCAGTCACTACAGGTTGCAGCCAGTCGTCTAATTATTATGCGCTTGAATGACTAGGAAGTACACTAGTACCGGTAATATTACGCCCTGACAGTAGTACTATATATAGGTTTTGTTTACAAGTGTCGGAAGAGTGCATCATATTCAACTTCAGTAGTGTACTAGTGAAGGATGCGAGGGACTGCATGCTGTGACCTGAAATCAATGTATTAAAATATAATTAATTAATGTGTTAATTAAGCATTCAAATATGATTCCTTGTGGCACCATTCAGCAGGCCATTGTTACGTTTACATCATGGGGGGAGAGTGACGTAATGCAGCAAAACTGGGACAGGTGGTGAGTGTGGATTTGCTGCATATTGGCAATTGGGCTGAGAGTAGTCCAAAACAGGCTTGCTTTAGAACGCTTCGAAAGAAGGAGACGATTCCCTCATCCGCACTTACAATTGCCGAGTATGACAAACAACAATCCTGCCCCTGGCCCCCTGCTCTTGGAAAGCTCTTGGCCTGCTGCAAACGGTTTCTAAACATTCTGCCTGCCAGCCACCGAATAAATTCTGTTTTTCTGTTGCTAGAACGAGTCTGTGGCATCCTGGAAGACATTCGGTTCAGAAGATAATGGATAGAATTCTGTAACTTTCATTCACCGTTTTTGCATATTCATCCATTGTATAATATACTCCCTCCGTTTCACAATAAGAGTCCACTTTGTAGAAAAAATATTTGAGATTTAAGATCATAAGGTTCTTATCCCTTTGGAGAAACCAAAGTTTTTTGGTGATTCTTTTTTAAAAACTCTCTCTATTCAAACTATGGAAACTATTAATAGTATTTAACCATATAAATGTAAGCATAGCTTAATCAAACAAGTGTCAGCTAAACCTTGGTAAGATTCGACCGTTGGATTGGAAGATTATAGTATGTCTTTGAACCGTATAATGCACACTCAAAAATGAGATTTTGGAAGATGTGTGACTTCAAAGTTAAATAGAATTCGGGTTAAATTTTCAAAAATAAAAGTGAAGAGGTTCAACAATGACCTATTGCAATCTTTCATGTCAAGAACTGACTCACACATGATTATTGTGAATTTTACAAGTGATAGTGACTTATCCATATATGGTTTAGGACAAAAAGTTATACGTTAAAATATGAAAGGAGTTGGTACATTGATCAAGATCGGAATATATACACTAATAGAACATGAATAAGAGAACACAATCCAAAAAATTAAAACAAGATAACAAACTTCCAAAAACAAGAAATACCGCATAGTACATGTGCTGTATTTGTAAGTATTTATTGTATTTTCAAGTATTTGCAGTATTTTCACGTTTTGTTCATAGATATTTTGATAGTTGCACAGCTCCAAATTGAAATTCTATTTTTTCAGAAGATGTATTTTATAAGTCTCCAACTTTGAACATCACAATTCAAAATCCAATTGTTCATGGATTTTCCGTTATTTACATTTTCGACACGTCAGTGACTACAATGTGGTCTCCTGGGCACTAAAGGGTTAACCCCTAAATGCCCAAACGACCATTTTTTGGTCGCTGCCCGAATCTAACGGGCTGCCCAGAATTAAAAAGTATTTTTTTTTAAAATGGAAAATATTTTAAAATACTACATCAAGTCTACTTTCCAACGCAATTTCAATTATGACAATCCGAGTTAAACTCCACCCGGGAGAAATTTTCAAAGTGAATCACCTCAACATTGTCTTAGTGTTATAAAATTTGCTATTTGGGGAAAGTAATGATGTTCCCTCCATCATTTATTTGCTTTTTTGAAGTTTACAATAAATAAACCAACTTTAACCAATCATGCTAAATTTTAAACTCTAAAACTGAAAATTAGAATTTATACAAATTTTCAAAGGTTAATGCTTTTTAATTCATTAAAAAAAGATCTAAAGTTATTTTTGGAAGTTTGACTATACGCATAATTTGTAGAGATGATGCCCTACATTTTGTCTATTGAACCAAACTTCATGAAACATATGGAAAGCACATATTATAACACATCTATATTTTGTCCAATATCCCTCGGGCTTTTAGGGTTAAGCAATTGGGAATTACACCTTGGGCATCAGCAGCACCTATCAAGGGATCGAAAGAATCGTAGAAAAGTTTCTCTAACTTCAGCTGGTCCAATCGTCTAATTGGAGAGTTGGATTACTTTATTGGTAGTTTCTATAAAATGATGCTACAGTGTAAAGGGTGTGGTCTAGTAAGGTATTAAGAATGTTACTCCCTCCGTCCCACAAAAAGACCATGATATTGACTTAAATTTTGTCTCAAAATAAAACCATGATTTCCAATTGTACTCATTCACCGCCAGGAATTATGCTTTGCACAAGTGCTTCAGGGCATTGCAAAGAACGTTGGTAGCTTAATCCATGGATTTTGATCATGCTGATCATGGATTTTAATCATTTTGATAATGGATTAAATTGTCATGAATTTTGATCATGTTTTCACTTTCTGGCAGTAAAAAAATACTCCCTCTGTACTCACTTAATCTATGGATTTGTATCACAGTCAACATACTCCCTCTGTAATCACAGGATTAAGCTTAATCCTGTGGATTACAATGAAAACAACACTTAATCCATGGATTTTAGCGAAAACAAGGTCTTTTTGTGGGACTGAGGGAGCATGATGGAAATAGAGCCCAAATAGAAAGGGGTGAAATAGTGGGATAATCGCAACTTTTGGAATCGTGTGTCTTGATAGAAAGGGATGAAAAACGTAGAAAGTATAGAAATAAAAAAATTGATCCAAATTAGGACGACGTATTTTTCATAGATGATTTTGGAGATTTCATCCATTTTATTTCTCAAACTAGCAGGTCAGATTTTGGCTAGAATTCGCCAGGAAGTTTTAGGTGCATGGCCGGCTCCCCTCCCGCTCTGGCCTTTTCTTGTCATCACCTCACCTCATCTCACTTTGTAGCCACTTGTAGCCACTTTGTTTACAGCAGTTCAATAAAATTTGATCAACACCAAAATTTTTAGTGTTGGATTTGATGCCAGGCCACTTGTTTACTTCGTGATCCATGCAACTCATGATATATAAGGTGCATGACCCAATAACCGACGTGTACTATAAACCAACAATATCTCCAACATGTGTTCATTGGAAATTTCTTATTCTATACCGGTACTAGATTTGCGTGAAAAGCTTAAAGCGTTGGTTTATGGGCCATTCACTATACTTACAATCCATAGCAAGTTTATTATTGTGCAAAAGGAAGTACTCCCTCTGTCACGCAAAAAGACATTGTTCTCACTGAAATCTATGGATTATTAAGCGTTGTTTTCACTGAAATTCATGGATTAAGCTTAATCCCATGATTGCAGAGGGAGTAAGGTAGAAGCATCAAAACCTATTACAGACCAATTTCCAGTCATCTATGTAAGCACCTGTTTCAACTTCGTGAGTTCCCAATCAAATTATCACAAGCATTAGTTGTAGCAATTTGATGATCAATTATGTATGCCAAGTTAGCAAACTAATTGGACTAGAAATGGAAGTCGAGTATTAGTTCCCCTACTAACGTCAATAGTGGTCTATGTAGATTAAGTTTGAAAATTCAAAACAAAATCATACATTGTGACAAAATTAATTAAAAATTGGGCTTGGTTATTAAACCCCAAGTTTTATGTGCTGCAATTTTTTATCATTGAAAACCATCGCTCTAAATAGGTTGAAATCCTTAAATTGACAGGTATTGGTGCCTCCACCTTATGTTGAGTGATGCAAATCCATAGATTAAGTGAGTACAGAGGGATCATTTTGACTGTCAGAAAGTGTATACATGACCAAAATCCATGACAATAATCCACAATCAACATGATCAAAATCCATGGATTAAGGTGCCAAATTGTTTGCAATGCCTTGAAGCAATTATTAAGCACAAACAAAGCTTAATTGCCGGTGGTGAATGAGTATAGTTGGAAATCATCGTTTTATTTTGGAAAAAAATTTAAGTCGATATCATGGTCTTTTTGTGGGATAGAGGGAGTAGTAATTTATCAATAAGCATGGCAACTTGCTAATTTTAACCCCTAAAGGATCAAGGATTTAGAATTTTAAATTGACAAATTTAATTGATCATATTGTGAAAAATCATAATTAAGATGGGATCGAATTTTATATCACTAGAACTAAACACGCAATTCGCTATTTATGCACTTAGCCAAGTGCGCTCATTTCATAAACATACTTGACTTTAAAAAAAATTGGTTAAAAAGTTCTCTAAAAACATCAATGTTGTCATTCTACAATCACTTAAATTGTAAATAAATAATTATTTTAATTATTTTTTATTCTTATCTTTATCTTATCTTTATCTTTTATTTTATTTTTTCTTTTCTATCTTGATTTCTTTCTTGTCTTCTTTCTTGTCTCCCTCTTGTCTTTCTTCTTGTCTTCCTTTTTGTCTTCCTTGTCTTTTTTTTCTTCTACTTTTTCTTCAGTTGTGGCTGTTGAACCCTAATCAATGGGAGCAAACCAAAAAATAAAAATAAAAATAAATAAATAAATAAATAATTTTTTTTTAAGGTTGACCATGGGGTGCTGCTGAACCCGAAATGGCAGCCGCCAAAAATAATAATAATAATAAAAATAATAAAAATAAATAAAAATTCTTCTTTTTGTTGGCCGTGGAGTGCTGCTGAACCCTAAATGGCGGCCGCCCAAAAAAATAAAAATAAAAATAAAAAATAAAAAATTTGGGGTTCTTTTTGAAAAATTTCTATTTTTAGCCTCGGATGCGCGGACGCGCACCCTAAGACCCTCCCATCTCTCTTCTCCCTCTTCCCTCTCCTCATATATATAGGGGAGAGGAGAGGGGAGGGAGAGGGAGTGGGAGAGTGAATGGGAGAGACCCTCTCCTCTCCCCTATATATATGAGGAGAGGGGAGGGAGATGAAGAGGAGATGAACATATAGAGGGAGATGAAGATGGAGAGGGAGATGAAGATGGAAATGAGGGAGATGGGAGGGTCTTAGGGTGCGCGGCCGCGCACCCAAGGGGCTAAAAATAGAATTAAAAAAAAACCAAAAAAAATTAAAAACCAAAAATAAAATAATAATAATAATTATATATATATATTTTGGGCGGCCACCATTCAGGGTTCAGCAGCAGCCCATGGTCAACCTTAAAAAATTATTTATTTATTTATTTATTTATTATTATTATTATTATTATTCTTTTTTATTCTTTTTTGGGTTTGCTCCCATTGTTTAGGGTTCAGCAGCCACAACTGAAGAAAAAGTAGAAAAAAAAAAGGACAAGGAAGACAAAAAGGAAGACAAAAGAAAGACAAGAAGAAAGACAAGAGGGAGACAAGAAAGAAGACAAGAATGAAATCAAGATAAAAAGAAAAGATAAAAGAAAAAGATAAAGATAAGAATAAAAAATAATTAAAATAATTATTTGTTTACAATGTAAGGGATTGAAGAAAGACAATAATCGTCGTGTTTTAAAAAAAAAAAGTTAAACAAAAAATAATTATGCGCTTGGGGACCAAGTGCATGATTATATGGCCAAGTGCGTAAATAGCGAATTGTGTGTTACTATTGAAGATCCTATTGCGTGTGTTGGTCCCAAAATAAAAAAGAATAAAAAAGAATAAAAAAAAAGAATGAAAAGAATAAAAGAATAAAAATAAAATAAAAAATTACACACACACAAAGAGGAAGTCCAAATAGGACCAAATCAAAACCGTTTAAAAAAACATTGGCTTCTTGGTCCTTTAGAAATAGTAAGCAACATCTCATCTAAAACACGGTTACTACTTTTGTATTAATGGACACGTTCTTATCAACCCAAATTGAATTGGAGACAAGTCTAAAAGAAAATTGAAGTTAGAACAGATAGAAGTCCTTTTTTGGCTAGAGTTATTTTCAACGCGGGTTCAGATTGTCAACCAATATTTTCTACCCAAAAATCGTTTGTTAACAACTTGAACTTTGTTCAAAGATAACACGAGTCCAAAAATGACTCTTATTTTCAAACCATAGGGTTTTTTTTTTTTTTTTTTTTTTTTTTTAAAATAATATTTTTGGGTCTCAAATGCAACTTGGATTTTTAAAATTAAATCCGTGTTTGGTGTAGCACCTTTCTCAACTCTTACAAACAATTCTTCATGTAGCAAGTTGAATTCAGATGGTACTTACTTACCCACTAAAATCAATTTCGAAAAGATTCAGAGGTGCCACACTTAATTTAGTCAAAATTCAACTCTACTAAGTTATAATGTCATCATATACACAAGTTTGGCGGACACTTGTAGTGGATGGCGTTAAGAACAAGAGTAGGAAAAAAAGGATTTACAAGAAAGAGGACTAGCGCATTTGTAGATGTGATAACTCTTGTTTATCAAACCTAATTCATAATTAATTATCTTATTCTAAAAGAAGCTTGTTCAAGATATCAAAGATGCTAAAGTTATAATCTATAGTTGTAAATAATTTATAGCAAGGCATTGACAAATTGAACACTTTTATGATGTCGATATCGTGCTCAAATGTCAAATGTACACTAGTGATGGATTATGGCAAGGTATTGACAAATCGTACACTTCTACACTACCAATATTTTACACAAACATCAGGCACACACTATTATTGAGGATATTGGCAAAACATATATTTTCATGTTGCCAATACCTTGTTTAATTACCTTTTTGTAATGTTAGAGATAAACTAACAACACCTAAAAAGTTAAAAGGATTCCGAAAGTCAAATTCACCAAGGATGATTTCAATAGATCCACACGATATGTAAATTGCATAAAAAAAATAACATAGCCTTAACGGGGGCTTTAACATTTGTGTTGGCAAGATTGACGTTTCATAAGTAGATTTGAAGAGGAATTTTAATGTTTCAAGTATACACATATAATACATAAGGTATTTTAAAGGTCACTAAAAGATACTAAATGAATTTACTTAAGATTCTAAAAAGGGTAGACTTTTTGTCATCTGTCATAAACATATATTTAAGTTGTATGATAGTAATTGGTAACTCCTTGCATATAATGTAAAGCGTACGTTCATAACAATTGAATCCATTCAATAGTATAAAACAAAGCTTTTACATTCAAAAGTTAGTCATTAATCCTTTAATGACATTGGCCCTTGGAGGGGCAACTGAACGACATCAACACGCAATTCGTTATTTACGCACTTGGCCATATAATCATGCACTTGGTCCCCATGCGCATAAATTTTTTTGTTTAATTTTTTTAATAAAAAAATGACGATTCTTGTCTTTCTACAATCCCTTACATTGTAAACAAACAATTCTTTCATTTATTTATTTATTCCTGTCTTTATCTTTTTTATCTTTTCTTTTATCTTTTCTTTTTATCTTGATTTCTTTCTTGTCTTCTTTCTTGTCTTTCTTCTTGTCGTTTTTTTCCTTTTATTCTTTCTTCAGCTGTGGCTGCTGAACCCTAAACGGCAAGAGCAAAACAAAAATAAAATAAAATAGTATATATACATATATATATATATATATATATATATATTTGTTTTTTTTTTTTTGTTTTTTTGTTTTTTTGTTTTGTTTTTTTTTTTTTGGGGGGGGGGGGGAGGGCGGCTGCCGTGTAGGGTTCAGCAGCACGCAACAACCATATAAAGTTTTATTTATTTTTTAATATATTTTTTATCTTTTTTGTTTTTGGCGGCCGCCGTTTAGGGTTCAATAGCACGCCACGGCCAAATAAAAAGAAAGATAAGAAAGAATAGAAGAAAAAAAATGATAAGAAGAAAGACAAGAAGAAAGATAAAAAAGAAGACAAGAAGAAAGAGAAGAAGAAAGACAAGAGGAAGACAAGAAAGAAATCAAGATAAAAATAAAAATAAATAAAAAAAGATAAAAGAAATGATAAAAGAAAAGATAAAGATAAAAATCAAAAATAAATAAAATAATTGTTTGTTTACAATGTAAGGGACTGTAGAAAGACAACATTGATGTTTTTTAGAGAACTTTTTAACCAATTTTTTTTTAACCAAATATGCTTATGAAATGAGCGCACTTGACCAAGTGCTTAAATAGTGAATTGCGTGTTAATTACAATGATTGATTCCAAAAGATTTATGTTTGGATGAAGTGACTTGTTGGTGACTCGCTAAGCCGGTGTTGTGTGATTGTCATTAATTGTTAGATTGCATAAAATGTGTAAAGATTTCAAAAATATTTGTGGAATATTCCAATATATTCTAATTAAAATATATTTTAACATTTTCCATAATTATTATATAGTGTTAATGACGCAATAATGACAAATCTTTTACACATTGTACACTTTTTTTTTGACAAATTTAACGCCCTAGTGTAAAAACGCCTCCTAGGTCATCAACCTCCCTAACTACCGTGTCCTAAATTCACTTGCAATGACGTTTTAGTTTTTTCCCAACAGATTGATCAATGTAATTGTACATCTTGAAGGATTTTTGTGTTCTTGTAACGGACATTTACAATTATCTACTTAACATCGAGTCAAAATTATGAAATCCAAATAAGTTATTAAAGTAATAAAATTATTCTTGGACACAATGTGTCCTCGTCCTTTAGGGGTTAAGGCAAAGATGTGGAATAGGGCTTTCATTGTCATAGTAGGCCCGAAATACTTGATTGGATGTTCATCAATAATGTGGTCCATATATAGGTTTACATAATAGCATAACTAATACTATTAGGTGATCAAGCTAAATGTCATTATTCATGCAATGGAAATGTCATCAATCGGCCTTGTATTACATGTCATTAGTTCTTTAAAAGTTTACAATAACCTATTGCCTGTGATATTGGAACAACCTCATTTCAAATGATCTTTAGACTTAGAGCCAAGTTCCGTGGGTGAAGTATCTCACTAGAAGTTAGACAAATTTTTAGAGACATCAGGAGACTAAGTTTTACATTTTAAGTGAGCTTTTAAGAAAAAAATGGTGGAAAAGTTGTCATGAAGTATGGAGGGTTATTAAGCTCAAGACTTTATGGCAACTTCTCCCTCACCAATCAAATTTGTTCATGTTTCACTTTATGCAAGTTCATGGAATGTACTAACTTCATGGCCGAGTATTATTACAAGCAATCTGAGGCCGCCTAAGGGTTGTCAAAACCTCATGCAAAAAATTATTAAAAAAACAACAATAATAATTAACTTCTAATTATTATTTTTAAATCTAATTTAACGTGACCAAACTCTAGCCATGTCAGATTGGAATTTTTTAAATTATTATTATTATATATTTACTTTTACATGAGGTTTTGGCAGCCCTTAGGAGGCCTTAGATTGCATGTAATGGAGACAAACCCAAGTTCCACTTTTCCCCTCCTCTTGCCTACTTCCATAGGCAACTTCTTAAAGCCATGGAACATCACCTCGGGGGGAGGAGAGAACAACTATAGGGTAATTTTTATTCATTGGCCGAAAAAATCATGTAAACTTTGGATCTACTATAGCCTACTCAAATTGTGAAACATGTGATTATATATAATTTAGTATACTTGGAAAAACCCCACTTTAGGTTTGAGGTAGAAAAAAATTAGTATGACAAGAATAGAGTGAGTATATTCACAATTACTACATGCGAAATGGAAAAAAATTGTATGACATAGGGGTCAAACTGTGGATGAAGACCTAAAAGTCGTGTTTAGGCCGTGCGTATGCCATTGGCAATGTTAGTATGTCATTGATCATGTTCAGTGCTTACTCTTGTCAACGACCTTATTTCAATTGCATTGGTTGTATACTTAGCCTTTAGGTTACAAAATCCTAAAGCAACATTTACCTTAAATGCATGGCATCCTTTGGTTATGATGTGTACAGTCTTCTTTTACCAATACATATGAATGTGCATATATTCCACGCCAAATTGGAGTTTTAAGTTTGCATTTGCAAGGAATCAATAAATCAAAATTTTATAAGTAATTTAGCATCATTTAAAATAGTTTGGGTTTTCATTTATAATTATATATAGGGTGCAAAATATTAGAGTGAAATAGTTTTCTTTTGCTTAAAGGGTGCCCTAAAATCCAAACAAGAAGGTAAATAGCCTCCATAAAAATACCCTTTGTACGCACGTGGTTACAAAACATAAGGGAGAGTGACCCTCCCCCCAAGAACTTCTCCCTAAGGTATGTACACACATAATCCAACTTGTCTTAAAAGAGACACTAAAACTAGATATTGATCACACAAAATGTTCATGCAACAAGCTTGTGAGAGCCTAGGATCGATTGTGGGTACACCTACAAGAAGATGCTTTGAAATTGCATAAATTATTTAGATGATGTCCAAATAATGCATGCTAAAATGTATTGGAATCGTGATCGTAACCGCCAAGTCTTCTCTCAAGAAAAGATCAATGTCCACAGTATTTGCATGAGAGCTTGGCGTGACACTATCTTTGTTGGCACAGCCAAGAAGAACGCCTTGTTGAAGAACTTCAACAAATGCAGTGACAAGACGAAAGCTAGAATTGAGAAGGAGGTTGAAAAGATTTAGTGCAGCCATGGCGTTTTTTGTGTAGGCAGCTTACATGCCATTAGATAGAAACTTGTTCTTGTTTTGATTTCCAATCTACCGACCAATTCCTGGCATTATGACTGAGTTTGTAAATTCACTTTGTACGATTGATTCGGGAACTTTTTCAAAAAAAAGTGTTGGAATCCTCTTGCACTTGCCAATAAGATCTAATAAAAATTTTAATGTTTATTATTAGTAACTATGCTCAATTGATATTAATGGAAATTATTGGTGTACATACTTTATAATATTCTTGAACTACTTTGATTTAGTTTTCTTTCTACAATGCTACTATAAACTAAAAGCATGACCAACAGCTCAAGGTCTACTACGCTATAATTTGATGGCCATTTGGGGGTTAATTTTATGGAGATTAGCCACAACCAAGAACAAATCCAACATCACCTTGATTTGATCACCAAACCAACCTCTCCTACTCTACAGCAACGTCTCCCAATCCATAATCCAATTGTTTATTGACCAATAATCAAGCTTAGCGTGTGTAATTTGGACGCGCTAAAGGTCCTATAGGTGGCGGGGTTCAATACAAAACATGGCCACTCCACCTTATTTTGGCATGAGGCTCAGTGCTATTGGGGACACACTTGGTGCCTCCCTACCTAAGAGCCCCTTCCCATAATGCACCCGGCCCCACTCTTCTTCAAATAGACACACGTCTCTCATGGGAAGACTCTCTAAGCTACCATTATCATGGCTTGGGATGACTGTTTATTCATATTGTTGAGCATGCTCTAAGGCATCATTCCTCGACAATAATAAAAATGATGCCTCTACGAGAACATTGTACACCTTCAATCCAAAAAAATTCCTGTAGAAAAGGAACTAAGCCAAGACAACTCAAAAATGTTATACTAAAACCAATAAGGAGCATGGGGGAAAACCAAGGTCCCCTTTACTTGGTCCATGAAAAGGAGGATAGGATTATTCCACATGCACCAATTTCTAAACTTCAGAATGTGCTCAGGAAAACTAGGGTACAACCAAAGCCTACAAAATCTTTGTTATATTTTTTCTTCATTTATTTTATTACTATGTGGTCCTTTACATCTGTCACTGCATGCTGAATATTTATATATCTGGTACTGAAAGCCTTCGCTCACATTTTCATAGTCAGCGTGTTGTATTCTAAGCTTGAAAGCCTAATAAGAGACGGTTTGAAATGACCCTAAACTACCTTTGGAAAGTGCTAGGGGTGCTTCTTAGCACTAGTGAGGTCAAGAGTTCAAATCCCCACATGGTCAAAGTCTCTTCCATATGATCCACCTTAGTACAACCTTTGGGATTTGTCTTAGGGATTAATCCCCGTGTTCCCAAAAAAAAACAAAAAAAAAACCTAATAAGGGCCGCTTTATATATGAAGTTGAGTTCGTTTTTTCTTGGGCCCGATTCAACCAAATTTTAGCCTGTATCAGTCTCAAGATTGGCTTCAAGTATTCAATATGATATGACCTCATATAGTAAAAATAATAATTTAAATTTAAAATAAGATGAATACTTATTACATGCTAATCATGTTCAAAGCTTCTACAATATACAAATATACGCATTTGTGAATACTAAAAGAGTAGAAATATCAAAGAGAGATCGCGGGCTTATAGTATGAAAGAACATCAAAAGTTACGTTGCATTTTATGTGGTCAATGAGATTTAGAAAGACAAGCCATGTTCATTGGCCGAACCTCAAAAGGATGCACTTAGAAGTAAATTCGTGGTATTGTACAACAGTGTAACTATTTTTATACAATTGGGTCATTTATAGCCAAAATGTATATTTAGTTTATTTTCACACTCTAATAGTTTGTTGAATCCTTATGCATTCTCATTCTCAATTTCTGTATTCATTCACATTTATTGATGTAAAAGTTGTATAAACTCTTGTTCCAAATCGTATATCATTGACTTGTGCATTGTTCTATACATCAAGAACTTCAAGGCAGGTGAACATGGTGTCATGATGGTGCATTGAAATGCAATTCAGATAATTTGGTGCCATCCTCCATACCAACCTAGTATGGATAAAATGACACTAGAATGACCTGTATGCGGCCTTTGGTGTCAAAATGGCACCAAAATAGTCTGGCCCAACTTTTCTGATGTACTCCTCTGTCTGATAATAAGCTTCGTGAACTCTCAAAATAAAAGAATTAACTAGTCCAATGGTGAGGACAATGGATGTGGACCCTGAACCAGTAGGAGTAGTAGTTTGAACAAACAAAAAGCTCATTATGGGACGAATAGTTTGAAGCTTAAGATGGGACAAAAGGAGTATTCACTAAGAATTTTGCATTCATCTGTTTCTTGTATCAGAAATCACAATGGATACACTAGTAGAAATTTGGCCTTTTCTATGGTTTGTATTTGTGTTCGTGACCGGTCATTTGTGACTAAAAGGGACCATTTGAATCTCAAAAGTTAAGTCACAATCCTACTAGTGATACCTAGCAAGTGCGTACTTGGAAAAATCAAGTTTTTCTTATATACACTAGTGTGGCCCTGTGTCGTTCGTCCAGATGTTCCATGTGTTCCACATATCCTCGTGCTTCCTATGTTCCATGTGTTCCATGTATTCCATGTTTTCTCTATGTCCCCGTGTTCTCTGTGCATTTGTTTTTGTAATTTCTTTATAGAATAATTTATCCATAATTTAATTCAATTTATGGTAACAAAATTCAATTGAAAATCCATAACTTTTACACCATATGTCCAAAAGCCACGAACTAACTTCGATGCACCCCTACTCATCAAGAGCTTTCCGATGAAGCCAAGAATGACATTAAAAACTCCCATATTCCATTTTTTATAATTTAAATTAGTTCATGGTGACAAAATTTGATTAAAAATCCATAACTTTCACACCATATGTCCAAACGCAAAGAAACAAACTCCAAGCACCCCTCCTCGTGGAGATCTTTCCGATTGTACCAAGAACACGACCGGCGGACACATGATTAGAGAGATCTCAATGTAACAAAACAAAACAAATTAAAACAACCTTCTTGAACTCCTAAACGTCCTCACTCCTCTCCAAATTCGGCAGTTTTGCAAAGATGCATTATAAAATGCAACTAAGAGGGATGTTTTGAACTTGATGTATGAATAAAAGTTGTACATTATAAATTTTAGATTCTATCCATACAACTGGATCTGCAATTGCTATCACCAATGTTTTTGTATAAAATTTGAAACTTGAAATTCAAAAATATTCTGTAATTCAATTACGAATAAGACATTGACAATCTGAGGATGAAATTTGTTGTGATGGATTGAAATGTAATACTCTGAGTGTAGTGATTATTGGAGATGTTTTGGTTGCTTAATTTTATGAGTTTATTTTTCAAGAGCACATTTAGACTAAAATCTTAGATATTTTTGGCAAAACAAGGCATCATGAAATGATGTATAAAATTTCACAAATCATCCCCTTTCTAATCGGATCACACATGTATAGAATTTTGTATCTTACCATAGAATTTTGTAGTATTTTTTTCCTTGCAAAAAGTACATGATGAATGAGAAAACGTGGATGAAATTTGTACATCATCCAAAAAATGGACCATAGGGAAATTAGGGGTCAATGTATATATAAAATTTTTAGTACTCTAAATACTAGTGATTCCATAACATTCAGTAGAGGGTGCCTTTTAGTTTCATCCACCTTTATATATGGAGTGACTAGTGATTTGTAATTGAATGCACTATTGAATCAAATAAACAATTACAAAACAGTGTTGAATTGTGATTGAGTGAGTGCTTTTGATTATTATTCACCATGGTTGATTGCTCTTGCTTAATGCCACCTGCCCCATAGCTGATGTGATGTGGAATATCCCACATCATTTCATTGGGGGGATGAAATGATGTGGGATATTCCACATCATTCTGTTGAGAGAAGGCAGTAGTTACAGAGGCTACTGAATGTTATGTCACCACTACTTCAAAATGTTGCCATTTTGCACTTTTCTATGCATTCAATTCAAATGTATCAATTCTTGGATCTTAAATTAATTTTTGCAAAACCTTGATAAATAGTTTAACTTCACTAAAGACAGACGGACTCCAAAAATATTCTTTTCAATTTCAAAAGATCCACTTTCCAACTGTAATGCACTGAATTCCAAAAGGGACACTGAATTCCAAGAGGTTGCTACTTCTATAGCCTAGTATTGAAAGGGTTAATAAAAATAATAGGAGAAAGAAGACCGACAAGAAAGAGAACGGAGTTGTCTGTAAATGTGAAAACTCTTGTTCATATCCAAAGCTCTTAACTCCTAACAGTAAACGTTCTCACTCCTCTCCAAATTTGGGAGTTTTGCAAAGATGCATTGTAAAATGCAACTAAGAGGGATATTTAGAACTTGATGTACAAATAAAACTTGTACATTATAGATTCTATCCATACGGATAGATCTGCGATTGATATTTGTATAAAATTTGAAACTTGAAATTCCAAAATATTTTGTAATTGGATTACAAATAAGATATTGACAATCTGTGGTTGAAATTTGTTGTTGGAAACTTTTGGTGAATCACTACAACATGAAATGAGGCATAATTTTTTTCACAAATCATCATGTCTTTCTAATCAGATTACACACACATGAAGCTATCTTGCCATAGAATTTTGTAGTATTTTTTTTCCTTGCAATAAGTGCATGATGGATGAGAAAACGTGGATGAAATCTATACATCGTCCAAAAAATGAACGGTTGGACAATTAGGTGTTGTACATGAACGGTTGGGCAGTTAGGGGTTGTACATCATCTGAAAAATGGAAAGTTGGTCAATTATTAGGGGTTAATCCAAAAGACATTCATTCATGTTGAACGCAGAGTTTTATTTTTCTACCTATATTTTGCCAAATTTCTCTACAAAACATAACATTTCTTTTTTGTTAAGAAAAAAAATGAGAAGAATTGGAAGATTTTTACCAGATTCTCTCTATTTTTTGTGAAGATAGCCAAATATTAGAGTTATCCTTAAAGTCACCTTGTGTTTGAATAAGATACCGTGAATTTTGCTTTAATGTACTCTTATTTGTTCACTTCAAATAGTTAAAAAGCTTGGAAAAGCTTGGTGGTCTACCATTATTAGGTGTGTAAGAGCTTGGTGGTCTCTAAATTCAAGGAAAACTAATTTAGCCATCAAAAAAGACGGCTAAACTAGTTTTCCATTAGTTTGAAGACCACCAAGCTCTTACACACCTATTAATGAGAGACCACTAAGCTCTTTCATACCTTTTAACTATTTGGGGTGAACAAATAAGAGTACATTAATGCAAAATTCATGGTATCTTTTTCATACACAAGGTGACTTTAAGGGTAACTCTATTGTGAAGAAAACTACCAAAATATGAAGAATTTTTTATCAAAATATGATTGTAAGCTTAAGATTTTGCCAAATATTCTTTCCTAATTTTTTTTACGTTGCCAATTAGGCTTCAAGAAAAAAACACACAGAAAAAACACTGGTTGAACCTATCCAACAATGTAAGACAAAGCTCCAAGTCCTTGGAAAGGACTTACTTTGGTGGGCCAAGTTTTTCAACACTCCCTCATGAATTGTGACAGAAAATGGACAAATAGTACACTACACAAGATCTTTTTGTAGCAGGACCCATCAAAAGGCAGCTCGTCCTTGTTGAGTCCAGGTCTTCCGTTGAGTGTACTGTCCTCCTACTTCTCCGATTGTCGGTGCTCATCCTTGCAATGAAATTTACTTTGAGTTTTGAGCAAAATTATTAAAAAAAATCCCACTCCTCCCATCACCAAGGAACCACAATGTTGTAATTATTATTATTATTCATCTAGACATGTATACAACAAACAAGTAGATGAAACTCTAGAGCTCCATGGAGGAAGGATGATGGAGGTCCCATCTCAAGAAAATCAGAAGAAGCCATGCAATCATCCAGGGCTTCGGGGCCAGTTGCGCAAGAACATTTATCTTCTACCAACCAATGTATAGCATTCCCGACAAGCTTCCCCAAAATGTGGCTTTCAAGGCCAGACAAGCTTTTTCCAAGTACCTCTGTGAGCGTGCAATCAGACCACTTGACTTATTAAGGCCACCCCCAAGCCAGTAGAGTAGTAGTTGTAGTAGTAGTAGTACCCCCTGCACTGCTTTCACTTCTCCAATATGCACATGTTCTCAAGTAACTCCTGTGTACCATGAAACTTCTTGTACTCACACCCAGTGTGTCTGTAAGAGCATTCACACCCATGCACGCTGAAATTATTCATCTGCATTTGAAGAGCCCTTGCACTTACACTCCCCCTTGCACGCGCCTAACACATCAAAAGTGCACATTAAATAGTCAATGGACCAATCACAAGAAGAATGTGGAGATATAGTCAACTAAATAGTGATTTGAAGGGCCATTCTTAACACGCTAGGATTGAGAGTTGAGAGACAATTCTGGAACTTTTCATCGAGTTCTTGAGTGTGAGAGACTCTGGGAGGGCATGGGTGGCCATGCTCTAAGTATGTCCTGAATCCTGCTCGCAGACATAATTAAGACCGTTTCATAGAATATTATGACTTTCAGCCAGCATGCAGGCACATCTCATTGTGATGTCACTTTTGACATCACGTTTGGTCATGTCAACGCTGCAGAGCATTAGCCACTATTAGCAGTCAGGATCAAACCAAAGCTTTGCTTCACGTTTCATATTTGAGCTAATTTTTCTGTTCTCTGCCAATAGTCAATCATTTTTAGTACAAAACAAATGAATGCTCAGGCATGGAAAAAGAAACGGGGAAAAAAAAGGGGACCTAGTTGCAAAGCTGCTGTCATAAGCATTCATTTACAGGGTACTATACAATGGTAGAAGGAACTCACCACTAAATTCAAGGTTGCGGAAAATAGCCCTCGATAACAACGTCCTGGCCTACCATGTAACTGGACACTCTCTCTAGCTTGATGAGATCGTTGTCCATACGGAAGCCTGGTTCAGTTCGATTCTCTCCCAGAAAAATAGGAGCCACCTGAACAACAACTTTTTGAGCTGCCTCCTCCTCCATGGCTTGCTGGCCGAGGAAGTTTTCGAGGCCCGAAAACACTGGACCCCTGGAATCTAGAAGGACCGAGGTAGCTCCTCGCTGGTAACATACATGCAATACATGCTCCAAGGTTAAGTCTTTCATCATCACCACGTCCGCACCCCGGGCTTGTAACCTGTCTACCAGTGATTTCCCGTCTGCATTCTTCGACTGGATGTTCTCAAGACATGCATTCTGATCAGCCAACACCAGCGTCTTCGCAGAGGAAGTGTCGAATACTTTCGATTCCACTGGGAGATCAAGAGACCTGACAATTTTCCCACAACGTACGCAAAAACACGGTTGAGCGGAGGGACACAAAGCAACCTCCAATGAAACATGCATGAATCCATTCAATTTCAAATAAAATTTAAAAAAGATTAATTGAAGGACAGAACATTGTAGTAACCCAATGACAAGCGTGGAAAATCACGACATGAAGACGTATTCCTGTACAAACAAACAAACAAACCTGGCAAGGATGACACGAAGAGGTTGTGTGGCGCCTGGCTCAGAACTGAGCAGAATTGGATCATCATAGACAGCCGCATCTGTAATAACGACAGCATCATTCACTTGCAGCAACTTACTGTATAGGCTTCCTTGGGCGTTGCTTAGCCCTATGTTCCCCAAAAACCCGCCGTCCATTGACATGGAATACCTGAAAAAACAGTTGAGTGATTGACTTTAAAAGATGAGAAACAGCTGAGTAGCTATGAGTAAGTGGTTGCCGTAGCATAACTAAAAAAAATGGAACGAAATTGACTACCATCGAATGAACGATAAGCTTACAATACTTTCTTTCAATGGATGTGGAATTGAAACCAAGATCATACCGAAGAAATAAGAGTTCACACCTGAGAGTGACAAACGGCTGACCAGTGAGCATCCGGTGGATGAAGACTTCATTTGCTTTACGGCAGATGGCTTCCTCCACACCCTCCACAACCTCTACTCCTGCACTCCGTAATGTTCGGATGCCCTTTCCTGTTCCACATCGAAACAAAATCGTCTGTACAGGGGTATTCAATTGAAAGCGCAACTTGCCACCCAAACATAGAAGAGAGATAATCAATTGTTTGAGCAAGAGTACCTCCTTCACCCACCGAACTACTAATGTATTGCCTTTCTACATACCATAAAATATGTAACAGACGTACTAGGCTTATTGCACCTACTAGTGATTTAGCACTTTGATCTTACACCCAACTTAATCCTATGGTGCTCTAGCTATCTTAGAATGCATCGACTCTCGGTTAACTAAATTAACCCTTAAAGGACCAAGGATTCACAGTTTTAAAATGACAAATTCAATTGATCATATTGTGAAAAATATAACTCAGACTTTATATCACTAGAATCATTGCATGTGTTGGTAAAAAAATAAAAATAAAAATCGAACAAGAGGTAGTCCAAATAGGACCTACTCAAAACTGTTAAAAAAACATGGTGACCATTCTGGTCACCGTGGACGCTTAGGGTTTAACTTAATTCCAACACTGATCAAGCAAATTAACCGCAGCTCCAGAAAAGAAAGACAATTCACAATTTGAAGTTGGATCCACATATATATATATATATATGCACCCCGACCTGTTTGATATCATAAATGAGAGTTCCACCGAGTGTACCTGCAACTTGAGGGTTTGGATCGACAACGCCCACTACCACACGCTTTAGCTTGGCTTTCACCAATGCCTGACTACAGGGTGGGGTACGACCATGGTGATTGCACGGCTCCAAACTCACATACGCTGTTGCACCCTGTGCTAAAGGCCCTGCTTCTCTCAAGGCAAACACCTGCATTAGCAAACAACTCCTAGCATTCATAACATCTTCCAGGCAGCGTTCTATACAAATTTGGACTTAAAAAACCAAAGAATTTCCTACCTTCATACGAATCTTGCTTCCAACCTCACTAAAATGATGATGACTGCATTGGGACAAGAATAGTATAGAGGACCTGCAGTGCAATCCTATCTAAAATTTCGAGGACCTAATTTAGAAGTCCTATCTAAAATATAGAGGACCTTAGTGTAGTTATAAAAAACTAAAGGTCAATGAGATCAAAACTTATTTTGTAATTTCTGATTGGAACCTAAGCCGGGCTCAGGGGTATTCATCTGCCAGGTCTTCAAAGCATAGAAGAAACCCTAGTATGCTGGGTTTCCTCCCTCCTCTCAGAGCATTCCCACCAGTGACTGCTATCCTCAAATTTCTTGCTAAAAAACGAGGTCCCGATTTGACTTGGGAAGATTTTTTGCTTGGCAACCAAAGCGTTCAAGGCTAGTATTTTGCTTGTGGATACCAGCCAGACTCCTCTTGTCTCGCAAAATTTAGGTTTGGGCTGGTATATGAGGTTTGGAAATAGGGATACCAGCCTCACTGGTGGGCATGCTCTAGATTTTCTTAGTACAATCTAGACCTCACTGGTGGGCATGTCATAGTACAAACTAGAAGATTGCATTGTTCTCTAGCTATAAATCAGACTAGTGCAAACAGAGCTACAACATCAAATTGAAAAGAAAGAAACCCTAGTATGCTGGGTCTGCCAGGTCTTCAAATCATGGAAGTATGCTGGGTTTCCTCCTTCAGGTCCTCTCAAACTAGAAACTAGAAGATTGCATTGTTCTCTAGCTATAAATCAGAGTACTGCAAAGAAAGCAATTTCAACATCAAATTGAAAAGAAACAAAAAAAAAGAACAAAGAAAAACAGGGGGGTGAATTGCAACCTCAGCGTGAGGTTCCCCAGCCTTGGGATGAAACCCTCGACCAACGATTTTACCATCCTTAACAATCACACAACCTACAATGGGGTTGGGTGACGTGTTGCCAACAGCTTCCTTCGCAAGCTCCACACACATCCTCATGTAAGACGCGTCCATTTCTGTAGCCCGTGTCCAGTGAAAATGTTACCAAAAAAGAGTGGCTTCCAAAAAAATAAAATTGATGCTAAATTTTACTCATTTTTTAGGGAATTACACTAATTATCCCATTTAGTGAGGGAGGGTTTATAGTGCATGTGGGAAATTAGTGAAGGTGATACTAAATATCATTATGATGTAAAATTAGCGTGATATGAAGATTTCAGCCACTCAGTAAAAATTTCAGCCCTCACTAATTTTTGAGATTTTACAATATAGTGCGTGCTTCGGGAATTATTACGACGCACTAAAAGGGATAATCAGTGTAGCCACTACTTTTCATCCAAATGGCTTCTCCCAATATGGTGCAATTAGCCAATTTTGTATTATATAGAGTAATTTGCTACATATGTATTAAAAAATCTAGAATATTTTGCCAAAATTGGCTATCAAACCTTCACATCTATGGCAATTTTGCTAAAGAGACTGAAATTCCTCACCTTCACTGGTGTCCTCCCCGCTTATAGCTGTCACTGCGCACTTGATTGACCTAATTCTGTCGGGGCTTCTCCTGCAGAGGTTGCTGAAGCTGCCATGCTGCATTGACCTAATTCTCAATGCCAACCAAGGGCTGGCCAACGAGCTGGAGAATACCGGTAGGCACAGACCTAAGGATGCAACAGGGCTCCTCATAGTTTGCACGGACGGTGAGAAGGGCGCCATTGCAGCAGAATTCACGGTTATGGACATTGAACCCTACAAAGCCATTTGCCGTTACGATCAACTCCCGCTCCACAAACCGCAACATAATTCACACAAAATTCCCAGCCTGCTATTCGATGTCTTAGAACAAAGTCCTGGAGAACAAGAACAGATAAAACGTACCTAACCTAAAGTCCTTTTGCATGATGAGTACAATTTATTTTGAGAATATACACCAAGAATTCGTGTTGTTTTCAGGTCAAACTTTGAACCCTTGTAACTGTATCCAAATAAGGAATTCTCTGGTGCATTGTAATCCTGTGATTTCCTGATAATAATTTGCTCATTCCCAATCTGAACAAGAACAAATCGTCCCGATGGATTTTTGAGCTCGTAGCAAATTGACGAACCATGAAAAGCCTCAGATTTACCCCTAAAGGACCGAGGATTCACAGTTTTAAAATGACAAATTCAATTGATCATATTGTGAAAAATTATAATTCAGATGGGACCAAATTTTATATCACCAGAACTAGTGTAGATCCGATTGCGAGTGTTGGTCAAAAAAACATATGAATTTGAACAAGAGGAAGTCCAAATAGGACCTACTCATAACCGTTAAAAAAACATGAAGCCCTGGCATTGACGAAAAACAGGCGCAAAATCTACCATGGGTGAGCGCATTGGAGATTCAAAGCCCTGACATCAATTGGCTGTGAATCGAACGCTGAGACGGATTATCACCCAATGCGGAGGGGACCCTAACCCTAAACCCTAAAACCTGTCACGGAGGGTGGTTGTTGCGAGCTTCAATGAGCACCACACTGACTGACTGAATGACTGACACAAAAGGGGAGCCAGGGGCGTTCGCATATATTTTTGCAAGGACTGAAACTAAGTTACACAGCGACAATGAAATTTCTTAATCTTTTCATTTCTTATTCTTTCAGCAGCAATAGTGAGGGGCGAAATGAAGGCTCCATCACGCGAGTTACCTGAAAAAGAAGAGCGGGGTTCCGATGCTTCTTCGATGCCGCATGGGATGCACATTGGCTGGCAATTGATCCACACTGAGGGCCAGGAAGAGCGAGCGAGGAGGAATGGAGTGCTGGGGATACCGGGGCATTCAGTTTCCCCCGCAACAAGACACGCTACAAGGCCCTGAATGACCGGCCCTCTGTCAGAGCATCTCCACCAGCAGCTCTGAATTGCACTATGAAGGTCATCCAAAAATTACAGGGCATACCCCATCATGCTGAAAATACCTGTACCCAGCCGACGGGGTCAGCAAAAAATAATCATAAAAAGAGAAGTTCAAATTCATAACATACTAGAGCAGTGCAATGGAGCATCCTTTCGAAAACTGAATCGAAAGAAAATCTTCACTTAGATCCACTTTTCTGAATAATGAAGGAATGCCATTTGTATTCCATGAATTTTGGGACTACTCTATCATTGGCACGTAAACTTAATTTCTATGAGATTGTGGTCCCATTGCAAAAGGGACCATAACATTCTTAAGCCCTTGCTCGACCACACCCTTTACACTGTAAAGAAACTGCGAATAAAACAATTCAACTCTCCAACCCTCGTTGCTTAGCCCAATTGAAGTTAGAGAAAATGTTGTGCAATTCCTCCGATCCCCATACAAATGCTTGAGATTCGGAGGTGCAACAGTGGGCCTCTAAAGAACATTATGGACGGTGTTGGCTCCCATTGCTCTATTATGCTATGTTTTTAAGAAGTTATTTTTTCAAAAACAATTATTTTCTAATGTGAAAAAGATAATCTTGGAGAATATCCATATGATCTCAAAGGAATATTTGCATCATTTTGGCCAAATAAATAAACATTTGACAAATTTGCTGATCCTTATAATCGGGTATCAGTAGTAAATAAGCCACTCACAAGTCACCACACATGCATTGTGCACTTATGATGTACAATTAAGAAGAGAAGATACACTAGCTTGAGTCGTTTTAAGGGTCGTGAACTCAGTTATTGTATTCAGTGCCCGGGGAAGTCACTGTCAAGAATTTAGATAACTATGAGAGAACAAATATAGGGTCTATTTTATTCATTTGAGATAAAAATTATGAATTTACAGAAGTAATATAGGGTGTTTTAAAACCAATTTTGGAATATTTTAAGAATATTCTTTAACTATATATATAGAAAATACCCTAAATGTACTATAAATAGTAGAATATTCCAATTACTTCATAGCCCCACATTAAATACCCTTTGTTTGCTCATATGTATCCAAAATTTACACTAAGTGACTTCCCCGAGATTCAGTGTCTCCCTCCAAATAAATTGTTGACCAACCCATATACCGGGCCCATACACATCCAATTTTCCAAAGTCAGAGAACTATCCAGAGTGCTGGTGGAGATGCTCTAATATTACATCTCTAATTGGAGAACACCAAAAGTGACATAATCAATTGAGGTGTTGCATAATTTTTTAATATGACATTTTCAAACTCAATGTTGCTTTTGATATGACATTTTTCAAACTAAATGTTTCCTTATCAAAACAATATCATAATTCACAATATTAAATGTTAAAAATATATCTATGAGAAATAATACACAAAAGCAAATCATAAATTATAAGCATATAGGAAGGCAACAATATCATAATCCACAACATTAGATATCGTATAGATATTTGTAAGAAATAATACACCAAAACATACTATAAATCCTTTATAGGAAGGTGATGACGTTGCAATTACTAAATCAAAAAATTTAGAGTGTTGAGTATATGAATTAAACACAAAAATAAAAAAATAAAAAATATCCAATTGTTTTTGACAACAAAAATTTAATGAATTTATGACCTTTATAATACTACAAAGAGGTGGTTTCAAAGTGTCATAATATTGAGGTCATACTATAACTTCCTTTATAGTATGATTCTTTTCATACTATAAAAGCCAAGAGTTTAATTTTTAAATGTCAAGAGGGTCATGGGTAGGCAGTCCAAATGGCATCTTCAAATTTTTCATACTTCGGGCACCCTTGAATACCCGAACATCTAGACGAAAATAAAAATAAAAATCTAAACGCCCTTGAATACCTATGCGTCCTTCAATCCCATGCACATCAAGTGGCTCGAGCATGCAAGGGACATACAATGGGCACCATACACATGGCATGTGCACTTGAAATGGAAATTGCTAGTACGTTCAAGATTGGAAATTAGAACTCGGCGCCCAAAATATGTTGCTCTCCGCAGTTGCCCAAACTTCCCCTTCATTCCCTCGATCTTTTTCATTTGATTGTGGAAGTTTACACAATTGTCCAAATTAGGCAGAACTTGAGAATCTAGCTTCATTTTTTTAGCACCTTTCCAAAGTACCAATTCTTTCCTTTTGGTCCACAAAATCTCCTTTTTCTAATTGTTGTTTTAACTAGTTGGGTTCTTTCTCTCGCCGGCGGTGATTCCGTCTGGTTTTAGTGAAGCGTATTTTGTTCTTCGCAATGGAATGTGTGTCACATGTTTCAAAAAAAAAAAGAAAAAAAAAAGAAGAGAAATTGTCATATTATCAAGTGTCATGTTATCAAAATTAGATTGAACTAAGATCACCTCCACCTTTATACTAAAAGGGTTTGACACACAACCAATTGAAAGTGAATAAAAAATAATGCAAGCCTTTTCAAATAGCCTCTAGAACCTCAAGTATAGGTTTTTGAAATCTAACTTTTGTTGTATATATATTTTACATTCTACTTGTAACAAACTCATTAATTATTTGGGAGACACATCTAATGCATGAAATAGTGTATCCTTTTGAAAAGAACGCGTGAATATCTTGGTGAGTAAAAAAGACCCCATGAATGATGTCCAAACTTGGCAAAAAACAAGGTGGGGTTTAGGACCCATAGTAGGTATGGTCTATGCGTATCTTGTATAGGGGTTACTACATATTTAAGATAACCTACAATGATCTTTGACAACATAGCAATGAAATTTCAATTGAATAAATTCAAAGGGTTTTGGACATTTATTTTATTTATAAAAAAAACATCTTCTAAAAATTTCCTAAAATTTTAAACTTTTCAATGTTTTAAATTTCAATTATAACTTTTTCAAAGTGTTTATTTTTGAGCTTTTGAGTTTTTGAAATTTTAACGTATAGTTTTAACTTTTAGTTTTATGAATATTGATCGTAGCAATAATACATCCAAATCTTGTTACATATTTTATTCTTATTATTATTATTTATAAAAATAATTGTTACGCATCTTTACAAATCTTGAAATCAAAAAAAATGATTTTAAGGCATTGAGGGGTTACAGTAACGTTGCACACTTGGCGACTTCCATAAAATGAACAGTTGCATAATGGAGGTAAATTAATATTTTCACGGAATAAATGAGCATCTGAACCGTATCTCTACCAACCCACCCCATTATGCTTCAAATTAGATCGTTGACATTTGCTCATGAGCAGTGAGGCCTGTTGACTAATGCAGCCCTGACCAACATTCAGTCCAAAATGTTAGAATACATTTACTTATTTATTGAGGAAAATTCATTGCAAAACTAATCCCACTCCAACAAAAGAACACTGGAGAAGACCAACTAACAAACAGGCAATTATTGCTGCTTTGGAAGCTCATGAATTGAGCACTTGAATTTTCATGGGCAGTTGTCAAGAATCTGGCCAAAATATAAAGAACTAGGTTGGCCCGTGCCGGAATCCAGCACGACAGTTCTGAGTGCGGAACCATCCTTGCACAATCTGTATTACTCCCTATGTCCGGAAAGAATTGTCCTAGTTTTTAGGTGCTTTTCTTGTTTTGGCAATATTTGTCCTATGTTTTATACTTCAAACATGAGCCTTGTCTACTACAGACGGGGCAGACAATGAGAATGACACAAAAACTACATACTACGATTAAAGATACACCATTTTCTGAGTTCTGAGACAACTATTTTTTGAGAAAAAAAGGTTTAACCCCTAACTGCCTAAGCGTCCATTTTTTGGACGATGTACAGATTTCATCCATAATTTCTCATCCGCCATGCACTTTTAGCAGTGTGGAATTTTTACTGTAGATTCTATGGGAAGTTAGCTTCATGCATATGTGATCTGATTAGAAAGGGGATAATTTGTGAAATTTTTATGCCTCATTTCATGTTGTAGTGATTCACCCAAAATAATGAAGATTTCAGTGTAAAAGTGCTCTAAAAAAAGTCAACTCATATAATTAAGCAACCAAAAAATCTCCAAAAATCACCACACTTAGAGTATTACATTTCAACCAATCACAAAAAATTTCATCCGTAGATTGTCAATATCTTATTCGTAATTGAATTACAAAATAATTTTGAATTTCACGTTTCAAATTTTATACAAAATTATTGGTAATAGCAATCATAGATCTAACCGTATGGATAGAATCTAAAATTCATAATGTACAACTTTTATTCATATATGAAGTTCAAAATATCCCTCTAAGTTGCATTTTATAATGCATCTTTGCAAAATTGCCGAATTTAGAGAGGGCTCTAGGCATTTAGGGGTTAAGTTAAAACACGCCAAAAACTAGGACAATTGTTACTAGAGGGAGTATATAATAGATTCCAAAAATTGCACCAATGTATTTTGAGTGACCAAGCATAACTTCACACACAAGAGTAAAAAATAAGCTACAACCACTATAAGAAAACTTGGTAAAAAAAACCGCGACTAAAATTGGTTGCAGTTCGTTTGACCACACATTGCTGCAGTCGCTAAACGACTGTAGGACTGTATTTTTCAATTTGCAGCCTCAATTTTAAGAATTTTGGGGCGTGTAATATACTGTTGGAAAGGCCAAGATAAGACATTCATCTCTTACATGCAAAACGGAATGTAAGGAGACGGGCATATCACGCACCTAACTGAACAAGAAGTCTAAACATGATAAGCACAAACTGGTCCTTGACAGAGGAAGAATCTTGACAAGGGCTGTAGAGGAGCAATTTTCAAAAGCAGAAACTGTTGCAGAAGCTGCAGGGTTTGAATGAGCATCAGGGAGGAATTCTTTGTCCACAAAGGGCTTCATTGTTACAGTACAAAGGTCACTGTAGTCAGATGCTGCACTTCGGAAGTGGTCCAAGCATGTTAAGAACATTCATGCATGAAGTTACGTGTGTGCTGGTGATCCTCACCGTCAGGTGGTGCAACAACTCCGTAGCTTGCAATTCAAGCATGGCCCAAAGCTATAATTGATAACTCACACAGATGAAAGCTACACCACTGTAGCTTGGCCACTATTCCCACGTCTGAGGGCCATGCATAGAGACGTCACCACCCGAAACGTTACAGCATCTCACTGACACAAAAAATGTGTACTGAAGCTCAAGGACAAGCACAGCGCGTAGATTCATGTGGAGACAGAAAGGGCAGACACGATTTAACTTTCTCTTTGGTTTAATTTGTGTCGTCACGTACCGATAGTAGCTGGAGCCTTCACTGACTGCAGAGAGCAGCTTCCATCACCAACAACAGAGCCTTACAGCAGAAGCAGGAGAAGAAGAAGCTGTCATCCATTCCATTCTCTGCAACAAAAAAGCACGACTTGGAAGAAGACGAGGTGAGAGTTCAAAATGGACTATTTGAAGGCATAGTCTCTTATTAAAGTGAGATCGCAAAGAATGTCATGGGTGAAAGTGTTCAAAGCTATGGAATATCACGCTCTGTATGTTGGTCTCGGGCCGAGATGAATTCCAGGCTCACAAGCATCTGTACAGCTACAATCTCCAAGTCGCCGTCGTCGTCGTCGTCTACCTTACAAATGGGTCTGATGATGCCAATCATGGGTGTCTTTACATTTCGCAAATCCAAAAAATGACCCTAGGTGGTGCTGTCCACGCTACTCCTCTCTTCTCTCTAATAGGTTTTTTTGTTCATATCGGTATGAGACTACTAAAAACGCTGAAGGCCTACACAACTAAAAACGCAAAAATTACAGCAAATAGTTGTAGATTGTCGTCTGACTGGAAAAAAGAATGGTCTTCTACGTACGTCCTCATAACAAAACGATGTCGCCGCTGGTCGTGGATGTCCACTTTGAAGATGATCTAGCTATCAGGAGTATAGAAGATCTGTGTAGAATTGATGACAATCTATGATAATTCTTGCAGTAAGCTGGTAGCTGAAGAAATCCCATCGCAGTCGAAAAGCCTCCGCGCCACTCGCTTGCTGTTGCCAATCCTTCTTGTTCGTTCAGTGTGTGCTAGCTATGTCACAAGCTGTAGTAGTAGTAGTACTAGTACTAGTAGTAGTTTGTGTAATTTTTTGTTGCATATGTGGAAGCGTAAACCCACTCTGGTGACACGCTAATCAGTCAACAGAAGTGGCTCACGTCGCTAACCACTTGAATATTCGTGTTGTCCGGTGCCTCCACTCGCACTGCGTCTTGATTCGATCCACCAAGCTATGGAGCTCTGCTGCAGTTTGTGTGATGAGAATCACAGGCAAAGAGGGTGAGCAGATGACCATAGCTTGGGATCAGAAACACAACATGCACTGCATCAGGGCCGTCTCCATAAAATTCCTAAATCCGTAGATATGTCGGTGCAGAAAAGAGTGTGAAGAAACTAAGGGAAAAAGCAACGCCGGGTTCGATCTACACAACCCAGGTGGAGGCTGTGAGGAGGCTCCGGTCCTGCCAGTTGAGGGAGATGCTGCCGCCCAGTTGCTGCGAGAGGCGGTAGCCATCGCACGGGGACAGGGATAGCAACAGCTTGGCTTGCGTGACGGCGTGCGAGCTCAGCGGCAATTGCTGAAACCCGGCGAGCTCCAGTCGCTGTTGCCAAACCTCAAGCGCCTCGTGACGCTCGATTCGGTCGGCGCCCTCACAGGCCACGATGTTCTTGATCTGCTGCGCAAAGTAGAGCTGCTCGATCTTCGCACGCTCCTCGCTCGCCAGGGGCAGGGAACTGTCCAGAGAGTCAAATACCGCCGCGTAGTAGTGGAGGGCCTCCACAAACCTGCCCATGAAGGTGCTCGTGTTGTGGTTCGCTTCCTGCTCCACCAGGGTCAACATCACCGGATGTATGTTCCGCAGCCCGCTCACAAACTGCTGCAGCTTGTCGGTCCCAAGTCGGTGCAGCTGCATCACACAGTTCACGGCTACCGCCTCCCCAGATTTCACACCAAGCTCCATGGGCGTCAGATCTTCCACCTCACCCACCACTGCATGAAACTCGAATGGCACGCCGTACGTCTCCGCAAATGCTGCCAGCCGCCGCCCCGTGTCTTGCAACGACGTGCAGCTTGTCCCAATGCCCGTGATTTTGAGCTTCGGAGGCCCCTCGTCACGCTCACTCAGCGACTGAATCAATCCTGGCCACTGGAAGCCTTGCATCAGATCCAAGTCGATGATGTGCACTACGGAATGCCCGTCCACAGCTTCCAAAATGGCTTGGTTGGCTGTGAAGTGGCCAAATTGGAAGTATGGGCAGACTTTGTAAAGTGTGGTGAACGCGGAGAGGTAATCGTCCAGGCGCGATTGCTGCATCAGGTTCTTGTACATTGGATTCTCTTTGCCCACGATCCGGGCCGCCAATCCTTCTGTGAAAAAAGCAGCAATTCGTTGCATGGAATCGCCAAAGAGCGATGCGTGCGAGTAAAGCTCCTCCAGCTTCTGCGCCGCAACCTCAATCTTGTTCTTGGAGATCGCGTCAGCGCAGGCCAGCAGCAGATGCACGAGCTGCAAACCAGATGCCTCGGATTTCTTGCCTTGGCGCTGCAGGTCGGCTGCCGCAAAGACACCAGGGAACAGACCCAATTCGTGATTGGGTGACGACTGTATCATCATGGACTCCTCGTGGTCCTCGCGCTCCACAGCGTCACACTCGCGCTTGATGACCTCCAAATTGAGCAGCGGCCGCACAGGTTGCTGGCGCCGGGATCCCGACTCCACCACGCCCTCCATTCTCGACGTGATTTTCTGGAACGAGAGGTGGGACTCCGTGGGGCTCGCGTGGGATGGCGCATCTGAGGGCGCTTCCTGCTGCGAGCTTGAGCTAGAATACTCGACAGGCGGGGCCAAGCATAGGTCCGCAGACACGAGCTCCACGCATTTCTGCGACTTGCGCGGTGAGGAAGCACGTGAATTCCTGTACTCGCTCCCCTCGCGGCTGCGGCTGGTGATTCGGCTACCGCCAATCCCTAACACAAGCTCCGAGTCGCAGCTCTCCTCCTCCACGAGCTCAGAGTGCGAGCGCTTTCGCGTGAGCGGCGGCGCCGAGAACGACGTGCTGGCTATGTCGCACTCCTGCTTACACTTCACCTGCTTGCCCGACTGCACAGCAACAAACCCATCCGAGGTCGTGTCGCGGATTCCCGTCGTGACCAATCCACTAGATCCCACATCGGACGACATGGCATTATTCGCAGCATTGGTAAACAAACTCGTCGCGGGCTGCAGATACTGGTGCAATTGAATCGGCGGCGGTCGCCATGACGCGGCGACGGTCACATTCTCCATGCCAGAGCTCGGCTGCGAGAACGGCCCAAACGCCGACGGCTCGTGTTGCAACCCCACCTTGCGCACAGACGGGTTGTAGCTGGAAAACGCGCTCTGCTGCGTCAGGCCTTTGGACGACGGGTGCGTGTCCATCCCTATCTTGCGCACGCCCGCATCCGCGCCCGGCTCTTGCTTCACATAAAACGAGCCCTGGCCACCTTTAAAATTCGTGGGTGGCTCCAGCAGCGACCCGAAGGGCGGCATCATGCCAGTCTAACGTGATATCGAAACCAAACCCTCTTGCACCTCAACTCCCTTCAACCTCCCAAGAATTCTTCCGTTCTTTCACAGTTCGTTACGCACTCGTCGCGTGACCTGGATTCATTCACAGCGCCACAACCTCGTCAAAAAAAATCTGGCAACTCAAAGATTGCGGTCACGCGCACTTCCAGCTCAGATCTAATTCGAAATCGCCCATTTCAATGTCGCTCAAAATTCATTCCGAACGCGGCAAAGATCAATGTCACAATTACCAGAAGTTCTCCAAAATAATTCAATACTCCCGAGTTCACCTCGAAAGACAACCATTGTAAGAAACTCGACGACCCAGATCCGAAACAAATTGCGTCACGGATTCTTACCGGTCGAGGCTGTCAAATGTATGAACGCTACGAACGGAAAGACGTCGTCAATCTCCGTCCTCGGACATTTGCACAAGTTAGTACACTGGCGAAGCGGCCGTCGACGACCATTCACAAGCACTGCTTGAAATCTTCCGAAGGCTTGTTATTCACCACCAACTAGCGACGGAGCGTTCGAAACCACTAAGTACTTTATCAAGATATGGCGACTGTTGATTTTTCAATCTTTTTTGTTCCAGGTTTGTAACTCTTTCCTACAGCACTGTAAGCTTCTTGGCACCCAAAAACGAGCGAACATTGAACGTCAACAGTTACGAATTCCCTCGCTTCTTCTACTACACCGCGTTAACGCCATCGACTCGTCACTACTGATCCGCCAATTCTCCTCCGCTTGTCACAATTGACATAGCCTCACTACACTATCTATAACCACCCACACAGATCCCACGAACAACATGGAAGATTACCTACAGACACACAACCCCAACTATCGCACACTCTTCCAATGCACTCGCTTCTGCTGCAACAACAACAACAACAACAACAACAACAACAACAACAACAACAACAACAACAACAACAACAAAGAGCCCCTCTAGTAGGAGAAGAATTGACACTGGGGGATCTCGCAAAACACACGCACAACTTGTTTTTTTTAGTTTCTCTTCTTCGAAACTAACACAGCAAGTAGAGAACACACACACACGGGAAGCTCCTTACAACTAGCACCAGCAAGCGAGCAAGCAAAGGAGCGAGAAAAGTGGAAGTGACAGGACGAAGATGAAGATTGTGGAACTGGAAAAGGGAGGTAAGTAAGGAAATGAGATGCGAAGGTGGTGATGGTGAAGAAAGGCATTTCAGAAGGCCTGCGCCATGCTATATGCCCCCCACCCCATTCACAGCCAGCCAGCCAGCCAGCCAGCCTCCCTCTCATCAACACTGGCTAGTCCCCCTTGACTTGCACCTGCCTGGAATGGGGCTCCCCCAGCCAGCCAGGAGTAACTTTCACTTTTTGTTACTTTTTTCTGTGAGGCTGCCCGTGCCCGAGCTGGTGGTCATCGTCATCATCATCATCATCATGGTGAATGACTGACTGAGGGGGCCGGGTGGGGAGGGATGAGAGGGAATCCGGGATCATGTGTGGGAGTTACGGATTCTTCCATGGAATGGTCAACATGGCTCTCTCACCATGCTCTTCTTCATGCGTGTTCCCATTGCGACCGAATAATATCGCGCGAGTGTTTTCTCGCTCATATCCATGCACTAGCCAATATCCATGACCCAGTGTTCATTTGTTCGTGTCTGAACGAACTCAGTCTCTTTTTGGGGCTGTGGTTCTCTGTTGCCCGGCCACCGTCCAGGTTTTGCAACCCAGTCGTCGTCGTTGTCATTGACGCCCGCCCACTCCCCCGTCCCCCAACGCCATGATTTGACCAGTCTCCAAGATTCCTGTTAAGAGATCAATCAAACAATTATTCCATACGGAATTGATAAATTGAAAAAAAATAAACAATGGGTTTTGTATTCCACGCACATGTTGTGATGTGATGGAGCGTACAGTGTACATTCCGCCAAAAATTATGAGTCGACTCAGCCGTTGTTAACAAACAATAGGGGGAAAAAAAAGACACGGTTTTGTAATTGGACGGACGGACCTGGCAGATGAGTGAGAGGAATCAAATGAGCGGTTTGATTGAAATTTGAGCAGGCAGACATGGTCCTGTCCTGTTTGACCCATAGTGTAGTGATTTTCTACCACTGCAGACACTTCGTGAGTAGGTGAGTCCCAGGGTTAGGGTGGACCAAAACAGCCATGCTTTGTATGGAGCAGGCTACCCGCGATAAAGCGTGATTGGGCCACCCAGCCTCAAGCCGAAGGACGCCATGTGGCATGAGGCCGGGTGGCCCGCATGTGGCATGGCTTGGCCTTTACCGCAGGTGACTTGCGCCATACAAAGCATGGTTGTTTTGATCCACCCTACACGGTAAGGTTATTCGAACCCTTTAAATAACTAAAATCTGGTTGATTTTATTTCTTTGCTCTTTTTTCATTTATTTATTTTTAGATTGTATGTTAGTGTCTAAGGAATCAATCAATGTGCATCAAAAATAACGATTTGAACCAAGATGTGTTTAAACTACTCCAAAATATCAAAATAGTGAATTCATAAATTTCGGTGACTCGTTAAAGTCAAAATCATCGGTGTATTAAGCAACTTTCGATTGAATATACATGAATTGCAATTTTGGCTATCAAAATTATCTATTTTACATTCGAGTATTATTAACAAAACCTAAACTACCAAGCCTAGATTTCATTTTATTTTGAATTTTTGAAAATTTCAAAGAATTGAATGACTTATAGTTTGTTACAAGTGGAGGTTGTATTACCATGTTTCAACATAAATTTCTATGCTTTTTTTTATTCTTTCTATAAAGTTAAAATGGTTTTTTGAACATAGTAAGCGCTCGAATGGTTTTCATTGTAATCTACATATTTTATGTCTTTTTATATTGTTTGAATATAATTTGCAATTAATATAAATTTTCTTTTTGTTTCTTCTTCCAAAACCCATAGTGATCTCCAAAATACACCAATAATCATTAATAAACTTGTAATATACATATTCATTTACAAAAAATGTAAAATTGGCATTGCGTATCAATTGTAGTAGCTAGATGAACTATACACAACAAAGGCTTGATCCAATGTCATAGGTTAGGTCGCTAATTAAAGGCAATAATTTTTAACCATCGCAAAAGATGTAATAAAATTTGAATTTTGAAGAAGTTAAAAATGATTGACTTTCTCAAAAGAAATTCAAAATTTTCAAATTTTAAAAAAATGAACAAAATAAACTTGAGAAAGCAATAATGTAGCATCAAAATAATGTATATGCCCACGGTCAAAATTAATTTAGTTTCATATAACTTATTAAAAAATCAATAATAACAAAATTAAATGGATTAACACTGCTTGAATAATAATAATAAAATCTACAAACCTAGTTCAGTCAAGGAGGTTTTTCTTTTTTCTTTTTACAAGCAAAAGTAAATTCTATTGTTAAACTATCCATGTAGAAAGTTCAATTGTAGTTGTTGTCACTTTAAAATTTAACTTTGGTTGTGGAGTTAGTTAGATAACTTCATCTTTATAACACCTCGAATTGTCTAGATTGCTTTGGTTGTTGTTTGCGTCATTGCTTTTGCAAAATAAATAATATTAATTTGTATAAAAGTTATTGGTCATTTTCTCGGATTGTCATTGCCCCTTTTTGGCCCCTTTTTTAGAATTTCTCTTTCTCTTATCTAATTGTACTTGGATCTTGTTCCCTCACTATATGTCCTACACCCGGCCTTTGTAGAACCTATCACTATACCACTTCAAATCCACCTACTATGGCATGAAGTTGTGAAGAGTTTTCATGTTCATTTCCATTGATTTTTTCTAAAACCTCAAATTAAATTGTTTTCAACATTTTTGTCTTTTAATAATACTATCATTTTTCCAAAATAAAATTAAAATAAAATAAGAGTTTGCGTGTACCCACCTCTCTAAGACACAAGGATCTTTACATGTACATCAATTGTAAGTGATTCACCAACTACATAGAGGAACACATATTAGTTGAAGGGTGTGGAGACCATTACAAGGGTTTCGTTAAAAGTACAATTCAATATGTAAAAGTGCACATGAACAATTTTTTGGAAATTTATAAATTTCATTGAAAATATGATCATTTTATAATTATCCTAGTAAGAAAAATATCATCATGAGGGGTGTGGCATGTGCCTCACCCCTTAAGATAGGCAAAATATTGTTATAAGGGGTGTGGCATGTGCCTCACCCCTTAAGATTTATCAAAATATATCTGAAAAGACTCTAGCCAAAGTACAATATTATTGCTTATACATACCAAAATTTGTGATTAAAATATTCAAAAATAATCCCAAAAAATAGTGCACATTTCATTAGGCAGTTTTAACGAAACCCTTGTAATTTGACAACAAATTTTGGATGTGATGATAGTAGTCAAGGGGTGAATTGGGGGAGAAGGGTGCGGATGGTTTAAGAGCATCTCAACCACGTTGGTTCAAATCCAAGCGCTATTGGACACATGGAGTGTTTTTTTTCTCTTGTGCCCCACCTGGTTTTATTGCGCCAATCAAAGGAGAATCACATGGTGCTTGGAGGGACGCGGAACAAACGGTGCCAGGTAAGGGCAACAATTTGAAAGGATGGCTGCATAATTGACTGTTGGCGCCGTAGCAATGGGAATGCCAAGGAGTAGGAAGGTGCCAAATGCCTTTTGCGCACCCAAAACCACATATGGTGGCAATGCCCTAAGGCTCCAAACAAAAAAGATAACATAGGTCCCAAATTTAGCTCAATTAGTGATGTCTAGGTGCCCCCGGCCTCGCCGGTCGTGACAAGATTGGTTTGTATTTGTATTTTGCCTCTCTCTTCTTGCAGTAAAGGGTTCCCTTTATTTTTGTAAAAATAAAATAAAATAATAATAATAATAATAATAATAATAATAATAATAATAATAATAATAAAATGATAACCAAAGGCACAAACTCTTTATGAAGGTAATGAAAATGTTATGCTTTTTTCTATGAACTGATGAAACTGGACTATCCTATCCATTGATGGACCTTACCTTACCCCCAGAATTTGTAGTGATATCCGGGTGGCTCATGGCCCATTCACACCAAGAAGCTGTAGCACTTGCCTTGCGTTCCTGGAATGCTACAAGGTAAATTTCAAAAATAATATTCAATTTCTTACGGTGTCGGAGCCTTGCCTCTTGGTCCATTCACACCAAGCCCTTGTTGCCCTTGCATCTGAGTTCCCAAAATGGAGGAAAGTAAAACCAAGATAATAAAATAAATTCAAAGCCTTGTCTTTTCTTGTGCAACTATTGTTCAAGCACTGTGCAATTGCATTACAGTGCTGCAAGTAGAGCCATGCTCCTTTTTTGCGTTGCGTTCCTTTATGTCATGCGTTATAGTAATTTATAATTGCGTATTTTATATTCTTGGTTAACAACAAATTCCCTCAAAGTTACTTGACGCATGCATGCATGCAACAACATTGGTGCATGTAAATGGGGCCATCTTCCTGCTTTTAGCCAACGCATGTGCGTTGGTGGAGACGAAACTTTCTTGCAACACTCAGAATGTGTTGAAGCAGCTTCTTGCATGTATTGATGCAGCTTCTTGCATGAGTATGTCAGGTTAAAAAAATTAATTTTATAAGAGCACACTATAGCTACCCAAAACTTACATGGCGAATGCAGATTCTTTGTTGCACTTATGTTGGGTGACTGGTGTAAATGGAGCATCATTCTATTCATCAACCATTCAAAGGAATTTATACACTTTCCGTTCCGCAAAATGACCATGATATCAATTTAATTTTTTTCCTAAAAGAAAACCATGATTTCCAACTGTACTCATTCACCACCGGCCATTAAACTTTGCGCGTGCTTGACAACCACTTTAGGGCATTGCAACAATTTGGCACTTTAAAAACCATGGATTTTGATTATGTTGATCATGAATTATTGTCATGAATTTTCGGTCATGTATACACTTTCTGGCAGTCAAAATACTCCCTTTTGCTCACTTAATCCATGGATTTGCATTACAGTCAACATACTCCTTCTATAATCATGGGATTAAGCTCAATCCGTGAATTTCAATTAAAACAACGCTTAATCCATGGATTTCAATGAAAACGAGGTCTTTTCGTGGGACGGAGGGAGTATATGAATTCATTCAAGAGCAGCAATCTACAGTAGTTAACTCTTAAAGGTCCAAAGAGCCCCTTCCGACCAGTATTATACACCAACATTCCATTAGTTTTGGCATGGTTTCACACCTCCTATGGGTTTAACCCCTAAACGTTCTCACCCTTTTCAAATTTGGCAGTTTTTCAAAGATGCATTATAAAATGCAACTAAGAGGGATATTTTCAAGATGATGAATGAATAAAAGTTGTACATTATGCATTTTAGATTCTATCCATACTGTTAGATTTGCGATTGCTATCACCAATATTTGTGTATTAAATTTCAAACTTACAATTTAACACTCTTTTGTAATTTGATTACGAATAAGATATTGACAATCTAATAATGAAATTTGTTGGGATGGGTTGAAATGTAATACTCTAAGTGTAGTGATTTTTGGAGATTTTTTGGTTGCTTAATTTTAGTACTTGACTTTTTCAAGAGCACTTTTACACTAAAATCTTCGAAATTTTGGGTAGAACACTACAACATGAAATGAGGCATAAAATTTTCACAAATCATCCCCTTTCTAATCGGATCACACATGCACGGAGCTAACTGCCCATAAAAGTTTCAATAAAAAATCCACACTGCAAAAAGTGCATAATGGATGAGAAAACGGACTTCAAATCCGTACATCATGCACAATATGCATGGTTGGGCGGTTAGGGGTTAAGACCAAAAGTGAAGTTAAAATTCATGTTGACATGATTTTAATGAGCTATAAGGATCTCAATTTGGAACTTTCTATTTACGACAAATGTCAAATATACGCCAATGTATCTACACCCTTTTAAGGGTTAATATATTTACCATCAGCAAGCGAAGGCGCAATGCATCACAGCTGTTTTAGCGAGTTAATGGTAAAGGCCCCATGATGAGGGGGCCCCAAATTATTGACGATGCTCATAATGTGCTGGCTTTTGACATGGGCAATAAAACGAACTGAAGAAGCAGCTAGTCCCATCTGCAACTAAGATGAGAGTCTACTTTGAAGGAGGGCCATAATCATAATAATAATAAGAATAAGAATAATAACTATTCTTCATGGTCCATATGAGCTAGCACACATTATCACCGCACCCAGAAGATAATTATTTTCTTCTGATAATTCTCTAGTTTGGGATCGAATGTAATCACCATTCAAACACAGAAAATCTTATCGAATCACAGTTGCAGTGGTGTAGAGAAAAGAGATTGGGTATTGATTAATTCATTACATTAGTGGACTATGGCATCAAATTAGGTTGATGATTCAATTGGGTAATACACCCACATCTTTAATCATAAGTGGCCGGAACTGCCACCGTAATGCAAGACTTCAAGTGAACTTAGTTGGGCTAATGCTAATCCCAAGGTTGAGAGATTGATTTGAACAAATGAGATTTTCTTTTCTTTTTCTTTTGAAAGAAATATTTAAATGAAATAATGGAATTTTGTTTATTCCATTGCCAGAGTACAGCATCAAATGAGATTTTTCCATTCTCTTTTCTTTTGTCTTTCAGAATTGATGGTTTTATTTTTTGTTATTTTTGTTTTGATAACAGATGGATGTCAATGGAGGGAACACATTTATAAGGTTCTTTAGCCCTTCTACTGTTGACCTTAGAATTTTGGTAACTCTATTCTTGAATCATTTGTAGCAAATTTTGGATCATATTTAGCTAAAGATTGGGTGGTGAGACATTATATTTAATGTTAGAGCTTCTACAATGCTAATGTTGAAAAGGGTGGACTCCACTAACTGCAAAAGAACCTTATGTTGACTATGAGTTCCAAAGTGATGGTTTGGACTAAATTTTTATTGATGTTGTAGAAGTTGGACCGTGTTTAAATGAACATAGACAATATTGGATGAAGGCTAGGAAGCACGATATCCATTCACGGATGTAAAAAATTCCACATCTAAAAATATATTTTCATAGTACCTAGTGTGGTCATGTGCTGTTGGCCATGTGTTTCCCCGTGATTTAGCCATGCTTATACCTCTATTTTATTTTTAAAGAAATTTTCTAAATTATTCATTTATTTATTAGATAGTATTTAATTTGATTAAAGTTTGTAACTTCCACACGGTACGTTCAAAAGCTATGAAACAATTTCAATGCATCCCTTCTGGTCAGGATCTTTCCGACGGTACCAAGAACATGGTCGGCAAGCACACGGTCCGGAAGATCTCAAAGTAACATACAAACAAAACAAACACACTATGGTCTTCCTTATTCATAGCAATATCATTGACAATTAACAATCATTGGAATTTCAATTTATGTCGGATATTGCAAACTTATGGTGAAGTGAGTGTGCCTATTACCAACTCGATCCCAATTTTGCAGATACATTGATGTTGTACATTCTAAAACACAATAGTACCATACTGGTACTAAATGAAGGTGGAATTGTTAAATGAATTGTAATAGGTACTTTCACCTTATTACTATACCAACCAAACAATCAAGCAATTTCATGCATTTTTCAAGTGTAGAAAATATAATGAAGTGAAGGGGCTAGTTGCCTTCATATTTGGGGCAAATGAGATTATTATTTGTAAGTATTGCAAGCATTGGTATAAACCAACCTTTCACGAAATCAAAAATTCCTTCACAATAAAAGATTAGAAACATAACATTTTCCTATATAAAAAATTTAGCCTTAAACTACACTAGCAATTGTATTTTTCTCAACTACATTGTTTACTATTGAACAAAAGCACTTTAATGTATGCATGGATTGATGAAGTTATTGATAAGTCGAGCAACAATCTATATTAGTTTTAGTTTTTCTAATTCATATTTAGCCTTTAAGCATCATTGGCCTCATAGCAAGGCAGCCCGAAAGGCATTTTTCTAATTTCATAAACTTGGGCAACTAGAAACAAAAAAAGAAAAATAAGAAAAACTTCATAATCATGGCAAACAACCATATGTTTAAGCAAGCCCATGTTTTGGCAAGCCAGAGCTTGCATGCCACCCCCCTGCCCCCAAGCCGCCACATGGCAAGACATGGGAGGCCAAGGCCTAGCGCCTTTCATTCCCATATGCATATTCTCATGACCATGCCCATATCCAACTACTTTTATTCTTTGTCAAAGGTATATACCCAAACACTCATACGATTCAACATTCAATAACCCAAGCACTCGTAGAATACCACATTTGCCCAAACTCTCCTCCCTACCTTCCCCCGATGCCTTATTGTGATCTCCATGTGTTGCACAATTGTCCAATTTTGGCGCAAGTTGGGAATCTAGCCTCGCTTTTTTAATAGCTTTTGAAAGGACCATTCCTTTATGTTTTTTGTTCAAAAAATCTAAAATTTTCTTCATTATTCTCCCAAACCTAAGCCCACGGGGTTTAGCTTGACGTTTAAGGGTTAAATTAATCCAAGATGGAATAGCATTAAGTGGCACTAATTAATAAATTAGTATATTTTATGTCATATTTTAGACTAAATATTTATGAAAAAGGTCATATTTACATTCTTATTTACTATAGTACCATAGTTGGGTCGCCACCCCACGAACAAATATTTGATATTTAAAAAAAAATTGGGTTCGTTCCTCAAAAAATGAATTTCTTGGTTTTCGCTTTTGAGCAAAAGATGATTAGAAATGGCCCAAAAATGGCCCAAAATAGCTTAGAAATAGCAAAATATATCTAAAAATAATTGATTCTATTTACGTTTTTTGATCATCATAATTTCCGACTTTTTACATTTTCTATTTTTTTGAATTATTTTTTGGCAACTCAGCTATGGTAGTAAAATATTATTTGTTTTTAATAAAAAATTAAAAATATTGTAAAAGATTTATCTACATATTTGTATGTTCATTTTTTTCATTTTCAAATATTCATGTCATACAACCAATTTCTTTATATTCATTGTAACCATATCCTACTAGACAAATTTAGTTCAATATTATTTTTTAATATGTAGGACCTGCAATGTTATTTATTATTACATCTCGACTATTCCTAAATATAATATTATAATAAAATCTTTGTAGATTGTGTCTCCAATTTATATAATTGGAAAATTATTGAAGTGGTTCTTATTGTGATTCTAGAAATTATGGCTAAGTTTTAAGTAAGAAAAAGAACTAAAATTAGATAAGATAAAAAAATTCAAATAATGTTTTTCTTTGCTTATAAAAATCCTTAATTATTACTTAATTATTACTTTCATAACTAAATAAAGGCTTGCAACTGCACATGTTACAAATACCCCGACCCCTTTAAAATAAAATCCATTAGATCTTCTATAACCGCTCAATTTGAATTCTATTTTTAATGTGAATTCTACTATGAAATCTACGTTGATTCTTCCTCCACAATACTTTCACAAAAATAGTTTCTCCATAAGTGTAATTGTCCCAAAAGCATGAGTGGCCTAAAAGTAAACATGACAGTACCTCCTAAGTACATATATTTGATCATGACAATGTTTACTAACAAAAGAGTCAAAGGCTACCCACAACTTTACTCATCCTAGCGGAGCGCAACTTCAAAAAATCATAATACATTCATACGGAATCCAAACAATACAATTTTTAATGCAATAGAATCCTTTAGAAAACAAGTGTTTAACTCATAAAAAGCATATATTCTAATAATAGGAAGCATCACAACAATGGGGTTTATGCCGTAGTTGAATTTAAAAGGTGAAACACCCATGTTTAGGATGTTGGCGGCACAAGGGATTGATAAAGCCTATTACTAGGTCCGAGATGACCCTAAACTTTCAAGGTGATGGTGGTAAGGTACCCAAACCAAACAGAGAGGTTGACGGTTCAATTCCCAGCTCTGAAATCGTCTTACTACGCGATTGGAAAACTTGCTGCAGGTTGCAAAAAAAATGAAAACTTGCTGCATGTTGCAAAAAAAAATTGAAAACTTGCCGCAGGTTGCAAAAAATGCAATTCGTGTGTGTCAAAAAAGAAAAAGCCTGTTACCATAACAATTGTTTGGGAAACAGTGAGACAGTCGAGAGTACCAACAGGAGGATTCATTTCCGAGGTTTGTCTGTGGGGGAGTGTTGAGCCCGTTTATGGAATTAGGTGGTGTTCCCATGGATTCCTCTACCTACCCCATAGATGCCTGCCATCTTGAACAATGACCCTGGCATGACTTTTTTGGTACCCTTCCTTCGTCACGAGTAAGTGAGTTTTAGAGGCATCCAAATTCTCTACACTAGAATTGCAATTTAGTGTAGGGACACTATTTCTCAACGCGGACACTATTTGACTTTCTAGAGATCAATAGTGTCCTTGTAAAATAAATTAAAAATACTATAAATTTTCAAATGATAAACCTGCAAGTAAACCTTATGAATGTAGTCGAGTTAACCGAAAACAAGAAGGACTTTGTACAAAGTCTACGCGGAGTCAAAAATCTTATATAAGTGATTTCTGACACAACTTACACATGAATAGTCCCTTGGTCCTAAAGCCATACGCTTGGGGGAACATGTGGGAACTCCCCTCTAGCATTGAGGAGGTCACGAGTTCCACTCTCTTGAGCGGTGCACGGTCTTGCTTTAAATTATTCTTTAACTCACCATAGACTAGTTTTGCCGTCTTTTTGAACTCTAGTATTCCAAAAACGAATGGCAAACATGGCATGCCAGCTCATCATTTGAAGGAACATTACACTCTCAGTGAAAGTGGGAATGACAAGTGGCAAATTCCTGCGTACTGTAGGAACACTATTTCTCCTTTGAACGAACTGTGGTAAAAGACATTGATTAGATCGTTGGGTACTAAATCACAATTTTAGTGTACTGCTGTTGGCCGTGCTGCCATGTAAACTTCCCCATGTGAGGCAAAAAATAAACCACCCCATGCATAAAACTGAAGACTTTTATGCCTACTCCTTTTGCCACTCAAAAGCAGCAAGTACATCCCTGGCCGAATACGACTTCCACTGGACTGCTGGATTATGAAGACAGTGTGGACCTTCCTGCGTGGGTACGTTGCCTCGGGATTTTTCCAGACAGATAATAGGGCAGGTTGGTAGGAATTATGTAGGTGAAAGTCAGCCATGGCAAAACAAAAAAGTGTTACCAACAAAATTTACGAAGGTAAAAACCATCGTAATTTGTCAAATTTGAAATATCTCATTCACTGAGGTAACTATACCTTAAAGTGTCCACCTTACCAACTGAGCCTATTTACACACATAAATATATAAAAGAATTCAGTGGGTCTGAATAGCAAGTTCAAGAGGATTCCAACGCACTTTAGCACACATTATTTGGACACCGTATGAATAAGTTATGAATTTCCAAAGTGTTGACTATAGGTTGACCTTAACCCCTAAACGTCAGAGCGTTCAGAAAGTGGACAACTAACAGATTCAAACCCTTCTCACGTTCTCATCAATGCTTGGATGAAAGTCATCCATTTTTTTGGAGATTCTTCATGAAGTTGTTGTCCTATCTAACGGTTGGATTTAGTCATACTTAATTGCATATTTTTTCTAAAATTACAAATGTAGAAGTATGTCAAGTCGTTGACCAAGCCAAAATTGCATTTACTGTAGTTCAAAAGTGGCCTTGCAAAAATGAGGTCATAGATTTAAGAAACAAAAAAATTTCAAAAAAAACACCATGTTTAAAAGTATCTCATTTCAAATTCATTCCAACAAATTTCACTCAAAAAATATTAATATTTTGTTTGTAATCAAATTTAGAAGGAATTCCAAATTTTAACTTTCAAATTTTATAATTAAATATTGGTGATAGTATTAGTGAATTGAACTGTACAGATGGAATCTAAAATTCAAAATCTAGAACTTTCATTTGTATATCAATTCCAAAATATTCTTCTAAATAGTATTTTATGATGATTTTTCTCAAATTGTCAATTCCAGGGACACCCTGGTACGTTTAGGGGTTAAAGCAACCCTAAACTCTGATGTTCAGATTGTGCACATTCTCATCAATAGTAGGGTGTCAGAATCTACTTGTTACAGAAGATTGAGATAGGGACGCTTTAAGGAAAGGGTCGCTTTTAGATATAATTAGCTTAGTAGAAAAGGTGGCGCTTCCCAGGGAGATGCCCAAGCAAAATCACTGTGCATGCGTGGAATTGGACACTACTTGCTTGGGCATCTCCCTTGACAATGCCACCTTTTCTACTAGTGATTGAAAAATGATCCATCAATTTTGAGGAACTAAATTATTGTATTTTTTCAAAAAAATAAAATTAAAAAGGTTAAAATCACAATGTTGCACTCTAATTGCAACATTACTCTTTGTGGAATTTTAGATTTTTCTTTATGTGTATATAATCTTATACACAATCTCTTCCAAATCTATTTTTATTATTCTTCCAAAACCAAATGAAGTTGAAAATCCTACCAATGAATGAGTGTGAAAAGCGAAACAATCTTTAAAAAAAATATAAATTATAAATTGAAGTGTGAAAGTCAAATGCCAAAAAATAAAAGACATCTACAAGAGATTAGGTGTTAAATAATGATTGGGTGCCAATTTGAACAATAGAACTAGCAAAAAACAAAAACAAAAACATATTCTTTTAGTTAGGATCTTTGAGAGTGAATGCTATCATATAGTCTTTTATCATTATAAGTAGCAATGTGAAAAAATAAAATAAGGGAAATAAAGGACACATGACACGCATATGATACCGGTACATCGGAGTTTTCAAAATAAATAATCACCCATATACACTAATTCCATGCTTGCAAATGAGAGGATGGACACATGTGCCGCTGACTTACAACTGTTGGTTCCTTGCAACTTGCAACTTCATGTAAACTTGGGTAGCTACTGATGGCTTTGTCCAAATGATACAAAATATTCTAAATATTCTCTTGGGGCCCAAGGCAGAGTTAGCCATTGCTACTGAATGTTATGTTTGCTATTAGGCTACGGTAGCGTGTGTTTACATACAATTGGATAACTTTCATGTATCATGATCTAAAACATTTTAACACTAGTAGAAAAGATGGCACTGCCAAAGGGAGATGCTTAGGCAAGTAGTGCCCAATTCCACGCATGCATAGTGATTTTGCCTGGGCATCTCCCTGGGAAGCGCCACCTTTTCTACTAGTGTTAACTTCCAACATGGTGTACTACATTTCCAATTAAGAAAAGGAAATAAAGAAATCCATTGCAGAACACACAAAACTCCCCCTAACAAACAACACACCATATGCACCCACACTATTTCCACCTATATTTTTCGGTGGAGTGTAACTGCCACTACACTAACGCGAGTGAGTGCCAGGTAACGTACATGCAACAGACCGGTATATACCTCCCAAAGAAAAAAAGAAAAGCAAAAGTATAAAGAAATATTCCACAGTATAACAACAACAACATTTGGTGAGATTGTGCTCCACTCCTGCCAGATGGAGTGTTCCATGCCAATCTCGTCAGACGCGGTTTTGACAGCCAATGTAAGTGAATGAAAACGCCTCTTGGCTCCACTCATTGATCAATTCCCCCCAAGTAACTTAACCCCTAAGGTAGGATGTCCTAAAACCGGCACCAACTTAAGAAATATGGCCTCATTTTAACAAGGTTATTTATGAGAAACATTTTTCTATCATTTGGAAGAAGATTTCTCACGGAATGCACAAATTTTCGCAATTTAATTCCCAATATTCAAATTGATACAAATTTTCGAAGTGAAAAGAACTTCGTGACCCAAATCAGACCTCTAGGTTTCCGCATGTCCACACCATGTGGTACTAAGTTTCACTCATAATGATACCCAAAACCACCAACAATTTTTTGCAATGCTTGGCATGCCACTGGTCTACTTGAATAGTGAAATTCGTGGTTTTGAGTCTCAACTGTGGTCGCCCCAAGAAAACTCTACATGTCATAATTGGGGGAGGTGGTGGTTTTAGGATATCCTACCTTAAAACGTCCCAGCGTCCACAAACTGGATCACAAACAAATTCAAAGCCTTGCAACTTTCTTGTTCAAACTCGGATGACTTTCATCCAAGTCACTTTTGTAAGCCTATTAAATTCTCTACCAATTACAGTAAATCTCTTGTGATGGGGAGCTGTTGATAATATTGGAGAGGCCTCCAACTACAAGTATGTCAAATTTGTTAGTTGGGTAGATTTTATGCTTGCAATGGTCCTCTCATGTACATCTGGGCCATGGTAATATCTATTTTTGAGACTAGCATCTACTTCTATTCAAAGGGGATGGTACATTCAAGAATTTGTGGTGCAGGAAGAAATTGTTCGCTAAGTGGGATGGGATCCAACCTTGTTGGAATCTTGTAGGTCCTAGTTTTAGCTCGATTAGCGAGGTCTAGGGGTCCACCGGTCTTGCCAGACCTGGCGGGGTGGGTTTGTATTTTATCTCTCTTTTGTGCAGTAAAGGGTCCTCCTTTTTTTGTGTAAAAAAAAAAAAAAAAAAAAAAACAAAGGGGATGGTACGTTTAGGGGTTAAGAAATCATACAAAATTCACAAAAGAGTCCATGAGTCAAAATGCTGTCAGTCAGTTTGATTCAAAACCAAAACTGGGACCTTGATAAGTTAACCCCTAAACGTCCCAGCGTCCAGTTTCTGGACGTTTGTTGGTCAAACCCAATTTTGATCTTGAAGATGACTTTTGTTGCTAATACACCCAACTAAGAAAATGAATTTTATTAAGTCTAGTTTGTACTCCACTTTTCAAATCTTAAAAATTCCAATTATTGAGTATTTTATTGCTTGTGCAAGCTTTGTAGCTCAAGGTTTGAATTACACTACATAGGATGTTCACCTTTCGAATTTCAAAATTTAAATAAAAAATTTCTATGGAAAACATATCATGTGATTCTCCATTGTAATTTGTACCTGCTCCCAAAAAATTATTAATTTTTTAAAGCTTTTTTGTAATAATTTTTTTTTTTGAAGTATTTGACTTAAAAATTTGTTAAAAAGGCCGTATTAAATCAAAAAAATCTGAAAATTTCAAGACTGATAGGAAACATTCAATTCCATGCATGAAAAATATTACAAAATATATTTTGATAAATCTTGAAGGCTAAATTGTGTAGTTTGACTTTCCTACAAAGGAGTGGTACGTTTAAGGGTTAAACAAACCGAAGTTTTCTGCGTAAGTTACTATTTGCCCCTGGCAGGCAGGCAGGCACAGCAAAGGAAAAAAGAAAGTTCGTTTGATGGGAAGAATCTAGAAGTACGAGAATAGACGGGAGAAAAATGAGAATTCTGGTACGTAAGTTGGTGGTCGGTATGCGGAAAACGCAAGGAAGGGCGTTGTGGGCAACAACTGCCAGTCGGTGCGATTATTATTATTATTATTATGATTATTATGATTATTATGATTATTGTTGTTGTTATTCGGGTGTGATGCGGGAGGGCGGATTGTGGGGCGCAAATTCCGGCAGGGAATGGCATCTCTGTGCAGATTGATTCCCGTGGAGAGCTCAAAGCAATGACGTGTCATTCAAGCAGCTAGCGTGACAATCGAGGTCGTGGAATATTTGCCGTCTTGTTTAATTGTCCTCGCCAAAATCATGGGAGCAGATCCGTCACCCCAAGATTCCTTCCTTCCTTCCTTCCTTGCTTCTCCTTTTGACCCCTGCCTTGCCCATTCAGTCATTCCTCATGAATAATATTACTGCTCATCAGGAGACACAACCCTCTATTTTTCAAATTCACCGATTACTGTGAGACACACTAAGGGCCGCTTCTCACTTATGGCCGTCCAAGTGGAGAGGCCGTGGGATTGGGAGTCCAAACTTTGTTGAGAGTCCAAAGAAATGGGCTGAAAATAGCCAATAAAATATTGGAATTGGAGCCTTCGGCCGGACATAGTGTGAAGCCTCCAAAGGCCAAACCCAAAGTCCAAACCCATACCATTTGTCCGGCTTCTATCTATTTCTCTCCTCATCAATTCATCCAATTTTTGGAATTTTCCTCTCACCTCCTCTAGTCATGGATTCTAGAAGGGAACGCATTCTTATGTTACTTTCGATTTTCATGGTCATCAAGTATGTCATTGTGGGCATTTTGGCATTGCAAAAACTTGCAATTTTTCAACAAAAAGTCCAAATGATGATGATGGCAGTTTTTATTGCACAAGGACGGAGGGTGAATTATCAAAGGCAATGTTGGCATTTCAAAGATATGGAGGTTTTTTGGAACACACGCTTATGGGGTCATTTTCAGATGGTGATTTTAGGAAACGGATGAGGGTGAGTACATCTACATTTCAATATTTATGTACTCTATTAGGGCCTGTTTTGAAAAAGAAGGATACACATTTAAGAGAAAGTATTAGTGTGGAGCGTAGGATTGCAATTACTCTTTCTCGGTTAGCAAGAGGTAATTCATTACAAATGGTTGGTGATTTATTTGGGGTAGGATTGAGTACAACTTCTATCATTGTGAGGGAGTGTTGTGAAACAATTAGGATTCATTTGAGACCATTGGTTTTTAAGAAACCAACTCTTGATTGGATGAAACAAATAGCAAAGGGTTTTGAAGCACTTCATGACATTCCGTTTATTCTAGGAGCAATAGACGGTAGTCACATCCCTATTGTAGCACCATCTCATGACCTTGTAACATATTATTGCCGAAAAGGATATTATTCATGTTTACTACAAGGAGTTGTAGATGTGGATTGCAAATTTTGGAACTATGATTTTGGATGGACTTGACGGATTCACGATTGGGCATTATTTCAGGAATCTAAAATTAGGAAGAAGACTATGAAAGGTGCATTTTTACCTTACAAATTCATTGGTGATGCTGCATATCCTATGAGGCCTTGGTTTTAGTCACTGTTCAAGGGAGAAAAAGCAGGATTGTCTAGAAAAAAGGTTCACTGGAATTTTATTCAATTAAGCACTCGTATGGCTGTAGAAAGAACATTTGGAATTCTAAAAGGAAGATGGCGTATACTATTGAAAAGGATTGATATGCCACTCCGAAATTTGCCTGACATAGTTACTGCATGTTTATGTCTTCACAATTTATGCATTATGAAGAATGATGAATTCTCCCTAGACTGGGTTAAAGAAGTTGAAAAAAAGTTGCAAGCCAAAGTCAATATGTCACTTGGAAAAATGCAACAAGTAGATATGTTTCACGCTCTAGAATCATCATTGAAGGAAATGAGGGAACTGCAGAAGGCGAATCCAGAAGCGGAAGAAACACCGTTTATAGAACCGGGAGAAGAAGAAGAAATAGAGAAGGAGAATGGTGCATGTCAAGAAACAAAAAAAAACGACATGAGAAGATGAAAAACATGTTGGCAAACTCAACCCGGGTTCATTTATTACTAACAAAGAACTATTACAAATGTCATTTGAAAAGAAAATCAAACTTTCAGTTTGAAAGTTGTACATACGATGACTATGACTATGACTATAGCTCCGACGAAGAGTAGCATATAGAATTCTATATCTTATTGATCAAACGATCAAATTAGTAATCTATCATTTCTAGCAGCTCATTAGTTCTCTCAAATTTTTTCATCAAGCATGTGCTAGTTTCTGCCATTTTTTCAAAGATATCAATCGCTCTATCATGAAAGTTCTGCTTACCTTTTGACGTTGGTGTTGTCATGGTTGTTGATGTCGGTGCACTGTCAACATCTTGCGATGAATTGGTTTGAAACTCCATGTTATCTGTGATAGTAGCCGAGACATGTTTCGTCACTTGTCCGGCTTGGTGATACCACTCATCTAGAGCATCGTAAAATTTTCCCTCCTGTGGATTATTACCAGAAATTCCATTGGCCAGTTTGTCTTCTTTGTATGCATCAAAGATGGTCTTGAATTTCTTACAACATGCCACAACTGTCCGGTTAAATTTTGGTAGCATCACAACCATCCTAGCATGAAGTCTCACCCATGTATCAACTCCTACAACCAAAAGAGCAGAAAACATGAGAGATGAGTCAAAAATGACCTTGAAAAAACAATCACAGCACATGCACGGATCCTCAAACAAAGACTCTGATTGCTATAAAAGGAAGAGAAAGGTGGAATGGATCATCAACGGGAAGTAGGTGGAAGGTGTGTCCATTGATGACAAAGGCTCCCCATTGTAATGGGAGAGACTAGGGCTCAATTCCCCATGGCGACATTTGATTTGCATCTATAATGGGGGAAAGGGGGGCCTAGGAGCCGGGCACGGGCGCGCGGCAAAGGCGAACGCCTTTAGGCCCTCAATTGGCTCCAATCCTCAATCCGATTTTATTTTAAATTGACAATTAGGGTAGACAAATCTTACCTTGTTTTTTGCCATTCCTCACAAATTCAGGCTCCATCTCCCCTTAAGTGCAATGAGTTGAAGCACCTCCAAATTCTCTCACTTTCGATTTGCCTCCTCCCCTTCTCCTTCTCCTTCAACTTTCACCACCGCTTTTGCTGCCTTTTTCTTTGAAGCAACCATTTGCTTAGGAGCAGCTCTCTATTTGGAAGACCCTACAATCTCACAATCCACTTCTCCATGAACAACCCTCTCTTCCACCCTTTGAACATCCCTCTCTTCTAGTCTTCTCTCTATAACTTGAGTTGAATAGGGCTGAAATGCTCCAAAAGAATTTGGAGCCAAAAAAAATTCCGTCTCCATTAGACTCTGTTGGCTACAATAGTAAGGGTTTTGAGAGAAATTGTCCATCTTTCTTACTCGTGAAAAATTGAGAGAGCCAAGATCTGCAAAAAAGAAAAAAACAAGAGCAATTCCTACCAAGACGCACGAGAGAGAGAAGAAGAAAGAACATTCCACTTTATTCCCTGTCCAAAACAAACCCTCCAATCTAACGGCCAAGATCTTGTTAGTTTTTGATTTTTTAATGAAAAAATTTCGACGGCCTCCTGACTATAGTTTGGGTTTCCATTCCTGTCTGACCCAAACTTCCTTCAAGAGGCTATCGCCTTGGTCAAAAAGTACTGCCACGTAGGCATTTTGGAGAGCGATGGCTGTTGGACTTTGGCCTCTAGTGTGAAGGGTCGAGAGGCCAAATCCATGGTTTCTTGCAATTTGATTGGTGGAAATCGACGGCCTCTCGACCTTCGGCCATAGTGTGAAGCGGTCCTAATTGTTTTAATTTAAAATGGTTGCAACATCTTTTTTACGCGAGGTGAATTTTTTTACGAATAATGTTTATGGACGTTCATCAGCAGTACCAATATCTCTTTGATACTGGTAAAAATATATTTCTTTTGTAAAAAGTTATATAGTCTTGAGTAAATAGTTAGTGTGTCTTATAGTAATGGCAATAATTGGTGTAAGGTAAGTGGCTAGTCTCATAGTCTATGCTTTAGTATTTATTTTCATATTTCTGGTTTTAATTTACCGTCCAAATTGTAACTCCTGAAAACGAAGCGTTTTCTTGGTCTCGGGTAGAGACAATAAACCGAGAAAATAAGATGTTTTTGCATATTAGAAATGGGAGTTATGGTAAGGATTTATCTTTCATGGAGAGAGGAAGGGAATAATCATGAAGAGGTGATCCGAATCCATATTTTTATTCTCAAAAGACTATTTTCTACAACGTGAAAACGTGTAGTAAGCTTAAAGCCGTTTCCTAAACATTTCAATAACCAATCGTATTATGATAAAGAATTTCGTGCAAGGAATCATCCAAAACCGATACACCATTATGCCCATGAATCATGCCTATTCAATTTCCAAATCAGCTAAGTTTCAAAAAATGTCACACCTTGCACTTAGAATTATCACTGTTGTCAGACATTCTTGAAAATGACATCGTTACTATTTGGTTAGTGGAATCCTCACAATTTTCCGTATTTCTACCTTGTGCCCTCTAATATTTGGATGCCCTTCAGAGTGCAATTCAGAGTTGCTGGTGGAGATGCTCTGAGATAGTATAACATGCAATAGAGAAAACCGAAAAGAAGAGAGGTTGCAACAGGAGTCAAACATGAGTCTTGGCACTAAGAATATGATCCAATTTCACATATTCTCAGTGAATAGTAACTTGGTCTCCAATTAAATAGCAAATGAGGGTTGGGGGAACGTGTTCGCAATTGAGGGTCCCGCAGCCAAGACATTGTCAGGTGCTTGTTTTAGAGTATTTAGAAACTCAACTTAGTCTCAGTTTTGCACATATTCTCTGCTCAACACGAGTTTTGAGCTGAGTTTCCTCTGTGAGAGCTTCTTTTTGAGAGCTTCTTTTCGGTTAACCTTTAAACGTCAAGAGGGCCTGAATGGGGCAGCCCGGAAGGAATCTAAATTTTTTTGGGAAAAATAAAATAAAATAAATAAATAAAATAAAATAAAATAAAATTGGCAAAAACGGCTCTGCAGTGCACTGCTGGCTAGCACTGTAGCACTGCGGCACTGCTGAACTTCAGCTGCCCCAACCTCAAAACTTGTTCAATTTGATAACTTTGATTGCTTACCAACGATTCCACAATCTCTCAAATGAGGCGAAAATTTGGAATCTAGATCGCTTTTTCAGTAGCTTTCCAACGCAATAAGTCTCGCTTGATTTGGTTGAGAAATGAAACTTTTTTCTCCAATTATTCCTTTATACCAAGCCCATGGGGCTTGCTTTGACGTTTAAGGGTTAACTCTAATACTGCAAAAGATATAGCCAATTGCAGCTGGAATGCAACAGTGAAGTTACTCACTGATGGAGGTCCGAGGCACTTTCCCACTTTCATCTCTCCCACTTTCATCTCTCCCTTGCACTGCACATTCCAGTCATCATCATCATCATCATCTTCATCAGTAACTTCAGTTTATTCGCCTCGGGAGCTTCGTAACGCTCACCTTCAGTTCATCACCACCCATTTCACGTAACGCGGCTGTATGAACCGGCAATCTAGAATATATCGACATGTACTCCTGTTACTAACTTAGTACGCCACATTTGAAAATGACAGGCTCCTGGAATTTTCTTTTCTTTTTCTTTTTACTCTTGAATATAATTATGCTCTAATTCAAAAATGAAATACTGTATGAATATATGGCTGTCTAGAAGTCTGAGCGGCCGGCCGGCCGGCCGGACGGACCATCGATAGATGAGTGAAATCTGTGGCAGGCGAATCTGGCACCGAAGTCAGCATTGACTAAAGCGGTGGATGATATGGTGGGGGAGGCATGAGAATCTGCTGATGAATTATGCCAGGAAGGAAAAAAGGAATCACTGCATGCGTGCCAGTGCCGGTCACGCGGTATTGCGAAGGCGCAGGGCATGTCGTAGAACCGCGTAGTTGAATGTGCACGTCTCACTGTATGCAGGATCATTATTGGTATGCATGAATGATTCGTTTGTTTATTGACAGAAAGAAAAGAGGTCTACCACCACATGTAACCGAAAGCCACACTATATCTATATAATTTTTATATACTATGCCTTCCCCTCCCAACAGAAAGGGAAACAAACAGAATGAAATAATGAATACGAAGATGAAAAGGATCACGAATCAATCGTATGCCGGTGCAGGGAATGTCGCCACAGCAACCGGCAGACGAAGCTTCACCACATCTGAATGAATTGGAGTCCCTTGCAAAAGCAGAAACACCATGAATCACTCAGTTAATATATGAATTCTTTTCGTGAGATTCCAGCGTGGTGCGCACGGGAAAAAAGAACCAACCTAGTCCCAACCTGTGGGAAGCCGACAGATAGCACCTCGCATGGGAGCTCATCCGTGAGGGAACCGTGAGGTTGGGATCGGGTTCGTAAATTGTGGAGCTGCATTTCGTGGATCTGGGCGTTGAAATGGAGGTCCTGACGATGACGATGTTGATGATGATGATGATGCGGCCGATGTGTCAAGACCAGAGCCAGTTTCCGTTTGCATCGTCAACTGCAATTATTATTGATAGTCATTGCCGGCCTGCCTGCACAAGGAGCTGACTCGGCCATGGGCAAAAGAAAAGGAATGAATTCGTCAAGGGTGGCTGCACCTGGCCGGCATGCTCAGCGCCACTCCTCCTGCACCTACCGATGGATGGAGTCACAAACTTCTCATCCTACAGATCCAGGACCTCCACAATCAAAACATAGTAAAATTTCCACAAAACCACGATTTCCACAAAACCCGAACATTTGAAAAACACCCCAAGAAACGAGTTCATCCTTCCGGACCCAATCAACTAAATTTACTTTTTACATGTGTCTGATTGGTATTGGACACTGTAACTTTCGGCTTAGAAAATAATATACTTTGGTTCGACAATGTTCGCAGAGTGCTCACGCTCGACATGTGGAGACCGGAATGCATGCCTTTCTAGTACTGGGCCTGCTTTGCTTTAGTTGCTTTCCTTGCACTCCGGAATCATCCGAGAGCCAGATTTCTGTATACCGGTATTATCCTCCACTTGCCCTCATCACCGCCACTTCATTATTATTGGTTACAGTAATCCCTCCCCGTCCCCGGGCTCTGTTGTGTACCGCTGTTGATTATTCTACTGGTACAGAACAGTAGTACTACAGTGGCTAAGTTAGCTGCCCTCCGGAATGGGAGAAAAAATAGTAAGTTGAGGGTACGCATAAATTCGTTCCCATTGTCTTTTCAGATGCATGATAGGGCGGGCAGGATGATTCTGTGAATGCATCCCTTGTGGGTCTGGATCCCTTGTCTGCTGACGATGCCCTCTGCTTTCATCATTTTCTTTGTTATGAGCGCCCATACCCCAGTAACTTAGCGTTGGCCGAAAGAAACGGTGATCAATCGAACGAAGAAGAACAGGACATAACATTCTTTAACCCCTACACGCACCGATCCTTTTAACACTAGTAGATGCTAGCCTCAAATATAGATATTAGCATGGATGGCTCAGATGTACATGAGGTGTACATGAGAGGACCATTGCAAGCATAAAATCTATCCAACAAATTTGACATACTTGTAGTTGGAGGCCTCTCCAATATTATCAACAACTCCTCATCACAAGAGAACTATTGTAATTGGTAAAAAAATTAATAGTCTTATAAATGTGACTTGGATGAAAGTCATCCGAAATTGTATGAGAAAATTGCAAGGCTTTGAATCTGTTCGTGATTCAGTTTTTGGACGTTGGGACGTTTAGGGGTTAAGCACCGCCTAGTGCTTGGTGATCTTTTACCGATACAATAATTTTTCCTTGGGGAGTTACTTAGTGGAAATTTTGGGTACATATGAGCAAACAAAGGGTATTTAATGGGGGGCTATGAAATAATTGGAATATTCTATTATTTATAGTATTAATTAGGGTATATTCCATATATATATTATGAATATTCCTAAAATATTCCCCAATTGGTTTTAAAATACCCTATATTACTTCTACAAATTTATAGTATTTATCTCAAATGAATAAAAGACAACCTATATTTGTTCTCTTATGGTTATCTAAATTCTTGACAGTGACTTCCCCGGGAATTTTTCTTGGAACTAAAGTGAAAGACGACACTTGTCATTCTATGACGGAATGTAGTAGGAGTCAAGCAAGTAAGACAAACTTAAGATGTGAAAACCAAGAGCATCCAAGAGTATGGGAGAATCTTGGAAACTTTAGTAGGGCATCAGAAAAGTTGGGCCAAACTATTTTGGTGCCATTTTGATACCCAAAGCCGCATACAAGTCATTTTAGTGTCATTTTATCCATACTAGGTTGGTATGGAGGTTGGCACCAAATTATCTTAATTGCATTTTAATGCACCATTATGGCACCATGTTCACATGCCTTGAAGTTCTTGATAGGGTACAAAGTTTAGGACTCAACAATGTTATGGAGCTAATGAGATCCATCTTCAAATTTTTACTAAAAGTTGAGGTCTCCATTTGACTTTATAAGACTTTTTTCCATCTTAGGGCAAGTTTCTATGTGGAAACTGGGCTGGTGAAAGGCGCTAGAAGACAAGAATCCAAATCTCAAGAACCACCAATGGTCCACCGGCATTTGCAACAATTGAAAACAAACTTCAGGTTTCATCCATTTTGGTGAATTATCCGTAGCTGCTAGCTTTCTAGGACCCCCCACCGATATATGGAAGAAGGCCCTTAGTTGGTATTTTTCTTATGGATACCAGCCATACTCCTCCAAAATTTTGGTCTAGAATTTATACAAGGTTTGGATGTAGAAATACTAGGGTCACTAGTGGGCTTGTTCTTATAAGAGGTTGGTGGTGCATGTATGAGCTAACTTAGTAATGGTGGAAATCAAACTATAAGTTGAACATGTGAGACACTGGGGATTTTAAGATTGTGGAATGAATTCAGTTCCCAGAATCATCTATTCTCCAACCAACTAAGAGCATCTCCAGTAGAACTCTGAATAGGCCCTGCCCTCTGAACAATGGATGAAAATCAAGCTCGAAATCACCCCGGACTATGAAAAAATCCTAGATATTGAAAGTCCTCATCTCACCACACTGGGAGCTCAGTTAAGATGAATAGTAAGACGGACTGATACATGTTGGTGCGTGATTGGATCACATCTCCTAATTGCAAGGTGAAATAGTTATTTACTGCAAGGTGAAATAGTACTGGTGAAAATGACTGTATTATTCAGAGTCTGTCCGTATTGCAGAGTTCTCCTGGAATGCTTGACAATTGTGAAGCCTTGAAAATGACGCAGTGGAGAGCACATTATTCAAACCCCACATGCCAGTAGGTGAAACTCCTTGAAGTTCACTGTTGCAGATGAGAAGAGCATGTACCTCCAGTGCTTCTTGGTAGGGACACCCAAAATCGCCACCTTCCACGCTGAGCATATTTCCTATTATTAGCCTGATTCAATTTGTTGGGGGTTTCCAACGCACCAAAGAATGCAATATCTGGATACTTTACACAAAAGTTATGAAAGTTTAAAATTTTATTGGTAAATGGCCTAAAACATACAGTCACTTCAAACATATCTTTGACCCCTAAATGACTGATTGACCATTTTCTGGTCGCAGCCCAAACAACAGTGACTGCCCATGGTCAGAAAATGACATTTTTTGAGTTTTGATTTTTTGTTGAAATTGGGATAGAGATCATGTTCTAGTGCTGTTTGATTCCATTATTTGCAATATTGAGGTTCACTGAGGAAATTTTCAAAGACAAACACCTCAACAATGTCCTAGTGTTATAAAAACTTTCTATTTTGGGAAAGTAATGATGTACTCTCCTTTGAAATTTTCACTTTTTAAAATTTATGAATAGAATGTCTAGTTTTAACCAATCATACCAAATTCCAAATTCTAAAATTAAAAATTGTAATTTTTGTGAATATTAAATCGTAAATGCTTCTAAATTCATTAAATGAGATTCCGAAACATTTTTTGAAAGTTTGACGGTACATATAATTACTTAACATCATGCTTCTCATTTTATCTTTTGGACCAAGCTTCATCAAAGTTGTAGAAGTAACATTTTATAACACATCTAGGTTTTGCCCTTACCCCCTCTGTCATTTAGAGGTTAAGAAGTCTAGTACATCCTCTCCATACATATACGTCTATTATATTAAATGCAGAGTGTCACGACCCCTATGTCACAAAATTCGTCACTTTTTCATCCAAGTCTTCTATCCATCAATTATCATCCAATATCTCATCATATATCATTCTCATCAATTTTCATTCATTTGCCTGTTTAGTAAACTATTTTCATCTATACTCAATTTTTTCAATCTCTTTCAATCAACATTCTTTGCAGTGGAGTCCATGTTTCTTGATCATGTTTATTTAGTTTTGTGTTGCATTGCAACACGAGATTTGCTAGTATAAAATTAAATTAGCAGTGTCACAAAATGTGTCACAAATTCATCCAAATTGATGGTCACATTCTCGTCCATACAAAATTTCATCCAATGAGATGAAGATATTATGCTACACAATTCGATGCCATGAAGTAATGTAAAGTGGGAAAAAATCAATTCAAGCATAGTCCTATTGCATTGTAATGGACTTTGCCCTATACCCTAGATTGAATTTGCATTTGCTACTTTGTATTTTAATTGACCTGGTCTTCTTTTTTTCAATATATACCCATTAAATTCACTCTCCCGTGTAACATTTGACCTATGCTTTATCCGTTTCAATAATCCCTTCTATTTTTTATTTTTTATTTTTTTAAAGCGGCATCTCTTTTCAAAGAAAAATAAATTTAAAAATGTACCCACTATCAAAGATATCAAAGATTTGAAGGGTAGAGTCAGTGGCGTTTATGGGTGTCCCTACATTGACTGCAACAAACGACTCTTTCCAATGGCCGTACATGCAAGCCCAACAAGTGTCTCTTGCTGAATACAATGTACCCTACACTCGGGTTGGATCCGTTAGGCCCAATACGAAATGAATAATTTTTACGGTTATTTTCATTCATTAAGTGAAATTATATTTTTAAAGTCCAAAATGACCTTAACCCTTTAACGTCCCGATTCAACATTGTTTTCAAATAAGCGTTATAAAATGTTTGATGGAAACCAAAAATGGGGTTGATGGTCAAAGCAAAATTGTAAATGTCAATGTGAAGATCACATCTGTACGGTTGGATTTATTTTATTTTTATTTAATATTTTTAAATTAATTTTGCAAGGTTTTGCTTTTGAAATTCAATTTTAAAACCCAAATTAGCACAGTTTAAAAATATATATGGTAATGAAATTGGAATAACATGCACTACGAGATGGTATGGTTTCCATTATTTGATTCTACTTATTTTGGAAAATCATATTTAAGGTCCCACTTTTTGAACTAAGAATGAAACTTGACATGAACCAATTCTGTTGTTTTTCTAAAAATCACAATAACCTATTTTGAAGATCCAAACCGTACAAAGGATAGTCAACTTGTTCAAGAACCAAAAGAAATTTTGGTGGATGAAAATTGTCTATTTTTGGATGAGAATCCAGCAGTTTCAATCTATGCGTCGTCCACATAGTGGACGCTGGGGCGTTAAAGGGTTAAACTACATAGGTGACAGTTGGAGGTAGGCTCTTTTTAGGAGTGCTCATTAGCACCAGTAAAGGCCGTGATTCGATTTCGATTCAATGCATATCATGAGGGCTAATACTTCCATGTTTAATAGGAACCCTGCGCGTGGCAGGGATTGCTGTCATGTTTACGGTGGGGGAGTCGCACATAGTTGGAAATGTTTAGGAGCATAGGGCCTAGTTGGCTAGTTCATATATTGTGGGAAGGTATATATTTTTAAATTATCTATGGGGGACCAATTGTTTCAAAGAACTTTTCACTTCACTTTTTCTATAAATTTAATTTTGAGAATTTTTTTATTGAAAAAGTACTTGTCTACAGTATCTTTGTTTCTTTTTGAAAATAAATAAATCTCTCATCAGTGAAGCTTTAACATTTCCCATGCTAAAAACCTTATTTATTGATTATGGTTACTTATACTTCATATCTTCAATTTTTAATTTTAAAAAAGAATTAACACAAATAATGGAGAACCCTTTACTGCAAGAAGAAATAAAATACAAATCAACCCCGCCACGTCCAGTGACACCTAGACCTCGCTAATTGAGCTAAAACTAGGACAAGATAAAATCCACCAAGGTTGGAACAAACAACTCCTTCCAGCACCAAAGGGACTTAAACCATATTTCTAATTTTATTTTATTTGATACAAACAAAGGGAGACCCTTTACTGCGAGAGAAAGGCAAAATACAAACCCACACCGCTGAGACCGGCGAGGCATATGGACACCAAAGACTAATTGTTGTTAACACAAATTTGAAAGTAATGGCCCATTCACATCATTCAGCCAACGCGAGTGTGGCAGAGAATCTGCGTCCGTTGAGTAAGTTTTCGGTAGCTACAATGTGCTCTTGTAAAATTAATTATTTTAACCCGACGCATGCGAAGAAGCTGCATCAACGCATTTTGGGTGCCGCAAGAAATTTGCGCTCTACCAATGCACATGTATTGGCCAAAAGCACGATGATGGCCCATTCACATACACCAATGCTACTGCATGCATGCATGCATGTCTTAAGTAACTTTGAGGGAATTTGTTGTCTATCACGAAATATAAAATACGCAATTAGAAGTTACTCTAATGCATGACAAAAAGGAACGCAACGCAAAAAAGGAGCATGGCTCTACTTGCGGCACTGTAACGCAGTTGCACAGTGCTTGAACGGTAGTTGTAGCAAGAAAAAACAAGGATTTGAATTATTTTTTGTTTCTCGGTTTTACCTTCCTCTATTTTGGAAATGCAGATGCAAGTGCGGGAGGGGCTTGGTGTGAATGGGCCAAGAGACAAGGCTTTGACACCGCAAGAAATTAAATATTATTTTTCGAAATTTACCTTGCACCGTTACAGGAACACAACGCAAGTGTTGGAGCTTCTTGGTGTGAATGGGCCATCAGTAAAAGGGCCCAGAGGACGTGTGATCTCCAATTTTCACCGTCAGTTTCAAAGGGAGATGGAAAAGAGTTTTCTGTTACCAATAATATTCTATTTCTGTCACAAGCTGAATGAGAACAGGAGGGGCAGGAAGGGATCATTCCGCGGAACAAAAGTTAGGTGTGACAAGGTGGCCAACGTGCAAAATCAGGAAAGAATCAGGCGATAAAGGTGATAATGAGAAGCATCGCCTGGTCGTCGCATAGAGATCCCAAAATAACAATAATAATAACAACAACAACAATACCAACTCAATCAAGCCTTCCTGTAAGAAAGCATCCGCACTGGAAAACTCAATGAAAATGCTGCGGGCCCTCAATCATACAGTGTCAAGCAATGACCTTCCAAAGGGGATTTTCGCTACTTGGGACTGCGATAATCCCCGTTGGAACTTCATAGGTCTTAGATTTAGCTTTAATAGCAGTCTCTAGGTGTCCCCCGGCCTCGCCGGACCTGACGGGGTCGGTTTGTATTTGTGCTCTCTTTCTCTTTCTTGCAATAAAGGGCTCCCTTTATTTGTGTCAAAAAAATTTAAAAATAAAAAAATCTACGTTTAGTTGAAAATATCCCATAGTCTACTTGTGAATGGTCCATTGTGCACATTCAGGTGGAGACCTGTAAGTTTGAAGGCTCTTCAAATACAATCGGAAATGATCTTAAGCCCTAAAGGACCAAGTGTACTAACTAGGACAGTTCAATGTTCAGGTAGATTCCCACGGTGTCAATTTTTATTCTTATTTTTTGAAATAAATTATGTGAATTTGGTATATCAATACAAAAATGGGGATCTATTTTTTTATTTTTTTATTTTTTTTCTGATTCCGAGTTTTTAAGTGGAAGTTATGGAGCAAAATGGGTTTTTTTGGGGAGAATGGGCAATGCGGGCAGGGCTAAAAATAAACCTCAAAAATTATTATTTTTCAACTTTAATCGTAAGATCTTGTTATAGACTACCAAGAAAGTGCATGGTAAAATTTTCATAGAATTTGACTGTATAGTTTGCAAGATAATAGCGTTTGAAGTGAAGTTGAAATTGCAGTCTTTTTGGATATTTTTTGACCGTCTTTGAGGACATGGGAAAAATTGTTAAATTTATCAAAAAAAATCTTAAATTTTAATTAAATGTTTGATTTGGTATTTTCTATCAAGGAGAAAAAAAATATTCACAAGAAAATGAATAGAAAGAGGTGAAAATGATGCTCAAAAACAGGAAAAACCGCGGTCCTTTAGGGGTTAAACTACCTAGGTAATAGCAAGAGGTGGGCTCCTCTTAAAAGTGCTTGTTAGTATCAAAGAAGGCGGCTGTTCGATTCTGGTTCAGATGCACGTCGTGAGAGCTAATGCTTACTTGCTTGATAGGAACCCCAAGCATGACGGGGCTTGATGATATTGTAGCAAGTACGGTGGGGGCGTCGCTCTTAGCAGGAAATGACTAAGGAGCATAATTAGGATCTTGTCTAGATGTTGCAGGAAGATAATCCCAAAAACTCACCTATAGAGGAGCGCATGGTCTCTTCGTTTGCAGTGTGATGTTTGTAATATATTCTTGTGCAATCTATTATATTAAATACAGAGTGTCACAATAGCATGTCACTACTCTGCTTCGTATCTGTCACAATACCATGTCACGAAATCATCCAAAATTTACATCCACGCATTTCATCCAAATATTTCATCATATTCCCAAATTGTTCTCCACAATTCCCATTTGTTCCCCAAAGGTTTCCATCATGTTCCCTGATGATTCCAAGTTCCTTTTATGTTTCCAAATAGTTCACCACAATTATTTACCATTTTGTTCCCCAAAGGCTTCCATCATGTTCCCTTTATGTTCCCAATTGCTTCCCACGTTCTTAACCCTTAAACGTCAAAGCAAGCCCCACGGGCTTGTTATAAAGGAATAATTGAGGAAAAAAGTAGATTTTCTCAACCAAATCAATCGAACATTGGTGCGTTGGAAAGCTACTGAAAAAGCGACCTAGATTGCAAATTTGCGCCTCATTTGGGAGATTGTGGAGTCATTGACAAGCAATCAAAGTTATCTAAATGAACAGGAGTTGAGGTTGGGCAGCAGAGGTCGTTTCTTGAAAATTGCCGCAATGCTACAGTGCCGTAACACTGCTGGCCAGCATAGCCGTTTTTTAATTTTTTAATTTTTTTTTTCGCCTTCGAAAATTTAGATGCCTTCCGGGCTGCCCCGCCCAGGCCCTCTTGACGTTTAAGGGTTAATACAATTCCTCTGTTGCTGTTGTTGCATTGCAAGAGGGTGTTTGCTGGTAGTAATAACGCATCCATTTGTTTAAAAAAAACACAATTTACAGCTGAATAATTTAATTTTAGCGTGTGAGTTTTAATGTGCAAGGGTGCAGGTGCGCTTAACTTATTATTATTACTAACCTTCTTTCTGCTTATTACTGTTGCCAGTGACCGCAGCGAAAGGACGTTAACTTATTCGCTGAAGATAAGGAGGGCAGTTTTTTCTGTTGTGGCTGCCAATAGCAAAGTTTCACAGAATCCTGGCTCGGAGATGGGAAGGCACGAACATTCCTCACCATCACCAGCCGGGCTACAGCTTGCTCGGCGACACCCTTCCTTAATATATACGATTCTTTCTTCATGCATTACCGGTAATGCATGTGGTCCAAATCCCATTTTAAAACCCCAGAAGAGATCGAGAGAAGCGCATCATTTTCAAACTGGGAAATTTAAGAAAGACGTGTAAACTCTCTAGCACCGAATTTTCCATGTGCACCACTCCTCTATTCCAGTCAAGTCATGTTTCACAGCCTTGACTCATTCAAATCAACGGTTTCAAAAGAAAATCGAGACTCTCCTTTTTTGAAGGAGTCGCCCGCAGTCAGAAACGCAGCAATTCGACGCTCCCGCTTCTAAAAACTGCACATTCATTGTGGCCAACTTTACTGTTACTAGTGTGACCGCCACCTATTACGTGACTCCGCCATACTAATTACCATACTAGGGACCTTTTTTTTTATTGGTTTATGGAGAAGTGCTAAAGTAAAACAAGCAGCTACTCTACGAGAAGCTCTGACCGAAATAACATGGATGAAGGACGAGAACGCATTTCAGTGAAATTCTGGACGGAATATATTTGCTACAATTGTATTTAGCCCAAGAGAATGGGTGTCCCTGCAATGCCTCTTTTCCTACGGTTAGAGCCAATAAAATGGTGTAGCCGAAATTTGGATGAGCCAAATGAAAATGCAAATTTGAAGAAAATGCGAATTTTATTGGCTCAAATGCCAATTATGTCTCAATGCTAATCTATATTTTAGATAGAACTATCTTTTCATCTACATATTTGGATGAGTTTCGTTGAAAACTAGCAATTTCACCCGCATTATTTTCAAAAATTGGAGCACTCTGGCATTTTTTTTCTTCAAAATTTTCCTTAAGGCTTGGTGCATGCCAATTGTTTTTGGTGTTTTTTTGGCTTCTGATGCCTAAACAAAATCACTATACTACACCGGTACTCAAAGATTTAAAGCATCTCCACTCGGATTGGACAATTTCAGCACATTAAAACTTCATCACTTAGGGGAAGCCACTTATTTAGAGAGTAGGTCACTTGGGAGCAATTAATGCTGCAATTTCCCCCTTTAGTCCATTAGAGGGTCTGTTGCAATGACCCTTGGCAATGCTCTAATACAACACAACATATCTTTACTTCAAAGTAAAATTTTGTGCATATTTCACAAGTTAAAAATCCAAGCCTGCACGTTTATGTGTTTGGTGGTTTACCAATGTGCTAATTAGAAACTCTCGTACTTGGAATGTAGGACAAGGTTTCATCATATGTGTAATTAAATATAAAATTTCATCTAAACTTAATCGTCGTGAGTCCCTTGGAGGGATCAACATGAATTTCTTTACAACAAAGAAGACAATGTTTAAATATTTTCCACCCGTTTTTCATCCAAATTTATGAAGATATACCATATTGCACGAATCTTCTACCAGGGATTGATGGACTCGTTGATTTCTAAACACTAGGGCAAGGGCTACTTACAACGAACTTGTTGGAAGTTGTGAGGTGGCATGTAAAGAATGAATTAAAGTAGTAACATCGAGTTTCATCCTTCATAAGCCACTTTTGCAATTTTAATGAGTTGTCTTGAAGCGGTCTTTTCAAGACTCCTCCCATTGAAGTTTGAAAAATTGACTCAGATTTTTAGCTCAGTTTTTGGACATTGTTGCAAAAATGAAGTATTTTGCCCCAGAGGCGTGTACTCTCCCAAGTGAAAGTTGACCTATGCTTTTACCATTCGACCTAGTAAGAGTTCCAAACAAAATTCTAATTCTCCTCTTTGATATTCAACCCGCCCAAGTGCACAAGGGTTCTTTTAAGATGCTAGATGTGTTATAATGTACATCTTACGCAACTTTTATGAGCTAAAATCTTTAAATATATGTAGAGCACAAGAATCAGACAACATCCATTCAGTTAAATTTTGGAAAAATGCTATGATTTTTTTAATAATCAATTTATAAGAATTATCTTTGAAATTTCATAAAAATTACAAATTTAGTCATTTTCACTTGGAATGAAGTATGATAGGTCCAAAAAAATGGTTTTATATGGTGGTTAGCTTGTTCAAGTTAGAGCTAATATTATTTGATTATAAACTTAAAGATTCCATTCTGGGCATGATTTCAAAATTGTGACAAGTGAGTTGTTGTCACTTCGAGGGCTTTAGAGGAAAATCAATAAACTTTTTTTTCAAGTTTTCTTTTTGGAAAGGTTGGTCAGTTTCAATATTTACAAGGGAAAAAAATTACGCTCAAAAACTGTTATTTTTGCAAAAGTTATGGACATTTAAAGAGGGTTGAACTTTTTTTGAACTCTAAAATTGTGAATCGACCAAATATGGTCGATTAGGCAGTTAGGGGTTAACAACATCAACACTTTTCAAAGATAAGAAACAAAAGAAATTGACTACAAGTTTGAAAAACTCAAGGTAAATTTTCAAAATGCAAACTTTTTTTAGTGCAAACATAACAGCGGATCTACGTAACATTTAGTAGCTTTCAAGAAGGCTACCTTTTTGTTTTATCCATCTTTATAGATGGAGTGACCAATGATTTGTAATTGAATGGGCTATTGAATCAAATAAACAATTACAGGACATTATTGAATTGTGATTGAGCAAGTGGCTTTCGATTACTGTTCACCATGGTTAGTTGTTCTTGCTTAATGCCACCTGCTCCTTAGCTACCGATGTGATGTGGGATATTCCACATCATTGCAGTGGGGATGAAATGATGTAGAATATTCCACATCATTATGTTGGGAGAAGACAGCAGTCTGAATGTTATGTAGATTGTTGACATCTACCCACTTTTACAGAAACGCTCTGCCATTGAGTTTTTCCCAAGCCTAGATAGTGCTGAGAGCTTCAAGCCATGATATTATTAAACCAGGTGGGAACTACAGGAAAGATGAGCACTGAGCCTTGCATGTAAAAAGTAATTTTCTCAAAGGACGAAGCATCATTAGTGTCCCCAAATAGTAAATTCTATAACACTAGAATAATATTGAGGTCTTTGTTTTTGAAAAATTCTCCTCAGTGGAGTTTAACCCCTAAACGTACCAAGGTGTCCCTAAAATTTACAATTTGAGAAAAAGCATCATCAAGTACTATTTAGAAGAATATTTTGGAATCGATATACAAATGAAAGTTCTAGATTTTGAATTTTAGATTCCATCCGTACAGTTTGATTCACTAATACTATCACCAATATTCAATTATAAAATTTGAAAGTTAAAATTAAAAATTCCTTCTAAATTCGATTACAAACAAATTTTTAATATTTCTTGAGTAAAATTTGTTGGAATGAGTTTGAAATGAGATACTCTTAAACAAGGTGATTCTTTGAAATTCTTGTGTTTCTTAAATCTATGATCTCATTTTTGCAAGGCCACTTTTGAACTACAATTAATGCAATTTTGGCTTGGTCAACGACTTGACATACTTCTACATTTGTAATTTTAGAAAAATATGTAATCAAGTATGACTAAATCCAACCGTTAGATAGGACAACAACTTGATGAAGAATCTCCAAAAAATTGGATGACTTTCATCCAAGCATTGATGAGAGCGTGAGAAGGATTTGAATCTGTTAGTCGTCCACTTTTTGGACGCTTTGACATTTAGGGGTTAATTTGGATTGACATAATTCAAATTGGATTGAAAAGTAAACTTGATTTCCTATTCAAAAATATTTTATTTTTATATATTTTTTCATTTAGGGGAACCCATAAAAATAGCAACGACCATAAAATGATTGTTCGTTCATTTAGAGGTTAAGTGTTATAATGCTGTGATTGTACTCCTCCAAAGAATACACTAAGAAATACTAAGAATTGAAGGGATTTAAAGCTAAGTGTCATTTTGTTATTTGTTACAAATGGCTACTCCCCATAGTGTATAAGTAACCTTTCTAATTGTTATATACCTCATAGTGTATGAGTACCCTTCCTCGCATAGTCTCTCCGTTAATATTTACCCTAGATTTTCTTTTATGGCTTGTTTATACTATTCAACCATGTAACTCCTTGCAACTCCCATAACATTAAGTAGCCTTCATGCCCACTCCTTTCTTTCATGCACTTTGCTCATCACCTTGAGCCTCCACCTGTCCACTTAGCTACTAATGAAGTACAATTGGGTGTGGAATATTCCACATCATCTACTGTAGAGCCAAGGCAAGAACAATGCATGCTACTAAATGTTATGCTCCTGGTGGGGTAGGGTCAGTAAATGTTACAAATGTAATACTCCCGAGGGATATCATTTATAGAGGGTGGACTGTAAGTAGGAGGCCATGCAGTGGAGAGCAAGGCACCCCAGCGGGCGTTCCATTCCATTCCATTCCATTCCATCCCTTTCTTTCCATGTGGCCTCAAGGCTGTGATGACAAGAAGAGCTTATCCGAGATGATGCCCTAAGCTAGACGGAATTGCAGCGCTAGCGCCGCTCCCAAATAAGACGCCGGAGATTCTAATCTTATCGGTGGAGGTGCTGCAAATCTGTCATAATGGGGGCAACAGAATCGTCCAAATGAATAATCAAAAGAAAACGTGCTTCATGGCGGACACCAAGTGCAGGCCGGCGGGGGCACCACGCGGCACTGCTTACCAAGCACACTGCAGCTCATGCCTGCTCAGGAATCAATGGCACCCAAAATAACTAATTATTATAATATTTTGCACAAACAGAAAAATGAAGATGGAAAGAATCAATCAGCTGGGGTATGTTATTGGACGCGAATCTCGCCAGCCTGCATGCTAATCTCAGCAAGCCTCACTACTACTAGGCAGTCGGCTGCCAGGCCCCGCCTACCATTCCTAACTTACAAGCATCAATCAACTGAAGCCGGACAACTGAATTTGTGCAATTTGTGCGAAACTATTCACCCATCTCTAATTTAACTCAAACAGCAAATTGATAACAATACCAGCAGGAGATACGGAATGCTAAGTTAACGCCTAGGATTCATGATTTTAAAATGACAAATTCAATCAATCGTATTGTGGAAAATGTAATTCAGATGGGACCAAATTTTATATCACTAGAATCAGTGAAGAATATTGCATGTGTTTTCTCAAAACACAAAGAAATTTGAACAATAGGAGCTTCACATAAGACCTACTCAAAACTATCAAGAAAAACATGAGGCCCAATTTGGGCTTGTTGGTTCTATAGGGGTTAACCCCTATAGAACCAAAAAGCTCCAATTGAGTTTCATGTTTTTAAATACAGTTTTGAGTATGTTCAATATGAACTTCCTATTGTTCAAATTTCTTTCTGTTTTGAGAAACACATGCAATGTTCTTCACGGATTTTGGTGATATAAAATTTGTTCGCATCTGAATTACATTTCTCACAATACGATTGATTGAATTTGTCATTTTATAACAATGAATCCGTAGTCCTTGAGCCACTTCCGAATCCGGAAACTGATTTGTGTTTTTTTTTACCACGGTTGTGACTGACCTGCCTGACTGACGGACTTTTCTACCTCCGAAAAAGTGAATCATTCACAGCGAATAGCCTCTCTGTTCATCAATGCATGTTCTGACAGCGAGCGTACATTTTATCCACGTTTCACCCTCGGCCTCTTTACAGCTGAAAGCGGCCACCTCCCGGTCAGTTGTGGATTACAGTAATCATTCTGAGTCTTCTTTCTCATCAACACTCATGGGTGGCTCCGTCCGTCGTCGATGCCATGAATCTTCTCAGATAGTTTTCACAAGTATGGATCTGAGCCAGCTCGATCGATCTGAGCCAGTGATCATTCTTTAAAATAACCCTAATCTAATCTATCATGGGTTTAGTTCAATTCTACGGTATCGATATCCCTGTTTGCAGACGGAGTTTTCCGTCAGCCGGCGTTAACAATAAGTGGCACCGATTTTTTCGATCTACCCTCTGATAGTACCATAATTATGTGGCCCCACATTGTTCATTCCAGTTCGTTGCTGCTTTGAATGAACCTATCAATGACATTGTCGTCGTCAGTAGGTTAAGTTAGCAAGAATGAATTGAATCGTTCGTGTTTGCCCATTTGAAAAGGATATTAAATAGATGAAGTGAAGAAGGTCAACTGACGTGCCAGATTCTTGATCGTGGACCAAGCATGCATTCATCAGTCATCTACACGAACTGTTTTTTTTCTTTTTTTCCGTTTGGAAGAAAGGAAACAGGAGAACCAAAAATAAATTCATTAATCTTCGACATGCACGAAGCTTTTGGAATCGATCTACTCCAGTGAAGAATTCGCCGTCGATTTTTTCGTGCAGCAACATTTGGTACTAGTATTCGATTGAAGAATGTGCATGTATGTATTCAAGGAGCCTGATGAAGTTAGTGTAAAGGAAAGGCAAGTGATGAAAGGACGAGAATCTAATCTAGCATGGGATAGTTTTGGAGCAGGTGGCAAAAACATTCATGGGCATTGCTGGGAAGGGAAGACGGTGTGTGGTGCACGATGAAGTAGGAGCACCTCGTGGAGAGTGATGGGCATCTTATTACCAGAAAGGACTGATGGAGCTAAGATGGAAGTAACTATTTCCATGCATTTAAGCAATCTAATATCTCCAATATCGTGGAGGACATACTTACACTAGTTGGAAATGTGTCTTTTTTCACTTACTATAAGGTGAGTGGACCATAAACCGACACTTTAACCACTGTTCCTATTTATAGTAATCTGAGGTGCATTGTTATTGTTTGAATGGATTAACAAATTGATTATGAATCTATCCCAAGTTGAATCATAATTTTTGAAGTTATATTGAATAAGTTATGAATTTTCAAAGTTCAAGGTATAGATTGCCTATTTGTAGCAATAGACATGGGCTGAAATTGAGAGTGAATATGCCTTAGAGCATTCCCACCCATGCACGCTAGGACTAACTCGCTGAAATTATTCATCTACATTTGAAGGGCCCTTGCACTCACACTCCCCGCCCTTGCACATCCCTCACATATCAAAAGTGCGCATCAAATAGTCAATAGACCAATCACAAGTAGAATGTGAGGATATAGTCAACTAAATAGTGATTTGAAGGCCCAATTTCTAACACGTTAGGATTGAGAGTCATAGCATCCCCACTCCTACACGCTAGAGATGACTCGCTGAAATTATTCTTTTACATTTGAAGAGGCCTTGCACTTACACTCCCCCACCCTTGGAAGCCCCTCACACATCAAAAGTGCACATCAAATAGTCAATGGACCAATCACAAGCATAATGTGGAGATATAGTCAACTAAATAGTGATTTGAAGGGCCATTTCTTAACACGCTCGGATCCAAAGTCAAGAGGCATTTTGGAAGGGCCCTTGGCACTTTTCATCTAGTTCTAGAGTGCGAGAGACTCTGGAAGGGCTGCAGTGGAGCTGCTCTCAAGAGGTATTTTTGAAGGGCCCTTGGTACTTTTCATCTACTTCTTGAGTGTGAGAGACTCTGATAGGGCATGGATAGTTCCTACAAACGAGACAAGTCCAAGTAATGATTTACAGTCAACAATCACTAAACTATTTTGTTGATCGTTTGTTTATGGCACAATGAAGTATCGTTGTTCAAATTAATAGTGTCTTTGCATAGCTTGCGTTAGTTATTGGTCCACTCACCTTAAATGAAAAACCCGGATGAAAAAGAAATGAAACCGTGCTATGCATATGGGTTGTACTAGTGTTGGTGAGTGGTTTTGGTCACAAAAAAACAAAAATATAAGCATAATATTCAACTACTATTCATTGTTGCCACAAAGTGGGGAATAAAAAACGACAAGTCTATTACTAGTAAGTGTTACCAAATGTGTCACAAAGATAAATCTCAGTGGAGTTGAATCAAAGTGAAATCACATTTTTCTGATAAAATTTGAATTTCTATGAATTTTCAAAGTGGTACGTCATGAAATGCAAAATCGCATCTACATTACATTCTATAACAATAGGGTTTTGCACCCCTACTACTTGGTTTGAATTTTACTGATACAATAACTTTCCTTGGAACTAGAGTGAAAGATGACACTCGCCATTCTATGAGGGAATTTAGTAAGAGTCAAGCAAGTAAGACGAATTTAAGATGTGAAAACAAAGAGCATCGGAGAGAATATTGGAAACTTTAGTAGGAGTACAAAGTCTAAGGCTTAACAATATTGTTATGTAGGTGGGAGCGATGAACATCGGCCAATATGCTTTATAATCATTTAAAATCAACATATATAGTTGATAGAAAAATACTTTAAACCGCCCTGCTTATACCCAAAAAATCTACTTGATTGTCATACTAAATTGCTTCCTTCATTGTCCTAATTACCTAACCATCACTTTGTGATTTCATTCTCATTCATTGAAGTACCTGAAACCACTCTATTTACACCCAATTCCACCTATAAGTTACTTCATTTAGTATTACTGCATTATGACTAGTAGAGTTTTATATCTTGGAACTGTGCAATCTAAAGTGACCCTAAAACTAGTAATTTACCAAAGTAACACTATAAGTGAGCAATTTATTCTTGTTGAAATGGACCTTTTTACATTGATGGTAACTTACATTCTCCCAAGTGAAAACTACCACCTACTCTCACTTCTAACTTGGACATGAATTGACAAGAGTTTTTCTTTTCCTTTTTGCATTCTACAAATTGAAGGCTTCTCATTATCTCGGGGGTGCACTGTAATAAACACCTACAAGTATATGTGAGTGCACAGAAGGGGTATTAATATGAACATTGCCGTATTACATATACATACAATAAACATATTTAGAGCTGAAAATATTGTTGTATACTTACATTAAACATATATTTAGGACGGAATAGATCTGTATACAAAGGTTTTTAGACATACAACCCCTCGTATACAAAGGGGGTTTTAGAGGGGGTCATGAACACACGTGATTCTCAAACATAATGTAGAGTGCACCCATGGGCTCATTATTCGAGGGGAAAAACAATTTAAAAAACTTAAAAAAAATACTACTAACTTACTCCCCACACTCACCTCATCGTCAAGACATGCACAAGAGTCCAAACACGGGATTTGCATACTGTAGCAGATTTTTCATTGAACTGTAGAGATAACTGTCATGCATACACCGCACAATGGCAATTCAAACCGGCCGGCTCACAACAACAACAATAATAATCATCATCATCAATAAATAATCGGCCAAAGCATAACTAGAAAAGCGTAACTAGAGCAGGTGAGCAGCCAGTTTTCCAGCCATTATAAAAAAGAGAGAGCATTAATGTGAGGAATCCAACACTATCAACAGGCAATTGTGTAGAAATGTGCCTTTTTAGCGGATCGGATTTCTTTGATAAGATGCCACTGGCGCCACTGCATTCATTCATACTCTACCACTTCTCTACAGTGAGTTGCTTGGGGATGTGGTCATTGATGCCACAAAGGATAAATAATCAAATTAAAAATAATTAAATCAAAATTGTGTACACATCATCATCTTGGTAGTTGGTTCTACAGAAGCTTCGCATGATTCCCCCACTTTGAATGCATGCCAAGATACTCATATGATACTATGAATATAAAAATATGTATATATTATGACGATGATTACGTAATAATCAAAAAGGTTTATTAAGTCCAGTCAGCATCATGAAATGGATGCTGCCTGCCTGCCCGGCCATCAATATTCCGAAGGAGTTTTTGTCAACCCGGATCAGGATGTTCAGATCAGATGGATGGTGCTAGGTACTTCCATCCATTTAAGTGATCTGAACATCTTGGAGGACGTACCAAGTGTGTCACAATTTTTTAAGGTTAGGTGAGGTTCAATCGAAGTGAAGTCATATTTTTTCTGATAAAATTTGTAATTTTTATGATTTCCAAAGTTGTAGGTTTTGAAAATACAAAATTGTTCCCTGGTGAGGGCCACGAGCATCCTAAAATGCTTTTGTAATCATTCAAAATCAGCCGATAGTTGATAGAGAAGTTACCTTAATCGAGTTGCCCCATTTACATCCAATTGCACCCATTTTCACCTAAGGAATCTATTTGATTGCCGTGCTAAATTGCTTTCTTCATTATCTTAATTGCTTAATAATCACTTTGTGATCTCATTGTCATTCATTGAAGTACCTAAAACCGCTTTATTTACACCCAATTTCACCTATCACTTACTGCAAGTGAGGTGGAATTTGGGCAATTCCGAGATGGAATTGGCAATCCATGATAGAGTGCGGAGTTGGCTCTTGGGTGGTTTTAGGTGTGTCCCAACCATTTTTTTTGTTGGCGATATAGTGCCTAATTGCGAAACTAATTTTCATCCTAGTGTCAATAGTACAAATCCGTGGGGTCCTAAATTCATGATGTTCATATAATTTAGGACCCCACGGATTTTAAGGATTTCCGTGTGGAGTCCGAATTTTGATGGGTGCACACATTTTTCGCATGGATTAAGCACTAATTCAACACGGATTCTACCTTTTGTCAAATCACAAAAAATAGGGAATGCAAAATCCATGCAAAAAATGTACACACCTATGAAATTTTAAACTTTGCATGGAAATCGTTAAAACTCTGGAGTCCTAAATTCCCGATGGAGAGAAGGTTTACTTGACTACATATTTGAATTCGTTTGGAATAGATGCATTGATCAGTGACTTGTGAAAGTTTTCAACATCTTGGTACAAGATACTAAGGAATTGCGCACTAATGAGCTCTTTTCTTCATCATTTTCAACGTGTTAAATTGTCTTTATTTAGGCTATTCATTTTTTATTTTGTTTTGATTTTCTAGTTGTTTAATATGCTCTTAATGTAGGACATTTGATATGATGTTCATTCATGTGAAATGATGTCGTAGGCTTAGGTTACAATTGCAGTTGAATTCTTTGTCAAGGACTTTTCTAATTGGTTCTCTACGACAACACTAATGGATGCATTCGCGGTTGTCTACACTCAATGTTGGCTACAACCAAAATGCGAAGGGTATTTTTCTGTTATCAAATCCTTCTATTGTCAATATCGGAATGTGGACTCTATTGTCTTGGAGCCCATCTTCTTGGAGTACAAACTCAACCATAATGCTCTACTTTAAGAATGCAATGAATTCCAATGCACCAAAAACTATGCAAAAGTCCATTTTGAATTTATATACACAATCGTAAAGAACATTGTCTACTTCTAAAATATTGAGGAATCATGTTGGTGAATAGTTGAAGGTGGTTGAAATAGCTGCAATTCAAGTCTTTGGGTCTGTAGAGGAAGAATGGACCTTCTCCACCCCTATCCATGGTGAGCTTCACAAAGAACAAACTTTGAAATCCATTGACAGAGTACTTGGCTCCAAATGTGGGCATCTTTAGTCATTTTCACTTCATTCTTAAGACCTTTCTTTTTGACAAGGTGTTTGATGAGTGGAGAGTTGATAAAAAGCGGCAGCAAAAGTAGTAGACTAATTTCTTTTTCAAGAGGATTAAAGCTTGTTAGAAAGCTCCATAGCTCTATTACATCATAGAGAATACATAGCGAAGCAACATTTGTGTTGTTTTTTCTTTCCATTTGGTGGATTTTGGTTTCAAAAGCTTGCCCTTTGCAATGTTTTTTATGCTCGAGGAGGTCACTTCCAAATGTTACGTAACAATGTGCAAACAAGTGATTTTCAACCCTCTATATACTTCTTTTTTTTATAGAGTTTGATTTAGCTCCAAATTTTGAGTGTGGTCACATAATCATTATATCTTTTATTTTAAAAAACTCTTATTTTCAATTAAATTCAAAACATTAGAAGAGATATGGGGCTTTAAGAAGGCCTCCATTTTGAATCAGCTGAATTCAGATGGCCAGAATTTTAAAAAATAAAAAATAAAAAATAAAATAAAAATAAAAAATAAAAAATAAAAATAAAATAAAATAAAATAAAAAAAAATATATATATATATTTAAAATAACAAATTAAAAAATTGCAGTCTGACGTGGCAGACCGTTTGCCACGTTAGACTGCAATTTTTTACATTTTTTTATATTTTTTTATTGGTTGTTGATGGTTCACTGTTGATTAGTAGTTTGACAAAGCAAAGAGGCCTTCTGAAGGCTTGAATTCTCTCCTATTGCCAGCTCTAAAAACACAATTGAAACGAGCTCTAAAAACAAAACAAATAGTTGTATAGTGTATTTATTTACTTCAAGAATATGCAAGTAATTAATTTGGATAAAAGAAATTCCCAAATAATCACAATATAAACTTTCAACATAACGAAACATCCTATAATTTTTTCAAGTTGTTTGATTGATTATTTACAATAAAATATAGGGTGTCAAAGATTTGTTCGCATGTGATACACATAAAATACATTGAGTGAACTCCTTGAGTTTTTATGTTCACTTCTAGGTAGTATTTTGCATCGTTGAAACGAACCTTTTCTTTTGGGTAAGGCAATCTCCGCAATGGATTCTTTTAAATGTAGGATGGATGTATAGTTGAGTGACTCACTTTTGATGTCACAAATGATTATTCACTATTGTGTCTTCATTAAATTAAACATTTATAAAAAATAGAATATGAAGAATTTTGGCATGAGAACTTGTATACACTTTTTGGCCTTGATATTCGTGTACTTGAATATTTTCTTTTGGAAATGCCTTCATCATAAAGAAATTAGGAACTTTTAATTATAGAATAGTGATTGTTACAAGCTATCAACATTTCACACATGGACTTTTTTCTTAGTAAAGGTTGTTATAAATGTTTGTTAGTGAGTCATTATTTGATGTGTCAAATGATGAGAAACCCAAAAATATCCTTTTATAGAATAGCACATAATCTAACATGTACCTATGGACTTTTTTTGTGGTAAAAAATAGGTGTTTTTTTTGGATGTCCGTTGAAGCATGGGAATATATTTTTTTGGCACAATATATTTTTTAGCATATTAAAATCTCTAAGCTTTAGGTGGTTTTGTACTTGTATGGAGTTAATTGTTATGTAAGTTATTTATATATTTAGTTGTGTTCAAGTTAAATTATAAGTCATTTTAAAAATATCATTAGAAAACATGTATGAAAGTTAATAGATTTTTTTTAAGTGGTTGAGTTCTATGTACTACAAAGAATATATGAAAATTGAAATAAAAATAGTCAACATTATATGTAAAATATGATATGAACTTTTAGGAAGTGTACGTATGCCACTATTGAGCCACTCAACCATACATTTACAAGACAATTACCACATCAAACTCTTTTGAAATGTGAGATTGTCAAATGTTCATTCTCAAAACCATCAAAATCGCCACCTTCGCAATACTTTTTTCAACTCATGTAGCCACTTTTATTCGAGTAGGCTTACAACCGTAAACCATTGTCAAAAATTTCCCTGTTCAATTCTAGGAACAATTATTTACAATAATTAGGGTTTCAAAGGTGATTACACAGGAATTCCCCCACAATCGGGCATTATGCCTTTTTCATCATAAGTAACGGATGAAATCAAACTTCATTTGATTTCCCAACCGTGGTTTACTCTAGGTAGGGCTTCGCCTTCTTCTTCAACATTTAAAAAAATGCAAAATACCCTCTTCGTCAAGCATTACCCTACACAAAACACATAAATAAAAATATATACTCCGTATATGTTTCTGGAAAGTAAACTCCTTCACAAGCAGTAACTGTAGCTAGTAATACAACAAGCAACTAGTCGCATAGTTTCCTTAGTATTTACTCCAAATTTACTTTTACGGCTTGTTTATATTGTCCAGCCATGTAACTCCTGAAAAATGAAGCATTTGTGTGGTCTCTCTCTTTGTGGCATTACATTTTGTAACAATAGGATTCTGCACCCTCTACTACTTCATTTGATTTTTTTACTGATACAATAACTTTCCTTGGAACTAGAGTGAAAGATGACACTTGCCATTATATGAGAGAATTTAGTAGAAGTGGACAAACTTAACCCCTAAAGGACCAAGGATTCATGGTTTTAAAATGACAAATTCAATTGATCATATTGTGAAAAATACAATTCAGATGAGACTGAATTTTATATCACTAGAATCAGTGAAGAACAGTGCATATGTTGATCGAAGAACAAATAAATTAGAACAAAAGAAAGTCCACATAGAACCTGCTAAAAAAACATGAGGCCCAATTCGGGCTTCTTGGTCCTTTGGGGGTTAAGATGTGAAAACAAAAAGCATCAGAGAGAATCTTGGAAACGTTAGTAGGGGTACAAAGTCTAGAGCTTAGCAATGTTATGATCGACAGACGACAAAAAGAAAAATGTTATTGAAGCCACCTGCTTGAATTCACACTTCCTGAACATTTGAAAAAATGGTTGGGATGTCCACCAGATAGATACTCTCCAGATCTGGATATCCCAAATGCCAGTCTTGTTCGTCTTGTTCGTCGCTCGTGTTTGTACGAACAACTGTGGTGGGTTGAAGTACACTTTCCTTGTTTCCTATGAACGCAAAAGGAGAGTCAGTTTTCTAGAATTTTGCATCGTTTGTTTCAAAAAGAAAGTGATTTAAAAAAAAATTACTTCTGGTACAGTGTCTCGGAAGTTACGTCTCCATGAACTGAAGGGACGACGGAGGGCGGGGTCCAGAAGAACAGTGCTCGATGATCAACTACTCCCGGGCATTTAATTTTAATGGGTTTTTTACTTGGTTCTAGATTTAGGATCCTTACCTGATTGGGACACTGCATGGTGAGGCACGTTGAACACGACGATGCCGGTCCTGCCATGTTCTCATGGCCCATTCACACCAAGCCTCTGCCGCACTTGCATTCGCGTTCCTGAAATGGAGGAAGGTAAAACCCAAAAACAAAAAAATATTGAAAGCCTTGTCTTTTCTTGCTGCAACTACTGTGCAACTACAATTCACTACCGCAAGTTGGGCCATGCTCCTTTTTTGCGTTGCATTCCTTCTTGTCATGCGTTCGAGTAATTTTTCATTTCATATTTTATATTTCTTGTTTCCCAACAGATTCCCTCAAAGTTACCTGACGCACGCATGGATGCTGAAGCACTGCTGTATGTGAATGGGCCATCAATAGTGACGAACCAACTGTGCTGCTGCTGATTGCACTCCATCAGGAATTTCCGACCCCACTGATTCTGCACTGATTCAGTGCGTTTATCGTAAAACACTGATTCCGCACGTCATACGTGCATTTAGAAGTGTCGTTACAGTACGGAAGTGACATGCATTACTAAGATGTCGATGCAGTGTCTTTTCCGTGATTATCAAAAAAGTATTGTTTCCGCACGGAAGTCGTGCTTGACGAAATCCGTGCGTTAATCGTGTATCTACTTCACATGACTGATAAGACACGGATAACGTGCAATTTTAGTTAATGCGAATTCAGTATCGTATACGTATCATATTAATGCCTTTTGTTATATTCGTGCGATTTCAGTATCTATTATAATGCAAATCATTGTCGTACGACATCCGTGTACAATATTTTAATATATTTTTTGGAATCTTTTGGAATCTTTTGGAATATTTTATATTATTTTGGAATATTTTGGAATATTTTGGAATATGTTGGAATATTCCAAGAATATTCTTTAAATTATACTTCCGGTTTAATTTCCCAAAACATTTTTAGATCTACATTTATAGAGTTTAGAAGCAATACACATTAAAATTTCAAAGAAATAACATTTTATATTTTTAGAATTCAAATTTGGTATTATTGGTTATCATTGTACTTTTCATCATAGGAGCAAAAAAAAATAGCTCACAACCACCACGATTTTGGCAAAAAATAAATAAATTCAAAATATTATGAAAAAAATCCTAGATATAGAAAACGTCCTGCATAATCTAGTGCAAAAAAAAAAATTAGAAAAAAAGTTTTTTTCACATAGTTAAAAACATTCAAAGTCCGCTGAAAAAAAAAAAACAGCTCACAGCCCTGAATCCCTGATCTGCCATCACGATTTTGACAAAAATTTAAAAAATTTAAAAAATTATGAAAAAAAATCCTAGATATAGAAAATGTCCTGCATAATCTAGTGCAAAAAAAAAATTTGGAAAAAAAGTTTTTTTCACATAGTTAAAAACATTCAAAGTCCGCTGAAAAAAGAAGTTCGATAATTACCAAAAGAGTTCCATTCTATGCATGAAGAGTTTGAGGTGGTTTGGTGGTTGGGAACTTGATTGGCAACCGGAAGGTTGAGAGTTCAAATCCCACCGTTGGCGATATAGAGCTTGGGAAGCCCAAGCTATGGTGGGCCCCACCGCATGTGCGGGCAATTTCCGTGTAATTGAAGTGGGTAGCGAGGAAAGTAATTATTTTATATTTTCTATTATTTTATTTTATTTTATATTTTTTAATAATATTATTTTGATCAAATTTAGATATAAAAAGAAAAGAAAATCTAGATATGGAAAAGATGATGTCGCACGAAAAACGCACTGAATCAGTGTAGTTTTAAAGACGATTAAAACACGACATTTGACGACTATAAAGAGTGCTGAATTCATACGTTTTCAATGGATGTATCAATCGTGTCGAATCAGTACTATATCCGCTTGTACGAACATCGTGTCATATCAGTGTAGTTGCGATGAATGACGCAACGATGCGGAATCAGTGCGAAAATCGTACGAACCCTTGAAATATCGGAAATCGCACTGAATTAGTGCAGAATCAGTGGGGTCCGAAATTCCTGATGTCCACTCAGATTGAAAAGAGTTATAATACCCGCTCTTTTGTTAGCCTATTATGCTTTTCGAACACTGTAAACTGTTCTTTTATCACTCACGAGAATCTTGATTGGTTTGTAAGTTCCATCACTGTTTGCCATGTAGTACTCTTTTGCCGCCAGGGCGAGATTTCTTCCAAGCTTGACGGATTGATGACTGAGTGGACGGAGGGAGAACAATCGAAGTAACTTACAAAAATTGAAATTGTAACCTTGGACCTCTTCAGTTCCGCTGTAGTGAGTGTGGGATAATTATACTAAAATAATACTTCTTTCATCTTCACAGTCTGAGAGAGTTCTGCACTTGCGAAGTATCAGTTTGTTACTAGCGTCATTTCTAAGCAGGTGTGATCGCTTCCCAGTCAATGGCATGAGGTTGAAATTGAGTGTTTTTCTTTGCGCCAAAATCAAGCCAAAAAAGGGGAGATGAAAGTTGATTAGAGCATTCCCACCCATGCACGCTAGGACTAACACGCTGAAATTATTCATCTACATTTGAAGAGCCCTTGCACTTACACTCCCCCACCCTTGCATGCCCCTCACACATCAAAAGTGCACATCAAATAGTCAATGAACCAATCACAAGTAGATTGTGGGATATAATCAACTAAACAGTGATTTGAAGGGCCATTTCTTAACACGCTAGGATTGAGAGTCAAGAGGCATTTATGAAGGGCTCTTGGCACTTTCCATCTCGTTCTTGAGTGTTAGAGACTTTGGGAGGGTATGATTGGCCATGCTCTAACCCCTAAACGTGGGCACCAAGGTGTCCCTGGAATTGACGATTTGAGAAAATTCATCGTAAAGAATGTACTATTTAGAAGAATGTTTTGGAATTGATACACAAATGAAAGTTCTAGATTTTGGATTTTAGATTCCATCCATATGGTTTGATTCACCAATACTATCACCAATATTTAATTATAAAATTTGAAAGTTACAATTAAAAATTCCTTCTAAATTAGATTACAAACAAAATTTTAATATTTTTTTGAGTAGAATTTGTTGGAATGAATTTGAAATGAGATACTCTTAAAACATGGTGATTCTTTGAAATTTTTGTTTTCCTTCAAATCTATGACCTTAGTTTTGCAAGGCCACTTTTGAACTATGATCAATGCAATTTTGGCTTCGTCAACAACTTGACATACTTCTACATTTTGTAATTTTAGAAAAATATGTACTCAAGTATCACTAAATCCAACCATTAGATAAGACAACAACTTGATGAAGTATCTCCAAAAAATTGGATGTCTTTCATCAAAGCATTGATGAGAACGTAAAATGATTTTGAATTTGTTAGTCGTCCAAAAACTGGACGCTGTGACATTTAGGGGTTAAGCCCATCAATATGCCCCTGTAAAGGAGCCTGCAAAGAACTTGTTTCTATCAAGACAGTTGCATGATAATTCACATGGTGTCATGGAGGGAAGTAGTAACCACCTAGAGCAAGAGCTAGGCTAACCACTTGAGGTGGCAAATTGTGATTGCATACAAGCTTCGCAATTTCCATCACCATTTCCAAGGCAATTCTTTGATCACTGATGGCATACACAATTTTGAGAATTAGAAGTTGAATATGGTTTCATTGGATTTATCTCAGAAAATTATTTTGAGACACTAAAGACATGTCATGGTGGACATTCAGTCATTAAGAACAAGTCCCATTGAACAAGATTTCTACTAGTGTTAAAGCAATGCCCCTTCAACCACTCATATCTTACAAAATGGTTGAGAACTAGAGACTTTTTGAAAAATCAAGATGATTTCTTACATGATTGAGTGGGTTTTTTTAACTCGTTTAGGTCAAAAATTGAGTGAAATATTAAAGGTCAAAATTGAGTATAAGAGGTTGATATGAGAATGAATGATCTTGGAACCCTGGTGGGAGGTCTTACATACTACCAGTTGAGAGCTTAACCCCTAAAGGACCAAGAAGCCCAAATTGGACCTCATGTTATTTTAGTAGTTTTGAGTAGGTTCTACATGGACTTCCTTTCGATCAAGTTTGTTTGTTTTTTGACCAACACATGCATTGTTCTTCATTGATTCTAGAAATATAAAATTTGGTCCCATCTGAATTATATTTTTCACAATATGGTCAATTGAATTTGTCATTTTAAAACCATGAATCCTTGGTCCTTGAGGGGTTAATTTGCTTTTGCCCATTTGAATTTCATGATGGACCCATTGGCAGATCATGCAGCCTCTGTCAATTATCAATGCACTTAACCATGTCCAACTGAAGGTTTAGGGTTTGGGGTTTAGGGTTAAGTATAGTGTATTTATTTACTACCCTAAAACTTGATTGTTTGCTCATGCAATTCATTGTGAAAGCCAAAGCCTTGACACTGCCAATTTGGCTGCAAGAGGCCTCAGTTGCGCACAAGGCACATATCATTCTTGATATGAGAATGTTCAGTGCAAGCTAAGAGTAAATTAGAGCAAGGTCAGAGCAAATCAAGCGAAACCAAAGCTCGGACGCACCCTCACACGTGAAGACAATGGCTCATTGCCTGGAAGAATTCTTACTTGCTCAAATTGAGCTCTAAACTTTGCAAAACAAGGTGTCAAGGATCTCTTTCCATGCCAATTCAGAAGGTGCTCAACAAGAACATTATGCACATGCATCTCTCAAAAGGAAAATACAAGAAATAAATCATGGCAAACCTGTGGTGAAGTGGTGGTCGGGAACAGAACAACAAGTGCTTACTTCGTCACCTGCACAAAACATAGTTCTCGACATCATCCACGTCGAAACCCTAAGCCTAGTCATTTGATTCAAACAAAACAAAAGAAAAACCTAAGCCTAAGCCCGAAATCGACGTTCAGTGGGCACTGGGAATTCGACGACATTGAGTGTTCAGAATCGATGGCTAGGATATGATTTTGCGGTATTGATGGATAGCTGTCTATTGAATTGAAAAAACACAACAAAGACAGGCATCTCTGAGACTAGAAACGGATGGGAAGGTCGGGATACAGAAACGAAATGCACACACCTTTTCTTCCCGCATGAGATCCGCCCCATCCAACCTGTTCACTTCCAAATCACCAACAAAGGTTTTACCCATCTTTCTCTTTGTCCCAGGTTGCAAATCTGATGCCAAACCGGTGCGTCACATCCGGTGAGTGTTAGAATCAGGGTTAGGTCTCTAAACCCTAAACCCTAAACAGCTTGTTGGGATTATCTACAGTAAGTACCCGTATATTTAGGGCTTAGCAAGTTCACCGCACACTTGACATGAAAAGCGATAACTGATAGACTGCGACTCAAATCAAGCTACCACTGCCATAATAGCAACACCACTAATGTCCACACTTTCACACAACACCAGAAAAAAACAAACATATAACGAAAACTCTACACTCTGATCAGATTGGAACTGCAAGCGCCGAAATCCCCTAAAAATTCAAGAAGTAGCTTGGAATTTTGAAGAGGTTCGGACGGGCTACGTGTTCCGTTTCGAAAACGACGAAGGAGATGGAATTCAAGCAGAGAACTGAGAGAACCGGCACCACTCAAGCAAAGAATTCGATGCAAACAGCAGATTGATGACTCCTGTACGTTACGTCCTTGTGCAGCAGCCACTTGTGAGTACCGTACTTTTGAAGGTTCACTTTTTCTCACCTCAAAAAAAAATCACTAATATCAGTGATATTTTTTTCATTTTTTCAGGGGAGTCCTATTGGCGATTTCAAAATTGAAACTTGAAAGTTAGAACTGAAAGCATTTTTTTTTGGGTGGTTTACAATTTTTTTATTACAAATACATAGCTTCCTATAGAATTGTTGGCTACACATACCAATGATAAGGGAAGATTAAGGTCCCTTCACACCTGGCCTTAGCAAAGAGTAGCAGTTAAATTTTAATATTGAGCTTTGAGGTTTTTTTATTGTGGATTCACACTGGGCGCCATATTCAAAGTGGTTCCTGTATATTACGGTACCATATACTTCTGGAGTGTTCACATATACTGGTATAATATGGCGTTATCTGCCACACAGGCGGTTTTACATAATTTTAATTACCCCTCGTTCACACCTACATTTTGCTGTTACACGATTTGAGGGCTCTTGCAACCTGTCTTCATCTGAATGTGCAATGTGCACCGTGTCTTCATCTGCCCTTCTATTGTCACGCACGTTCTTCCTTCCAGCATGTCTTCACGTTCTTCCTTCCAGTATATCTTCACGTTCTTCTTTCCAGCATGTCTTCATCTGCAAGTATTTTAACCCATTGTTGTTCAATTGTAGTTGTTATGCCTCACATCTTGGAGGGATTTGTGGCTAGGGAATGAAGCGTGAACATGTTTCTGCGGGCTTTAGGGTTTCGAGAGTACTCTAGATATCTGAGTTTTCACTTTCCATTCACGCATGAAAAATCGCTACTCACAAATTTGAAGTCTTTTCCGTGGTGCATAGATGAGGGTTATTCAAGGCATGAAGGCAGGGACAAACGGGGTACTGTATCCGTTGGTCGCACATGCTAGAACGAGGGAGCTTTGGGCTATAGGTTGGTCGCACAATCAAATTCGTGTGGTGGTGACGAGTTTCTTTGTGAAGTTTCTGTAACTTCCGTGGCGGTGGGGAATGATTGAAGTATTTATAGTGGCAGAGAATTACATCGCTGTGACGCCACGAATCATCATTCTAACTGCAAGAACCATGAATCCAATCAACAAAAGCAAGCAACACTGCAGTAATCAACAATGGAGGGGAGAGAATACCTGTTCACAACAATCAAAGACAGTGAAGATCACCTTGCTTCACAATGCAGGTACGTGAGCTCAAACTCACACTGTTCTCTGAACTACCTTGAATCCCGATGTTTTCGCGAAGTCACTATGTTATGTGAACGCCATGGCCTGGCCGAAAACTGAAAGATGTGCCGCAAACTCCAACACCGCTCTTTTGTAATGGACCCTCTTGAGGCCAACTACATAACACCGCCCCTGAAGCTCTGATATCTTCAATTCTTGAAGATCACGAACTATATAAAATCACCGTAATATTCTCAAATCACTGTAGCTCATTGTAGAAAAAACCGGTTTTATTCAACTGCCACATCGGCCTCCACGTAGGTTCGGCATTTGCTAAAGACCGCTGGTGTGAACAACCTCACAAGTAACAACATAACATTGGCCTAACAATGGCTAGCTAACGCCAGGTCTGAACATACCTTTATGGCTATTTTTTTCACCCAATTTTTCTTATGACAACGTAGCAAGCCCATTTTTCAAATACCGGTAGCAAGTTAGCGTTATATAGCCACAAAAAAATTCGCTTCACCTACCACTAGAAACACGTCACCTACGTGGACCTCAATTCGCCACTCAACTCCTGTAACTACTTTCCACATGGGACATGACAGCCATTTCACAATCGTCCGAAACTACTAATAATCTCATTGTTGCTGATGCTGTTGCAGCATCAATCTTTGGAGCTTTGTTCCATCGTCGGCGAAAACACAGTAGTAATTTCGAGAGTTTGAAACGCTTGAGTTTTCTGCGCGATGGCCGCATGCCAGGGTGCCGTGCAGATTGTGGGGAGCGGAACACGAGGAATTCAAACTTTGGGAAATCCTCGTAGTGTGGTAATGGCGAGGAGGTTGAATTATAAGGGCAATCGTGGTCAGAATTGGGTGAGGAAGAGGATGATGATGCAGAGCGTGTTGTCTGTGAGGGCAATTGCGGAGGTCGCTAGCATTGAATCTGAAGGTTATGGCGCCGCGGTAATGAGTGAGGAAGAGATGATGCTTCGCAAGGCCGATTCCTACTTTGCCACCGATTCCAGGCCTATTGTCCTGTTTGATGGTACGAGTGAATCATTCCCATCTTGCCAAACCCTAATATCTCTCCCTCTCTCTCGGAATCGACCTCGTTTTTTACGCCGTGGTGAATTGGTGATGGTTTTCATGTTTTTGGTTGACAGCATATGCTCCAACCCTCGTTGCTAATTTTGGCTATGTTCTTCTGCATTGAGGGTTTTCATTTGGGCACCTTAAGTGTCTGTATGTTGGATTGTCATGAAAATCAGAGTGTGTCTCCTCATATCTCACTAATACTAATCCAGGCCGAAAAAAAGAACCGCGCTGGATCTCAGCTGCGGTTCTTTAGAAACTGCAGAATCTTCTTTTGCTTGTAGGACCGCGATATTGAGAATTAGGAGGCATGTGATATTCCGTTATAAAGGTCTTGAAAATGCGCTTCCAACGGTATATTACACGCCTCCTAATTCTCAATCGCATGGTCGCTACAAGCAAAAGAAGGAGATTTTGCAGTCGATTTCGAAACTGCAGTTTAAAGGTGATCTAAAGAACCGCAGCTTAAATCCAGAGTGGTTTCTTTTTCCTGGATTTGTATTAGTGTCCCCCAAGTAGGCTTTCGATGATACCCCCCGTTTTGGACTTCCTACTGCCGCTTGTTGTTGATGGGAACTGACAGAGGGAATTGGGGGAGCTGACCAGGTGTCTGCAATTTTTGCAACGCGGGTGTCAACTTTGTGCTCGACAACGATCCCGAGGGGTACGCATCTGTCCAATCTCCAGTTTGTGACAAAAATTTTGGCAATACAATGGCTCTGAAACCTCAAACAGCGAAACAATTGCAGGAACTCGTTTAGAAAGTTGTACTAAGCTCCAATGCACTCTCAATCTCTAATTTACAAGGTTCATAGGTTTTGTGCGAATACAACACGATTTATGCTATTGCATAGGTTCGTGTTACATTTGCGCATATCACCACACGTTTGATGTTACAATGTTTACTAAAAATGTGTGATTTATGTACATTAATTGTACGAATATGATATCCAAAATGCACGACAACCACACTGAAATCGTACATTATTAATTGGTACTATTTTCGCACTAATTTAGTATGTAGAATGCATGTAACGTGCGAATATGGCACGACCTCCGTACATACAAATACAATGAGATAACGAATGTTTGTTTTTACGTGGAAAGCGGCGGAATGGCTAGAAAATCTCAAACAGCGAAACAATTGCAGGAACTCATTTAGAAAGCTGTAATTTCTGGAATCCTTTTCATACTTTCTGGTTTTATTTTAGGGCTAGGTCTAGTTGACTGCGTGATTCTCCAACAGACACTGGGGCATTCCCAGATCTATGATACTGGCATGGCCTCTGGGGCTGCACTGTACTAAACATGTACGAGTATATGTGAGTGCACAGAAGGGATATTTTTTTGAACACTGCCATATTACGTATACATACAATAAACACATTTAGAACTCAAAATATTCACGTATACTTACATTGAACATGTATTTAAACCAAAAATATCTGTATACAAAGGCATTTAGACATATAACCTCTCGTATACAAGGGGTTTTTTAGAAGGGGTCATGGACGCACGTGATTCTCAATTATAATGTAGAGTGCACCCCCCGGGGCATGACCATTCATTCACATTGTATGTGATTGCATCGTTGATGTTGGATCCGTTGATGATTGCAGGCGGCTTCGCATGGCAGCGTTGCAAAGCGAGGCAGGCAAGGCACTGCTTCTCCGAGCTGGTCGCTCGTCAGATGATTTATCAAGCTTAGTTCTTGTAGAGAAACACGGGTAAGTTTTGTTTGACCCCGGGGGTGCACTCTTTATTAAACCTTGGCGCCAAGTGCGTTCATGACCCTCTTTAAAATACCCCTTGTATATGTTAGAATATTCTTATATTTATTCATGCATATATGTCTAATGTAAATATGCAACCCTATTTTCAGCCCTAAACATGCTTCTTATATGTATATATAGTACGATAATATTCAAATTAATCTCCCTCTTGTGCACTCACATGATTCTTCATGCACATAAAAGATTGCAACCCCTCGGTTGTCCGACTCTCTTTTTCTCCCTAAATTGTTGACTACTCAGATGTTCCTTTCAAGTTCAACTCTCTCTCTCTCTCATCTGAGTGGTGATGACTCAGATTATCATGTTTATTTCTTTTCTTGTGAATGTGTGGCACATCTCAGATCTTATATAAAGTCCGAGGGCGTTTTACGATCGGCACAGTATCTTGGAACCTTGCTTCCTCCTCTCGGCAGCCTTGGCCTTTTGTTCCCTCTGTGAGTCACCCTTGCCGAATGTATACAATACCTTTTCACACACGCTATCTAAGTTAAAGGAAAATTTAATTTTGCAAGCAATGTACTATCCTAATTGAGCATATATATACTCCTAGTAGTATATATTATCTACACATTTTATATTACTCCACCAATAGAAATTTAATTTTAAAACTTGTTAAAAATTTGCAAAGAAGATTGGGACAGAGCCTGGCATTTTTGTGATTCCATAGAAAAAAGTGGTTGTGCTCAGCTCCTCATGTTGTTGTTCTGCTTCATGGGAGGGTGTTGTGAAAGTGAATTGTCATTTGAGTTAACCAAAAAGAAGCGCATCTAACCTTTCTTTTTGCTCTACTTCTAACCTCTCTATTGAACTATACTTGGGTTGAGTAGTGTCGTGTCATAGATTGTCCCGTTGTGAGCCATGGGCTTGGAGCTTTGGTGGAAGGTGTGGGAGTCATAGCGAGGTGTGGAGAATAATGACAGTGCCTTGCTTTGGATTGTCTCCCAACTCATCATAGACTAGTTTTTGGTCTATTTATATTTCAATATGAATTCAAGAGGAATTGAACACGAGTTTACCAAAACTTTCCTCTTTGGGCTGACTTTTCGGTTAACTCTATTGTAGAAATAATGTATAGTGATGTTGCTGACAAGGGTTGGGGAGCGTTGCAGGTTTTTCAGGGATTTTGTGTATGACAACGTTGCCAATAATCGCTACTCTATCTTGGGGAGGAGAGACCAATGCCGAGTTTCAGATCCACGCTTCAATGACCGCTTTGTGGTGTAACAGTCCCTCACTGCATCATCGATTAAAATGTACATGGATTCTCGTGTGGCTTTGGCAAACATGTAATATATCTGTTCTTGAACTCCCTCCGTTTCAAACTAAGAGTCCACTTCAACACATACATATTTTTCTTAACATTTTTGTTGCCAAAAAGAAGTCGTCTCATTACTCAAAAAATGGTCTATCTTTAATAGTAATATGTAGTTTTTGTGTCATTCTCCTTGTCCACTTTGTTGTCTCTGCCCCACCAAGGGAGAGACTACGGAAATGCTTCGTTTTTAAGGAGTTACATGGCTGAATAGTACAAACAAGGTGTAAAAGTAAATCTAGGGTAAATACGAAGGGAGAGACTATGCGACTAGCCGCTTGTTTGAAGTGGATAGGGCTCACGTTTGATGAATTAAACATAGGACAAAAACTAGGGGAAAAAAATTGTCAAAAACTAGGACTTTTATTTTGAAACGGAGGAAGTATAAAGATTATTTCATCTCTCTTTGTATAGACTCCGTGGAGTCCGTGCTCTCTCTCGATGAGCTTAGTGGTAAGAATTTTGGTCCTCTTTCAAGGCCTGCGTGAATAATGTGTTTGTTCGACCCACCCGTGGTTCGATGTCCACCGAACGAAGGACCACTGGTGCATGACTACTTCCCCCTCTCGAGGGTAAACACTACAGTAACCAGTAATCAAGTAACTAGATAATTAGGAAACCAAGTATCTCAATAAGATTAGGCTTGGGTTTTTAGGTGTGGGTGACTTTGTGTATAGGGTTCTTGCTTTTACTTTTAGTGGACACCAAGTCACAAAGTCAATGATTGGTTGTACGTGGGTGTTTATCTCATTTAGGTGGTCCGGGTTCGATTCCCGTTGAATTCATTTGAGTGGCTGTGAGGTATATGTGACTTGGAATGATGCTTTTTAATGTTCAAAACAACGTTCCTCCCATTCAAACCTTTTGCTTGGAGTCACAGGTTCGATTTATTTTATATTTTATTTTCTTGTGTAGTTGTTGGGATTCAACGACTTACATCTCTTTTCAAACTACTTCCATGGCTTGTGCATTTGGATATTTTTTAAACTTGTACAAGACCAAGAAGACTGAATCGGGCCTCATGTTTTTTATAGCAATTTTAAGTAGGTCCTATGTGGACTTCCTTTTGTTCAACTTTGTTTTTTACCAACACATGCAATATTCTTCACTGATTCTAGTGATATAAAATTTGATCTATTTTGCACAATATGATTGAGTGAATTTGTCATTTTAAAACATGAATCCTTGGTTCCTTAGGGGTCAATGTCTTCCACTCTATTTATTTCAATTTGTTTGGCAATACTATCAAAGCTTATAACTACTCCCATTCAGAGAAAGAAGTTGACAATTTTGATCTGGTGGAGGGTGGCAGCACTGGTCGGTGATGTAACTATTTCTTTGTTTTTAAATGATTTATTTTTATTTTTGTGGGAGCATCCATTTGAGGGAATTAGTTGGATGCCCAAGTATTTGCAAGAAGGTGATGTAAAAAGGTCTTTGTTTTTAAATGTTTTTTTTGTGGTAGCATCCATTAAGGGTTTTAACCCCTAAATGCCTAGAGCCCTTTCCAAATTTGGCAGTTTTGCAAAGATGCATTATAAAATGCAACCTAGAGGGATATTTTGAACTTGATATATGAATAAATGTTGTACATTATGAATTTTAGATTCTATCCATACGGTTAGATCTATGGTTGCTATTACAAATAATTTTGTATAAAATTTGAAACTTGAAATTCAAAATTATTTTGTACTTCAATTACGAATAAGATATTGACAATCTACGGATGAAATTTTTTGTGATTGGTTGAAATGTAATACTCTAAGTGTAGTGATTTTTGGAGATTTTTTGGTTGCTTAATTTTATGAGTTGACTTTTTTTAAAGCACTTTTACACTGAAATCTTCAAAATTTTGGGTGAATCACTACAACATGAAATGATGCCTAAAAATTTCACAAATCATCCCCTTTCTAATCGGATCACATATGCATGAAGCTAGCTTCCCATAGAATCTACAGTAAAAATTCCACACTGCAAAAAGTGCATGATGGATGAGAAGTTCTGGATGAAATTTGTACATCGTCCAAAAAATGGACGCTCAGGCAATTAGGGGTTAAGGGTTTTCAAGATGGGTTAGAGCATCATTCATGCACACTAAAGTTGACTCGCTGAAATTATTCATCTACATTTGAAGAGCCATTGAACTTACACTCCCCCATCCTTGAACGCCCCTTGAGTACCAAAAGCACACATCAAATAGTCAAAGAACGGGACTATGCGACTTGTTTCAACTCTTAACCCCTGATTGCCTAACTGTTCATTTTTTGGACAACGTACGAATTTCATCCACTTTTTCTCATCCGTCATGCACTTTTTGTAAGGCAAAAAAATACTACAAAATTCTATGGCAAGATAGCTTCATGCATGTGATCTGATTAGAAAGGAGATGATTTGAGAAAATTTTATGCCTCATTTCATGTTGCAGTGGTTCATCAAAAATTTCAAAGATTTTAGTCTGAATTTGCTATTGAAAAAATAAACTCATAAAATTAAGCAACCAAAACACCTCCAAAAATCACTACACTTAGAATATTACATTTCAACCCATCACAACAAATTTCATCCACAAATTGTCAATTTCTTATTTGTAATTAAATTACAAAATATTTTTGAACTTCAAGTTTCAAATTTTATACAAAAATATTGGTGATAGCAATTTCAGATTTAATCGTATGGATAAAATCTAAAAAATCTAATGTACAACTTTTATTCATACACCAAGCTCAAAATATCCCTCTTAGTTGCATTTTATAATGCATCTTTGCAAAACTGCCAAATTTGGAGAGGGATGAGGACGTTTAGGAGTTAACCCCTAAAGGACCACGAGGCCACCACGCGGCTTCTGGAATTAGAAAGTGAGGAAATTTGAGTTGTTGGGCTGTGAATTGTAAAGTGAGCAACAAAGAGACCCTAGTCCTTTTTGAGAGCTGAATCCGTGGGTACTTCTAGATCGAAATTTCATGAAGTGTGCGATTTTTGGTGATTTTTTTGAGTTGCAAGGAGGCTATTTAGGTGTTACTTAAGACCCTAATATCTTCCTCCATACACCTCCAAATTATGTGAATTTTTTTGCACGTGTTTAAAATGATGATCATTATGCATGGTAGAAATTTCAAAAAATTTGGAGCACTTTTGATCAATCCGATTTCAGCATATGTACAAAATACCCCGAACGAGCTCCATCAATCTTCTCAACGGTGGCATTTTCTCAAAAATTGTACGATTTTGTCAATCCTTTTTCATAAAAAAGCTGTGTAAGTCTTCTTTAATTTCAACGGTGCCGATCGTCAAAATTACCCCACACCAATAAGAATTTGAGCTTGTTATAAGAGCTAGTCAAGAAAACAAGAGCTAAGCTAAAACCCCCTTGGTCCTTTAGAGGTTAAGTGCGCCTACGTCCATATAGTAGACATTGAATAGACTGTGAACCGTTTTTTGGACGATGAACAGTCATAGTTTTCATTCATTCAAATTTCTCTTAGTTCTTGTGCTAGTTGACTACCATTTGTACAGTATGGATCTTCAAAATAAGATACTGTGATTTTTTTTTAAAACAACATAATTGGTTTATGTCAAGTTTCATTCATAGTTCAAAAAGTGAGCTCTTAAAAATGATTTTCCAAAATAAGTAGAATCAAATAATGGAAATTATACCATCTCATAGTGCATATTATTCTAAATTTGTTACAATTTTTTGTTTTTTGTTTTTTTGTAAATTTGGGATTTTTAACTAAATTTCAAAATAAAACTTTGAAAATCTAATTTTAAAACATTAACAATAAATATGATAAATCCAACCATACAAAGGTGATCTAAACATTGATATCTACAACTTCGCTTTGTACATCAACTCCATTTTTGTTATTCATCAAACATTTTATAACGCATTTTTGAAATTGGTGCATCGTCTGGACCTTAACCCCTAACCGCCCAACCATGCATATTTTGCATGATGTACGGATTTGAACTCCGATTTCCCATCCATCATGCACTTTTTGCAGTGTGGATTTTTTACTGAAACTTTTATGGGAAGTTAGCTTCGTGCATGTGTGATCCAATTAGAAAGGGGATGATTTGTGAAATTTTTATGCCTCATTTCATGTTGTAGTGTTCCACCCAAAATTTCGAAGATTTTAGTCTAAAAGTGCTCTTGAAAAAGTCAACTACTAAAATTAAGCAACCAAAAAATCTCCAAAAATCACTACACTTAAAAGTACTACATTTCAACCCATCCCAACAAATTTCATTATTAGATTGTCAATATCTTATTCGTATTCATATTACAAAAGAGCTCTAAATTTTAAGTTTGAAATTTAATACACAAATATTGGTGATAGCAATCGCAAATCTAACCATATAGATAGAATCTAAAATTCATAATGTACAACTTTTATCGATTTATCAAGTTGAAAATATCCCTTTTAGTTGCATTTTATAATGCATCTTTGAAAAATTGCCAAATCTGAAAAGGGTGAGAACGTTTAGGGGTTAAAGGTTTAAACTCTTTTTTTCAAATTTGTAAGATATATCAAAGTTTGGAATATTTCATTCATCAAATCATTGTTCCATTATGAGAATGCTTGTCAACAAAATTTTGTTGATGTCCTAGTGTTTGTAAGATTTGTTTGAGAACCCTTATTGAAGAATTATGTTGATGCCCCAATGTCAAAGCATCTACTTCTAAGGCAAGGCTTTCCTACTCGGTTTCTACATGTTGCCTCCCACAATCTATACTCAACACTAGTAGAAACATTGGCTGCAAATAAGAGATAAGTGTGCCCCAAAAGACCCACAATTGGACTTGTTTGTCATGTGGAGTTTTTCATAGATCATTCATTTGGTCTGTGCGGTTGTGATTTGTACTAGTGCAAAATCATGAGATTCTCTTCAAAAACAATGGTCTTTCTCTCGCAAATTGAAATGGTGGGGTTTTAACATTGCCCTTCAAGGAGACAAGGCCATATTCTTCTCAAAAGCTTATCACAAAAACTCATTGCAGCAGTGCGCGCAAAGGTTGGGGCAAATAATCTAAGTCACCCCTATTGATTGTTTTACAAGCATGTGTTGAACTTGCCCCACTAGTGTATGTTTCCTTCTTTGTATGAGTGTTGTATTAGGACCAAGATTTGTGCAAAAATATTCTAGAAATAGATGATTCTTTTCAAAACAAAACAAAGTATCGTATAAACTAGGATATTTAGAGAATAGTGAAAATTGGACATTTGATGAAAGAATATCTTCCAAAATAATTCATTATTTGAAAACATGTTTTTCAAATAGAATAATCGTTATTTTATTAATAAAGTTTCTGAGAATAGTTCAATATACCAAAATGTGCAATTAGTGTAAATCCAAAGCATTTGGTTGCATATTGTATATATTATGGATTGAAAAATCTTCAAAAGAATATAAAAAACTAATTATATTTTGTAGGTTTGTTTCATATTTGTTGAAAAGGAATTATGCATCTCTTGTGTTATTTATTGCAATTAGTAGCACCCATAATAATAGTGTATTTTGGTGTATAACTATAGCAGTATTTTGTATTAATTTGATCATTTGATAGTATTGCTTTTGGTTTTTAAAACCTTGTTTTAGATGAAATTATTCACAAATTTCCAAATCTTTGTAATGTTAATAAGTTCATATTCTGTCCAACATCTTCCTTTTTCTAATGCCCTATAGAAATTTATCAAGTGTTGAGAATTTTTAGCTTTGGCATTTAGTTTTTGTTGCATTTTGATTACATTTCGTGGAGTACCGTAGTTTACTAGCAAGTTTGGCATCGTCCTGCCTCATATTGAATTTTTTTAAATGGATTTAGGCAAAACGAATAATCTATTGAATCTGTCTTTATCTCTAACAAAAAAAAATTTGAAAAATATTTCCCAAAGTTTTAGGCACCTTTTTTTAGAATTTTCTTCTGCCAAATTTGCTAGTAAACTACAGTAATATGTGACATAGTGGTCAAATTTATTGTAGATTCCTCAAATTTCATCAAGTTTTTTAGGCAAGTGATATTTTTTAATAAAATACTATAATTTACTAGTAGTTTTGGACGAAAATATTTCTAAAAATAGATGCCAAAATTTCGGGAAATTATTTTCAAAACAATCTACAGCATTTCAGAGAATGTTCGTTTTACCATATCTATTTTAAAAATCATTAAATATTCAGCATAAAAGTGCCAAACCTGGTAGTAAACTAAGATTTCAAAGACAAAGTAACCATATTATCTTTAATACAAAACTGTGAAAAAATCAACGGAAAAAATTGACCCAAGTTGAAGAATTTTAATTCCAGTGATGACCGTAGGTCGAAACTGGTTTAGAAAAATGGTATTCATGACTATAGATTCTACTTGTGGCTTTTCAACGATTGTAGGGTTTGTAAGGGAGAGAAGCGAAGCCCTAGTAAATAACCTCAATACATGTCAAAAAAGTGGCGAGGTTTTAATTGTAATAAATGAATTAAAATTTAAAGGTTATTTATTTATTTTCTTATTTGGTAGACTTGCACGACAAAACTTAAAGATATTAAATCATAGAGCTTGATTGCAATCATAGGGAATATTCTCAAATATTCATCATAAAATACAAATTTGTGTGTTGAAAGAAATTTAAATCCTAAAATTTTATTATAGATAAAAATTAAGAAGTACGCGTGGGTTTCCATGACTTTAAAAATGGATAAGAGGCACGTCTGTTGGACTATGGTCAACACTAAGTATGGCTAAGAAGCACGTCTGTTGGACTATGGTCAACACTAAGTATGGCTAAGAAGCACGGCTCTGATTTAATGACTGTAAGCATGGTTAAGATGCACCCGTGTGGTTCTATGACTATAAGCATGGATAAGGAGCACATACGCAAGTAGATATTGGATTGTAAACATGCACAAGTAGCATGCGTGTGATTATATGACGTGTGCTTTCATGATAGTAAGCATAGTTAAAAGGTATACATCTCGTTTCATTTATCTATCAATAGGCTAAAGAGACATGTGTGAATAGACAGGAATTGAAATTATTTTAAATGCTTACACTAATGATGACTTATGTAGATTGAATTTGATTTAGGCCTTGACCACATGGAATCTATTTGTTGATTTTTGAGCAACGGTAGGATCATTTTCCAATTCAATCACAACTCTATGACATTACTGAAGTCATTAATTATTTGATCAAAAGAGCTCTTTTGTAGGATATTTCTATATTTTTGTCTTTTTGCCACATTACAATACTTTTGGAATGCACCAAAGAAGCCAAAGAGAGCAGAAACTATCTCTAAAACAACACCGAACGGCTCGAGGGAATTATATGTAAGAAAAGACTTGATGTTATCCCTCTCGAGTCCAAACTGGAAGGAAATGAGGAACTAAGCGCTCCGTGTAGATCGGTGAGGGGAGGGGAAGGAATGGCGGGGAGTTAGTTGCGAAAAGCTGTGGGAGCTCTCTAGCTAAGATGGTTTTGCAAAACAGATCTGTGAAGCTGGAACCAAGATTTGTTTGACTAGAGATGGGTTGGGCCATCAACGAACTAGGTGGTGAAAGGCAGGCTGGGATGTCTAGAAGCGCAGATCTAGATCTGCTCAAACGATTAAGGTGAGTGTTGCATCTTATGGGAGTGTTAGACCGCATTACAATGAGTGTTGCATTGTGGAGAGAATAGACTGGGCTGTTCTCTCTCATTCCTCATCACCGATTAGCTAGTACAACACCTACTGGAACACCACTCCACAAATCTACAGAGCCAAATCATCACAAAGCCAGATCTGAAACTTCCCCAATCCTCGCTACCAAGATCGACATGACAACAACTCAGCAACTCAGACTTGGATTCTTGCTCGCAACCTTCACATCTTTATTTGCATTCTTATGTACATCTCGCATTACTCTTACTCACGCTAACTCCACTGATGCTGGCCCTTCTGACACTATCCGCAATATAAATGCTATGCCCTCTTGCACTTTGATACTAACACAATGCTATCCCCTTAGTACCACCGTCCCAGCTGCAGATGTGAGACAACAACAAAGGAGATCGTCAACCAAATGCTGCCTCCACCGCAATGCCAACAATGAGAAGCCTCAACAAGACGCAACACCGCAGCACTGTTCAGTCACCAGTGGCCCCAAACCAAGCCTGGAGCTATTTTGTGTGGAGAAGCAAAGCAATAGTGCACAACAAAACGCCAATGGCTCGACCCACACCGCAGTAAGAACTGTTGCTCTTGATAACGCAACGCTGATGCCTCACCAACACCTCTTGCATCAACAACGCTGCTGCTTCAATAGCGCTGTTGCACCACCAATGAAGCTGCATCACCAAACACGACACAGCAATAAGCACAACAACATGTGCAGAGTGACCAAAGGGAATATCAAGACGGCTGCAACAGTCAACCTTCATCAGGAATTTCCGACCCCACTGATTTTGCACTGATTTAGTGCGTTTATCGTTAAACACTGATTCCGCACGTCATACGTGCATTTAGAAGTGTCGTTACGGTACGGAAGTGACATGCATTACTAGAGTGTCGATGCAGTGTCTTTTCAATGATTATCAAAAAAGTGTTGTTTCCGCACGAAAGTCGTGCTTGACGGAATCCGTGCGTTAATCGTGTATCTACATTACATGGCTAATAAGACACGGATAATATGCGGTTTTAGTTAATGCGGATTCAGTATCGTATACGTATCATATTAATGCCATTTACTATATTCGTGCGATTTCAGTATCTATTATAATGCAAATTATTTTCGTACGACATCCGTGTACAATATTTTAATATATTTTTTGGAATCTTTTGGAATCTTTTGGAATATTTCAAAATATTTTATATTATATTGGAATATGTTGGAATATTCCAAGAATCTTCTTTAAATTATACTTACGGTTTAATTTCCCAAAACATTTTTAGATCTACATTTATAGAGTTTAGAAGCAATACACATTAAAATTTCAAAGAAATAACATTTTATATTTTTAGAATTCAAATTTGGTATTATTGGTTATCATTGTACTTTTCATCATAGGAGCAAAAAAAAAATAGCTCACAACCACCACGATTTTGGCAAAAAATAAAATAAAATAAAAATATAATGAAAAAAATCCTAGATATAGAAAACGTCCTGCATAATCTAGTGCAAAAAAAAAATTTGGAAAAAAAGTTTTTTTCACATAGTTAAAAACATTCAAAGTCCACTGAAAAAAAAAACAGCTCACAGCCATGATCTACCATCACGATTTTGGCAAAAAATTAAAAAATTAAAAATATTATGAAAAAAACCCTAGATATAGAAAAAGTCCTGCATAATCTAATGCAAAAAAAATTTGGAAAAAAAGTTTTTTTCACATAGTTAAAAACATTCAAAGTCCGCTGAAAAAAATAAACAGCTCACAGTCATGATCTGCCATCACAATTTTGGCAAAAAAAAAAACAAACTCAAAATATTCTGAAAAAATTTGTAGATATAGGAAAAGCCCTGCATGTTGTAGTGCAAAAAAAAATTTGAAAAAAGAATTATATACACATGGCAAAAAATAGCCAATGGTTTCATTCTTTTATAATTACCAAAAGAGTCCCTTCCTATGCATGAAGAGTTTGAGGTGGTTTGGTGGTTTGGAACTTCATCGGCAACCGGGAGGTCGTGAGTTCAAATCCCACCGTTGGTGATAGAGCTTGGGAAGCTATGGTGGGCCCCACCGTGCGTTCGGGCAATTTCCGTGTAGTTGAAGTGGGTAGCGAGGAAAATAATTATTTTATATTATATTTTTATTTTATTTTATTTTATTATATATTTTTTAATAATATTAGTTTGATCAAATTTAGATATAGAAAGAAAATAAAATCTAGATATGGAAAAGATGATGTCGCACGAAAAACGCACTGAATCAGTGTAGTTTTAAAGACGATTAAAACACGACATTTGACGAGTATAAAGAGTGCTGAATTCATACGTTTTCAATGGATGTATCAATCGTGTCGAATCAGTACTATATCCGCTTGTACAAACATTGTGTCATATCAGTGTAGTTGCGATGAATGACGCAACGATGCGGAATCAGTGCGAAAATCGTACGAACCCTTGAAATATCGGAAATCGCACTGAATCAGTGCAGAATCAGTGGGGTCCGAAATTCCTGATGTTCAACCCACAAAGAATCCGCACACAAGCCCTACCCGCAGTCTCATCACCAAGCCCACTCAAGTAAACACTTTCAACCCTAATCTCCCTGCTCTCATGTTTTTCATGCACAATTCTGTGCCTCGAGTTGCAGCTACGACTGCTCCATCTCGACAGACTAGTGCAACCAATTGGACAGAAGGCTCCAATAATGAGAAGGTTGGTTACAAAATAGAAGAGTCTGGTCTGACAAGCACTGGACCACATAGAATCCCAATCAGAGAAACCAAAAAAACAAGAGCCGCGGCCAACATCAACGAAACGACCAACGCCATCATCAAGGACAGCACATGCAGTTGTAGCAGGCACAGCAAGCGTACATATGCTCACCAGAGCAAACAAGAGCGGCGGAGCTCAACGCCGAAGTTCAACCCCGTAGCAGAAAGCTCAGTCAAATCCGGCCGCAACAAATCAATACCAGAGCAAGACGACCTCGGAGCCGCAAAAAATGCCAACCAAGCAGCAACTGGAGCGTGGGCGCTCACCGACAGCACCAACAAAGAACAAAAGCAAAACCGAGTCGACAACAAAGGAGCCCAGGTAAGCGCTCGGAACCCAAACCCTAATTGCAATAGCACAAATGACACCCAGATTACTGCTAGATCAGGTGGTGGGAGAAATGGTAATCCGTTCCAGAGCGCGCTGCCAACACAAAGAAGTCGGACACCTTCAAGCAAGACCCTAGCCGTTGAGAGCTGGTGCATGTACATTGAGCTGTCAAGACTCCAAAGCCCCGGGCCCGCTACTCCCCCTCACACTATAAGAAACCCGTGTTTTTTGTGATGTTCTGAAAAACGTCTCTGGTGTCATGAACAAGTTTTTGTTTACATTGGGCGGACGCAGTAACGGGTGTAACACGAGAAAACGTCCCGTAACGTATCGGAGAACACGTGGACATCCAAATGTTTTTGGCCATTTTGAGCGGCAGAAAATGGTGCCACGTCAGTGCCACGTCAACGCCACATCAGCGGCACAATTTCGGGCAGTGCCACATGGCGATGAACTTCATCCAAATGTGTGGTGACGTGGAAGGGGACGCTTGCCCGCCAATTGATGACGTGGAGGCGGGAACATCTGACATGGACCCAGGAAAAACTGACGTGGAGGAGGGAAATGCTGACGTGGCGTGCCACGTCAGCAGAGGTCTGTGTGGTTTTCGTTCTACCGTCACGTTCGCTAGGACGTCCCTGAGGACACGGCTGTGTTTTGCGAGATATCACGCGCTGACGGCGAGATGTCCGCCCCGATGTCACGGCTCGTCGCGTACTGTGTCTCATGTTCGTATTGTTGGACATCGCCATGTGGCAAACGACGTTACAGTTGACATGTGCATGTCGTAAAGTACGTCTTTGTCCCCTGCACGTGGAGAGTGGGTGTGTCATCGCAAATGTCTCCACGGATGTCAGCGCGTCTAACGTCACATTGTCTGAGACATGGACTTGCTCACATGGTGTAATTCATGGTGTTTCCGAGGATGTGACAACGCTATAAGAAACATCAGTGCGTTGTATGTGATGACGAAAGTTGCCGCGCGGACGTTTCTACGTAGACGTCCCACGGTTCTCCAGGACGTCGTCATGAACATCTGCTGAGAAATTCTGAATGTTTAGCGAGACATCGTCACGTCTTCTAAAGTCGTCTCATCAAACATCTCCGCGTCACGTGCGACGTGCAAACGAGACGTCAGCGATGAGACGTAGTCGTCCCACAAAACATCCGCAAGTCAAGTGATACGTGTTATAAAAGACATCATCAAGGTGGCACAGACGTCCGAGAGAACATCCCCACGCCTTGTATATGTCAGAACTTAGACATAAACCTCGACACGTAGTCATCCCACAAAACATCCGCATGTCACGTATCTAGCTTTATGAATGACGTCATCATGATAACCCAGACGTCCGAGAATACATCCCCACGTCATGTAACAAATCTTACAAGGACATGAGCCTCATCACACAGACGTCCCAGAAAACATCACCTATTCACTACACAATTATTATAAGAGACATCATAATGATCACATGCAGTGGCAATTCCAATTGAAAGCGGGATTCACGGTTGCGAGTCACGTATACGTTTTTGCATTGCATATCTATAACACATTGTAAGATCAATGTTACAAAGTGATAACAATATTGTTTGTGACCTCATATAGCGCAAAATGCACCTCTATTGATACGACAAACGACAACATCCCTGTAGTACCCACACACGTCTTTCAGTCCTGTCCATGTCATCGCTTCGTGTCAGTGCTCCCCTATGACCTTCACACCTCTCCTCACTTGTCCATCGCTGCACCTGTTTGACAAGCCAACATAGCATGCGGTTAAACAAGTGATACATGACCAAATTCAATTGCATTAATTCGAGAGGATGAAGATGTATTCGCCATCACTTTCGGTCCCCCCGTTCATATCAGCGTACCCCTACTCCGAATCTATGACAAACAACATGGATGCTTGACATTGTACTATACACGCTACGTCATGTGGCAGCAAGTTTCTGGAGATGTTGGAAGAGACGTCCTCGACGCTTCTGCACATGTCAACGTGATTTAGCGGACGTCTTCGACGACGTCTTCCAAAACATCAGTGTCGTGCGCCACCGTTAATCCCTCTTGCTCTGAGTCAGCACCACGTTTAGGGTTACGTCCCCTTGTCAGAATGGACATCCTTGGACGTCTCCCTGGACATCCTGGACGTCTCCCTGGACATCCTGGACGTCTCCCTAGACATCCTTGGACGTCCCAGAAAACAAGTGAACGTCGAAGAGTAGACCTGCACATCACTGTACAGGCATGAAGAATCATGTGCCTGGAATGTCAGATCAGTTCCTTCCAATTTGAGAGGCACCAAGTCCTACACAGCAGAATGCAATCCGTTTCCTTTGTGCACTAAGAATGGAGAGTTTGTGTCGCAAACAAGAAGGTTGTACCTGCCCAGACGCGCTTGAAAAATCTTTCCTTCGTCGGCTCCTTCTGACTTGGAAAGTTCTAACAGGGATCCAAGTCCCTCACCAGCAGTCGCAAGTCATCCTCGAACGCTATTACCAATGGCCCGTAAGAGATGCCCTTTTCATCCACAGTGAGAGGTTTCTTGTCCTGGTCCGGGTCACGCTCCATCGTTCCGCGCCGCCCGCGAGGCGGAGGCGATGTTGCATCTGCAGACGTGTCCTCCTCTTCGGCCTCTTCATCTTCTTCGTCCTCTTCGTCCTCGTCCTCCTGCTGCGATGGGGTCTCATACCCTCGGCTGTACAACAAAAAACCTTGCCTAATTAAATGTTAATAGCACAAACCATAGCACTGCACCGCACAGTACAACAGACCATAGCAACCCATACCATGGCAACCCAGATCATAGCACAGCATAGCAACCCATAGCTCAAATCTTGCAGTTGCATCCTACAACCCTGCCATGGTCGTCGAATGCATCTCTAATGTCCACTCAGACGTCTTCATGTTACTTGGAACATGCCCATGTCGTGTGTGACGTCTGCGACATAGTCACCTTACTCAATGATAAATAAAGCACAGTCTCACAGATAGACGGGTTCCACGACACTTGCAACGTTGTAATGTCCGCCTCAATACCTAAAAGTAAGATGATGCAACAATATTGCAGGTCTTAGGGTTTCATCCACAACAAATCAAATACTGCAGGTTTTAGGGTTTCATCCACAACAAATCAAATACTGCAGGTTTTAGGGTTTTTTCCACAACAAATCAAATATTGCAGGTTTTAGGGTTTCTTTCACAACAAATCAAATATTGCAGGTCTTAGGGTTTCTTCCACAACAAATCAAATACTACAACTTTTAGGGTTTCATCCACAACAAATAAAATACTACAACTTTTAGGGTTTCATTCACAACAAATCAAATACTGCAAGTTCTAGGGTTTCATCCACAACAAATCAAATACTACAAGTTCTAGGGTTTCATCCACAACAAATCAAATACTACAAGTTTTAGGGTTTCATCCACAACAACACCTTCTTCATAGTGTCATACAGGATGCCTTTGAAATCCACTAACACCGGTTTCTTCATCAAATTGCCCCCTCCCCCTCCCCCGACTTTGACCTTGCCGCCAGGCTTCTAAGGCGGCGTAGCATCCTCAATTGTGTCCGCTGAGAGAGAAAAAGAGAGACCTTTTAGTGTTGCACACCCATCTCTCAAACAATACATGTTCTATGGCTCTCTCTACAACTACTATTCTCTTACTATAGTGTACAATAACTCTAAAAATGAATGGCAACACTTTTGAGAACCTGTACATTCTAAACTCTAACTTCTTGGAAAAATGAAGGCAAAAATGAGCTTTGTGCAACCTTGAATTCTACTTAAAGGTCTCCTGACCTAACTATGGCTGCGGCAGCTAACTCTAGCCGCCTCTGTTCATCCAGTGAACTCGATGAAAGTCATCCCAGGAGATGTTTGCAGGGACGCATGGATGTCAGCAGGGACGCACAGATGTTTGCAGGGACGCATGGATGTCATCTTAGACATCTTCATGGACAGCGGGATGTCATCATTGATGTCCTTCCAAATGTTCCAATGTCGGCTCTTGACTTAATTTTTGAATTCATCTTGCACTCACATAAACTTAAAGACTTCATAGTACTGAGACGTCTTGCTTTTCTAAAAACGTTTTACTTGGCTAAAAATTTGTTAAAAGAAATTTTTACAAGTTTCTAATCAAATAAACTCTGATACAAGCACAATTTTATTTTTAGACAAATAAAACATCTTACACTTGCGTCTAAATGCTTTTAAGTACATTAAGAAATATGAAGTTTTTGAAAGTACCTAAGTTTAAAAAATAAAAATAAAAAAACATTGTAATGAACATGATGAAAGTTCAATGATGAGTATGGGTTTTGCATGGTATGGTTCACCAAATTTTTTGATACAATGCAAAATTTTGCTCTTCATTTTAATCTTTTAGAACTTCATAAATAGAAATTGGTAGTAGAAGTTTAAAAAAAATTGAACTACTACAACTAAGTGATGTCTTCTACCAATGCCAACAAAAGAAGTTAAAAATAACAAACATGCAATCCAAACTAATGTTTATGTGAAACATAAGTGCCTTGTTGTAGTGCAAAAGTGCACACAAAAATTATGAAAGAGAAAAGAAGGTTGTGCATGGAATTTTCAGCTATAAATTTTTCCAATTTACAAATATGTGAAGAGAAATATGTTCCACATTTTTCCAAGTTTTTCCAAAATATTGAAATTTTAATTTTAAAATATATGTTGCCGAAAATTGTTCTCTGACTATTTCTAAAATAATTTTTTGATGGATTTTATTTATTTTTGTTTCCTTCATAACAAAAAATTTCAAGTGGGAGTATTTCCTTGTTGTGGCCCAGAGACGGATGCTCGGTCGGCGAAGACAGGGGATCTGCGTCCTGACCGTATGACAAGAGGTTCGAAGATTGTGTTCGGGGGAATACGTCGGTATGTCGCTCGTCACCATCCATACCGTCGAAACACTCAGTTTAATGGCAAGCGTGAGACACGGACGGCGCTTCCAACCGTTGCAGGGCTAGACGTCATCAGGTGTGCTGCGTGGCGGCAATCATACCTGGATCTTAGTGGCAGGGAAGGAGCTCCAGCTGACTTTGTTCACAACACGGGCGTCAAGCATCTGAGCGCATTCTTTGAACTCCCTTACTGGCAGGTAAACATATCCTAACTGTGTTGTTTTGACATATCTCAAGGGCACTGGATCACTGTTGCAGACATTGCACACGTGACAGCAATACGTGTGGATGTCTGTGGAGACATATCCATGTCCCTCAAGACGTCCATGTAGACATCAATGACAACGGAGAGACGTTGACGGCAGCGCGTGCCAACATCGCGTCAAACTCAGCACAAAGAATACGGCTCTAATAAAAAGACGTGGTACTTTGTAACAGCATCTCAAGGTGCGACACGTCTTGGACGTCATGCACTACGGAAAGAATCTCTGCGAGAACATTTTGAGGACTCTATTTGGAATGAACGACAGCCCAGGAAGTCGTCAAGATGTGCAGGACTTGAACATACGTGAGGAGATCTAGTTGCAGCCCCCACGACACCGAGGTGACGAATACTACATGCCGCAAGCCCCGTACATATTGAAGCCAGAGGAAAAGCGAGAGTTTGTTCACATAGTCTCAAGTATCCGCACTCCAACGAACTACGTGGGGGCAATTCACAAGCGACTCAAGGACGGGAAACTGCAATACATGAAGACCCACGACTATCATGTCCTCATGCAACAGGTATGCTGTAGATTTGCCGACGAACTATACATAAACAGAAGTAGCAGGAACAGTTGTTGTAAACAACAAAAGTGCATTGCGTAGAACTTGGAAAGGTCAGTTTTGTAAAAACCACATCCGTGGACAACTGCTTGAATCATACGTTTTCCGAAACATGAGGACGTTCAGTTCAGGACATCCTTTCAAACGACCTCATGTCTGGCCAGACAATGATGTACGGGAGGACATCCTCATGTTCGGCCAGACACTGTTGATGTTCTTGGAGACATCGACAGAGCTGGATGCCATAGAAGAGCCGCTCTTGCAAGCATTAGTATTCCATCGTCAGGGGTGCATTTGTTTGACATGTGGACATGATGCTTGTACGGCCTACTGTAGATACTCCCGGTGGCCGTTCGGAACTTACTGGACGAAGAGGTGCGCGTAGCCATCATCAAAATGTGCAGAGTTTTCCAGCGTATATGTGAGAAAGAGGTACGACAAGACTCCAGCGATGCTCTCATGCGAGACGTGATAATGGCAACGTGCGTGCTGGAGAAGGAGTTTCCGCCAACATTTTTGAACGTGATCGTGCATCTTCCACTGCATCTTGTGGAACAACTGTTCATCTGTGGACCGGTCCATTGCAGGTGGATGTATCCGATCGAGAGATACATGAAGACGCTCAAAGATTACGTAAGGACGTACACACATCCAAAAGGGAGCATAGCGGAAGGGTATCGTCTCGAGGACACGCTTGGGTTTTGCACAGAGTACATGAAACGACATAGATCAACAGGACATCCCTGCAGACATCCCACGAAAACACTTCTGCAGACGCAGGCCCATCTCTCGCGGACATCATCGCTAACACGTCACCAACAACATGCGGATGGACACCGGGATGTCCCAGCACACGTACGGAGCGTGCCATCCCCTATGACCTCTGAGAATACGCGTACGTAGCCTGAGACATTCGTGCATCTCCATGTCTCTTAAGTCCTGTCCGATGCATTCTCACGGATGTTAAGAGAGACACTCTTTGTGGGCTCTGCAGAAGCATATAGGACGTCTCAGCCTCAGATCTGTACTGCTGCGTTCCATGAGACTTCAAAGCGCTCTAGTGGACGATCTGTTACACGTGCTGGTGTGTGATCGTGCGCTGTCATCCCGGACGTCCGCGTCTTTTCTCTGCCGTGTCACAGTGGACGTCTGTACCAACATGGCCTGCATTGTTAGGAAAGCTGTTGCAGATGCTTGATGGGACATCCCTCTGTACATCCATGAAGACAATGTTGGAAACGCGGGCCCGCTACTTCGGATGTCATCGCGGACATGTCACCAACAACATACAAATGACTTCCGGGATGTCAGAGCACATGTTCGAAGGACGCCATCACGGATGACATGTGAGACACCTCGCACATCAAGTGAGACACGAATGCTTATGGACGTTGTCTCTGATGTCGCTTTGGATGTCTTGACGGATGTCTACAGAGACACCGTTTGAGACGTCTGCAGACACATCGCGGAAGTTTCTGCTAGGGACATCGTTCTGTTCATCTGGATGTCATCGCAAACATAGCAGAGGATGTTGCCGGAAACATCTGGACGTTACCGTTGTCATCGTCAATAGCATGACGTGTGAGTTCGTCCGACGTGGACTTTTGGTTGCCATGTAGATGAAGAGCTGTAAACTCTAATATGAATAATATGTCCACGTGTATGTGGTACCATAAATTTCAGAAATGCAAAGTATTTTATAAAAGTCTATTTTTGGCAACAAAGACTTTTTAATAATATTTAAATATTAAATTAATACTATTTAATATTTTAATACACATAAACGAATTTAATATATAAAATAATATATTTTTATAATCTAATATAATATTTTACTATTAAAATATTCAGTAATATTAATATATTATAATAATATCATTAAACTATTATTATGTACGACTATTAGAATAAATTGACAAATGAAAAATTATGAGAGTTGAAAATAATGAAAATAAAATGAATATTCTAAATGTAATGGTATTATAAAATTACATTAAAACGGGAACAAAATAAAGAGTATTTAATAAAGAGGATGCATTTTTTCTGTTGCTCTAGCAAACCGCTGCCCATTATGCTGTTTTTTTTACAGCCGGGCTGCATTCTACCTCGCACACCAGTAACTTTTCCAAACTTACCCTCCGTGAAACGGGATTGCCTTGCCGACGTGGCAGTTCTGCGTCTCCCAGGATGTCCTGCGAGACGTCCTACGGAACGGGCACGTTCCTGCCAACATCTTCGCGTTTTGAGGTACACACGGCTGGACCGACAGACCATATTGGCCACTGTAGCAAAAGTACCGCGTGGACATCCTTACGTTCGCCGAGACACAAGCGACTAACATGATGACAGGAGAAAAACACGACGCAGTTTTTCAAGACATCACAAAAAACGCGGGTTTCTTATAGTGTCAACGCCCAAAAATTGCGCATCAGCAGCTTGCACCAGAGGAACACAAGCAAGTCGCAGGTTGCTTCTGCTGCAACTTGGCGCCCCACCCAACACCCCCGACAAAATGTTCACACCACATGGCTCGTTTTTCCAATCTTGGCACCAAATGCCACTTGTACGAGCCTATCACCGGAATCCAAGTTCAACTTGATCAATCCCAAAGCCTGTTATATCCCCTATTGTTGTTCACTACTGTAGGGATGTGATCATGACGGCTTCAGCTGGGTCAGATGCTGGGTATACATGTGGGAGTGTTGGGTATACATGCTGGGTATACATGTGGGAGTGCACTTTTTTCTGGGATTTACATGTGAATATGTTGAATATGTTACATGCATTCCCACATAATCCCAGCATGTAAATCCTAGAAAAACATGCATAAAAAAAACATGCACAGAAAAACATGCACAGAAAAACATGCATAAGAAAACATGCATAAGAATGCAAATCCCACATGTAAATGTAAATTTTTTTTTTTGTGCACTCCCACATGTTTTTTTTCTTATGTTTATCTTAATTACTCATTACAGAATGTCTAAACCCTTAACTACTGAGTTAATTACTCATTACAAAATGTCTAGCTCCTGTAATTGATTAGCTCCTATCAAACTCTTGAAATTTACACAAGCTGACACCCCAATTAGTCAAAAAGTTGCTTCTCATATTTAGCTTTGCTGTTTTTTTTGGTAACATGTAAGGGGCCTACATGAGGGTTCAGACTTTTTGTAATGATCAACTCCAAGACAAATAGTATATATATATACTAAAATAGCAAAAACTAGTAAGAAAAAGAATCAAAAAAAGAAAAATCACTGCAAACAAAAACCATATACAAATACTATAGTGAGTAAAACAAAAAACAAAAATATCTTCAAAAAACCAATTAACTCTAACAATAAAACCAATATAATATATATTTATCTAAAAAAGAAACAAACACTCGTTATAATATTTTATAATACTATTATAAAAACCAAAAACCAAACACAAACTCCAAAATATAAAAATAAAAACCAAAAGTCAAAACATAAACAACATCACAACCACATGCCAACTATAATCCACAAAACACAACAAACGTACCACACAATACACACAAACAAATCAAAATCACCACAAAAACAAAACAACACTCCCGAAATACACCATAAAAATAAGAAAACACGACACATACTCCAAAATAAAAAACCTACTAGCTTAATACACCTAAAACGAGCTCGGCCTACCGGCCTCGCCCAAAGGATAACAATAAATATATATAACAAAATCCCAAGGTACTACAAAATTAAATTACCATCCCTAATCAACAATCCGTTACAAGTACCCAAAAACTCACCTACAACAAAAAATATAAAAAAACACCATAACACAAACAATCAAAATATACACAAAATAAACAACCAAACTTCAAATTACACAACTTCCAAGTCTACTAAAACCCTTGCAAAAAAACAAAATCATCACTACCTTTACTACAAATATGATATTATCCCTCTCAAAAAGAATTCAACCCATCTACACTTACTACTTCTATTATGTGGAGACATCAAAACAAACCCAGGACCTATGCCAAACATTCTCGAAACACACCCATCTACACACAAAAAAAGAAGTTAATTATACTTCACACCATGCACGATCAAACTACAACCAGAATATCAACATCTAGCAAAAAGATTTTCACCTAGTTTAAATACAATACACCCAAACCACCAAGAAGCAACCACGGACTACCCTCACCTCTCAAAATATATCTACCAAAACCTACAACACTCACCACCTCGAATATTATACGCACTTATTACCACGATTAGTCCATCATTAGAAACATGTGACCACCTATTCAAATACAAATACCAAACCCAGACTGGACAGCAGCACTCTTAGGAAAAATGACACAATTACAAAACCCACCCAAAAGACACATTCTAACGCCACACCCATACATACAATTCAAAAATACAAACCAAAATATTATCAAACCCCCAAATACCATCCATAAAGAAATTTACAACTTTATCAATCAAAGCAATGAACCACTAAACCTACAAATAATGCTAAAAAAATTCTCATTTCTACCCGAAAATCTACTCAAAGAAACACTGAAATATAATGAACCATTACACGAATATTCCCACTACAAGAGGGGGACTCCTCACACTAGTAAATCAAAAATACGCGTACCCTAGTAATATCACTAAAATCCCTACCCCAGCAGAAATATCGCCATACTTACAAATAATAAAAATCAATAATGAACCTCTCCAGCCATGGTTAATTATACACATGTACAGTGGGGTACCAATCAAAATGTCGTTTTCGAATTCGCAGTGAGAAAAATTTCAATACTGCCAACTTTGAAAGCCTCCCGAGAGCTCAAAAACTAGTATTTTACTACGAAAGTTTTACCAAAGAATTATCTTTAAGTTAATTATATGTGTGCCAAATTTCAAGGCCAAAAGATTCACCAAAAACAAGTTATTAAAAATCTACCAACATTGGTATTTTTTCACTGCTGCCAACTTTGACAGCCTCCCAAAGATTGAATAAGTTTTCTTTTGCCATGAAATTCTTGGAACAAAAACATCTTTATGTTAATAACACATAATAAAAATTTCAAGGTCAAAAGATTAATACAAAAAAAGATATTAACAATCTACCAACATGTGATTGAGGCAACATATCTACCAACTTTGACACCAACTTTGACACCCTCCCAACGGTTGAGAATTTGTTTATTTACCATGAAATTTTTGGCACAACATGCTCTTTATGATAAAAACATTCATGACAAATTTCAAGGTCAAAAAATTTATACAAAAAAAAATATTTACAATCTACCAACGTGTATGTCCTCCTTTTGCCTCAATCACTGCTTGTAACCTAGAGGGCATGTTGGTAGATTGTTAATATCTTTTTTTGTATTAAATTTTTGGCCTTGAAATTTTTTTCATATGTTACTAACATAAAGGGGTTTTTGTTCCAAGAATTTCATGGCAAAAAAAAAATCATTCAATCTTTGGCAGGCTGTCAAAGTTGGCAGCAGTGAAAAAAATTCCACAACTACCAATGTTGGTAGATTTTGAATAACTTTTTTTTGGTGAATCTTTTGGCCTTGAAATTTGGCACACATATAATTAACTTAATGATAATTCTTTGGTAAAAATTTCGTGGTAAAATACTAGTTTCTGAGCTCTCGGGAGGCTTTCAAAGTTGGCAATACTGAAATTTTTCTCACTGCGAATTCGAAAACGACATTTTGATTGGTACCCCACTGTACATGCCCTCACATGTAGAAGACACCCATTGTATACCAATAATTCAACAAAATATAACACAACAAATTACAACACATCCAAACCACGTATATATATTATGTGGGGACTATAATAGAGACATAGCCCTTATAGGACGGCAAAACGAATTCAACACAACTCCACCCCAGGCAGTAGACATAGAATGGCGTACATTTACAGACAACCTCCAACTAACATACATTCCAACAAACAGTCTATTTTCCAAGCAAGGCGGTCAAAACTATAGCCAAACCAGTTTAATCGATGAATACTACATTAGAACACCAAATAATAGTATATACACATCAACCACAGACAACGACCATAACCTAAATTTAGCTCATTCACCAGTCACACAACATATACCACCAAATACACTACTAGCACGGTCCACACCAACAACAACAAACAAACCACCAAGAATTCTAAACCCCATTCCACAAGAGAATATTGAAAAATTCAAAACAAATTTTTTTGAGGAAAACGCACTTCAAATAAATGAACTCACCACGATACTAATGAATGAACAACTAACAGACAACCAATGGCAAACACCATGTACAAAACTAGATCATATGATACCAAAAATATCAGATAAAATCCAAGAAACCTGTAGTGCACCACCTCTCTCATCATTAACAAATCGCACCTCTCAACAAGGAGGTTTTTTACCAAGAAAACTCCAAAAAAAATGGAAAAACCATCTCTCTACTTACCACCTAATTAGAAAAATGATTTACATAACAAAAAACATACCAAACTCACAAACACATCCAATAATAGAAGAATTAAAAACTCATACTTATGTCATGATTCCACCACTTCCAGACCAAGAACAAAACCAACAAGAATGGATCAAAACCATAATAGAATTAGCCAAAACCGCAAACATACAAGCCCGTAAAATCACTACGAAATACACTCAAGATTGTATCAAGAAAGCCATTTCAAAATATAGACAACTATATGAAAAAAGTCCAAAGAAAGTGAATAAAAAAGTTTTCAAAAAGCAAGAAACACCACCATTAGACTGCATTAAAGATAGAAACAATAATATATTAACTAGCCCAGAAGACATAGCAAACGAAATTCATATACAACAATCAATTAGTAATAGACCCATAGTCCCAACATGTTATTTCCAGCACGAACACCCACCACAATGTACCTGTGGAGTCAAACAATACCTATGGCACGATTTAGATGGATTAGTTATAAATAAAAGAGGAAACCCACAAAATCCATTACATGAATACCTCGATCAAGAAACATATGACATATGCCTAAAACACTTAGCCAACAACAAAACACCCGGCCCAAACAAAATCCCAAATGCAATATTAAAAAATATGCCTGATAGCTTTCATAAACTACTATTTCTATTTTTCACTCATTGTTACAAACAAAAACAAATCCCAGCCTCACGGAAAATAAGCCTAACCATACTTTTATACAAAAAAGGTGACCCATCAGAATTACCAAACCATAGACCCATTGCACTAGCAAATACAATTTACAAACTATTCACTAGTACTCTAACATTAATACTCTCAACATATGGCGAAAAACATCAAATACTTCACGATAGCCAAGAAGGATTCAGAGCAGAAAGAAGCACATCTAGACACTCCAACTCCTTATAGCAGCTTTAGAAGATGCTAGATTCACAATTCAAAACTTATACTTACTATACATAAACTTCAAAAATGTATTTGGATCCCTAGACCACGCAAGACTTTTAGCTATAATGAAAGACCTCGGATACCCTGAAGATGCAGTAACTTTAGTTGGAAATATATACTCACAGTCCACCACCATATTTACATGCGAACACTTTGGAAGAACAAAACCAATACCAATACAAAGAGGCACCATCCAAGGAGACACACTAAGCCCATATCTATTTCTAATATTTTTAGAACCACTATTGTGTTGGCTACAGAGAGGAAAAAACGGATACACATTTGGTACATCCAAACTAACCATTAGTTCTGCAGCATACGCAGACAACCTAGCAGCTATTGCAAATAACCTTCAATCATTACAAATCCAATTAAACAAACTAGACAAATATTGTGAATGGGCAGGAATTGAACTAGGAGTACAAAAATGCGCCATTACAGGATGCCTCAACAAATCTAAAACAAAACCTGAAACCTTTAAAATCCAAATACAAAACCAAAACATATCTTACAGAAACCAACCAATACCCGTCCTACACCAAAATGAACCATACGTGTACTTAGGCATTCAATTAGTACCTTCACTAAAATGGAAACTCCAAACACACATCACCACATATAAAGTAATAGATCAATGCAAACAACTAACAAAATGCCCAGCCACAATCAAACAAAAAATTAGCATGGTTGACACCGTCATTAGAGCAGGCATTGCATACAGCTCTTATGCAGTCCCATACTCTTTACCAACCATTAAACAACTTGATAAAAAAATCATAGGAATTCATAAAGTAATATGTGGTTTACCAAAATGCACAGCAAATGTAATAACACAACTACCACATGAACTATTTGGACTTGAAGCATTCTCATTAAAAAACGCATACTTACGTTGCATTGGCGAACAACTTAGGAACGCACTTAACGACCCAGGAAGACTAGGAACAATATATAAAGGACTTATACATCACATTCTAGCTAAACACGGAGGCGCAAAAGATATTCCAAGAATAAAACAACATGATTGCATCCGGTCACCAACCACACGAACACTATTCTTCTTAAAAAGGGCCGGAGGAATTCACCTCAAAAGTACAAACGAAAACTTTCAACTCCATACGAGAGAATTAGAATTAGAGTGGCGGACACAAGCTACAGTTGAACCACCACATCTCAACCCCAAATTATCACTTAAACTACTACATAAACTACTAATACACAACATATATAAAATAAAACATAGGGTGATTGCAAGCTACGGTCTACCAAGTGGGGAGTGCAGCTTGTGCAGCTAAAGGCCATGCAGCTCGTGCACTAGCGTAGTAATGCGCACCTCTCAACTTTCAATTAGATCAAAAATTTCACCATCCCAAATAGGGTTTATGCTAATACTTTCACTTTAGCAATTGTTAAGTTAATTTCAAGTCTTTGGGCATTACTCAATAGCCTTTTCTGTTTTTTACCGAGTAGGGGTAATTAGAGCCTTTTTTACATAACATCCTTAGCTAGGTTTTATGAAAAATGCATTTCATATCCCACCTCTGAAATTGAACCATTATTTCATTTCCAAAAAAAAAAATCCAAAAAAAAGTTTTAACTGCACGAAAATCTTAAAAAACAAAAACATCACCAAAAAATTAATTAAAAAATAAGTAAGCGTAGTACCCAAAAAAATAAAATATGGTACCTTTGTACACACTTGTGGTATGTTGCTATAAATTTTTGAAGTTCAAATTTGACCCCCTTCTAGGATTTCCCATAAAATAGGTGCACTTTTGACAAGCGACACGCTACCAAATCTAAGTAGAAATGCTTAATTTGGATAGAAAGATTGAAAATTTGCAAACTTTATTGTGGTAGACATCTTAACTTTAGAATTCTAGAAACAATGCAATTTGTTTCGTCACAAAATTCCATTCCAATATTTATTGATGATTTTCCAAAGATTGGGTAAGTGCACAAATTTGCATGCCGCGACAAAAAGTTTGGGTGACCGTAGCTTGCAACCACCCCATATAATCCTCCCCAATGGCACAAACCTCATGACACCGGAAGACTTCAAAACATACTACAAAACACCAACCAAACTAGAAAAAAAACGCACTAAACATAGCAGAACAACTCTTTTGTTATTCAAGCTGTACACCAAATTGCCCAAACCCATGCGCGAGACACCCACCAGCCCGTACATTTAAAGCAAGATACATATCAGACAACCAAAACCTACTACCGAGAACACTAGACATTCTCCTGCAACCTCCACTTCAACAACAACCACATCATCCAAACCCACCTCCAAATATTAGAAACAACCCACTCAGATTTCCCATACACATAATACTAAACCACAAAACAAATGAATCAAAAGACAATTACAAAATAACAAAAAATACAACACATACCTATACCAATGAACACTCCAAAACAACGATACATACAACAAATGGATGCCACAACGTGAACTCTTTCCTCTCAACCACCCAGCAGTTATTGAACACAACATTACATTACTAACAGAATACTACACAAAATTACAACACGAACATTATAAAAATATTATTAATATACACTTATCCTCTGAACAAAGTAGAGACGCAAGATTCATCCCCCCACCCACAATAATCCCACTCAGACATATATCTATAAAAGAATGTAACTCGGAAAAAGACATAATTTCCAATAGAGATACTATACAAATAGTTCATGAACACACCCACATATATGAAGACACCGGGAGACACCTTATCACTATACCAACCACCAGACTAAAATGGTTGTGGCAACAATATAATAAAGCAATATATAGCTCACATGGCCTAGTACCACAAACACAATCGTTTGAAAAGGAAGTAGTATGGCTCTATCAAAGATATAACCATAAAATACCCAAAAAAGACCCACTAAAAGCAGCACAACATACTCTACCTACTAGCATCCTTGACTCCATTACCACCACTTTTAATATTTCCCACTCCTACTTCTCTTCACCAGTAACATGCTCCACATAAATTTCAGAATTCTACTCTCCATTCGCAAGAGACAAAATCTTTGGATCACTTGGTACTGCCTTCCAATACAAATGGAAATGTATAGGTTATGCCCACCCACATAACGAAGAAACAACCCAACAAGCAATACACTGGGCTAGATTGGCAGCTAAAAATGATCCAAACACCATTACCATACTAGTAATACCAGACATTAATTGGTAGTACCAAAACTTCTCCCCACATATTAGATCATTCCCAAACACACATGTAATTGCCCACTTTGCTGCAAATACCATCACATATGAGGAACCAACAATCCCCCCAGAACTTCATAAACCATAGACAGAACCACTCGCAATACACGTCTTCTGCATTCACCATAAAAACCACAACATTGGCACACCCAACCAAATAAACACGATTAAAACAACAATTGAAAATCTACAAATTTCACAATATCATATACAAACTGCCCCATCCACCCCTTTCAACACACCGGTCAATAAAAACAAAAAATGGAATAAACTCATATACTCGCCCCACATCTATCCAACCACGATGAACACACCACCACTACCAAACTTCGAAATAATCACTACACTAAAGTTCCAACCACAACATAGCTACTATACTCATGGATCCTTCAAATCCCCTGAACAAGTTGAAGATGGACAGTGGAAAAAAGAAAAAGCTGGATATGGAATATACAACCCAATAAAAGCAAAAATACAAATATCAAAACGACTACCTGGCCTACAAACCAGCTTCAGAGCTGAACTAATGGCTACACATAAAACACTTCGACTAATCACCACTAAATACCTAGACGAACCCGCATATATATTCACTGACTGTCTTAACTGTCTTTAAAACCTCAACACACAACTTAAACACCCAACCCTACACAACAATCATGCCGACAAAGCTATATTAACATCCATGACAGAAATGCTAAAAAGTCGCACACAACCCACTACATTCTTTAAAGTCAAAGCACACGCCAACATTGACGGCAATGAACAAGCATACAAACTCACAAAATACGGTGCTAGAAAGAAATATTATTTTGCCACAAAAACATATGAATTTGCACACACCACACCATACTACTTCCAAAAAGACACATGGCCTGGACCTAGAAAACGACCTGACAAAGGCCATGTCAGATGCCTCGAAACATACATAACTAAATACGATCGTGAAAACAACCTAGAACTAATGGCAATACGTTTTCCTAATATCAACAAATAGACAATGAACCCAGATATTGATAACGAACTACCTAATGCTTTCTGGTCCAACCCTGCTATCACGGACTCACAAAAAATAAGCATTTTAAAATTCCGCACTGGCCAATACATGGGAAATGCTAGGAAACAACTATTCTTTGGCAGAGAAAGATTCCCATCAATCACATGCCCCATCTGCAATTCCACAGACGCAGACACGTGGTTACATGTACTCTTAAAATGTAACCACCACCACATACATGCCATTAGAGTTAAAAGACATAACAAAGCAGTGTGGGAATTAAGAAAACTAATACTCTCAACACAAAAATCTAGATGTTTCACCCTCATGAACGCAAGAACATTTAACAACAACCTACAAGAAAACACAGTACCCTCATGGCTCCTGCCATGTATATGTGGACGTCAAAGATGCCACTGCAACGCTAGATTTAAGCCAGACATACTATGTGTCAAAGGACTTCCGTACAATAATGACCCACCACCAAACCCAGAAGCCAACTTCATAATACAATTTATTGAGTTCACATATTGTAACGACAGATTCTCACAAGAAACAATAGTAAATAAAACCCAAAAGTACCAACCACTAATAAACAACATCATTAACCAAGGGTGGAAAGTAGACCCACTTATAGTCATGACGGCAGGAGCTAGAAGAACAACACATGTTCCTTCAATGAGACTCCTTGAAAAAAAAATTAAACTACCAGAAACCTCTATTAAACACACGTTCAAAGAAATAAACACCATCGCTATACAACATGCCAGCTCAATTATACTACACAAAAGAAACATAGAAAACAACCAACCACTACCAATAGAATATTAAATGAAATAAATTAACAAGAAAAAGGGAGGTAGTGGTTAAAACCACTACTTATTCCTTTTTGCTTTTCTCTGATTAGCTCAACGTAACCACTTGTCTCAGGTAGGCGGGACGGGGCCGGTTGGTTGGTACAACTTTCCTGCCTATGATAACTCACTAGCAGCACCAAATCATGATTATCACATTAATGCTCAAACGGACTCAACGGGAATCGAACCCAAACCATATAATTGTAACAAAAACGTCCTTCACCAATCAACCTAGGAACCATGACTTGGCGACCACCAACAAAATAAACCCCAAATTATACCACAGTGTTAATTTAAACACTCGATTAAAGGTTATTGTGGGCTCACTACTAGAGAGTGCGTAAAAACCAAGACAAAACCAAGACACATCTGTTGGAACCAACAGAGAATGGGTTTAACGTAGCAAACATTTAGTCATCTGCACAGAACCAACAAGTTTTCTCTTGGAACCAACAAGTTCCTGTTGATTTTCCTCTTGGAACCAACAAGTTCCTGTTGATTTTCCGGAATCAACTGTTCCTAACCCTCACAGAACCAACAGAATTTATGTTGATTTTGTGTGGGTTAGGAACCCCATTTCTCTAGTAGTGGCTACTAGTACTAGTTATTGGTCACTAAAGTGTTTATTCTTAGAAGGGAAGAGTAGTCTTGTACCAATGACCCTTTGCCCGGTGGGCACTGGCTCATTGTCAAAATGAACAGACACTTTATTCACGTCGGCCTCAAAAGAGGACCGGAGTTTCTATCTATCTCTCTATCTAAGAAAATATTTAAAAGACTAAATAAATCATCGAATGAAAAAAAACCATCATATTTAATTTCTAAAATTTTATAATTTACGAAAAATCTATATACAAAAAAATATTGACAATTTTTTCAACGGAAAATACAAAACTATGCTAAAAATTCAAATATAGGCTAAATTACACCATAGACATCAAATCCAAAACTATAATTTCTACTCAAATCCTAGCATAGCAAGAAACCTCTAAAACCCTCAAATATTAAATAAAACAATTCAGTTACTAAAATTTTGATAATTTGATAAACTGACATTTGAAATTTTAATAACATTAAAAATAGAAAATAGAATAAAAATGCCACTTTTATAAAAAAAATGAAGTTGCAATGTCCCTTTAAATTTTCGCTTTATTTATTTTTTAAATTGTAATGAGTTAAAGAAGTTGATGATTGCCCATCTTCTTCAATTCACAACATAAATTTCAAAAATTGCTTGGTAAGAGGGTTGACAATTGCTAACCTTTTCGGATGCACATTGCAAATTCATAATTATAATTTTGTGTCATTTTCACTTTTTGTATTGCATGAACACTTAATCCCTCAGGGCCAGGTGGACGCATTGTGTCCAAGAATAATTTCATTACTTTAATAAATTCCATAATTTTGACTCTATGTTAACTAAAGAATTGTAAATGTTCGTTACGAGAACACAAAAATCCTTCAAAAATTTGCAATTATGTTGATCGATCGACTAGGAAAATACCAAAACGTCAATGTAGGTGAACTTGGGACATGGTAGTTAAGGAGGTTAATGACCTGATGGACGTTTACACATTAGGGCGTCACATTTGTCAAAAAATAAAGTGTACAATATGTAAAACATTGGCCATTACTATATAATTAACACTATATAACAATTACGGAAAATGCTTAAATGTATTTTAAATGGAATATTTTCATAATCTTTGGAATCTTTTTATATATTTTATATTATTTTGGAATATTTAGAATATTCCCAAAATAAATTTGAAATCTTTACACATTTTATGCAATGTAACAATTAATAACAATCACAAACACCGACTCAACGAGTCACCAACAAGTCACTTCACCCAAACATAAATTTTTGATAATCAATCATTGTTTTTTTATTTAGTTTTAGAAGACCAATTTTTGTGCGCACCTAGATACAATACATCTTTGTATGCTCCTGAAATATCAAACGCTAATCATGGTTCTAGAATTTATGAGAATGTTTGCAATGAATTACATGTTGATTTTGCTCAAAAATTTCATAAAACAATTCATTGATCAAACCTTATAATCATGTAATATATACTGTAGATTGTTCCAAAAATTGATAAACAGTCTCACCAACAAGTCCTCTTTCAGCTTCAATGGTGAAGTCTTCTACATAAATACCAATTTAAAGATATTGTAATTACTCTCTTGAAAGCATCATGAGAAAGTGACAATTTTAGGGATGAGCATGGTCCTTTAGGAGTTCACACAAAAGCAAAAATTTAAAATTTAAAATGGATGAATTTAAAATACTACAAATTAAAAACCTATGAATGAAAAAATGAAAACGTGGAAGGGCAACATATATATATATATATATATATATATATATATATATATATATATATATATATATATATATATATATATATATATATATATATATATATATATATATATATATATATATATATATATATATATATATATATATATCCTAAGTATACCTATTCTATAATACAAACTATATATACACGCACGCAATGACGGTTCTGCCATTGGAATTTTCGTGCTAGACTCCTTGATGGGTCAACTTAGTATGAAATGTAGAAACATTAGCATAGGATAAAGGCTATGCTTAAAGTTTTAGTTTTTAGTTTTTAATTTAAAAATAAAATAAAATAAAATATTCTATTACAAGAAGGAAAATAAAATTCATTGGTCTAATGCATGATTTAACATACACCATGGAGAATGAACACTAGGGTCAACCAACTTTTTGTCCTGGCCAGTGCACTAGGTGCAAACCTTTTGAAATCAATCAAGACAAATGTAACAAAAAAATTTAAGAGATTTATTTTAATTCGTAAATTTTAAATTTAATCATGTAAATATATATATATATATATATATGTCTATTTCTATTTCTATATATATATACACATATATAATCATTAATAAACATATAGATAGAGAAATACATAAAAAGATGACTTTTTCAACAATTTGGATAAATTCACAAAATATCTTATTCGTTGCGTGCATTCAACCCTTGTTTTAGTTTGTTGAGGGTGAAAGCACAAAAAATTGAACCATTAAAGTCATCTTTGATATTGGAATTATATTTTTCTTGGTCAAAAGCAATAAATTACCACTAAAGTCAAATATTTAACTTCCAATTTGGTTGCACTCAGCCTCCATTGTCCTATTAGGTACTTAAATCCAAAGTTTCAAATCAAAATATTAAGAAAATGTTATTAAAAGTAAAGCTTGAAAATGGATGTCTAAATCAAATTTCGGGAGCAAATTTGATAGATTGATTCATGTTCAACATGAATATAAATTATATATTCTTTAAATGCATTGTACATTTGACGACTCCAAAAAAAAAATCTTGAAAAAAAAATTACTGTAATTTCAACTTGTTTAATATCTACTTTTCAATTTGGTTGGAACTGCTTTTCCAATTTTAACTACTTTAACCTTACTATAACACATAAATATTTATTGAAGATGAATTTTGCAATTTTCTTTGGACTTTGTTAAACATTGTATCTTTTATTTTACCGGAAAACAAATTCACCAAAAAATAAATAAATGATGGAAGTTTGAACCTTCTATTGTTTCTTCCTCACAAAGATCTCAGTTCTAACCAAGACTCTTTTAAATTGAATTTTACCAAATTGAAGAATAAATTGGCTTTCTAATAGCAAGTGCTCTTTACATTACCAATACAAGTCTTTTTGTAAAAAGTTCAAGCACTTAAACAATTTTTTTGTAATATTATTGTATAGAGAAAATTTAAAGACCTCGAACATAAATAAAAAGAAAATTTCAAACTAATTTTACAATGTTGATAGCTTCTACAATTGAAGTCATTGTACTAAACTATACTATAAATTTGCCTACATACACCATATATGTATATATATATATATATATATATATATATATCATATTCCAATTCAAACAATAGCATGATAAAAACATGGTTCTAAAACTTGGTTTAAAATATCATAATTACATTCAAAAGAGGATATGATTTGGATTGTAATGTTGTATCCTTAGGTCTTCACACAAGTTTGTCAGGTGCTATTAATGGCTTTGATCTAGAGCCCACCAAATCAATACTAACTTCAATGACAATTTCAATGAAGTACACTTTTTGATGTACTTTTTTGAGGGTGTAGTGTACTTCTACTATGCTATGTAACTATCAGTTGCTTTGGGTAACTATGCTTTAAAATATGATTATCTACGGTTAAAAATATCATAATAACATTGGTTATCTATGGTTAAAATTTATCATAATAACATTCAAAAGGGGATATTATTTGGATTGTAATGTTGTGACTTTAAGCCTTCACACAAGTGTATTAGGTGCTATTAATGGCTTCGATCTAAGAGCCCACCAAATCAGTACTAACTTCAATGAACCAAAGTACACTTTCTGACGTACTTTTTAGGAGGGTGTAGTGTACTTCTACCATGCTATGTAACTATCGGTTCTTTTGGGTATCCATGTTTGAACCAACATTTATCTCCCTAAGTGTTGATTCATCGCTCCTTATTAATCTTTTCATTGAATTTTAAACAACCTAACAACTTGACCCTTAAAGGTCCAGAGAGTCCTTTCCGACCAGTATTATACATCATTATTCCATTGTATTTGGCATGGTTCGACATCTCCCATGGGATTAAGATCAAAAGTGAAGTTAACATTCACTCCGACATAATTTTAATGAGCTTTTAGGGTCTCAATTTGGAACTTTCTATAAATAGTAAATGTCAAATATACACCAACCATTAAGAGAAAGGTGGAGTCTCCAAAAGGTCCTTGGTGTTGGCACGTGCAGAAAATTTTGAGGTATGCCCGCACGTTTTTGACGCTGGCACCAATGGTGTCACGACGCTGCCAGCAGTGCAGTTGCGTGGCTCGAGCCAATCGACGTTGCCAACACTGCCAGCACTGCGGCTTCCGACACTGTCAGTGGGCAGTGACCTTCACCAATGGTTTTACAAATAGAGGGGTGTTTGGGCAACTTGTTCACCTAACCCGGACTGCCTTAGAGGGCCCTTTGGGGACCCCACATTTCCCCTAATGGTATCTACTATCTCCATCAGCCCTTTAAGGGTTAATGATCTTACCTCCAACCATTTATTATGTGAAAGCCTTTTTATTCATTTAATAATGTTATGATGTTGTGAGCTACAAAATCCTTATATTGTACAAGGTTTTTTTATTTTTTTAAATTCCCACCATAAATATAGATTTTGCATTAAAAGAAATCCTTTTTTAATCAATAGTGTCCACAGTTTTCATCTTTGCACATTTAAATATGGATAAACTTTGTAAAATGCTCGTGTTTATTAAAAATATATATTTTTTAAATCATTTGAATGAAGCTTCCTTGTGATGTCCTTTTGTGAAAAAGAACACATATGAATATAGGCCATGTTTACAAATACCAAGGATGGAAATGGACATATGGGTAACAAAAATGCCCTCTGATTTTAACCCACTTCTTTTCCAACTTAATTTGCATTTACTCTTATCTAAATGCATCTAAATGCATTGTGTTGGTGAACATACTCGTTTACCATCCAACATCCAATTTTGCCCTCATATATTGGTAATACAATACCAAAATTTATAATTATCATATTGTAATATATATTTGTCGCCCTTGTTTAGAATAAGATAAATGTAAACATATCTTATTAGAGTTGTAGATATTAAAAAGTAGAATAATTAAAATTTCAAGGCAAATTAGTATGGCTCTTGTCATTGGTACGATTTATTTTATTTTTTGGCAAATTTCATTATTTTGCAATTTAATGAATTTTTTTTAAATCCACAAAGATCACAAGATGCCTCGAGATTTGATGTTTTGCAAAAGTATGTTATAAAATGATCTTTGAAAGAGAACTTTTGTGACAAAGTTTTAATGATAGTTGTAGACTAAAAGCTATAGAGTACATCATATGGTTGGATGTGAAAATATTATCACCACCAATGTAACTACATGACGTGAATAAAAAAATTTAAAGAAAATTCTCTAAAAAATTTCTACTAATCAAGTTTTGGAAATTGGTTTTAATTGATTTTTTAACAAGATACTTGAAATGAAAAATATTATATAAATTAGATTTTTTAGATGTGATTTTTGTTTTACATTATAAAATTCTCTCCCTTGACATTTTTTCATTAAAAAATGAAAAAAATTATACACTTCACAATTTATAATATATTTGTGCAACTTCCAATGGTCCTTTGTCCAGTGGACACTAGGTCATTGTCATTACTAACACACTTTATACACGTTGATTTTGAATGAGGACCGAGGTTTCTATCTATTTATCTACATTTATGCAAAAGAATTTTAAAATCCTCAAGGTGAAAATGTTGTTTAATTACCACACTAATCAAGAAAAAAAATTATAAAAAAAACAACTAGAGCTCTACTACTCTCCGCACCACAAGTGACAAAGTGAAAAGCCATGAAATTGAATAAGATGTGAAAGGCTAGGTTACTTCACATAATGGTCTTTAAGGACATAATAGAACAATCATGGGAAGATCATCCAAGAGTGTAAAATGCTTGGTTACATCATAGAAAGGTTACATCATAAAAAACCCTGTCCTAGAACTGTCGTCGACTGCCGGCTCACGTACAAACCCTACATTTGTTGAAAAGCCACAAGTGAAACCTATAGTCATCAATACCATTTTCTAAATCTACGGTTGTCACTAGAACGGAGAATAATTTAAGACAATTTCTTCATCCATCGTACTCATTTTGGACACTTTGACTTTTAGGAGTTAATAAAGAGTAATTTGTAAAGTATCTAATGGTCCATCCAAACCTAATAGAATAATAAGGACTCCATTGTAGCATTTAAAAAAAACCATTTAGTTATCAAATAATTTAGTTTGTTAGCTTCGTTCTCTTGGGAACAGGGACAATATAAGAACCGTGAATAAAAAGAAGTTTTTCTTTGCATATACAAAACATTCTAAACTAAAAAATCTTGTCGTTATTCATTGAAAGAATCTCGTGCAATTGAATTCATTTCATACTTCACGTGTGCACAACGGACTCAATTCACATTGGAAGAATCTTAAGAAATTTAACTCAATTCACCTTTTGCACAAAACAAACTCGATTCATAGCTTATGTGTGACAAACCAAATTCTCACATAAGCGGAGTAAATCCTATTTCTACTTTATTTTCACAATTAACCTAGTTTATATCTTTCGTTTTTTATGCATGGGTGCAATATGTGTTATAGATCATAATAAATGTTACAATGAATTATACAATATATGTCAAGTTATATTGCAATTTGATTGTTTTAATGAGAGTTTAGAAAGTGCAACATGTGCCATAATGTCCACTATTTTAATATCACCCTGACCATACAATATGTGTCACAACATATTGCATATAAATATTTTAATATAAAAAATAATTTATAATGCATACTACCTAATTTAGTCAAGATTATCCCTTAACAACCTAAGCGTCCATTTTTTGAACAATGTACAAATTTCATTCACGTTTTCTCATCCGTCATACATTTTTTGCAATTTGAATTTTTTAGTATAGATTTTATGGGAAGTTAGCTTTATGCATGTGAGAACCGATTAAAAAGGAGATGTGAATGTTTTATGCCTCATTTCATGTTGCAATGATTCATCAAAAATTTCTAAGATGTTAGTTCAAAAGTGTTCAAAAGTGCTCTTTAAAAAGTCAATTCATAAAATTAAGCAAACAAAACATTCCCAAAAATCACTAAACTTACATTTCAACCGATCACAACAAATTTCATCCATAGATTATCAATATCTTATCGTAATTGAATTACAAAAGCATTTTGAATTTTAAGTTTCAAAGTTTATATACAAAATATTGGTGATTGCAATTATGAATTTAACCACGTGGATAGAATCTAAAATTCATAGTGTACAACTTTTATTCATACATCAAATTCAAAATATTCCTCTCAATTGCATTTTATATTATACCTTTGCAGAACTGCCTAATTTGGAGAGGGTTGTAGGTATTTTGGGGTTAAAGACCCTATTGATGGTACAATGGCTCTTGAAAGTTCACAAAGGTCTACCTCAAAAATTACCTGTCCATGACTAATTGAAATTTTTATTACAAAAAAATTAGACTTTGTTTATGCATTGTGCACATGTTTAAGTTTCATTAAACAATTCAAACTTTTCAATTAGTTGTGGCAATTTTTGAGGTCTTAAAAAAATTGATTGTAAATACATTAAACAAATTTAAGAATAGATTATGTGAAAATTGTATTTCTTATATCATTTCATATTATAAAATACTCAAAAATGCAAATATTAGGAACAAAGTCTCTCGTAATGTAGCAAATATTAGGGAAAAAGCCTTACATTTGTTTGTTTGTTTTATAGTGAGTATAACATAAAATACTGCAAACCAATTCCAAATCTAAAGTATTTGAAAAGGTTCAAATCCAGTGTTTTAATCGCATAAAATATTTTACAAAAATCATCACAAATATGGCATATATAGTTGTGGCAATCACAATAGCCCAATATACATATTCAAATTTCATTTCTTTTTGGCTATTTCTTTATTTTATACAATTTATAATGAAAATAAATCTTTGAATTTCAATAGCTCAGATTTAGTTTATTATAATTTTGTGAAACTAGTCTTTTTTGAAGGTTTTTTTCACTGTGTTGTTGGTTAAAATTTCACAGAAGTTATATTGATGCCTACAAACAAAATAGTAATTTATTGCCTTTACGTATGCATTATAGATCTTCAAAAATGCAACCAAAGGTATGAAATACACTTTTAAATCTACATTCAAATGAATCCTAAATACAAAAATTAGATAGAAAATTAAATCAAAAAATGAAATGATATAGATTTAATTGGAACTTATAATAAAATAGACAATTGGAAGGAATATTTAAGTTACGAAATATTGTAGTGCTATAGCTAAACAAAGATACATGCATAAAATTTAGTTTAACACCTAATTAAACGTCCTCACCCCTTTCCAATTTTGGCAATTTTGCAAAAATGCATTATAAAATGCAACTAAGAGGGATAATTGAGCTTGATGTATGAAAAAAAAGTTGTACATTATAAAATTTAGATTCTATCCATACGGTTAAATTTGTGATTGCTATCACCAATATTTTCGTATAATACTTGAAAATTAAAATTCACAAATATTTTACAATTCCATATTAATTGCACCCATACAGACTCAAATTTTCAATCAATCAAAAGCTTGGAGATTTGGATTTGGAAATTTGGAGGTTTAAATTTTTTTCAACTTTCACGTATTTTAGAAAAAACTTTTTGAGAAAAGTGTATAACCTACCCCTCGTTACTAAACAAATTGCAAATTTTCAAAATCTTTTATCTTAAATCTCTTAAATCTACTTTTATGAGTTTTGTGATCCAAAATGATTAAATAAGGAAAATTAAAATTATATAAATGATGAAATTGAACATGTGCGTATTTGATAATGTTTTGAGTTTCATTCTCTATTCAACTCAATCTTCCTTTTTGAATTACAAACTAATATGAACAACCTTAGACCGGTTCAAAATCGAGAGTATTTTTTTTCACTAGTATATGTTTTCATTTGATTTCTTATGCAATTTAAAAAAACGAATGAACTCATTGTGATATCAACTTCCAACCTCTATATCTCTTATTGGGTAACTTAATGTCTAAATTGATTAAAAGTGTCATCCTCTATTCAACTCAATCTTTCTCTTTGAATTACAAACTAATATGAAAAGCCTACAATACTTTAACCCTTTAACGTGCCTGCGTCCATATAATAGATGCAGAACAGATTGTAAACTTCTTTTGACTACATCATGTATAATTTTTCATTCATCCAAATTTCTCTTGGTTCTTGTGCTAGTGGACTATCAATTGTACAATATGGATCTTCAAAATAAGATATTGGGATTTTTTTAAATAATAGAATTGGTTTATGTCAAGTTTCATTTTTAGTTCAAAAAGTGAGACCTTAAACATGATTTTCCAAACTAAGGAGAATCAAATAATGGAAACCATACCATCTCGTAGTGCATGTTATTCCAATTTCATTACAATATTTTTTTTATAAAAAATTGTGTTAATTTGAGAATTTTAAATGAATTTCAAAGGACCTTGCAAAATTATTTTAAAAATATTAATTTAAAATATGATAAATCCAACTATACAGATGTGATCTTCACATTGACATTTACAACTTATTTTTGTACATCAACTCCATTTTTGTGATTCACTAAACATTTTATAACACATCTTCAAAATTAGTGTTGAATCGGAATGTTAAAGGATTGAGAGATGTTTAAAATTGAGTTTATTTTTGTGTTTCCAAGGTAATTGTAAATTCTTCATTTTGCTTCCCATGCAATATTAAAAAAACAAATGAACTCATTGCAATATCAACTTCCGACTTCTATATCTCTTATTGTGTAACTCCAATCAGGGCATTTTTTTTTGGTCATTTTTCACGAGGTGCCAAAGTGGCAATATCAAATGTTATAGCGCTCCATATTTCAACATTCATTCACCTACTAAATAGAAAATATCACATATCCATCATTTTATTTTCATCCACAATTTGGCAATTTCATCCAAGATATTTTTTAATTTTATGACAAAAACTTGTTTATTTTTAGCCATTTAAAAGCTAGATTGTCTTTTTCTCGTGCAATCTGACACCATTTCGCCCAAAAAAAAAAATGCCCTGCCTCCAGTGTCCAAACAAGGTTTTAATTAGTGCAATATTGGGAGCATAATTTTTTCTTCTCTTTCTTTTCTTTTCTTTTCTTTTCTTTTTTTTTTTTTTTTTTTTTTTTTCCCTTCTTTTTCCTTTTTTTTCCTTTTTTTTTTTTTTTTTCCTACAGTTTTTATCATTCCGTCATCATTTCTTCGGATGGTGGTCATTGTTTGGTCATGGCAAGAGTGTAACTTACACAGGCTTGGACAGCTTTTATGGTACCTGTACCAGTTTGGTTATGAATGGCAACACCCTACATCATAATCATCACCATCTTTAGGAAGAAAAAAAACAAAAGCAAATGGCTATGAAATTATTGACAGTATGGAATGGACCATGCTTTCTCTTCACTTGCCACACTCACTGACAGACCTGCTATCATTCATTTTTTTTCCTCAAGAACCTCACGTCTGTTTGTTTGTCTGTATGTCTGTAACACTCACCCTCTTTAACCCCTAAGCATGCAAGGAGTCCCGTGGGCCATGGTTGGTAGTTTTTCAGCCGAACGCTGATTTTCATCTAGTTCCTAGTTTCAAATGAAAATGGAACCAACTAAGAAAGTGTGGGGGGCTATTTTTTACTTTCAAGTCCAATTTATCATTCTTCAAAATTGTTAAAATTTTGTTTTTTACAGCACTTTAGAGCTCAAAACCCTAAAATTCCAATATACACTACAAAAAAAGGTTTTTCTATCGCATTTTTTTATATAAGCATGCCACCTACACCTTGTTGTTCATCACTATTATTTACATTTTCCTACAAAATCTCATACTATTCAAAGCATTTTTGTAATTACTAAGGCTTTTACAATTCTTTTTTTAAGAATCTTATAAAAAATATTTTATTTAAATAATTATGAAAAAACCAGTGTAAATCGGTTTAACAATATCACATATGAGAAAAATACCATAATAATATAATACAGTTTTAAATGTGAGGAATTAATGAAGTTTGACCAAGTAATTGTAGTCTGGACGCTTAAGGGTCAAGTTTTCACACCACAGTTACTCGGTCAAACCTTATCAATCTCTCACATTTTAAAATATATTATACTATTCTAGTATTTTTCTCATATAAGACATTGTTAAGTCAATTTATTGTTAAATCATAGTAATTACAAAAAATATTAAAAAAATATTAAATTTTTAGGGAAAACGTAACTAATAGTGATAAATAGGAACAAAGTGTAGGTGGCATGCTTCTTGAGAGTACATAAAAAGAAATTCGATGGGAAAACTTTTCTATAGTGTATACTAGAACTTTAGGGTTTTGAGCTATAAAAGTGTTGTTAAAGACGCAATTTTAACAATTTTGAAGAATGGTGAATTGAACTGGAAAACAGAAGTAACCCCCTCCCCTCCTACTTTCATAATTGGGACCATTTTCATTTGAAAATAGGAACTAGGTGAAATCAGAGTTTGACTAAAAAAACTACCAAACATTGCCCCATGGGGCTCCAGTTGCACATTTACTAGGGGTTAATTGCACATCCCGTGTATCCTGTAGTACCACAGTGGGGTCGTCACCCCACAAACAAATATTTAATATCTTTTGAAAAATAAGGTTCGTTCCTCAAAAAATGAATTTCTTGGTTTTCCGCTTTTGAGCAAAAACGATTTTAAATGGCCTAATATAACTTAGAAATAGCAAAATATAGTTTTATAAATGATTTTATTTTCATTGTTTTTGGTCCTCATAATTTCAATATTTTACATTCTTATCTCTTGAATGTTTTTGGCGACCCAACTATGGTACTACAAAATTTCCTAGCCCTCTGACAATACAAAATAATATGGTGGAACCAAATATTTCTTCGTTCATCCATATTTTGGATAGAGACTACTTTTCATCCACATTTTTATGTTAGTTTCGTCCAAATTTGGAAAATTCATCCAATATTTTATAAAAAGTTGAAGATATTATGGTAATCTTCTATTGAATTTTCGGTCATTTTGTAGCCAAATTATTTCTAATTGGTGCAATCTGGTACTAAAAAGCCCAAATAAAAAGGCTGATATATCCAAAATTTTATGCCGTTGTGTACAAATATGATGGAAGGACTTCTACATGTCAAGTAGTGAACACATGCTATGATGCATTTAGACACATGCCCATTTAAACCCTTAAAGGACATTTCCTAATTTAGAAAGAAAGAAGTATCATTGAGTTTAAATTTCAAAATATAAAAGTAATTTACATTCTAAAAATGTGGGTACATACTATTCTTATCATAAATGATACATGAAAAAAAACTCATAAAAATATTTCTCCATTATTAGCAATTCATCGTCAAAGTGGTTTGAAAATTGAAAAACTAAGCCCAAAGGGCTTGGTATATCTTTTGAGGGTTAAGGTAGACATGTACCTATTACCCTCTATGTAACAATTCTACCTTCAATTACCACAGTATACATTTGTGTTCTAAAATGAACGCTACCAGTATGTGAGAGTGGAATTGGGTGTTGGATGGTAATGAGTATGTCCACTAACACAATGCAATTAGAGAAGAGTGGCTATAATTTAACTTCGAAAATGAAGTGGGTGCAAATCCTTCAGGTTCTTGTTACCCATATGTCTATTTCCATCCTTGGCATTTATAGCATAGCATAATAGAGCAGTGCAATGGAGAACCCTATTGAAAATTGGATCGAAAGAGAATCTTCACTTAGATCAACTTTTTAAAATATTAAAAGACTGTCATTTGTATTTCATGAATTTTGGGACTACAGTGTCATTGCCGTGTAAACTTAGTTTTTAATTGTAACCAGTTTGTGGTCCCATTGCAAAAGAGTGTTGGCTCCCATTGTTCTACTATGATATGTAATTCTGGCCTATACTCACATGTATTTTTATTTACAAAAGGGATGACAATATAGTTTGATTCAAATGTTTTTATATTATTTAAAAAAAAACTTGTTTGTAATATTTTGAATTTTGTGTGTTTTTTTCATAAACATATATATATATATATATTTAAACAAAATTTAACTATATTTAAATGTATAGTTATTTTTTATACTAAATAGTTACGGTTAATGCAAAAAATTACATTTATGGTGAATTTTTTTTTTTTTGTTTTTTAAATCTTGTACAATATGAAGGTTTTGCAACTCACAATGTAATAAAATTATTAAGTGAGTAAAAAGGCTTTCACATATTAAATGGCTAGAGATAAAATATAAGTTGTTGTCAAGTTGTTCAAATTTCATTTAAAATACTAATTAGGAGAGATGAATCAACAATTGGAGAGTTAAATGTTGGTTCAAGTATAGATACCCAAGGCAAATGACAATTATATAGAAATTTCTTAGAGTAAATATTGATTTAGAGGGCTCTTAGATCAAAAGCATTAATAACACTGACAAGCTTATGTCAAAACTTAAAGTCACAACATCACAATCCAATTAATATCCCCTTATGTTAGGGTACACTCTCATGCATCACCCCGTCCTTTGCTATTATACTGTACTTCCCACCTTCTATCCACCTACAACTCTGTGGGTAAGGTCCGAGCAAGTGCTTGTACGTGCAACCCAAAATCTTAACAAAATCTTAAAATAGACTTACGTGATTCAATACAAATGAATTAAATTAGTGGGCATGCAAATGCTCCTATTGGTTGGAAGTGATAAAGTAGAAACACAAATTTCATGGACTTAAAATGAACATTGTGGCAACCCATTCAATTTTGAGGGTTTCTCACCCTTTTGCTCCAAGCCCTTCAAAGGCTAAGGGTACCCACTACTAATTTGACGGGTTAGAAAGTTGCTCTATTGCAAGGAAGTAACTTCTCTTTGTTCAAAATAGTAGAACGAGTGGACCATGGAAAATGTTATAATGATGATTTTACTCTAAAATGTTATAATGATGATTTTTAATCAAAGTTGTAGGACCATGTTTTTATCATGTTATTGTTTGAATTTGAATATGTTATATATATATTTTTTATTTGTGATGTATGTAGGAAAATTTATAGTATAGTTTGGTATGGTAGACATCAATTGTAAAGGCTATCACACAATACAATTAGTTTGAATTTTTTTATTGTTATTTATGTTCAAAGTCGTTAAATATTTTCTATACAATAATTTTATGAAATAAACATTTATGTGCTTGTGATTTTGAACTTTTCCTCAACTAAACTTGTATTGGTTTTTTATATATATATATGGAGAGAGAGAGATATAGCACTATTAGAAAGCCAATTCAATATTCAACTTGGCAAAATTCAATATGCCTTTTAAGTGAGTCTCAACTAAATTTAAAAAATGATTAAATTCACACGATGAATAAGATATCATGGGGATTTAATTGAATTGTTGTTAACCCCTAAGCGTCCCTAGCTTTTTTGGGCTTAAAATCATCATTGCTTTTGATGTGTTATAGGTTTAAATGTAAGTGAGGTATAGAAATCTCAACCGTACAATCTTGTAATATACATGTTGTAGATCATGTGGATCAATTTGGGGGTCATTTGGCCATCTAGATTGCAAGATCATAGTGTTTTAGTGTTAAAAAAGGATGCTGAAATTTCCTAGCAACACAGTTAGAGGTTAAATTCGTTTTCAAAATTACTCAAATGAAAAACATTTCAACTATAAAGTAGTTCAATATCATCATATAAACACATTGGTACCCAAAAAAACTCATGAAAAAAATTTAATGTGCCCTAAAATGGCCTTGCAATGTCAAAAAGTAGCCCGAAAAGTGACCCAAAAAGCAAAAAGTGTCCAATCTAGACCCATGCACTAAAATGACTCCCAAAAATTCATAACAACATGGATTGACATGAAAATTTTACCATGATAACTAGAATTCAAGGAGAATCCAACCCAACAAGTGTTATTGAAAACGGACATGGGATGAAGGAGATACAAGCCCCCAAAGTTGCAGCCATCAAAATGCACAAAAACAGTCCAAAAAAAAGATACCTACTTTCAAATGATCACCAAAAATTCAATACATCTTGGATCAATCTGAAATTTTTACCACACATTCCATACGTTATGCGGTTCGTTTTTCCAAAATTTCATTAAAATCAAACACGTTTTGCAAAAGTTACAGCTCTTCGAAGGTGAATGTACCCCCAAAAACGTCCAGAATATGGACGTCGGGACGGTTAGGGTTAAAAGTCATACTTTTATGTATTTATCTATCTATATGTTTATTACCAATTATATGAGTATATACATATATAATTACATAATTGAATTTAAAATTTCAAAACTAAAATAAATTTATAATTACCAATTACTAATAGCAATCAAGATTTACGATTAGTAATTCTTTGCATGGTGTACGTAAAAATCATGCTTTTCGCCAATGAATTTTATTTTATTTTCTATAATAGAGGGTGTTTTTGCGCTACAAGTGTTTAGTTCGTGAACCAAAAAAAAGTAACTACTGTATAATAATTGATTTAAAGACATAGTATGATAAATAGGGAAAATGTCAAAAATATTTTAAAATATTTAAATTAAATATTTTGGAATCTTTGGGACCTTTACAATATATTTAATATTATTTTGGATATTTTGGAAATACTTCTAGAATATTTTTAAATATTTTTTGAATATAATACCTTTATGTAACATGATTTGAAGATAAATTTTGCATTACCATATCTTCAATGAAAAATATCAATTAACACGTCAACGTACTTATTGTACGTTGTGATGGGATGCAGTACGTCACATTTTGGTCCAGATACTATTTTATATTGTTTTTTAACTTCTTTAATATACATACAAGCCTGGAATACCTTTTCACTGTTAACATTTTTGCCAAAAAACCACAATGACCAATACAAAATGTTTACTGTCAAAATTTTGATGTTGTGCAGTGTGTCACTGCACATTTTGGTACGCCCTACCATGAAAACACCCTAGAATAATTCACATTTTGTTTTGTTTTATTCATGACTTTCATCTTATATGCTTTAAGGCTGATGTTTCTATGTTTTATACTACCGTATCCTAGTAGCACCTTCGGCTCCTTGCTTCCAAATAATTAATTAGAGTTCAAAAATAATGTTTGGCACTTAAAAGTAAAATATGAAGAATTTTGACATTTTTCTATTTAGTTCTTTTTCTTCTTCTTTTTCTTTAATTTTTAATTTGGCTTATTGTCAAGTCCAACTATTTTTCATTGATTGACAAAGAAAATGTGAGAAGGAAATGTAAAATGCTATGTCTTTTATACAAGTGGAGTGGAGTTGTATCAACAATGGATGTGGGATATGTAAACATTGAGGTGAGGCACCTAGTTAGTCTTCATTTTTGTATCATGCATAAATTTTTCATAAAGTCTTCAAATGACATAGAACTTTTTGGAGGTGAAAGATTAATTGATTTCAAAACTTTTCTTAGTTAGACAAAATTCCAAAGAAGATGATCTTCTATGCACAAATGAGCTCTAAAAAACTGATAGGAACTCATTTTGGTTTTTTGACCTTCACACGTCAACGCTATTTTGTCCATATCTTTTGCATAAAGACTTATTTCGACACAAAACTTGTTGGAAGTGGAAGAAGGCTTGTTTTTCCAACTTTTATTAGTTAGACACAATTCTAAAAACTTCATCTTTTATGTTCAATTGGACTCCAAAAATTTGTGTAAGACACATTTCAAAAGCCTCGCCTAGTCTTGCTACTTCTCAACCCATATTGTTTGAGGACTAATGTACATGAACTTGATTACAAGATCAACACCTTCACTCCACTTACAAATGCCTTCCAATAAAATGAATAATAAATAATAATAATTCCTTACTTTTCGGCAAGGTTGAGTTATAGTTTTTATGTTATTTGGCAAAAGATGCCAATAATTTTCCAAAATTTCCGATGATTTCTAGGAATTTTCCAACTAATATAGGATTGGCGGCAATTTCTGAAAATTTTCACAACAAAATTGTTAAGAAGATTCCACGTTCATTCTTACATAAGTAGAAATTTTAATTCAAATTTAATAGAAGTAGTTTTTTTCATTAAAATTAATTTTTAATTTTTAAAAAAACTTTTAATTTGTCAATTTATCATAATTTCATAATTTTAGTAATTGAATTATTGTATTTTATATTTTAGGATTTAAAAAGCTTTTTGCTATGCTGGGATTTGAGTAGAAGTTATGGTTTTGGATTTGAAATCTATGGTGTTATTTAACCTATAATTTTTATTTTAAAATTTTATATTTCCCATTGAAAATTTGTCAAGTTGTATTTTTTTAATATTTTAAAATATTAAAAATCTCATTTGAATTTTGTTTGCATTCACTATCCAATTTAGTCTTTTACTATTTTTATATATAATGCCTTAAAGTCCACTTAGTGTTTTGTTCATGCTTGAGAAAACTTGTGCTCTCTTCGTCTTCTTTGGTGCATTTTTTCTAAAAGTAAATGCACATCGCGAAAAGACAAAAATATAGAAAATTATAGCTAAGTCGAGAGCTATGTGCTCTTTTGATCAAATAATTGATGACTACATTAATGTTAAAGAGTCGCAATCGAATTCAAGAAATCAATCTTACCATTGCTCAAAATCAACAAGTAAAACCTATGTGGTCAAGGGTCTAAACCAAATTCAACCTATAAGCCATCACTGGAATAAGCACTTTAAATGCTTTCTATTCGTATTCATGTCTTTTCACACACATGTCTTTAGTCTCCCAATATATAAGCGAAACGAAACGATAGATGTGCCTATTAACTATGCTTACTATTTAGAACATCACGTCATGCAATCATACACACGTGCTTCTTATCCACGCTTATAGTAAGGTAAGCACGCACATACTTCAAATCTATGCTTACGGTCAGGTGAGCACACGTGTGCTTCATATTTATGCTTACACTCATGGAGCCACGTGCTTCTTATTTCGAGTCTTATCCATCTTTACTGTCATTGACCCACACTCATGCTACTCATTCATGCTTACACTCATGGAGCCAAGCTTTCAAATTTAATCATCACATAAAATTTTAATGATTGGCCATTTTGCAATAAATAATACAAGAGATTCATGTTTTCCTTTGAACAATAATGGCTACAACTACGTGCACTTATAAAAAAAATGAATTCCACATTTCGGTGTTCATATTTCTTTTTTGTACACATTAGTTGTATTAATAGACAATGAACACTAAATCTTGTTATTTGTGTGCAATAAAATATGCAATCACTATATGTATTGCTAACTACAAAAAAAAAAATCACTACAAACATGTAAAAAATCCACAAAATATAAAGAATGTTTACATTATTTGAAGATTTGCAACCCGTAGAATATACAATATGTAACCAAATGTTTTGGATCTACACTAGTTGCACATTTTGGTATAGTGAACTATTATCATAAATTTTGTTAAAAAAAAGAATGATTATTCCATGTGAAGGAAAATGAATTATTTTTGAAGATTTTCATTTGTCAAATGTTCAATTTGCAACTATTTCCTAAATATCTAAACAATATTTAAAAAAAAAATCATCTATTTCTTTGTACAAAACTTGCTTCTAAAACAATATTCATACAAAGAAGGAAACATATACTAGTGGGGGTACGTTCAACACATGCTTGTAAAGTTATCATTAGAGGTGTTAGAGTGCAACTATTTGCCCCAGCTTTTGCGCGCACACTTCTGCAACAAATTTTTGAGCAAGGATGTGGCCCCGATTCCTTGAAGGGCACTAACAAAACCCCAATTCGCGATTCAACGAGAATCTCACTATTATGAGTGTAGATTGGGGGAGGCAACGCGTAGGAAAGTCTCGCGTCAAAAACAAACACTTTGACACTCCCTATTTTAACCCTTAAACACTAACCCAATCCGTTGGACGTGATTTTATTAATTTTCAAACCATTTTGACCATGAATCCCTAATAATGAAGAATTTTTTAATGATTTTTTTAGACATCATCAGTGACAAGAATAGTATATATTTATATTTTAGAATGTAAATTACTTCTATATTTTGAGGCTAAAACTCAAATATACTCTTCTCTCTTTAAATTGAAAGATGACATTTAACCCCTAAAGGACCAAGTGTCCTAACTAGGTCATTTCAAAATAAACCTTAGAAATTATTATTTTTTAACTCTAACCGTAAGATCTTGTTTTAAATTACTAGGAGAGTGCATGGTAAAATTTTCATAGAATTTGATTGTACAGATTGCAAGATTATAGCTTTTGAAGTGAAAAGATGAAATTGAAGTATTTTTTGATATTTTTTGACCGTCTTTGAAGACATGGGAAAAAATGTTAAATTGGTCAAAGAAATTCTTAAATTTCATTTAAATGTTTAATTTGGTATTTCCTATTAAGAGCAAAAAAAACATTCATAGAAAAATGAATAGAAAGAGGTGAATAGAAAATGATGCTCAAAAACAGGAATAACCCACAGTCCTTTAGGGGTTAAGGGTTGATTCAAAGATTTCACTTCCATAGCATAAAAGAGCAGTGCAATGGAGCATCCTTTTGAAAATTGAAGCGAAAGAGAATCTTCACTTAGATTCACTTTTTAAGTAATGAAGAAATGCCATTTATATTCCATGAATTTTGAGACTAGCGTGTCATTATCACGTAAATTTAGTTTCTAATTGGAAGATAATTTGCCACGGGACTGCCGTAATGGGGCCACGGGGTACCAAGAGTATGTTATGGGGAAAGGACACGTGGCACCTAAAATTAGGAGGAGCGGAAAACGAATCCCACGGTTTGAGCGCGGGGACTGGTCCGCCCGCGCGGGCCGCGACTACCGCGACGTGACTTGACGCAGCCGCGCGGGCACGGCACGGCACGTCGGGCCGCTTCTGGCCGTGGATGGGGGCTTGCGGGCGATCGACGGCCAAAAGCGCTCACGGCGTCAGAGCTGAGCCCCCCGCCCGTCGTTTGCACAGCTCCTCCTAACTTGGGTTGGTGCTCTGCATCACGTTTTGCTTCCCTTTTGCTTTGCCTCGCCTCTTCTGCCTTCCTTTGTAGGCCACCTCTCTTCTCTCTTTTGTTCTCTCGGCAAAGAGATCATGGAGGCGTCGCATGGATTGTTGTTGCTTTTGCTACTGCTCGCCTCTTAAACCGGAACTCTGCTCTGATTCCTCCTCCCCCAGCGCTCAAATCTGTGTCTTGCGGGGCCTCGTCACCACCACGCCCTGAATTTTGCGGAGGAGCTTGGGAGTTTCTGGATTTTATCGCAAGCGTGATTCGGTGCTGTCAAGTACAACGAATTTCTCGCGTTCCGGTTCTTTTGGGTAAGACCGATGGCAATTTTTGTTTACCGATTTCGCATCACCACGCGTTTGTTGGTATTTCCTATGTGTGGAATTTATTTTCTACCCCCGGAGGCGTATTGGGTCCCGCGCAATTGTGGGAAATAGGGATATGCTTTCGAAAATTTTACGTTCCGTGGTTGTAAAGAAAGAAATGGCAAGCGAGTTGGGAGTATCTTCTTGCTGGGATTAAGACTTTTTGCACAGTGTCGGAGATTTTTTCTAAGCAGCTCCACATTTGATGGGCCGACTTTCGGCTTCTTCCCCCTCTCCGAGACAAACAGAGTGTTGTAGAAGAAGAGACGACGTTTTGACGACGATTGGTTTAGTAAGTAGATGTTTGTTGTTTCCTCAAGATCTGAGCGCGCATTGAGCAGCTTTGGTTATGCATTGGTTCTTTGCCGTCTCTTACGTACCCCTGCAACGTATGATTCGTATTAGAGCAGATTTCAAACCTGGGATTATTATTATTGTTATTATTATAGGGCGTTTATTCTTTTAACCGTTGGTGGATCTTTACTGTGGCACTCGAAGAGTCTTGAATCAATTCTCAGACTCTCACTTGTTTAGCGATCGAATTGAGGAAGAAGAAGAGAGTTACCGTACCACACACTAATTGTTCTCCCCCTTTTTTCTTATTGAATTGCAGTCAGGAGCATGTGTCTTATAACGTAAGGTTCTTTCTATTATTATTCTACAGGGGTTGGTTCATGTGACGTCGAACCTTGGAAGGACGGATATCATCCCGGTGGCGATAATGGAGGCTGCAGAGGACGGGAGCGAGACAAGGCCTGCCCCCTCCTCAAGGCGAGAGGGCTCTCCTGCAGAAACAGCAGCAGCAACAGCAGCAGCTAGCAAACCCAGTGTTGATGATCGGCAGGTCTACAAGCTGGTCAAGGTACACAATCCAGTCCTTAGCCCACCTTCTTAAATGCGTTGAACAGAATTAACTCACGAAAACTCTTTATCGACTCTGTTTCAGGACTGAGTAGATTGGCATACATGATTTGCCATCCTCTGTGTTGTGTGTGCTTGCAGTCAAATAGAACCTGTGTGCCTAACTCAACAATCATTACTCTCTAAATATTGGTTCGTGATTACAATTTCGTAGATCCCACCGTATTAGTTTTATCGGGTCTCTTATTTTTATCGTCTGTCTTGTCATGCTTACTTGTTGCTGGATGTGGAGATTGCCTAACTGGGATATATTGATCAGTGATTGATTTCAAGTCATTGTCCTATCCTGTCATATATTAATATAGCGCAATACACCGGTGCTTTTGTTGTAGCTGGCCCTTGGTTTTTTGTGTCGATTTTCGAGGTACTTGCAAGCAGGTTTCTTAGATTCTTCGAAAAGGCTTGTTCTTGCAGGTGGGAGATGATGGCTCAGTTCTTCCAGCTACGGAGGATGAAGTGTTCCAGTCTTTGGTCAGCGGGTCTGGCAATGGCCTGTCGTCCTTCCAGCCGGATGGCAGCGATGCAGGTGAAGATGACGAAGAGGACGACGAGGAGGAGGAGGACGACGAAGGAAATGAGTTTGACACAGATGAAGAGGATCCAGAGGAGAGGGATCACAAGAGTAAGCTCTCGATTGGCTTTCCTTTATTAAATGGATTTAGTACTACGAGAGTTTGATCAATTTGCATGGTTTATTTTTATTGAAAACTGAATGAGCTTTAGTACCATTTCGGCTTCTTGATTTATGTAGTTCAGAATTACAATGTGTTGCCCTGTGCATGGTAATTTGTCGGGGAAAATAGCTCCGCATTTCTATTGTGTCTATTTCTGCTTTGAATTGACCATCTTTAAAAGGTGTGCATAGGAGCTCAAAGTTGACTGTGGGTACAATGTCCTTTCTATCTGTATGTGCTTAATGGACTGAATGTTTTTCAACTGTTATGCCAGTTCCCTTACAAGATCTTGCTGCCCAACGTCAGAAGCTGAGAGCCCGGCTCCAGGTATCAATCAAGCCACAGTTTCGATCATTTTGTGCTTCATTGTTTGGAATGAAAGATTAGAACATTGATCTTGAATCTCAGAATCTTTCCTTACCCTGTTTTTGCTTTTTAAGTTTTGGTCATGTCCAAGAGGGTTATTCACTTCCAACAACTTTGGATGATGAAGGCCCTTGTATGAAGGAAATCAAAGAATGCTTAGGGCTTCATATATGTTAGTCTTGCTCAAGGATCAAGTAAGATCTGTCTCATATAGGAGTCGTAGTTTACCCTGCAAGCTCTTTACAACATAGACGTGAGAAGGTTTGATCGACCCAATTTGTTACAGAAAATAACACGAGGAAAAGCTCGTGTGTGTTCGAGGGTTCTAGGCTTTTTGCCCAGCTTGTGTCTGAAGCGTACCTGCGGTTGGGTGTGTAGGTGTTGGATTCCATGATATTAAAAGTGGATGCTGAGGAGCAGCAACGGCTGGCTGCGGAAAGAGATGGAGCAGGAGATGAACTCGGTCAGGAGGACAACATCTCGCCCTATTTGAGTGCTGGTGATGGAAGTGGAGACAAGAGACATCGCCGACCTAATCCGAAATACTTTGACTTTGAAGCTGGGGACGATGATGCTGCCTCAGGCGATGCTGCCTCAGGAGAACAACCAACGCTGAGTTCGAGCAGTGGAGAGCCCATGGTGACACCCACGAAAGAACCTGACCCCGTGTCACCACGAGTGACTTCTGGATGGGGATCTCATCGCAGTTTTGGGCGGTCCGCAAGCACACAGAGGGCTAGAACTGCAGTCACACAGAAGCCCTTCACACGAACCGCCACAAAAGTGACTTCACTAGCCCCTGGGATGAGTGCTGCTCCCCATGACGACGTGTCTCTGGACAATCTCTCCATCCGCGAGCTGCACGAGGCATTTCGTTCGACTTATGGACGCGAAACCTCTGTGAAAGACAAGCATTGGCTCAAGCGTCAAATCTCGGCTGGGTGGCTGAGACAGCGGGATGCTGCTTTCAAGTCTCAAGTGCCAAGCAGGCTGAAAACTAGGTTGGATCAAGACAGTCAGGCTGAGCAGCCTCTTCCTTCAGTGAGCCCCTCGAGTGTGGGCGCCATCGAGAGAGATGCTGCCAATGACGCCAATGCGCAGGGAGCCAATGGGGCTGAATTCCATAAGGATTTGGCTTGGAATGGGCTGGAGGGTAAAGGTTCTCAACACGGAATGACTACCCCAGCCTCTGTGTCCACAAGTGGTAGATTTGATGTCTTTAATACAAATAGTTCAGGTGCTGCTCGTGGTCAAATAGCCATCTACGGCGAGGTAGTCAATACTGGTGTGTCCCTTTCACCTCCTCTGCGTTGTTGCGTATGTCCGTCTCCTGATAAAATTGTAGAAGTTTCTGTGTATGTTGCTATATCATTCTCTTTTGTTTACTGCAACATCAGTCATGTATCTCACGCGAGATGTTGCTTGATCTACTACAGGAGAGCCAGTTGGTGGGAAAAGGCAGCGCAAACCGAACCGCAAATATATTGAAGAGGAGGCTGAGGGAACTTCACCGCATGCGGAGTCTGAAGGAAACGGCCAGGACTCATCTGCCAACTTTTCTTGGAGAACAGTGGAAACAGACGGTCCAGCCGATATGACGTTTGGACGACACGGCACTCTCAGAGGGTCCACTTTGCGGAATGCTTCCAGCAAGAATATATCTGCAACTCAGCGACCCAAGCTTGTCGGTGGTATCACGGTATGAATCTGCTAATTGATTTCAAAGTGGTTTCAGTTTTGTGATTGGGTTGTTTTTTTTGTTGTGGTCGGAGTTTCCCTTTTGGTAGGTCATTCACTCTCTCCTGGGCCATCACAATAGTCTAGTTCCTCAGTGGGTAAAGTGCCCATGTTTCGGGAATTATGTCTGGTGGTATACGCTTTGTGATTTTGTGCGTCATCAGAAGGCAGGGTTATAATATTTCGGACAGATTACAATGAGGAAACTCATGAATTTTCTTGGGATGTTGTGTACAGAAGCGCAAGATCGAAGGTAGAACTGCAAAGCTAGTGAGAATGGCTCACTCTGCCCGAGCTACACGGCCAGACATGGAAGGGGCAGTACGCAAGGTTTGTCCTCCCATACACAGATGTCGAGATGGTAGCCAAGTCTTGGGTGTTTTCGTTCTTTTTTTTTGTGTTTTCTTTTGGAGTTCATATTTTCGACTGGGTCAGGGGTGATGAGAGCACCAAGCATTCACCAGAGTTCGTCTCGGCGACAGCTCATAATTTGGATCCAGGGTGCGTTATTGCTGAACGTGTCAAGGGGTTTTTTTTTTTGTTCAGGATGAGTTGAATGGAGGAGCCGGGGACCGAGCGTCAGTTTCACTTTCACTTGTGCCATTTGATCCTTCATCAATATTGCAACCCTTGCCTCTAGATAGCCGACCTGAAAACGATCAGCCCATTGCAACTGTGCCCACTGCCAATGGTGGAACACGCCGGAAACACCACCGGCCGTGGACTTTGCGTGAAGTCATGACATTGGTCGAGGGTGTTGCTCGCTGTGGTGGGGGGAAATGGGCTGATATCAAGAAGCTAGCTTTTGCCAATGTCGGGTATAGGACTGCCGTTGATTTGAAGGTTAGTTGGCTGTACACACTTAGACTCCTGCTGTTCACCCCCAGCATGCAGGCATTTTTTTAATGCTTTTGGTCGTACAGTTTTGTGATCAGAATGTCTTTTAAATTGGGAAACAGTGCTCGCCTTTTCTAAAGAAATGGGGCAACCAAAGAGAGCAACACGGCAATTGGATCCAAGAGTGTTTCCTCTCATGTCTTCAAGAGAATCCAGAATTCCATTCCCCAGGGTGCTAAAAGTTCCATAATTATCATTGTTTATGTTGTGCAGGATAAGTGGCGGAACCTTCTACGAGCCAGTCGGGCTCAGTTACACCCAGCCAAGCAGGTGAATATTTTTTCTTAAATCTTTCCTAGCAATAACAACCCGGTTGGTTGTGTGTGAGTGTTTGCTCATGGTTTTCAGTAAAAATCAGACTGTTTCAGACAACATCTTAAAGAGAATTATCTCCATGATTCATGGGGAGGTCTTACAATGATTAAACAGAGGCCTCCATATCATTGCGACCAGAGGGAGATATTTGCATGAATCATGCAGAAGATTCTCTTGATGATGTTGTTGAGACAATCTAATATTACTGAAAACTCTAGTATGTGGTAGTTACACCCACCCAAGTGGGCGAATATTTTTTCTTAGATCTTTGCTAGCAACAACAAACTAGTTCTATGACTATTTGCTCTGGTTTTCAGTAAAATTAGACTGTTTCAGGAACTTCTAGACAACATCATAAAGAGGATCTTCTCCATGATTCATGGGGATGTCTTCGCATGGTCACAATGATCAAACAGAGGCCTCCATATCATTGTGACTATAGGGAGATATTTGCATGAATCATTTAGAAAATTCACTTGATGTTGTCTACAGTTCCTGAGACAATCTAATATTACTGAAAACTCGGGTATGTGATAATTACGCCCAGCCAAGCAGGCAAATATATTCTCTTAGATCTTTGCTAGCACCAACAAACTAGTTCTGTGACTATTTGCTCTGGTTTTTAGTAAAATTAGACAGTTTCTGGAGCTTCTAGACAACATCATAAAGAGTATCTTCTCCATGATTCATGGGGAGGTCCTTCTATGATCACAATGGCCTCGATATCCCATGGAGATCTTTGCATGAGATCTTGACGATGTTGTCTGAAGTTCCTTAGATAATATTATATAACCGAAAGTCGTGTAATTTTGTAGTGAGACGATTTATGGCAAAGTTAGCTGTTGGTGACATGGTGTGGTGGATTGGTTGCAGGGAGAGAGGAAAAAGCAGTTCACAGCAGCTATCCCTGCTCCAATATTAGCGAAGGTTCGTGAGTTGGCTGCACTTCAGAACCAGATCTCTCCGACTGCAGGGTCTGGTAGCAGCACAAGCCGCAGTGGACGCACTGTACATAGAAAGTAGTGAGGTCTTTGCATCGGCTTTGACTGTTTCTTCCTGAATTTGCGGTATTTTCAGTTATTGGCAGCAGTTCATCCTTATCCCTTCTGAACTAAGTTAAATGTAACCCTCCCAGTACGGTTGAGAGATGCTCAGTCCTCTTTTTAAGGTCGCTGGCACAGCTAGGCCCTTCCAACCTTGTTACTCCAGGGTTAGCCCTTTGTAAGAATTTGTACTCAGACCAGGTTTTAGGAGGAAATACTTATTGGCCTCTGTAAATTTGTATTTGAGTTTACGGTAGTATGAAATCCACCTCTGGATGGTCATCATTTTTTGTCGTCTCCCAGTCTGCTGTGGACTTCTGAGTAAGAAAACCTGCAAGTTTAAACTTTTCTTGTGCTTTGGTATTTATCTTACGTAAAAGAAATTGGTCATAGTTTGTTTCAAGTCAACAATGTAGTCTCCGGGCCCAATTTTATTTTAATTAAATTTGAAAATGCCCGAATGTGGAAAATCCTTTTCTTTTTTTCCCAACACTGTTTTTCCAACTTTTATTAATTGTTGGGCAATTAGGTGCCCAAGCTACTACTAACCTAGAATGTACTAACCTAGAATGTACTAACCTAGAATGTAGGCTGATTTAGAATGATTATTGAGCATTTTTGGATGCTCATGGCCCCGACCTATGGATTGTTTTGTATTTTTAGGGCATACCACTTTGGAAATGAATTAAAATTACAAATTTTAATTGGAATAATATGATTTCACTTGGATTCAACTCCACTAAGATTATTCTTTCTTCAAAAATTTGTGACACATCTCGTATGTTCTCCAAGATGTTCAAATTGCTAATCCGCTTATGCTTTGAGCGACCATTTTGTATTCATTGTCCATTTTGCTTGAAGTCAATTTCTTCTTTGAATGGACTAAAATTATTTTATGATAGGAAATCAACTTTGCTTTCCAACCCAATTTGAATCTTGTCAATTCAAATTAAACTCTACATAGGGGAATTTTTCAAAAACAAACACCTCATTATTGTCCAATGTTACAAAGTATAACCCTTTAACGTCCCATTCCTTTGTAGAACAGTCAAACTACTTTCGTACACAATTGAGCTTTCAAGATTTGTTAAAATATATTTTCTAATATTCTTCATGCATAAAATTGTATGTTTCCTATTCGTCCTAAGAATTTCTAATTTTTCTGATACAAAATGAGCTTTTTACATATTTTTAGGTCAAATACTTCAAGAAATTCATATTAATTACAAAAAATCTTCAAAAAATATAAATTTCCTAGAACATGTGCTAGTGACAATGGAGAATCATATAATATATTTTTTGTATAATTTTTTTAATTTAAATTTTAAAATTAAAAATGTGAACATCCTATGCAATGTAATTCAAACTTTAAGCAACATACCTTGCAATAAAAATAAAATATTCAATACTTGAAATAATATCCTAAAAGTGAAGTGAAAACTAGACTTGATAAACTTCGTTTTCTCAATTGAAAGTAATAGCAAAAAGCTTCATCTTCAAGGTCAAAATTGGATTTGACCAACAAACATCCACTATTTGGATCTGCGGCCTTTAAAGGGTTGAGTTAATTGATATCAAATTCATTAGATAAACATCTAATTTTTTTTTTTGGAAACTTGATTATATATTTTCAAACATCATATTTTGCATTTTCTCTGTTGGAATAAATTTCCTGTTTTGAATGTATTATATTTTATAATACATCTTAGTTTGATTTATACCCCTTGGGCCTTTAGGGGTTAAGGTGGAAGTACCCTCGGGCCTATTAAGATCCTTTAACCCCTAACCGCCCAACCATGCATATTTTGCATGATGTACGGATTTGAACTCCGATTTCTCATCCATCATGCACTTTTTGCAGTGTGGATTTTTTACTGAAACTTTTATGAGAAGTTAGCTTCGTGCATGTGTGATCCGATTAGAAAGGGGATGATTTGTGAAATTTTTATGCCTCATTTCATGTTGTAGTGTTCCACCCAAAATTTCGAAGATTTTAGTCTAAAAGTGCTCTTGAAAAAGTCAACTACTAAAATTAAGCAACCAAAAAATCTCCAAAAATCACTACACTTAGAGTATTACATTTCAACCCATCCCAACAAATTTTATTATTAGATTGTCAATATCTTATTCGTAATCATATTACAAAAGAGTGTTAAATTTTAAATTTGAAATTTAATACACAAATATTGGTGATAGCAATTGCAAATCTAACCGTATGGATAGAATCTAAAATTCGTAACGTACAACTTTTATTCATTCATCAAGTTGAAAATACCCCTTTTAGTTGCATTTTATAATGCATCTTTGAAAAATTGCCAAATCTGAAAAGGGTGAAAACGTTTAGGGGTTAATTTAGTTAACTTTCTTTAATTCTAATGAACACTTCTTCCTAACATTTAATTCACATTTCTTGTAGTTAATAAAAATAAAAGACTAAAAATGAACATAAACTCTATGTGTTTTACTTTGATATTATATCATACATTTAACTCTTATAATATATAATTTCTTTAATATTAAATTAAAAGACTACAAATGAACATGAATTGCATGTGAAACCGTCTTAGTAATCAAATAATAATAATAATAGAAACTCTGGGCCTCTTTCAAGGCCGGCGTGAATAAAGTGTCCGTTTGTAATGTCAATGACCCGGTGCCCACCGGGCAGAGGGCCATTGGAACAGAACTACTCTCTCCTCCCGGGAATGGACACTTTAGTAATAAGTAACATAATAAAAGTAACCATGCCCTAATGGTTGGGTATTTGTTTGAGTATAAGGTATGCTTTTGTATAAAAAATAAAAAGCCGGTTATGGAATATACAATTCAACTAAGGCAGACATGCAAATTTCAAAAAGACTACCAGGTCTACAGACAAACTTCCGTGCAGAACTAATGGCTATCCATAAAACACTCAGACTAATCACTACTAAATACCCAGACGAACCCGCATGCATATTTACAGATTGCCTCAATAGCCTATACAATCTAAACACACATATTAAAAATCCAACCATGCATAACAATCACGCAGACAAAACCATACTAACAGACATGGTAGAAATGCTAAAAAACCGTATCCAACCCACCACATTCTACAAAGTCAAAGCTCATACCAACATTGAAGGCAACGAACAAGTGGATAAACTTGCAAAAATGGGAGCCAGAAAAAACTACTCCGTTGCTACAAAATCATATGAATTTGCACATACCACACCATTCTACTTCCAAAAAGATATATGGCCAGGACCTACAAAACGGCCAGACAAAGGTCCTGTCAGATGTCTCCAAACATATATAACCAAAGACGACCAAGAAAATAACCTAGAAATAATGGCAACCCAATTTCCTAACATTAGCAAATGGACTATGAACCCAAATATCGATAATGAACTATCCAATGCATTCTGGTCCAACCCTACAATCACAGACTCACAAAAAACAAACATCTTAAAATTTCGTAGCGGTCAATACATGGGTAATGCAAGAAAACAACTATTCTTTGGTAGAGAAAGATTCCCCTCAATCACATGTTCTATCTGTAACTTTGAAGATGCAGACACATGGCTACACGTACTTCTAAAATGCAACCATCATCATATACACGCCATTAGAGTCAAAAGACATAATAAAGCAGTATGGGAATTAAGAAAACTAATCCTTTCATCACAAAAATCCAGATGTTACACACTCATGAACGCAGGAACATTTAACAACAACCCCCAAGAAAACACAGTACCTCCATGGCTGCTACCATGTTCATGTGAACAACAAAGATGTCACTACAACGCTAGATTCAAACCAGACATCCTCTACGTAAAAGGACTCCCGTACAACAATGACCCACCATCAAACCCAGGAGACAACCTCACAATTCAATTTATTGAATTTACATACTGTAACGACAGGTTCCCACAAGAAACAATTGAAAATAAAAATCAGAAATACCAACCACTTATTAATAACATCATTAATCTAGGTTGGAAAGTCGATCCACTCATAGTCATCACAGCAGGAGCTAGAGGTACAACGCATACTCCTTCAATGAAACTCCTTGAAACAAAATTTTAACTATCAGAAACCACCATTAAGCACACATTCAAAGAAATAAATACCATTGCTATACAACATGCCGGATCAATTATTCTACATAAAAGGAAAATAAAAAATAACCAACCATTACCAATAAATTACTGAACAAAATAAAACTAACAAAGAAAAGGAGGGTAATGGTGAAGACCACTATTTATTTCTTTGTATTTTTCACTAGCTCAAAGTAAACACTTGTCTCAGGTAGATGGGACGGGGCCGGTTGGTTGGTACAAACTTTCTTGCCTATGATGAATTCACTAGCAGCACCAAGTCATGTATATCACAATAGCGCTCAAACGGACTCAACGGGAATCGAACCCGGACCGTCTAATTGTAATACAAACGTCCCTCTCCAACCAACCTTGGAACCATGACTTGGCGACCATCAACAAAACAAACACCAATTTATACCCACACGGGATTTAACTAATCAATGTTACTAGTGTTACTAGTACTTATTTATGGTCACTAAAGTGTCTATTCCCGAAAGGTGAGAGTAGTCTTGCACCAATGGCCCTTTGTCCGGTGGGCACTGGCTCATTGTCAAGACGAACAGACACTTTATTCACGACGGCCTCGAAAGAGGACCGGAGTTCATATCTATCTATCTATGCTTTTGTATTTAGTAATATCGCCAAGTCATGAGTTCTTTGGTTAGTTGGTGAAAGGCGATGTATCACAATTGTGTGGTCCGGGTTCGATTCTCGTTGGGTCTGTTTGAGCAGTGATGTGATATAGATGACTTGGTGTTGCTGGTGAGTTGTCATGACAGGAAATTTGTACCAACCAACCGGCCCTATCTTGCCCTTGAGACAAGTGCTTGCACTAAGCTAGTCTTCAAAATGAGTAATCAGCAGTGGTCTTCACCACTACTCCCCCCCCCTTTTTTTTAGTTTTGTGTATTCTTATTATGTTGGTATTGGTTGGTTGTTTTCTATTTGCCTTTTATGTAGAAAGATTGATCCGGCATATTGTATAGCAATAGTGTTTATTGCTTTAAATGTGTATTTTATGGAGATTTTACAAAGATTGTAGTAATCACATACATACATACACCAAAAACTTATCCTCTTCCAATGTATATATGGATGTATTTTTATAAGTTTAATAAAAGCTCCAAAAACTTAGGTAGTATTGCAATTCATACTTGTATTAAGAAAAATCATTATAAATTGTTTTTAAAAAATAAATTGAACTCGACAAATGTAATTACTTTTTAAAAATCACATCAAACATTCCTTCTATTGAAGACTACAAAATTTTCTTGAACCGAATTGAATCATAACAATTCTTATTTTATTGAAATGCATTACATGAAATTAAACATTGGCCTTATAAGAGAAGGGGAGTTGCCTAAAGGGGCATAATGGCCAACCTAAACAATGAAGTCCAATAAAAAAATAAATCAAAATGCTACATGACATTCTTGTCCTAGTGTGAGAATCATTCATTTAAAACCTATCTAATATTCAATACCGGTAGTTTCTTATTCTTTAGGGTTATTTACTAGAGAGAACTTTGAAAGTTTAGAGACACAAGAGATAAAGAAGATTCAAAGAAGTTGTCAACAAAGAATTTAAAGATACAAAGAAAATGGTGTATGATTTTTTATTTATTTTCTATACAATAACTTCTTTTACATTTCTATCTACCATTACCACTTAAAACAAGGTATTGGTAGATATAATAGGCTTTGGAAGTGTTTTTTTTTTTGTTTTTTCCTCACAATTTTCTTTTTTTCCAAACTAATTTTTTAATTATCAAAAGTCAATAGTTTTAAACTATTCAAAAAGAAGATGTCAAGATTATTTTAGAACTATTCCAAAATATCACAAACTATAACCTAATAGCGTAAAAAGGGTTATATTAGCAAAAAGTGTTGTTTTTTGAATACGATGGATAGTCCCTGTTTAAAACAAGACCCAATAAAATAAGTATTGGGTTGCACAAAACAATATATTTTACAACACAATGATTAATTTTCTACAAGGATGAGATTTTGTAGAGTCAAGTATGATCCATAGTTTGTGTAAAAATAAAAAAAAACAAAAAAAAAAAAAAAACATATAAAATACCGCAACCATTAGAGTTATCCGTAATGTTGAAGCTAGGTAGTCTGTCTTTTGACCGGCATTTTTGTTTTGTAAATAACTTTCATTTTCCGTCTCTGATATGAAGCAGCGGCTTGCTTGGTATCTTTGAGCATTTGCTTGGCGTGGGGGTACATAGAGATTCTCCCTCGGAAACTTGTGTGAGGTATGCGGGAGCTTCTCAAGCATCGAGGAAGTTCAAGGTGTGAATCCCTTTAACAATGCAGAGCATTGTTAGCACATCAGGAATTTAGGACCCTAGTGATTTTTAACAATTACCATGCGAAGTCCGACATCTCATGGATGCGTGGATTTTTCGCACGAATTCCGCACGGATTTCGCGCTAATTATGCATTGAATCCGCATGGATTTTGAATTCACTCTTTTTGTTATTTAACAAAGTGCAGAATCCATGTTGAATCCGTGCGAAAAATGCACGAACCCATGAAATATTGGATGTCACACGGAAATCGTTTAAAATCCGTGGGGTCCTAAATTTTTTATGAATGAGTGAGTATTGGTCGAAATTAAAAGAGCCCGAAAACTCATTTTCGCCGTCTTTCAAGCTAAAAAAACTCACTTCTGTCTTGCCATTCCTTTTGTGGAAGTTTTTTTCTCGACTTTAGGGATAACTGTATTATTTGTTTTCCAATTGCTCCCAGCAGGCTTGTTCTCCCTTTTCGTTCCCCACTCGTTCTCAATGGCTCTGACATTAGATCTTGCGCTGGTTGCATCGAGGGCTGAGGATGTTGGGGGCTAGTGACCAGGGGTTCATCCATGTAGGGGGGTTCCGGGTATCGCAGGGTTTCACATACGACGGGTATGAGAGGGGAAACCCTAAGCCCTAAACAGCGCAGGGAGCGTGGAGCAAACTCTCTTTCTCTCCTGCGCTGCCTTCCAGCCAGCGCGCTGCTCTTCGTCACCCCAAGCTGTAGCAAGATCTTCCTCAGCAACCATGCCGCCCAAATTGGACCCCACGCAGATTGTCGAGGTCTATGTGCGCGTCACCGGTACTCCTCCTTTCGCTCTTGTCTTTCTTTTGTGGCCTGAGTTGAGTTGAAATTAGGGTTAGGCCGTCATGACCTTGTTGGCCAAATTTTGCTGGCGGGTGTCGCGTCAGCCATTGCTCTCAAGAGATTGGTATGATTTCCACGTCTTTGGGAAGATTTGATTTCTCGCCTGTTTTGATATTTCGGGGCTTTTTGTTTTGCGCCCTCTGACCGCCAGGGACAGTTTTTGTGAATATGATGTCCGTGTCGTTATTGCCACAGTTTAAGGTTCCTTGTCAAAGGGTGCGGAAGCTAGAGTCAATCAGTGCTGGTGATGCGAAACCTAGATCCAACGCCTATAATCCGTGAGGATTTTCTAAAGAGCTTTTTAAATCTGATGCACTGATTCTAGTTTTCCATGTTGTGCCCGCTGATAGTTTGTTTGTAAGTGCCGTGCCGTGCTACAATAGAACATGAATGTGCTGCATTGGCCTTTGAAATATCTCATATCCGTTTGACTGTTTTGGAAGGGATTGTAACCGAGAAACATCCTAATTCAACCTAAATAGATGATAATCTTCAAGATATGGAATGGGATATTTCAATCGTATTTTTAATATGAGGTGTATGATGTGCTTGCCTTAGGCGCTGAATATGAGTCTTACCTTGTCTATTTCTGGCCTTCTTGTGTAACATGGACGCGAAGATGAAAATGGAATTGTGCGTGACAGCAGTCCTCGCGGCTCTGGAAGAGCGTGTTGTCCAGTTTGTATTCCCTGAGCGTTCATGTTTGGTGTGAATCCGTAGGAAATGGGCCCCGTGTCTTCTGTTTTTCTTTTTCTCATAATCGTCGTGTATCGTGGACGCAAAGATAGAAACACAGCCCTTTAGGGTTTCCTGGGAGTACGCTATTACAGTTTGTATTCCCTGGGTATCCGCACATTCTCTGTCCAACATCGACCTTGACCTTGCCCAAGGGAGTTGCACAGAAACATAGGGCAGCCCTATTCCAGCGGTTGGTACTGTTTTGCTTTGGCACTGTTTGGTTGAGGCTGACGTTGTCGTGAAATGGTGTGATGCAGGAGGAGAGGTCGGTGCCGCCTCGTCCCTGGCACCCAAGATTGGTCCTCTAGGTCTGTCACCAAAGAAGGTGGGTGAGGACATCGCCAAGGAGACGGCGAGGGACTGGAAGGGTCTGCGAGTGACAGTAAAGCTCACTGTGCAGAATCGGCAGGTATGTCATTCACTGAAGGACTACCTGGGTGTCTTTATTCCAGTATGATCTTTTGACATGGCAGAGGTGCTTGAGCTCTTCCGTAATTGAAGCTTCGATGCTGACATGATGGTGATGTGGTGGGATGTGGTACAGGCGAAAGTAGCAGTGGTGCCGAGTGCTGCTGCCCTGGTGATCAAGGCCCTGAAGGAGCCGGAGCGAGACAGGAAGAAGACGAAGAACATTAAGCACAACGGTAACATCTCGCTCGACGATGTGATCGAGATTGCCAAGATCATGGCGCCTCGGTCAATGGCGAAGGAGATGGCTGGCACTGTGAAGGAGATTTTGGGGACTTGTGTGTCTGTAGGTTGCACAGTAGATCACAAGGATCCCAAGGACTTGACGACCGAGATTGACGATGGCGAGGTCGAGATTCCGGAGGCTTAGATTTAGTATCTAAACCTAGTTCTCATGAATATCAATCAAGCATGTGTGCTCCAAAGTACAGGTTTGAGGTTTGTTTGGTGTGTCCATTGGTTGGTTGTGTTGTCACTTATGACCTTCCCTCTTGCAAATGTTGGAAGGTGCGATATTGGCTGTTGTTGGAGCTGGTGATAAATTCGTAATCGAGAAATGAACTCTGATTTTGGGAGTCTGGGGAACTTCTTTACACTGAAGCCTGGTCCCTGAGAACTTTTGTTTACTTGATTATGAAACTATGAGCAGCGGAAGATGTGAAGAAATGAATGGGGCATCAGCACTTCAAAAACGAATCCATGTTACAAAGAAATGTATGTGGTGAACGCATGTCATTTGGGCGTGTTTAGGCAAATTCTCATGGCCTGGATTATAAAGAACTCCAGTTTCTGTTTGTGAATGACAAGTCTCTTCATTTGAGACTCCACAGCAAAGTTCAAAGGCGTTTCAATCGACATCATGTTTGGCTTTTTATACTTCCAGTGGTTTTTAGAATCTCACATTACTGGTATGTTTAGGATTCTTTTTGCCGCTATTTTCACAACTTCCATACGTGGGGAGCTTTTGAGTTATTTGGGTCTCAAGTTTATTGGTTCTTTGTTTTGAAGCAATCTAGTGGGGTCATTTTGCACCATTGTGGAGTTAGTTATGAATTTTTTCTATGCTATTAAGAAATCCTTTAGAAATTCATGAATGTCTTTTCTGTGATTGCTACATGTGAAAATAGCATCTTTACCAAAACGAAGTTGGACTTTGAATACATACAAATTTTAGAAACTACAAATGTGAATTTACAAATATTGTTTACAAATACTAGGTTCATCGAACACAACACTGGATTAGTTCCATATAATTTGGATGTGACTATTTAATGTAGAATCTCAGTCATAACACTAGTTCTACCTTTGCTACTTTCTATTAACAACATTTGAATCACTTCATAATAAGTAGATCGTAACTAGAATTACAATAACCTTATTGAAGGTCTGAGAATCTTTTATGGACATATGTCTTTTATTTTATTTTCCGTCTGTTTAACCCCTAAATGCCTAGAGCCCTCTCCAAATTCGGCAGTTTTGCAAATATGCATTATAAAATGCAACTTAGAGGGATATTTTGAACTTGATATATGAATAAAAGTTGTACATTATGAATTTTAGATTCTATCCATACGGTTAGATCTATGATTGCTATTACCAATAATTTTGTATGAAATTTGAAACGTGAAATTCAAAATTATTTTGTAATTCAATTACGAATAAGATATTGACAATCTATGGATGAATTTTTTTGTGATTGGTTGAAATGTAATACTCTAAATGTAGTGATTTTTGGAGATTTTTTGGTTGCTTAATTTTATGAGTTGACTTTTTTTAGAGCACTTTTACACTGAAATCTTCAAAATTTTGGGTGAATCACTACAACATGAAATGAGGCATAAAAAATTCACAAATCATCCCCATTCTAATCAATTCACATATGCATGAAGCTAACTTCCCATAGAATCTACAGTAAAAATTCCACACTGCTATAAGTGCATGACGGATGAGAAATTATGGATGAAATCTGTACATCGTTCAAAAAATGGACGCTTAGGCAATTAGGGGTTAATGAACTATTGAATGATTCAAATGTAAAAAAACAACAAAAATGTGAATTAAAACAAGAATAATTTCCCATAACCTAATTTTGTGTTAATGTTACTCAATACCCTAAATGTAGAACAGTCTTTTAGGGGTTAAAACGATATACAAAATATGAAACCTTACATTTGGGTTGTGGATTTAATGGGGTTGACAATCACCAACTCTCTTATTGTGTGCATTGAAGGAATTGACAATCATCAATTCTTGTTGTGTAATTTTGTTGTTTTGTTTTGTTAATTAAGAGTGAAAAGTTGTGGTAGACCTTGCATCTGTAGTATGGACAAACTAATGTTAGACTTAGCAAATGTTGATTTATCTAATCACATATTCATTGTTTCAATGTGTTAGCTTCAAGCTTACAAGTTGATGTGAAGTTAATTCAACTTTGTATTTGATGAACCTAAACTTTATATACAATAATGAAGACCTAATGTATATTAAATGAATTGGAAACATAAATTCTCATATCAACAATTTTTTTTAAACAAATCATTTGAATTTTAAAATCAATGCTACAAATACTCAATTACAAATTTACATCAAATTTAAATCAAATTGTCTGAGATGACTTGAAGGTATTGTTTGTATAAATAAAAATCATTGTAATTAGGTGTCCTTGGTTGAATTGAACAACTAAACTTAGAAAGTTTTATTTCATTGCTGCTTTCCATGCTTCAATGTATGGCATCGCCTTTTCAACTACTTTTTTCCAAGAAGGACGATTAGAAATATCTTGCCACCATCCATTGACATATTTCCTTGTTTTCAATAAATTGTGTTGTTGGGCAATATTGAAATAATAATTGCAAACCGGTAAATGAGAAATGTCAGCTAGACTAATGAAGTCTCCGGCTAAATACTTGTTTTTGGACAATTGGGCATCATACACATCAAGAACTTTACCAAGTTTCTCCATAAGTACTTTCACTACACTTTCATCAGGTGCCTTTCCATGGAACAGAGGACCAAAAAACACTTGGTTGACAAGATCCAACATTGGACCTATACATTCTTGACTCTCAATTTCCAACCATTGCTCGACCATAGCTCTATCCTTTAAAGTTGTACCAAATAGTTTGGTGCCTTTATCCGCGTTTTTATCACAAATATACCTCATACATGCACGTGACTATGAAATCCACACAATTCACGATGATTTAAAAAATATTATAATACATATTGCATTCATCTGGTATTAAGGCCATGCTTTTTTGATCTTAATTCAACAAAATCAAATATAGAAAAGAGTTGTTTTACCATATAATTTGAAATCTTCATCCTCAAGTACAGGAATTTGGCCAAATGGCTGAAAGATAACCAAAATTAAAAATTATTAATGAAAATTTTGCCAAAATGATAATACTGTAAAAGTATTGCAACTTCTTTTTATAAAATAATCATGTTATTTTAATTTGATTATTTTCAACCTTAGATACCATTAACTTGAGTAATTTTATTTGATTTTTGGTTTGAAAATCCAACATTTTCATATTATGTTGCTATCGATTGTATATAGGATGTAACGAATAACAATATTTATGTAGAGGTTTGCAACATTAGTCTAAGAAATGAAGGAAAAATACACAGTATTCTCAGTACATTCAATCATCAAAAGTTTTTGTAACTCATCATCTATTTAAAGAATGGTTTGTATTTATCTAAATCAATTGATTGAAAAGCAAAATGTATTGATTTAGTAATCATTGTATACCTGCATAGTAAGAAATTCAGGTTTTTTTTGCTCTCCTTTCATAATATCCACAGGAATAATTTCGAAATCAACTTCCTTTTCATACAAAGTTGCCAACACTCTACTTGTGGCATTTGAGAACCACATGCCGTAGATCTTCATATTGATACCTAATTTAATAAAGGAAAAAATAATAATTAAAAATTGCACCTATAAGATTACTATTTAAGATTTATACAAAGCAACAATAATTTCTATTTTTATTATAATTTGTGAATATTTGAGAAAATAATGGCAAGTTGAATAAGAAAGAACAGTCTTGTATAAAATTTAGAGGTAACTATTGATGTGAGTGTGAAACCATATTAGCGTCTATTCATGTTGCCTTAAGTTTTTTTTTGGTTACCTATGTCGCTTCAAAACTTTAAAAGACACATATTTTATATATATATATATATATATATATATATAAAATTGAGATGTCAAGTAATTTCTAAGTTCTTTTCTTATAACAACAAATTTTTTCAAGTTTTAAAATCTCAATAAATAAAAATACATATATATATGATTTACTTGTACCATACATATGTTATATATATAGATACATATTCTATATAAACATCATAATTCAGTAACACATATCAAGTTTTTTTTACAAACCACATTATACATCCTTCTTTGAAGCTTTATAAATGATACAATTATTTGAATTTAGTATTGGGCTTCATTGTCAAATAGGCATTTAGAGGTAGATACCCTCATCTATGATTAACTGTATAGAAGTTTGACTGATTATACTTATATTTTTAATACATTGATTTTAAAGTGTTTCTACTAAATATCAACAATAGAGGTAAAAATCACATAGTTTTTTTTAAGTATGTTGTTTTTATTTCATATATATATATATATATAGTGATTGTTTTTGTAGTTTATTAAAAGGCACATCATTCACAATTATATTTGAAAACTATCTTTATCAAATCATTTAATTAGAATGCCATTCAAAAACAATATAGGTCAAATAAGATTCAACAAATACAACGCCATTTAGGGTCAAAAGGCAATATAGGTCAAAATTGAAGGCCATGGTTCTTCTCAGTCATACCATTAAGTATGCTTGTTCTTATCTAGTCCATCTATGTCCCCATTTAGTTTTTTTTTGGGATAGAATTCAATATCAATCATGTACAAATTCTGAATTATATGTCATTTAGTGTGTCATCGGGTGGATCCAAGTATTAGTGAAGATGGTCATATCAAAGCAAGAAATAACAATGAGTCCGTGACCGTCCAGGTGCCCTTTGATACTCCTCACACTCCTAGCCAAAACTAGAACAAAAGTGTGATAGACAGAAACACAAGACTCTATTGCACTCGGAAGCACGGGATTTTTGCCTATCGTATCTCCAAGAGATATAAGAATGTTAGTCGCCTTTGGCTTTTGATTAGGAGAGTGATTATGTGGCAAATTTGGCTTCAAAGAATCGATGCACTCTTCAATGATAATGCTTGGAACACGAGGAAATTCTTAAACCGCGTTTGGTTGGGAATGGTTGATTATGGGAGAAACGCGTGCGGTCATGCTAAAGTTGTATGGCTGGACAAAGCTCAAAAGATTATTGAAAATTTCAAGATGACGTAGTGCCACAATTAGATGTTTATAGAGTGAAAGAACTCCCAACCTAAGTGACACCTTATGTGTTCTAGTTTTGATCTTGATTAGCTTTGACATTTGGCCTTTTCTCTGTTTTTGGTTTTTCTCTGTTTTTATCCTTTTATTTTCCTTTTTGTTTGACTTCTGGCCGGACTTAGACGGGGTCTTGTTGTATTTGTACCCGATTTGCAGTAATTTATGTTTTTTTTATTTGTGCCAAAAAAATAAAATAAAAACGGTCTGGCTTTACTTCAAAGTGGATTAGGTACTTGTTTGACCCGAACAAACGCGGTCTATGCAGCCGGTTCTGAAAATGGTTGGACCTTTGCCTGTGAATGCTGCCCCCAAACTATGTACCTTTTGGAACAAGCTAAGGTCCAACTTCCATTGGTGAAGTTTCTCACTAAAAGACAAATTTTAGGGACTTCAATTGGGACACCAAGTTGCACATTTCAAGTGCGGTCTTGAGAAAAACGTGGTGGAGAAGTTGTCATGAAGTATAGAGGGTTCTCAAGCCATCGACTTCATTGCTACTTCTTCCTAACCAATGAAATTTGTTCATGTTTCACCTCATTTCAACTTAATCTAGGATTGCACTAGAAAAAAAATCTAGTTAAAAAATGGCCAAAAACCATGAAGTTTTTCGCCTAGAAACTTCAAATTAGAAAAACATCTTGGATGAAATTGCTGGATTGTGAATGAAAATAATACAAAAATTTGGACATGTGATATCTTCTATCCAATATGTGAATGAATGTTGAAATATGGAGCACCACTATAACATTTTATATCACCACTTTGGCACTTTATGAAAAGAAATAAAAAATGCCCTACTTCTCAAACCCATGAAAGTTGGCTCTAATTAAAAGCCAGGTTCAGCGAAACCATTGGAGAAGCTCTTCAGTTGGTGTGAACCGGCCCTAATGGAAACCCAGAACTGGCTGGGAGGGATGAACTTTTTTCATCCATGGATGGATGAAAACTCTCGTCCCTCGCCACTGTCGAGAAGAAAGACAGACTCGAGGAGCGGTGGGCGAGTGCAGTGATTCAAACTCTTGCATCGTCTCGACAGCGGAGTGAATTGGGATCCATGCCGCCACTCAAGCTCATCGGTACGTCGCTCTTCTCTGATTTCGGATCTGGCGCTGTCACGACCAATTTGTACTGGACAGAAGCTCCTTTTATGTTTCTTGTTCTGCGTACTAATTTCGTCGCATTTATTTTTATAGACTCGGAGAATTTTCTGGAACGATTAGGTTTGACCATTAGCTAGGGTGGGTTTGATTCGAAACGGCGTGAGTCGTTGTGAAAATGACTGTAAGAATTGGGGTTCGTGGCAGAATGGCGATGTAGCTTTTAATGTAATAGGAAGTACTCGTATAGCCTTGTCATTGCCAAAGCAATCGCAGTTCAGTTTGTGCCCGAGTCCTATCTTTTGGTTGTTTTTCAAAACTTTCTGTAATTTTTTGATGACGAAAATACTTTGAAATTCATTGCAGTTAATTTTTCATGTGTAGAATCGATGGCATTATGAAATTTGGGTTTAGGGTTTTGACTGTTTCCTGATTTTTGGGATGATGTTTCCTCGCAGATATTGGAGCCAATCTTACAGGTGCTCTCTGATTTACGAGTAATTATTTGGTATTTCTGTTTTTTCGTCTTATGCAATTTGTTTATAAATGCATCGATACGCTGTGTATGCTGTGCTTAACTCCTACAGGGCCATGAGGCTCATGTTCTTTAAGAAGGTCATATGCGGACCTTCTTTTGTCCAATTTCATTCATTTTTGACCAACTCATGCAATGTTCTTCACTGATTCTCGTGATATAAAATTTGGCCCCCATCTGAAATATGAACAAAAAAATATAGTCATTTTCAAGCCATGAATTCTTGGTCATTTAGGTGTTAAATGATATCTTTATGTTTCGGGTGTTATATCATGTATCAGATGGCATGTTTTCCGGGAGCTACCATGGCAAGCAGTGCCATCCCCCAGATCTTGTTCACGTCTTGCAACGAGCTTGGGATGCAGGGCTTACTCGGATCATTGTGAGACCATTTATGTGATGAATTGCTTGCCAAGTTTGCCTCAATTTTTTCCTTTAGACAAGTGTATAATTATTTCAATCATGGATCTTTCTAGATCCCGCCTGTTCTGTTCTTTATCTTTATTCTCTATAGACTTCTTGATCATAAATAAGTCGTTTTTGCTCTCTGTGAATGTGGGGTGTATACTTTACGTTCAATATAAAGAATACGAAGCTTGTGCTTGATGTGTATGTATGTATTAGAAAGGTCACAATCTTGATGAATGCAGTTTTCCTACTAGGTGACGGGAGGATCTCTGAAGGAGTCGAAAGAAGCCTTGTCCTTGGCTGACACAGACGGTATGCCCCTCTGTCCATGTGTGTTGATTACATGTGAGTTGAATGGTGCATTTCTCACATGTTTTTGTTACTCAGCAATCTGCATGAGATCTGTCAAATAGTCATGTACTGATGGATTATTGTTGTTATTGATTTTTGTTGTACTTCATTATTATCTATTTCTGTTCCCTTGACATCAAAGTTTTGGAAAAATGCAGGCCGTCTATTCTGTACCGTTGGAGTGCACCCTACTAGATGCATGGTACGATACAGTTCATACTTGTTTGTTGACTTGTAAGAGAGTGCATGAGTATTGATGTTGAATTGATAAATTCAAGGTATTGCGTTGTGATGTTCATGACGTTTAAAACGCTGTGTCAGTAGTGGAGGAAATTTGATACCAAGAAGACTTTGAGATGTTGCAGGAATTTGAAGAGAGTGGGGACTCAGAGAAGCATTTGCGGGATCTTCTGCAACTCACCAAAGATGGTATCGCCAGAGGCAAGGTGCTAATTCATTGCAAGAGTTCTAACCTGTAAAGGACCAAGAAGCCCGAATTATAGGCCTCATGCTTTTCTTTAGCATTTTTGAGTAAGTCCTATGTGGACTTCCATTAGTTCAAATTTATTTGTTTTTCGACCAACACATACAATGTCCTTTACTGATTCCGGTGATATAAAAGTTAGTCCCATCTGAATTGCACTTTTCACAATATGATCAATTGAATTTTTCATTTTAGTATGATGCAATTACGTGGATCACAGGTTGTAGCAGTTGGTGAGTGTGGCTTGGATTATGATCGCCTTCAATTTTGTCCAGCTGAGACTCAGCGCCGGTACGTTAGACTTGTACTACCTTATTCAATATGTTATCTTGCTCAATAATACAACATTGTTGAAGATTTTGAGACGTTGTCAATCAGCAGGAGTACTATCACTGTTTGCTTTCGTGATAAAATCGTCATTAATTTGCAGTTATTTCGAAAGACAATTCGAGATTGCTGAGGCAACAAAGGTACCTCTGTTCCTTCACATGAGGGCTGCAGCTTCCGACTTTCTAGACATTGTCAAACGCAATCAACACAGGTCAGCTGTTCACAGTTTGATGTGCGGTTACATGCTCTTTGTCCTATGGAAAGAATCTTTAGAAACAGCTCTAACCAATTTCTCTGCTTGCTCAGGTTTACTGCAGGGGTAGTGCATTCTTTTACCGGAACCAGTGAAGAAAGAGATCAATTACTGGCTATTCCTAACCTTTATATAGGTAAATTCCCGTCAGACTTTGAAACCTGTTGAGGTGTTTCTGAATTGAAAATTGTGCTCAATTTGCCAGGATGATCTGAAAACACTGATAATCATATGCTGTTTCTCTTCAATTCCTACACTCAGGTATAAATGGCTGCTCATTGAAGACTGCAGAAAACTTAGAAGTGATGGCTGGGATTCCGGTACATAGGATGATGATTGAAACTGATTCTCCTTATTGTGACATCAAGAACACGCATGCTGGAATCAAACATGTCAAAACCACTTGGCCTTCGAAGAAAAAAGAGAAACATGACATCCAGTCTCTTGTTAAAGGTCGAAATGAGCCCTGCCAAATCAGGTGCTTTTCCAATCCCTGTGCTTGACACATCATATTAGGCCAGCACATATAATTGTATGAGTCTCACGCAAGGGATGCCACAAACACCGTTCAATTCTTACATGTTTACCATACATAGCTCTGCGTAGAGTGTGGACATTCATTTGTACAAATAAATCTACACCTTGTGAAATTTTAGTTAACAGGAAGCTGTTGAACATTCTGCAGGCAAGTACTGGAAGTAATAGCAGCATATCGACAAGAGCAAGACGTTGGTGGCTTTGCAAGAACTGTCTATGAAAACACGTGCAGGTGATTGTTTGTCCCACTGGTCTGTGAACTTCAGTTTTTCTTTTCTACTCTCAATTGACGAATTGCTTTAATTATTAGCAGGTGAAATTCATATACGCTGTGGATTAACAGTTATACTTTGATTGGAGCAGAAGGCCACTATCAGCATACTATGGGTTAATAGTCTTGCTATTCTAAAGATGTTTTTATAATTGAACATGAAAACTGGCTTTTCCTGTGATGAATTCAAATGATGTGTGGGGCGTGAAATCTTCTAATCAAGTGTTTCACTTATTTGTCTGCAGGATCTTTTTCCCTCATGATATTGACACAATGGCAGATGCTGTTCTGTCTGGAAACAATTGAACGACGCGATTCTATCAGATTCAGCACAAAGATTCTAGAACCAGATGGTGCATGTAATGGAAAATTTAGGCGCAAAATGAGTGTCTTTTGTTTACGTGGGGCACATCATAAGCAGTCCTTTGATGTTCAAGCTTGCGTTGCCGCATTTTGGTATTAAGGTAGAAGTCCCTATTACCATGCATTGGTAAATCTGAGAGGAGACAAACCCAAGTGAAATCATATTTTTCCGACAAAAATTGTAATTTCTATGAATTTTCAAAGTGGTATGCTATGAAAATACAAAGAGGCCTTGAGCATCCCAAAAGAAATCCATAATCAAACACTGTGTGCCCTATGGGCCATGTATGAGTATATTTGAACCACCCAAAATATATCCTAAAACCGACTCCCTTGAAGCACTTCTCTCATAAATGCAAAATTCAATTTAAATTGTCAATCTCATGTAATAATGTATGAATTGCTCAACCACAACTAAACAAATGTATTAACATCTCTTGAGTTTGAAAATGACTTAATTGCCACCCATATCCATAGCTTACATTTCATCCTCATTGTGATGACAAAAGATAAGAAGGGTGTAAATGGGGTAGTTTATAGAGTGGAATTGGGTACGGGTTGGAATAAGGTGTGTCTAACTTAGTTGTTGATATCATAAGGTTCTTTAGCCCTTGCAATGGTTCACCCTTTTGCTCTTGCTGCATGAAAAATAAAATTCAAAACATGTGATTCTTGAGGCGAGGCTATTGCCCCTTCCAACTCTCCACCATCATTCTTCAGCTAAAGAATTATGTGGTATGTCCAATATTCTAGATCCGCTACAGCGATTCTTGTACAACAATTCTTATTCCTAGGTAAAAGTTACAAGGGCTAAAAAACCTTATGATCTTCTCTTATCATTCTATGTGATTTTGTTCAACAATATGTGCATGTACAAAGCCTTTTAACCCCAATGGACTAACAAGTTTGAATAAGAGGGTCATGTCTTTTAAAGTAGGGGGGTCATGTCATTTTTGAGTAGGGCATATGTGGAATTCCTTTTGTTCAAATTTATTTACTTTTTAACCAATACATGCAATGTTTTTCAATGTTTTCGATGATATATCAATTTGGTCCCATTTAAATTATATTTTTCAAAATACAATCAATTGTATTTGTCATTTTGAAACCATGAATCTTTGGTCCTCTAGGGTTAATTGTATAGAAGGAAAACCATAACATTCTAGGATTGTCTCTAGCATAATATTCTTGAGCAGTTGGGAGAACTCACTCTTCTCTATTCTAAAGTGGAAAAACTTGAAAGCTTCAAAATAAGTAGTTCAACATAGTTGGATGCACTTTTCTCAAGGTAGAATGTTTTTGTGGTTTCAGCAATTGAAATTGGTGATTAAAAACTATGTATAGAATTTTTGTATAAACTACGTAATTGCTACAAATTTTCAAAGTGGGAGTTGCCTAGATCATTCAAACCGTTCCATAGACTTGTGAGAAAACCAAATTCTACATAATCCAAACTCAATCAATAACGATTAAGTTTTGGACGGTTTAAAAGCATTGTGTAGAATGGTTTTAGAGCAAGTCTACCGAATATATGAATAAGTAAGGTAGAAACACTCAATTCCATCCCTGCATTGTTGACTTGCTTTGAAACTGTTCTACAAAGTGCTTTTGGAACCCTTCCCTTTCTTAACCCCTAAAGGACCGGGGGGGGGGGGGGGGGGGGGGGTGTTGAACTTAGCTCTTGTTTTCTTGACTAGCTCTTGTAGCAAGCTCAATTCCTCATTGGTGTGAGGTAATTTTGACGATCGGCACCGTTGAAACTAAAGAAGACTTACGTAGCTATTTTATGAAAAAAAGATCAACAAAATCGCACAATTTTTGAGAAAATGCCACCGTTGAGAAGATTGATGGAACTTGTTTGGGGTATTTTGTACACATGCTGAAATCGGATTGTTCAAAAGTAGTCCAAAAATTCTGAAATTTTTACCGTGAGTAGAAATCATCATTTTAAACATGAGAAAAAAATTTCAAGTAATTTGGAGGTGTGAGGAGGAAGATATGAGGGTCTGAAGTGATGCCTAGATACCCACCGTGCAACTCAAAAAAATCACCAAAAATCGCTCACTTGATGAATTTCCGATCAAGAAGTACCTACAGATTTGGCTCTCGAAAAGAGCCAGGGTCTCTTTGTTGCTCATCCTACAATTCAAAGCCCAAGAACCCGAATTTCCTCACTTTCTAGTTCTAGAAGCCGCGTGGGGGCCTTACGGTCCTTAAGGGGTTAACTCTCATTCATTGAATTGAGTTTTGTAGGGATTGGTTTTTGAAAAAGTCTACTGAACACAATTCAAGTGGTTTAGCAAACTTCCACTTTGAAAATTCATAGCAATTACATGGCTTATCCAATTGATTACAGGGACAAAATTGTAGCCTTAGATGGACACCAAAAAAAGAAGACTCAAAAGTCTATAAAATATGAATAGGTATAAGGACAAAATTGCATGTCAATTCACCTTAGATGGACACCAAATAAAAGGAGAATGAAGGGAATGGCCTGATATGGGTACCACTTTTACGCATCTCACATAGTATGACTTATGTCTAACTCATTTTATGTGTGTTAGAAATTCCATCTTTAATGTCACCATGTATATAGTTGCAGCCATGGTGTCTATAACATCCTCTAATTTTTGTAATTTCCAATGTCTTTTTCTTACCAAAAAGATATTTCTCGAAAATCACACTATTTTTGGAGGAGGTACCTGTATCATGCCATCACCCATCAAAGTATTTATAATACCAGGAACAGGTATAAGGACATAACTGCATGCTTTCACTTTACATGGACATCCAAAAAAAAGGAGACTCAAAAGTCAAAAGACTCTAAATCCCCCGGACGTTAATGCAAGAGGACAAAAACTGCCAAGGCCATATTCGTTATATTGAGACTTTTCGCAGTCTCATTTTTATCGTCGACTCGAGGATAAACCATTATAACAGTTGAGGTTTGCGACTATTCGGTAATTTGAGATTTTAATATATTAATATATATAAAAACCTTTGATTGCCCAAAGGTTACAGTCTCATCTTATCGTCGATTCGACGATACATGACTATAATTGTTTTAGGGTTGAAGTCTCAAAATGACCATTTTGTCTCAATTTAACGAATAAGGCCTTTGCCCCCTATTTTGAACGTGTAGGGGCACACCTTAAAAAATAACCCCCTCTTCCAAGGGTTTAAAATTCCCAAGGGTGTCCCCCTAGTCCAAATTTGGACCATAGGCCCCAAATTTGCAAAAAAAAAATTCCAAAAAAAGACCCTAGAGGGCCCAAAATGGAAATTTCAGAAAATGGGCCCCATGGCTGAACAGTGCTTGCATTAACGTCCGGGGATTTAGAGTCGGGGCTCAAAAATCTCTATAATACCAGGAACAGGTATAGGGACATAATTGCATGTTTTCACCTTAGATGGACATCAAAAATAAAAACTCGACAGTCACTTTGAAGAGAGCATTCATTGTAGAGAGCATTCATGGTGCTTAGTGAGTGGCCTGTCTTCTTTTTCCAAGGACTTTGATGCTGCTCAAAAAAGAGGCAGCTGCTCAAGAAGGGTATGAATGAGCATCACGAGGAAAGTAACCATGGTTTCAAGTGTATTGAAAAAATCGCACGGAAATCAAGTGTATTGAAAAAAATCTGTGATGAATGTACAATTGAAGAGTGGAGGATCATCGTGGAGGATTCAGACACATTCAAGTTTTCCACCGACAAAGAGTCTTAGAAGTCGTACGCATCCTGCACCTCAGATTAATCCTCTATCAATGATCGATCAATCTCAAACTCAATACCCGGGACTCAATCTCAATGATCGATCGATCGATCAATCAAGGGAAGCTAAGGACGATGTGATTCACTTGTTGAAGCTGTCGACGAGACCAGAAATTTGGGAGATGAGCTCGGCAGCCGATTGAGCCTTGGTGATGTTCAAAGGGCTGGTCCACTCCTGGTACATGTGCAGAGTTCGCGTGAAGTCGGTGAAGAAACCATCCACGCCGATCACGTTGGTCCAGTAGTCGTACTCTTCGTATGGATCCAAGTGATAGTTGAACTTCAAATACGAGTTTTCGTTCCGGTACGTGTACGGGTGCACCTGCATTTTTTAAAACATGCTTGCAAGTGTAAATTGATTCATTCCTTCAAAGCATTAATTCTGTGTAACAATGAATGCACTGACAGACCGTGAATGATGCATTCGACCAGACGTACGTACCTGCAGACCATGGGCATGCGCTCTGGCAACAAGATCAGTCGGAGCTTGAAAGTAGTTCTGGGCGTCCGGCACAGCGATGTTGTCTTTCCACGGGCCCAAGCCTATAACTCCGAACGTCTTGAGGTACTTGAAATACTTGTCAGATGTAATCTCTGCAAATGACTGTACCAGTGATGTTTTTTTGGTCAGGAGACAGTTTAGCATTTTTGCTACTTTTCCATGGCTTGAAGAGCTCCTTGGATGCTCTTTTCATATTAATATCTAGGTAATATCAGGGTAATACACATGTGCTACCTAGGTGCTACTTAGGCAATACCTGGGTACCGAGGTTTAAAGAGGCTACACATCTTGACTCCATGTAGGAAATCTGGCTATTTTTTCCCCCTTTGTATCAATTAGCCAGCCCAAATTTTATAGCAATTTGGCTAAAATTAGCAACCAAAAAATTCATTGGACTGTACCATGACAGAATAGTTGTAAGCATGAGCTTCGAAAATCAAGTGCACAGAGCTCTAAAAAGTAGACCTGGAAGAGTTGCCAATTTCCTGAGGAAGTTAGTGTTGTTGTTTGTGGATGATGACAGAGACGAGATGACTCACCTGGTTAGTGTCTTGAGTGGGGATGGTGACATCGTCGATGAGGAAGATGAGGGGAGAGTCGATGAGCTTGGAAATTTTCACCAGAGCTGTGGGTGCAAAGGATTGAATCAACACAGGCTGCTTCATCCATGCCTTGGACAAGTACTTGCCGTGGTACCCGTGCTTCAGCAGAGTCTCCGTGAACAAATTCTCCACGGTTTTGCCTCCTGGCCACTTGACCTGCATGCCGAATAATTGTATCAACTTATGTCGGTGAGTTACTTTTTCGATTCAATGAATTCTTAATTAATGCGAGCTCAAGCTGGATTTTGTGAAACTAAGGGAAATCGAGGCTTACGTGCTGATTTATGAACACAGGGTTCTTGCATTCCGGGTAAATTCCAACCACGCGGTCCGCCGTCAGCGCAATTTGAATGTACTCGTCGAAGGTGATGATTCCGAATTTCCCTGCACAGCATGAGCAATCCAAGCATCGAAATCAGGCCACGAAACAACGTGAGCAGATCAAATAAATGCTCTCACTGTCAAGGCAAGAAATCAACTATGACACATGAGAAGCAAAAAAGAAAGCAGCACATGCCATTGTACGAGGGGTCTCGGTCGGGGAAGCGTTGGCTGATTCTCAGGGTTTGAATCTCCTCCCAGGTAAAGTCCACTGCCACATACAATTTTAAAGAAAATTATAAACAAAAACTCAGCGTCATTACCCTCCAAGCTCAACCCCTAAAGGACCAAGGATTCATGGTTTTAAAATGTCAAATTCAATTGATCGTATTGTAAACAATCCAGTTCACATGAGACTGAATTTTATATCGCTAGAATCAGTGAAGAACAGTGCTTATTTTGGTCAAAAAACAAACAAATTTGAACAAAAGAATGTCCACATAGAACGTACTCAAACAAAGAACATGAGGCCCAATTCGGGGCTCTTGGTCCTTTAGGGGTTAATAATACAGCTGACCAGGGCAGGAGATGAGAACCTGTGAAGAAGCCGGTGACGTTCACGTCTTGCACTGAATAAGTGCGCTTGCGATCAGCAAAGTGCGTGAGATTGGCAACGTCGGTGGTGGGGTCTAGGGTTACGTCATGGAAGCAGATCAGCTTACCATCTTTGGTGGCCAAAATATCAGTCTCGATGAAATCGGCCCCAACTTCAATTGCTCTCTGCATTATATCACCAGAAATTAAATGAATCCCATGAATTCATGATCAAGAACACAAGAATCAACTCCAAGTACTTTTACGTTTCCAGGACCAGGGTTACTGAATTTACTTGGTACGCAGCAAACGTTTCCTCGGGAATCTCGCCGTTGGCACCGCGGTGTGCAATATTAAAAGGGCGTTGTGTCTGGATGGGCTTCTTAAAATTAGCCTGCGTAGCGCTCGGCAAGGGCGTACTCCGCCCATCTGCCACCACCAACAGCACAAGAATTGCGCACAGGAAAAGAACTCCTGCACCGATCGACACAGCCAAGACCATTAGGAATCCAATTCCCCTACGGAATCTAACAACGCCATCGGAGTGCAGCAATCAAACGACAGATAGAGACATACAGCCAGGCCGAAACAGAGCTCGATCTCCATGGCCATGAAACAGAGAATATAAATGAAACAGCTGCTTACTAGGAGCCATGATGGACGATGTTGTACGTGCAGATAGAGACCCAGGTGTGATCAGAAGCTTCATTTATAGGAAGAGGGTTAGCCCAAATTTGGACGTGTGACGACGCCGCGACTGTGACGTTGTGAAGCCGAAAAATCAGGTGGCATTGGCATATTCAAGCAGGACATTCGAAAAATGGGATCGGAGCTGCTTCGTCATGCACGGTCCGCCACGTTGCTGGCCTCGGTAGGTCTCCATGGAATCGCTGCCGCGACAGATGGAGCTACTGACCAGGGATTTCTGCTGCAACAGAAAAAGCATCGCGTGTCCTCTGCAGCATCGGGACATTCGAGTCGAATTAAGATGATCCTCTGGTAGAGGCGACGATCAAACCCGTGCTTTTGGCGATTGTGACTGCACTCATCAGTACGAACGTGTTGATGTTGGTGTTGTACTATGAGTGAATGTTTCAGTCGTTTTCAGCATCTCCATTGATTCCGAACGATGATGTTGGAATTGAAGTGGCTTCGAAGGTATTGATTTTCTGTTCGTGAAATCAATTCTGTGAGATCAGGTTTCTTCGAAGGTGTGTGCCTAGTTGCCGAGAGAGGGTCGCCTCGTCTGTATCGGGAGATGATGAAGATGCTATGAGGATATTCTTCTTGACCTTCTAGTCTAGAGGGGTGGTTCAATTCTGTGCTTTATTTTATCCTTGCATGCAGTGCCTGAAGTAACACGGTTCTGATACTTTTCCATACTTTTCTGATACCCCTTCTCCAACACTACAAGTAAACCTATCACTTTCAGTCACTCACATTTCATTGACCGAAATAGTGGAAAAAGGTATATTTTTCTTGTCCTATGTGACCAAACGCACTCTTGGAATATATGGTTCAAAATAGCAAGTGAGAAGTGACCAATTTGCTTGTAGTGTAATGTCACATCCTTTGTTCTCTCACCAAAATCTAGGACCGGATCAGTCTTACCGAATTCACTACTCTCATTAGTGGGTCTTAGAATGGGTTTACTTAGAGCATTCGCATTCTACCGCTAAAAGCAAGAGATTCTTTGACAAGTTCTATGAAAACTGGATGAAAAGTACTTGTATTTAACCCCTAAATGACCGATCAACCATTTTTTGGTTGCAGCCCAAACAACAATGACTGCCCATGGTCAAAAAATCGCATTTTTTGAGTTTTGATTTTCTGTCAAAATTGGGGGTGGAGATCATGTTCTAGTGTTGTTTGATGCATTTCATTTGCAATATTGAGGTTCACTAAGGAATTTTTCAAAGACAAACACCTCAACAATGTCCTAGTGTTATAAAACTTTCTATTTCGGGAAAGTAATGATGTTCTCTCCTTTGAAATTTTTTCTTTTTTAAATTTTAGAATAGAATGTCTAGTTTTAACCAATCATACCAAATTTAAAATTCTAAAAATAAACTATGTAATTTTGGTGAATATTAAATGGTAAATGCTTCTAAATTCATTAAATGAGTGTCTAAAACATTTTTTGAATGTTTGACGGTACAAATAATTACTAAACATCATGCTTCTCATTTTCAACACCCAATTCCCTAATTTTGCACTTGGCTAAGTGCACTCATTCCATGAGCAAATTTGGCTTTAAAAAAATTTGTTTGAAAATTCTTTAAAAAACAGCGATTTTTGTCTTTCTTCAATCCCTTACGTTGTAAAAAAAAAAATATATATATTTATTTATTTTGTATTCTTATTTTTATCTTTTATCTTTATCTTTATCTTTATATTTTCTTTTCTTTTCTTTTATCTTGTTTTTTCTTTCTTGTCTTCTTTCTTGTCTTCCTTCTTCTTTTTCTTCTAGTCTTCCTCTTTTTCTTCTAGTCTTCTTCTTGTCTTCCTTTTTGTTTCTCTTCACCTTGCCATTTTTGGAGTTTAAACGTTAAAAAATTTTTAAAAAAGTAAAAATCAGGGAGTAGCCGATGGCTGAATCCAATACAGGCCCAAACAAAAATTTAAAAAATTTAAAAAATAAAATAAAATAAAATAAAAATTTGCTTCCGCTTTTTCCGGGCAGAGAGGGTCCGTGCATGCGGATCCTACTCTAATTTTAACCCTCCCTCCTTCCCTCCTCCCCTTTCCTTTTTTTTCCCCTCCATCCTACATAAACCCTCCCTCACTCTCCCTCCCTCACTCTTCCTCCCTCTTCCTCCTTTATATTGAGGAGAAGGGAAAAAGGAGAAATTCTCTTTTGGACCAAACTTCATCAAAGTTGTAGAAGTAACATTTTATAACACATCTAGGTTTTGCCTTTACCCCCTTTGTCATTTAGGGGTTAATGTTGAAAATTCAAGGTTTTCGAGAAAGCCACGGAATATGAGCACGATATAGTGATACCTAAATACGTCCCTCTAAAGCTAATTGAAGGAACAGCTCGGTATCCTAAATTGATGAACAATAATGATTACCCATGTATAGCGATTGTGATTGGTTTGCGGACTTTATAGAGGAGCACATAGTGGTTCAAGGATGTGGAGACGATAACTTCTAACACCAAATTTTGGATGTGATGATAGGGGTCAAGGGGTGAATTGCAGGGAGAAGGGTGCAAGATGCTCTTAGTGGTTTGGTAAATGGGGTATTTTTAACTTTACTCCCAAAAGTACAAGCCTATAATTGTGCATAGCAATCACCATTAGTGAATTGAAATCATTTGATAGTAAGTGGAAGTTCATTCAATAATATGCAAAAGATCATCCAATAGTAAGCAAAAGATCGTTCAACATTAAGCGGACAGAAGATCATCCAATAGTACAAAGAAGATCATTTAATAGTAAGCGGATGGAAGATCATCCAATAGAACATAAAAGATCATTCAATAGTGCACAAAATATCATCCAATAGTAAATGGAAGATCATTCAACAATAAGGAAAAGGTCATTCATTGGATGTTCTTTTTGCCTATATGATGTTATAGGACATTTAAGTTTACGTCAAAAAAGTTCAAGAGATTTAGTAAATTAATAACTTTTACAATGTAAAAATAAATCTTTAAAAAGAGAAATATAAAACCACATCCTCTCAATCACCAATTAATTTTTATCTCAAGAAGTGGGTACTAGCATTCATTAATTATTGATGAAGTGTCTAATTTTCTGTGAATACCAATTAATTTTTTTTGGAGTGAGCAATAAAAGCACAAGTGCCTAAAAAACAAAGGAATCATTACTCTACTGTCCAATTTCTACAATAACCACTATTATTGTACTCTAGTGTGTCAAAAGAAGTTGCATACAAAAGTGATAAGTTTGACAAAATACCTTCTTGACTGTTGCAATCCCAAACTACTTCTTTAATGTCACCTTTACATTGATAATCACATGTACTTAGGCTGGCTGTGACATTAAAGAGGTGAGGTTGTATCTGCAACACCGTCGCCTACTACGGAGCAACATTTTCTAATGCTTTTGTAGAACCGAATTCGCAAAACTGGACCGAGAAGAATTTGAAACAATGAGGAGCCAGCCCACGTGCACAGAGATGGGACATACACAGGAAATGCTTCTCTTCCACTTGTTCTTAAAGCACAGTCTAAAGGAGCCGACGTTGACAACCTTTTTCCTCTGCCACTACTAGTAAAGGCGTCGCTTCTCACTCAGAACAATGTCAGAGTGTACACACTTGTCCTAGGTGACAAATCGCACTCACCAAGTCTTGAGCGCCTGTGCAGTGAGTGCAAAGCAACACCGTTTGACTCACCTACCGAGTGAAAATCAACGCCGTCTCCTTGTAGTGTGCAAGATGCTCAACACACGTAACTCACACATTTCTGTCTGTATTTGAAAGAAAATTCAATGTATTGAGAAAGCACAACATAAGATGGTCACATCCCCATACCACGATCACACACACGATCAAACGAGAGCTCCTGGAAGCCCGAAACGAAAGGGATTGCAACCCAAGCACCTGCAGGAAAATGAAAATCCCCACAGTGCTGCGAGTATCCACCAGCAACAACGAATCTCTACATGCCACTGACATGAGAGTGGTCCTACACAAGAGTATTTAGATCAATGGGTACAGCCAAGTGACGATCATAATGCAGCTTGCAATTGTGATAGCACGCATCGATCAGGGGATGTTGAACACTTGCAATTGCAAATCTTGCACCTTGACAACACAACTCGTCTGCACGTGAGAGGGTGCATTCAGTGGTCTTGCAAAAGAGCAATTAGTTCAATGCATGCAACAAAGCGACGGTATTACAAGAAGAGGCAGGATCGGAAGGTATGCAACATCGATCAAGGGATGTTGAAGAATTGCGATCGAAGAATGAGAGAAAGCCGATTGTAATTGACGCAACAGATTTGCTAACCAGAACGAGCTAATGGCGATCAGACAGCCTCGGACGACACTTTCTTCATCATCTTGATTCTGCGGTCGATGAACTTGTCACCGATGGCCACCACAATGCCGCCAATGATGCTGTGGTCTATGTGCTGCGTGATCTTGACGTTGCCTTTCTTCAAAACCCCGCCCAAGGCTTTCTTAATCTCCTCCAAGTCGGAGGCCGTCAGCTCCAAGGCCGTTGTGACCTGCACCTCCACCTCGCCGCGGTGTGCCAGCAAGGGCTCGCAATAGGAGGTAAAAATGTGGGGCACAAACGTGAGGCGCCCGTTCTCCGCCATCACGAACATGAAGTTCTTGGAGACCTTGTGGAACTTGGTCTCCTTGAAGATGTCCTCGTAGGCCTTCATGTGCGCCGGCTTGGGCACTGACAGGTCGCGCATGAACTCCGAGAACAACGTGTCCATGCCCGCCACGCCCGCGATCTGCTCCAAGTCGCCCCGCACAGGGTCTAGCGTGTTCACCTTCACCGCCGTGATGTACAGCGCTGTTGCGTACTTGCCTGTCACGCCGTGCATCGGCAACGGCACCTCTACGTGCTTCCCCTTGTCGCTCCGCCACACTCCGTCAATGTCACGGCCTGATACCCCAACCCTAATCTTCTCCATCCTTGGGCCACGGCCCAGGCCGGTCCGCGCCTCCACATCTCACACAATGCGCCAAGACAAAACCCAAGAATGGTTTGCGCAAAGCAACAACAGAATAATGACAAAGGTGGCATGTACACGATGACCTAACCATTGCTTTAGTGACTCCACTCACCTTCTTGGTCACTGCAGCAGTCAGTGCATTTCGTCACACCTCTTCCGAGAAGTTTAACCTTGGGAGAGAAACGTGGAGCCAATTTTACATGAAGAAGGTGTGACTTCCCTTCTCACCGTGTGAAGAATGAGAATGTACACAGCTTGTTAATCTTCTCCCGGCTTCTCAATCGTCACGGTTTCTCAATCTTCATTCACCTCTGGAGGAGAAGAATGAAACTTCTCAATCTTCAGAGAATGGGTCCTCCACAATTCAAAGAGAAAGTGAAGATTAAGAATGGGAAGAAAAAGGTGTGGTTGCTCTCAGATGCTGCTCATTCGGAAACTCAAATCAGCCAAGATGCAACAACAACCATCACCATGAACCAGAGCTGGCAACGATGGAGCTGGCCATTAAGTTACAAGAGATTTACAGTGTAACATATTGTGTCTGCCTGAATGCACACATTCAAGGCTGCGGAGATCGATCAAGTAAAGTATTAGCACAGTGACTCTTTACATACTACACGAGAGTGGGCTGCAACATGGCGCGGTGGTCTAGGAGCTGGCGACGCGGCCCACGACGGGGTACTTGGCGGCGAACTTGCGGTCCCAGTCGTCCAGCACGCCCAGCTCCTTTTCCGTCAAGTCGTCGATGTCCGCCACCACGTCCTCCGATTTAGTGGACATCTTGGCCAGCGCGCGGCTGGCGTCCTTGCCGGAGAACATGGCGTACGAGCCTCCCGGCCCGTAGAACGACTGGCCGCTGCTCACGTCGTATATCTTGCCCCGGATGGCCACCAGGATCGGTAAGCTGCGGTTGCTGCCGTCGTACCGGCTCAGCTGCGCTTCCGTGATGTCCCCGATGCTCGCCATTGTCAATTCTCTCTGCACACACGCACCCACATGAAGATTCTCTCTGTCTAAAACTCTAGCGATTTGGGAAGCAGTTCGTTTGATTCCTAACAAAATGAAATCGAACTTATTCACGAAACCCTGGTAACGCCAAAGCAGGGTTGAGCACACTTACCAGGGCTTGGCGAAGAAGAAGCTGGCTCGCAGAATTGGTGCAACAATTGTTTCGATCGCCTTGCAAGCCTCACTGCCGAGATATGTTGTGAACAATAGCCGGACGGAGTGTTGGAAATGCAGTGAGCCTGGAAGGTTCCTTGCAGTGGTCCCACCCACCAACCACCAATGCCATTCGTATACTTTTGGTTGGGGCTTGTGCAACTGCTATTGCTTTTTGTCTGAATAGTTGACTCATGGCCCTGGCCTTTGACCCGAATGCAGCACCATCTGTCTCCTTCCAACCGCGAGTTCTTCGTCGTTGCCGAGATGTGTGAATTTATCGATTTTGCAGCAGCGGTGCCGGAAATAAAACAGACCTTGCGAAGCCTCAGCTACAGTAGCAAAAAAACTCTCCAATATAAGGTATCTTTTGGAGAAATTTTCGCTACAGTAGCTGAAGGTCTGGTGCATCCCACGTCTATGAAAAATTTCCTCGAAACCCTAAGTGGTTGACGGACGTGTTTTACATGACACGCTGATCCAGAAGAATATTAGCATCGTTTCAACCAACATGACGATGATAAAGAAGATATGGCATTTGAAATTTCCAATAACGTACAAACTGATCTAATGGCACTGAAGATGCGTCCTTACCGGATAAATGCAACCCGGGATGGCCACGAATAAAACGGGGATTCGATTGGGGTTCTTTCATTGGGAAGTTTCATCCAGTCGCCTCGGGAGTCGGTCACGGAACGAGGAACTCTCAGGCAAAAGAGAAGCTTGCTCCCTAGTTGTATGTGAGTAGTGTTGTGAGGAGGGCCGCCTCTTACAACTTAGCATTGCACAGAAAAATCCTTGCGCGCGTCTCTCGTTGCGATGGAGGCGCTCCAATTAGCTCGTGGAGCCGTGGTAAGCAAAATTCAGTCCAATCGATTGTCTTGATGTGCTTGCTCAACATGTTCGTTTCATCGCTGGGTCGGGAATCGAGCTATGCCTTGTTGTTCGGGAATTAGGGTACACCCAATTTTGTCAATGTGGAATTTCTTAGGGTGGTATTGTAGAATACTCTTGTATTGGCAATCTTGTAAAGAGATTTTTTCACGTTGCTTTTTGTCATTCTCGCAGGGACCACGAAGGTTAGGCGCCATGGAAAGGACGAGTCTCGCGGCGTGCATTCCGGCCCGCGCTTCGCCTGGCTTGAATGTCATCGGGGTCGTGAAGAGTGTGCGATGTAGCAGCAGCATCAGTGGGTTACAGACTGGTATAGTCTCTGGTTTGCACCTCTGTGAACGCAGGGTTTAGGGTTTAAGGAAGAGTTCTGGTATGGGTTTCGTTATTTCCAAGCGTACACTGACGTTTTGTTGTTGTCACATGGAGCTAGCTGTGAGTTTTCTCTTGGTGCTCTTTAGAGAAAAGAAAGCGAATTGATAACCTCGGTTGAATTGCCCGTGCTGCGTATCTGGGGTTTCGTTTTTCCAAGCTTACTATTCCGTGTTGTTGTTGATGTTGCTAGCTGTAGGTTTGCTTTTGGTGGCCTTTAGAAAGGGAATTCATAGCCTCGGTTGAATTGTGCATGCTCAGTATCTGGCCAAGCTAACTATTCCGTGTTGTTGTTGTTGTTGTTGTTGTTGTTGATGTTGCTAGCTGTGGGTTTGCTTTTGGTGGTCTTTTGAAAGGAAATTGATAGCCTCGGTTAAATTGTTCATGCTCAGTTTCTGGCCAAGCTTACTATTCCGTGTTGTTGTTATTGATGTTGTTAGCTGTGGGTTTGCTTTTGGTGCTCTTTTGAAAGGGAATTGATAGCCTCGGTTGAATTGTTTTGTGTATTCAGTAGCTGTTGCTGCAACAGAGCGGCGAGGAGGTGTGATCGATGGGAAGTCGATAGCGGGGCAGATTCGGAAGGAGATTGCGGGCGAAGTGGCAACTCTGAAAGAGTCAGTGGGAAAGGTGCCAGGCCTGGCTGTGGTGTTGGTTGGCACTCGGAAAGACTCGGAGACGTATGTGCGCAGCAAGAAGAAAGCGTGCGAGGAGGTGGGCTTTGCGTCCTTCGGCGTCACGTTACCCGAGGACGCCACTCAAGAGGACGTGGTGAATCATGTGAAGCACTTCAACGATGACCCTGACGTCCATGGCATCTTGGTCCAGCTTCCTCTTCCCAAAGTAAGTTCCCCCTCTCAGGTTGCACACGACGGTATTAGGGCCAAGTTCCATGGGTGAAGTCTCTCACTAAAAGACAAGTTTTAGGGACTTCGGGGGACCAAGTTCCACATGTTTTCAAGTGAGCTTTTGAGAAAAAAGAGGAGAGGTTGTGGAGAAGTTGTCATGAAGTATGGAGCTTTCTCAAGCCCAAGACTTTATGGCAACTTCTCCCTAACCAATAAAATTTGTTCATGTCCATGGAACATGCACAACTTCATGGCCGGGTATGAGACAAACCCAAGTTCCAATATTCCCCTCCTCTTGCTTTGTTCCATGGGCAGCTTCTCAAACCCATGGAATTTGGCTTTTACACCTGCATAACATTCGTTACCAGGCTTGAAATGGAGTGACGAATATGCAAATGGACGCTTGCTTGCAAGGGGAGGTATCTTGGGAGATAGCTTGACACATTGATTGCCTTTCACAGTTAGTGGCCCCTGTTTGTGAGATTAGTTTCACAAGGGACTCCAGTTGCATTGGTAAAGAATGTTGTGTTGTGTTTTTTCTTTCAGCATATCAATGAGGAGGCCGTGCTGGAAGCGGTGAGCTTCGAGAAGGACGTGGATGGATTCCACCCCATCAATGTGGGAACGTTGTGCATGCAAGGAAGGAAGCCGCTGTTTGTGTCGTGCACACCCAAGGGATGCATCGAGTTGCTGGTGCGCTCGGGCGTTCAAATGAAAGGGAAACGTGCTGTGGTCATCGGCCGCAGTAATATCGTGGGCACCCCCGCTGCTCAGCTTTTACAGGTACTGTCACACCTCCCTCATGCCAGAGCCCCTCAGGCACCCGAAGGTAAAATGCCAGTTTTGAAGAACTCAAGATAAATTTGCAGAATTCAAGCTATTTTCGGTGCAAATCAGATCAGATCAATTCTGTTGGTGCCCTGCCATCATTGTGCCAATATCATGTCATATATGTCTTGCAGAGAGATTCTCGTCCTTGTTTCAAGCTTTCTTATGTTGTGAGTGTCTCCATGCCAGCGACAAAATGCAACCGTGACGGTGGTGCATTCCAACACACTAAACCCGGCAGAAATAGTGAAGGAAGCTGACATTGTGATCGCCGCGGTGGGGAAAGCTGAAATGGTTCGCGGTGACTGGCTCAAGCCAGGAGCTGTGGTGATCGACGTTGGCATTAATGCTGTGGATGTAAGCACCTCATCACTGTTGTCCTCAAGCTCAAATTTTCCCCTCATGTATTTTCTTCGCAGTTTTGAGTAGGTCATATAGTAACTTTCTTCTGTCCAATTTTATTCATCCGATTTTACTGCCCAACACATGCAATGCTGCACTGATTCTGGTGGTACAAAATGTGGCCCCATCTGAATGACATTTTTCTCAGTATGGAATGGGTCATGTTAAATCCGTTTTGATTGCTTTGGATGCAGGACCCATCGACAAAGAAGGGATACCGATTGGTAGGAGATGTGTGCTACGAGGAGGCCAGGCAAGTAGCATCTCTCATCACGCCGGTGCCAGGAGGAGTGGGACCAATGACTATAGCCATGTTGTTGTCCAACACCCTTGACGCTGCCAAACGCTCCTTCGGAGTTGCAGATGCATGAGTGAGCGCTCTCTCAAGTGTGTAATCCATCATGTGACTGGCAATTGAAATCCCGGGTCTCTATTGTACCTGAGGTGGTGGCCCATGTTAGTCAAAACACTCTTTACGTTCGTGTGCAATGCAAGCACATGCTCCCACGGTGAGCTGAGGCTATCAAGTTGTTTGTTTCAGTGACAAATGAAGCGAGATTCTTTCAGCAGTTTTGTGGTTATGATCAGTGTAGGATTTCGGAAAGAGTTTCCAGATGCAATATCATACTCGGTGTAGAGCCATTTCTTCTTCTTGCAGTTGGCAGATCAGTGTGACCATGAGTTGGTTAAAAGGGGGGAAGGTTTTGGTGCTCTAATGACTCACTTTGCTTGTGATTTTCATGAGAAATGAAAATAAAGCCAGACAGTGTTGCTGTTTGTGACTTGCATTTGATCAACAACTCATATTTATGACTTGGGCTTTGTGCTTACAGCGTTCCAATAATAGTTTGTTGTATGGGTGAGGTTAAGAAATTATGACATGAAGATTGTTTTCTAATCGAGCAAGTGCAATCAACAAAAATCAAGTGTGATATCTAAACATACCATAACCTCAATGGCGCCCATTTGTGTAGAGGTGGCAACCAAGCAGTGGATATGGAGAGCATGGTTTCTACCTCATCATCTTGTCCTTCTTTAGTGTTATGATGTCCTTTTCAAACTCATTGCACTTGTGTGGCTGTAATGTGCGAGTTGTTTGAGGCTTGATCTACAAGTTGTTTGAGTCATGATGGTGCATTTGCGTCAGTTTTCTCGTACAAGGCTTGCAGATCTTGACAATGCCATTTTCTTGAAGTTGCAGGCCCGTTGTTCCACAAGAGAATCAGTAGGGTATGTTTCACAGTCATGTTTCTAGAATCAAAAGGGAGTAATTATCCAAGGTTCCAGTTGGCCGTGGTGGTATACTACCTGTTCTTACACCTGTATAGAAGAGATGTGTGTAAGAGCAATCACAATAGAGCGTTTTGAAGTTGCAATAGAGGTTGTCCATCATATGATTGAATGAGAAACGTGGTGTTGTTGTGATTGTTATATAGGCCATCAGGAATTTAGGACTCCACGGATTTTAAACGATTTTCGTGCGACATCCGATATCGGAAAGAGTGAATGTAGAAGCCGTGCCGATTCAGTGTAGAATTAGCGCAAAATCCGTGTGGAATCCATGTGAAAAATGTACGAACCCATGAAATATCGGATGTCGCACAGAAACCGTTAAAAATCAATGAGGTCCTAAATTCCTGATGCTAGTTAGAAGGATGTTGAATGATGCAAGGCTCAACTCACATATAAAGGTGAAAATACTTCGCAAGTTTGAGTTATCTAGGTTGAGTTGCATCAAGTTCTGAAAATTTGTATGTTGTCTCATGAGCTCCATGAACTACCCTCATCAGGAATTTAGGACCCCACAGATTTTAAACGATTTCCGTGCGACATCTGATATTTCATGGGTTTGTACATTTTTCGCACGGATTTTGCACGTACTTTGCGCTAATTCCGCACGGATTCCACACTTTGTTGACAACAAAAAGAATGAATGTAGAAGCCGTGCGGATTCAATGCAGAATCAGCGCGAAATCTGTGTAGAAAAAGTACAAACCCAAGAAATATCGAATGTCGCACAGAAATCGTTAAAAATCAGTGAGGTCCTAAATTCCTGATGCTCCTTTCCTTGGTCCAAGCATTCAATAAAGATTCTCAAACCATCACATAATATCATCCCGTAATATTCATCACGACAATGCAAAGGAGTGAAGATGTATTGTAAATAGTACTCAAGGTTAAGATTGTGTTGTATGAGTATCTGGATGTCCCATGCTACAAAGCAAAACATTACCAGTGCAATGTCTTACAAGAGTTACCAAAATCCCCAAGAGAATAGCAGATTGAATCTCTGAATCTTCAAGCTCATAATCTAGCTGAGGGTGAAGTAAGGGCCTCCCTTACACATATTTGTCAAGGAGTTTAAGATGTGCATCACAAAGTTGGCAAGTCATGTTTTTGTGATGTTTTACATACACACGTACACACATACAATAACAATACGTTAAATATATGATAAACACATATACAATAACAATTGAGTTATCCACAAAGTGAAACACAAGGATCCTTTCTTCTAGCTTGAGTTTCTACACTTCAAATAGATTCTTCTGACAACTCTTTCCACAAGCCATCAAGCTCCTTGCTTTGGGAGAGCTTGAGGCCGGGATGGGTGGACAGCAAGATTCCTCCATGGGAACTTGAGAGAGGTTTGGGGGAGCTTCTCATGCATTGGAGAGGTGGTAGGACTGAATCTCCCAGTCAACACAGTGGGGTGTTTTCACAGTAGGGCGTTCAAAATGTGTAGTATGACATCGCATAATAAGGAGAATGTGGCGGTAACATTTTTTATTGGTCATTGAAATTATTTTTTTGGCAGAAAGTTAACCACAGTGAAAAGGTATTCTAGAATTGTATGTATATTAATAATCAAAAAAATAATATAAATAGTATTTGGATCAAAATGTAATACATTGCATTCGGTGACGTTATAGTATAAATACTTTATTGCCTTAATTGATGCATTTCATTGAAGATATAAAGATGGCAATAATTTTCCTCAATTCCAATAAAATAAAGGTATCGTATTCAAAAATGATTTCAAAAGATTATGTGAGCAAGGTGGATATTATATGTTTATGGCAAAAAAATTTGATCCTTTGCATTAACCCCTAAATGCCCAAGCATCCAAATAGTGGATGGTGGTTGGTCAAATTTGATTTCAACCTTAAAGATGATTTTTTTTGCTTTCAAGTCCAACTAAAAAAATGGAGATTATCAAGTCTAGTTTCTACTTCACTTTGTAAATTTGAAAAAATCATAATATTAAGTATTTTATTGCACTTGCAATGTCAAGAGGTCATAATCCAAACTACACTACAAAGCATATGTCATTATCAAATTTCCAAATTTAGAAAATATATTATAAATTGAATTTTCCCGTATGGTTCTTCATTGTAACATGAACCTTTTATATATATTTTTGGTAATTAGGAACAATTTTGTAATTTATATGAATTTCTTTGTGTATTTTACTTCAAAAATCATATTAAATTTATAACGCATTAAGAAAATTTGAAAAATTGAGGATCAATAGGAAACATATGTTTACATTTATTAAAAATATTTCAAAAAATATATCAAAAACTATTGATGAGCAAACTCCATATGAAAGTGTTGTTTGACTTTTTTGTGAATGCCCTGGGCATTTAGGGGTTAAACGCCCCTTAAAATGACAAATTCCCAAAAAAATCTTACGAGCTTGGTTGGCTAATTAAAACAGAGCCTGTGGTGTGGCTGAAATATGCATTCGACGTTGTTTGCAAGCGGATTAAATGACATCAGTAGGAATGTTCTAAAAATATTCCAAAATAATATAAAATATTTTGAAAAGATTCCAAAATATCCATAATATGTTTTTAAAAATTGGTATTTTTCCTATTTTTTATATTACATCATTACTACAAATGCTTTATAACATAAGAAACTTTTTTTTGTTGAGAACTATGACATTCTAGCGTGAAAACACCTAGTGCGACCTTATTGGTATAAAAATCCAAAGGCAAAACTCGTTTTTACCACCTTTCAAGCTTAAAAACTAGTTTTGCTTTGTCTTTCCTCTTCTACATTGAATTGGGGTACTAATGGGACCCATACTAATTTATGGACATTTCATACTATATGAATATTTACCACAATAGAAGAAGATATTTTTCAATATATCTCTAAGATGGATTTATCGTGTGAGGACAAAGATGAAACTACACCGTCGGAGCTTGACGTAATCTAATTCCTTATTGAGCCATGTTCTTGTTAATTTGTATCCATATTTAATGAATCAATAACAAATGTATGTATATTATTATTTCAATTCAAGACATGTGCACTGGATGAAAGCACAATAAATTGAACCAATAAAGTCATTCTTAATGTTGAAATTACAAGTTTCTTGGTCATAGGCCACATATTACCACTACATAGTCATATATTTAAGGTTGCGCCCTCCATTGTCCTATTAGGTACTTAAATCCAAAGTTTCAAATAAAAATATTTAGAAAATGTTACTAAAAGTGTAGTTTAAAAATGGATGACTAAATTAAATTTCGGAAGCGAATTTGGTGGATTGAATCATGTTCAATATGAATATAAATTATATATTCTTTAAGTTCATTGTGCATTTCCGGGCTCCAAAGAAACAAAATCTTAGAAAATTTAAATTAATGCAATTTCAAATTGTTTTATATCTACTTTTCAATTTGGTCGAAACTACTTTTTCAATTTTAACCACTTCAACCTTACTATAACACATATAAATACTTATTGAAGATGAATTTTGCGATTATTTTGTTAGACTTTGTTTAACATTGTATCTTTTATTTTACTAGCAAAAAAATTTCACAAAGAATAAAATTTCAATGGATTTTTGAACCTTCCATTGTTACTTCCTCACAAGGATCGCAATTGGTTCAGTTTACCATGTTCTCACACCACTGCATTGTGCGCACATGTGTGCACTACACTAATACTTAATATGTTATCATGTACTTAATTGAATTTGCCATGAATAGAGTAATCTCAATATAAAAATTTAATGTCGAGTCATCTCAATATTAACCACAATTACTCTTTCTACTTGACAACAACAATTACTGCAGAGTCATCTCAATATTATTGTACACCCATGTTTACCACGAGGTGATTTGTACATGGTAAGTCCCTCAATTTTTTTGGTCCCCTTAACATGTAAATGTCCAACCATGCATTTTTGTAGGATGTACAAAATCAAACTCCATTTTCTCATCCATCATGCACTTTTTGCATTGTAGAATTTTTACAATAGATTTTATGGGAAGTTAGCTTTATGCATGTGTGAACCAATTAGAAAGAGGATGATTTGTGAAATTTTTATGCCTCATTTCATGTTGCAGTGATTTACCAAAAATGTCTAAGATCTTAGTTCAAAAGTGCTCTTGAAAAAATCAACTCATAAAATTCAGCAACCAAAATATCTTCAAAAATCACTACACTTAGAATATTACATTTTAATTCATCACAATAAATTCATCCACAGATTGTCAATATTTTAATTGTAATCAAATTACAAAAGTCTTATGAATTTTATGTTTCAAATTTTATACAAAAATATTGGTGATATCAATCATAGATCTAATGTATGGATACTTAGAATCTAAAATTCATAATGTACAACTTTTATTCATACATCAACTTCAAAATATTCCTCTTAGTTGCATTTTATAATGCATCTTTGCAATCTTTTAAATCTAGAGGTGAGTAAGGACCTCATTTAGGGGTTAACCTTTCAACGTCAAAAGGGTCATTTGAAAGCAGCCTGAGGAGCATCTCCGAAAGTCTATATTTGTTGTTGTTGTTTGAAAAATTATATATATATATATATATATATATAACCGCCAACCTGCCTTCTGTGTTGGCCAGCAAACGCTGCTCGCTAACATTTTTTATGTTTTTTTATTTTTATTTTTTAATATATTTTAGATGCTTTGACTCTCTCCACAACCGCTGCCCAATCATACTTCCCCCTTTCCCTTGATTCCTTCATTTCATTGTGTATTGTTCTACAATTGTTTAGTTTAGGCATATTTGCTAAATTTAGCCTCTCTTTTTCATCACCTTTCCAAAGCACCAATCCATTTCAAATTTGGTTGAAAAAATCCACATTTTTCTCCATTATTCTCTCATCAACAAGCCCGTGGGGTTTGCTTTGATGTTTAAGGGTTCATGACCTCTTCAGTGTAGTTTACTATTGTAGTACCATAGTAGGGTCACCAAAAAATAATCCAAAAATAAAAATGTAAAATATTGGAAATTATGAGGACAAAAAAACATTGAAATAGAATAAATTATTTTTAGCTATATTTTCTATTGCTAAACCAACTTTGGGCCATTTTTAATCATTTTTTAAAAATCAAAAAATCAAAAAATTCATTTTTTGAGAAGTGAACCTTATTTTTCAAAAGATAACAAGTAGCTAGTTGCATAGTCTCTAACTTAGTATTTACCCTGTATTTACTTTTATTGCTTGTTGTTACTGTCCAGTGGAATAACTCCTGAAAACGAAGAGTTTTCGTAGTCTTTTCCCTTACGGAGCATAGACAACAAATACTCACTCTCTGGGTGGCCTCCTTGTTATGGTATTACATTAGTTGGTTGCAAGCGCACCTAGAGTGCGGACTAGCTACACCCATTATTGTCATTATTAACACGTCATTCGCTATTTACGCACTTGGCCATATAATCATGCACCTGGCCCCCGGACGCATTAAAAAATTTGTCTAAAAACTTCTATAAAAAATAGCAATTTTTGTCTTTCTACATTTACTTTCATTATAAACAAACAATTCTTTTATTTATTTTTTATTCTTATCTTTATCTTTTCTTTTACCTATACTTTATCTTATTCCTTTCTTGTCTTCTTTGTTGTCATCTTTGTTGTCATCTTTGTTGTCTTCATTTTCTTTTCCTTCTTGTCTTGTTCTTTTTCATCTATTCTTTCTTCATTCCTCTTGTGGCAGTCGCAAATCCTACACATATACCAAGGAAAATAAACCCAAAAAAAAAAAATGGTTTTCGTCTTCTTTTTTGTTTAGGACTCATGGAACCTAAAAACTGAAATATATATATTTCGTCTTCTTCTTTGTTTAGGGCTCATGAATCCTAAAAATGGAGATTAAAAAAAAATTGGATTCAGCCATCGGCGGCTGAACTTTAAACAACCGTGGAGGAAAAAAAATTAATTTAATTTTTTTTATCTTCTTTTTTTTTTAGGGCTCATAAACCCTAAAATTTTAAATTTTAAAAAAGAAAATTTAAGGCTCAGCCATCGCCGACTGAACCCTACACGGCGGAGGAGGAAAAAAGAGAGAAAATAAAATAATATAAATCTATTTTTGAACTAATGAAGATTGTTGGGTGCACGGCTACGCACCCAATCCCTCTTCCTCTCCTCTCCCTAATCCCTTTTTCTTTCCCTCTTGTCCCTATATATATGAGGAGGAGAGGGGAGAGAGAGAGGAAGAGAGAAGAGAAAGAGAGGGAGAGGGAAGAGGAAGAGGGAGAGAGGAAGAGAGGGAGAGAGGGAGAGAAGGAGAGGAAAGGAAAGGGAGTGAGGGAGAGGAGAGGAATAATGATTGGTAGTGCAGCCGCGCACCCAACAACCCTCAACAGTCTAAAATAGAAGAATAAAAATATTATTATTTTATTTTTTATTTTTTATTTTTCAAATTTTCCTTCCTCTGTCGTTTAGAGTACAGCCGCCGCCAACTTAGCCCTAAATTTTCTTTTTTTTAATTTTTAATTTCTAGGATTCAAGAGCCCTAAACAAAAGAAAAGATAATTTTTTTTCCTCCACCGTCTTTTAAGGTTCAGCCGCCAGCGACTGAACCTTAATTTTTATTTTTATTTTTATTTTTAGGGTTCATGAGCCCTAAACAAAAAAGAAGACGAAAACCAAAAAAAGAAAAAAGAAAAAAAGAAGAATTTACTTTCTTTCTTTTTTTTTGGTTTTTTTTCCTCGGTGCAGGTGTAGAATTTGCAGTTTCCACAAGAGGAATGAAGAAAAACTAGAAGAAAAAGAAGAAGATAAGAAAGAAGACAAGAAATAAACAAGATAAAAGAAGCAAGATAATGAAAAGATAAAAGATAAGATAATGATAAGAATAATAAATAAAATGTTTGTTTACAATATAAGTGATTTGTAGAAAGACAAAATTGCTGCTTTTTAGGGAACTTTTTACACAAATTTTCTTAAGCAAGATTTTGCTGATAAAATGAACGCACTTGACCAAGTGCATAAATAGCAAATTGCGTGTTTATTTTGAGACACACTAATTATTAATTCAAGGCTATGACTTTTTATAGAAGCCAAATATTTTTACTAATGTCGAAGATATTGGTATTATTGACGTAGTAGAATTTTCATAAATATATTTTGTAAAAATGTTCACCTTGCGCCCGCCCCACTTCTTATAAGAAGATTTATTATGTTTTATATTACAAAATAATATGACTTAATCACTTATGATTGTGATGATGTATGTTTCATTAGAAAAAGGACATCAAAAGTTTTTAGAATATGTATTTTATGTGTCAAAAATATTTATCTATAATTAGATAGGACCTATAATAAGTATAAAATAATAGATTGTATTATGTAGGGGTGTGAGAATAAGAAGATCCTTAAATTTTAGGGCTTATTATACATTTGATTATAAACATAATAAAATTTATAATTATAATAAGGGCAGAATACGATCCTCTTCATACATCTATAGATCCCTTCATTTTTTTAGTATATAACCAAGGTAAACAATAAAAATGAAAAATATAATAAAAAATATTACATATGGTTTTAAGATACTCAAAAAGTATTTAAAATTTTATTTAAATATATATAGAAGCAAATAGGTCTATATCCCTTTCATTCTAATTACTAATTTTTTGGTAAGCACTCTCAAGCTCTTTTTATAACTATGCATTAACCTCTAAATGCCTACAACCCTCTTCAAATTGGGCAATTTTGCAAAGATGCATTATAAAATGCAATTAAGAGGGATATTTTGAACTTGATGTAAGAATAAAATTTAAACATTGTGATTTTAGATTCTATCCATAATGTTAAATCTATGATTGCAATCACCAATATTTTTGTATAAAATTTAAACTGATTTTTTTTCAAGAGCACATTTGAATACTTTTGAACTAAGATTTTAGGAATTTTTTGTGAATCATTGCAATCTGAAATGAGGCATAAAAAATTTACAAATCATCTCTTTTTTAATTGGTTCTCACATGCATGAAGGTAGCTTCTCATAAAATCTATAGTAAAAAATTCACACTGCAAAAAGTGCATGACGGATGATAAAACGTAGATGAAATTTGTTCATCGTCCAAAAAATGCACGTTTAGGCACATATAGGTTTAAAAAAAGTGGTTTGTTTTGTTTTGTTTTGTATATAATGTCAACATCTCCTAGACCATGGGGCCATTGGCCGCGTTTTTGGTATTGACATAAAGTTCTAGATAAATAGGGGTGCATTGAAGTCGTTTCTTAACTTTCGGACCTACGGTGTAGAAATTATGGATTTTAAGTCGAACTTTGTCACTATAAATTGAATTAAACCATGGATGAATTATTCTAAAAATATAAAAATTAAATCATGTGATATTACAGTTTTGGTCTTGTGATATGCATATAGATAGTCACAAAATAAACAAATAAAGAGTATACAATTTAAAAATAAATAAATCATGGATATTGTATTATAAAACTAACATAAATGGATTTTAGAAAATTCAACCTTATGATATTACAAGTTTTAATCATGTGATATACATATAGATGATCACAAAATGAATGAATAAATAAAAAGTATTCCAATTCTTTTTTTTAAATTGAACAAATTATTATAAAAACAAAATAATATTTAAAAACATGGCTAAATCACAAGGCCACACTAGTTGGTAATTAAGTATGTTATAAAATTTATGAATTAATAATAAATTACACATTGTAAGTTAAGTATCACATAGATTTCATTGAAGCTAATAAACACTATGTTTAATTAACCTTTGAGTATTTGAAAAAGAATAAAATCATATATGATACTTTACTACTGATATAGTAATTATTGATTTTGAGATTTAATAGTAATGGATTTTTGTGAAATTCTATTTATTTATTTTTAAATAAATAATGATTCCAACTTCTTGTTTTTATCCTTTATAACAATATATATTTATATATATTACATTTATTAAGATAGGATAGAAATTCATATAATACATTTTGTTCTATTTCTAATTTGCATCAACTTATAATAAAATATAATAAAATAATTTTGATTATAGCATTTGGTTCTATCAAAATTAGTTTATTATAAGTTTAATATAAATGGAAAAATAAGTCTAAATTGACTTATCATGTCGCGCACAACCCCACTGTTTATAAATGGGTTGCTTCCTCAAGACCTTGCGTAGAAATATGTGGCTATTTTAAAACATTTAGTGTATTTCACATTAATTACAATAATCTACATAAAAATGAAAATTTCCACAGTGCTACGATTGTAATTGACGCAACAAATTTGCTAACCAGAACGAGCTAATGGCAACCAGACAACCTTTGACAACACTTTCTCCATCATCTTGATTTTCCGAGCAATAGAGAGATCGATGAACTTGTCGCCAATGGCCACCACAATGCCGCCGATGATGCTGCGGTCTACGTGTTGCGTGATCTTGGCATTGCCTTTCTTCAAAACCTTGCCCAAGGCTTTCTTGATCTCCTCCAAATCGGCGGCTGTCAGCTCTAAGGCCGTAGTGACCTGCACCTTCACCTCGCCGCGGTGTGCCAACAAGAGCTCGCAATAGGAAGTAAAAATGCGGGGTACGAACGCGAGGCGCCCATTCTCCGCCAGTACGGATATGAAGTTCTTAGAGACGTCATGGAACTTGGTCTCCTTGAAGATGTCCTCGCAAGCCTTCATGAGTGCCGGTTTGGGCACCGACGGGTCGCGCATGAACTCCGAGAACAGCGTGTCCATACCCGCCACTCCCGCAACCTGCTCCAAATCGCTCCGTACAGGGTCCAAAGCGTTCATCTTCACCGCTGTGATGTACAACGCCGACGCGTAGTTGCCCGTCACGTCGTGCATCGGCAACGACACCTCTACGTGCTTCCCCTTGTCGCCCCCACTCCCTCTATCACTCCCGCCACACTTTGTTGACGTCACGGACACCATGTCCCGATACCCAACCCTAATCTTCTCCATCCTTGGGCCATGGCCCATGACGGTCCTCGCCTCCACATCTCACACAATGCACCAAGATAAACCCAAAAATGGTTTGCGCAAAGCAGCAACAGGATAATGACGAAGGTGGCATGTATACAATGACCTAACCGTTGCTTTGGTGATCGACTCCATGGCCACATGGACACAATTGACGATATGGATGTTGAAATATAAAGCAAAAAATAGATTAAATTATTTTTAGCTATATAGAATAGAATAAAAACAAAAATAAAATTCTTTTAGTCGTATTTTGCTATTTCTAAGTTATTTTGGGAAATTTTGGGACATTTTAATCATTTTTTTGCTTAAAACTAAAAATCGAGAAATTCATTTTTGAGGAGCAAACCTAATTTTCAAAAAATATTAAATAATCATTCGTGGGGTGGCGACCCAGCTATGGTACTACAGTAATTTATTTAAGATGGCGATCAGATTGTACTTACTATTTAACCTTTAAACATCAAGAGGGCCTGGGCGGGGCAGCTCGAAAGACATCTATATTTTCAGAGAGAAAAAAAAAAAAAACGCTCTGCTGGCCAGCACTCTAGCACTGTGGCACTTTTCAAGAAACGACCTCAGCTGCCTCACCCTGTTCATTTTGATAACTTTGATTGATTACCAATGATTCCACAATCTTCTAATTGATGCGCAAATTTGGAATCTAAATTGCTTTTTCAGTAACTTCCAACGCACCAATCCTCACTTGATTTGGTTGAGAAAATCCACTTTTTCTTCATTATTCTCTCATAAATAAGCCCATGGGGCTTATTTTGACATTTAAGGGTTAAAAAGAAGACATTCTTCATAAGCCACATTCCTACATTCTCTGAACCAAGGTATTTATTTCATATTTTGAAAAAACGAGGCTTTAGTAGCAACGTAAAAAAAAGTTGAATATTTATACATTCATCAATTTTTTGGACATAAATTTGTTGTTCATCTTATTTTGATACTATTTGTGTTCAAATTTGATTTCATCATCCAATTTTTTGTAACCAATAGTTGACATGTGGTATTTTCATCCAAAATTTCTTTGGACCCACCGCACCTGATTTGTAGCTTCCAAAGTCACATCCCAAAACCAATTCACAAGAATCATGTTCTTCTCGTTCTCAATGTGATGTTTGTAGTCTATCGTTGTGCAATGGAAATAAAGCATCCATTTGTTTCAAAAGCGAAAAAAGAAACCAACTCACGATACCAACATGTATTTTTATTTTTGTTTTGCCATTTTTGCATTTTTGCATTTTTTTTTTGCATTTTTTGCTAAAGTGGTAACAAAAATCGGTTCAATCTTCTATACGTACCTGCCCGTCATGGTTGACAATTAATGTCTAATATTTATAAAAAAATCAAAATGGTGCAAATATTCTCCAAAATTATGTGGATAAGTGTTCTTTAGGATTCTCTTTTTCATCATATAAAATATATTATTTTTTGTAAACAATAATTCCTAAAAATTTGGACTTCTCTTATTATAATTTTGATTTCTAACCATGAAGGCTGGGTACGGTGTTTTGCAAATTTTGCATAATGTTTTTGGTAATTTATCACACAAATTTACATTTACAACACAATTCCCTATTTTTGCACTCGGCTATATAATCATGCACTTGGCTTCCGGGCGCACTAAAAATTCAAACCGGTAGAAATTGCATGAAAATTTCAGCCAATTTTTTTCTTCTACAGATTTGGTTGCAAAAAGGATAATTTGGAAATTGTCGAGTCATTTTTTTTCTTGAAAAGTCATTACTTGTGCTTTGAATATTTTATAATTTAATTATATACGCAACAAAACTCTCCTTGAAATTGATCTTGACACACAATATATTAGAAAAATACATGAGGTTTGAGTTCTCAAACAAGAGGGTAAGTACACATCTTACAAAACCATATAAACATGTTGTAAGCAATTAGAAGTAGGCCACAAATAGACAATTATGTTTTAAATATAAATTTTAGTATATAAAAACACTTTACTTATTTGTAATTTATAAGAATAGTACAAACTTTTAAATCAATACCTTGACAACTAAACTAGAAAATAACATACTATATAGTAATGTACTCATCTACTCTAGTAAGCATCTAGCAACCTCTTGTCACCCATGCCTTCAATATGCATTGCAACATATTCAAGTATGTGCGACTTCGCTTCATTTGGAATAGTGATTTGCTTCATCCACACGTAATCATATAGCACCACTGTTGCATTTGTTGCTTCCTCCCTCCAAATAGCAACTCCACCATGATATTTCTTTACTATGTTATCAGAATAGATTGTTCAACCTCTTCGAACAAACTCGTCAGAACAACAAGCTAAGCGATTCATTCCCTTATACAGAATCCATGAAATTCCACATCAACATCATCGTTGTCAACTCCAACAGGGCTCCCAAATGCACTAAAAAAAGGGAAAAAAGAATGTGCGACCATGCGCACTCAACCACCTATACAAAAAATAAAACCAAAAAAAATCATTAAACATCTATCTATCTATTTATAAATATATATTATATATATACTTTGTACATAGCCGCCCCTTTGCTTTCTTCCTTTCGTAAAGAAAACATATGTATGTTCATACATACCCTCTCATACCGCCTCATAAGTATATAAGGCGGCCATGGGAGCATGGAAGAACACATTTATGTTCTGTTGAGGAGAAAATAAAATGAAGTCTGTGCGCGCGGACCCTCAGCCCCGGAAAAAAGGGATATATATATATATATATATATATATTTGGCCATGGCGGAGGGGCTGAGGGTACGCGGCATTCGAATGTTGTTTTGAAGGATATAGGAAGGAGAAAAACCCAGCCTTAAGTACTTTTTGGCACACAAAAAATGAAATAAGAAATTGGAAAATAAGAATAATTAAATAAATTTCTTCTCCCATAAATTCTGGCAACTGTGTTATAATGTCTTAATCTATTCATAATTTGTATTAGTTTTTAAATAGTCAATCTTGCAATTTTAAAATAAAGGAAATTCAAATTTTTGTTATGAAAATTTTGAAATATTAGTCTTTTATTGCAATATACTACAAGTTTCAACAAAGAAAGAAATCGATGTTTTTTCGTCAATTTTTTTTTAGAATTTTTTTTTAGCACAATTAGGTCCGGAAATGATTGCCTTTGGCCAAGTGCAAAAATAGGGAATTGGGTGTTTTACATTCTTTTTTTAACATGAGACCAAATGATTATACTATCTTCCTATAGGATAAATTAAAAAAAACTATTGTCAAGATCTGGCGATATTTAGCCAAGAAAACCACTGTACAACACAAACATAGAACATATGTATTATATTAAATGCACATAAAGACAATGGATTTTGTTAAGCGCCACAAACATTGGACAATGCATGGTTGGAAGCACGTAATCTTCTTTGACAAGACAAACGTGAATCGATTTTGCTCAAATGGTAGTAATTGGTGGTCGGTAGTTTGAAATGGACAACCTCGTGATTTAAGACATGTTCAACAAACAATAAAATTTGTTGGCACTTTGGTGATGTTGTGGAGATGCATGATGTCCTAGAACCCATCTAGCATGTGTTACAAAATTTAAAAGATAATGGATCAACAACAATACAAAGAAATCTTATAAAAAGATTTGATGTACATTGTCATGGGGTATGATCTCAATCCTACACCTTTACTCTTCAACAAGAGAATGTAGTTGTACAGACATACAACAAATAGTGTGTTGCAGTGATTTAGATCACAAAAATTGATCTTCTTCAATGTCATGCACATTCTTCCAACCTAACTCCCACTGAACATTTTTGGGGAGTGCTTCAAATATATTTGAATTAATATGAAAATCCTCGAAGTGGAATATTAAAATTGTGAGAGCGTATTGAATTTTTTTTGGGTTTTTATCACACCAAAGTACTGTAGGAGGTTATATGAGAGTATGCCGAGTTGTATCCAAGCGTTAAAGGCATTTTGACAAATTATTAGGTTGTTTTCCGAGAGGAGATGCAAAACTAAGTAGGACATAGTTTTCTTCAAATAACAAGGGTTTCGTTAAAAGTGCCTATTGAAATGTGCACTATTTTTTGGGATTATTTTTTAATATTTTAATCACAAATTTTGGTATGTATAAGCAATAATATTGTACTTTGGCTAGAGTCTTTTCAGATATTATTGATTGAAAATAAATCCAAAGCAAACTATGTAAAATATATGTGTGTCATATTTATTTTGTGCTTTAAGTTTATAATCAAGAATTTTTTATAATATTAGATCAATTAAACGGCTAAAAAACATTCTTTTGTGCATCTTCAATAATTGTTCGTAAGTTTAATAGAAAATGTAACACTTACACCCTAATTTTTAGTTAAAAGATTGAAAAATAAACCAATCCTAATTGGCAAGACACACTATGGAAGCAAAAACATTCAAAATGATAAATTCAGAAAAAAAAAATAATGTACTTGTGTCACTTTATATTTGAATACTTAAAAACAATAAAGTCAAAAAAATAAATAAAGCATGTGTCTTATTTATGTATTTGAAGTTCTGAAATTTTAATAATTAGAACAACAACTAAAAAATATATACTAAGTTTTGAGAACCATATCCATAGTAATAATCTTAATAAATCCATACAATCAATTAAACCAATTTTGTATTTAAATTTACATATTACAATGTATACTATAATGAGATTGAATGTGTGGTACTTTTTATGAAAATAAACTTTAAATCATAAAAAATCTTATTGAGGCAATTCCAAGCAAACAAACTAAATTCAATTTGTTGATTATGTGTTTATACAGTAAATTCTTTGAAGGAATTTGAAAAAAGATACACCATGATAGTAAAACACAATAATATATAGTATACTCAAGTAATAAGTTACATGGTAACAAATATTCTATACTCTATATCATATCACTATAATACTATAATATATTATTAATATCAACTAAACAAATCTAGCCATCCAAAGAGTCTAAACCCAAACCTAGAGAAAACATATCCTTGCGCACATCTGGATGTATCAATGCATTTTCTTCTTTGGGGGGGCCTTTGAAGGCCCGCCCCCTTTACTCCGCATGAGAAGTCCTCCAAAAAGACCTCCTAAAATCACACAATAACATCAACAAACAAACAAATAGTCAATATGCATGAAAAACTACGAATAATAAGAATAAGTGATCTTTACTAAAAGAGTGCGAAATGTGCCACACCTCCAAAAACTCTAATTGCAAAAACACTCAAATTTATAAAAGATTATTTGTTTGTACAATCAATCAAAGAAATGCCACACCTTTCAATATAACATCAACAATAGGAGTAAAGCATGTATTTGTTTGTACAATCAATCAAAGAAATGCCACACCTTTCAATATAACATCAACAATAGGAGTAAAGCATGTGCATCACCTCCTCAATCCTACATAAGCAAAGAAACTTAAGTACAACTAAATTCAAAATTATACAGAAAGAGTGTGGCATGTGCCTCACCTTCTAAATTCAAGAAAAGCAACAATGCAAAAAATACATACAATCACATCGAGAATAAGAATTAAACACATTGAGTGAGACATGTGCCTCATCTCCGAAATCCCATATGAAAAATAACAACCAAAAACGTTATAAATAAAAATTAAACACAAAGGGTACCACAACCTCACAAAAATATGAGAGTATAAACTCAATGACATCAAAAACAAAAAACAAACACAACGGAGGAGGCATGTGCCTCACCCTCACAAAAATACAAGAGCATAAACTCAAGAACATCAAAAAAAATTAAACACAAGGGGGTGAGCCATGTGCCTCACCTTCACAAAAATATGAGAGCTTAAACTCAATGACATCAAGAACAAAAACCAAACACAAAGGGGTGAGGCATGTGCCTCACCCTTACAAAAAGATGAGAGCATAACCTCAAGGACATAAAAAAAAACTAAACATAAAGGGTGGGGCATGTGCCTCACCCTCAGAAAAATATGTGAACCTAAACTCAATGACATCAAAAACAAAAATCAAACACAAGAGGGTGAGGCATGTGCCTCATCCTCACAAAAATATGAGAGCATAAACTCAAGGACATAAAAAAATAAAAATAAAAACTTAAACACAAAGGGGTGAGGCATGTGCCTCACTCTTAGAAAAATATGAGATTATAATCTCATTGACATCAAAAACATGAATCAAACACAAAGGGTGAGGCTTGTGCCTCACCTCCAAAATGTCACATGAGCAAAATCAATCAAGTACAATCAAAATTGAAATTAAACACAGTGGGGGTGAGGCATGTGCCTCACCTTCTAAATTCTACATGAGTGAAATGCATAAATACAATCAAAACGAGAACCAAACACATGGAGTGAGATATGTGGCATACATTTGGTATGTTTGCATAATGAATATAAAATGAGATTGTGATTACGATGCAAGGAGTGAGGTATGTGGTGAGTTTAGAAATTTAAAATCAGATTGCAATTCAAGTAGTGAGGCATGTGCCTCACTCCAAAAAATGTTCACGGAAACTCCACACATCCTCCTCAAATTGAAAATAAAAAACATTGAATTTTAGAAAATTTAGTATTTGGTAATAAGTGAGATGAGAACTTAATTACAAAACTCATAATCTAGATTTTGAGATTGTGTCATCAAGTGATATATGTCCAGAACCCTAAATATTTAGAACTTTAAAGGAATGTGAATTATAATACAAATAATTTAACATATTGATGATTCAAAAATTCTCAAAGATGCAAATTTCAGAGTTTCATAAATACAAGCAAATGTTATTGGAACTGAGATTTGAGATTGTAATGTGCACATAGTAACAATTTGGTGGTTGAATACTAAATGAAGCTGGAAACCCTAAAAAGAATTTAGATCTAGATCTAGATGAAATTTGAAAGTCGGAAACTTACCCTTATTTAAATACTAAAGTGATAAACACAATAGATCTGAAGGAAACTAAGAATCAGAAGCGCTCCAAAGTAGATCTTAGTACGAGAAGTTGGGGCCCAAGTGAGATAAATCAACAAGATTCTTGGTAGTGTGCTGAAACTTGTTTATAGATGAGGTGTTAACCGCATAGTAGAGTTGAAGTGATGCGAACTGTAGCAAGAAGGTAGAAGGTTTAGTACCACACAAACAAGGTTATCTAGATATGCAGAACAAGTAGATCAGAACGTGGGTTGTACCAAGGCGGAGGCATTAATGTTGCAAATCACCACTATACAAGATTTGGCACTTTGCAAGCGAAGCAAGACGGTGGAGAAGAGAAGCGCCGCACAAGCAAGGAGCGGCAGAGAGGAAAGGCGGCGGAGAAGAGAGAAAGGTAGGAAGAAGCGAAAACACGACCTAAACCCTAAGCGGCCGTTTAGGTTTTTCAAATTTTAATTTATTTATCTTTTGTGAGATCTCCAAGTATGTATAGCTGTAACTTACACAAATTTAAGAATTTTGACTTGAATTTTTTTGAGAGCGCCGGTGGCACTACATTAATAGCACCCTTAAAATGGTTAGGCATGTGCAATATTAATTCCTCTACTTAATTTCATTTACTTCAACTTAGTACTCTGCAATTTAATTTTGCTTGTGACTAAACAAGGTGATGCGAATCTTACAACCTTAATAAATTTATTTGGTTTTATGAGGTTTAAAAGGGTGAGGCACATGCAACACCCTTTATGAGAATAATCACCTTTGTTGAAGTTAATTTCACTTAAGTTTATGAGGGTTGAGATACATGCTACACCATCTATACATGTAATTGGTTAAGTTAGGATTTTAGGGGTTACGCATGTGCCACTTCTTTTATGAATTTAATTGCTAAGCTTGTGAGTAAGACACATGCTACACCCCATATGACACTAATTAACTTTGTTAGAATTTTAAGAGGTGAGGCACATGCCACACTCCACATAACAGTATTAACTTTGTTCAAATGGGAAGGCATAAGGTAGGTGGGCACCCCGTAAGACAATAATTTGCCTTGATAGAAATTCAAGGGGTGAGACAGGTGCCACACCCCATATAAAAATATTTTTCCTAGTTAGAATCTTAAGAGGTGAGGCACATGCCACACCCCTTAAGACAATATTTTGCCTAGTTTGAATCTTAAGGGGTGAGGCACATGCCACACCCCTTATGACAATATTTTGCCTTATTTGAATCTTAAGAGGTGAGACATGTGCCACAATCCTTATAACAATATTTTGCCTAGTTTAAATCTTAAGGGGTGTGGCACATGCCACACCCCTTATAACAATATTTTGCCTAGTTTAAATCTTAAGGGGTGAGGCACATGCCACACCCCTCATGACGATATTTTGCCTAGTTTGAATCTTAAGGGGTGAGGCATATGCCATACCCCTTATACCGTAGTTTACTAGCAAGTTCGGTAGAAAATAATTCTAAATATAGATGCCTAAAATTTCGGAATATCATTGGCGTTTTTTGCCGAATATAATATAAATTATAATTCAAAATTGCCGAAAAGTGAGAAATTGTTACCTTCCACTAGATTTTTTCTTCGTTAGGAAGCATGTGTGAATTGTAGTGGAGAGAAGGTGTTGCTCTTGTAATCAAGTTCATTTACATCCGTCCACAAAGAATATGGGTTAAGAAGTAATAAGACTCTAGCTTTTGAAATGTGTCCTACACAGATTTTTGGAGTCCAATTGAACATAGAAGATGAAGTTTTATAGAAATTTGCCCAACTAATAGAAGTTGAGAAATCAAGCCTTCTTCCACCTCCAACAAGTTTTGTGTCAAAATAAGTCTTTATGCAAAAGATATAGACAAAATAGAGCAGCCGTGTAAAAGTCAAAATCAAAATGCGTTCCTAACAGTTTTTCGGAGCTCATTTGTGCATAGAACATCAACTTTTTTGGAATTTTGTTGGTCTAAGAAAAGTTTAGAAATCAAGTAATCTTTCACCTCCAACAAATTTTATGTCATTTGAAGACTCTATGCAAAAGTTATGCGTGTTATAAAAATGAAGACTAACTAGGCACTTCACCTCAAAGTTTACATATCCCATATGCCTTGTTGGATACAACTCCACTCCACCTGCATAAAGCACAGAGCATTCTCCACTCTTATCTCACATCTTACTTGTCAACCAATGCAAGAGAGTTGTACATGACAATAAGCCGAATTTTAAAATATTAAAAGAGAAATTGCCGAAAGTATTAATATACTATTTTTAGGTGTCGAACCTACTTTTTGAAGTTTAATTAAATATTAGGTAGCAAGTTGCCGAACCTGCTAGTAAACTACGGTAACAATATTTTGCCTAGTTTAAATCTTAAGGGGTGAGGCACATGCCACACCCCTTATAACAAAATTTTGCCTAGTTTGAATCTTAAGGGTGAGGCACATGCCACACCCCTTATAACAATATTTTGCCTAGTTTGAATCTTAAGGGGTGAGGCACATGCCACACCCCTTATGACAATATTTTTCCTTATTTAAATTTTAAGGGGTGAGGCACATGCCACACCCCTCATGACGATAGTTAATTTTGTTTGCATTTAAGAAATTAAGGCATAAAGTTACATCATCTATTTTGATTATTTTTGAATTACATAAAACTTTTTTTTTAACATGTTCTTACAATCATCTTGTTTTTTTTGTATGACCAGGCATTGTTTTATCTTAAAACAAATCATATGGATTGAAACTTAGGCATTCCTTTTTTTCTGGCAAAAGTGCTCTCTCTAAGTCAACAAGCTTGTGAGAACGGTATTACAAACGTTCTATGGTATCAACCAAGAATGCCAAGAGGATTACAAAATGAAGAAGGGACGTTTCACAATCGGTACACGGATTGTATACATTGTGCTTGGGAACCCTCTCGAGAACCACATGGTTGTGTTCCAATTGATTCTATTTTTACTGCTTGGGAGAATACCGTTGGGACCCAAAATTTGATTACTGTTTTGGGTGTTAGAACCGAGAGAGAGTTAAAAATTCCAAATGGTGAAAAGTTTCATTTTGAATATCACCTTAACCTTTTAGAATAGATTTGCCATATTAGCTCTATATTGTACTTTATACTTGAAAATTTATACAATACAATATTGATATATAATTTTGTCAAGGTTTCATGTGAATGAGATTTTTTTATGACTGAAAATTTCTTGCTATTAAGTGTGTATTTAAATATCCAAACTTTGTCATATGCAATGATGCTTTCTCAATATTAGACGTGCATGTACATACCTCAATCTTTTATCTTGTAAGTGAAATATATATTTTTCCAAATATATATTTAAATTTATAACCATATTTGAATTATTAATATAAGAAATAATTTAAAATTATAAGAAATTTCTAGCAAGGTTTCTCATATTATTGTTAACTCAACTTTTTTTATAAAAATCACAAAATTGTAATTTGATCAATAACCAAGCATAATGAACCTAAAATGTACCCATGTCTATATTCTTTATTTTTCTTACTAGGATAATTATAAAATGATCATATTTTCAATGAAATTTATAAGTTTCCAAAAAATTGTTCATGTGCACTTTTACATATTGAAGTGCACTTTTAACGAAACCCTTGTTAAATTTAATTATCTTGTACATACTAGTGTGCCAAGGACTTTTTATTCCAATCAAAATGGAGTGCACTAGTCAGATCTACTGTCAACTACAATTTGCAGTTTGTGTGAAGCTATTCTCAATGTTTATACATTATTGATTGAATTTGAATTTCTATGGTGAGTTTGACTCGGTTCTACTAGTCACTCTAGGAGGCAACATTGAGGTTGTATCAAGAATGTGAAAATACTACTTTGTTACGGAAATAATATCATTCATTACTTATGTACTTTAGTAAAAAAAACGTTCTCATAACAATGCAACTATATTTTACACTGTCTATTATAGTTCATAATACCAAGTCTAAGTTTCAAAACAACCATGTCACTCTCTTGTCAGGAGATGATTGTAATCCATAAACCTTTTTTTGGATGTAAGCTCCATAATGAACTAAAAATAATAATATCGAGATGTCGAAATTCAATAAGTTGACTTGGTATTATAATCAATAAACTTCTCACTCTCAAAGACTTGTTATTTAATTCGCATGTGTGAAATAATTTTTAACCTATAAGTGTTTGTTTGGAGAAAAAATTCATTTGAAATTTGTAAAATTTCAAATGAATTATCGAAAGCATCTAAGATGAGACATTCAATACACTAATACAAAATAAAATAAAATAAAAATATTCTTTCTACTAGTGTATTGAATGTCTCATCTTAATAAATAAAAAAATAAAAAAATAAAAAAATAAAAAAATAAAAAAATAAAAAAATTACAATGATGTATATGCATTTAAAAAATTTCTACTGAAGTTTAAGATGTGGGTTCTACCATACCCAACCGTCAAGGTTGGTAGCACATACCTAATATTTCAAAATTTTGCCGAAGGCATGTGAATATTCTCTAAGATTATATGGAATATTCTCTAATCTTAGAGATTATATGGATATTCGCGAAGATTCTCTTTTTCACAAAAAAAATACATTTTTTTTGAAAAAATAATTCTCTAAAAATTTGTGCTTGTCATTTTATAATATTTTTTTTCCAACCCTCACGGCCCGGGTTACAGGAGTTTGAGTTCAGCCACTAATAAAAGAATTAAAAGACCAATATTGTAAAATAAAATCAGCTTCTGAATTTTCTTGAACCATTACGGTAAGCATGAGTGGCGTAAAGAGAGAAAGCGGAAGAATCGGGCAGAGGTCAGCGACCCGAACGGGCAGCGGGCAGCGGGCAGCGACGGAACGGGCAGCCATCATCGAGAGCGAGTGTACGTGCAAAGGAGGACGAGTAAGTTGCAGGGGCGGTGTCCATTGTGTTGCGCAAACGAGGGTTAGCATCGCTCCGGGTTTGGTTGCTCGGGGTTTCATCGTTGCAATAAAGACAAGTGCCGTGCTCAAGCCAGAGCCAGCGGCATCTCCAGTTCTCCACGGTAACTTCATTGCTCTTTCTGACACGCTCCAACTTTACTAATAATGACCTGATTCCGTTTTCGCAATCTCCCCATCAACCTGCCTCATCACTCACGCACTCTTCGCTCTTGTACTCACTCACTCACTCCCTCCCTCGGACACGATCTGATGTGATTGCTTCTGTCACGATTTTCCATGCGGTTTTGGGACACAATCGTAGATACAGGATTTCAGACTCTGTTGTAGCGGTGACGCACTTTGTGTGAGGTTCACTAGCTCAGATTGACGTTTTAGGCAGCTGCATATCTCGGATCGTGCGAGAGGGCCGGAATTTTGGGGTATGATGATTTTCAGGCTTTTTAGGGTTTTGGGGTATGTTGGTTTTCGAGATCCAATCTTGAATTCTCGTATATACACGAGGTTTGTGGAAATTTGTTCCGCGCACTGCAAATTGCGTGATGTTTGCTTGACCTACGTCATCGATTAGTGTGCGGGAGTCTGAATAGGTTCTGTCGTTCATTTTCTCTGTGGCCACATCAATTTGGATATGGATGTAGCGGGAAGAGAGAAAGACCTCCGCGGTTTGAGATCCCGTTGCCATCGGATCTGGATTGATTGATTGGGTTTCGTGTGAATAGGGACCGATTGGGTTGGGATGTTAACTGTAGTTGTGGTGTATTGTGTTGAAGGTTGACGGGTGAAGATGGAGGCAGGGGCCATGGGTGACCAAGCAGACAACAAGCATGTGCAGGCACCCATCCCCTCTCTCGCCGAAGAGGTAATCAAATGCTCGCCCTGTGTCTCACGTTTACAGCATAATTTTTAGGTCCTTGAATTCGTGAATTCATCCACACTCATTTGCTTACTTATGTCCCAGATTTAGTTTTCAAAACATTGTGGTACTGAAAGAAGAATTCCTCGTCCGCTTTATGTTATCTTCCTATCATTGAGCTGGAGTATCTGTTGGTTTGGGCTCAATACACGTCTCTGCTGTGGAGAGCCGGTATAGTATGAGGTGCCATGATTCAGTATTGCGGTAATGTATGCGCAGGAGGCAATCATGAAGAAGAAGTATGGTGGTCTCATGCCGAAGAAGCCTCCTCTGATCTCCAAGGTATTTATTTCTTCGCTCATCTGTCTCTCGTGATGTAGAGCCTCTGTATCCAAGAATTGGCTGTGTTTAGCGTTTCATTTTCCCGGTTGTCTGGAGGTCCCGTTGCTAAGAGACCGTTTCTTTGGTGTTTGCGCAGTCACCATGAATTTGTTGCATGTGCGACAAAGCTCTGACGTTTGTTGGCTTTGTTTTGTGCTAGGATCATGAGCGTGCCTTCTTTGATTCAGCTGACTGGGCCCTCGGAAAGGTTAGGCTACTCCATCCTGGGGTGACGTGTGGAAATTCCATAGTGTAGTCTCATTATAATTATCATTCTACAAATTAGATATAGTGGACAGTACCGGTTGTGAAATTTTGTCAGAGCGTCTTATTCTGCTGGTGAGGGTACTTATTATTCTGGTGGGACTTTGGGAGTAGCAGGGTGGAGCACCTCCAGGTCAAAAACCGCGCAGTTTGATGGAGACTCTACGACCTAAGCTTCAGGTACCCGCTGCTGCAGTTGTAATATGATTGAGCAATGTGGGCTATGATTTTGCTGATCACATTCAGAGCAGATGTTTTTAGTGGGGGAAGGGTTTTGCCACATAGAATGAGAGAATGTGATGTGGATTGTTCCTCAGAAGGAGCAGCTTTTTTCATTGTGATAGTACTAGAGTTTTGATTTGTTGATGATGGGGTTGACAATTAACCTAGGTAGCTTGAGTTTCGATACATTGCGTGTTATCAATTTTTCACAATATGAGGTGTGTCGATAAGGAGAAGAATAAGATGACATTTTTTAGACGAACTGCTGGAGCTGGCCACCAATTTGATTTTTTCATTGGCTGTGCAGCCTTCGCCCCATCATTTGGCGCCATCACGGCGATCATCTCTTCTTGCAGCTGACAATGAAGGCGAAGGCCACGTTGACGGTGAAGGTGTGTAAGGGAAACCCTATTGTATTCTAGCCACATCTGTACAGAATGCAGTTTCTTACGTATAGTTCTTTTGATTGACGGTGACCACTGGAATTTGTCATGGCACATGTGAACAGAATTCATTTGGTGGTATCTAGTTTTTCCTTTTAAATAGAGAAGCTCGAGCAATGGTGTACACCATCCACCAAATAGGTGTTGTTGGTTGTGTCAGGATTGCATGGGTGAAGAAACTTTTGACTACATACATCTGATTCCAATTCACTCTGTTTCTGAATTTTCAGGTCACAGGGATTCGGATGAGCCGATGAATAATACCAACGGCATGCAAAGCTGAGGATTTCTGGGAAAGAATGGAGGTTCTGGACAAAACAAAGTCCATCTCTTTTCAAGTGCAAACGAAGCGCAGGAAGGGGGATATGTGGATACTCATAAATTGGAGAAGAATAGTACTTGGGATGATTTTATGCGAGTGTTTTTTTGTGAAAGAATACGGTGAGAGAGGTGTCGCTTTGCGGTACGTGACAGTCAGTTTGAGGATGAACAACTGCCTTGTCTGCTTCTCTTGATGCCCAGCCATGAGTTTTTGGTTATGGGAGATAATTGAGTATGGGGAGGGTTCTGAGCCCCACATGTTTGCTCCTTTGATTTGCATCGATTGGTTTGGACGTGTTTGAGGGGATGTGTGTCGCTGTGTGATTTCCCGGGTCGGAATAGGCTTAAGTGATTGGTTTTAAATTGTTTGAAGCATTTGCTCATGTCCATATAATATTGTGAGTGTCCATATGTTATTTCTTCAAATTCAAAGCGTTGAATGCATGCCAATTTCAGGACAGAGTGCATTGTTATACAGTGCGTCCAGGTGTATAAACCCCTTTTCTTAGGGTTTCAGCAACCTCATTCTCGACAGTATACGCAAGACAGTTCAACTATCTACTCCAGCTCGACATTTTGAGGCCAAAATATTGGATGAGTGGATAGGGACGGTTTTGCAATTACTATGATCGTATTTCAAAGAATTATCATGTTTAACCCTTTGAGGCGCCTGCGTCCACATAGTGGACGACGAACAGATTCAAACTGTTCGAATTCTATTCGAATTGGACAGTTTTCATTCACCAAAATTTCTCATGGTTCTTGTGCAAGTTGACTATCTTTTGTACGGTTTGGATTTTCAAAATAAGTTATTATGATTTTTGGAAAAAAAACAGAAGTGGTTTATGTCAAGTTTCATTCTTAGGGTTGGTTGTCCTATTACCAACCACTGCCCCAAATATGAGATGTAGACTTTTCTTGGGGCCACCACAGTTGAGACCCAAAACCACCAATTTCACTATTCAAGTAGACCAATGGCACGCCAAGCATTGCGAAGAAATAGTTGGTGGTTTGGGTATCATTATGAGTGAAAGTTAGCACCACATGGTGTGGAAATGGGGAAACCTAGTGATCGGTTTTGGGTCGCAGGTTACTTTGCACTTTGGAATTTTGTATAAAATTGAGAAATGCAAATTATAAGTTGCAATTTTTTGCAATCCTCATGAAATCCTATTTCGAACGCGGTCATAATTTTTTTCCGGATTTACCACTGCCAAATATATGTCAGATTGCTTAAGTGGTTGGTAATAGGACAGTCAACCCTAGTTCAAAAAGTGAGACCTTGAAGATGATTTTCCAAAATAAGCAGAATCAAATAATGGAAACCATACCATCTCGTAGTGCATGTTATTCCAATTTCATTACAAAAAATATTTAAAAAATTCTTTTAATTCATGATTTTAAATTGAATTTCAAGAGAAAACCTTGCAAAATTAATTAAAAAATATTTAAAAAATATATGATAAATCCAACCGTACAGATGTGATCTTCACATTGACATTTACAACTTTGCTTCGTACATCAACTCCATTTTTGGTTTTTATCAAGTATTTTATAACAAATCTTTGAAAACAGTGATGAACTGGGACGTTAAAGGGTTAAGAGTATCTCATTTCAAACTCATTTTAACAAATTTTACTCAAAAAATATTAAAATTTTGTTTGTGATTGAATTTAGAAGGAATTTTTAATTTTAGCTTTCAAAATTGACAATTAAATATTGGTGATAGTATGAGTGAATTGAATTGTACGGATGGAATCTAAAATTCAAAATCTAGAACTTTCATTTGTATATCAATTCCAAAATATTCTTCTAAATAGTACTTTATGATGATTTTTCTCAAACTGTCAGTTCCAGGGATACCCTGGTACTTTTAGGGATTAACCCCTAAACTTCGTCACCCCTCTCCTGATTTGGAGAATTTCACAGATGTCTTACAACTAAGATGGATACTTTGACCTTGATATATGAATAAAAGTTGTACATTACAAATTTTTGATTCTATCTATACTGCTAGATTTATGATTGCTGTCACCAATATTTTTGTATAAAAATTGAACTTTTAAATTGAAAATTCTTTTGTAATTTGATTACGAATAAGATATTGACAATTTGTACATGAAAATTGTTGTGATTGGTTGAAATGTAATACTCTAAGTGTAGTGATTTTTGGAGATTTTTTGGTTCCTTAATTTTATGAATTGAATTTTTTAAGAGCACTTTTACATTGAAATCTTCAAAATTTTGGATGAATCTCTACAACATGAAATGAGGCATAAAAATTTCACAAATCATCCCCTTTCTAATTGGATCATACATGTATAAAGCTAACTTCCCATAAAATATATAGTAAAAAATCCACACCTCAAAAAGTCAATGATGGATAACAAATTTCTGTTTGATTTTGTACATTATCGATTAATTTTTTTTTTAAACTTTTTGGACGATTGGACGTATAGGGATTAACCCTTGATTTAATTCAGTATTTTCAAGGAAGGATAATTGGCAATCATTTGGAATTAGAGTGAGGTGTCAACTTCTAATTGCATGTAAGCTTCAAATTGCATGTAAGCTTCAAATTGCATATAAGCTTCAAAGTTTTCCACCACCACCACCATTTCTAAAGCAGAGTGTTTATACAATTTGAGAATTAGAAGTTGAGTATGGTTTCATTGAATTCAACTCAAAAAGATATTTGATTTGATACCCAATTCAAAACAAATGGTGTCAATTTGTGCAAGAAAATGCCCATAAACAATCCAAAGGATAGAGCAATAGCTCTTCAAATGCTCATAACTACAAGCATTTGGAAAGAAAACAAGCTAAGAGTTGATTCACACTATGAATAACCTTGAACAACTCTTAAACTTGCCAAAAGGACAATGTATAAGTCTATTAAAATATAATAAATATAACCTATGGTTGATCATAGTGTGGAGCTCTCCCTTACTATAAACCCACCCTCACTCTTAGCAAAATGTAGTGTAGTCAATGTGCAACATTTGCAATAGCTATTACACCGTGCGCACACAAACAAGGACGGTTTAGCCACATATTGGTTGAAATGCTTACAATAATGCAAATAATATGCTCTTTCAAAACTCAAGGATCCCAAAATATACAGTAGACAATGTGCAGCATTTTACAATATCTACGAGGCCGCAAACAAGAACAGTTTAGCCAATGGAACCGTTGCACCGGAGTCACTCCGGCAGAGGCCAACCTAGTCTATTATATAATACAAACCGTGCACACACGACGGAGCCATCCTAGTATTAAAGGAGCTCCAGCGATCAGTCCCTGAATCTGAATAGAAAGCATAATTCTGTTCAGAGTTTTTCCGGGATCCTGAACCCACTTTTCCTGAATGAAATTATTCAGGGAATTCAGGGACAAGGAGCACCGCTGCAGATTGAAGCTCTTGTGTAGAGACGAGCTACTGGTTGTACTTGCCGGTGATTTGGTCCACCACAACTTTGCCAATGGAGGGCACGACTTCTTTGGCACTGGCGAGGGGGCTGTCGGAGGTGGCGAACACGGTCTTGTAGCTGGGCCGTTTCTGAAGCTCCTGGTAGTATTGCGTCACGTTGGGGCGAGACTGCAGAAACTCCTCATCCATCTTCAGCAAGTAGATCCGGTACAACACGGGCGTGAAGATCACGTCTGCCGCGGAGTACGCCGCGCCCGCCAGGAACTTGTTCGTGGCCAGTCTCGTCTCCGCCTCGTCTAGCAGCGCCACCAGTTGCGCCCGATTCTCGTCACGGAGCTTCCCGTTGCTGGGATTGTCGATGTAGTTCTTCCTCTGCGACTCAATCTTCTCCTGGTACAGCTTCGCCATGTCCGGATACTTCTTCGCATTCGCCTCTGCCACTTTGATCTTGTACTCCGTGCTCACCTGTACCACGCAGGCGTAATCAACTCAAAATAATAACTACTTACTTTTCTCTAAATATTCTCCCACAGAATTGCGTCATGGTAACGAATGTGCAGAGAAGTATGGAATACAATTTGTCACATTTACTAGATCATAATGCAAAAAACCACATTGCCTAACTGAACCAAAGACCACATTGTTGAAGCCACAGGCAATGTAGCCGAAGCCAAAGACACATTGCCAAAGCCAAAGACCATGTTGCTGAAGTCGAAGACCACATTTCCAAAATCAAAGATCACGTTGTCAAAGGTTATATAGTCATTGGTTATGGCACTGCCATCTTTGGTCATGCCAAGATGGTATTCGGCTTTGGCAATGTGGTCTTCAACTTCAACAATGTGCGTTTTGGCATTATGATCTTACAAATGTAACAAACTGTATTCCATAGAGAATAACAAAGACAGCCTACAGTTTACTGATGTGATTTTGGGAGGTGCAGCTGACCTTGAGCGCGGCGCCAGCGGGCGTGTTGGCAGCGGCGAAGAGGTTGCCGTCCCAGGCGTCTACTTTGTTGAGCCACTGGTCGACGAAGGCGCGGTCCACGGCGTCGCCCCCGAGCGGCGATGCCCCCTGCCGGTCGGCCCACCGGATGATCTCCACCGACTGCGTGATGATCTCGTTGCCCACCACGAGCGACGGCGCCGACGATTGCGGGTTGATCTTCAGGTACCACGGCTCCAGCGACTCGCCATTGAACAGGTCGATCTTCTTCTCCACATACTGCAACAACGGGAACAAGTTCGCGACCGTCATGTTTGTTGACAGAAGAAGTTCGTTGACAGAGCGAGCTCCAGTGTCCAATGCAATCATTGAGATAATTCACCCCTAAAGGACCTCGGATTCATGGTTTTAAAATGACAAATTCAATTGATCATATTGTGAAAATATAATTCAAATGAAACTGAATTTTACATCACTGGAAACAATGAAGAACATTGGCATATGTTTGTTAAAAACAAACAAATTTAAGGTAGACGACCTGTTTCCGATCAGGCCCCCAATCACGCAGTATAGGGCGACCTATTTCCGTGAATCAGCCTGCATTATTTTCGAATTCATTCGTAAACGGTGACGGAAACATGTTTCTTCTTAATATGGAATGGTTGGCGCTAAGAATGGAAATTTGTTACCGAGTTAGTATGATATCATGTGTTCTCGAAATCTAGTTTTACAGTTCTTGGAAATAGGTCAGCCTATATTGCGAGAACGGGTTGGAGAGAATCTTCACTTTGAAAATTCGTAGTAAATTCAATATTGCCCCAAAAATTGTTCAAAAATATGTGACCTTCAAATCTATTTCCCTACACTGCAAAATTATTTGCCTATTTGTTACTCCACCGGAAGTATGCTGAATTGCTTAAGGTGATCGGAAACAGGTCGTCTACCTTAAACAAAAGGAAGTCCACACAGAACCTACTCAAAACCTACTCAAAACTGCTAAAAAAACACTGCTAAATAAAACATAAGGTCCAATTCGGACTTCTTGGTCGTTTAGGGGTTAACCCCGAGATTTCATCATGTACAATTCGAGTATCAGACAGGGCCAGATCTTATAACATTGCGTACATGTGTTGGTCAATACTAAATAAAATTGACCTGAAGAAAGTCCCCACATGACAAAGTTTAAGGCCTTTAGGGCGCTTACCGGGATGCACTTCTCCTCCAAAGCCAGCCTTGCCTTGGCAGGGTTGAATGCAAGCGCGTAGTTGTAGAAGATCACCGTATTCGATGCTGCTTCCGCATCTGCATTGAAGCCACAATTCAATGATGGTTGTCACCAATGCCGGATAATTTTCTAGATCCACGTAGAAAGAAGAATTCACAAGCTGATTGAACTTAACCAACACTGTCAGAACCGGATTTTCTTTGAAACCCTGCACATGAAGTACTAACCTTGGGAGGCAGGCTGTGCCGACGCTGAGCCGAAACTGCCAGCCATGGCTGCCGAGCACGTGAGCAACCACGTCCTCACAAACGTCCTTCTCGGCAAACCAAAATCCCCTGTGCATAACACAAGCCATCCGTCACGTCACGAGTGGGCCTCCATTACTAGGGTTAGCAAGTATATATAGCAGTAAAACGCTTCACAAAAACACGAGAATGATCCTGCATGAGTTCACTGGATTCCTGAGCATGCATGCACACGTACCTGCGCGCTGGCCAGCAAACGAGCCGCTCAAGTCGATATCGTTGGACTGTACGCGAACGACCTGGTTCGACAACAAGCGACGCCCACCTCGCAACACGGGCAAGGCTCGCAATCCTGCAGGGTGACGCCCCGCCGACGTCGCAGCGATGCAAGCGGACGACAGAATGGCGCTAGTGCTGGCAACAGCGAGAGTCCTCACCATTGATGCTGGCTCCATGTACATGAACACAGACTGAGGAAGAGCTGAAGCAATGGATTGCGCACTAATTCTAGATTCTCGCAAACTGGTCGATGTTTGAATTCTCGGATGAATCGATTGCTGTAAGCCTGGCTTGTTATCCTTTGGGGATGCGAGTGGTGGAGACTGTGAAGTACTAGTACGTGAGACCAGCGCGGGCATGTCAGGCGTTAGTAGAATGGTGGCAGATGGGAGAAGCACGGGTTCCACTTGGGCGCCGCAGCGCCCCCCACGCGGCGTCACGCAGGGCTGCTCAGTGCTAAAGCTTTACTTTTGCTTTCGTCATGAACTGGAGCTCTTTTGCTGCTGGTGAGGACGGCTTTCCATGGAGAGCCTGAACCTGCATGATGACGTCATGTGGGATTGTGGGTACCTCTTAACATGTTTAGCAGGTTGGAAGAATAAATGAGGTGCAGGTTGGGAATTGACTTCCAGTCTTGCAAAGTGGAGAGAACAAGATCGGAAGCTTGGAAACCTTATCCAGAAGTTTTGACATATACTATAAACACTTGACAACTCAATATGTTACAACCTCCAAAGCACTCAATTAATTTAAGCTACACCCCCAAAGCATGTTCTGTCAAGCAAGTAATTGTGAATGACATTATCATGAAGGTTCAGGCTCTCTGTAGAAAGTTGTCCTGAGAGTTTCTCCACCGGGACACTTGGAAGGCTCTGATACACTGGCAAAGGGATGAAAAGTGTAAGGTAAGGTGCTTGTCCTAGTTACACCCTTCCACAAAGTTATAGATGAATGGGAAACTTTGGTAAACATGTGAGGATTGCAAGGTGGCTATTCAGAATGGCAGAAGTATTGGGCTATGGTTAAATAAATTTGGCACAACCTTTTATGTGTAGCCAGTTATCGCTTGTAGCTAATTTCAAACATGCACAACCTTCCATGTGGTAGGGTTATCTACATATGCAAGTAATATGTACTTGTAGTTTCCGGTCAAATATGATAGCTACAAATTGCATTGTGGATAATGGCCAAGGATATTCTGGACATTCTAGGATGAATTTAATATTGGCTACTGAATGTTATGATACATTTTCTTTGGAGCCACCCTTCTTTTAAACCAAAATCCACCCCAATTCATTATTGCTAAGGACCAAGCCAACCAATGGCATATTAAGCTTTGAGAGGAATTAGTTGGTGGTTTAGTGTATCATCATGAGTCGAAATTAGTAACACATAGTGTGGATAAGGGAGAACCTGTATATTGATTATAGGTTGTAAAATACTTTTCGCATTGAAAATTTGTATTAATTTGAATATTGGGAATAAAATCATGCAAATATATGCATTTGTTATAAACCTAATTTTCCTACAAATTGGAGAAAAATTCATTTCAAAGATAGCATTGCCGAAAATAATTCAAATTTGTTAAGTTGGTGGTTTAATTGTTTAAGGACAATGTACCTTAGAAGAATCTTTGTTTGGGTACCTAATGATGTCACTCCACCTTTGTGTGGGACTATGGGTACCTAATGATGTCACTCTACCTTTGTAGCTTCTACTCCATATGTGGTTATTTGTGAGTGGTTCATCATCTTGTGAGGGTCGTATGAAGGTCATGAGTGGGAATGCAACTTTGAAGGCCTCTATTTTGGATGTAGATAGGGTCAATCATGTCCTAATGGAGATACTATGAAGACCATTGATCCCAAAAGATGTGCCTATCACTGTGCTCATCAACTACAATTAGGACCTATTTATGATCGTTTACCATAGTGAAAGAAAGTTATTCGATAGCAAAAAAATCATTCAAAGGCTGATTATTAACTTATAGACTAGTTCTTCTTAATCTCCATAAGAGCGTCTTCACTACTAGTTTGACTAGTAATGGTGAGAAAAAAGGAAGTGATTTGGAAAGCACAAATGGAACTTAACAAACAAGTGACTATCGTATAAGAGGAAAGGAAGTAAATCTACAAGATGACATTTAGGGAATGCCAAAAAGTCCATACTTTCTCGTAACCTCTGATTGCTAAAAAGATTATGAATACGATTGGAAAGATTCCAAAACCACCAAAAAGATTCCAAAACCAATGGAAAGATTCTCAATACCATTAGAAAGAATCCAAAATCACTAGAAAGATTTCGAAACCACTAGAAAGATTCTAAATACCACTGGAAAGATGCTAAAATTTCCTTGTAACTAATAGAAGTACCATTGAGTGACGTGACCGTATTTTATTGAGTGTTTATATGGATATAGTATAAAAATTCGTCAATGTATTACGTCTTTCATTTTTTTTAAATGACACTAGTAGTCGGCTCTCTTGTGTGGGTAGGTGGGCTCCTCTCGCTGCTCTCAGAGCATCTGTAGTCGAGTAAAGCTGCGTCTCGAAACAAGGAATTGTGAAGAACATAATGATTGCGTTAGGGTTTTGTGGCGTCATAGCTTGAATGTTTTCTTTTCAGCAATGCATTGATAAATAGAATCTTGTGAAGTTCATCAACAAAACTGGAGCGGCCTTTACACTCTCCAAAGCCAACACACATCTGGTATTACTCTTCTTTCTAATTTGACAGACTTAATTAATCTCTTTTACAAAGGTCGCGATTTGGTAAGAGGGGTGTGCGTATTGTATTTTAATTTTTAGTGATATTATATTAATTTTCAACAACATGTGTGCATTAGTCGATGAACTATAGGTCTGTTGGAATTTTTACAGCAAACCAGCTTGATCGTGCGATGAAATTGCACAAGCTCGTAATCAAGCACCTATCGTTTGAGCATTCTCTGTGAGTAAGCAAAAAGCTTCCAGAACGTCCTTATAAGCTTCACTGGTAT